>CM032067.1:15086516-17486516 GCA_018831715.1 Matsumurasca onukii
TAAAATAATTATGTTTAGTGCAAAGTTCTAGCAGTTCCATTATAACATTTACAGGCATTTGAGTTTTTCATCCAAAGTTTCATCGTTGTTGAGCCTAGACTTGATTATTTTCAAAGTTTCTGGAACTGGAACGTTAGTGAATAAGCTTTCCACATCAAAGCTTATCAGCCTATCATCCGTCTCAGCTAGTTTTATCTCTTTCAATTTTTCAACAAAATCTTTAGAATTTGTTATGAAAGAGTCATTTTCCTTACTAATGGCGTTAAAATGTCTAACAAGACTTTAGACAGTTCCCTACACGGTGAATCACGAGAACTAATTATAGGCCTAAGAGGAACGTTATGTTTGTGGATCTTGGGCAACCCATACATGTGTGGGATTTTAGAATGATGCGGGGTTAGGCGAGAGCGTTTTTTGTCGGTAAAAAATTGTTTGTGCTTTCTTAGTGTACTAGCAACTTTACGTTCAATACTATCAGTTGGATCTTTTTTCAACTCCGTGTATTTACCAGCTTCTAAAGTTTCCAAAACCGCTCATTAAAAATGAACTTAAGCGTAGGGACAAACATAATATTCAAGTAAATTTTCAACAAGAAACGACTCAAAAACTCATAGCATGGTATTAAGAACGCAAAACAGGCCACAGAGAACTTAACTCCGTAAAACGCCCCTCCTCCCATTGGCTGTGCATAAATAGGGATTTTTGTGTTTCTTTGTTACAGTTGGCTAGCCTGCTGCTAGTGTGTGTGATTGACCTGTCACCGGCCAACCAGTTAGTCTAGGGTTAGCTCGTACAGTAAGTGGACGTGTTTTGTGATTCGTTTTCAATTTACTCCGGTGGCTTGTTTACTTTCATAGTGTGGCTTGTGTTTGTAATATTGTAGTTTTGTTTTTCTCTAGGCTATTACTAAATTAATTCTAAGGTTAAATTTGTTGTTTGACTTAACAACTACATGTTGGTTGGTAGAGTTTGACTGGTCAGCTACGCTGACTACTTTAGGCTAGTTCATTTTCTAATGTTCTGTGTTTTGTTTTAGGTTATTTTCACCTGAAGACGGGATCAGATTGCAGATCCCGAAACGTCGTGATCCTTTTTGTTCACTAACGGTGGAAAATGTCCGCAATAATAGTTCAGCTTCTAAAAATCCTCCATCGTCAACAACAAACTTCAAACAAAGGGCCTAAGTGTTCTTGTAAAACTAAAATGTAAACAATGTCCCACGTGTTTAATAATTTTGTTTATATATTCCAAAGAAATACTAGCACGTCAATATCAAGGCAAGTACGAATCTTCCTAAGAAAATATGTTGTTTAAGTGAAGTTTATTTTTCGTGTTGTTAGCAGCTCTGAATATTCATCTCACATTTAAACAATGTAATTGTTAAGTTAAAATGACGTAGAAAGTTGAAGCATCTTTCGTGAATTCCGTCCTTTATCCTGAACTACTGTTGAGTAGAGAGTATTACAGGAGTATCGCTCTAAAACGAGCAACACTCCTTTTTCAAAAAGTTACGGAAGCTATAAAGGTTAGGCTTCCTAGCGTTGGCTTAAGAAGAGAAAAGACTATTAAGGCACATCTATTGCAGTCTCAAGTTTGAAATTTAAAATTTACTTCAACAAACTAAAGTGTCGGGCATCTCCGTTGTAATTATAGAACAACTACGTTTCAGTGATTTGTTGAATGTCGAGAATACAATCTAGAAGTACCCAATACAATTTTGTACTTTTAAACATATTCAATCTTCTTGAAAAAGGTTTACCTTGTTAACTTTGTTAGTGCTTTATTAATAACAAGGTGTTGGCGCTACCTTACAGAACAAACTAGAACTACAAGAGAGCGTTCTCCTTTCTCGCGGTGACGTTGAGAACTACGAAGCCGCTGTTAGTTTGTACCGTGTCCGCCAAGAGCGCTGTCGTTGTCATTTATGTCCTAGTGGACATGAAGCAAACTAACAGTGGCTCAGTAGTTCTCAACGTCACCGCGAGAAAGCGCTCGCTTGTAGTTCTAGTTTCTTCTGTAAGGTGGCGCCACAAGCATGTTCTAGTGCACATGGTGCAAACTAACAGTGGCGCAGTAGTTCTCAACGTCACCACAAGAAAACGCTCTCTTGTAGTTCTAGTTTGTTCTGTAAGGTAGCGCCACATGCGCTTCATGTAATCCATGAAGAACTAACAACGTTAACAAAGTAAATGTATTAAACCTCTTCAATAAGATTAAATACGTTTGAACGTACAATTTATATTGTATACTTTAGGCATTAATTTTCGACATTTAATTTATACATTTAATATAGGTGTTAATTTATTACAACGGCGATGCCCAAAACTTATGTTTTCTACAGGAAATTTAAAACTGTAAACTAGAGTACTTAATGGTTAAGTTAGGGATACGTTTGTTGAGACTACACTTAAACTAACCACCCGTACCCTAACTTCTACAATATAATATCAATGTAGGGAATAAAATAAGTTAGGACTTAATTTATAGATTCTACTGGCCACTGCTGTGAGTTCTGGCTAGTAATGTAAAAAAAGTGCTTAAATTATAATTTTAAACCATAGTCAACTCTATATTAAGCGTCATTTTCTAAGTTTAATACGTTTTTTTTAAAAATAATCAAGTTTTATTCATTCCATTTAAAAACAAACAAAGTTGAAGATTTCATTTCCAAGTAATAACTTAAAATAATAATAACTTTTACAGGGTGACACACGGGAGACGGACGGATTTTAATGTAATAATACTTAGCCAGTTTTAATGTTAATACATGTTTATTTACACAAAATCAAAGCTTATCATTTGCCATTTAGTTAACAAAGCTCATTGCCTGCCATTTCACTTATTTGTGAAAATAATGTCCTCAAGGTGATGTCCATCATTTAGAATGCAGGACTCAAGTCTCTTCTCAAAATCCTCCATCACACGAACTAACATCTCTGCAGGGATGGCAGCAATTTGTTGAATGATTGCATTCTTCAACTCATCAAATTTCTTGGTTTGTGAATAGACTGCTCTTAAGGTACCCCACAGAAAGAAGTCACACACTAAGTCAAGAAGGAGACCTGGGGGCCAAGGAACATTGCCAAAACGTGAGATAATCTTTCCACGAAACATGCGTGTAAGAACTGCCATTGAAGTGTTTGCGGTGTGTGATGTTGCCCCATCCTGCTGGAACCAAACACGTTTTAAGGGGATTCCTCGTCTTCGTAGTTCTGGTTTAAGGAAAGTTTCAAGCATACGAATGTATCGAGCCCAATTAACAGTAACTGTAGCCCCGTTCTCTTCGAAAAAATAAGGTCCAATAATGCCAACAGAGCCAAGAGCCATACTGTTACTTTTTCTGATTGTAGAGGACGATGATGGATAAGGTGTGGATGCTCTGGAGCCCAGTAACGTAGGTTTTGCTTATTCACGGTCCCGTTTAAATGGAAATGAGCTTCATTGCTCACCAATAAAATTGCATTTTCGTTCAATCCCATAATCGTTTGCATGTAGTATGCAAAGTCTTCGCGTACAGCAAAATCAGTTGCCTTAAGTTGTTGGACACTGAGCATTTTGTAGGGATGGAATTTTAATTCTGTATGCAAAATTCGTCTAACCGATTCACGATTAATTCGTAGCTCATTAGCATGACGTCTAGCTGACCGTCCTGGGCTTCTGACTACTGCTTCTCTTACCCTTTCAACATTTTCTGGTGTCGTTACACTGCGTATCGGGCCAGGATGCTTCTTATCCAGTATGTTTCCAGTTGTTCTGAAGTTTTTCACCCATCTGAGGATTGTGTTACGACTTGGAACAGCTCCATGTCGACCGACATTAAACCGCACACGAAACAATCGCTGCGTAGCTGTAATAGACTCACCACTGCTATAGACAAAAATCGACGTTGCAAGTCCCATTGCTTCATAGTGACTAAGTAAACAAAATGGCGCGTGTGTCACCCTGTATATGGCACATAAAACAAAAGCGGGCAAGACATAACAAATGATCTCAACAATAAAGAGCAAGATTTCTAACAAAAGCAAACATTATAAATGACATATGATTCAGGTTAACAAAACAGAGATAAGGAAACAACACGGGTGTAAGAGCTAGAGTAGTCGGTGTCTCAAATCAAACTATCAAAGTTGTCCTTTAGATAAATGAAGTAAATTAAAAACAACACCAACAGATTTATAGAAAACCTATGATGTAGTTCTAGTAGTCAGGGTTTGAACTTGAATATTAGATGTGTCATGGTTACAGCCAGATAGCGTTAGCATGTAGTTCTAGTGGTCAGAATTTGAACTACAGTTCAGTGGTTGTCATGGTTACAGCCAGACAGCGTTAGCATGTAGTTCTAGTGGTCAGGATTTGAACTACAGTTCAGTAGTTGTCATGGTTACCAGAAGATAGCGTTAGCATGTAGTTCTAGTGGTCAGGATTTGAACTACAATTCAGTAGTTGTCATGATTACAGCCAGATAGCGTTAGCATGTAGTTCTAGTGGTCAGAATTGAACTGCAGTTCAGTAGTTGTCATGGTTGCTCACAGATCGCGTTAGCATGTAGTTCTGGTTAAATTTCTCTCAAAGGTAGCGTCACAAAACAATCTTTGTTTTGTATAGCTTAAACTTAAATATAATTTAAAAGTAAACAAACACAAAATGTAAACAGGTTTAGGTTTCAACTAATGGAACTAAAGATCAAATTTCAAAAATAAATTCGTTTTAAACCTCAATGTGCAGTTTATTGTTGCCGTTCGATAGTCAAATATAACTACTGAGTATGTGAGTTTAGTGCAGTAAAATTCAAATTTGTAGTTAGCCTTTTGCAGCTTATGTGCCTTATGACTTACTAGCATAAGCACATCATGAATGTCACGACTTGAAAAAGAAACTCAATTAATATTTGAAAAGGGTCGACAATTCTATAAAGAGTTGCTCAAAGATTACCAGCAACATTTTTCCGAAGACAAATTTATACATTCAAATTTTAGACTCTTCACTTAAAATTCAAAGACAATTAGGATTTCATTGAGCAGTAAAACCGGAAACCTTTCTTCTGGCAAAACAAAGGTGAGCGGGAAAGAACACAGGACTGCGTGATTTTACCAAATACAAAACACGATATAAAACAAAACACGTAATTCAGGAAAACAAAACAGAGTACAGAGATAGGAACTCGGTACAGCTGTAATAGTTGAAGATGTTAACGTCGTTAAGGAAATAATGAAGTAATTTTCCTTTTCATCAACAACTGAGGAAGGTTTGAGTGAGTAATTCTATTGTACGCGTATTGTAGGAGTAGATTGCAATAATTATGTTGATTTGAACTGTACGGGTTGGGTTTAATTCTTATTACTAACTGTCGTTTTACTGTTAGGCTAGTCAAATTAGAAAAAAGGGCAGTTAGAGGAAAGTTTACAGTCTAATTCTTTTTTTATCTTTATGTTTTCGAGGTCGCTGAACACGAATTTGAGGTTTGCTGACAGATATTTTGGCCGGAACATTGTTTTTTTTGCAAAAACAGTGAAAATTTTGTACTTGTTTTAGTTTTCGGTCTAAATCTCAGTAAATATGCATTTTATCGAAAAATGTGCCCAATATTAAATTAAAGGTAAGAAAATTTACCACAAGTTTTATATTTGACACTATTTTCTCCGGCCAATATTTACGCCGCTAGAACATGGAAAACCCTACAGAATTTTCAATTATTGAAAATACGCCATACTTTTTTTTTTTATCCGGCTTTCATGGAAACAAGCCGTGTTACAATAATTTTGACTATTTATAAGCAATTTTACAGGTTGGACATTAAACTTTTATTCTATACTATAATACTATAATATACAGGGTGTTATAAGTCAGTTGACCGACATGCATTCAATGAAATGCTATGACTTCTAATATCGTAGGATCAAATCGAGAACAAAACGACGTAGTATAAAACAATGTCAGATTAGTTTTTCTTCAATACAATTTTTAATTGGAAAACATTGAACTCAATAAAATACACTTAAAATACTCTGTCTAGCACAAGCTTTACCTATATTTGACTTTAATGGTAGAGAATAATTAGAACAAAATAGAGCCCTTTCTTTGAAGGTGGACCAGAGATGATACTTATGAAAAGAATAAATATTATGGAAATAGTTGCATACTAAGAAATTATAACATATTGGGAATGTGGTGGTATTTATATAAGTAAAATGTAAAAAAGCAAGTGCTGGAATATTCAGGTAATTGAATATTTAAGTATTTTCACATAGTCTTGGGGTGTTAAGCATACGGAATTCAGGAAAACCGGGAATTATACGAACATTTTCAATATACGGGTAAATACGAGATTATGCGGGAACGATGTTTTCTGAACATGGACACCCTGTTTTGAGTACCCAATTGTTCCTCGTCTTCTTCCTATGCTGCCAAGACCTCTTCACCGCTCTAAGCTTCCTACCGATGAAGGGTCTTAGCATATAAACTCTCTCTAAAAATTCCTGTTGTGCCTACTGCATCAAGAGATTATTTCTATCATTGACATATTTACTCTTTTTTAATATACTGCTTATTAATGTATGAAATAACTGATCTTACATGTATATAAAGCAATTTAATAATACATATACTAATAATTGTACTAATTTGCACAAATATTATAATTACAAATTCACTAATTTGTTCTAATTATACCAATTAAGTCAAATATAGGTAAAGCTTGTGCTAGACAGAGTATTTTAAGTGTATTTTATTAAGTTCAATGTTTTCCAAATAAAAATTGTATTGAGTGACAAAACTAATCTGACATTGTTTTATACTACTACGTCGTTTTGTTCTCGATTTGATCCGATATAATACAGGGTGGCCCATAAGTCAGTTAACAGTCATGCATTTCATTGAATGCATGTCGGTCAACTGACTTATGTATATATAATATTATAGTATAAAACTCGTAAAATTGCTTATAAATAGCCAAAATTATTGTAACACGGCTTGTTTCCATGAAAGCCGGATAAAAAAAAGCAAGTATGGCGTATTTTCAATAATTGAAAATTCTGTAGGGTTTTCCATGTGCTCTAGCGGCGTAAATATTGGCCGGAGAAAAAGTGTCAAATATAAAACTTGTGGTAAATTTTCTTACCTTTAATTTAATATTGGGCACATTTTTCGATAAAATGCATATTTACTGAGATTTAGGCCAAAAACTAAAACAAGTACAAATTTTCACTGTTTTGCCAAAAAAAAATGTTCCGGCCAAAATATCTGTCAGCAAACCTCAAATTCGTGTTCAGCGACCTCGAAAACATAAAGATCAAAAAGAATTAGGACTGTACCTAAACTTTCCTCTAACTTTGCTAATTTGACTAGCCTATGTATATTTATGTGTTTATAAACATTAAATACACGCATCCGGTCATTCATGACAAAACAGTGAGCAAGTTTCATGACATTACAGGAAGAATAACGTGAACTACAGAATTAGCCGAGTGCAATCGAAAATACATCAATCAATAATGTAGACTTGACAACGCTCCAAACGGTGAGTGCTTAAACCAAGTTAAGTTTGCGGAGTAACCACAAGGTAACATTACTGTAGTTAGAGGTTCAGTTGTTATACAATAGATCGCAAACGTCTTTTCAGGACGGGTGACCTTAACAACAGCGCTACAAGCGGTCATTGCTCAAACCAAGTCAAGTTTGCGGGTAACCGCAAGGTAACACTGTAGTTAGAGGTTCAGTTCTGATCCCATAGGTCGCAGCACGATCTACGCTTTACTCGGTGCTTATAAAACTACTTCGAAATCAGATTCGTCACAAAGTATAAGTTTACTCCCGCTCAACTAACGATACTGTTAAAAGTTTGAATGCCATTTTATTTGTTTTATTTGAACATTAATTTTATTATATTAATTTGAATTAACCTGAAATCGTTCTCAATATTACATGCATCTGCAAGGTTGATATTTCACATAATACTCAATGTTTTAAGGGCACTTTTATTGTAAGGGTTTTTTATTATTGCTTCTAATTTTGAAAGTGGGCATTGGAAACGGTGTCCACGTAATCAAAATATTTCGGTATTTTTAATTAATCATAAACGTAATCAATGTGTAAATTATCAGATTTAAATATCAACTTAACAAACCTATGAACTTCAAATGTATAGAAAACCTACGTTAACATAATATTACTTCAATATTAAACCTACATTTCAATAAAAAATTTTCCACTTGATCAATATACAGACTCGTGTATTTACTAACACAAGAAATATTTCGAAAAGAATTGAGCATTAAAGTCATGAGCGGAAATAAGGGATGGATACAATAAACCGAAGTTTCAAAATAAACTAAACCCCAAACTTACAATCGGTAGTTACAACAATAAACATGAATTTGGCTATTGTATGTAAGTTTGAAAAGAATCTCTTTTTACCTTCAGTTTGAATACTAGCATTCTTTCAATAACATAGTGAAACAATATTGTGAAAGCCTGCAGAACTGCTTCCTTGTTATCGAAGCAATGTTGGCCAGATTGTTTTGATAGTGGGGATTATGCTGAGCAAGTAATACAAAAGGTGTTTGGCTTGCTCCTCGGGGTTAGGTGCCTAGAATCCTGCGTGGCTAGGGGGTCTGCCTCCACGATTCTGCCCACCCTGGGGAGGTAGGTCTAACTCTAACTTAGGTTAAGTCAGTTTTTAAGTTCTTTTAATATTAACTTGTTTTCGAAACTTATTTGCTCAGCTCTTGCAGTTTGAATTACTCTCCACAGTTATATAGATTCATTTTATAATACTTTTATTTTTTAACTTACATTTCAAATAGTTACTTTTAGATAATTAAATTCAGCTGTAATATTATTTGACATTCCAAATCTTGAGAGTTACTAGTATGAACACATCTTAACGTAAAAGGTCAATGACGATGACTTTTATAGTATTAGTTCACATAGTTAACATTTTTTTTAATTTGGATCTGTCTCTGCTTTCTTAGTATGTGACTTATTAAATAAACATAGAACAATTTGGTTTGCAGTGATTTTTACTCTACCAGCTGGCTACACCGAATACAATCGTTTTACAAATATTCTAAAGGACCGTTACACTTACAATCGGTAGTAATAACAACAAATAAAGCAATACCTTAAGAATAATTGGCTCTAATACTTTGAAAACCATTAGAAAAATAGCTCAGCTTTTAGAAACTAACGTATCTTCTGCATTTGCAATAAAACAATATTTTTGCGATGCCAAAGACAAAAACAAGAAAAATGACAAGTATAAATCTACGAACTGCAATGTAATGATGACTGTAGTGCCTGCTAAGGCAGGGAGAAAACTAGAATAAAAGAACATCTTAAAGTGATATCAACACTATAGACAAAGCCCAGACTCACACTGGATACAAGAAAGCATACGTTTTGACCAAGATCAATTCAGAATTCTCCACCATCACGCAGAATCGCGGTACCAAGATACCTTACATGTAAACACTGTTTGCCTTCTCCTTCAGGGTTAGAGTCAGCTTACGCCGCTTACTTTAGACTAGCTCGTTTCTTAAATGTTTTGTCAACAATCTTTCACCTGAAGACGGGACTCGATTGCAAATCCCAAAACGTCGTATTAGTCTTGCTCACTAACAAAGTAAAATGTCTACAGTAATATTAGTTGACTTGTTTTTATAAATTATCTATACAGCTATAATTGTATGTATTCAGTAAAAGGTTAGGTGAGACCTTGTGTTACCTCATATGTTAAAAAGTACCTCAAGGTTTCTACCGATGTATAGAAACTCAATTTTGTTATTCAGAACTCAATGACATAACGCCTACGTACAATAAACACAAAATATATTATTTTATACTCAAATACTATAGTAAACCCCAACAGGTGTATTTTTCAGTCGCGTCTTTTATTCCGATGGTTAACACTAGCAAAATATAATCAAATTTAAACAAAATTCCTGCAGAATTAAAATTACTTACAATATTTATGCTAACAATCGTTGTGAAAACACGACCGTGTTTGAGAAGGATTTAATAAAAACTTGCACAAGTGAACGAGGCAACACCGGGCGTAAACTGACGAATAGGGCGTCTGCTCCAGTTCGGCTATCTTCGTGATCGTGAAATCACCGAAGTCAATCGTTAAAATTCGGCCGTATTTTCACTACTATATAATTTTATGTCATGCCATTTTCAAAATAAATACATTTTTTGTATTTTTAAAACAAATTCACAGGAGGATACTGTCGATAATTAATATAAAAGAAACGACATAGTTTCCTGGTATGTGTATTACCATTTCATTACAATTTCATCTAACGTTCAGGAGCGACTGGCATAATATTTGATGACAATGAAATTAACTTTCTAGGTAAGTCACTTAAGTACAACATAAATTTAGATCACCATTATCAAACATTGAAAAAATTACATTAATTGGATATTTTATACGCAAAAACAAAAGTGAGCAAGATCAATTGAGGTACAATTTAGTTCACGAAATAAGTAAAGCCCCTAAGAAGGTAACTAAAGAGTCGTTTAAACAATCACAAGCAGATCTTAAATTGGTCAAGTCAATCACAAATAAACTCAATGATGCAAATTCTATGATTCAAAGCAACAAGGGCGACACCATATTATTATGACAAAAAAGAATATAAAAGAAAATAAGATTGTTCAAACCAATAATTTTTTGAAATTAGATAAAAGATCAACAACAAAATATAGCAAGAGCATAGCATGCAAAATAAAATAAATGGCAGAAACAATACCAATGGATCAAAACACAGATTCGGTGACTAATCCACGTAGCTCCGAAAATGAGAGGACAGCCAAAAGCCTAGAAAATACCCCTATCAAACCTGTGGTTAATTTTACAAAAATGCTCTACCTATAATGTATGTAAATATTAAATCATAAAATTAAAAATTGCTTAAGCTGGGATGAAAACTATACCCAGTAGTAAAACAGTCATATAAACTTATCAAGAACATAAACATACCAGTAATTCCAGTTTTATATCTTTTGACGTTATAACATGTACTCAAATATCGAATGGTAGAAACTGATGACATACTTGATTGATTAAAATAAAGAGATTTAAACTGCAACAGAAGAAGCAGTAGACGATAACTAGCAACAAAAAACTAAGTAAATAAAACTATTTTTGAATTTGTGGTGGAAATCTTTTCAACAAAAAAAAGATGGGCTTATAGGGATCTGCATTATCAGGATTACTTGCAAACATTTTTATGCACGATAAGTACAAAAGATTGTGACCTTAATCCTTTCCACAATAAGATCATATGCCTGGAACGTAGTGGCGTATTCAAGGGTTCTAAAAGATGAAAGGTAGATGGCTTTAAATTTCTTAAACACTGATGTCGGTGATGCGATCAAGTTTGCACTTCAGAAACAGGCGAAAAGAGGTAACTTGCGGTATGTACTGCAAGAGCACAATAAACATAGATTTAAAAATTTTAGAAAACACCTCAATCAGATTTGCTAATACCACATAAATTCAAATAATCCCTTGTGTACAAACCGTAGGTTTCACGGTAATGCTGAATAGTTGCAGTGATAAGTACTCATAACAGTTTGCGGACTACAAACATGAATTAAATGTAGCTTAGCGATCAGAATTGGTTTTGACCAACAATGATCAGCGAGAACTGGTAAAGAAAGAAATCTGAAGCTAAACAAATATAAATGATGAGAGAACAATGGTTTGTGTGTTCCTTGGCTATTCATGCTGATGAACTCAGACGACATTGTTAATAATAAATACAGAAATAAGTTATAAAACCAGAAACAGCTCAGCAAAATTATTAACAGGAAAACAAATAAAAACCTGCGAAACCTAATCAATGCGGGCAAATCTGGCATCCTACAAGCTTAAAATCATTTCCGATTGCGAAAGTTTCTACATAGAGGCCAAACCTGGGAGGACCTTCAAATCAAAGATTTCAGAAGCACATCGACAATCAAATCAACAACCTGTAACAAGCTGAAATCGAGCTTTGTGAACATCCTCAGCAAACCACAAATATAAAAATATCGAAGAAAATTTGTGTTTAATTACAAAGGAAAGGCTGATGTTACAACAATAAAGACCTCCACATATATTTAAGTAAAATTGAAAATCATATGGTAAACACAAATGGTAAATGTCAGGAACGATATTAGATGAGAAATAAAAGATTAAAGTTCATGAAAACATTTTATAATACTTTTTTGTGCAAGTTCTTCATTTTCAGTAACTGTTTCTCTTAGAATTTTGTCATCACCGGTTTTTTGTTTGTTTTAGAAAATCACACTGTTACAATAGTTATTAATATACAATGTACTCATGCGGAAGATGACCTAAGGTTGAAACCAGTGGCTAAAAAATACTACCACCATTTTTACTATGTACTTTTTTTTCATTATATCTAATACATTTTGTAGCATTAGTGTTGCTTTAATCGGTAGTACGAAGTCGATTTGAAAAAATAAACAAAACGAAAATCAGATTTCATGTTCTGTATTATTTTGTTGAATTATTTTAGTCTAAGAAGGATTTACCCAAGCAATTTTTCTAAAAGTACCAATTTATTTATTTAGAAAAATATATTATCTTGATATCTACGATTTGTTTGCGATTTTTAGACAAAAAAAATACTAAACGTAGCCGGAAACCATGATATTCCTTAGAACGAAGATAATTTGCAACAGACATGCCCTTTGGGGTTTTGAAACCCCTTATCAACGCAAAAATAAAGGCTGGTACAAAAACATAACCTAAGCATAAACGGGTGCGTACCAAATTTCGTGAAAATCAGACAAAATGCGATTTTGAGTACTATACACGATCCGACAATGAAGAGAAAAAATTAAAATAAATCTCATAGTTAGAGTAAGTAATTTTTTCAGACATGAAATTCATATCAGTGCACGGTAAAATATCAACAATGTTATTTTGTTAACAGTTTCGGTAGCTCTCTTCGTGTTTAGCATTTCTCCGCGGTCGTTTGGTCAGCAGAAACGGTGATATTCCTTGGTCGGCCTGTCCACCAGGCCTAAGGGCTAACTGTGGGGATATTTGAATGTAATGTTTTGTAGTCAATCCCAACATTATTCACTAATATTCCATGTTATGTCGATCCCTTTTAAAATACACGACGGGCTTAAGTCAACATCCACTATTACAGCATAGAAAAACCACGTTTTCCCAAAAGTTTTCCTTACTAAAACTTTAAAACTTATTTTGTACTAAATTAAAACCGTGTAGTATAGTACTGTTATAAACACGACGTTTTGGACGTAATTTTATTCATACAAAATATTAAGTCGCCAAGTCTTGCAGTTTCTTAGATGCTGGTACCTAGCCGGAACAGGATACGATGATTCTTCCAAATTATAAAATACCACATATTTGGTCCAGTATTTTGCTATATAGTAGAGAGATTGAACTTACCAGCGAAGTGAAAAGATAAAATCCACTGCCATTGATAAACTGAGTCTTACCAACGTGAGCTTCAGTAATAGATAAATCTTAGAACCACCTCCCCTCAACCGTCACCCCAACACCCCTCAGGCTAGCCCCTTCGCGGAAACATATTTCACCGATCCGTACAGTAAGTTACAGGTTAGAAACGAGATATATGTTACAAACCGAGTAGACAATAGATTTCTCTGGACGAATAATTCGATCATTAAAAAATTTGATAGCACTTACATAATTATGTGAGTAAAAAAAAAAAACTTGTATTTTATGTTTCGTATTAAAGGTTTTGGAAAAACAACGTGTCGTGGGTTTTAAAATGTAACCACGCGCTAAATACCGGGAGATGATGTACAACTTAGTAAGAATACATTGCGGTACTAATAAAATAATGTGATAAAGGTTGGGACTTACCAATATAAAACTCGTTTCAAATGCCCACGCCAGAATCAAACTCTTGAAACTGCCTGGAAATATACAGCGTATTCAGTAAAAATCTCAACTCAAAATATCACGGAACGTCAAAATCTCCATGGAAACCTTACGAAATTTGTAATTTTAGTTTCTACAATTTAAATATCTAGAAAATTCTAACCTAATCTAGCTCTCAATATAATCACTAAATCACTATTTGAGATGCCGACCACTCTCATGAGGATATTTTAAGGCAAATTTGTGGTGAAGGATGAGTGTGATGAATGGTAGTAGAGTGACTTGTTACAAACTAAGGCCGACTCATCCTTAGAATGGGTCATTAATTAATAGCCAATGACCAATGGAAATACAAGACCAACGGCTTAACGTGACTTCCGAACCACGCAGGTGATGGTCTGACATGTCTAAACATGGTGGGAGTTGATGCGGGTATCATCAGATGTTCACTGAGACTATCTGAGCCGCTATAATAATCTGTTCAAATGACTGAAAAGATCGCAAAAGCGATTTACCATATTGCTATCCATAATCTTTGTTTAAAATACATTACATTTGGATGTAGATAGCTGTACAAATCTTAGCAACAAAACATAGAATAATGTTCGACAAACTAAGTGCTCGCCAAAATACCATACCAGTATCCGAGGATCATAACAGAGTCAATCTACAAAAAAAAAGAAATCCATTCAAACCACGATGATAGCTACAAACTCCAGAACCTGGCAGCCAGTTATAAACCAGATTAAATTTGTGCATAATTAGAGCGCAGTTGAGCCAATGGGAGTGCAGAGACACCTTGGATATCGTCCAATGAAGTACGTCGGCGTCTATTGGCTGATAGCGCCAGCTTCGCCTAATCGTGTTCGCGATACCTCATACCGATCTCACAGCTATTGTTGGTACCCCTGATGCAAGAAGGAAGCAGTTGGCAGAACTGCGACAGAAAGTATATAAGGAGGAGCTACAGTCACCTGAATCAGTCTCAGCAAGTCCACTGAGGATGCTCGATTGCAAAATGTGCGAAACGTTTGACACTGGAAATAGTTTATTGACGCGGTGTACCGGAAGCTTTGGCAGTGACTTAAGCACTCCGTTCTCATCATTTAGGTATTAATCTAATACTAAAGCACTATGATTATCTTCCAGACTATAGAAATAAATATCTAAACAAGAACAAAACAGAGTGCTTTGTGGTGTATTCTTTGGTCAAAAGGTACTGATGAAATTATGAAGTATTCTTAAACTTTGCCTTTTATTACAAAATTAGAATATGTCCAAAACCATTCAATTTGCATCATAATGTTTATGTGTACTTTTAACGGATAAACAACGACATGGTTATTTATTTTAATAAGAAAAGTGTGATATGTCAACCATTGTCTCATACTTTTTCTATGTAATAAAAATTTATATTTGTGATTTTGCTCTGGTAGATATATGACATAAAATTTTCCGTTTCTGCAGTAAGATAACAGAGCTACATCTTGTCAGAACAAGTTGGTACCCCCTGGAGTTACAAGATATGAGATGGTTTATCGGTTTCAAAGTTACGTACAGTTTTCTCCTGGTGGATTCCAGAGATATTCCCTGGACTCCAATACTTCTCCCATGTCCAAGTCCGTCTCAACCCTTACAAACACTGTTGAAAATATTGCTTCTACGTGAAACTACCTCAGGCTTCAGGAAGTTGTAAATAGTAAGCGTTCCTCAAGGTTCAGTTTTAAGACCTGCGCTGTTTATAGATTGATTTTTGGATTCAGAAACTATTTAGGCTCATTTCAAACTCGTTTAACTTTCCCAGAGGGAATTTATTGCTTAAATTAATTTTGATACTGAATTAAATCTTCATATCAACAATAGACTAACGCAAACCGAACTTTGTATTCAAATGTCTTCTTGAAGAACATCTAAATCTTTGCAATAGTGGGAATCATGGATCGTTTTTCCCCTCAGGTCGTCTTCTTAAATGAACTTGCAATGGGGGAGGTCTTGTAGGTCCATAAACCTTGATTAGATAACTTTCAGAGTTTATCTTTTCAAGTTCATGATCAATGTATATCCCTCCAAACATTCCTTATCATGGAGATATGGTTTTTATTGAAGCGTATATCTTTATTCCAGGTATAACACCTGTTAAATTTATAAGGTAAAATTTAAGATTAGTTTTTACGAGAAACATTGCTTTATCAATCCTATATCCCGTGGTTCAGAAGTCACATTAAGCCGTTAGCCCATTCAATTGGTCGTTGGGCCATTAATTAAATTGGAGAACAGTCGGCCCTAGTTTGTAACAAAACAACACCTCATCATCCGAAAAAAACACAATCACCCTTTATTTCATATTCACCTTCTAATAATAATACCCTCTAAGAGTCATCGAAGTATATCCCTAAATAAGGATTATTATTGCAAATTAAACTGTAAAACATAACTTCAAATCAAGTGTTATGCATCAAAGGTCTTTCGGAAGCGATGTTAAGTCATTTCATCATTCTCTAGCAAAACACGTCGAAAAAAACAGTGTCAATTGAAATTAAAATAATATTCACAAAAAGTTGTTGTACAGTGCGTCTAAAATATGTTTCTTAACATAAAACATCCATTTGTTCTTTTAGATAAGTTATACCAAATAAAAACATTCGTTGATAAATGCGTAACGTTCTACGATCACGTATTTGTTAAAGCGCCTTCAGAAACACTCCTACTATACCCGCAACACAGCCGTGTACTCAAATCACCCATCAGCGCCGTTCTATTCTTACACAGGCGAGAAGTCAATACCATCGCATTCAACTCGAGTTTGACCAACTTCATTGAACGTAAAATTATGGCAATCACACCGAAATTTTCTCCACTTAATTCTTCTTTAGGACATGTATTTCAATTATTTTAAAGCAAACATAAAATTAGCTCAGGTATGAAAAGTGTATTTTTCCACGTTTTCGTTCCATGGCTTAACTTTGAAATTACTACAGCCTTAATTTTCATTGCAGCGCAAGGTAGGTTATACAGTATGGTTTTCAATTCCAAATCAATGCTATTTCAGTTTTAACTATGTTAACGGGTCCCAAGAGATCGGGGAATTCCAACAAAAATGAACAAATCTTAAATCTTGGACTATTTTGTTATTCAAATCTTATATTGTTCATATATAGTTTCATTACAAAATTAAGAAATAGGTTACTTGCATTTTTATTGGATTTTTATTGAGCTCGTATTGAAAACGTCAATGCTTAGTGATGAATTATACTGTCAAACCTATTTCCCAAACTCTTTCCCATAGATCACGAAGTGAATATTGATTTATGGATTGAAGATCTGATATGCGGTTCTGCAAGGTCTTGAGCGTTTTGTTGATAAACTTGGGTACGTAAGCTTCACCTTATGGAAGTACTTCTTATGTAAACAAAACTTTGAAACCTCTTCTTTTCAACCATATGCAAGTTATTCATGAAGTTCTCACACTATAAAAGTTACAGAAGATTGAAAGTAAGACATTCTTTTTAATAACTCTGTATATTATGAAAGGAATTTACAAGACAACAGAGGAGAAAGCCGAACAAACTACTCGATGCAATCAGCTGTTTTACAACTCTACCAGGGGGAAAGGAATATTTGCAGAGTCCGTCCTCTGGGACCTGTAAGGGTATAGGGGTGTGAGCACAGAAACGTGGTCTTACTGCAAGATTTGGCTCAGGTGTTGGCAACTTTAAAACATCTGTTTTCTTCAAAACAAAACGGAACATTTAGTTTGTCAATTTATTGTAGAGATATGTTGGGTGATAGTTTGTGGTAAAACTTGATAATTGAAATGGGGTTTCAAGGGGTTAGAACACGGGTTAAGTAAGGTCAAATTTAAAATTCTTTTGAACGTGTTTTATTTGTACATTGACTGGGACTCGTGGCGTGGCCCTGTAATCCAGCTTCATGGAGGCCAGGTTTTGGGGATGATATAGGTCTAAAGCGGCTCAGATAGTCTCAGTGATCATCTGATGATACCCGCATCAACCCCCACCATCGTTTAGGCATAACAGACCATCACCTGCGTGATCCTCTTAAAATCCTTTTAAACGAATTTTGTACACGAGTCCTTGTACATTGTTTGAAGAAAATCTCAATTTATTAAAACTTTAAAAAATTTTAAAAAACTATCTTAAACTTAAACAAAAAACTTATAGGCCTTTTCCGTGTGAATTTGATGTATACAAATCTAGCTAGAGAGTACGATAAAGTAAAATCTCTCTTTACCCTCCCTTCCCCACCATTGTGGGCCCTTCCCCCTCCCCTTGGGTTTAATCGGATTGAAAAGGATCCAAAATCGCCCCATAATTTGATCTCACCGTTCCACCCAGCTTTTGTCCCGAAAAACCTTTTAGACAGAGGTCCAGTATTATTTAGTGCGAAATCCTTTAAACCAAACTCATCATATGCGGATGTGTATTTTCATTCCCTAATGAAAATTGCATAGCCACAAAATAACTTTTAAACCTTGATCCGATTGTTTCTCTTGCTATTAATTCGCTATTTGGGATGCCGACCACTCTCATGAGGGTATTTTAAGGCGAATATGTGGTGAAGGATGAGTGTGATGAGTGGTAGTAATGAGTTATGAGGTGTAGTCTTGTTACAAACTGAGGCCGACTCTTCCTTAGAATGGGTCATTAATTAATATCCCACAGACCAATGGAAATACAAGGACCAACGGCTTAACGTGACTTCTGAACCACGCAGGTGATGGTCTGATATGTCTAAACGATGGTGGAAGTTGATGCGGGTATCATCAGATGATCACTGAGACTATCTGAGCCGCTTTAGACCTATATCATCCTCAAAACCTGACCTCCATGAAGCTGGATTACAGGACCAGGCCACGAGTCCCAGTCAACTTGTAACTTTTATTTAACATTACCTTTTCAAATATTCTTGTAAGCTACTTTTTACACTGTGTTTCTCCAGCGCATTCCGAGTGTATATAGGAATCTTTTTTAATGTTTTCAAAAATACGTACTCTTCTAATATTTATGGATTTAACAAAACTCACAAATTAAACTATTCAGTACAGTTAAACGAAAACACCTTTCCAGAAGATCCTCATTCCGACCCAAGTAAAAGATGCGTTACTCCAAGTCACAAACTCATCTCCTTTGTCATTGACGATGGTGCAATTTCTGAGGTTACTTTTAACCGAAACGTCGTGTACTTGTCGTCTAAAAACTATGGAAAACGTCCGTAATAATGTTTTAACCTCAAAAACTAGTCTCGTGAAAACAATATCGCATTTTCTATTGCTAGTTAAACTTTTCAACGTTCTTATAAATTTCGAAAGATCCTGCTAAAGGGACAGGACAAGTAGAAATAGGTATTTACAGTTAATACTGTTGACTGGTTTTGATTACTTTTATTTAAAGCTGCTTCTACAGTGTAAGGTAACTAACCACAGTTCGTTTTGTCAGTTAAAACTAACCAGTAATAAGAGACAATGTTTTAAGTCAAAAACAAATTTTGTTTTTGTAATATAATTTATTTTTTAGAATATATTCGAGATTTTTCATATCATTTTGTTACACTATCTACAGAAGTGCGAGTCAATATTATTATCAATAATTGATAAACTCTATGCATCGAGACGAGAGACTGGGTTAATTGACCTGGACGAGTGATAAGACGCAAAGTGTTTAGGGTCAATGTGATAAGATTGCTTTAAATTTAGTAATGTTCTCTAAATAAATACGCAAAGCTATTTACAACAACTGTTTTATTTCATATTTTTCGTTTATTTACACTTTAAATTTCACACGTACTGCTTTAAGACGATTGCTTTAAGATGATTGATTGGTATAACAACTGAAACTACAGTACCGTTACCTTGCGGTTATCTCACAATATTGACTTGGTTCTAGCAGTCACCGCTTGGAGCGCAATAGTCAAGGTTAGCCGCCCTGAAAATACGCGTGCTGCTATCTGTGATATAACAACTGAACCTCTAACTACACCTTGGGCGTTGTCGTTACCGCTTGTAGCGCTGTTGTCAAGGTCCTGAAGGAGAGTATTGACGTACTGTATATTTAGTTTGCTGATCCAGTTGGCCTCGTTAGTGCATTTACAGTATTGATAATTGTAATCAAACTTCCTTATTATATTTCTCATGGGAATACATTTTATTTTACTTGGAAGTACATGTGTGTATCACCTCTTTATAAACACAAATATAAACAAAACCACGTACTATAATTATACACAATTGTAAATAATAAGGGTGCTTGGAATCATTCCCACTGTTCTACTGACCAAATGCAATTAACCCCTACAATATAATAGAACCTTTCTACACAATCAAACTCAGTTTTTGATGTTGAGGAAAATTGCTTCATTTCTTTACGACGATAACATCTTCAATTATCACGGCAGTGTTGTGTCCGTATCGCTGTTTTTTACCCGAATCATGTTTCATTTGTATCGTGTTTTGTTTTGATAAAAATCTCGCTATTTTTTGTTCGAGTCCTTTGTTGGCATTTATTACAGAGTCGTACTCCCTTTTGAAAAATGTCAAACTTGATTGTTTGTAAGTGGAAAGGTAATTTAAGTAGAAAGTATTACAGGAGTTGTGACTCTACAACGAGCCACACTCCTTTTGCAAAAATTGTATGTAGTAAAGTGTGATTTTTATAACACCAGGGATCCTTAATGTAATTACCAAGTCATAAGGCACATGACGTGAAATGCATACAGCGAACACATTTCAATTTTCCTGCAACAAACCCACACAGGGAGAGGTACAATCTTACAACCGAACAGCAATTATTAAACTTTTGATCAAGTTTATGTAACAATTTTGTTTTGAAATTATATTTTTACGTTCCATTGGTTGGAACGTGAATTGACTCAGATTTAGTGTTTGTTTACCTATTAAAATTACATTTGTGTGTCAGCTATCCTAAAACAAAGATTGCTTGTGATGCTACCTTTGAGACTTTTAGTGAACAATGTGTTAATATAGTCTGGCGGCAACCGTGACAACTACTGAGCTGTAGTTCAAATCCTGACCACCAGAACTACGTAACACCATCTGTCATTTAACAACACTAAACTGTAGTTAAAATCCGAACACACAGAACTGCATGCTAACTATGTCGGATCCATGACAACTACTAAACTTGGTTAAAATCCTGACCACCAGAACTACATGCTAACACTATCTGTCGGTATCCTTGACAACTACTGAGCTGTAGTTCAAATCTGACAGAACTACATGCTAACACTATCTGTCGGTATCCGTGACAACTACTGAACTGTAGTTCAAATCCTGACCACCAGAACTACATGCTAACACCATCTGTCGGTATCCATGACAACTACTGAACTGTAGTTCAAAATCCTGCCCACCAGAACTACATGCTAACACCATCTGTCGGTATCCATGACAACTACTGAACTGTAGTTCAAATCCTGTCCACCAGAACTACATGCTAACACCATCTGTCGGTATCCATGACAACTACTGAACTGTAGTTACAATCCTGTACACCAGAACTACATGCTAACACCATCTGTCGGTATCCATGACAACTACTGAACTGTAGTTAAAATCCTGTACACCAGAACTACATGCTAACACCATCTGTCGGTATCCATGACAACTACTGAACTGTAGTTCAAATCCTGTCCACCAGAACTACATGCTAACACCATCTGTCGGTATCCATGACAACTACTGAACTGTAGTTAAAATCCTGTACACCAGAACTACATGCTACAACTATCATCATCGGTATCCATGACAACTACTGAACTGTAGTTACAATCCTGTACACCAGAACTACATGCTAACACCATCTGTCGGTATCCATGACAACTACTGAACTGTAGTTACAATCCTGAACACCAGAACTACATGCTAACACTATCTGTCGGTATCCATGACAACTACTGAACTGTAGTTCAAATCCAATTCACCAGAACTACATGCTAACACTATCTGTCGGTATCCATGACAACTACTGAACTGTAGTTCAAATCCAATCACCAGAACTACATGCTAACACCATCTGTCGGTATCCATGACAACTACTGAACTGTAGTTCAAATCCAATTCACAAGAACTACATGCTAACACCATCTGTCGGTATCCATGACAACTACTGAACTATAGTTCAAATCCAATCCACCAGAACTACATTCTAACACTATCTGTCGGTATCCGTGACAACTACTGCAGTGTAGTTCAAATCTTGTCAGTTCTTACAACAAATTCCTTCTATGTATGCCATGTTCTTGATAGAAATATGTGTGAAGACTATCCGAACACCACAGTCCTGTTCAGTTCTAAAACCACATATGTCTTCAAGAAACGTGTTTCACAATGGTTAGTACGTCTAAGCTGGACGCTGGGAAGGGATCGGAGCTTCGGAGCTCTCGTCGTGTCTGCGTACAGACGGGCATGAAACTTCACTTCACCTCACACACACCACACACCACCAACACACACACACACCCACAAACGCATAAACACAGCCACACATACCACATCTCAGCGCTCAACACACACACACCCACACACACGACACCAGCAATGTTTTTTATAACGTTAATTCACAATACTAAACACTTAATTAACAAATTTATAAACTCTCTCATAAAGCAGTTTTATTCAAATATCACACTTTTACTTAAATTCAAATATTTTGTAGTTGCAGCTCAAGCCTACTTACAGGCCTGACCTATGTAGGTTTTTATCATATTCGATCATTAATATTAGCGGAATAATTAGAAATTAAGCTGTTAGATTAGGTAATAGTAGATTATAAATGTAGATATATTGTACTATCATGATCAATAAGAAAAGTGTAAGTCCATTTAAAATTAGTGTACAAACATATTATTTCTATTTGGTTAAGTGATATTTGTATGTATTCCATGTCTATATGTATAATAATTATATGATTGACGTATTTTGAATATATTATTGAATGGAGAATAAACGTTATTTTGACTTTCACTTTTGTTTTGGTTGAGTAGAGAGTATTGCAGGAGTATCGCTCTACAAAGAGCAACACTACTTTTGAAAAATTTCTACATGTCGTTATAATTTCGAACGTAGAATAAGCTAATTACCCAATCATAAGGCACATGACGTGATCTGCGAAAAGTTAACTGTACATTTGAATTTTCCTGCAACAAACCCACATATGGAGAGGTACAATCTTACAATCGAACAGTGATATCAAACTTTACATTGAGTTTATATAACGGATTTAGTTTTGGAATTTGTACTTCAGTTCATAGACCAATCACAGACTTTTATCAGACTGACCAATTGTAACAGAAAACACAAAACACGCGGAGGAAAATAACTTAGTTATTTCGCTTAAGGCAATAACATATTTTACAGTTGTGTTGTGTCCGTATCACTGTTTTCCCCCCAAAACTTCTTGTCATTTATATCGTGTTTTCTTTTTGTTAGAAATCTCAATGTTTATTGTTGAGATCCTTCATTGTTTCTGTCCGTTTTTGTTTTTTAGAAGGGGACAAGGCAGTAAAACACCTTCAGCGTCTTTGTCTATTTAAACAACTTCCCTCTCAAGCAGGTATTAAATTGACCGTTTAGTTTACAGTTATTTACAGTTAGGTGAATTTATGGGTCCAAATCACTAACCATATTAATTTGTTACACATAGAAATGTTCATGAATCTTTAGCTCTTTCTACAACTCTCTGTTACTAGCTACAACAAAGTGCAATCAACACCCACAAAAGAGTGGAATTTTACACTCAAACCTATCAAAGTTTTTAATGTCGAGGAAAATTGTTTCATTATTTCTTTTACGACGATAACATTTTCAATTATCACAGCTGTGTTGTGTCCTTATCGCAGTTTTGTTTTCCGGAATAATGTGACATTTATATCGCGTTTTGTTTGTTGAAAATCTCGCTATTTATTCTTCAGGTCCTTTGTTAAGTCTTGCATGCGTTTGTTTTTACACAGGGGAACTTTTACTGTTTTGGTTTTACTACAGAATAAAATCCTTAATTGTATTTTATTGTTAAATAATGAAATTCAATGTATGTAAATTTTTCAAATATTGCTGGTACCCTTAAGGAGGTGCAACTCTTTTTATTACCTTAGAGTTGCCCTCCCTTTTAAAAAATGCTTTAAATGTACCAATCACTACCAAGTCATAAGGCACATGACGTGATATGCGAAAAGCGAACTATCCATTTGATTTTTCCTGTACCAAACACACATACGAAGATGTAAAATTGTCCAATCGAACAGCAATATCAAACTTTACATCGAGTTTATATAACGAATTTAGTTATGAAATTTGTACTTCAGTTCCATCGGTTAAATCGTAAATTTGTTTAGAGTAAGAGTTTGTGTACCTTTTTAAATTAAATTTGTGTGTAAGCTATCTTAAAAGAAATATTGCGTGTGGTGCTCCCTCTGAGACTTTCAGTGAACCATGCTCTAACATTCTCTGTCGGCAGCCGTGACAACTACTGAGTTGTATTTCAAATCATGTACACTAGAACTACATGCTAACGCCATCTGTCAGTAACAATGACAACTACTGAATTGTAGATACAGTCCTGTACACTAGAACTACATGCTAACAACACCTGCCGGCAACCGAGACAACTACTGTAGTTCAAATCTTGACCACCAGAACTACATGCTAACCCATCATCCACAACTACTGAACTGTAGTTCAAATCTTGACCACCATGCAATCATTATCTGTCGGTATCCATGACAACTACTGGACTGTAGTTCAAATCCTGCCCACCAAAACTACATGGTAACCCCATCTGCCGGTATCCATAACAACTACTGAACTGCAGTTCAAATCCCGACCACCAAACTGCATGCTAACGCCATCTGTCAGCAGCCATGGAACTACTGAACTGTAGTTCAAATCCTGACCACCAGCTCTACATGCTAACGCCATCTGTCAGTAACCATGACAACTACTGAACTGCAGTTCGAGCCATATACACCAGTATTTCAACTCCGTAAATCAATAGATTTTGGCAGTTTTCCGTGGTGCCCTTGGGTAATTTTGGGGTATATTCGACAAATATTCCCACCCCAAAGCACGTCCTCGGCTAGTGACAGCTGACTGGCTCGCTGGCTGGCTGGGAACAGCGGACGACCAAATCGTTTACTTTCCAGTACATTAAGACAAATCTACATTTTCACGGACCAATCACACACTTGTACCAGACTGACCAATTGTAACAGAACACAAAACACGCGGAGGAAAATAACTTAGTTATTTCTTTTAAGGCGATAACATATTTTACAGGTGTCCGTACCACTGTTTTTCCCCAAAATGATTGTAATTTTTATCGTGTTTTCTTTTTGTTGAGATCCTTTGTTGTTCCTGTCCGCTTTTGTTTTTTAGAAGAAAGTTTATTGTTTTAAATTTGTGTAAATTTTAAGCTTGTGTGTTTTAAATGGAAGGTGTAGAATTTGTTATTTCTAGATTCGTTATTAGAGAAACTGGCTCTTCTTAAAAATGTTGGATCATTATTATATCTTATTGTTATTAAAGTATTAATATTCATGTAGCTAGCCTAAATCCACGGTAGCCAGATTACATAAATAAGAGGTCAAAATGCTAGGCTATCTAAGATTAATATTTCAGAGTTTACAAGAACCCTTTTGGAAGGGCAGAACTATTAGTATTTACAAACAATATTTATTTTATCAAGCACTAATGAACACATCCTAAAAACAACGCCTCGTTAAACCAACAAACGGATTTAAACTCAAAGGTATATTCTGTATAGCACACAGAATATTGCTTGAATAGTGGTAAGTGTTCTTGTAAAACTAAATTGTGAACAATGTCCCACGTTTTTAACAATGTGTTTACATATATTTAAAAAACCCAAACCTCAAAACTCTCACGTAATCAAGGCAAGTACGAATCTTCCTAAGAAAATAGGTTGTTTAAGTAAAGTTTATCTTTTCATTTTGTTAACAGCTCTGAATATTCATCTCAAATTTAAACAATGTAATTGTTAAATTAAAGTTACGTAGAAAGATGATGCATCTTTCGTGATATCCGTCCTTTATCCTGAACTCCTGTTAAGCAGTAAGTATTACAGGAGTATCGCTCTACAACGAGCAATACTCCTTTTGCAAAAAGTTACGGAAATTGAAGGTTCCTACTGATGGATTGAGAAAGGACTATTAAGGCACATTTATTGCAGTCCCAAGTTTGAAATTTAAAATTTACTTCAACAAACCAAAGTGTCGGGCACCTCCATTTTAATTATAGAACAACTACATTTCAGTGATTTGTTGAATGTCGAGAATACAATCTAAAAGTACCCAATACAGTTTTGTACTTTTAAACATATTCAATCTTCTTGAAAAGGTTTAATAGATTTAGCTTGTTAACGTTGTTAGTGCTTTATTAATAACAAGGTGTGCTTATGTCGCTACCTTACAGAACAAACTAGAACTACGAGAGAGCGCTTTCTTGCGGTTACGTTGAAAACTACTAAGCCGCTGTTAGTTTGCACCATGTCCACCAAGAGCGCTGTCTTTGTCATTTATATCCTAGTGGACATGAAGCAAACTAACAGCGGCTAAGTAGTTCTCAACGTCACCGCGAGAAAGCGCTCATTTGAAGTTCTAATTTGTTATGTAAGGTAGCGCCACAAGCATGTGTAGTATGACCTTTTATTTGGCACATTCAACAAAAGCGGGCAAGACATAACAAATGATCTCAAGAATAAAGAGCAAGATTTCTAACAAAAGCAAAACACGATATAAATGCCATTTGATTCAGGTAAACAAAACAGAGATAAGGAAACAACACGGGTGTAAGAGCTTGAGTAGTCGGTGTCTCAAATCAAAGTATCAAAGTTGTCCTTTAGGTAAATGAAGTAAATTAAAAACAACACCAACAGATTTATAGAAAACCTATGATGTAGTTCTAGTGGTCAGGATTTGAACTACAGTTCAGTAGTTGTCATGGTTACATCCAGATAGCGTGAGCATGTAGTTCTAGTGGTCAGGATTTGAACTACAGTTCAGTATTTGTCATGGTTACAGCCAGATAGCGTGAGCATGTAGTTCTGGTGGTCAGGATTTGAACTACAGTTCAGTAGTTGTCATGGTTACAGCCAGATAGCGTTAGCATGTAGTTCTGGTGGACAGGATTTGAACTGCAGTTCAGTAGTTGACATGGTTCCTCACAGATCGCGTTAGCATGTAGTTCTAATGGTCAGGATTTGAACGGCAGTTCAGTAGTTTTCATGGTTACAGCCAGATAGCGTGAGCATGTAGTTCTAGTGGTCAGGATTTGAACTGCAATTCAGTAGTTGTCATGATTACAGCCAGATAGCGTTAGCATGTAGTTCTAGTGGTCAGAATTCGACCTGCAGTTCAGTAGTTGTCATGGTTGCTCACAGATCGCGTTAGCATGTAGTTCTGGTTAACCGAATTTCTCAAAGGTAGCGCCACAAGCAATCTTTGTTTTTGTATAGCTTAAACTTAAATATAATTTAAAAAGTAAACAAACACAAAATGTAAACAGGTTTAGGTTTCAACTAATGGAACTAAAGATCAAATTTCAAAAATAAATTCGTTTTAAACCTCAATGTGCAGTTTATTGTTGCCGTTCGATAGTCAAATATAACTACTGAGTATGTGAGTTTAGTGCAGTAAAATTCAAATTTGTAGTTAGCCTTTTGCAGCTTATGTGCCTTATGACTTACTAGCATAAGCACATCATGAATGTCACGACTTGAAAAAGAAACTCAATTAATATTTGAAAAGGGTCGACAATTCTATAAAGAGTTGCTCAAAGATTACCAGCAACATTTTTCCGAAGACAAATTTATACACATTCAAATTTTAGACTCTTCACTTAAAATTCAAAGACAATTAGGGATTTCATTGAGCAGTAAAACCGAAACCACGAAACCTTTCTTCTGGCAAAACAAAGGTGAGCGGGAAAGAACACAGGACTGCGTGATTTCTACCAAATACAAAACACGATATAAAACAAAACACGTAATTCAGGAAAACAAAACAGAGTACAGAGATAGGAACTCGGTACAGCTGTAATAGTTGAAGATGTTAACGTCGTTAAGGAAATAATGAAGTAATTTTCCTTTTCATCAACAACTGAGGAAGGTTTGAGTGAGTAATTCTATTGTACGCGTATTGTAGGAGTAGATTGCAATAATTATGTTGATTTGAACTGTACGGGTTGGGTTTAATTCATCTTATTACTAACTGTCGTTTTACTGTTAGGCTAGTCAAATTAGAAAAAAAGGGCAGTTAGAGGAAATTTTAGGTACAGTCCTAATTCTTTTTGATCTTTATGTTTTCGAGGTCGCTGAACACGAATTTGAGGTTTGCTGACAGATATTTTGGCCGGAACATTGTTTTTTTTGCAAAACAGTGAAAATTTTGTACTTGTTTTAGTTTTCGGTCTAAATCTCAGTAAATATGCATTTTATCGAAAAATGTGCCCAATATTAAATTAAAGGTAAAAATTTACCACAAGTTTTATATTTGACACTTTTTTCTCCGGCCAATATTTACGCCGCTAGAGCACATGGAAAACCCTACAGAATTTTCAATTATTGAAAATACGCCATACTTTGCTTTTTTATCCGGCTTTCATGGAAACAAGCCGTGTTACAATAATTTTGACTATTTATAAGCAATTTTTACAGGTTGGACATTAAACTTTTATTCTATACTATAATACTATAATATACAGGGTGGCCCATAAGTCAGTTGACCGACATGCATTCAATGAAATGCATGACTGTCAACTGACTGACCTAATAGTTATATCGTATATAGGGATCAAATCGAGAACAAAACGACGTAGCAGTATAAAACAATGTCAGATTAGTTTTGTCTACTCAATACAATTTTTAATTGGAAAACATTGAACTCAATAAAATACACTTAAAAATACTCTGTCTAGCACAAGCTTTACCTATATTTGACTTTAATGGTAGAGAATAATTAGAACAAAATAGAGCCCTTTCTTTGAAGGTGGACCAGAGATGAAAAATACTTATGAAAAGAATAAATATTATGGAAATAGTTGCATACTAAGAAATTATAACATATTGGGAATGTGGTGGTATTTATATAAGTAAGATAAAATGTAAAAGCAAGTGCTGGAATATTCAGGTAATTGAATATTTAAGTATTTTCACATAGTCTTTGGCAGGGTGTTAAGCATACGGGAATTCAGGGAAAACCGGGAATTATACGAACATTTTCAATATACGGGTAAATACGAGAATTATGCGGGAACGATGTTTTTCCTGAACGCTGGACACCCTGTTTTGAGTACCCTGGTGTTCCTCGCCTTCTTCCTATGCTGCCAAGACCTCTTCAACGCTCTAAGCTTCCTACCGATGAAGAGGTCTTAGCAGCATAGGAAAGAACACCAGGAAATGCAATGACAACCTTCTGCATCAAGAGATTATTTCTATCATTGACATATTTACTCTTTTTAATATACTGCTTATTAATGTATGAAATAACTGATCTTACATGTATATAAAGCAATTTAATAATACATATACTAATAATTGTACTAATTTGCACAAATATTATAATTGTACAAATTCACTAATTTGTTCTAATTATTCTCTACCAATTAAGTCAAATATAGGTAAAGCTTGTGCTAGACAGGGTATTTTTAAGTGTCTTTTATTAAGTTCAATGTTTTCCAAATAAAAATTGTATTGAGTAGACAAAACTAATCTGACATTGTTTTATACTACTACGTCGTTTTGTTCTCGATTTGATCCCTACGATATAACTACAGGGTGGCCCATAAGTCAGTTAACAGTCATGCATTTCATTGAATGCATGTCGGTCAACTGACTTATGAATATATTAGTATAAAATGTCAACCTGTAAAAATTGCTTATAAATAGCCAAAATTATTGTAACACGGCTTGTTTCCATGAAAGCCGGATAAAAAAGAAAAGTATGGCGTATTTTCAATAATTGAAAATTCTGTAGGGTTTTCCATGTGCTCTAGCGGCGTAAATATTGGCCAGAGAAAAAAGTGTCAAATATAAAACTTGTGGTAAATTTTCTTACCTTTAATTTAATATTGGGCACATTTTTCGATAAAATGCATACTTACTGAGATTTAGACCGAAAACTAAAACAAGTACAACATTTTCACTGTTTTTGCCAAAAAACAATGTTCCGGCCAAAATATCTGTCAGCAAACCTCAAATTCGTGTTCAGCGACCTCGAAAACATAAAGATCAAAAAGAATTAGGACTGTACCTAAACTTTCCTCTAACTTTGCTAATTTGACTAACCTATGTATATTTATGTGTTTATAAACATTAAATACACGCATCCGGTCATTTCATGACAAAAACAGTGAGCAAGTTTCATGACATTACAGGAAGAATAACGTGAACTACAGAATTAGCCGAGTGCAATCGAAAATACATCAATCAATAATGTAGACTTGATGTACAGCGCTCCAAACGGTGAGTGCTTAAACCAAGTTAAGTTTGCGGAGTAACCACAAGGTAACATTACTGTAGTTAGAGGTTCAGTTGTTATACAATAGATCGCAACACTTGTCTTTTCAGGACGGGTGACCTTAACAACAGCGCTACAAGCGGTCATTGCTCAAACCAAGTCAAGTTTGCGGAGTAACCGCAAGGTAACGCTACTGTAGTTAGAGGTTCAGTTCTGATCCCATAGGTCGCAGCACGATCTACGCTTTACTCTCTAGGTACGTGCTTATAAAACTACTTCGAAATCAGATTCGTCACAAAGTATAAGTTTACTCCCGCTCAACTAACGATACTGTTAAAAGTTTGAATGCCATTTTATTTGTTTTATTTGAACATTAATTTTATTATATTAATTTGAATTAACCTGAAATCGTTCTCAATATTACATGCTTATCTGCAAGGTTGATATTTCACATAATACTCAATGTTTTTAAGGGCACTTTTATTGTAAGGTTTTATATTTATTGCTTCTAATTTTGAAAAGTGGGCATTGGAAACGGTGTCCACGTAATCCAAAATATTTCGGTATTTTTAATTAATTCATAAACGTAATCAATGTGTAAATTATCCAGATTTAAATATCAACTTAACAAACCTATGAACTTCAAATGTATAGAAAACCTACGTTAACATAATATTACTTCAATATTTAAACCTACATTTCAATAAGAAATGTAATTTTCCACTTGATCAATATACAGACTCGTGTATTTACTTTAACACAAGAAATATTTCGAAAAGAATTGAGCATTAAAGTCATGAGCGGAAATAAGGGAGGGATACAATAAACCGAAGTTTCAAAAATAAACTAAACCCCAAAACTTACAATCGGTAGTAATAACAACAAATAAAGCAATACCTTAAGAATAATTGGCTCTATTACTTTGGAAAACCATTAATAAAATAGCTCAGCTTTTAAAAGCTAACGTATCTTCTGCATTTTGCAATAAAAACAATATTTTTACGCGATGCCAAAGACAAAAACAAGAAAAATGACAAATATAAATCTACGAACTGCAATGTAATGATGACTGTAGTGCCTGCTACATTGGACAAACAGGGAGAAACTAGAATAAAAGAACATCTTAAAGTGATTGTCAACACTATAGACAAAGCCCAGACTCACACTGGATACAAGAAAGCCATCCACACGTTTGACCAAGATCAATTCAGAATTCTCCACCATCACGCAAGAATCGCGGTACCAAGATACCTTACATGTAAACACTGTTTGCCTTCTCCTTCCAGGGTTAGAGTCAGCTTACGCCGCTTACTTTAGACTAGCTCGTTTCTTAAATGTTTTGTCAACAATCTTTCACCTGAAAATATAAATCTACGACGCATTAATGGACTCGATAAAAGAACATCTTAAGTGATTGTCATCCCAAAACGTCGTATTAGTCTTGCTCACTAACAAAGTAAAATGTCTACAGTAATATTAGTTGACTTGTTTTTATAAATTATCTATACAGCTATAATTGTATGTATTCAGTAAAAGGTTAGGTGAGACCTTGTGTTACCTCATATGTTAAAAAGTACCTCAAGGTTTCTACCGATGTATAGAAACTCAATTTTGTTATTCAGAACTCAATGACATAACGCCTACGTACAATAAACACAAAATATATTATTTTATACTCAAATACTATAGTAAACCCCAACAGGTGTTTTTTTTCAGTCGCGTCTTTTATTCCGATGGTTTAATACTAGCAAAATATAATCAAATTTAAAACAAATTCCTGCAGAATTAAAAATTACTTACAATATTTATGCTTAACAATCGTTGTGAAAACACGACCGCGTGTGTTTGAGAAGGATTTAATAGAAACCACTTGCACAAGTGAACGAGGCAAACACCGGGCGTAAACTGACGAATAGGAGCGTCTGCTCAGTTCGGCTATCTTCGTGATCGACGGAAATCACCGAAGTCAATCGTTAAAATTCGGCCGTATTTTCACTACTATATAATTTTATGTCATGCCAGTATTTTCAAAATAAATACATTTTGTAGCATTAGTGTTGCTTTAATCGGTAGTACGACAAGTCGATTTGAAAAAATAAACAAAAACGAAAATCAGATTTCATGTTCTGTATTATTTTGTTGAATAACATATTTTAGTCTAAGAAGGATTTATACCCAAGCAATTTTTCTAAAAGTACCAATTTATTTATTTAGAAAAATATATTATCTTGATATCTACGATTTGTTTGCGATTTTTAGACAAAAAATACAAAACGTAGCCGGAAAATCCATGATATTCCTTAGAACGAAGATAATTTGCAACAGACATGCCCTTTGGGGGTACCCTTGAAACCCCCCCCCCCTTATCAACGTACTAAAAATAAAGGCTGGTACAAAAACATAACCTAAGCATTTATAAACGGAACGTGCGTACCAAATTTCGTGAAAATCAGACAAAAATGCGATTTTTAGAGTACTTTATACACGATCCGACAATGAAGAGAAAAAATTAAAAAACTATCTCATAGTTAGAGTAAGTAATTTTTTTCAGACACGAAATTCATATCAGTAAAATTTGCACGGTAAAATATCAACAATGTTATTTTGTTAACAGTTTCGGTAGCTCTCTTCGTGTTTAGCATTTCTCCGTGGTCGTTTGGTCAGCAGAAACGGTGATACTCCTTGGCCGGCCTGTCCACCAGGCCTAAGGGCTTCTGAATTTTTCTGTGGGGATATTTGAAATGTAATGTTTTTGTAGTCAATCCCCAACATTATTCACTAATATTCCATGTGTATGTCGACCCTTTTAAAATACACGAGCGGGCTTAAGTCAACATTACTATCCACTATTAAACACAGCATAAGCTTCAAAACCACGTTTTCCCAAAAGTTTTCCTTACTAAAACTTTAAAACTTATTTTGTACTAAATTAAAACCGTGTGGTATAGTACTGTTATAAAGCACGACGTTTTGGACGTAATTTTATTCATACAAAATATTAAGTCGCCAAGTCTTGCAGTTTCTTAGATGCTGGTACCTAGCCGGAACAGGATACGATGATTCTTCCAAATTATAAAATACCACATAATATTTGGTCCAGTATTTATTTGCTAGTATAGTAGAAGATTGAACTTACCAGCGAAGTGAAAAGATAAAATCCACTGCCATTGATAAACTGACAGTCTTACCCCAACGTGAGCTTCAGTAATAGATAAATCTTAGAACCCCCACCTCCCCCATCAACCGTCACCACCAACACCCCCTCCACAACCTAGCCCCTCGCGGAAACATATTTCACCGATCCGTACAGTAAGTTACAGGTTAGAAACGAGATATATGTTACAAACCGAGTAGACAATAGATGTTCTTAAATTTCGTCACGGACGAATAATTCGATCATTAAAATTGTGCTTGATAGCACTTACATAATTATGTGAGTAAAAATCGAAAACTTGTATTTTATGTTTCGTATTAAAGGTTTTGGAAAAACAACGTGTCGTGGGTTTTAAAATGTAACCACGCGCGCTAGGAATACCCGGGAGATGATGTACAACTTAGTAAGAATACATTGCGGTACTAATAAAATAATGTGATAAAGGTTGGGACTTACCAATATAAAACTCGTTTCAAATGCCCACGCCTCCAGAATCAAACTCTTGGAAACTGCCTGGAAATATACAGCGTATTCAGTAAAAATCCTCAACTCAAAATATCACGGAACGTCAAAATCTCCATGGAAACCTTACGAAATTTGTAATTTTAGTTTCTTACAATTTAAATATCTAGAAAATTCTTAACCTAATCTAGCTCTCAATATAATCACTAAATCACTATTTGAGATGCCGACCACTCTCATGAGGATATTTTAAGGCAAATATGTGGTGAAGGATGAGTGATGAGTGGTAGTAATGAGTTATGAGGTGTAGTCTTGTTACAAACTAAGGCCGACTCATCCTTAGAATGGGTCATTAATTAATAGCCCAATGACCAATGGAAATACAAGGACCAACGGCTTAACGTGACTTCCGAACCACGCAGGTGATGGTCTGACATGTCTAAACATGGTGGGAGTTGATGCGGGTATCATCAGATGTTCACTGAGACTATCTGAGCCGCTATAATAATCTGTTCAAATGACTGAAAAGATCGCAAAAGCTTGATTTACCATATTGCTATCCATAATCTTTGTTTAAAAATACATTACATTTGGATGTAGATAGCTGTTCAAATCTTAGCAACAAAACATAGAATAATGTTCGACAAAACTAATGTGCCCGCCAAAATACCATACCAGTATCCGAGGATCATAACAGAGTCAATAGAAATCTACTAAAAAAAGAAATCCATTCAAACCACGATGATAGCTACAAACTCCCCAGAACCTGGCAGCCAGTTATAAACCAGATTAAATCTGTGCATAATTAGAGCGCAGTTGAGCCAATGGGAGTGCAGAGACACCTTGGATATCGTCCAATGAAGTACGTCGGCGTCTATTGGCTGATAGCGCCAGCTTCGTCTAATCGTGTTCGCGATACCTCATACCGATCTCACACCTATTGTTGGTACCCCTGATGCAAGAAGGAAGCAGTTGGCAGCACTGCGACAGAAAGTATATAAGGAAGAGCTTCAGTCACCTGAACCAGTCTCAGCAAGTCCACTGAGGATGCTCGATTGCAAAATGTGCGAAACGTTTGAACTGTAAATAGTTTATTGACGCGGTCTGTACCGGAAGCTTTGGCTGGTAGTCTTGACTCCGGCCACTTAAGCCTTCGTTCTCATCATTTAGGTATTAATCTATAATACCTAAGCGCACTATGATTATCTTCCAGACTATAGAAATAAATATCTAAACAAGAACAAAACAGAGTGCTTTGTGGTGTATTCTTTGGTCAAAAGGTACTGATGAAATTATGAAGTATTCTTAAACTTTGCCTTTTATTACAAAATTAGAATATGTCCAAAGTACCATTCAATTTGCATCATAATGTTTATGTGTACTTTTAACGGATAAACAATGACATGGTTATTTATTTTAATAAGAAAAGTGTGATATGTCAACCATTATCTCATACTTTTTCTATGTAATAAAAATTTATATTTGTGATTTTTCTCTGGTAGATATATGAAATAAAATTTTCTGTTTCTGCAGTAAGATAACACAGCTACATCTTGTCAGAACAAGTTGGTACCCCTGGAGTTACAAGATATCAGATGTTTTATCGGTTTCAAAGTTACGTACAGTTTTCTCCAGGTGGATTCCAGAGAGATTCTGAAAACTCCCTGGACTCCAATACTTCTCCCATGTCCAAGTCCGTCTCAACTCTTCCAAACACTGTTGAAAAATATTGCTTCTACGTGAAACTACTACGGAAACTTTAGGAAGCTGTAAATCGTAAGCGTTCCACAAGGTTCAGTTTTAAGACCTACGCTGTTTATAGATTGATTTTTTGATTCAGAAACTATTTAGGCGCATTTAAAACTCGTTTAACTTTCCCAGTGGGAATTTATAGCTTAAATTAATCTTGATACTGAATTAAATCTTCATATCAACAATAGACTAACGCAAACCGAACTTTGTATTCAAATGTCTTCTTGAAGAACATCTAAATCTTTGCAATAGTGGGAATCTTGGATCGTTTTTCCCCTCAGGTCGTCTTCTTAAATGTAAACTTGCAATGGGGGAGGTCTTGTAGGTCCATAAACCTTGATTAGATAACTTTCAGAGTTTATCTTTTCAAGTTCGATGAGATCAATGTATATCCCTCCAAACATTCCTTATCATGGAGATATGGTTTTTATTGAAGCGTATATCTTTATTTAGGTATAACACCTGTTAAATTTATAAGGTAAAATTTAAGATTAGTTTTTACGAGAAACATTGCTTTATCAATCCTATATCCCGTGGTTCAGAAGTCACATTAAGCCGTTAGCCCATTCAATTGGTCGTTGGGCCATTAATTAAATTGGAGAACAGTCGGCCCTAGTTTGTAACAACAACACATCATCATCCGAAAAAAACACAATCACCCTTTATTTCATATTCACCTTATAATACCCTCTAAGAGTCATCAAAGTATATCCCTTAATAAGGATTATTATTGCAAATTAAATTGTAAAACATTACTTCAAATCAATTGTAATGCATCATAGGTCTTTCGAAAACGATGTTAAGTCATTTCATCATTCTCTAGCAAAACACGTCGAAAAACAGTGTCAATTGAAATTAAAATAATATTCATAAACAGTTGTTGTAAAGTGCGTCTAAAATATGTTTCTTAACATAAAACATCCATTAGATCTTTTAGATAAGTTATACCAAATAAAAACATTCGTTGATAAATGCGTAACGTTCTACGATCACGTATTTGTTAAAGCGCCTTCAGAAACACTCCTACTATACCCGCAACACAGCCGTGTACTCAAATCACCCATCAGCGCCGTTCTATCCTTACACAGGCGAGAAGTCAATACCATCGCATTCAACTCGAGTTTGACCAGGTGCTATACGCAGCTCAGTTAACGTAAAATTATGGCAATCACACCGAAATTTTCTCCATTTAATTCTTCTTTAGGACATGTATGTCAATTATTTTAAAGCAAACGTAAAATTAGCTCAGGTATGAAAAGTATATTTTTCACCGTTTTCGTTCCATGGCTTAACTTTGAAAAGTTCTACAGCCTTTAATTTTCATTGCAGCGCAAGGTAGGTTATACAGTATGGGTTTTCAATTCCAAATCAATGCTATTTCAGTTTTAACTATGTTAACTAATCCCAAGAGATCGGGAAATTCAACAAAAATTAACAAATCTTAAATCTTGGACTATTTTGTTATTCAAATCATATATTGAGTATAGTTTCATTACAAAATTAAGTAAAAGGTTACTTGCATTTTATTGAGTTTTATTGAGCTCGTATTGAAAGAAGTCAATGCAGGTCTTAGTGGTGAATTATACTGTATCAAACCTATTGATTTTTTAACTAATTTGACGCAAAATGTCTTACCAGGCAAGCCAAACCAAACAACTATCTTCCAAAGTATGTGAAAAGAATTTATAAGACAACAGAGAAGAAAGCCAAATCACTAAATCGCTATTTGAGATGCCGACCACTCTCATGAGGGTATTTTGGCAGGCATAAGTGGTGAAGGATAGTGTGATGAGTGGAAAACGATGGGTTATTCAGAGTTTGTCAGTCCTTGTTACAAACTAAGGCCGACTCTTCCTTAGAATGCTCACCATGTCATTAATTAATAGCCCAATGGCCAATGGAAATACAAGGACCAACGGCAACGTGACTTCCCATAGAACACGCAGGTGATGGTCTGATTTATGGATCTAAACGATGGGAGGTTGATGCGGGTATCATCAGATGATCACTGAGACTAAACTGAGCCGCTTTAGACCTATATCATCCTCAAACCTGACCTCCATGAAGCTGGATTACAGGACCACGCCACGAGTATCAGTCTAAACAAACTACTCGATGCAATCAGCTGTTTTACAACTCTAGCAGGAGGAAAGGAATATTTGCAGAGTCCGTCCTCCGGGACCTGTAAGGGTATAAGTAAGGGTATAAGGGTGTGAGCACAGAAAAGTGGTCTTACTGCAAGATTTGACTCAGGTGTTGGCAACTATAAAACATTTATTTTCTTCAGAAGAACACGGAACATTTAGTTTGTCAATTTATTGTAGAGATATGTTGGGTGATGGTTTTGTGGTAACACTAGATGACTGAAATGGGGTTTCAAAGGGGTTAGAACGCGGGTTCAGTTAGATCAAATATTTTAGAATTCTTTTAAACGTGTTTTATTCGTACATTGTTTGAAGAAGATCTCAACTTATTAAAACTTAAACAAAAAACTATTAGGCCTTTTCTGTGTGAATTTGATGTATACAAATTTAGCTGGAAAGTATGATAAAGTCAAATCGCTCTTTACCCTCCCTTCCCCACCCATTGTGGGCCCTTCCCCCTTCCCCTCGGTTTAATCGGATTGAAAAGGATCCAAAATCGCCCCATAATTTGATCTCACCCTTCCACCCAGCTTTTGTCCCGAATAAACCTTTTAGACAAAGGTCCAGTATTATTTAGTGCGAAATCCTTTAAACCGTACTCATCATATGCGGATGTGTATTTTCATTCCCTATTGAAAATTACATAGCCACAAAATAACTTTTAAACCTTGATCCGATTGTTTCTCTTGCTATTAAATCGCTATTTGGGATGCCGACCACAAATTTTCTTGAGGGTAAGCTACTTTTTACAATATGTGGTGGGATTTCTCCAGTGCATGAGTGGTAGTAATGAGTTTGAGGTGTAGGACAAACTGAGGCCGACTCTTCCTTAGAATGGGTCATTAATTAATATCCCAAGACCAATGGAAATACAAGGACCAACGGCTTAACGTTTAAACGCAGGTAAAGTTTGTCTTGTTTAACGAGACGAAGTTAGCGACTACATCAAGTCACTCTATCTACCAGAAATCATCCTCACCTCGACCTTGAAGCTGGACAGGACCAGGCGAGTCCGTATTAGTCATTTAACATTACCTTTTCAAATATTCTGTAAGCCTTTTACCCGCACCACCGGAGTGTATGAGCTCGAGTGCGCTACCAATCCGCCAGGATCTTTTTATGTTTTCGCTCTTCTAAAATACGTACTCTTCTAATATTTATGGATTAGACAAAACTCACACAAAGATACTATTCAGTACAGTTAAATGAAACATATCTCCAGAAGTGAAATAATGAAATGAAATAATGTACCCAAGTTAAAGATGCTAGTTACTCCAAGTCACAAACTCATCTCCTTTGTTTGAGTTGTCGACGATGCTGCAATTTCTGAGGTTACTTTTCACCTGAAGACGGAGTCAGATTCCAGAATCCCGAAACGTCGTGTACTTGTCGTCCAAAAACTATGGAAAACGTCCTTAATAATGTTTTAACTCAGAAACTAGTCTCGTGAAAAAAGGTCGCATTTTATTTTGCTAGTTAAATCTTTCAACGTTCTTATTAATTTCGAAAATCCTGCTAAAGGGACGGGACAGGTAGAAATAAACATTTACAGTTAATACTGTTGACTGGTTTTAATTACTTTTATTTAAAGCTGCTTCTACAGTTTAAGGTAACTAACCACAGTTCATTTTGTCAGTTAAAACTAACCAGTAATAATAGACAATGTTTTAAGTCAAAAACACTTTTTTATTTTACATGATGCTAATTTAGTTTTTAGAATATATTCGTGATTTATCATATCTTTTGTTACACCATCTACAGAAGTCCGAGTCAATATTATTATCAATAATTGATAAACTCTATGCATCGAGACGAGAGAATGTGTTAATTGACCTGGACGAGTGATAAGACGCAAAGTGTTTAGGGTCAATGTGATAAGATTGCTTTAAATGTAGTAATGTTCTCTAAATAAATAAGCAGAGCTATTAACAACAACTTTTTGTTTTTTAGCTTCTTATTTTTGTCATTTACAATTTTGATTTCATATTATTTACACTTTAAATTTCACACGTACTGCTTTAATACGATTGAGAAATAATGTAAAACCAATATACCACGCAAGCGGACCCGTGGCGGGTTGGAATCGTTGGACTCCGGAGCTGACAGTCATTTTACTGGCGCGGGTTCGATCCCCGCAGTCACCACTTACATTTGTAATGTGGCAATACGGTAACGATAGGTACGAGGTTGAGTGGTAGAGAGGGCTTTGTAGTCCTAACTTCGTTTTGTTGAAAAAGACAAAACTTTACCGTTACCTTAATTTACTTTAAAGATAAATTCTCCAAAATGTTCTCTAAAATTAAAATATAATATGAATTTTTCGTAAATTTGAAGACAACCCAAACATACTGCGAAGAACCCGTGTCTCCCATATTGAGGACAAGATTTTTTAAGAATTAAAATACGCACCTGTCGCTCTTTTCAACTCGTTACTCAATAACTTTATAATTCCAAACTTTAGCAAGCAATTTACAATAAGGTTCACCAAAATGTACTCGTTCTAGATTACTCACGACAATACGTTTGACCAAAGATTATGTAATAGTAGGTAGATTGCGCTTATAACACATAGCTGAAGCAGGAAATCAACATAGTTCGACAGCCCAAGCACAGATAGCGCTGCGAGCGAATTCTTCGTAGAGTCTCAAGTAGAGCCACTGACGCACGCGCAAAATCGTTCGTTCGGGAAAATCGCACGATTTGGCCACATTGAAGTCATTGACATCCGGACAAACTTGAGCATGGGGAGCCGATGGGAGGGAAGAAAGACGGCGAGAGCGGCAGCGCTATTTATGCTTGGGCTGCCGCAACTATGTTGATTTTCCTCCTCAGCCATGTGGCATCAATTCCAAATCTACTTACCATAACATTATCTTTGGTTGGACCGCTAAACTCTGCATCTTCACTTGCTCCACCCTTACAACAAACATGTATGTTTCGGTATTATGGGCTGATCTACCCAACCTTTCCTACGGTTTAAAGTTGTAGAGAGGTTGCTCTAACACAAATTTTTCCAGAATTTTTTATTCTTCAAAAACAGGCAGTGCGAACAATTGCAAAACTGCAGTGGAGAGAGTCGTGCAGACCAGCGTTCAAAAGTTTAAAACTGTTGACACTACCCTGTCTCTATATTTTGGAAACCTGTCTTTACAGGAAAATGCGATCTCGTAAGAGGTATATATGTACACTCTCACGAAACTAGAGGCAGGGAGAACTACCGAACTGGAAGACACAGAACGGTAGCTCATGAACGTTTACCTTCAGATGTGTGTGATACCAAAATTTTAGCTAATTATTATTGACGATTGAGATATATGTGTTGTAACATATTTATTCAATAAAACATGTATTTATTTATTTTTATTTATTTATTTATCATTCAATTGTGAAGGGTTTGTAGGCAATATGAGTCATCGGGCTCATATAGTCCGACTCTACTGGCAATCTTGGAAACTTGAGAGTAAAATGTGGACGTTTCACTTCAGAATATCTCAATCTTCTCAAGTAGAAACCGTGTTGATATTCCACGGTGATATTGTAAGTGGAATTAGGCAGGAGAAGAATTTCTTTGTCTTCAGTAGATATCGGGAGATCATACCTGAAATCAAGGTTTCAATCAACTTTGGTAACTTTGACTTTAGACCAACCTTTAAGACAAGGGCTACATCTAGAGGGTGTTTTAAGGTGAATATGAAATGAATTAGTTAGTGTTTTGATGGATGGTGAGGTTTTGTCTTCTTACAAACAATATTTAAATATAAAAATGGTTGTTATTCCAAACACCCTCTCCTTCAAAAGCCCTCCCAATTTTGTGGTTGAGTTAAGGTTGAGTGGTAGAGAGGACTTTGCAGTCCCAACTTCGCCGTAAAAAATACAAGACAAACTTTATCTTGTTACCTTTTCATTCATTTTCAACGGTTTTTTATGAAAAGGTGGCGCCGCCCTAGGGGACTAATTTAACACCACCATCAACCGCACGCGCTTAACCCACAAGTCACCTACCAGCCAGTGGGAGTGCGTCCAGAGTGAGTCATGGTTACGTTGACCGAGGCGGAATCCACAGACTCCAGCGTGACAGTGACGTCATATTTGTCGTCCGGAGCCACATAGCAATGCAGTGTCATGACCTCCACCCCCACGTCCAGAGTTGTGAGGGAGAACGTGACTTTCCGTATACCCCTGCTGAACTGACCGACACCGTCCACGTCTATGCTTCGCTCTGTGGACTTGTTATACCGCGGTGCATGCTGGGTAGGTAAGGCTTGTGCTGAAACAAAACAGAACATATTGTTTGTCGTTGGCGATGGAAGGATTGTAGTTTGAAAATTAATTGCGGAATTTAGTGAGCAAAAACGAACGAAGTTTCGAAATCTGCTGTCTGATTTCGTCTTCAGGTAAACGTAAAAGAAAATTTAGAAAATTATCTAGCCTAAAGTATTTAGACAATCTGTCCAGTCACACACACAAACAATCTAGTTCAAGTTAAAATAGTAAACCAACATCTTAAAAACAACACAATCCCAAATAACAAACAACGTGCACCAAAACTCAAAGAAATATTCAGCTTAACCTAAAAACCCTAAAAGTATGTTTTTTACAAAAGTAAACATAGCCGACACGTAGCCACGATTGCTAACGTGAATTCTAGCGAATTTTCAATGACACGGTATAATTTACACTGAAAGTGCCGTTTGGGAGGAGCGTTTCCCTAAAATAAAAATGGTGTTTTATGCAGTAAAACTGTATCTATGATCTTATTTCGACTAAACATAATTATACAGGGCGAGTTTTAAATGTCCCCACTTTAACTTTTGTAAAGGAAAATACTTTTTAAAACCCTTTGGGGAATGTTTTTATAGGGTTGTGAAGTTTGTTTTGACGTACTTTGCGTCACCTCATAACCCCACTTGGTTCCGGGAGAGAGCCCCCCACCCCAATTTTTAAAATACAAACTCTCCCTCTGTGCTGCTGAACGGGCCTTACCCAGATATTCAAAAAAGGAACATCGGTACCAAGATTTCCCAAAAATCTAACCAAAAATGCGGGTTGCTGATTGACTCAGGACAGGAAACTCAAAACTTAACTTTAAGGCTTTCACTGCCGGTGTCATCACTAAGATCTAAGACATCCAGTTTACACCACGCGTCACAGTTGAAATATAATTACTGCTAAACGTTTCGACGTCGCTGTGGAGAGTCATCCTTAGTATCTTGAGTCTCAGCCAGTCAACCAGCTACTGAGGATGACTCTCCACAGCGAGGTCGAAACGTTTAGCAGTAATTATATTTCAACTGTGACGCGGTGTAAACCGGAAGCCTTAGATCTTAGTGAAAACTCAAAACTGCTTCAACGTTTTTTTTTATCGCATTTGGCTCTACGAGGAGATTTAAGTTACTTTCACTATTTCCTACGGATGTTCACTAAAAATTCAATGTTTTGCAACTTACGCAATGAGTGTAGACAAGGGAAGTCTCTGCTCGCCCTGGTTCCGGGTTTGCACACACAGATGGCTCTGTGGTCGCGCACCACACAGGTCGCGTCAGGACCACAATATCTGTCATAACCACAGATCCGTCTCAGGTCTTCACAGTTCTTGAGGAAACAAACCTCATCGTCTCTGCAGTCCGAGTTGTCTGAACATCCTGAAAATATTAAGAAATCAAATCAAAATCTATAAAATATTTATTCTATTTTTATAAAAATAATAACAAAAGTCTTAAAAACTAACCCAATTGCACTAAAGTTTAGCTATAACTAAATTACATAACTTACTTATGAATAAATATACGATACAATATGCAAGCTTGAATTGTTAAAGAGCATGTTTTCTATTTAATCCAAGAATTATTCAAACTGCGTTTATATTATACAGGGTGAGTTTTTAATGCCCCTAACAACTTTTGAAAAAGGAAAACATTTTTAAACCCTCTGGGGAATGTTTTATAGGATTCTGAAGTTTGTTTTGACGTACTTTTTGTCACCCAACCAAAACCGGGGGGAGGGCCCTCCAAAATATTTAAATGGCAACCCCCCTTTGTGGCACCTAGAAAAGGGAATTTTAATACAAATTCAACAACGCAAAGAAAAGTATTTTATCTCTAAAAACTTTTTATCACTGGGGGTTGCTATTTAAAACTTTGGGGACCTCCCCGGTTTTGGGTGGGGGTGGGTACGAAAAGTACGTCAAAACAAACTACAGAATCCTATAAAACTTCCCCAAAGCGTTTCAAAAAGTTTTCCTTTTTCAAAAGTTCAAGGTGGCATTTAAAACTCACCCTGTATATTGCTCATCGATGAGTAAATGAGTTAGAAGATGAAAGAAAGGTTTTAATTCTAAGATTTACTATGAATAGGATAATATTATGTTCTAACTTGTTGCAGATGATTTAAAGCTGTATTCACTACATTTTATAGAAGGTGTTTCAAAATATATTGTTTGTCCCTTCGGCTTAAATAGTTGGTTTCGTAATCTTTAGACGTCATAATTAATTTTATTTCATTCTTTTATAGTAATTGATTGTCCGTGTTTCACTTAAGTAATGACTTAATGTTTGATATGTCACAGAAACCATTAAGAATAATATATTATATACATTGAATGATTCAATATTCTTACCTGTAGCTGATGTCCTTCCACAAAGAAGCGAACACAACAGGAACAGAACAGCCAACTTGACAAAACTAACAACTTGCATCTTGAAATACCTTGTAAAACTACCGATATTTTACACTCTTGCAGTCGAACTGTTAAAATGTTCGGTGTGGCTTTATAAAATACCGTTTGTATGGCCGAATTGTTCGCAATGTTTAAGAAGTTGATACACTAAACAGTATTTTATCGCGTAAACTTTGCTCTCTGAAAAGTTTATTATGTGGGTTTAGATTAAGAATGCATAAAATAGAGTAACAGATGCGATAGATTTGTCGTTGTTGCCTAATTATAAAGCTGTTTGTAGCTATCAGAGGATTTACGTAGACTTTCAACATTTATTCAAGATTATTTCAAAATAGTACCAGTGATAACAGTTTGCGAAGCACGTTTGTGTATATTCATTGTTATATAAAAACATAGCCAACACGTAGTCATAAGCGCTACGGTGAATCTTAGCGAATTTCAAATAAAACAGAACAGGTTTCATTTATCTATTTTAAATTAGACGAAATTACTTTATACACTATCCCCGCAGTCACCACTTACATTTGTAATGTATACGGTAACGCTAGGTAAAGGTCGAGGTTGAGTGGTAGAGAGGGCTTTGTAGTCTAACTTCGCCTTGTTAAACAAGACAAACTGTACCTTTTACTTTCTGTATACAGGGAAACGTAGGCTATTAAATTACACAACAGCTCAATTTATGCCCAGTGCTCTGAATGTTAACGTGCGGAAATTCGAATTAAATAATTAAACAGAAATACTTTAAAACGGTAGGTTCTAGAGCAACGGGAGTAGTTTTGATCGTTTGGTCAAGAAAGTATTCAACTTTGTATTCAATTATGGTTTCGCTACAATTTGATAGGTAAATGAAAACCCATCGGACAAATTCGAGTAAGTAGAGCCCAGGGGGGAGAACGACGGCGAGAAACTGCAGCGCTGTCTGTGCTTGGGCTGCCGAACTATGTTGATGCCTCAACCATGTGGCATCTACTTACCACAACATTATCTTTGGTACAAGGTACCAAGCTTCTAGCAAACCAGACTACTAACGCGCTTGAAACTTCAATAAAAACGTCCAGCATGTCGAGTTGAAACGCAGACCTTAGCTTCGCTCTGTGAATGCTTTATTCACTTCTCAACTCAGGTTTATCAGCTGATATCAGCAAGCTTGTCACGTGGGATGGAGTTGGTTAACGACGCCAAGGTCGTAACTGCGTTTACGATCGCACGATCTACGATCTACGACCACCGAGTCGCTATCTTCATCACCGATATGTTACTTAATCCTGTACCACACGCCTGCTTCCACTCGGGAACTAAATCACTATTTGAGATGCCGACCACTCTCATGAGGGTCTTTTAAGGCAAATATCTGGTGAGGAATGAGTGGTAGTAATGAGTTATGAGGTGTAGTCTTGTTACAAATTAAGGCCGACTTTTCCTTAGAATGGGTCATCAATAAATAGCCCAATGACCAATGGAAATACAAGGACCAACGGCTTAACGTGACTTCCAAACCACGCAGGTGATGGTCTGATATGTCTAAACTATGGTGGGAGTTGATGCGGGTATCATCAGATGATCACTGAGACTATCTGAGCCGCTTTAGACCTATATCATCCTCAAAACCTGACCTCCATGAAGCTGGATTACAGGACCACGCCACGAGTCCCAGTCTAGGTGGGATATTTTTGATATTCAACTGTTTGAAGCGATATTTTGTAAATTGTGGATGTTTTGCAACGTTGCGTTACAAGGTCAAGTTAGAGGAAAATATGACGATATTTGTGTGTCAAAACCTTATTGGTGTGATTAATTTCTTTGTGAAAGATTTCATTCCTGTAATTAAAATTTACACCAAGCTTATTGGCTGTACAATTAAACATTAATATACTCGTATTACCATTATTCACGGTTAGGCCCGTCGAACATTTGACAGGTCTGGTGTTCCAACCCAATGGATCGTTTGCTCAAGTTTTCCTAATATCGAAGGTTTTGCGTACACTGCCTCCTACGAATCCTCACATTTCGCTAAATTTAGAGACTTGGGAAGCGTAAAGAGTCGGTATGTGTTGAATTTTATTTACCTACTCTTGTTTACTCTAAATACCATTTACAAAACAAACATTGGTTTGACTTTGTTTAGGTTAAGGATAGTTTCAATGTTTTTCTTTGAACCCGTGTAAAAGTCATGGTGAGATCCAGGCGAAGAACCATAAAATAAGCACTAACCTTGATTTCCAGAAAACTTGTTGAGGTGTAAACGACATGGTGAATTCACGAAGAACGATGCACTAACCTTGATTTCCAGAAAACTTGTTATCTATGAGGAATCACTGCACAGTAGATCAGCTGATTGTCATCGATAACTTCACGTATACAGAATATCTGAAAAAACCTTTGATTTAAACACAAAAATAAAAACTCTATAATAATAAAATAGCATATAGTTTAACTGTTGTGTATTTCCTCTAGTAAATAAGACTAAAGTTGATAAAATCTGCTGACAAAGTACGGCTCATCGTCTGCGGGTTTTGTTTACTTGTCACAAACACGAAATGGAGGAGAGAGATAATGTTAGGGTTTTCAAACTTGGAAAGTGGAAAAAGCTCATGTGGTTGAGTGTGATGAGTGGTCAGCTTACGCTGATTATGAGGTGTAGTCTTTTAGGCTAGCTCATTTCCTAATGTCATTAATTAATAGTGTGGAAATACAAGGACCAACGGCTTAACATGTTTTCGTTACTTTACACCTGAAGACGGGATCAGATTCCGAAACGTCGTGTTCATCTTGTCCATTAAAAAAACTACAGAAAAACGACCGTAACAATAGTTCAACCTCAGAAATTCTCTAACTTCGACAAAAGAAAACTTCTAACAAAGAATTATTTTCTACGTAGTTAGAAGGGGCAATTTAAACCATATCTAAGAGCAGGTACTTATTTTAGCACCCATCAGGTCCCCCACCCCGGGAGGGAGGTAACAAGGTGCACCGGACATTGACAAAGGGTCAGCGAAGCCCCTCTCACTACATTTTATCACCTCCGCCCCGGGTCTGAAATTGCCCTTAAGTACATACAGCCCGCGGGAGAGGGGCCTATACGAGTTTATTTTACTCCCCTTCACTACATTAGCACCTGTGCGCAACTCTCTTCATATTTTTATTATTTTATATGTGAACGTCCATGGGAAATGTAGCTCCTATGTTCAATGGGAACTAAAACTGTGCGCATTAATTCGATAATTATAATAATCTTATTGATACTAATTTCATGTTACGGAAGAAAAATAAAAGAACTAGTAAATAAGTTAAAGACTGCTGTGCTGGAAACTTTAAACGTTAAGTAATGTTTTATTTTTCGTTTGAATAGAATAGGAAAATTGTTCTTATTTTCGTAGCTTTTAACGGAGAGCTTAGGAAGTAGCCGGGAAGAAATATTTTTACTTATATTTGTCATTTTTAATTACCTTCTTTGTTGCCTGGAGATCCTGATGAAACTTAGATGCTAGATCTCCAGGATCTCCAGGCTACAAAGAAGGTAATTAACTTCAAATAGGTCCTGAAACCGGAAATCATAGTTTAGGTCATTTTTAACTGAAAAATTCAGTGACGATGACGTTAAAGAGATTATTTTCGCACAACTCCATTTCTGGTTGTAGAAGCTTCAAATCCTTAAGTTGACCAGAATATTAGATAAAAATAAGCAGAAACCCCCAACTTAACCCATTCAACTTTCCCAGTCGACAAGAGACCACGACAGCACCTCTACGAAGTGAAAAAGGTAAAGTTTGTCTTGTTTAACGAGGCGAAGTTAGGACTACAAAGTCTTCTCTACCACTCAACCTCGACCTTCATCTATCGTTACCTCATAGTCACATTACAAATGTAAGTGGTGACTGCGGGGATCGAACCCGCGCCAGCTCGGGAGTCGCGCACGATTCCAGCCTGCCACGGGTCCGCTCAAGTGGTGCCTAAACAATGACTAGATTCTGTAGATGGACTATTGATGAAGACATCTAATCCTCCCGGAACAAACCAAAGCCTAATGGAACTGTAGGGGAGGGATTAGCAGGGGAGAAGGGGAAACTAGAGGGAAAGAGGGATTAGCGAGATTTTGGGTTGGCGATACTGACGACGAGTTTACCTAACTGTCAACGCTTGCTAGGGGTTGGGGTAGTTCAAGTGTTGGAGGGTATCATCCCCTTATTGTTATAAATCACTAAATCACTATTTGAGATGCCGACCACGCTCATGAGGGTAATTTAAGGCAAATATGTGGTGAAGGATGAGTGTGATGAGTGGTAGTAATGAGTTATGAGGTGTAGTCTTGTTACAAACTAAGGCAGACTCTTCCTTAGAATGGGTCATTAATTAATAGCCCAATGACCAATGGAAATACAAGGACCAACGGCTTAACGTGACTTCCGAACCACGCAGGTGATGGTCTGATATGTCTAAACTATGGTGGGAGTTGATGCGTGTATCATCAGATGATCACTGAGACTATCTGAGCCGCTCTAGACCTATATCATCCTCAAAACCTGACCTCCATGAATCTGGATTACAGGACCACGCCACGAGTCCCAGTCGTTCGTTACAGAGATGAAGACCAAAAACTTGTTTTCTTTTAGCGTTAAACACCTATTTTATGCAATGAAAGAATGACATAAAGAAGTTGTAGAAAATTGACACACAGATTCATTGATATTTAACTCTTCGGCTTTCGCGACCGATGTCACAACTATAATCTAGTTTTTCCGGTTCACACCGCGTCAAAACCTCATATAATTCGGTTGAGATATTTCGGCCTCGCTGTTGAGTACCATCTTCAGTCACTTATTGGCTGACACACCACATGCTGAAATGGTACTTAACAGTAAGGCCGAAATATCTCAACCTAATTATGAAGTTTGGACGCGGTGTCAACCGGAAGAACTAGATTATTATTTATAGGTTGTTTTGATACACAGTGTCAGCCAATACAAGTATTGCTTGGAACCCGTTGATTTGTAGGGAATTTACATTTTCGACGCCATCTTTGTCTGGCTAAACAGATGTTGTTGATGTTTTGTACTTAAGTTAGGTACGGTGTCGTAAATACTTATATTAAGTTGAATTGGAATCAGATCTTAAAATACCCTCATGAGAGTGGTCGGCATCTAAAATAGTGATATATTGATATATCGTTAACTTCAATACAAACAACTTATAAGTCAATATTATAAAATATTTTAGGTGCACAATTGGTTTTCGTTTTTAAATATTCTATTCTTCTCTAAGCAAAGAACCCTCGTAATCAGATTTCAAGGGTGCGAATCGCTTCGTAACTTAATTCGGTCCAAACCTTTTGCCAAACAGTTGTTCTCCTTCCAGATTGAATTGGTCTAAAGAAAAAACTTTCAGACTTTGTTTCCCCCGGTTTTCCAGAAGAAATATAATATGAAACCATAATCTTAATTTTAGCAATATTTTTTAGGAACTATTCAAACGTATCGCATTATTTTGCTATACCAGTTGAAAATTTTATCTGCTTAAACATGAAAAATGTGTGTGAATTTTAAAAATATACGCTCTTAAAGTACATGTATTCTCATATCTTTTACACATTGCTAGAGTTAGGGTAATGAAATAAGATATTTCGTCAAAATAATTTCTGTGTAAAAATAGAACAGCGGTAAGTTTGTTGAACGTATAGCCGTTCATAAATTGTATTGTAGTTTGATATTATACCTAACCTAAATAATAATAAATTGAAGTAATTTTGATTGGCTCATCCTTTAGTAGTAGCAAAACTATCATATAAATAACTGTCTGTACATTTTATTGTTTTAATTGGTTTAAAATTTAGATACATTACTCTTGTGACTTACAGCTAATGCACAACAATGTATCAATGGTTCAAAATTGTAGTGTTTTAAGTTTAAAAATTATGTTGTATGTAAGGTACTTTGATACTTTGATTTGAGCCACCGTTCACTCCTAGAAGGTGTTTCAAGGTGATGGATGGTGAATAATGAGTGAGATGAAGTTTTGTTAAAACTAGGACCGACTCTTCACCCAGATTGGGTAATTAATTAATAGCCCAACGACCAATGGAATGGACCAGTGGCTTAACGTGACTTCCGAACCACGGGGAGTAGCCAGCGTGAAAAGGTTATTACAGCTGCACCAGGAATTTAACACGGGTATACTGCAGGTGTATATATACAGGGTGCACACAAAGGTCATCGAACAGTTTGTTGATTTCCCTTCATTAGACTGCATGAACGAGTGCGCGACATATTGGTGGGGAGGGATGATGTCAGAGGGTTGAACAGCCACATCGTTTCCCGGTCTAGTGAACCCCCTTTCCCGCAACCACTCAACCCCCTAACTCGATAAATTAGCTAATACTAAGTCTGTGACTTCGCAAATCACGCATCAAACCAGCCCGGCACGCAGCTAAGCGCTAAAGCACCGCTGGCATGAATGAAGCGAATTCCCTTGCTCACAGCACCGCTTCAGCCTTCTGCCTCAGACCTACGCGGTCTTTTACTGCGACTGTCTTTTTTTATTACACTACATAAAAGTATTAAGCTGTATTGATAGATCCGTATAATTATTTAAAACTTCCCCAAATCGTTTGAAACTAACTGTTTCTGTTTAAACTCTTTTTTTGTAAATACTCTTCCCCCTCCTCCGCCACTTCCCAACAGGAATCCCGGTAGTCCGATTTTCCTTGCTAGCGAACTTGGCCGATATACCGGGTGTCCAAAAAGTCCTTGACGGATTATACAATGTTATAAAATGAAAACTAATGATGTCAGATATTTGCACTTTTATTTACATGATAAAGTGATGAATAAACTTTGATTTACATATAAAACATTATCAGCAGACCCCACGTGCGCCCGAAGAAGATCAAGGCGATATTCTATGTCTCTCCAAGTATTCGATAACATGTCTCTTGTTACTGTCGACATTGTTTCAGTGATTATTGTCCTTAAAGTGAGCATGACTGGAATAGGAAAAGCATACACAATATCATTTATGTAGCCCCAAAAGAAAAAGTCCAAGGGTGTGATGTCAGGTGAGCGGGGAGGCCAGGATGTTGGTCCACCACGGCCAATCCAGCGGTTGGGAAAGGTGTCGTCTAGATAGTCTCTAACTTGTGTCGACCAATGCGGTGGCGCCTTGTTGAAAAACTACCCAAAACTACTTTTGATGGTATTAATGGCTGGTGGTTGTCTTCTAAGTCGTTTCTGAAAAGTCTTTGAACTGTAATTGGAGAGTTGGATTCATAAAATCAAAAAATACGATGAACTTTGTCTTGTTTTGTTGTCATTTTGAAGATTTGACAATGAATCAGTAATTGTTGTTTAATTAACAAATGGATTAGAGTACAAAGGCTATAAATCTATGTAAGTAAAACTTTAAGACATCAGCTGTTTAATGATGTATAGAACATCTACTATGACCAGCGAAAACCCCGTAGTAATTTACTTTTTTTATCCGTCAAGGACTTTGTGGACACCCGGTATTTACAAAAGAAACATTTGTCCAAAAAAAGGATAAACATACATTTCCACTTGTGGAGTACACACGTATCTATACATATGTTTGTACCAACAGTTACACTTCATTAGACTACCCAAATTAGTTCGACTGTATAGTTATTTTCAGACAGAGTTAAAATTGAGATATCTCATTTGTTAGATTAAATTTGAATAGTGCATTAAGACATTTACAAGAAAAGGTCAAAGGAAGTCCAATTGTCTGTCAAGAATTGTTATGTAGCGGTTCAGTTCAATTAAGACCACCCTGACAGACAAAACTATCCCTTCCTCTTAAACTCTTTAATTTTATTTACTATCACTGCTGCACTATCAACATTTTGCTATCCCAGAAATTTAAGGTTTTATACTTAAGTTTGTAGGTAAAAGTTAAAATTTGTCTTGTTGAACGAGGCGAAGTTAGGACTACAAAGTCCTCTCTACCACTCAACCCCGACCTTTACCTAGCCTCACCTTATAGTCATATTACAAACTGTAAGTGGTGACTGCGGGGATCGAACCCGCGCCACCGGAGTGATGAGCTCTACGGATTAATTTATGGATATAACCTAACCAATTATATAAAACAATAATTTCGTGTAAATCTAAGTATAGTTTCAAATAGGTTTAGATTATATTTTTAACCATCATTGTACTTTGGGCCATTAGGCCTACGCCAGTAAGAGAGATTTTATTATTCCAAATTATCTGTAAACTTACCTTAAGTTGAAAATATCAACGCGAAATTATTATATATTGACAAATTAATATGTTGATCTTCTTCTGGAGATATTGGTAACTGATAGAAATTAATTGAAAACAATAGGCCAATATAATTAATTTTTATTTTGTACTAAATAGCAAAGCTACTTCTTCAGGCTGTTACAAAATTAGTAATTTTGTAACAGCCTGAAGAAGATAGCTAGTACAAAATAAAATTAATTATATTGGCCTATTGTTTTCAATTAATTTCTAAATTAATATGTGTTAATCTAATGACTAAATAAGCAAACCACTTAGTTTAGTGATATAGCCAACATGTTTTGCATAAAAGTGTACCAAATGGCGTAAGATGTAATTTGATTTACCTTTCTGTAGAAATCCATTTAGGTCAGTCTAATATCAACACTAGTGTATTAACACTATATAATTCACAGGGCACAACACTTTTTAACAAATACATAAACCGACGGCATGAATATCTTATTTTTCCAAAAGAAATTCGATGACAACGAACACGAACTAAAATTATGCTTATATCGATTTCTATTTCTTGTCTAGACAGGCATAGAAGTCAGCTGTTTGACCGTAGATTGTTAAGAAGTAAAAATACCACAGATTTTCTCAACCTAATAATATTTTGTATTTTGTTGTGATTAACGGCATGACATCAAGCTTTCGTATATGATTAGAGAAGTGAAAACTGTTTTAACTTTCATTGTCGTTCTTAACTAATTGCATGCATTTTATTTGAATAATTATACAGTATATACATAAATTATATATATAATTCTAATTCTATATTGTGAGCTTAAAATATTATTGCGTACTTGTAAATATATACGTATTATTCCGTCGATTTTAGTGAACAAGAAGTTTCACAATATATTTCGTGTCTGATATTTGAAAAAGTGATTACACTATACAGGGTGACTTGTAAAATTATTAGAAAATAAAATAATTATATAAGTGCCCTAAAAATGTTTTAATTTACACGACTAGTTTCAGGAAATTATCCCATACATGAAATATATATTAAAAACAATAAGGCCTAAAACTGTATAAATAAAACATATAGTTTTTTTTATTTATATCGTTCTAGGTCATATAACAAAACACATTTGATAAGATTACATAATTTCCTGAAACTTGTCATGTGAATTAAAATGTGTTCAAATACTTTTATGTTTAAATTTATTTTCCATTATTTGTCTATATTGCGTATAACTCTTGTCGTGTTTTAGTGCTTTTCAACTCGATTATGTACACTTAAAAGTTAAAACGCATAATTTTAAGGGAAAACTCTTCTAGTTTCCAAATATATCACGTTTATTAAATTAAAAGTTATTTTCAAATTATGTGTGAACCCTTGCATTGAAGCGCCGCCGCGCAGCTGAGGCGGGCCCTTAACCTGAGAAATATAGTTTTTTTATACAAGTATTAATCCTGTATTACCTACACTATACGTACTGTTTACAATAAATCCCGTTGTATGTAAACAAAAAAAATGTAGATTTCAATGTTATCTCATTTCCTACACACTCAGTGACGTTTTGATTTTTAAATCAATCTAATATAATAAAAATACCTATTAGGCCAAGTACAATAGTTTACAGATTGCCCAAAAGACTGCAGCTTAATGAAGAGACACAATCTTCGTTGCAATCAATAAGCGTAGTTCTTCACTTTGCCGCATCCCTCTGTAGCAGCACTTGTCAAGCAATTTTTTTCGTTACTTGCTTATTGCTTATTGTCGGACAATTAAATGCTCTTTTAGTTAAATTCGATGGCAAATAGTAACAACAATTTTCAAAAGTCCTAATTTCTCTTGAGAATTCATGGATTAAGAACAATGTAAAAATGCATTATTAACGAAAATACACGTTTTTTTAGTGGATTTTTCTAGAAATAAAATTTGGAACACCTGCTTCTAAGCCGCCCCAAAGTATAATTATAGTTATTGGCCTTCTGTTTAAACGTATAAAACGCACAGTAACACACTATAGCGTTTGTTAGACCACAATCATTGCATCCGTTTTCCCCTTTTCCACGCTACTTCTTTTCCCCTACTTCACACAGAATACGACACGACAAAGCAAAAAGTCTAATAAAAATAATTAATACAACAAAAAATGGGCCAAGAAATTATTTTATTTATTTACACGATCTCCCACCTCCCAACAAAGCAATCCCGCCCGTACTTATTCACAAACACCATTCGTCACAATGCACCACGTTAATCTCTGGTACTGTGGCAGCGCACTTTGTTCCTCTCTGGATAACCTTCCCCCACCGATCAGCTGTTCTATTTCCGGCACTAGCGGAGTCTCTCTCAGCTGGCTACCGCGCACGAATCAATGCCGCACTTCTCAAAGACATGCGTGCGTCGAGTGAATGAAAACCTGGGTGTTTATCACAAAATAATAATGTAGGGCATAAAATAATTCACAACTATGATCTCATCTGACAGTGCATTTCTCGGGTTAGTTTTTTTATAGTGTTGTGTGACATGGTTAACTGACTCTGTGGTGGTTTCTGAGACTTCCAGCTTAGAAGAATGGATGAGAATTTAAGTAGAGGGTACATCCAGCTCGGTAGAGGCCGAGGGGCAAATGACTTCCGGTTCACGAATGGATTTAGTCATTTGTCACCCCCAGTGGACAAGTTCAACGGAATATATTTGGCTCTGGTGTTGGCCGGTGTGGGGTTCCTACTTCCTTACAACAGGTACAAACTCAACAACTCGTTAATAAATTTGACAATCTGTTTATTTTTAATTAGGTCAAAGTTGATTCTAATTTTGAGTTTAAATTTTAATTTTGAGAAATTAGGGTTGTGTTGGTTTTTAGAAAATTGGCCCAAATAATTTTAAAATTGTACTTGTGAGTTGCATTTAATTTGTTTTTATTAGTAAATATTAGTATTTTAAAACTTCTATTCTATAGCAAACTTTAATTATTAACAAATTATTTAAATAAATAAAGTGTGAGTTTCCATAAAATTTCTCAATGAATATATTTTTTGGGTCAAATTTCGTCTACCTTTGGCCTTTACAGTTGCCCCTTCCTTGCCCCATATCTGTACTCAAGTGTTCTAGTGGCAAAACTGTATCATGTTTATCTTTGTTTATCCCCCTGTTTAATCACTATTCACTAAATCACTATTTGAGATGCCGACCACTCTCATGAGGGTATTTTAAGGCAAATATGTGGTGAAGGATGAGTGTGATGAGTGGTAGTAATGAGTTATAAGGTGTAGTCTTGTTACAAACTAAGGCCGACTCTTCCTTAGAATGGGTCATCAATTAATAGCCCAATGACAACCAATGGAAATACAAGAAATTTTTTATATTTTTCAGTAAAACTGTTATGGATTTTAAAAAATATGAATGATATATTAAAGTATAGCATTTTAAACTGGAATTCAAAAAGTTACTTTTACTTGTTAAGTTTCCATTCATAACAAAAAAACGTTGCATTATAATTTTTATTATACTCCTTTGACCTTATTAAGAAACTGTCAGAAAACTTATTTTGTAAGTAAGTAATCTAATTTTAATTGGTTGAAGTAAAGTATAAGTAAAATGAAACTTAAATGTCCGTTAGGTTAATAGTCCTTTAAAACCAATTTAGTGATTTAAATTTGTTCTTAGCAGTACTTTTTTTCAATTTAGGGTACCCCAAACAATGTTAATCAAAATTAACATCATAGAAACTTTTTGGTTCTTCTTGGGGAAGTGGAATTTCCCAAAAAGGGTTTCAAGCCTTAATAAGAAATTCTCCAACTCAAACTAAAGGAACCATTTTTGAAATGTGCTGTGCTGAGTGGATTTATAATATTTTAAAATAACTGTTCAGTTAAATTGCAAAACTTAGAAGATTTTTAAAAGCAGTGTTTTGAATTTTTAACTAACTGTCAAAAAATAATTCCCTTTCTCTTTTACAACTAAAATTTATACTCTTGTTCCTAAAACCAAACTTTCAGAAACGGTTAAAACTACCTGCCTAAAGACATCAAGATATTAATTTAGTCACTTTCAGTTGAAAATATATACATTTTTCAACCAACAAATAAGTATTGTTGTAGTCATAATAGTATATTTCATCACTAAGTCCCAAAATCATTTTTGGAATTTTGCTGCCCATTTCCCCCTTAGACCCTGAAAGTTTTCAAAATAAACCGTTTTGATTCAATTTTGAGATGCCGAACACTCTCATGGAGGGTTTGTTTTAAGTGTGATGAGTGGTAGTAATGAGTTATGAGGTGTAGTCTTGTTAGGCCGACTTTCCTTAGAATTCATTAATTAATAGCCCATTGGGACTCTGGAGCATTATAATTTTTATTAATTCTCCTTTGATCAGCTTCTGGTGGCAGCTGGTTTGAGTCACCACTTACATTAATCGTTGTAATGTGACTGTAAGGTTTTTCGAAAAAGGTCGAGGTTGAGTGGTAGAGAGGACTTTGTAGTCCTAACTTCGCCTCGTTAAAAAAGACAAACTTTACCCCTAAAGTTTTCAAAGTAAACCGTTTTGATTAATTTATTACAAGGAGGGTTTGTTTTACGTTTTAATAGCGATTGATTTCCACTTGCAGTTTCATCATAGCAGTGGACTACTTCCAGACACAGTATCCCGGCACAACCATCGTGTTCGACATGTCTCTCGTCTACATCGTCATGGCTTTCTTCGCTGTGCTCGCCAACAACATCCTCGTAGAGACGCTGTCCCTCAACACTCGCATAACCTTCGGTGAGTCTTCACTCTCATGATAGTCTGGCTAAGTCATACACCAGGAACCCGCCAAACTTTTAGTCAAGAATCCATCAAGGATACTTACCAAACATCTAACCAGTCTTAGTCGCCAGAACATCAGACTGGTAACACAGGTCATGGGCATTTCAGAAATCACCTAGCAAAAATGGGTCTCTACACAGGAGATACCAGTTGTAGGCTATGTGAGCGTACTCCTGAGTCCGCAAAACACATTCTTATTGAATGCGAGTCCCTGGAGGCCAGGAGAAGGGGTCTTCTAGGGTCTCGTGAGTGGCAGGAGTTACACCCATCAGAATTGGGTAGCGGGGTCCTAGAGCTTTGTAAGCAAACGGGGGTGGGGCTGCCTAATTAGGAGAACAGGGAGCCAGCACAATAAACCAAAGGGTTGACGTGCGCGTGATCTTGAACCACAAATTTTCCCCATCTAATATAATCTAAGTCCTATGATTGCCAAGGACTTTCAAAAAAGTTCAAACTTTCTTATTCCAATTATTTTTTTATAAAATCTACAAGAAAACCACTTGTATTATCTTTTATTTTTGGAACATATAAACCCATCTGTAGGCAGGCGTTAAGCTTTCAAACTATTTCAGTAGTACAGGTCCCCTCCTACCTGGTGGTATTCCAGTCAGCAACCCCCTCTCTTTTTTGTCTTTTTTTTACTGTCTACGCCAATGGCACTTTTACTGTGTTACTTAACCTAGGGTTTTTGTGGGATCACAAAACGCTTTTAGGGAAAGCCATTCAAACCCTTGTGTCTGCGCCGGGAATCGAACCCGCGACCTTGCACTTTGCAAGCTGACTCTTCTCACTGAGCCACGGATGCAGGCGCTAGATGAGGGCCCCCGATTGAGCCAGACTGCCATGCTTTACGATGTTCGTTATGATGAACTGTACCTGCCTAATATTACCCCCATGGCTAATTTTAGACTTGCTGTATGTTTCAACTGCTGATTTAATTCAGCGATATTCCATGAGTGTCATTTTAGTCCGCAATACTTCTCTAGCGCTGTTTTGCCCTGTAATACGTTGTGGATGTTGTTTTAGTGCCACGAAAAGTTCAATGCCATTTCACTACTACGTATATTTCATTGGTGGGAGTAACCATGACTTTCACAAGGTAGCTTGACATTTATTTATAGATTGTATGCAAGAGTTAACAGTTTATTCCTAGTAATAATTTCTGAAACTTCTTCATTTTTTTTATTCTTTCAGGTATTTTTCTCTACCAGGAATGAATTTTAAAATTCTATGCTGAAAAATACAAGTTTATTTTTTAAACTATGGAAGTATAGCATTTTGACTTAAAACCTTTTTTGGAGAACACTAAACGGTGACCTATCGTACGCTTGAGGGAGTAACTATTACCTTCTCATGTAGGTTTCGCATGAGCAGGTTGATACTTTCTCATCCTTGATCAAACATTCAATCACTATTCCATTCCTCTTTGTATACTCTGTGGTTTGTTTACACAACAGCTGACTGTACTGTTTCTGTGGCAGATTATATAGTGTATACTCTGTGGGTTGTTTACACAACAGCTGACTGTACTGTTTCTGTGGCAGATTATACAGTGTATACTCTGTGGTTTGTTTACACAACAGCTGACTACTGTTTCTGTGGCAGATTATATAGTGTATACTCTGTGGATTGTTTACACAACAGCTGACTGTACTGTTTCTGTGGCAGGTTATATTGTGTCATTCTTCACTCTACTCTTCGTAGCTACGTGTGAGGTGTGGTGGGGTGTATTCAGTGCAAACACTTCCTACACTATCAACTTAATTGCAGTAGCTGTTGTCGCTCTGGGATGTACCGGTGAGACAAACAAAAAATATTCATTAATTTTAATAGTACGGTAATTCTTTTTACCTGTAATTATTCTAATTTGTTCAGATCGTTAAAACTTGAAACTATGATTTTTAACTCAGTTTAAGACCAGGCGTAAGCCCTAAAGTCTTCAGAATTTTTTCTAAATTAAGGAATGTTATCTGAGACTTTTTGCTTTTTAAGATAACAGTCCAGAAATGCAAGTACAGCACATTGCATCTAGTTCAATCCACGCTAAATAAGCATTACTAGTGTTGTTGCTTTGAATCCGAAACTTTAATATCAAATCTACTGAGTTTCAGGTTGATATTTGATTTCAAAATTCGGCAGCCCAAAGTTCAATTTTAAAATTTTGATATATGGGTTTAACATAGGACAGAGTCAAATTTGAATTCTATTGAAGTTCTATTGTACACTGGCAGACCCTTATCGTGCAAAATCAAACTGACATTCGAATTTGAGATTTGTTTACCAGATTTGAATTTGGGATTTAAACTGTAAAGTTTTTCTGAATTTTATTCATCACTTAAGTTTTTTCATTACTAATTTCTCTTAAACAAAAAGATGTTTATTGACAAATTTAATCTTTATAAACTAAAACTGTAATTTCATTACAATTTGTAGTGTTTTAGAAAGTTACTTTCTGTTGATCGCTGCGGCAACATTACCCCCAAATTTATAATTATGATTAATATTTATGTTTGTTTTTCAGTACAACAGTCAAGTTTCTACGGATACACGAGTATGCTGCCCAGCCGCTACACACAGGCAGTTATGGCCGGAGAAAGTAAGTTTTGATCTTTTACTTTTTAGTTTGAATAAATAAATATTTGTTGCTCTGATCAGTAAAAAAGACAATCCCTTAAAAAGTTTTTTTGTCTTTTGAAAGTTTGCCATAGTAAAACTTTACTTTTATTAGTATAGTAGTAAGATCTGAATCAATGTAGGAAATTATCCATCTGGTACTGTACAATAATGAGCAAAATTATTTTAATTTACAACTTTAATGAATAAACCATGCTAAGGGACCAAATCAGGGATAACTTTTAGAGAGTATCTACCTCACGAAAAAACTTGATCTCGCTCCTTGCATTGGCAGGAGTAACTATGACTCTCAAACAATTTTTCCTCCAATAAACAATCTTCAGGTTGCTCCATAATCCACAAATTTACATCATCAAGGATCTAGCTAGCGTCTAATATATATTCCAACTTAACCGTTGTCCAGGTGGAGCTGGTTTCCTAGTGTCAGCAAACCGGATCCTGACAAAGATGTTGCTGGACGACCAGCGCGCAAACACGCTGATATTCTTCGGAGTGTCGGTGGTGATGGTGGCTCTGTGCTTCGCGCTGCACCAGGCCGTGCGCAAGACAGACTTTGTGCAGTTCTACCTGACACTGTGCCGGGAGTCCCGCAGGATCACTCTGGAGCCTACTGAGGACGCGGGACTGGTCAGGATTTTTTTATGGATTTAGAATTGCGTCTAGGCTTGAAACTCATGGGAGAAATTGTAGTTAATAACTTTATTGCTGTCTTTAAAATGTGATATTTTTAACAAAATTGATTCAAGTCTTGGAATGTGATTTGGACGTCAGGTTAAGCCGTTGGTCCTTTCCATTGAGCTTTAGGCTATTAATTAATGACCGAACCTATAGGAAACAGTCGGCCCTAGTTTGTAACAGGACTTCACCTAATACCCCATCAAAACACTCATCACACTCACCATTCATCTCATATTCACCTTATAATACCCTATAAGAGTAACATAATACAGTAGTGCCTCAATGATTTTAGATTCATTTCAAACTTCACCTAGGGTAAATTGACCTTGTCAAAATTGAAATTTCTCAATAAGTCAATTGTTTAAAATCCCCTTGAAATATCTAAAACACTCGATGGTGCACTTTGAAATCTCAAAACAATTCTGAGTCAAAACATACATTTTCATTCATTAATAGTGAACTGTAATTTAATGGAAATAAAATCCACCACAATAACAAAAAGTGAGAAATTCTCCCCAACTCCCATAACTTAGATTTTATAAACTTCATTAACATGGATGATTGTATTTACTTTTCAGGAGTTAAAAACATTGTGTACAATTTTTTCCATTTAAGAATTTTAAGTCTTACATCTGTATTGGAATCCTTTCACTTTTCTATTCTTATAAATACATCCTACTTTTTTATTGCCATTTTTGTTTTAAACTTAAAGATTTATTGATTTTATTTGTCAAAAAATATTACTTGTAACATCAAAGTACAATACTTGTTCAATTATTTACCTCTAACTACAGTAAAAGAACCATTTCACAATTTTATAGCTGACATTCTGAACCAACCACAGCAATTAAATTCTCAAGAGCGGAAATCTAATTGTTGGCATTTGTGAAACAATGCAATTCCTACAAGGACATTAAGTGAAGTAATTAAGTACGCATAATAAATGTAGAGAGCTAAAAACAATTTATCTGTGGACTAAACTAAACAATCGCAGAAAGAACTTTGGATTAAAATTGTAGAACATTTGTATTGGTAACAATATGATAAGTAAATATAAAAAACATCTGCATTAACAATTTGTTTAAACCAGTCGTAAGATTCAGGTTTGTTATGATTAATGTTCAACTACTTTGTACCTTGTGGGATAAGTTTGTCAATTGAAAACGACAAAACGCTTATTCAATTGAATTAATTGCTTTGTTGTCTACCATCCCAATTGAACCCAGTCTGCTCCTTCTTAACTATACGATGAGAAACTTTGTCAAAAACGTAATTTGCAAATTACTCTTTTCTATGTTAAAACATTGTATTTTTATCTTATTCCTTGAAGATTATTTAACCAGCTTATTAAATCAAATAAAATGAAGGCATCTTTTAGTAAAATTTAAAATGAAATAGTATTTTAAGATTAGCCAAATAAACCAAAATATGTTTTTTGTTAAAACTAATTGAAAGTAAACAAACTCGGGACAAATTTTGAAACTTAGAAGACGAGTGATTCAAACCATGGTTATTCCATTGGTCATTGGACTATGGACTAACAGTCGGCGCTAGTTTGTAACAAGACTACATCTTATCATCCATCAAAACACTCACCATCATTCCATATGCACCTTAAAATAACCTCTAAGAGAGGTCGGTGCTTCAAAGCAAAGTATCAAAGTTAGTAAGGTCCTGATCCCCTCGCCACAATGAAACAAACTGAATAAAATGTGTATAATATAAAATAGTAAGTTATGATTTTTATACATTATATAGGTTTTATTCTCTCAATTATAGTAAGGAAAGAGATTAAACTTTTTTTAAATACTGAAAGATTTCTTTTATAATGGTTGTTCAAAAAGAAGATAATTCTTCATCCTATCTTGGGAAAGGGTGATCTTATTGGTAAGAACTGCATTAAAACTGAGCCACATCCCAATAATGTACAAAATAAAATGCTGGTTATTTTTTTATTTATCACTTTATCATCCTGATTAATTAGGACCGGAATTTAATGCCGCCCCGCCCCAGAACTCAGTGTGTTCTGTATGTGTATAGATGGACCCGCTAGATCAGGTGGAGGGGGCCAACAAGCAATGGGGTGTTGAAGCTGCAGCCCCAGAGTCCCTTGGAGTCGGCGGGGCCACACAGTGCCAGCGGGGGCCAACATTTCAGCTTCGCTAACCCCGTCTACGAGCCTGGCAATACCAACCCCGTCCAACCTTCCTACAAGGTCAGCATTATACACGGAGTACTGTAGACTGTAACGATACTAGAGCCGATATAACTTTGCATATCTACAGTTTGTCAGGTTTAGCATAGCCCGTGAGATGGGCTAAAAGGTAAAAAGGTAAAGTTTGTCTTGTTTAACGAGGCGAAGTTAGGACTACAAAGTCCTCTCTACCACTCAACCTCGACCTTTACCTAGCGTTACCGTTTTAGTCACATTACAAATTAAAGTGGTGACTGCGGGGATAGAACCCGCGCCACCGAGGTGATGAGCTTCGGTCGCGTGCGATTCCAATCCGCCACGGATCCGCTACAGGGATATACAGGCTATAGGGCCATATGCGGCCAGCAAGAAATCTCACCGGCCATGCTAGACCTAACGAACTGTACCGCTCAACCTCAACCTTTAACTATTGTCAACGCAAAGTCACAGTTAGTGGTGACTGCGGGGATTGAACCCATGCCACCAGAGTGATGAATTTTGAGTAGGAGTCACGCTCTTTATCCACGAAATTTGTCAACTTTTTTGTCTTTCACCATAAACATACCAACATCTGCTTTATCGATGATAGACAAAGCGATCCCCTAAGATTATGTACAATGATTCAACTTCTAGGTTATGACTGATTCTCGGGCTTTTAAAATTGAGTCTCCTTGACAACCAAATTTTGTCTATACCTTTAATCAAACATATGCTTTCTTTAAAGTTTAAAACTTTCGAATTGCTGGATAAAATGTTACTTGTTACTATGGAAATAATATTTATTTGATGTCAAGTCTTTGAATTTATAACAACCTTTGCTGTTTACTTCATTCTTTCAAAAAAAGGTTTTGGAACTAATCCTTTTGCAAAGAAGACCCTATACTCTCGCTTGGTTCTACAAGTACTTCATTAATTTGGAACTACACCAATGGATCAACTCAGGAGGCCAAATCCTCCAGCCAAATTTTGAAGTAATAGATATCTCAAGGATGTCATTCGGATTTCTTTGCTTCAAAATTTGGATGGATGATGGATACTTTTGGTCAACCAAACATGGCTCCTAGAAATTGCTGATAAAAATAGGTAAAGTAAAATCTTATTGAAGTTTCAAAATGTTTGAAAAAAGAACGACTCTGCGGTTTAAGAGGCTCAGTCTTATTGGAAATTATATCATTTTCCGCATATTCCAATAATGAATTTCTATTTGCCTGAAGCCTTTCTAACACAACGTGTCTGATGTACCTCTGAAGATAAACACATTGTGTTAGAAAGGCCTCAAGCAAATATGAATCCATTTTTGAAATACGTGCAGTTTGATTTAAAATCATTGAAGAAAGATTGTTCAGGCATAGAACCTACAAGTCGTTCTTCTTGTCGTTTGAAGAAGGAGAATGTCTAATATTTGATTTTAACGCTGAAAGTTTGTTATCAGGTGGAGGACGTTGTGATAAGAATGCGAAGCAGCAACGGAGGCGGAGCTTACCGCAGGACCAACTCCACAAAAGCTTGGTCGGCTATCAAGAGTGAGTACGATATGTTACAAAAATTGAATGAAAAGAAATCTAACTCAGAGCAAAGGTTAAAGGTTCTTAAATCACTATTTGAGATGCCGACCACTTTCATGAGGGTATTTTAAGGCAAATATATGGTGAAGGATAAGTGTGATGAGTGGTAGTAATGAGTTATGAGGTGTAGTCTTGTTATAAACTAAGGCCGACTCTTCCTTAGAATGGGTCATTAGTTATTAGCCCAATGACCAATGGAAATATAAGGACCAACGGCTTAACAAGACTTCCGAACCACGCATGTGATGGTCTGATATGTCTAAACGATGGTGGGAGTTGATGCGGGTATCATCAGATGATCACTGAGACTATCAGAGCCGCTTTAGACCTATATCATCCTCAAAACCTGACCTTCATGAAGCTGGATTACAGGACCACGCCACGAGTTCCAGTCTAAGGTTCTTACATGTCCTTGAATGAAAAAAAAGTCCTACTTTTTGCTCTAAGATCTTTTTTCTTTATTTTCAACGTTGTTCGTTTGAATTGAGCTCTGAAAACTCTCATTTACAACTGAAAATTTGATTGTACAACAATTTGTGCCTATTTTCCAAAGAAATAAGTGTGAATTATACACAAAATTATCAATAAAGTGTGCTTCTGAGAAATAATTGAGATACAAATTGTCAACATTTGATGAAAAACCCCTCGGGACATGTATCGTAGCTCTGGATAGTCCCATGGAACACTTTGTACGCCAGTTCAAGTCAGCAAACAAAAACTGTCTTTATTATCATTGTTTATTTCTAAACGAAATGTAAACAAACAAAAAGCTTCTTGATCAATGTCATCAACGGCTAACACTTAATTTATTTAAGAAGTAGATTTTTAACCATTTCCCTCTAACAATGTCTATTGACCAAAGAAGAAGTATCCATTCCTCTTGACTAACCAGTTTGAAAAAGTGTACAGTTTAAGAAAACCAAAACTGTAGCCCAGGACCATGGACTTTCTCCATGGACTGTCTCTACATTTTAGAATCATGTCTTTTTTTCAAATTTAAATGTGACCTTGTGAGAGGTATAAATATACACTCTTAAGAAACCAGAGACAGTGAGAACTATCAAACTGGGAGACACAGAACGATGGTTCATGAGCCTTTGCCCTCACATGCAGGAGTTCAGTTCGTCAACAGACTTCCAAATTCGATCAAAAGTGCCCCAGAGCCAAAGGTGCCCACGCCAACACTTGTCTAAATTCAGTTTTGGTCGCAGAAGCATTTTACAGTTCAAACGAGTTTTTGGCACACAATTGGGATATTGGAGAACCAGACTGACAGGGGTAGACTGGGAAAATTTGAGTGAATGGGAATAGTACGAATGTAAGTTATCTTGTTTGAAAGGGATCTAGATGTGGATTAATGCAAAATTTTAGATCAAATAATGGACGATTGAGATACATGCTTGTAAACATGTCAGTTCAATAAAATATTTATTTTTTTTTCTTATTTATTGATTTGTAGTCATTTTTACAGTAAAATTGTGTTGACTACTTCCACTGGTAAGACAAGGTCCAATTCCGTAACTATGTAATTTAAAACTATAATAATTTATACTAAATAGTATTCATAAATTCGTCTAAAGTGTAAAATGGATGGTTTATTAGGTAATTTTTCAGTTTTTTTCTAAATGAAACAAAGTTGTTGGTTAATCTAATATCTATTGGGAGTTTTTAAATATTTTTTTACCAGCCTGAAGTGGAAGTTTATTAAACATTTCAAGGCGATGGGATTCAAATTTTAACATATTCCAATATTGCGAATTTCGTAGTTATGAGAAGGCGGCAAACATTGGAATTTTGGAAAACAAAAAGTTAGAGTTTCAAATATGAAAAGGGAAGTAACGGTCAAAATACCAAAAGATACAAAAGCATCACGACAGGTCTGTCCGAAGCGCAGCCCAAAAATCGTTCTGACTGCCGATTTTTGTTGAATCAAAACTGATATTTTAGATTCAGCACAGTTCCCCCAAAACACTATGCCATACAAAATGTGAGGATGTATCAATCCAAAATAGGCTGTTCTCAAAACATTTAATTTGCAATAATATGATAATTTTCTTAATAAAAAGACACCAGATGTTATCTTTTTACAAATAAAATCAACATGATAATCCCAACATAGTTTTTTGTCCAGAAACAAGCCCAGAAACTTAAAACTTTGAGCCTCATGAATGGTATTATTATTTATACAAATGGGTACGTTTTTTACATCTAAATACCCAAAACTCATAAAAAATGATTTTTCATAATTAGTTTTTGAATTTAGGCTCTCAAAGTAGTTAATACAACTGGTTACTTTCTCTTGAGCAAGTACACCTAAGTTCTCATAGTTTTTACTCGTAGTTTTTATTGTTACAGAGGGGCTGGTCGCACGCTGGGAGGTGGCACGCAACGTGTGGCACTACATGTTGAGTATCGCGCTCGCGTACTTCGTCACTCTGTGTCTCTACCCAGGCATTGAGTCTGAGATTGTCAGCTGCAAGTTCGGCAACTGGATGCCGGTCATTCTCATGGCTGGCTTCAACGCAGCCGACCTCATGGGCAAGGTGAACGATTGTTCTCGAAGAGGTTTTTCACTGCTCTTGTGATTGTTATTTGGTAATTTTACATGAAAGGGGATCCATCGATCATAAAAAATTAAATTCCATTATTTTTACCGAATTTTCCAGGCAAGTTTTTATGGTTTTGGAGTTCAAAACAATTTGACTTCAACATACTTTTAAATTGACAACATTGTTGAAATGCTATCAAAAGAGAGTCATAACCTCCTGGCCACGTTCAGCACTACAAATTTATTTGTGGAGACCACAGCAATTGATAGTATTGCTTTAGTGTCCGCCTCTAAATCGCAACTTCCATTCGCTTTTGTGACGATTTCTAGACTTCTGTTATTGTCTATAACCAAATTTTCAGGACAAAATTTCTGACTAATTCAAAACTAATAAATATTTATTCTCAAATAGTAAGCCGTTGAATTTTAAATCAAACAATAAGTATCTTCTGGGAATGTGTCATTATGAAACAAATCATGTAAAACGTTAGTATACCAAACGGTTTAGTTTCTGCTATATCACGATGGTTATATTTAGAACCTTTTCGTCTAGTTTACTAAATAAAACTCCTGCCACCAAATTATCATCTACTTTTCTTACTCGATATTTCCAAAGTATCACTTTTTCTGTTATTTAATGTTTGAAACAGCCTAAAAATGTGTCATTTTGCACTTAAACAGTCAAAACTTTCGGGAAAAATTCCCGCACCTTGCAGTTTGCTATGGGGAGTATTTCATATATCCTTCTGGTAATTAAGTTCCCTTCCCTATAGGACAATTTCGGATCCCCCGTTGATCAATTAGTCCATAGCTTTAAATAGTTTGAATTTTCTGATGAATATTTTACAGTGGTATCATCAACAAAGCATGTTCTAACCTCAAAATGTGTGGGTAGGTAGTGGCATCCGTGCCTTACGAGTGGTCGAGGTCGCAGCTGCTGGTGTTCGCCAGTCTGCGCGCCGTGTTAATCCCGCTGCTAGTGTTGTGCGCGACGCCACGCGGCTCTCCCATCATCCCGGGTGAGGGGTACCCGCTACTCTTCTCTCTACTGCTGGGTCTCACCAACGGACTGGTGGGCAGTGTGCCCATGATACAAGCACCCAGCCGGGTCAGCGAGGAGCACAGGGAACTCACAGGTGAGGAACTCGATTACACTAAGACTACTTTAGTGGCTCAGATAGTCTCAGTGATCATCTGATGATACCCGCATCAACTCCCACCATCGTTTAGACATATCAGACCATCCCCTGTGTGGTTCGGAAGTCACGCTTAAGCCGTTGGTCCTTGTCTCTCTATTGGTCGTTGGGCTTTTAATTAATGACCCATTCTAAGGAAGAGTCGGCCTTAGTTTGTAACAAGACTACACCTCATAACTCATTACTACCACACATCACATATTTATCCTTCACCACATATTTGCCTTAAAATACCTTCATGAGAGGCGTCAGCATCTCAAATAGTGTAGTGTAAAAAGGAAAAAATAGCGAGTTTAAAAAGCGCTAAATGGAGCTAAAAATATGTTATCAGCTGGAGTGATAGTATAAGTGACCGGGAGTTATTGATTTTTAAATTTTGGTACAAGGCTCTGTCAATCTTTGCTGCATTTAATATAAGTAAAAAAAGCTTAGTAAAATAGCTTAGTTTCTATTTTTTCTTCAGTTTCTTTGCTACCATAGTTATATGTAGTTGTTTTAAAAACAAGAGCTACAGTTTTACATCGCGATGTTCAGAGCTTTTTCAGCTGGTTTCGTGTTATATAGAATAGAATAACATTTATTACACAACTTTAAGTAATGAAATAATAATTATTACTTATAACAATAACAATTTATTTGTCAATATACAAATTGTACTTTGTGTTGACAAAAGGAAAAAAATACAAAGTCACTAGTAACAACCAACAAAAGAAAATACTAAATAAACATGTGAAAATTTTAAAGGAAAAAACTTAATCTATAATACGAGTATTTTTAACTATTTGGATCCATAAACTCACCTAAACTGTAAATTGAATGGTTAATAAGATAGCGTTTTAATTTGGATTTACAGTTTCTTGAGCCTCTTAGCGATTTTATCTCATCAGGAAGTGCTTGGAAAAATTTAATACCTGCTTGAGACGGTAGCTTGTCAAATAGACAAAGGCGGTGAGGGTTTGACCTGAAATTGTTCCTATATCGCGTGTCAAAATCGTGTATGTTGATGCCTTGTTGTAGAAACACTTATTTATAATAAACATTAAAGTCTCATAAATATACAAGCAAGGCAAAGTAAATGTCTCTAACTTTTTGAAAACTTTGCTGTATAAGTATATAAGTATTGCTATGACTATAAACGTGACTATGACAACAAAAGAGGTAAAAGGAGTTAAGGTTTTCAAATTTCATTAAAAACTACTTTTTCCGTGACAACCAAAGTTCTTCTACAAACATATGTTTCCTTTAAAACTTTCAATTTGCTGGATGAATTTTGTTACCACGGAAATAATATTTTGTTTATTCAATATCAAACCATTGAATTTAGCACACCATGTCCTGTTTACTTCATGTATGTACTCTGTATAGGAAAGATGTATTGGTTTCAGGCAATATAATGACACTGTCCTACAACGTAGGCCTGACAGGTGGCTCTCTGGTAGCCTATGTGTTGGACGCAATGCTCGGCCCGCCCCTAGCGGCTCCTTGCCGACCACCCCCTCGCTTCGTCACTCCCTACCCCTTGCTGGCCAGTGTGACCAATGCGACCACAACCTCCACCACAAGGTAATGTAGCAATTGCTGGAGAACTTCTGTCCTACTATGATTATTTATAACTACTTGACAGATTTTTAAATAAAGTGGTACCGAGAATGGTTTGGAACTAAGATACAACTTTTTATCTCAATATTACTTAGTCTCCTAATCAGCTGATTCCGCAATTGATTCACATGTGCTCTCACTTCCTCTAGGTAAATAGGATTTAAGCTATGGTTTCCTTGGGAGCGGAGAACGCTATATTACGGACATAGTATGACAATGAGCTTTTGTTTTTGATGAAATCAGAAATATCTTTATTGCGGAGCCAAAGATAGTACAATCGTCACAATAATACAAGTTTACAAACATTCATCAAAATCAATTTGCTGAAAGTCATTTATAGTGTAGAGCTCATTCTTTTCTAGTATCCTCTTCAGGTGTCTTCTAAATTTACTTAATAGAAACTGCTTCATCCATGGTGGGAGGAAGTTGTACAGCCGGAAGCCAATTCGATCAGGGTCAATTGATTGTGTTTTTGACAAACGGCAGTGGGTGATGTCAAGCTGATGTCTGTTACGAGTATTGTGATGCAATCATATGAGAGCGGCAACCACTCTCTATGAAAACACCCCATATCATAGCATTAAAAACAAAATTCATCATATTACAACCGTTCACCTAGGAAACCATAGCATGAATAAATGAATTGGACAAAATTATGCTTCAACTTTCGAGTGCCATGAAAAACTCTTGGTTAAATTTGTCTTCTTAGCCTCCATGTACAAAACCTTAATGTACTCCCATCAAATTGTACGCCTACATACCTTGTGTGTTTGTATATTTTAGAGGAATACTTCAATCTTCATCCATCCAAAGGTTAATGAGGCCCAACAATAACACCAGTTTTAATTGACACCTAACTAATGACATGTCATTCAAAAATAAACACGAACCCAGATTAAACTGAGAATAGACAATATGTTACTGTAATGTTATATTGTCTGAATTAAATATTTAAATGGGGCAAAACCATAAATAAACAATTTTTAATTTTAAATAAACTACTGAGAATTAACCCTGTACAGAGATTTCCTAACAATAATTTGTTGGCACCAAATCTAACCGTTACAACTCGGTTTTACCGAGAACCAACCCGAAACTACTAAAGACACTGAACTCTATTGCAGCTCTACGGCCGCCACCATGACAGCTGCTCTCGTGACAACTGCTCTAACCACCGTGACGACCACCCTGGCGAGTCTCACCACCTCCGGACCCACCCTAGGGGCCACCGTCGAGGAGATGAACATGTTCAACCTGACCGCTCACTAGATACACAGATCATTCTAAGTTGTGATATTCCGTCTTTGAGTGAAGAGAGTTGTTGTTAGTAGTCAGGAACTGCGGGAAAATTGGGAATTACTGGAGAAAGACGGTAGGATTGTAGTCACTACGCGTCGTGCTCGACTTTGGTGCTCTTCACCGGATCCCCACGGTTAAAAGTTAATATGTTATTTTTTATTGTGTTTTAATCAAAATATGCATCTGTGTTTATTCTTAATAATACTGTACAGCTTATTTTTGTAATCAGCTGTTTTTGTGCAAATGAATGTAAACATTGTTATTGTGTTGTTGACATCAAGATCCATTCCTGTATCTCTCTCATGTTTGTTGTGTTTAAATCTTAAAAGTAATAAATTAAAGTTTTGTTACAAATCTATCAATATCTTTTATATACAGTATCTTACATAAATCTACCCATCGAACATTTTTTGGTCCTTCGAGCCGGATTTAAATCAACTGGAATAATCAATTAGAATCTTAAAATCAAATCATTATACAAAGTTTGTTTACATCAAAATTAAATTAAAATTCAACCATGAGTTCATTGGAATCAAAATGTAACCTTCAAAAGCCCGATTGGAACTGTTGCAAAATGCTTTTAACTTTTTTGAAGATAAAACCCATCTGAAGTTACAAAGGTCAAATTAAAATACGTCTTGAAGTTTTGGACGCCGATTGGAACAAATTCGAAAAGGACAATGAACTAATTTGTGAAGCCAAACCTGAAAAATCAAAGATCTACCGTACATCACTGAAAATATCTACTGTCAAGGTCACGAAGCCTACATCACCAGTAAGTCAGCAATGCTAGATTTGCTAAGCACTATTTCTAGCACAGAAAATTCAAACAATAGCTCAATAAATTCATCTCTAAATTATATCTACAAACAACAACCAATTCTGCCAAAGATCACTCTGCCTCAATTTGCCGGTGACTATCAAAATTGGAAACCTTTCTCTGATCTGTTTACCTCTCTTATAATAGAAAACTCTGATCTGTCTGATGTTGCTAAAATGCACTATCTAAAAAACAGTCTAACCAAAGAAGCAGCTCAACTTGTATCAAATTTCCAGGTTTCTGGTGAAAACTTTGCACTTGCATGGGAAAAACTCAAATCTAGGTTTGAAAACAAGCGAGTTTTGATCAACAAACATCTAGATGATATTTTTAAGCTTCAGCCAATAATCAAACGATCATCTAAACATCTATCTAATCTCTTGTCTACTGTAAGTGAGTCCCTAGGTTCACTGAAAGCACTCGGTTCACCAACCGACCATTGGGATCACGTTGTGGTATACATTATCGTCAACCGACTAGATCCAGAGACACACGGGCTTGGGAAGTTCGTCAAGGTGTCTCCACAGAACCACCAACACTGAACGAGCTGCAGAACTTCATCGAAGGAAGGTGTAGAGCTCTAGAAAGCATTGAAATGCGTGAGTCTTTGCATTCATCTATCAAGCCAATATCAAAGCAGCCAGTTAGTTTCACTCAAAACCGAAAGTTCACGTATCATCAGTAGATTCATCAAAGCTAAAGTTACCTGCACTCTATGTAAAGGAAATCACTACCTATCAAACTGTAATGCATTTACCGAGAAATCTGACATTCAGCGCAAGGAATACATCATTTCACAAAGGCTATGCTTCAATTGCCTAGGTCATCATCATTTAAAAGACTGTCATTCACAAAAATCATGCTTCAAGTGTAAAAACGCCATCACACTCTAATTCATGATGCAGTAAGTCAACCTGCCAATGTATCTAATCAAGACAAACCCACGTCACAACCCTCCAACTCATCTAATCTGCAAGAAAACAATCCTGCAACCTCTAAAGATCAAACAAAACCAGTATCATCTAACCACACACTTCCCACCATCGAACCCACCAGACCAGTAGTTCTCCTAGCTACTGCTCAAGTCAAGTTACTTGGTCCAAACGGAAACAGTATTGTAGCCAGAGCATTAATCGATCAAGGTTCGGAGATATCCTTCATCAGTGAATATCTAGTGCAGACTCTTCATCTCAAAGGACATCATCATCTATATCTCTTGTTGGAATCGGAGGATGTCAATCATCTAATACTCGAGGTCTTGTTTCTGTCACTTTAAATTCACTTTCTAATGACAACTCTTGCTCACTCTCGGCTCACATACTGCCCAAGTTAACATCAGATCTGCCATCTATGAAACCCAATCAAGCCTCATGGCCACACATCAAGGGACTAAAGCTAGCAGACCCTAACTTTATGAATCCAGGATCCATAGATCTAATTCTAGGTGCAGACATCTACGGTACTATCATACTGAATGATATGGTCAAAGGTCCACCTTCCACTCCCATTGTTCAATCCACCATTTTTGGTTGGATATTATCTGGCCCTACTGGAGAAAAAAATATAAATTCAAAATCATCCATAAATCACTGTTTGGTTGAAAACAAAGTTGACGAGTTGCTCCAAAGGTTTTGGGTTCAAGAAGAAATCAACGAAAAGACAAATGACCCATCTTTATCTTCTGACGATCAAATGTGAAAGAACACTTTCTTTCTACCTTCACTAGGAAACCATCTGGTCGTTATGAAGTAAGATTACCCTTGAAACAACCCGTAGAAAACCTTGGAAAATCTGAATCCTCTGCTTTCAAAATGCTACAATCTCTTCAAACCCGTCTCTCATCTGACCAGGAATACAACAATCTGTACACAAATTTCATAAATGAGTACAAATCCTTCAATCACATGGTTGAAGTCACTTCGGACAATGAAAAACCATTCCAATCTACTATCTGCCCCATCACGGTGTTCTACGATCTTCCAGCTTAACTACAAAGTTGAGAGTTGTGTTTAACGCTTCATTTCCAACGAGTTCAGGACAATCTTTGAACGACATACTTCACAGTGGCCCCAAACTGCAAACCAATCTTCCCGATGTGCTTACTTGGTTTCGACGTTTCAAATATGTGTTTGCAGCAGACATTGAGAAAATGTATCGTCAGATCTTAGTACATCCAGATGACCAAAATCTTCAGAGAATACTTTGGTTCGAAAATGCAAAACTGTGTAAATACAAATTACAAACCGTGACTTACGGACTATCTTGTGCTCCCTTTCTCGCTTTAAGAACTTTAGATCAACTTATATATGATGAAGGAATGAAATATCCTCTCGCTGTAGAGACAATGAGAAAAGGTCGATATGTAGACGACATTTTTGGCGGAGCTGACACTATTGAAGACTGCCAAGAACTAGTCAAACAAGTAGATGGACTTTGTAAATCAGGCTGCTTTCCTCTGCAGAAATGGATCACTACAGAGCCATCAGTTCTATCTCACATATCGTCAACTCACTGTCATGAAAATCAACCTCTTTTAATCAACGACTCTTGTGTTCATCGTACTCTAGGACTTACCTGGAACCAAACAAACGATGAATTCCAATTTCTCCCATCTACAGAAGTATCGAAGCGTTACCAAAGAAATGTTCTTTCGAAGCTAGCACAGTTGTTTGATCCTTTGGTTTCGCACTGTTATCATACAAGCTAAGATCTTTATTCAACAATTATGGCTCATCAAGTTAAACTGGGATGAACACTTACCATCTCATCTAAAGAAACAATGGCAAGGTTTGAGGTTCAACTCAATGACCTCCCTTTATTCGTATACCAAGATATTTAGGCACCTTTCAATCTTGCCAAATTGAAATTCATGGATTTTCGGATGCATCTACGTTAGCCATGGCGCAGTTATCTACCTCAAAGTTACTCACCAAGAAAATATCAAAGTTAGTTTTGTATCGCCAAAACAAAAGTTGCTCCATTGAAGAAATGACAGTACCCGCCTAGAACTGACTGCGCTGCAATGCTCGTAAAGTTAGCAAAGATCGCTCGTCAGATCTTAGACGCTAACACTGCGGAGTTATGGTTGTGGACGGACTCGTCAGTTGCGCTCACATGGATAACTAATCCACCTTCCAGATGGAAGAATTCGTATCAAACAGAGTAAACTTTCAGCAAACGGAACCATCAGCACATTGGAGGTTTGTTCCAGGAAGTGAAAACCCTGCTGACTGTGCAACCGTGGAATGTCTCCTGAGACTTTAAGTAATCATGACTTATGGTGGAACGGGCCTTCCTGGCTACTGAAAGATTCAAATCATTGGCCTGTACCATCCTTCATGCCAGCTAAAGAGGCTGAATCGGAAGGCGTCGGCAGAAATTTTAACTATTCATGTTTCTCAAAAGATGGAGACAAATAAAACAGAACCTGACCTGATAAAACGATACTCAAATTTATCAAACTTCTCAGAATAACAGCATGGTGTTTAAAGTTCAAAAATCAAAGTCTTCAGACAACACAAACTCCCATCCTTATCTCCTCCAGGCGAGTTAAGTAAAAGCACTTCACGCTGGATCAGCGTTGTTCAAGAAACCTTCAAGAATGAACTAAAATCCTTAAAATCTCACAAAACTGTTGAAATCAAGTCCACTTAAATCACTCAACCCATTCATCGACAAGGATGGTCTGATAAGAGTAGGCGGAAGACTTTCTCAATCCACTTTTGACTATGACACAAAACATCCGTACATATTACCAAAGGACTCCTCACTAACTGCATTGATAATTAGAGACACTCATCTACGAACTCAACATGGAACCATTCGAGATACCTTATCAACTGTTCGACAAAAGTTTTGGATCCTCGGTGGAAGACCAGTAATCAAGAAAGAACTACTTCTCTGCGTCACTTGTGCCCGTTATCGTGCAGAACGAGCTCAACAGCTCATGGGACAGCTGCCCCCAGCCAGAACTACACCTTCTCGCCCTTACCTTCACTCAAGCGTGGATTACGCAGGACCATTTATAATCAAGACTTGGCGTGGACGAACGAAAACTTACAAAGCTTACATTGCGCTTTTCATCTGTTCATCTACTTCAGCTATTCATCTAGAACTCGTAACAGATTACACGTCAGAAGCCTTCCTAGCAGCTTATAAGAGATTTACTTCTCGTCGAGGGATTTGTGCAACACTGACAAGCGACTGTGGAACTACATTCGTCGGAGCTGCTGCCGAATGAAAAACCTCTTCTCTCAATCATCAACTGAACTGAATCAACTGAGAAACCTTTTGCCGACGGCACTCAGTGGCGGTTTAATCCTCAGGAGCACCTCACTTCGGTGGCCGACATGAAGCAGGTGTCAAATCAGTTAAATATCACCTCAAACGCGTCATCGGAAACAACCTTCTAACATATGAGGAATTTTCTACAATCCTTACTCAGATTGAAGCAGTTTTGAACTCCCGGCCATTGTGTCGCCTAACAGAAGACCCTGATGACCTGTCAATACTAACCCCAGCTCACTTCCTCATAGGGAACAACTAACATCACTACCAGAACCGAATCTCATAGACGCACCGACTTCAAGACTTACCCGCTGGAAACTCACAAGACAGATGCTAGAAAGTTTTTGGAATAAATGGTCCAAAGAATATCTGCAACAACTCCAAACAATCTACAAATGGAGAAATCCTTCAAAGGCAATACAAGTTGGATCAGTGGTTCTCGTCATGGATGAACAATATCCTCCATCAAAGTGGCCCTTAGCAAGAGTACTCCAAACACATCCCGGACCAGACGGTTTAACCAGAGTAGTCACTCTCAAGACGGCAGTTTCTACATTGAAAAGACCTATTGTGAAACTGTGCCCCTTACCTATGGAGAAAACCTAGTTGCTCCTTCGGATCAACAGGGGGGAGAATGTTAAAAGTTAATATGTTATTTTTTATTGTGTTTTAATCAAAATATGCATCTGTGTTTTTCTTAATAATACTGTACAGCTTATTTTGTAATCAGCTGTTTTTGTGCAAATGAATGTAAACATTGTTATTGTGTTGTTGACATCAAGATCCATTCCTGTATCTCTCTGTGTTTGTGTTTGTCTTTAAAAGTAATAAATTAAAGTTTTGTTACAAATCTATCAATATCTTTTATATACAGTATCTTACATAAATCTACCCATCACCGATCCCCACGGTTACCACTTTCATTTGTAAAGTGACTGCGGGACGCTAGGTAAAGTTCGAGGTTGAGTGGTAGAAAAGCCTTTGTAGTTTTATCTTTACCTCGTTAAAGAAGACAAACTCTACCTTTAACGCTGAGCCCGATTCTTTGTTTGAAGTTTATTGTTGACGGGTAGAATTTCCGAGCTTGAAATATTATTGAGGACTATTTCCACTGCTTTTCATCTGGAATTTGATCCTGTTTTCAGGTGAAAAGTAACCTAAAACATAACTCAAAACATTAGGAAATGAGCCTAAAATTAATCAGTGTTTCACCTACAGACGGGATTAGGTTCCAGATCCCAAAACATTGAGTTATTCTTGTTAACCAAAAAACGATGGAACAAGTCCGTAATAATATTTCAACCTCAAATATAGTATAGTTTATAGCGCATCGAGCGGTAGTTACATGGGGTTGGTGGTGGAAAGGGGGCAAGGGATTAAAATTGCACATATTGAAAAAGGTAAATAAATTCCTGGTTTTTCCCTTTTTTTCTGAAGACAAATTAGTTACGTTGCCTCATTACCAACTAAATATCCACGTAGATAAACTTTTTTTAGAGAATTTGTCAATTAACGAGTATAAACAAATGAAGGAAAACTTAAAATGTTTGCGTTGGGGTTATTAACTGGATTACAAAAAGAGTTAAAACCTGAAACTTAGGGTTCCTGAATAAAAATTTCAACAAATGTATTCTGATTTTTAACAGTTTAAAACTGTTGTTGCTAGGATTAACTTGTGTATAATTAAACATTTTAAGCAATAAGAGATTATATTTTCAACTTAGTAAATAATTTTTGGAGTTGGTTAAATGTTAAAATATTTTAAGATTATATTTCCAACAGCTTCTCTTCACTTAAAACTAAGATTAAAGACTTGAGTATTAAATTAAGACTTACCGTTATTCTATTCCAAATTGTTAACCTTAAATATCGTAGGTCTTTCAATTTGTTCTTTATGAAATTCATTTTAGCCTGAAAGTACATGTTCCTATTCAGTTACGCTAAAATATTGTGTTTACCAAATAATTTTCACGTTACTTTAAACTTTTTGTTGGCTTTTTTAAATTGTTTTGCCAACTTTTAGGCTTTCTCTTGTAGTAAAAAAAGCTTTTTGGGCGTTAAGTTTAAGAACATTTTGTTGGGAGGTTTTTATCTCGGTATTGTTGGTTTGGAATTGTTGAGATTTCTTGTTAATGTTTCTACTATTTTAAACTTGATGTTGTTTTTTTATAGTTAAATTTTACAAATGTAAATAGCTGATTATTTTGGGCCTATTTATGATCCCAAATTGATAAATTATATTTGTCAAACTAGCAGCAATACTGAATGGCTTAATTGTAAATAGATAAGTGTTACAAATTAAAAGTTATTTTTGTCAAATCTCACTTAGATGTAAACTTCCTTAGAATAAAACCGCTGATTATTAATCGCTGACAGTTAAATTTATAGTAACCTTCTAATTCAACTCTAGCATGACACCATTAGATTATTCCGATAGATAAAAAAAGTTTCCAATAATTAAATATTAGTCATAATTTATTTTTCGACATAGTTTCTCAAAAGAGGTAATAAATTATTTCCGTTTGGTGAGATGTAGCAATTGAAATGGACTTAGTAAATTTATTACGAAAGCTATCACATGGCTTTTAAAGGCATTTCCGGATGTGTTAAGGTTCTATAAAACTTTTTAAAGCATCTACTTGGGTAATGCGTTGTTACATTTGTTTTTAAACAACCTTGATTAAAGCGTTTAAATGTGAAAGCTTTTTACAATCACAATATAATGTTAAAAGGCTGGACAGTTAAAGCAAATAAGTAACGTTAATCAATTAAGTTTATATTTTTTACAAACCATCATCTTCCTCAATAATTTCCTGAAACTTTGTAACTTTTTATCGCCTCAATATTTAACAAAATACAAAGGCTTTAAAACTTTATAAATAATATTTTTATGTTGCTAATTTAACGATCTCACAGTTTATTACAACTAATATACGATTGAAATGAGCTTTTTTAGCCGTTTCGCTTATAGCAAAAGATCTGACTTTTAATTCAGAAATTTCTTACTTTAAGACTCATAATTTTAAAGGTTAAGGAGACATATCATTAGGCGTGTTTATTTATACAAATATTATGTCATGTTTGTTTTACCCTTGTTGCTATATTTAATGTTGTTATAAGTTATCTTGTTGGATGTTGTGTTGTACAAAGCATTGTAAGTATAGTGTACTTCTTTGATTGTTACCTAGGCAATAGTGAATTGGAACCCAATAAGAGAAAGGCTGGCTTTTGAAAGATGAGTATAAGTTTATTTACTAAAACTTTACCGTTGTTTTATTCCCTTGAGTTACTCGACTGCAACGTAGAAACCTATGTACTAGAACTTATATAACTGGAAATTGGGCCAGATAATGTATGATACCAGATAAATTTTGAAACTTTAAAACCTTTTTTGAAAAGTCATCAATTTTCAAAATTGTGGAAAAGTAATCTTGTAGCATATTATTTTAAAGCTTTGATTACCCAAAAACTGAATGCATTTTTTTTCAAAATTTGGACAATGATAGCGATTACGTCTATTTATCTGCTCAAACAATGAAACTTGTTTTTGACCGCCTTATTGAACAGGGCTTTGTATCATTTTTTAATGGTATAAATGAATTTGTGCTTTTATTTACCTTCAAATTAGGGGTCACACGATGAGGCAAGATAAATATTTGAAAGGGGTGGGGGGCAAGCCCTTCAAAATATGTCAAAAAGTACTTCAGTTGACCCTTAATACAAATGCCAAACTAGTTCAAAAGTTTTCATTCGTTCAAAGGTTAAAGGAAGAGGGGTCAGAGTTTTTGGACACCCGGTAATTCATTACGTATAAATACATAGAAATATCGTGTTTCTGCCCATTCTAGGTGAGTTTACGATTCAAACTAAAGTATGGTACCTACCATAAAACAAATCGCACCAGGCCCTCCATCACAAAGACTGCTACAGAACTTGCTGATTTGTAAGGTTTCAATGTCTTTCTAAACCAATTTCTTCCACTTTACCGATACTTTTGAATGCAAAATATTCAATATCAATGTATATTAAAATATGTTCTGATTTCAGTAAATCCATGGTTACTCGAAAAAATCCCAAAACAAAGCTAAAAAATTTGATTGGCCATCTTCAATTACATTGATTGCTTGGATTTTCATTTTGTTAAACAGCTGTTTAGACCAGACACTAGCTACCAATCTTGCAACACAAAATAGCCCAAACTAACCTAACGATATAAACCATTTACATGTATTACCTATGATGTTAGCGTGAAGAGTATGATGGAAGCGTGCCTTAGGTCACAACAAATAGGTCAACCAAATTCTGTAAAACCACGACAGTTATGACACAATATTGCTGAACAACTACAGGCTTACTTCAAAAATAACCAACGGTGCGTAGCCATGACCAAACAAACTACTGTACTACCAAATAGACACAACTTCATAATGTTCTAAGAAGTTGAACTATTACAGAAGTTGGATATTTTTTATCGTTAGTGAGAAAAAAAGATCACTTCATAAAGATGTATTTTTGATAATCTAATGATGAACCAGTTTCAAAATATCATGAATCGTTCCCAATATTCAAAAGTCAAAACTATTTCTTACCAAAGAGAACAAGTTCAGATAAATAAAACTCATGACCCAAATCAGTGCTGAAAATACATAAATTGAAACCAACCAAAGGAGAGTGTTTATAAGAAATACCAGCGTTTGCATATTTAGTGAATTTATTTATCAAATGAACACACAATTGATTAACTAATTATTATACCTACAACATTATCAGAAATCTACTTATTTTTAAATTCTAAACATTTAAAACTATATCGTTTACATTAGGTATATTCCACCAAGAAATCACAGAAGAAATAATTAAGTTAATCCCTAATTTACGAATAGACATTGAAATAGACACCTCAAGATACTTTCAGTTTACTGTATTTACAAAATAAGTTACACAAAACAAAAAATTTAACAATTGAAATTTTTTTCCATTTTGTTTGTGAGGTAGCGAAACTTAAGTTGTAATAAATCAAAGTTATAATAATACTAAGAAAACAGAATTTGTCTTTGATGTTTTCGAATCTTCTTCCAAGAATAGAAAAAGTGAGGATGGACCTAAAACAGAAAACAAAACGTTCAAGAATGAATTTTATTTTGCAATAGACCACTGTGAAAGAATTGAAAACGGTTAAACTAGAAAAACCAAACCATTCTTTAAATTATTCTTAAATACTCCTTTTCAAAGCGAAAGAGTTTTAATCTTTTTCCAACAGATGACGTAACCTCCGAAAGAACTGCTATATCATAATGACTTTTGTGACATTTATAATAATCCCTGCTTAAAATAAGACTTTCTGGAAGAACCTACGGATTAAGTAAAGCACAAAATTGCTAAAGAAGAGTTTTTAATATAAATACTACAACTTCCAAGACAGAGAAAACGAAGAAAAATTCACCCTCAGCAGAAATCGGGAAATCATGAACAATATAACAGTTCTAGGAAAGTGTGGGTTTTCTCGTTTGAATTAAGGTATTTAGAGAAAAACAACAAATGAGGTTTAAAATAACCAACCCTTAAAACCCATGGCGGGTTGGAATCGTGCGTAACTCCAAAGCTCATCACTCTCGCAGTCAACACTTACATTTGTAAAGTGACTATACGGTAACACTAGGTAACAGTCTAGGTTGAGTGCTAACTTCGCCTTGTTACAGAAGACAAACTTTACCTTTATGTCAACTGCAGTTTTGAATGTTGCTTATATTTGGTTTTCGGGTTGTTTCTTTCTAACTGTTCATTATTGTTTTAGGTAACAGTCGAAATGTGAGTCATCCTACTGCTAGTAAAGACTCGAAAGAACTATATCAATATAGGCCTATACGTAAAAAAGTACTAAACTCATACAAATACAAGAAAAAATCAGTAATCTAGTACTACTAATGCGCTTAGCGGGGCAGATACAGCTAAAGGTTACTGAACCAAAGTCGTAGGGCGTCTTCTTAAATTATGTTTTTCACTATGTGATAAAAAGTACAATTTCGTAAATGCCCCCCCATTGACTCAGAAGTTACCGACTTTAAGATATTCTTCAATAAAACTTAATTTGCACTATTTGCCTTTTCTGATTGTTACATAATCTTTCATCATTCCAGTCGTCGCCGGTGAAAATACCCAAAGATTACCGAATTTTATGAATAAGACAGTCGTCACTGCTGTATAATGAATGTTTTTCAACCGTGGAACAGACATCAGTTTTCACAAAATATCTAGTCTACACGCACACAAAACAAACTCACAACACTACAGCAATACTGAAAACAAATTTGATAATCAAAAGTAATTCGAACAGACATTTAAATAAAATTAATAAACCTGTTTTCTACACTTTCATCACCAGTCGTCAAAAACAAAGATTTATGCAACGTTTCAATTGATCATGACCAGTTTTTTCACGTTATCACGCACTCACTGACACACACACAAAACAACAACTTTTAACCCCAAATATAAGGAGCAACGTTCAGTGTTCAAGAAAAAAAATTTCCGTATACTGCTCAATTTTTTGTACATATTTATTAGTTTTGGGGTACAAATCAATTCAACTTCAATTGAGATTTAAATTGACAAACTCCACGGAGAGTCATAGTAACTTCCGTCCAGGTTTAAAACTTGCAAAGATATTTGTGGAAGACGGCAGCGATGCCTGGTATCTTGTTAGCATCCGTGACAAAATTACAACAATCGATTGCAAAACTAAATCACGGCTTTTGTTAGTGTCATCGTCAATATCAAGACTTTGATTACCGTTTGTGGTAATCTATCTAGACTACCTTTGGCGTCAGTGACAAAATCTTGACTTTCGTTGCCGTTCACAATGTCATCTAGACTCCCGTTATCGTCAGCAACAAAATCATGACTTCCTTAGTATTTGCAGCGATCCCCAGACTCCCATGACAAACATTAGCTCTTCCAACTAAGGACATTTTAAAAGAGACTAACTTAAAAAATCTTAAGCCAAAAAGTGTTTAAAAATCTTTGAAGCCAAACCAAGCAAAACTTTAAAAGTCAACCACCACCCGAAACCCTCGTATACTTACACTTCCCAGCCTAGGATTACTCTAGGCAGACGACCTCGTCGCTGTTGTGCCTTCTCTTCTTGGCCGGCGGGGTGATGTCCGTCTGCTTGCGCTTGGTTGCCGACGTCACCGTCTCCGTCTCCATCACCTCCTCGACCTTGTCATCGCTCGGCTCCTCCTCATCGTTCTCATCGAAGACCACCTCCAACCCGTCGTCGGCGTCAACGCTCTCCTGCACGGTGCCGCCTGCGACAAAGAAAGAATTAACCTTACGGAGGTTTCCTCCGGGTGTATATTTATTTTTATAATGACATGTTTATGTGTGCTGGCACTGGCGAGGGCTGGGGTACCTTACGCACCTCTTTCTAGGAACTGCCTCACCAACTTCCACCCTCATCCCTCAACCACACCCTCAGCCAGAGCCTAAGTCTGGCGCGGCACGGAGGTGTCCACCATGTCTCACCGCTCGCAAAACGGTAACGCCGGAGTTTAATTCCGTGTATTACCTCTAGTGATTTGGTTTTTGTTACTTTCAAAGTTATAAGTTTTAATATTTGGTAGTTTTTTTACATTATTATATGGGTTTGTTATCAAAAGTGAATGCAGGTAACACCAATACAAAACAAATCAAATTTTACCTTTTTTGAGTGTTTCAAAGTTTTTTTTCTTCTTGGTACAATATATATTTAACATTGAACTTTTATTTTACTTTCAGTCTGTAGATTTCTTTTAAATTTGTAGTTATAACCAATATATATATTATATAGAGTGGTAAATTACCTCGTCAAACAGTTTCAAATGAGTGGAGTTCCACTACATGTTTCTTGAAGATGGGACCGTTGTCCCGAAACATATAGTGGAACCCCACTCATTTGAAACTGTTTGACGACTTATATAGTATACACATTGGCTAAACACAATGAATTTCAATATACACACAGTATAGCCTGGAGGAAACCTCCGTGAACTTAACATCACACCCTGGAAAATTAAGCTGCCAAAGTTCATGAGACTCTCATTAAAAGTTGTGGGTAAATTCCTTCAAACCTGCAGCAAAGAAGGCTGTGAGGATCATCACATCACTGGATCAAGTCTATTTCCATTGGAGACTGATTTGGAACCTACATTAAAACCGACATTTTCAAGTTTGAGAAAAGAGGAGAAGTGCACAGTATTGGAACTATAAAGAAATAAAGTTACCAACCCAGAGATAATCAAGATCTTTAAGCTATTGGCCCCAGTAAAACGTTTAGAAGACAAACAGTTTCATACGGTCCTCAAAAAACGGTTGAAAAGACTAGGACTTACTACTCTGTCACCTAGTCTTTCAAGACTTGTCAAATGTACTTAAAGGTGGAACTTGCCGGAATCTGCCACTAAAAAGTTTTAAAAAATATAAAACTTACAATTTTGTTTATTGTAAAAAAGTATTTTGTGTTGTTTTGTTAAAAAGTATTAGTTTATATTTGGCACAATCTATCACGTAAGGGACTCGTTGAAGAAGAAAGTATAATCTTCCACAATTTTTATAACTCTTCTGATTTTCAACTGGCTTCTAACATTGTTAAAATACAACATTCTTTAAAAAAGAAGTTAAATATTGATTGATAACTATACAGAATAATTAGATAAAAATACTAGGTAAAACTAGCCTTTGTCGTTGACCAATCATAGGCAGAAATATGACCGTTTGTCTAGCTAACTCAATGACTTACCGTTTTCGGCTGCATCCTCTTCTTCTTTAGGTTTCACGTCGTCTTCGCCCATCACTTCAAAGGTTTTGCCATCGGAAAACTCCTCCCTAAAACAATTGTCATTAGAACTTCAGATTCCATGAAAACTTCAAAACTAACAAATGAAGAAACAAAGAATAGAGGAGTGTAAAGTTATGCTAAGGTCAAGGTTTGACAAAGGTTTTTGTAGAATTTGTTATTATTCAACTAAAGATTATTTTATGTGTTTGTTATGTATTTTTATTCAGACAGCTTTACAACATGGAACTACCGTATATACTCGAATCTAAGGCGCACTTTATTTACCATATTTTAGGCTCTAAAATAAGGGTGTGTCTTATATGCGGGTGCGCCTTAGACTCGCACAATAGGATGAAAATATTGGATTCATTTGAAGAGTTACAAAAACATTCAGATAGGCAATGAGAGAGAGATGAAACACAGGAACCACAAGGAGGTTGCTTATTGCGTTGCCTGTTTTGAAGAGTGGAATGGAGGAATAGTTAAAAACAGAGAAAGTGACTAAGGGACTCAGAATTGCTTCTTATTGCATTCGTGTTCTCCTTCCTTCTCCACCACCCCCCTTGCCTGTAGGTTGGTGGAGGGGAAGAAAGAAGAGAAGGGTTGCAGTAGCATATAAGAGGGAGATGTGCATCTATTGCAAATCAGACATTAGGCTTGGAAATATGGGTAAATCACCAGTGGCAAAAACATGAACTAACTGGCTACAAAGAATAGTCCCTCGCCAGACCCCAGCCTCCAGGTGGTCCTTTCTCTACCTGAGATTCGCATCCGGCTTAGACTCGAGTATATACGGTGGATAAAAAATAAAAGCGTTAAAAACCAAATACTACAAAATCTTAATTTTCCTACCAAAACATATACAAATCAAATATTACTCACTTGTGAGTCACGGTGACACTCAGCTCGTAGTTTTGTAGATAGTCATCAACAATCATCAATGTTTGGTCTTTGATTCCAACTTCCTGAAACATAAACCATGTTCAATATTAACCTTGTTACTTGTTTTAGGTTTGAAAGGAAGAGCCTTGTGGCTAAACTAGGTGAATTTTACAAGGAGAGAGAGGATAGTAGCTAGCTTACCTAAGAAAAACAAGTTTAGGGGCCAACAAAAATAGGCACACAGAAGAGTCACACACAAAATTCACTGATATTTCGCCCTTACTAAGGGCTTTATCAAAGCACAGAGTACCTAACACTTAATACAAAAACACTGCGGCCAGGTAAAGACGTCTTAATTCTCCATGCCCGGTCGTAGCTCTGGGGCCAGCCAAATTCCTGACCATTCATGTGGGCCTGATACAACAGTCAGTGATATATTTTTCTGCTCGTTCCTATCATCATCACAAGACTTACATTAACCTCTGTGACAAAATCACAATTTTAGTCATCATTCGAGACATTGTAGAATTCGGTTAGTGTTCAACAAAACCACGATCTTTCGATACAGTCTCTAGACTCCCATCTTTTACTTTGATACTTTTAAGGTAAATATGGGATGAAGGGTGAGTGTGTTGAGTGTTTTTGATGGATAATGAGCTGCAGTCTTGTTACAAACTAGGGCCGACTGGTCCCCAGATTGGGTCATTAATTATTAGCCCAACAACCAATGGAATCGACCAACAGCTTTACGTGACTTCCGAACCATGTGGAGTGGCCATCGTGAGAAGATATCACTGCACCCGGGAATCAAACTCAAGCTGATTTGCTGTGAAGCATGCATTAGCACCCTCAAACATTTCTTCATCATTTGAGACCATCTCTCGACTCCTAAACTTACAAATCTCGACGAAGAAACAAATCTCCGGATCCAAACCGAAACCGAGCTCACCTTGAGAGTTTTGTCGTTGTTCCCCTCAGTCTCTCCCTCCTCGCTGGATATGATGATGGAACCGGACCCATCGTCCAGCCTGGCGTCCGGAGCCACCATGTTCAGCGTCTTCTTCAACACCGCATCCTCCAACTCCTTCACAGTCATCTTGGTCGTGTCCACGAACAGTATAACCTAGACACAAGCGATGCATCGGTCAAAAATAGTGGAACTGAATAGAAGTAGACTCTAACTGAACTGTTATGATTTCAGATTAATTCAACTTTATTAAACTTTCCTAAACTAAACGCAGTTTGATCAAGGCACTAGCAAGAATTTTTAGACACACAAAAATAATGCTCGATTTTGGGGGCTCACACTTTTATCAGATGATTAAGAAACTCTTAAGTTTAAATATGATTGCGGACGTTTTCCATTGGTTTTTAGTGACCAAGAAGAAAACGACGTTTCACAAAACACTACAAAAAGAGCTAGTCTAAAAGTCATCACCGGAAAAAGAAGAACAAAATAAATTTGTGTTGTTTGGTGGTAGTGGGTGACTGGTCAGCTTACGCCGATGACTTTTAGACTAGCTGTTTTCCTAATGTTTAGTGTTATTTCTTTTAGGTTAGGTTAGGTTACCTGAAGACGGGATCATATCTGGTATTGATCCCAAAACATTGTATTGTTATTGTTCACTAAAAACTATGAAAAACGTTTGCAATAACATTCCAACCTCAGGAATTCTGCGATTGTCAACAATTAACTTGCAACAAAGGATCAATATATATCAATATATAGCGGATCCGTGATACTCGGTGCTCATCACTCCGGTGGCGGGTTCGATCCGCAGTCACCACTTACATTTGTAATGTGACTAATCTGTGACACTAGGTAAAGGTCGAGGTTGAGTGGTAGAGGGACTTTGTAGTCCTAACTCGTTAAACAAGACAAACTTTACCTTTTTTTTTATATATATATATATACTTTTTTACTTAACCTTTCCATCATGTTTTTAAATTTGATCTTCTCTAGGGCAACTGGTACGCACAGAAATTATTTTGAGGGGTGGACTCACCTATAGGAAGATTAGACAAAGTGCTTAATGGGTATGTTTAACATTTTCCAATAATTTGGGAGGCAAAGGCCCACTATATGCACCTCCCCTTCTCTTCTGGCACTTTCTTCACGGGCCCTCTCCTTTTTAAATATAGCCAAGAACGTCAGGTCTGGAATTGGGGGCAACCACCTCCTCCCCTCCTCAAGCAGTACGACACATTCCAAATCCCAAATATTTCCAAGTTACCAAACGCCCCAAATATCAAACTACAGTACTCACGGTGGGTTTGCTGGAGCACACGGGACACTTAGGGTTGGGCGCCATCAGCTGTTTCTCGGGCACAATGATAAGTCCGGTCGGGTTGGGCAGCAGACGCAGGTACACGCTCTGACAGCGCTCTAGCTGGCCGCGCAGTACTCTCAGAGTGTGCAGCACCACCATGCCGGCCACCACGGCGTTAGTCGTCGCTATCGCAGGGATGATGTTGCCTGCCATCGCTGCAACACGCAATTGGAAACTGATTAATACGTATTTCTTAAAAAGGAGCAGACAGAACAGTAAACTCGCCTGTATTAAGTGGAAACACATAAGAGGACATGAAGTGTCAAATTGTCTGCCAACTGGAGTTTTTGTAAAGACAAATCAGTTTGTCATGTGTTTCTACTTTATCTATGACTGGGACTCGTGGCGTGGTCCTGTAATCCAGCTTCATGGAGGTCAGGTTTTGTGGATGATATAGGTCTAAAGCGGCTCAGATAGTCTCAGTGATCATCTGATGATACCCGCATCAACTCCCACCATCGTTTAGACATATCAGACCATCACCTGTGTGGTTCGGAAGTCACGTTAAGCCGTTGGTCCTTGTATTTCCATTTGTCATTGGGCTATTAATTAATGACCCATTCTAAAGAAGAGTCGGCCTTAGTTTGTAACAAGACTACACCTCATAACTCATTACTACCACTCATCACATTTATCCTTCACCACATATATGCCTTAAAATACCCTCAAGTGAGAGTGGTCAGCATCTCAAATAGTGATTTATGTGAGTCTGCTCTCCTTTCTATTCCTTTTAAAGTACATTCTGGCATAGTGCCCTGTATTTCTTGGAAAAATCAAGGTTTAGCAATTTGCAAATTACATAGGAATGATATTTTAAGAGAGACATAATCACTACAGCCCAGGTTAGGCATAGAAAAAGTTATTTATGGTAGGTGGCAGTGATTTTTAGACTATCAATTTAGCAACCTCAAAGAAAAAATACTTCTATTACTGATCACGGTAATCTCTATTTCAGAGTTATATTTCGGGACTATTTCGATTACTTGCAATTTTTTTGTAACCGCAATGTTTTCTTAACTCCTCTACCCTTCGCTATAGATGTGATGTTAACAGCACCGTTCTCAAAATTTCCCGGTTTAGGGAGGAAATTCCCGCTTGATTCTCAATTTTTCTGGAATTCCCTTATGCTGGACACCTTGGAAATGTACAGCATCAATACATATTCAGTCGTCACCTTACCAGGGTGTTAACAGCTCTTCTGAAAGCAAAATCTGTGACTTTTCACGACCCAAATAAAAAAATTATTGACCTTTTGACCACAATTTTTGAAGTAGGTTTTAAGAATATTTACGGATAAATCAATTATAAATAGAATAAAGGAGGTAAAATAACATATTGAATGCTCAAAGGAAGTTTTTTTAACGTAATTTTCAGCCAATGAGAACATGTAACCGGTAGATATCCTAGAACAGTCCTCAAACAGTAAAGCAGATAACAGTGAGCAGGCTTGCAAATCAAAATAGCGTTTGTCGTCAAAACGTAGCGGCTACATTTTGCACTTCCTTTCTTTCCCGAAGGAAGGAAAACTTACTTCTTTCGATCTATTTTTGTAGCCGAACCCTAAAATCTGTGACCTAAATTTAACTTAAATTGATATTTGTGACTTTTGTGTGACCTAACCCTAAAATCGGCTACTTTTTCGTGACATCTGTGACTTTTGTGATTAGTAGACACCCTGCTTACACTGGCTACTCACACTTGACGTCGAACTTGCTCTTCTGCGCGATGCCGAAGATGTGCGCGCGAATGTTGGAGCAGGCCGCCACAAAGTCCATGGCGTGACGGTCGTCCTTGTCCCACACCAGGTGGTCACCTTCCTTCAGAGCCTGGGGAACCAGTTCATAAATTGATCAACACGACTGTTAAACTAGCATCAATTATGAACCTTAAAAAGTCTGCCTTCCTAGATCATAGTCACACATGCTTTCAAGAACGTGAAACAGTGCTGCACCTGTTAACGGGAATAGTTATCTTTAAGAAGACCCTAGGAGCAAAAGCTTAACCAATCATATTTCTTTTGTACTCAATTGAAAGCTAGTTCCTTCTCTCCTTTCTGGTTCTCTTAAATTATTATACAAAAAATGTTCGGCCAATTCAAGAAGCTTCTCAAAAACCCACTAACATGTCCAGTAATTAATGGTTTAAAGTTAAACAAAGACAACATAGTGGCCGTACTGACCTGAAACTGCTCTCTCAGACCAGCACAGCTGTTTGCGAACACCTTGCCACACTCGGCCACACTCCAGACCCTCTGATCCTTCAACTGCGCCTCCGGCTCCTTGCTGCTGCCCTCCGCTGTCGACAGACACACATCCGTAGACAGTCACAGATAACAATGGAAGCACAACATAAAAAGGTACAAGGTAAAGGTAAAGTTAGGACTACAAAGTCCTCTCTACCACTCAACCTCGACCTTTACCCAGCGTCACCGTATTAGTCACATTACAAATTGTAAGTGGTGACTGCGGGGATCGAACCCACGCCACCGGAGTGATGAGCTCCTTAGTCGCTCGCGATACCAATCCGCCACGATCCGCTAACATACTTATACTTTAAACAACAGTGCAATTTAACAAATCATAATTTGAAGGGAGTAAAATAAACCAAAACTCTTTCAAACAAGTTGAAGACGAAAAACCAGGCTAACACCCAGCTAAGCACTACTGGCGTGAGTGAAGCAAATTTTTTTAAATGTATTTGCTTGCTTAAAACCTTACATGGGTTTCAGCTTCTTGTGATCTTTTACTGATAGTTTTACATGTCATGGAGGGAATATTCAATTAAAATGTCACTGAATTCACTACTCATTCAGGACTATGTTACAACAAAATTCAGTTTTTCAACCATTATTTTCAAATGACTAGATGGATTATTAAAATAATTGTTGGTATATTGATGAGTAAGATAAAAAGTTATTTTTATGTTATTTTTATTTCGTCTAAAGCTGATGAAATTTGCTGTTTTACATAGTTAAAACTGTTTTTTATGAAAACTGCCCCTAAAAAATTGGACTTCTGGAATTCAAACTTTGCTGGCCATCGAACTTGACCAAGGTAATTACAAAAGGAATATTTGTACCAAATTCTGTTAAAATCGGACAAAAAACTATTTGAAAAGAGCTTACAAATATGAATATAAAATTTGAGAAAATGTTCAAAATGTGTGTGAGGCCAAGTATTAGTGCTCATTTCATGGAAATTCACTGACACAGCAACAACCAATAGCCTAATAAATATCTTTCTTAGTATATTTAGCCAGTGTCAAATTCCTCCCGCTCAATGTCCAATATTATTTTCTCTCTCCTTCTCAAATACTTCGACCCTGACTCTCCTCAGTACTTTCTTCTCCGCCACTAACCTGCGTCAGGGAGGTTACTCCACTCGAGGGGTTGGGGAGGACGTCGCGACTTCCACAGTGTCTCCATGCTGAGCAGATACTTGATGTCGTCCTGGAACAGCTTGGTGAACAGTTTCTCCGGGTTGTACTGGCAGCCCTGGGCCCAGGCGCGGGTGGACATTCACTTCACGTTGCCCTCCTCCGTCGCCTTACTCTTCAGAGCTCCTTCGCCGGCCTCTCCTAACAAATAAATAAATAAAACATGACATTCTTAACAAACTCGAAACTTAATCATGAAATGTTTTACAAACTTTAGAAAAGGTTCTATGGTTTGCTTAATGGATATTTGCCAAGATTTAAATATTATTACTAACGTTTTCAATTAGTTTTTGGTTAACAAGAAGAACGACGTTGCGGGATCTGGAATTTTATTCAGGTTGTTAGGTGGCGGGTTACTAGTAAACTTACGCTGATTGCTTTTAGGCTAGCATTTTGTGTTATGTTTTAGGATAAAAACTGATAGAAAACGTCCGTAATATAACGCCAGAAATTCTACCGTGGTCAAAAACAAACTTTAAACAGGTATCTCTTTGCAAAATACAGTAGACTCAAATTACTTGAACGACCTAACGTGGCAGCTGGGTAGAGTGGACTTCAAAAATCGGAAGGAGTGTGAGTTTAATGATCACTCACTTCCTATCCCCACTAGAAACTAGACAAACGAGACGAGACAAATTTTTCCTTTTACCTTTAGAAACTACAATTAAGATAAAAGAACTCTTAGTTTCTGAATTGTTTTTTACGCATTTGAACTAATATTCTTGACAGTTCCTTACTGTAACAGCACTGCACTGTTTTGTTTAAATTACAACTGTCCACAACTGTGAAGGAGGAGTTTATGCACAGAGAATGCACAGTCATATTTAACCTATACAGAATACTTTACAATGAAACACCTACAGTATTTAACAAGCCAGTGTAAAAGCAAGAGGTAATAAACATACTAGGCTGCATCTAAATATTTCTTGCAAGTCAAATTTAACCTATTATACCACCTAAATGTCACGAGGGGTAAACTTACCGGACAACTCTGGATCTGCAGTATCCGGCGAGACATCTTCATCTGGGTCATCTTCTCCGAACAGCTGACTGTTAACAACATTGTTTGGTAAGTTTAAATCATCGGCACAGTAGAAACTCGATAGTTTGATACCTTCCTGTCGGTGGTGTCTTGATAATAACCAAAATTACGAAAGAAGAAAGATTAAAAATTTGTTGCACTGTTGTAATGATGTATGGAAGCTTTGTTATACCTAAAAAAATTTTCTTACTTCGTAACACTTAACTGATTGAACAAAAAACAGTATTTATCGGTATTTCAATGCCTCTTAGTGATAAAGTTCTTTATTTAATGAATGGTTTGACATTTCCATAGGTCGACAGCCCTTTGGTACACAAAGGATCTTTCGACTATTGAGTTTCCTCTGTAATTTTTGCTGTGTAGCAACACTGGTTTATACTGTGTCTTACTGAGAAAAATAATAAAATGAAATTAAGTTTTCACCAAAGAAACTATTGCAGATGTCCACTCGAACGTGTTGATTATATTTAAGGTTTTTTTTACTGATTTTAAGGCTCTGTTTCGGCTACTTTGTGCTTGGAATTCCAAATATTTAAAGCCAAAATGGTATAAAATAGGTTTTTAACAATTTTGGGCATTACTTTCATACCCTTCCTACTGACTCGTAAGGTTATTATAGCGTCATTGACATTATTGTTCATATCTACCCTGACAATACATTTTTTACACATGAGAAAATATTAATGTTAATTTTTATGATACAATTAGTTTAAATTTCTTAAATTATGTGTTATTTTTGATTTTCTGGGTTTGATGGCCAAATTCAAGCCTTATTCATTGTTTTTGTTTTCAAAAGAGCATCCAAATTCAAGGCTTGCTCAAGGTTTGGAGGTTTTCAAGGCTTGGTGGACTCTCTGTATCAACAATACAAAGTGCAAGAAACAATTCTGTTTGCTGATAGGAATGAACTCCCTCGAGCAGCAGACACGCACCACCATAATACTCGACATGCTAACAACTACATCCTGCCAGCACATCGTCTCACTCTCTCCCAGAGCGGTAGGCATGGGAGCGCCAGACTGTTCAACTTGCTACCACCTGACATCAAGACTCTTAGAGGGAAGAACTTGAAGACCACACTGAACAACTGGCTGGTGGATAGACCGTTCTACACACTGGAAGAATTTCTTCACAGAGATTGCGAAGACCTATTAGAATTTTAAATCACTATGCATAATTTGACGCCAGTACATTTCTTGAAGAAATTGTAATAAAGATATTTTGACTTTGACTTAGCCTCTTTATTAAAAGCAGCCAACAACAAATTAAATACCACCAACCATACATTGTTTTCTAAAACAACAAACATTTTAAAACTATTTTAAATGAGTAAAAGACCAAATTATGAGGCACATTTTTAAAATTTATGATACACCTTTCTAAATATCTTGATAACTCATTCTTGTATTTGGTTTCTGGAAAGTGTTTTGGACTTTATTGAACTGTCTGTCTTACTTGAAATGGTTGTTGGCATTTTTAATGATGCTTGGACCATTACTTTTAAATAAGACGATGCAGTTTAAATGGTTTGATCATCATATCAGCTAATAAATATTTCGTATATCTCAATCTTTATACTCTTAGAAAATATCATCTTCTGGTGTTACCATTTTAGTTCCGGTCCCTGTTATTTTAGTTTACGTGCAATTTAACATTCCACAGCCGGGAAGACCTTAATCTTAAAATATGACTTCTGTTTATAAATTTGTCGTTGCTTCGGATCACAAAATAATTACTCAATTTTTCCTGTAACAATAGTTTAGCTGTATGGATAAGATATCTTTAAACAGCCCTTTATGATCAATTAAGTTGAATAATCTCAATTGGGTTTTTTGTCAAAAGTTTTTTGCCTGCCCAGTGTAAAATTAGTTATGTTTGAAAATTAAAACCCTGGAACATATTTCTTTTGGTTGTGTTTTGTACACTACATCACCCATAATTTAAAATAAAATTTTAATTCTACAAAGAGAAAATGCTGACAATTTTTAAAATTTTTTCTAAGACTCAAAAGTCAGATAAATTAGTTCTTACTTTACGTGCTTTGTTGTTTATCAAATAATTGTTGGTTTTAAACATTTGCACTTAATTCAAATGTTTTGCGATAAATTAAAAGTATTTTTAACTCTGCCTTCTGTTGAAAAAGAACCTTTTTATATATTTCAAAAAAAGAAGCTTAAAAGCACTTATTATATAAAGATTTTTGTTTTACTTCTCCAAATAGTAAGTCAAATCTGTAAGTTAATGTATTACGATGACACCATTATGTACTTTCTGACTTTTTTTTGAATAAAGATGTTTGATTTATTTGATTTGATTTGACTTGCCTCTTTTTAAAGCAGCCAACAACAAATTTCCAAATGCAAAACAACAAACATTTTAAAACTACCCACATTTTTTGAGTCTTTGAGCCGTTTTAACCACGCAATACGGAAGGTGTGTTCGCGTAGTGGCCCTGGAACATGTCATTCTTCACTGATTTTGTTTTACTTCTCAAGAGTAATGTAGCTTTTTCCTGATTTTATGCGGAAATTCACGGCTTTTTCACGTTGGCTAAATCCACTTTTTGACTGTTGAGTGGCCACTCTTTATAATGAGAGAGAAAAACCTGAAAGTAACCTGAAGTTTTTTTCTCCTGTCCTGAAAGTAATTTTAGTTGCTGTATAGATTGTACAGTAGCAAATTATACATCATTGGAGAGCTTAACTTAAAGATTAAGTTAAAGAACTGGTTGCGTCAGCTAATTTGTAACGGTCACTACCGGTGGGATTTTACTCAAAAAAGCAGAAAACCTAACACGATTTTCTATGGCCATTACATTCCGAAGGCAGTTTAGCAATGATTTTTGCAATTGTGTTACTCTCTCAAAACAATTAAAGTATTATTTTACTCCTGCAATCCTAGACCCATTCTACTCTCGTAGTTCGTCAGACTGCAATGTATTGTGAGGACTTTTTAGACTAGCAACAACTTACATGGGTTATTTAACTCCCGCTGTATGTTTTCTGTGTCAGTAAATCCCATGGTATTTTAAGGTAATTTCAAACACCATTTTACTCGAGTGTCATTTTACCTCTGCAATGTTTTTTATCACAATTTTCAGAACCGAAATGGGCTGTTTAGCTTCTTTTAACACACCTCTAAAAATTGTTATCAATTGGGAAAGTAACTCTTTCTTTAGGTAGCCAAAGTTAAAATTAATTACAGTTGCACATAATTCTCGGTTTTTACCCGGGGTGTAAAATTCCCGCCCTGATTGTGCACGTACCTGCAGTGCCGCTTTCGATGAGTGGTACGCCGGCGGCGAGACAGAGTCTGTTGACGTGGTTTCGAGCCGTTCGGTTGTCCAGAGCGTTCAACACAACGTTGAACTGCTGGAAGTAACTCACTCCGTACTTTGAACTGTAACCAAACATGTCAGGTGACAAAATCATGTTCCTAGATTATATTAAAAACAAATTCTTTATTATTGGGAGTGGTAAATAAAAGTAAAGTTCTTCCAACAAGATTTCTTTACTTAAAGGTAAAGTCCTCTTTACAACTAAACCTTTAGCTAGCGCCACTGCCGAGTCACTGACATGAGCTCTGGAATCACTAACAATATCAACACACCATGAGTCCACTGTAAATATTTGTACTACTATTGAACGATACTTTTCATTATACTACAATACAAGTTACCTTACGTTTAAACCCCGGTTTGTTTCACAACTAATTATTTTTAACACAATTTACAAAGAAGAAACAAGTGTCTTAAATGAATTAATTAAGCTTACACTCGCAGCTAATACCTGTTCACTATTCACTCAGCTAAAACTATAACATGGACTAAAACGTACACAATGTTGCTTAATGGTTTGAACTTACTTGATAATGGAATCATGAATCGCCACGATATTTGCATCAGGGTTAAACTGGAGAGCACTCTCACGGGCAACTTTGGCTTTGGATTTGCCAACATGTTGTTTTTGGAACAAAAACTGTCTGTTCAAGTTGCTCACATCAATTGTATCGAGGTCAATCTGGAAAAAGATTAGGCTGAATTCAAACAGACGGTAAAAGTCTAGTAGAGTGACTTATGGATCTATAGCACTTTTCTAAGTTCAAACCTTCCAAACAGGGAAAATAACGATGTTTTAACTTCGGGAAAGTTGCGAAACCATTAAAAACGATGTTTTTACAAAAAGAAATATACTAACTTAACTTTTGCTAACCTAACTTCACGATAACACCTTATTCAGCCTCTAGGTTAATTTGAAGTGGGTGACAGATACTGTCGTCTGCTATAGAGTGCCGCGCGCACCACGTCCGCGCATCTTCCGCTCGTAAAGTAGTCCCAATTTTAAAGCCACTTTTAAATATGTTCAACATGAAAAATAAACTAACCTAATATAACCTAACTTCACGATAATAACTTATTCACCTTTAAGTTAATTTGAAGTGGGTGTCAGAGACTGTCGTCTGCCACAGAGTGTCGCGCGCACCGCTCGTAAAATAGTCTCAACTTTAAAGCAACTTTTAAATAAGTTGCGCACCCAAAACAAATTTTGATATATTTAGGAGCCTTCTCCACATCGTGTTAAATCAGTTTTATCTCATGGAATCATAAGTCACTCTTCTAGACAAATACCAAGCAGACAAATTAAATCAAAAACTAAGTTGGTTTGATGTACTATCTGGTAAACAAATCTATGTCTAATAATCGTATCTCATTGGAATCATTAAAATACAATGCCACTTTACAAAATTAGGGATTCTTTCAACAGCATGATAGTGGATACACAGAGAGCAAAACACAATTAAAAGTAGTTTCATTAATTCAGTTATTACAGTAAGTAGGTCATTTGAGTGGATCTAATCATTTAATGATTAAAAAAGCTCCATGATGCCAGGACTTCAATACCTGGCCAGAGGATCTGGAAATAGGACTAGCTGGTTAGAGTTAGAAGCCAATTAAACAGTGAACGTTATGTTAGTTATAAGGGATGACGTCAGAAATTCATATCTCACATTGTGGCTTGAAATAGTACAGGAAGGTCTAAATATTACACAAGGAGTAGGACGATGTTTGTTATTGTATGACTGGACTACTTACAACTTCTATATCCTTGAAGCCGGTGAGAACGAGGTTCTTCAAGAGCTCGCACCCTATTCCTCCTGCTCCAACTACAAGAAGTTTAGAACTTTCAACAAGTTTCTGAAGCTCGTCATCTAAAATGCCGGCACCTGACATGATTTTAACCTAAATCACAAAAGTTGTTTCTCAAAACTTACAAAATGGCAGAAGCAAGAACAAGCACAACTGAAAAAATATCAATCAAAACCTAAAAGAAAATTACTTTTTAGCAGGATGACTTTAATTATTAATCACAAGTTAAATTTTCGTAGCTGTTATCGATAAATACTAGTAAACATATATTTTTACAATTATTTAAACCATATATTTTTACGCAGGTTTTGAAAAATAGGTTTGCTTGAGCTTCACTTCTAGACGAATCTAAGTAGCAAACGCAAATGTTTTCGGCACCAGAGGCCACCATCAACAGAGTGTGATGCTTGCATTAATAATATTCGTGTTATATTATAATTATCTCGTGTTGCTTATTAGGAATGTTTTCAACTCCAGTTTAAATTTCCAATTTGAAGCTGCTGTAACTATATTTCCTTTGTGCAAGTTCAATTCCGTTGTCAAGTCTCATTTTATCTTGCCAAAGATGTACGTGAAGTGGTTAGTGTAGTTAATTCTTTGACAATTAAATCCTCTAGGGGTGTCGATGACGTGTTCTCAATTCTCTTGAGGGGACCTTTGGTCGATCCTCTTTCAATTGTTAACTAACGATTTTCCCAGCTATGGTACATAATAAAAGTGTAATGTAATTAAATAATGTTTTTTTTTCAATTTATGACATAAAATATATATATTGATGAAACTTTATTTAACGAGTGTCATGCAATTCATTTTGTTACTTGACAATAAAGCGATTTGAGTTTGAGAGCACAACTTTTCCTTTTCGCTGACGACACATTTCTGGCTTTTTCAAGGTAAACATGGAGTGAACTTGAGTTATATGCCTTTCTCAGACATTTGGATTGGTAATAGAGGAAAACCTTATATTTTATTATATTGAAGATCATGCGCGTCTTCTCAGTTTTTGGGAGTGGCTTTTATACAGTGTTCTCTATCTAATGGTGAGTCGCAGTAAAAATATTTGTGTAGCAGTAGTTTTGACAAATGACGTAATTTAGAAACCAGCTGATAAGAAATTTCCCCAACGTCAAAGAAAATAAAAGAATCTGGAGAGGAAGAAGACAAGGAAAGAAGTGGACGGATAGTGAATTGTAATTAGAGGTTTTTCGGTGTTGTGCAATCGTCAAATTTTATGTTAAGTTCTTCAAAATGTCCTTAAATACTGCTCACGCGAATGGAGGAGTTTTGATTCATGCTGGAGAACAGTAAGTGTTATATAATTGTTGTATTTACGTTTACCAGTTTGATGTAGAACATTCTCATCGAAGACCTAGGCTACGTGGTTTCCTTTAAATATTTTGTTTACACTTTTACTTAATCATAATAGTTATTATTATACCCATTTCAAACAATGGGATTGGTCTAGGTAGTACCTAGGGATTAACAATTTCCCTAACACTAGGGAAACCCTAGTTTCAAGCAAGGTTTTTCAGGTAAATGGAAAATTGTTCAGCCTTGAATAGGCTTTTATCATTCATTATTACCTCAAGAATAGATCAAATCATTCTTGTTATGAATTCATTGCTTGAATCGTCACTATTATGAAACATAAAAGCGGCTCAAAAAATTTAAAACTAGAACTTTGTCAATAACTAAGCTGCAACGTTATATTCCTATTTTCTTTCAGACAAGATGTGTCAATTACCAGGCTTTGTTTGAAATTACAAAAGTTGATATATTGGTTGTTGTTATTTGGTATTTGTCAAAAATGTTGTTTTATCTGGTGACAATAGTGGCTTTTGCCACTAGTTGTCAATATCGTAAGTAAATAAATGTTCAATTTATGTGTGTGGCTAGGCTTACAGTCATGCGCAACAATTTACAGTGTAACTGCAGTTAAAATCTTCCGTTGTTTGCAGGATCCTTCTGTTCTCGGACGATGTGGTTATGGAGTTCCATGGTCAAGAAGCTGCCGCGTTCCGCGGCAGCAAGACTGACCGACTGTACCTAACCACTCATCGCATGATCTTCAACAACAAAAAGCTCAACGATGCAATGGTCTCCTTCAGTTTCCCGTTCTGCACTCTTAGTGAGGTGAGACGGAAATAAAGTTGAAATACTTATTTATAAATTTCTTGCAATAGTAAAAGTGGCAGCCACCTACAAATTGAGTGGGGTTTTAAACGGCGATGTATGTCAAATTGTGTTGTAATATTCTAAACCATTGTCAGAAAAGAAAGTTACGAGGGCTGTTAAAGGAATTGTAAGTTACAGTAGTCTAGCGATAGGATACAGGATTGAAACGGTAAGCATACTTTTATTTCTTAAATATTTACTAAAAGCCCTAAGTTTAGGTCAATCTGCATTTAGATGTAGGCTAACCATCCAATCACAAGGTCCTACTGGGCCCAACCACGGATTATTTTTATTAAGTTTACCGCAAAAAATAATTTCTGGCAGTTTTTTGTTGTTATTGTAGTAACATAACTAAAATTTACACCCAGAAATAAGTAACTGGTTTGACCTAATTGCTAGTTAAATATTTGAGCAATGTCTTTTATAAAGGTTTAATAACTATATGCAGAGTTTGAAAAAGTTTTGAAATCAAAATAGTTGGTGAAAAATACAACATTGTGGCAAAACCAAAAAGAAATGTTGGTCAGGCTATGCTTCAATACTTTCTTTACTTATTTAGACCCTAAAAATATGCCTGAAACATCTTAAAATTGTCCTAGATATCCTGTATTTAAAACTGAAGTACGTGTGAGTACAAGCCTTTTAAAACAACTTTGTAGTTTACACCAAAGTTTTTTTACAGCAAACTACCTGTTTTGACCATACAGTTGTAACGTGGATAAACTGGTACCAGTGCAATTAAGTAATTTGGTAACAGCTGTTCGTTGACTGTGCCAGCATTGATATGAGTCAGACTGTTGACTGTATCAGCTGTTATATAACCAACCACTTGCTCTAGTTGTCTTGTCATGCATGCATGCGGTAATATTCTAACCAACATATTTTCTAGAACTTCTGTTTATTATAAACGGCAATAAAAGTACAAATTTTAAGATCTGCTTCTTGCTTATTTAAATTTTGGGCATTAGTCCAAATAGTTTTAAATTATATTTGTGAAATATTTTTTAGATACTTTTCTGCTTAGAAATCTTTAACAACATTGTAAGCCAGATTTTCTAAGTAGGGCCAAATTTGGTTAGCCGCAATCATACATTACCTAAAGTTGATTTTCTAGGGTTCTTTTCCCGCTTAAAAATTTTGTTAAATATTTATCCTTCAAAAGAGAGCCATCCGAATAATATTAAAACGAGGATACATTTATAGGGGTTCCTCCATACAAATGTTCCAAAATCACAAATTAGCACTCTTCCTGGTATTTATATTTATGAAACTATTATATTTATTTTAAACAATTATAACTTAATTAGAGGTAAAGGTATTCACAATTACAGAACTGGAAACAATTCTCGATACAGTTTGGAAAACCATAGAGTTAAACAATAAACTCCTGGAAAATTTAAAAAAATTACATTTCAACACTTAAAGTACAAGACAAGACTAGGCTAAAATGTAATTTAATTCAACATGTTTTTATTATATAAGTAAGGTTTGGGCGTGTAAAACTCTCTTTATGTGGGATTATTGGTTTACTAAGAATATTATTAGTCCACTGTCAGTCTTTACCGGTACAGTACTTTGATGGTGATTTTGCTGCACTTATCTTTATTATTCCTTAACGTATGTTGTTTTCCGCTGCTACTAGATACCAAATGTGCTACGAGTACCGAATTTCCAGCAAATAGTCACTAAAATTGTGTTACGAAATGTTGAAGTTGCAGAAGAGACCTTCACTTTGCTCTGTGTGTGCAGATGGAGCTGGAACAGCCGGTGTTCGGGGCGAACTACATCAAAGGCAAGGTGCGCGCGCAGCCGGACGGCAACTGGGTCGGCGAGGCCAAGTTCAAGCTCAAGTTCAACAAGGGAGGCGCCATCGACTTCCGCCAGGCCATGCTCAAGGCGTCGCAAATGGGTAAAAAACACAAATGTAAACACAATGCTTTCGCTAGTTCCGTGTTGTAGGTTAAGCACGATGTCGCCACTTTTAGGTTAACTGAATCCTAACATTTCGGAATTTTGTCTTTCTTTTCTTTTTACAAACGTACTATTTTTTGTTGTTTCTTAGGCTCTGTGGTACTTCAAAATAATTGCTTACCCCATAGCTAGCTAGCCCCCCTCAAGATGGAGCCACCACTGCTCATCTACTTTGGGGTCATTCACAAAGAAGATCATTTAACAGGGGAGCCACGATCAGGGAATTTCAAGGAATTCTAACAATGCAGGGAATTTGTCGCTTCTAGAAAAGCCATCCTCGTAAACGAGTACGGTACTATAATTTTAAATCAAATCTACACAGTGCACAGATTCCAATAGTAAATAAATTAAATCCAAGGATAACAAAAACTGAGAAGCACCTTGTTGGCAAATTGTAAACCACATCTGTTTCATCTAGCTCCACAACTAATTTAGCATGCTTACTTTATTGTCTTTTTGCAATTTTTGGCAATATTTTGGGAGTATCAGTAAATCTGACCTTTGTTATATGTAGTTTTGTTATTAACTTATTTATTTTGGACTAAAGTGGATTTGTGTTTGTTTAGCAGTAAGAGTAGAGTGTTAGTCATAATGACTCTTTGATATTATGTTATCTTTGTGGTCCGATAGATAGCACAGTAATATACAGTAGTCTGTTTCATAGTAACAGCTTTCTCACACGAATCAAACTCTAAATTATCGTTAAACATAGTTAAAGAGAAAAAAACATGGTCATTGATTCTTCAGAATGAGTTCATAGGCAAAATTCTCAGTGTTCACAATGTTTACGTAAGCTTCTCTTTGGTAAACAAGACAATATTTGAGTTTGTTTTAACGTCAGCAGAAATCCATTGACGGTTGCTGCAACAGTCCACACCAGCGACAATATCACGGGTTTGCAATTTGTGCGCTAAGTGATTCCTTAACCTTTAAAATAAATATAAATGTTTGTTTACTTGCCTGTTTGTTGTAACGTGGAACATATGTTGACAGCTTCACGGTATGGAGCGCCTGACGCACCCCCGCCCTACATGGCCCCGGCAGGACCCTGGTACAATGCCCGCCGGCTGCGTACGCCCCGGCCCCGGGCGGTTACTACGGTTGGAACCCCAACATCGCAGCTTTCCCACAACAACCACCCGGTGAGTAGCGTAGCGTGTGAGTAACTTGACAGGTAGATTCTAGAAATCGTGTGATTTAATTAAGTTAATCACAGAAGTTTTTAATAGGCTGCCTTGAAAATGTCTTAGTTACTCCCATCAGAGTGCGTTGTGCTACTCAAGTAAGTTCAGCTCTTGAGAAATTGAAAAATGAAGATACATTTCCTCTGAATAAACAGGGAGGAAAATACATCTTTCAAAAGATAGCGGTGGGTGCAACTAGTACCTGTCTGTACCCAAAATACCAAAAATTTTGACTGAATAGTCGAAAAAACTTGTTTGTGTTTGGTTAAAGTCTTGACAGACAAATCCAGGATGTTTTGATGCCAAAGTACTTAAATAAAAGATATTGTTATGGTAGGTAGATTGGGCATAGATGCCAAGTGGCTGAGGAAGGATAATCAAAATAGTTGCGCAGCCCAAGCACAGACAGCGTTGCCATCTCTTGTCTCTCCCCTTTCGGCTCCACATGCTCGAGTTTGTACGATGTTACGACTTAAATGTGACCAAATCAAGCGATTTTCTAGAACAAACAAACTTGCACCAGTGGGCTGACTTGATACCCTTAAAATAATTCTTTAGCAGCACCATCTGAGCTTGGGCTTCTAAACAATGTTGATTTTTCTGCCTCAGCCATTCAGCATCAATGTGCAATCTACCTACCATAGCATAATCTTTGATTAAATCTAACTGCAAGGAACCATTCTAAATAAAACACAACATCCCAACAAAGATTCCTAGATTTCATTTTAAAATAAACTTCAATAAGTTAGATAGATATCGGCGAGTCCCTCCCCTCCTGCACTGTCACAAATGTAAAACAGTTGACAGATTCGTCTGTATTGTTGTACTGTGTCGGTGAGTCGGAAGCAAACTTGTGCATGACGGAGAGCCCGGGACCACCCTGGGATCCAGGGAGGATACAACGGTTACGCCACAGCCCCGCCCTCCGGCGCCATGGGATTCAACCAGCCCCCGGCCCCGCCAGGTAACAACAATCACCTTGCATTTGCCAGCACAGTATACACAGTATAGAAATGCTAAAGACTAAACTAATAGAATAATTTCAAATTGCAAACATTTCTTATCTTAAAACGGTGTAGGATTGACGTAAATTATGAGTGTTTGGTTTTCTTGAAACGTAAGCTACATACAATCATTTTATTCATTCCACAATTTAATTATTAGACAGTTTGAAAGTGTTTGTATTTTTAAATTATCTGATAAGATCCAGCTCTTCAAGATACCATTAATTTTCTTAATGTAACCCAAATGAGTTACAGCCTAAAACTATATGATGAACGAAAATAGCCCTACAAATTTTTGTTTACTTGTTCAAACATAGTCGATTCATTATGTTGTTTACTTGTTCAGGATGGAGCAATCCAAATTATAACTTCTGTAAGTAACAGTTTATTTATTGTGTGTTTTTGTTTCCTTGAAGCAATGACTCATGACTTTCTTGTAGCTTCTATTCGATGTAGCAACCAATTCCTAAATCTAGGGTAGCTTTGAGCACTGATGTTCGTTTAAATCTTAGCAACCAACATTTAGGATTGATGTAGCACCCCCAGATGTGTTTTGTTGATAACTAAGACTATGTTATTTTTTCTCCTTAAGTGGTTTTGAACTATTTAGTGTGTTTGGTAACAAATAGCTTGCAAAATACCTTCCGTTCATCTCTTCATACTCTGTGGTCCTGTTCCCTCCTTAGGGTTTTTCTTCTATGTCAACTGATTTCCAACCACCATTGGCAGATCAAGGGAGAGGGATTTCCCCTTAGACCAAAGAAATAAACTGGAAATAATCAATTTCTCGTTTTAGTACTTTTAATGCATAGTTATTTTAAATGCAAAAGGTATGTGTTGTTTTTTCTCTTTATAAATTTGAAAAGTTATAATACAATTAGTTGTGTTCATGAAACATAGAATAGAACGCCTACAGAGATCTTATGAGATAGGAAAGTGTTTGAAGTTTAGTTATTAAACGCATCACTAAGCAAGGCTGCCATATCAAAGAGCGAGACAGATGGAACTAGTCTTTTCTTTATATTGAAAAATTGAACGTCTGTAGAGTTTCTGTTGTCTGTGGTTCATACTTTAGAGTAACTATGGTAATTTTCTAGTTTTCCAAATCCTAGTCGATGATACCTCAGTTTGTAATAGACTGTGCAGAGGTTTCTAGTGTACTTGCAGCAATCTTTGGTTTGCACCAAAAGTGATTCCTTTGATTCTAATAGCTTCCGTAAAAATTATTCAATCTCGATCTATGTAAAGGTTAATTTAATTTGTGTTGTCATAAACTCAACATACTTTTAATCTTCAAAAATATTACTGCTGAATCTATTTTTTAACTTTTGTAGTTGTTTATTCAATCTAAAAGTTAAATAGTCATTGTTATTTATTCATAACACGCAATTATAGTTTTTAAAAGGATTCAAAACAGTGTGAAAAGATGTGAACATTTCCAATTTGTCCTGAATCGTTCTCTCCTCCTACAATCACATGTTTCCTCCTCCACTTCTCCCTCCCTCGTTGCATGTTTGTCATCGCACCTAACAGCTGATTCTGTCCCCCAGCTGACGCCAAGGCTGCGGAAGCTGCACAGAGTGCTTACTTCGACCCCAACAAGCCCCAGTGTGCCTACGTGCCCCCGGCTGCTTACTACGTGAGTACCGCCAGCTCTTTGCCTCCCCCGCTCATAACGGGGGTTTCTTCCGCCCGAAACGGCTAATTATGTTGTATGTGTGGTTTTCTTGAGTTGGTTTCTTTCAGGTTAAAAATTTCATAAGGATTTAATTATTTTTGTATGTTTGGTTTAATCAGAACTGGAACTACTTTCAGCTGTTGATTTTGGATTTAAATCGCAACTTTTTTTGGTAAGGTTATCCGAAATGACGAATGAAAGAAACCTCTTACCAGAAATCAAAATGAAAGGTTCTTGGAATGAAATATTTGATTGGCAATGGCTTCTTTAAAGCATCCATTGTGCACATCTATCTCTGGTTTTTGCGATTGTTAAATATTACTTTGCTTAAGTTTTAAAAATAATCTCGGGCCTGCTGACATGTGTCAATATATTACAACTTTGGCTCAAAAGAAAATCGTCATTTCTAAGATTAAAATTGAAGTTCTTCAACGGTGGGCACTATTTGCAGTGTGCGTGTCTTGACATTATTTTAGTATTTTAAATTATTATGTTTCTTCTAAGTTAGTTATCAGTTCTAGCACCATGGGTGATCAAAAAAGCACAAACAAACTCTCGGTATGTTCTGAATATCCAATCTAGTCTCGATATATCGAGTTAGTCGATTTATCAATTTTACCCACTTTGAAATTTTCAAGTTGAATCAAACTTCTGAAAATGTTCAATACAAAATTTTGCAATTGTTCGAATTTGATATTGGATCACAATAATTTTGGATATCCACACCCACTCCAGTTATAACTGTTTCTTTAGCAAATGTGTTCTTATCATTGCATTGCTTGCACATCTTTTGGAAAATTTAAGGGAACAGGAAAAATAGAAAGAAAATATGTTGTATGTTTTATTTGATAACGTAACACTTACTAAGTGAGATTAACATGTAAAACATTCAATGACATTCTGAATAGAATGAAATATCCATAGTTAGACAACACTAAAGCGGATCCTTGGCGGATTGGTATCGCGTGCGACTCCAGAGCTCATCACTCTGGTGGAGCAGGTTTGATCCCGCAGTCACAATTTGTAATGTGACTGCGGTGACGCTAGGTAAAGGTCGAGGTTGACTGATAAAGGTCTATGCCTCGTAAACAAGACAATCTTTACCTTTATTTAGTTTGGAAGCTTTGAACTTGATCACATACTTCTGTTGCAGGAACCCCCTCCTCCCTACCAACTCAACGGGGGGACCAAAAAGGACCAGTGAATTTCTAAAGCGTCCGTCATCTGCAAGCTTTACAATACAAGATAACGAGCACGACTTAACCACAATATGTATAACCTAATCTTCAGCTAAAATGAATCTGTGTATAAATTAGCAATTGTAAAATTGTCTAGCGTGAGATAAAGTATGTTATTCTTGCATTCCATCGTTATATTCCCTGTCTGTACAATATGTTGTTTGTAAGTACGATTCTCGTTTGTTTGCGCGAATCAAAGTTTAGTTTGTATCTGCAAGTATTACTGTCAGAGGCTTTGTGTATAATACAAAATGCTGCTAGAGTTGATTCTTATTCTGATGATATTTTGAATAGCATTTTCAAATAAATATTTGTTACTATAGTCTTGTTGGTTTCTTACCTTGTGGGATCCTGTCCAAAATTGAATTTTTTAGAACATTTTGATTGTTAAATCTCTTATGAGTAAATTTTATTCCGACCACTCTTATGAGCAAATTTTAAGGCAAATATGTGGTGTAGTCCTGTTAAAAACTAAGGCCGACTCTTCCTTAGAATGGGTCATTAATTAATAGCCCAATGACCAATAAAAATACAAGGCTTAACATGACTTCCGAACCACGCAGGTGTTGGTCTGATGTCTAAACGATGGTGGGAGTTGATGCGGGTATCATCAGATGATCACTGAGACTATCTGAGCCGCTTTAGACCTATACCATCCTCAAAACCTGACCTCCATGAAGCTGGATTACAGGAACAAGCCACGAGTCCCAGTCTATTTGTTTATGTAGTTACATAGAACGAAGTGTAGAACGGCTTGCAGTTTTCTGATTCCGAATAAAATGGCAAAACTTTATAGATTTTAAGTGTGAGATCCAAGTCCTGATTTGGTGAGCAAATTTTGTATTCAAATTTCTGTAGTAATATTTTATGTATTTATAAACAGTAAAAGTAATGAAACATTGAGTACCTTGTTACTATAATTGTCACGACCACACTTTTGTTTCTAGCCTATCACCCGGTGAGTATTTACAATAATACAAATATTTACACGCTTACATAACCTCTGAAATATTGACATAAAAGTCCTTAGAATTTTCAAAATACAGTAGTCTCGATAATCCGAGGTAATTGGGGCTGATGGTACCTCGGATTTCGAGAAACTCGGATTACACGGAAAACAGAGACAGAAAGAGTTTTCAATGTATTAATTTCTAAATCATAGTCAAAAGTCATATTTAATTTACATAAGTATTACAAGTACGTATACATAATACAGGGTGTACAGAAGTAGCTTGATAAAATTCATGCATATTTACCGGTTTTTTCCGGCAATATACACATTTTCCGGTGCACTTCCACCAGGGACCGGTTAAGAGTCTGCATGCCAATCCTATAGGCTAAAGGTCCGCGACCCTTCCGATTGCGGTTTTACGCCTCGCTGTTTTCAGTGGCTAGTTAGTAGTTTGTGACGCCTTTTTCACCCGCGTCCATAAGAGTTCAATGTTCGCCTTTTTAAACCACGATACATTTTCTTAGGACACCTCACACCTACAGTTTTCATAGGATTTTATGAAATACATTTTGTTTTAAAGTGCATTATATGTTTCAATGGCTCCGCTGAGCCAGGTTCCATGTCCCATTAATAAGATCGTGCCATAAATTCAAAGTTGTAGAACCTCTGTATTTATCGAACTAAAAAAGGTTACTAGTAAAATAATAACATTTTAACAAAGGTGGTCAGGGAGTCAATACTGTGTACATTGTTATCTTTAAAATAAAACATATTTCAATAAGATCAAATAAAAATAGTAGGCTGGGGTGTCACAAGAAAATCATTGTTTGTATTGTTCTTATGGGACAAAATCAAACCGACAAATACTGTGCATAACTTAATAGGTCCGCCTCAGCTAAGGCCTCAATAAAAGAATTCTGGCCCGTTTTTAATCTATTAAGGAAACCTAATTTTACATTAATAAACATGATAGTATTTGCATAACTAGAGGAGTTTTCAAACACGTTGTAAGTGTAAATTCACCCAATAGATTGATGTAACACTGGCATTATTTTAGTTTTGGGTCTATCTCACGCAGATTCGCCGCAGAGGTGTCTCTAGGTGTTTTGTTATACAATAATCTTCAAAATACGGGAGTTGAAAATAACTATAATTGTTAATAGTATTTAAAACAGCGGCCGCCATATAATGGTGTTAACCGTATATGTACAAATAAATAAAATCTTACAGGCGGTTGATTTGACAGTTAGGCCGCATCATCATTGAAAGAAGGTCCGTTGTTTAGCCAGTTTTACGTCGCGTGCTGCTGTGTGTTCAAGTTTAGCCTTTATCTGATGACCACTGAGGCGGACCCTAAGTTATATTTGGCAAATAAAATGTAGTTTATGGCTCATAGGCGTAGATTATGAGGCGGTCTTGTTACAAATCCTACTTAGATACATGTTCTTAAGTTCCTGCGGCGCTTGGAAAGAAAAGGATCAAGTTATTTTCAAGTAGCGTTTATAGGTGAGATTGTAGTTTTTAATTTCTTATTCAAGTTAAATTAAATACGTTTTGAATTTACTGTGTTTACTAGTTCGGGTCATGTGCTTCCACATGGAAGTGTTGCCAAATCAACCCACGCTTAAGCAGTGAGTTCTGTTAGGCTAAAAGCACCTGTGTGAACAAATTATTTTTAGTCACTTTGGTAATATTTATATGGTTAAACAATACGGATTACCATAAATAAGTATTGATATTACACGTAATTACAACTTATAAACACTAAAAACTATTGAAAACTTAGAAGAAAGTTTAAAACAACTTTCTTATTGAAACATGTTGAAATTCTTGTAATTTTTATTTCATTGGCAGTTTATTAAATAGCATGTCACCCGCCAGTGAAGGTAGCAGGGAATATAATTTAGATCTGGGCTGGTTTATGCGGAAGGAGTTTGCGAATCTTGTCTCATGGAAATGAATTTCTTAACCTTGAACCATTTGACATTTAGAAAGACAATAAACTATTGTTTCATACATGTACAGGGTCAAAAATGTAAGATATCAAAGGCATTTTTGCAAGAACCTCCGTTACCTAGATGACAAACTATTCTTTATCGCAGACTTTTGCAAGATAAAAATTCTTAGTATTTTACTTTTGGAACAAATTCCCCAAAATGATTAAATGATCTTCTTTAATGTTGACACAAACACATATTCAATGGTTGATCACTAAATCACTATTTGAGATGCCGACCACTCTCATGAGGGTATTTTAAGGCAAATATGTGGTGAAGGATGAGTGGTAGTAATGAGTTATAAGGTGTAGTCTTGTTACAAACTAAGGCTGACTCTTCCTTAGAATGAGTCGTTAATTAATAGCCCAATGACCAATGGAAATACAAGGACCAACTGCTTAACGTGACTTCCGAACCACGCAGGTGATGGTCTGATATGTCTTAACAATGGTAGGAGTTGATGCCCCAGTGGAAGTATGGGAGATCCCTTAGAACTAACACTGTATAGTATATTGCGTGATTGTTACTGGCTTGTACATTTTGTACCTGTTTAATCTATATTTTTATAAAAGGCTTTGTCCTGACTGACTGACTCACTCATCATCGCCGAGCCAAAACTACAAGGCCTAAAGAGTTGAAACTTTGCACACCTGTTGGTGGTAGCCCAAAACCACCACTAAGAAACGGTTTCGTAAAATTTTGATTTTAAGGGTTGTTTTTAGGGGGTGAAATTAAGAAAAAATGGGTCGTGTACGTCTTTACTATTTGACCGCTAGCGCCTAAACAAGTGATCCAATCTTCAATCTGATGAAAAATCGTTAGTGTGGCATGAAATTATCTACAAGTTTTAGCTCAAACATTTTTTTGTATCTTTCTAAGTTTACGAGTTATTGAGCAAAATGTAAACACAAACATTGTTTTTGGGTAAATATAATCACAAAAATCAATATTTCAATCCCGTAGCATAGCGTGGGTATTGTCAGCTAGTTATTATACAATAGGATAGGTACTTACATTAGTAGATGAACACAACTGCTCTAATTGGCAATTTTCAGACATATATTGAGCAAGATCTGAGTGAACTATTTGCCAGTTTTTTAGAAAGTCTTACATGTTTTTTGTAGTTTTTCTTCTATTGAGCGTAGTTCTGAAATACAACAATTTTTGTAATGAAGACCGCCCTGGTGAAGTCTTAGATCTCATACTGCGGTTGAAAAGGAAATTTGAAGATAAAGTCATTTCCAACAGAGGGCCCTTGGATATCAATTTCAAATCTATGTTTTCCCAAATTCATTATACACAACACTTTAAGTTGTATTATCAACCTAAAGTTTGAAATAAATCTTTAAATTGTTTTACATCATTGTGATGACAATCCAAAATATTTATATTAAAATTACCAATAATTTTTTCTGAGTTATTAAGGGCTAAGTGAGCTAAAATTTGTTCAAACTTATCAAGAAACATCGGAAAATCGCCATTTGGTGAACGATATAAACCGATAATCATGAGTCTTTTGTTGTTTTCGTTATAAACTGAAATTCCTGATATTTCAAAATTTTTCTTGAAGCATAAGTTGGTTAAATTTAACTCATGAAATTGGTTTTTGTGTTCACAAAAGAGTGCAACACCAACATAATTTTGCCTACAATAAATACTTCCCTGATGAAAATTTGATATATTAAAAACGGCAGAAGTTTCATGGAAAAATCTATGTGCAGTTGTGCACTGACCTCAACTTTGTCTTGAATAGTTAAATCAAAAAGGTATAATTTAGTATTTGTACTAGGTGAATGATTTTGATATTGTTATGAACAGTTTTTGACCTATCTAGTTTAAATTTTGTGGTCTTACATAATGTGGTTTAGAACCTTATTTTAGATGGGTCTGAAAATTTTGAATTTTTTCTCAGTAGTGTCCAAAAAGACAGGGCTTTTCCTTCTTATTGTAATGTTGAGCAGCAGTTTTTGTACTTAAAAATTTAGTTGCGGCTAAAAATGTTACTGCGTTATCATCAATCTCTTGCAGCATCAAACATCTTGGGAAAGTTGACTCAGCATTGGTGAAGCTGAAGGACAGTTCGCAATTACTGAGCTTTTGTGGTTAAGGTTTAAATTCAGTTTAAACGTATATGTTGACAAGTTCATTTGCTAATTTTTGCTTTCAAAAATGACAATTGTATCCTATTTTTCGTGAAAAATCTTTGATACATCACATTAAAATCAAAACTTGCACGAACCGGTACTTAGCTGCTACTTCCCTTATACTATGTCTAACCGCTAACGAGATGTAAAATTTCTTCAGTCGTTAAGGGATAGGTCATGTCTTATTGGTAGAGTGGAGAGCAAAACTTAAGAATCGCTGATATTCTGAATGGAGTTTTTCAGGCCCCATAAATACTTCTTTCTTGAGCAGATGCAAAATAATTTTCACCCATTATAATTAGCATAAAAGAACTGGGTTAGTCCTTCTTTTATAAGATTTCTTTCAAAACAAACAAACAACCAAATTTGAATGACTCAGTTTCTGCTAGTATTGATGATTATAGGCTGAAATGTTGGCTACATCAGACATCCTTTACTTTTCTTTTAGTGGTCTATTAATATCTTTAAAAGTTTGAGTTCAGCTCTGGTTATAGTTTCATTATATTCTATAAGCCTAACAAATAAGGGTTATATACAAGCATTACTTAATACAATTTTAGGTTAATGTTCACTCACCAATTGTACTTTGAGCAATAATTTAACTGTTACTTACTGGTAGAAAACTTATGAATAATTTTGAAATAAGAGTTTTAAAAGTTGTGAAAACTTAATGAATTATTCCAAAAACTTGAAAACACTTTTGAAATATTGCTGAACTTCTGGAGACAAAAGTAATTGCAACTTGTGTTAAATGTTTTACAGCTGTAAAGTGTAAATTTAATTAAAGCACAGATTACCTAGAGATTGTAGTTCATCTCTGAGTAAGTCATTGGTATCTTGAACACCTTGGGCTGGTGTACCCTCACCTATCATATGGGACAGCTCTTTGGGAGCATGCTAACATTTAAATTATTTAAAAGATGTAATAAAAATGTGGATAAAAAACTTACATGGGATGTTCACATTAACCATGTCTGCAGCAAAGTTTCAAGTGGTATTTTCTTGCTGAGCTTTTTATAATTCTTATATAGATCTAGTGTAGGACCACCTATTAAAAAGATTTACCTTTGTGTGGTGCCTCTTGATCCTACAAATGTTGGTTTCTTCTTAATTTTAAGAGCTATTTATTCTATTGATTGCAAGTGTGAGTGCCATCTATTGTTTAGTTTGTAGTTGTCTTTTTAATTTTATATGTTTAGATCTAGATTTTGTTGTTGTCGTCCTGTTTTACATTGTATTTATTGTTTGCGAATAAATTAAATACTCTAGCTTGTTGCGGATCTCTGCGCGAAAAACGAGCAATACTTTCAAAAGCAAGTTCTGTTCCTAGGCATGAGATTTTTGATAGTTTTCTTAGATTGCTTATGAACGGGACAAGATACGCAAACGAAGTTGAAGAATCGTGTTCAGCGCGACGAGACAAATTCAAAAATGTGTAAATTGTCATGTTGGAAAAAAGTTTTGCAAAGGAGGCCTTTGGGGTTTTTGGTGAAAAACTTTTTCCCTTAAACCTTATACATTTGTGTAACCGGCTCGCCGCGCTTAACACGAATCTCCAACCCCCCGTTAATTTATTATTTTAACAAAAATTTTAAAAGAGATACATACTTTAAAGTAATATTCATCGTATCGTGTTCCGTTCGGAAGATATTTACGGAAAACGATATTTTAGGAGCAAGTACTGTCCCAAAGCATGAGTTTTTGATGATTGTCTTGAATTGCTTTTAAACTGGACAGGTGTACCGTAACATTCTTATTTAATAATGACTATGATGGAGTTTCCAAGCTAGCCCTACAAAATGACTATTGTTAACAAATTTTTTTCAGTAAATTTAGAAAGGATTTACATAGGACCTTTCCCCTATCAAGCCAAAACCCACCAGTATGTTGCCGGACTTGCCCCCGTCCGACCAAACTTCAGAAGTGCGCAAAATCGTGTTATCTATAATTTTACATAAATAAATGTTTATTCCAAAAAGTAATTTGAAAGCTAAATTTTGTTTTACTCGTCCATTTTCCACTTGTGCATCCGTAGGCCTGTAGCCATATCTCACTATATCTTCAATTGGTGTGCTAAGAATTTGGCTATTGTGTTGACGTCGTCAACGGCCTCCTGCCTGAGAAGGCAGTTACCTCATAACCCTCGTTTATATGTCGCCCAGTCCGGTAGTTTCCCGTACCTCTAAGCTTCACTTAAAATCGCTTCAGGTTTTAAAGAAAACTCATGTCTCAAGAACGAAAACTGGGAAGTTTAACCAGCGAGACTGGGTCCGCTCGGCCGCCCCCACATTGATTTTCGCAACGGTTCATACTGCTAATTTATACGAAAGTACGAAGAGGTGCGATTTTGCGCAACCGCCCCCACGATGCGATTTTTGTGGAAGAAGAGTCATTACGCCCGCCCTTTTCAGTACCTGACCAGCACAGCACGTTTTGGTAGATTGCATTTAGATAGTTCCCTCATTACATAAAACCAAGTGTATGTACTGTCTTTGATAAATGCCGGAAGCTATATTGGAGTATAGACTAACTACATGGCAATCCTCAGTCACCCTCTAGCGACGTGTTCCTAGGTATTTAGATTTGAAATCTAATTTGTTCCCAACCGCCCAGGAAGTTTTTAATAACGTTTTACACATTAGCTATCTTCATTTCATATCAAAAGCTTTCGTACCCACACTAGATCATGGTCTGGACGGTTGAACAGCCATTGAAAAGCTTGATTTTCCACAATTAAACTTCATTCCGGCCTGGGAACCAAGCTCCAGAGGTGGGAAACAGGTTTAATCGTACGAAATCCGTTATCACGACCAAAACGGCCTCGGGCAAGAAACGATAATGCATCTTTGTCGCCAACTTGTTGGGGCCTTTAGCTTCAGCTACGCAACCGCATTTCTCCAACACCAACCCATTGTACACCTATTACGAAAAAAGAGTACCTATCCAAACCGTGAACTTAACCTTTCTGACAATGCAAAGTGGCCATACCAAAACTCATTGGCGAAAGGCAAACTTCTCCCACCGAGTTGTCTTTTAAAATACCAACCACCGAACTCTCTCCGGTACTGCCTCCCTAGCAAGAACCGCGCGATTATTAACGGTGATCTGCGCGCAGAGAAGCTTTTCGCCGGGTGTTTACAAGCGGAGGTATACCTTTTCGTTCAGTTAGGCGAAAATACGTTTCATGCCGAATGTGACTGCGAACTAGCCAGTTTGTGCAAACAAAACGATTTTTTACAATAAAGCACTAAGACTGATCATTGCAAACCTTAAGGACGTGCCAACTGGGCTTCTGATGTGTTTTTCCCGCTTGTAATAATATTTGGTTGTAACAAGTTATTTGCAGATGCGAGCCTACGATTATTACCCAATGATGAACTACCCCAATTTTGTCTCGCCGTCAAATTAGACTACTACAAGCCAATCTACGCCAGAAATAGGGGGCTTATAAGGAGGGAACAATGCCAGAATCGCGCATCTGTTTCGTCCAGTGCTTTACACCAGGTGCTTTGGGCCGGCCTTGTAACATACCAGAAGTTCCGACCTCCCCTGTTAAGTAAATATTAGAACCATGGGCACCGAGACAAATTCGGAATCATACATTTTTGAAGTGGTTCGTTCCAAACGTAGGTACAGGGATTTATAAAAATTTGTTTTCCTTTACGGATCAGAAATACCATTCTATTTACTTTTGTGGGGGCTACACCGACGGTGTTGATTGTATGTGTTATTAGAGCTAGGCGCTTTTCATTTGACTGGGCGCTCGGCCAGAACAGCCAATAAGTGCTTTGCATTAATGACTGTTCCTAAGTGTTATTGGAGCTAAACGGTTAACAAAACAAATGTTATCGTGTATCCCCACCTGATTCCGACGCGCCATATTAACAGGCTGCGACTGTGTAACCCGGATTTGGAATTGAGATATTACGTGCTCTGGGATCGTTAGATTGTCTAAACGGCTGATAACCATACCAGCTTCACGGCTTGTGTGTACTTACCTTCACCCTTGTACGTATATGACAACTTAAGATCTTTACTATGAATACAAATCTTTCAATCAACATTTTCTCAACTGCAGATACAAACTGTATTTGAGCATTCTTAATTACGCAACGTTCTGAAGTGTAAAAAATGTATCAAAAGAACTGCTTGACAGGGTGTTGATGACTTCGACGATTCGTCCAAGACGGAGACTGGTGCCTGCAATTGCACATTTACCCTTTGCCCACTTGGATAACATATTGCTTCAAGTTCCACCGCTCAAGCAAATAGAGTTTACAAAGTTCATAAGTTTCAATAAGTTCTACATGATCATGTTACGACCAAACAATTTTTAAGTGGGTCTGGTTGGTCGAAAAACAATCAGCAGGTATTAAAAATCTTTTGAAAGCTAGAGAGAGCATAGTAGAATATTAAGCAACTGTTAACCTTTGTCACCACAATCTCAATGGATGCTGCAATTTGGTCTTTCCAAAATATCATAAGCAGTGTTAGGACATCAACTTTTAAGAGCAAATATCAGCATCCACTGTGTTGAAACCCAAACTTATGACAAGTCCACTGATTGTCAAGAATGGCTGGCAGTAAGCTAGCTGAAACAAATTGCAGCTAACAAACTTGTCCATTCTCACCAATTTAGCACACTGTCCATCATTGAGAAACAACCAATACCAATTCCATAAGTACAAAGTTATCAACTTTTACTCTTTAAACCCACTCAGTTTTAGTTTTGTTCTCAAATAAATTATTCACAATTCTTAAATCTTTCTTTAAAACAAAAATCTGTTTATAAGGAATTCAACAAAAACCCTACAACGCGACCGGCCTATGCCCTACTCATGGAAACCCTAATGTTTGGGGGAGGGAAAGGACCATATCTTATCTAGAACTTGAGCATCTTCGCTGATGAAAATGCAAAGAAAAATCCCTAGCTTACACACTACAAAATTGCTGAAAGTAATTACAATTAATGTTTCAATCATTTTCTTTAAAATCGTAAATTTTTATGTGAGCTACTATACAAAATACCAAGTTTTTTGAAAAAATAATCCTGGAATAGCTATTAAGATAATTGAAATTTTGAAGAAAAACCTTTCAGCATGAAGTTATTTAAGTAAATGAATGTATACCCACCGTTTACCATTACCAGATACCTTTACCAATACTTACTCACTGTAGGTCTGCTCTCTAGGAAAGCAACTTGCAACTATTTCTTCCTTCTTCAGCACGCATTTATTTACAAGAGAACCGATCACAAAAATTCTGATTGGAAAAGAGCCGGATTAAATAAGAAACTCCACAGAATTTAAAAACAAAATCCCAAACATGTTTGGAAAAGAGCCTGATCGTAAAAGAACCGGGATTGAATAAGAAACTCCACACGATTTATAAAACAAAATTCCGATCAAGATTTAAAAAACAAAAGTTCCGTTAATTTTATGGTGCCACGCAAAAGGCCATAAAAATACAGCTTTCCAGCTTTTAACTCAGTATTTTAAATAAAAAAACCTCTAATCTATATTATACCTGTACCTCTAAATATTTACCTGTACCACCTAGTCATTAACCTATACCGGTACCAAAATAGTTAAGGACCAGAATTTTACAGACCAGTGCCGCATGTGTGCAAACTAATATTTCTTAAGTTAAAAGTTTACATAATTTAATTATGATTTAGTTTCATAGTGGTCTCTTTTCATTACTAGTTTTGTAAAATAACTGGTCCTATTTTATTTAACAATTAAAACACCATTCTGCACTTGAATGAAAGCTGTGGTTAAGCCCCATATTAAAAGAATTCACCCTCGCATGTCAGCATTACTATAAAAACATGCTTGTATGAGACTTTTTTTGGATAACACCTTTTTAAAGTAAGCTGACATGCGGATATTTTAAAAATTCAACAAATTTTGGAAAGCCACGTCAAGTTGAAATCTCCCAGGTCCAGAATAATGTTTAGTTGCAAGTTGATCTAAAAGTCTGAAGCAAAAAGATTATTGTTGAACATTGAGAGATACTCTGAAATATTGTTGAACAACTTGCAACTCTATTTACCTTTGGTAATACCTACCCATCATACTTACAATCCGTCCAATCCAAGGAAGATGAAGCATTTTATTAAATTTTTTAATCATAAAAGATTTAGGAATCAGTTTAGACCTTTAAGATCAGTTTAAAAACTTCAAAAAGTTTAAATTCATAATATTTAAATGTGAATGTTAAATGAAATTTTTATACACGTTCATTTTAAATAATAACAAATTTGCCTGAACAAAAAGATTAATAATAATTTGTGATTAAAAAAAATTGTACAACCGACCCGGCAAATTTATGTTGTATTTTCTTTCAAAATTGGCATCTTTGAAGCCATTTAGCATCTTTTATGTTTAGTTGTTAATTTATGTATGTTTTAAAACGTTTTAGCTTATTCAAAAATAGATATTTAAAACAAATCAAAATAATCAATGAAGAAGACATTTATAAAAACTTCATTAGTTTATGCATTTACATATTTTAAAACAGAAGATCGACTTCTGTTGCGATACCAAATTATACCAACATGGAAATTGAACACTATCAAGTTAACCTTACCAAATAACACTTACCTTTCATTAAAATAAATACCATTTACCTTTACGAAAATTATCTTTTCCTCAAAATAAATACCTTTAACCTTTACCAATTATCTTTTCATCAAGTTAAGAGAGAAAACCTTATGTTGAGAGAAGGCCGAAGGAATCCAGTCACCCATGGGAGAAAGGACCTCTTCCAGCCTGTATACCCTCAAGTTAAAAGTCAAATTTCAATGACTAATTAAAATTAACTATTAAGTTTTCCAAAATTATTAATGCTCAAGTTCTCAAACAGAAATCTTTATGTTTAGAAATCAGAAATCTTTAGTTATTAAAAGTGCATTTCTAAAATTAATATTGTCAATTGTAACTTTGCAACTTTCATAATTTGTTGTCATAACTTTAGTCATAAATTGTTCAAAAATTGTAATTTTCATATCTTAATACTAAAAAATTATATAGCGAAAAGCTAGGAAAGAGAAGGAGACCGAATGCTGAGAAGTAACAAGAGAGAAGTTTTTTTGAGCTAATTTTTCCAATTTCAGGAAAGATATATTAAATTGTTTTTATTATTGTACTGCTCATTTAAAGACAACCACAAGTAAAAGCTCAAGTCAACTTTAAAAATTGCCCTGTACACAAAAGTGTTTCTCTACAAACAGAAAAGTTTTAAAATTTAATATTTTAATCAAGGATTAAGAAAAACAAACAAGTTTCAGCCGTTTCCTTCAAATTCCAGGCCATCAGTTAGGCTAACTTAAAAGTAGGCTAAAACTTAGGAAGTCTAATCGTAAAATTACGGACTTCAATTTGCAAACAAAAATCCAGATCTAGTTAGTGTGTGGAAAAAATCAAGGAGACATTTATATCAAAAGAAAATAAAACCCCAAAACATTTTTGTTTGCAAAAGAAGCCTACCAAGATGGAAATGCCCTTTTGGTGAAGCTTGGGTGACTTTAAATACTTCAATGTTGATGAACTTTGTTTACCAAGTCGAGATAAAGGTAACATCAATAAAAGTAGTTATATTATTTTTTCGCACCAACAGCATTCCATTTTGATTATTGACTTAAAACCTAAATGCATGGCAAAAGCTGTTTACCTCAAAAGCTAAAAGAAAAAGATGACAAAACGATTCGCAACTCAAATTCCTTTACCCGCTCCCATTGGTGCTCGCTTAAAAATTTAAAAGCAAAAACAAATTTTAATATCCGATTATTTATGTAAACTTGAAGCTTTACAACAAAGTTCCGAGGAATAGAAATGAGTGAATAGGAGGAAGTTAGCTGATGCCACGCGCAGAGAGTATGAAATGGCAACCCATGCCTACCTTGTGAGTCCCGTTGCTGTTGTCCTGTAGCTGCGCCGACTGCTTCCTGTGCTGCCATGAATATCTCGTCCGTGCCCGATTGATCTCCCATAGGCCAAGCTGGATAACCTGCACATAAATCACGACTTATGAAACAACGTGTTACATACAGTACTAGACAATGTTCTAAATTATCAAGTGCTTGATAATTTTTAGAATGGTGTTTAATAGTCTATAGAAAAATTGACAGCTTTTATTTAGAGAACTCGATTTTAAAATAAACAAGGAATTAGGTAGGAAATTAGCCATTTATGCAATTGTTACTCCGGCCAGTTTCCAGAGCCAGGTACATTCACTATGCGCTTTCCGAAAAAAAGGTTAATGAATTTTTACTTGGATTTTCAGAGAACTCTTTGACAAGTAATATAATGATGAGCAACATATCATATTTCAAATACATTCACTGTAGCCTACATCCCACAACAGGAGAGATCTTGGTGGGGAAATTACTAAGATTTAATGAGGATACTCAAATACTTCATTGATTTTTAATGAATTTTGAGCAAAGCCATCAGTTGGCCTGCATTAAAAAAACTGTATATATACAGTCCTTAAGAAAATCATCTAGATCTGCTTTAACTACCCATTCTCAACACTAATGAAGTTTTCCCAAATTATTAATGCTTAAGTTCTCAAACCGAAATCTTTATGTTTAGAAATCAGAAATCTTTAGTTATTAAAAGTGCATTTCTAAAATTAATATTGTCAATTGTAACTTTCATAATTTGTTGTCATAACTTTAGTCATAAATTGTTCAAAAATAGTAACTTTTATATTATCTTAATACTTGAAAATAATTGTTGTAACTCTACTCTTACTGTTTCATTTTTGAACGGAATTAATGAACAGTATTTAACTTTGTAGTATAACTATTGAACCTTTCAGATCAAAGTTTGGAAACAAACTTTTTCTCACAATTAAAAGCGAAACTCATGACTTTTCCAGTCAAAACTTAACAAGCCAAACCACAACTCTGGAATGAGTCACGAGTAAGTATATTGTACACACCTTGATTGCTCATGTCGCCGTGTGATGGTCCAGGTCTAGAAGCGTCCATTGAACTGTCCAGGTCGTCATCGTCGTCCAGTGTCAGGTCCTCAACTTCTATGCTGTTTTCATTATTCATGTAGTCCAGGTATTCAGTCTTAGGTTCAAGAAGCGGTTCATTAGGAGGTTCAATAATTTCTTTCTTAAGGCCAGTCTCATTAATACTAAGGTTAGGTTCTTGTTTCACAATTTGCTTGACAGGGGCCGGAACGGTAACTGCAGGAACAATAGGGGCGGTTTGAGCGGTATCACAGTTTGAATCAAGGTGGTTTACTTCGTCTCCTTGAGAAGGCCTTCTCGTTCTTCTCCGTTTTCTAAGTGAAGAAGGGGAAATACTGCCGTCTCTGGAAGCATCGGATGAGTCGCCTGGGGGTGCTGGCCTTTTTGATTCGACAGGTGTGCGGGTGGTTTGGGTAACGGAGGGTCGTGGGGGGTCTTTCTTTGGCGCTGCTGAGGACGTGCCAACCGCTTCATCCCCATTGTCCGAAAGCCCTTTAATTTGAAGAGATTCAGCAGCCTTTAAAAACGTTCCCAGTTGGTCCTGGCATATATTTACCTCCCCCCGGTACATATAGTCCATCATGGACTTCAGTTCGGTAAACTTTACATCCTTCAAGATGAGAATCGGATGCTTCTCGTAGTGTTTGCTTAGGAGACTCTGTAACAAAACAACAAATTGGTTAGTCACCTAATAATAGATATAGTAAGCACTCAATAATTAAAATCTTAACTTGTATTGATTTTCTTAGAAAGCTACTTCATGGGTTAACTTTTGATTTATTCAGGTTAGTTAGCAACAACTCAATTTAACAGGGAGGGGAATCTCAATATTAAAAAAGAAGTGTCCTAAAGCTTTGCTTACTAATTCATGTGAAGAAATTGGCATTATTCCAAAGTAGTGACTTTTCTTCTAACATAAACTTTATTCACCACCGGAAAGGGACCGCCTACTTTTTTTCCTCTTTAGGAGGCACTGTAATAAAATTATACACTAAAATGACTTAAATTAAGCCTATTTCTAGTTGTAAAGTTAGTTTAACCCTCCAAATGCTATCGTCTAGAAGCTAGACGATTCGGTCCGCGCTCCAGCGCTACGGTCTAGCCACTAGACGATTCCTAAAAGCGCTACAGGAATGGTTGAAGTTACACCAATCGAGGTCTAACTTATACAGTTGAATTCGGAATGAACTGTAGTTTCGATATATAATCGACTTGAAATTGGGCAAAATAAAACAGAAGAAAAACAATTATGACAGCTGTCGTATTTTGTTTTCACTGTTTTGTAGGATTACAGTGCCGTTAGCAACAAATCGTTTTACGCATTTTCTTTCGTAGTTATCATCAGTTTTAGTGGTTTTAGTTGTTAGTTTTGATTTTAGTAATTAGTATTAGAAAATATGAGTGAACTAAGTAGTGCTAGTGCAATTAGCGACGCTTTAGAAGAACCTTTGACTCTTTGAGTGATACGGACGATAGGCCTAGTGAAGGTGATATCGGCGATGACATAAAACCAACTTTATGAGATTTCGATTTCAAAGAAAAGTGCCTACTATTATATATCTCTGTGTTTGTAACAACATTTTGCACAATTTGTATATTTTGAATTTTTGATAAACCTATAATAAAAATCCTTTGTTCTAGCACTAAGTAAAAAAATTTGAATTTTTTTCCCCATTGGGGAACGTTGAACCAATTTTTTTTTAAACCATAGAATATTATACTGAAATTAGTATTAATAGATTCTATGTTTCTTTCTGATTGTATTGATGTATAATTTGTCATAATTGGGTCATAATTAGTATTTTTTATGATTTTTTTACTGAACGTCTACACAACACCTAAAAATTGCTTAGCAATAGCATTTAAAAGTGATCTAATCAGCAGTTGGAGGGTTAAGGTCTGTTCTTCAGGCAAGGCTAATTTAGACTGATGCCTATTTTGCTCTTTGAAGTTAAATCTCAGTCCCGAAAATGGCCAAAAACCAATATTTATATTTCAAGACAGTTGCAAAAACCATTAAACAGACATGACGCTTCACTTCACACGCAGATTCACGAAAATCATTACTCGAGGAGGAGATACAGCGAACTGAATGGAACAGTTGAATGTAGATGTGCACCGCCTCGTGGCTGTTTCACTGAGGCCTCCCCCATTCCAACAGACATAAAACACTAACCTAACCCCTCATCAATACCTTAATCAGCCTAAAGTTAATTTGCAAAAGAGAGATAATGAATCAGCTAATCAACAGCCAAGTGGGTGAGAGTAACTGTCAATGCGCACGTTAGCATCTCGATTCCACTTATTTCGTGTTATTCATTGCAGACACAATGTTTGAACTTTAGCCACCATTGCAATAAATTAAAGCTTAAGAACTCCTCTGCTAGACTGGCTACAAAAGAAAACAAAACAAAATTCCCCACACCTCAATATAATTTTTATTGCTATAGGGATCTTCTCCCCATTATGCTTAAGCAGTTCCAGCTCATGAGAAGACAAGTCACTAGATTGGAATAATACTGACTCGGTAAAATAAAGAACAGGGACTTTTGAGTTTTTAGCATTAACTTTGAGAAAGTTGCAAAAAACCATTAAAGCCGATATTTTAACGAAAAGTAAATAAACTAACTTAACTTAAGCTAACATAACTTCACATTAATACCTTATTCAGCCTTTAGGCTAGGTGGACGACTTTCGTCTGCTATAAAGTGCCACGTGCACCGCGCTTCTTCCGCTCGTGAAATAGTCCCAACTTTAGCCACTTATGTTCAACATAAAAAAAACTAACCTAACTTCACGATAACTTATTCACTTTTAAGTTAATTTGAAGTGGGTGACGTAGACTGTCATCAGCCACACGCACTGCGTCCACGCGTCTCCCAATCATAATATAGTCCCAACTTTAAAGGTCCTTTAAATAAGTTCCGCACCCAAAACCGATTTATATGTTTAGGGGCCTCCTCCACATCTTGTTAAATCAGTTTTAGCTCATGAGATTAAAAGTTACTGTTCTGGACAAATACCAATTTCTAAAAATCATATTAGTTCATTAAAAAAACAAAGCAAATTAGTTGCAATAAATAGGCTAATAAATAATACTTTATACAGTTCCAGTATAGAGACTTGTTTTATAACTAGCATAAACTAAGCACCTTCCAAAAAACAATTTAATTTCGTTTTAATTTCGAGAAAGTTACAAAAACTATTAAATACAATGTTTTTACAAATAAAACTAACTTTACCTAACTCCAGAGGAATACCTTATTAAGCCTTTAAGTTAATTCATGTGGGCGACAAACTCGACTGTCACAGCTTCTCAGCGCCCGCGCATCTCCTACTCGTAAAATAGTCTTTAAAAGGAAAAAAGTTGTAAATTGGAACTTTAAAGCCACTTTTAAGTATGCTCAAGATAAAAACAAACCAACTTACTAAATCTAACCTGACTCCACAATATAGGCTACCTTATTCGCCTTTTAGTTAATTTAAAGTGGGTGGCACTGTCTAGAGTGCCACACACACCGCATCGTTAAGAGTCTGACTTTAAAGTCACTTTTATGTCTTGAGCCTCAAAACCTTAATATTTTGTTTGTACAGGGACCTTTCCCATTGTGCTAAATCAGTTTTAGACCATGAGAAGACAAGTCACTATATTGAAATAATACCATAGATTCTACTGAATGTGCAATTGGAGACACTTACTTCTAGGTATGGGCTGCATGCCGAAAGAACGACTTTATGGGCCTTGAGGGACTGTCCTTCCGCAGCTAACGTACAGTCGACTAGAGTTTCATTTTCCAAGAGAGAATCAAAAACGGAGATCAATGTACTTTGGTGGTTGTTCCACCGGAGGCAAAACTGCTGGTCGTTCGCCATCTGAAAATAACAACAAATTAATAGACAGACTAGGCAAATTTAAGTAAGACCTTTCCATATGTAGTAGGACACCAGTCGTAGTTAAGATATAACTAAAGGTATCCACTTAATTTAGAAATGTAAAATAATCATCTAAAATAACTGAGGACAAGCTTACAAACTTGAACTGTTAAAACATTCCAAAAAGGTTTAAGTATCGACAATTAAAACTAGGAATACAAATAAGAAATTATGTATTAAATTTGTGCACAGGTTAATTAATATGCTAAGTTAAGCAACAATCTTGACCTAGACATTATTCAAACATTAAAATTAGTACAGCTCAAAAATAATAGGACGTAGCCTTTTCTAAAGAAAGAGACCTAATAAAAAATGTGTATTTGAGTAATAGTGAGAATACAACAAGTTTGACAGACATCCTAGGTCTAAGCCCGAAACAATTCAAGTTATTTGAGATATGTCTATCAAAATGTTTAGAAAATGAATTTAATGTCTAGATTTAATTACTCATTGGCAATGCAGTATAGCCTAGAAATGAGTTGCAAAGTAGGCTACCAGTTAGATTATTGTTATTGAGCAAAGGAGGCGCGAAATTATCAAAGTCCCGAGTTGTTACAATATTTTTAAGTTCCCATGAATAAACTACCACAGATTAAATAAAACTGTATTATTTAAACGCAAGACTAAAAAAGAAATGAATTGTAATTGAGTTTGAGATACAAGTGTGAAATGCTAATAATACCTTGTTTAGTGCAGTGACATGACCATCATCTTAGCGTGTCTTGAGGTATAATGACGAAATTGAAGCTCTCCCGCTGCAGCGAAGCTCGATGGCGTCATCGGAGCAGAGAGGGAAAAACGTTCGCCGTTCAAACGGAAATTTTCCGTTTTGCTGGCTCAAAAAGCGCACGCTTTTACCTCTGCTGGGCAACCCACTCAGAACAGCTGCGCAACAGACCAGATATCGTCGAAGCTCCGCCCCTCAGCCGGTGTTTTGGCGCGCATCTCTGTCACGTGACGAGCAGCTTGCCGCCGCCTTACTGGAGGTAGAGGGGGAAGTTGGAAAAGAACCGGCGGCTTATCGATCCTGCCCAGGCCGCTTTAGCGACAAACATGGCGATGCCTTGACTCTTCGTTATCTAACGCAGTTATCGCTGCTAATAATTTAATTTTTATTTATTTGTTATTTGGTCAAATACATTCGTAAAAAAAATTTAAAAATGTGTCCTAAAGTATAAACATAGCTGTAATGTTATTATTGCACTCTTTCAACGTCAAAATGTAAACAAATATGAAAATTAAATAAAAACTATTTCTTTTGTTATTTCCATGCACTAGGTAGTTTTTCCAGAGAGATTAATAACCCTGTAAATTTATAAAATTCAGGAAATACGGAAAATAGTATTATGAATCGAAATTGTAATAAAATTACTCAAGTCTTAGTGGTACTAAATAGCTTAAATTTACTTGTTTTACAAATTATTCTTGCCTCCATTCATCAGTTTATTGTTAAAAATATGTTGTTTTATTTTTTTTACACAAAATATATCAATTTTCAAGTTAATTAAATCTCAAAACCAATGAAAAGAACTGTTTTAAGGCAATACTGTATTACCTCACCTTACTAATATTTTTCACAATTATTTATATACAATATTTTTAATATAGCAAATGTTATTTGACAAAAGACAATTTATACAAATAATATTTTTAAACCCTCTTACCACAATATTGTTATTCCAAATATTTTTCAAGATGAGAGTGTTTTTGGGGGCATTTTCACTAGAATAATATAAACAAATATTTAATTGGATTTTTTAATAATCTTGAATACTATTACAATTACCTCACCTTGCAAATATTTTTCACAATTTGTATAACATTAATTTTAATCTAACAAATGTGATTTGATAAAGAGCGGGGTTAAAAGTAACATTTTTAAACCCTCTTAGCACAATATTGTTATTCCAAATATTTTTCAAGATGACAGTGTTTTTTGGGGCATTTTACTAGAATAAAATAAACAAATATTTATTTGGCTTTTTTAATCATCTTGAATACTATTACAAGATTATTATTGCAGAATATTGTAATATTAGTACTATTGCTAAATGTTGCAAGATTATTTCTATTTATTCATTTATTGGCAGCCCAACCCACAAAGTATTTATTATGGCCCAAGTTGAGGAAAAATCTTACTAGGTGTCTGACAAAAATATATTTGAGTCTTCCTTAGTTATTGAATATGGTTGGTTGAGAATTTTTATAGCCTTGGTCGCAAAATAAGGAGTCAGAAATCGCAGACTTACGCCTCTAAACATATTTTCAGTTAATTCATCGCAAAAAAATAGTAAGCTTAAATTATAATTCCTAGTGATCGTTGAGCTCATTTATATACCCAAAAGAAGTTGCCAATTGCCAAATTTTTGCAACTGGTATTCCAAAATTATTTCAAAACACATACTGGAACAGAATACTGTTTGAGTTTTTTTTTTGAAGAATATACAGGGTGAGTTTTAAATGTCCCCCCACCTTAACTTTTGAAAAAGAGAACATTTTTTAAAACCCTTTGGGGAATGTTTGTATAGGATTCTGAAGTTTGTTTTGACATACTTTGCATCACCCACCCCACCCAAAACCGGGTGGAGGGCCCCCAAAATTTTTAAACTGAAACCCCCTTTGTGGCACTTCAAAAGAAAGGGAATTTGAATACAAGTTTAACGACGCAAAGAAAAGTTTTGTATTAGTTTTTTTGTAATATTTATTTAAAGATTGCAAGAAATCAGCTTTAAAATTCCACATTTCACATACAAAAGTTGTTGTATGACGAATTGTTCTTCAAAATAACTTATGGAAATTATGTTATAGGGTTGTGATATTTCCATCAAAATATTTAAAAACAAAAATCTGAATTAAGTTGCCCCACCCAAAAACCAGAGGAGGCCCCCAAAATTTTAAACTGAAACCCCTTTTGTGGCACTTAAAAAGAAAGGGAATTTTAATACAAATTTAATGACGCAAAGAGAAGTTTTGTATCTTGACTAGTTTTTTGTTGTAATATTTATTTAAAGATTGCAAGAAATCAACTTTAAAATTCCACATTTTACATAAAAAAATTGTTGTATGACAAATTGTTCTTCAAAAAACCTTATGGAATTATGTTATAGGGTTGTGATGTTTCTTCAAAAGATTTAAAACAAAAATCTTAATTAAAAATATTTTATGTAAAATGTGGAATTTTAAAGCAGATTTAGTGGAATCTTTTAATGAGTATAACAAAAAAAACGAGTCATGATAAAAGATTTTTCTTTGTGTCGTTGGATTTGTATTTAATTCCCTTTACATTGAAGTGCCACAAAGGTTCCAATTTCAAATTTTTAGGAGCCCCCCCATCCAACTATGTAAATAATTTGATAAGTGAGTATATACTAGTCAGAGGGATCAAAATAAAATTTAAAAATTTAGAAAACTACAGAACTGGGCAATATTGAAGGTATGGTAAAGCCTTTACAACATTTAATTTAAAATAATTCAATCATAGTTCTAATTAAAAAAGTCCATCACATAAATTGATTTTTAATAATTAATCTGTGGTACACATTTTGTACAGTATAAAGGGTGTATTTTAATAATTTGGTTTTAATTTTAAAGCATAAACTCTTTGGTTGCCGCCAATAATAATATTTTGTTATTGAGATATAACAATAATAATCAAACTTTCAGAAATTAATCGTGTCAAATCAAAATTAAATTAATTACTAACAAAATATTTCTAACGACCATTGCACCACCCCGGGAACAGGAATGGACTCTTCCAAACTATAACGAAGTGATTTTTTACATGAAAACAGCTGTATTGATCTGCCAGGGCCGCTCAACGTGCGCAAGGCAATCAATATGGCAAGGCTTGTCTGGCAGAGAGTGAGACTTGGCAACGTGCGGTGCAAGAGAGGAGACTTGGCAACGTTGCGTGCAACGATATCGACCCAGCTGTTGCCAAACGTCAGGCAACACCCCCTCCTCCCCGCACCGTGGACTGTCGGCGCTAGATGTTTGTTATTGTTTGCAATGAAAACAATGTTCTAAATACAGTAATGGTTTTAATTAACTTTACATTTTATTCGAATTTCTTTTGAAGAATGTGATATTTATGCCGTCAGCATGGTAGGCCCGGACCCGATCCTGCCTCCAGAACACGTTTTGAACATTTTTTCAACATTTTATATACATATGTACAGAGTGCGTTTTAAATGCTCCCCCAACCTTAGCTTTTGAAACAGTACATATTTTTTAAAACCCTATAGGGAATGTTTTTACACAATTGTAAAGTTTGTTTTGACGTACTTTGCGTCACCCATTCTCATCCTAAAACCGGGAGGGGGATCCCCATATATTTTAAATACAACCCCCTTGTGTGACCTCAAAAGAAAGAGAATTTTAATACAAATTCAACAACGCAAAGACAATTTTTTATCTCGAATCTTTTTTTGTAATACCCAATTAAAGATTACAAGAAATCAGGTTTAAAATGTGACATTTCCCATAAAAATTGCTTATGACAAATACTTCTTCAATATACTCTTTAGGATTATGTTATAGGATTGTAATGTTCCCTCAAAGGATTCAAGAAAAATTTGTCATTAAATCAAAGTGTTCTTTGCGTTGTTAAATTTGTATTAAAATTCCCTATCTTTTAAGCTGCCACAAGGGGGGGTTTGTATTTTAAATTTTTTAACCGACTTCCTACGCAAGGAGGAGGTTACACAATTCGACTTGGGACTTTTTTTTCTTGTATGTTTGTACACGCAAAACTTTTGAACGCAGCTACCGTTTTAAACGCGGTTTGTTTTGTTTTGTAGAGGGTACCGCCCCGGTGGTCCCATATAAAAATATTTTGAATCAAACTTAATCTTCTATATAAAAAAGTAAAAACTCCAAAGAAATCTCAAAAACCCCTGTATTTATGACATATTTTGAGCTGTAAAAGCACTATTTTGAAGTACATAAGGGCTTAAAGTAAACTATTTCGATGTAAAATTAAATTTCCAACAACTTGGTATCTATGGAATCTTTCGTATCTGCTGAGATAAAACATATTTTATTCAAAAATTACATGAAAATCTGTCTTTGTTTGACTTTATACATTTATAGAAGTCGAGCCACACCATTGATCAAGGTTTTGTAGACACCAAGTGAGGGTAAAATGTAATTGTCTTTCAGAAAATATGGTTGGTTATTATGATATTCCTTATATTTACGGAGCTACGGCCTCCTCGCTAAAAAACACAAATTTTATTAAGTTTCAAAGCCATAACAGCTGTTTTTAGTTGAATATGTTATAAAATAAGACAGCTGTTTACTTACTGTATCCTTGGAAACCTAGGCTAGTAAAAAGAACAAGCTCAAAATTGACAGCTTACATTAATTTCTGCCCAGTGCTCTGAATGTCAAAGTGAAGAAATTCCGACACAATAATTAAATTGAAATAACTTAAGTCAAACAGATTAAGGCCGAAACGTCACTTAAAACGAAGGTATACCGTAAAAATCTTGTAACCTGGCAATTAGAAAACAAATAACCTTCAACCAGCAAAAAAAGCGCAACTGCGAGTGAAGGTAACAATCTAGCCATTATAGGAGCTTGACCAGGCACCAATACTACATTAATAGAAGGGAACAGCCTAATCCTGCTAGTTTTACCGCCACCGTGATTTAAGCTAATTCGTTTTAGCTCATTTTAGCCGATTTGTTTGAGCTAGTCATGAACAAATCCAACAGCCTATGTTCTGCGAGCTTGGCCTTAGCAAAGCTATCGTGGCCAAAGGACTTACTGCCACCCTGATTCAAGCGATTGTTCCCAAACCGTGGTAGAACCGCTACTTTGAGCGAAGCCGTCAAAATTTTGACTTATACGCTTACCAAGATCTCAGACAATTAAGCTAAACCAGCAATAACGATCAAGATGAAGAGCTTGGAGCCCAAAGGCTGATGAGGGGAAGACCTCAAACTGGCTGAAATCTACATTTGTTCAAAATCATTTCATGTAATTATTAAGTTAAAGGTACTTGATTAAGTTGCTAAATTCAAAATATCTAATTAGGTTCGATTCCGAAGAAATATTAGCTCATTGACCTTATTTCTTTTAAATTAACTGGCATACTCGTATCATAACAATCGTCTAAATAAAATAAAAATTGTAAAATAAAAACTTTTAATAAAAAAAGTGAACCGACTTCAAAAAAGGTTTAAATGAAAAGCTCTAAAAAGGGAAAAATAACTTTAAATGCAAAATATCACGTGTCTTAGTCTACTACAAATATATTTAGTCACTGTTACCAAACTTCAATAAATTACAAAATGGAACTTCGTACTTCTTGTTTTACAATGCATTGAAATTCCACCAACCATATTTAGTCTTAAAAAGCAGCTTACTATGACTTGAATGTTCATTTCAATGAGTGAAATATTGACTGGCTAAAGGCTTTAAACCCAGTTACCACTAGTCTAGGCAACGTTGATCCATACATTTTAGAAAAATGTCATGTTAAAGTGACAAAATTTTGAACAAACGTCGGATCGCTGGTTTAAAATTTGTCTAAAGAAGCAAATTTCTAGCTCAAACAGCAATAACGATCAAGGAAGGCTGACTAAAACGAATGATTTTGTCATTTATGCGCCTTCAAGAACTCTAATGGCTAGATTGTTACCTTCACTTAAAATGACATGACATTTTCTCAAAATGTATGGATCAACGTTGCCTGAGACTAGTGGTAACTGGGTTTAAAGCCTTTAGCCAGTCTATTTCACACTCATTGAAATGAACATTCAAGTCATAGTGCTGCTTTTAAGACTAAATGGTTGGCATTTCAATGGTATAAACAAGAAGCAATAACGAAGTTCCATTTTGTAATTTGTTGAAGTTTGGTAAAAATTACAAAATGCAGTGACTAAATACATTTTTAAATGAAAGCTAGTAGACTAAGACACGTGATATTTTGCATTTAAAGTTATTTTTCCCTTTTTAGAGCTTTTCATTTAAACCTTTTTTGAAGTCGGTTCACTTTTTTATTAAATTTTTTTTTATTTAATTGAGGGACCCTCCCCGGTTTTGGGTGGGGGTGGGTAACGCAAAGTATGTCAAAACAAGCTTCAGGATTGAATAAGAACATTCACCAAAGGTTTCTAAAAAATATTTCATTTTTCAAAAGGTAAGGGGGCCTGGGGACATTTAAAACTCACCCTGTAGATGTATGCATGTATAAATGTGTGTACTCTCTACAGGTAGCCAGAAAAATCGAACCATCAAAAGTCCCCTTTTGGAGGGAGTTTTCTAAAAAAAGGGGGGTTTAATGCCCTAAAAATAGCAAATTTCATCCAATTTTAATAAAATTTTGAATAATATTATGTATTTTGGCAATATCAATATACCAAAAATTATGAATCCATTAACCCTTCGAGTGTCCATTACTTCTTCTCCAGGGTCCGCCAGTTTTTAACAATTTTGCAGTGTTATCTTTTAAAATTCATATATAATAGACATTTTAGAGTAAAAGTATTATATTTGGTAACATTAGTTTCATAAAATCATGTACTTTTAGTGTGTGTACAATAACACCTCCAAAAAATCTTAGTGTTTTTTCCTTGGGTTAAAAATTTCTTTTAAAATCACTATTTGAGATGCCGACTACTCTCATGAGGGTATTTTTAAGTCAAATATGTGGTGAAGGATGAGTGTGATGAGTGGCAGTAATAAGTTATGAGGTGTAGTCTTGTTACAAACTAAGCCCGACTCTTCCTTAGAATGGGTCAATAATGAATAACCAAATGACCAATGGAAATACAAGGACCAACGGCTTAGCGTGACTTCCGAACCACGCAGGTGATGGTCTGATATGTCTAAACGATGTGGGAGTTGATGGGGGTATCATTAGGGGTATCATCAGATGATCACTAAGACTATCTGAGCCGCTTTAGACCTATATCATCCTCAAAATCTGACCTCCATGAAGTTGGATTACAGCACCACGCCACAGGTCCCAGTCTTGTAATATTTTTTTTATAAATGTTGTTTTAAAATGGCGGCCAAACAAGAGATTGTTTGCTATGACAGCGGAATGAATAGTCCTATTTCAATGACATTTGAAATGTGTAATTACTGTACTTCAAGATATGTAATAAAACTTGCAGTCAACGAATATGGAAATTTGAGGCTGTGATCGGAACGAATTAGAGTACCAAATTGCAAAGGAAATTCGAATCACTCGTGCCAGTGGCGCTTTAGCGCTTAGCTGCGTGTCGGCCTGGTATCAAATAATGTTCGCCATGTCAGCGGGTGTGGCGGCGGCAAGTATTGATCACCGGTGTGTTGGTGTGGTGTGGAGTTGGTGAGGAGAGCGGGAGCGGAGTTGGCGGGCGGGCGAGTTCAAGATGGCGGCCTGGCGGCAGCAGCCAGACACTCCAGGCCGCCGGGCCGGGCGACCGTTGCTGTGCTGTTGCTAGGCGGGGTGCGGCACGACCTGGCAACGCAGCGCTGTTGTTGTAATGCGCGCTGTTGCCACATCAGCGCTGAGAGCTACAGCTGCAGACCGATCAGCTGTAACGATCTTCTCCCGCATCCAGGGCCCGGGCCCCGGAAAGAATAAGGGCGGGTAATATACAAGGGAAAAGATCATTCGTTTAAAAACTAATAACCAGACATAGTACGTTAGTATGAACTACATGTTGAAAATTGTCGCTATATAATCAATAACAACAATTAATTCGTCAATATACTAATTTTCTTTGTGTTGACAAACGAAAAAAATATAAAGTCACTAATAAAAGGACCAAACATGTGAAAATTTTAAAGGAAACTTAATCTATAATATTATTAATTATTTGGATCCATAAACTCATCTAAACTGTAAAACGAATGGCTAATTAGGTAGTGTTTTAATTTTGATTTAAAGTTTCTTGAGCCTCTTAGCAATTTTATTTCATCAGGAAGTGCTTGGAACAATTTAATACCTGCTTGGGACGGTAGCTTGTCAAATAGACAAAGGCGGTGAAAAAATTAAATTACATAATTTTATGCCTGGTATAATAATTATCTTACAAAATGAAATGATAAAATGTATGTACCTACTACAATGTGTGAGCATTACTAAACCAAGATCGGCAATAAATAGAAAATGAATTATCTTAATACGATTTGGGAAATTGTAAATTATAAAAATATTCAAAAACAGCAAATTTTATGATTTTGGCAAATTTATCATGCATTTAAAATGACAAATAAACAAAAGCACAACCTCAATAGGGGATTATCATATTTTCATTGAACGCCTGCATAAAACAAAATACTACAAACGTGGTTTTCAAGCACTGACGCAGTGGTTAGCGTTTTGAAGGCGTTCGTCTGAGTAAATTATTCTACTCTTCCATTCGACATGTAACAAAACGTTTAGTAATTAATTATAGTGTTTAATAATTGATTATAGTATTAAATAATATTAATAATGTATCTTGACTGTCAACTATGCAACTGACGAGGGAAAACTTATACCTTGTAATATAAACTTGTTGGGTAAACGTTGATACAAGTTGTTTAAAATATTGGTCTGGAGTCCTTTGTTTAGAAGTAAAATATAAAAAAATATTGTGAAATATCACTGGAAGTCAAAAGTACAATTAATACAATTCCACACATTCTTTTGATGACAATTTTACATTATCTCAACAGCCAAAAGACGTTGGACAAATCCTGAATACTTTGAAAATTTCATTTTACTATTGATTGCCTGAATGAGTAACAAGCTCATTGAAATTTTAATGGAATTTAAAATTATTATCTCTAATATCTATGACTGAAATACGATCTGCCAGGAAAATCTAAAACTTTTAGTCACACCTCAAGTGATTCAAATTGCTGCAATTAAAGAAGTGGATATGATTCTAGTAAACTGTACTTTAAAAAAAAAAATGCATTGAGAAAGTGGAGGATATTAAATGAATTAAGTTATTAAGATTATACCTTTTAGTTTTGGCCTGTACGAACTAGTCAGTGATTGTGTTAATTCAGATCTACAACCAAAGTTTACCGTAAGATAAGAATAATTTTTGAAGAAGGTCCTGACAACCTTGGAATATTTGTTTACCAAAAATCATTTTAGAGAGGAAGTTTTAAGAGTTGAAGGGAGTGGTTTGAGGAGAAATTGGTTGACATTTTGATAATCATGCAAATACGTACGAAAAGTCAGAGTTTTAACACAATTGTAGGCTTAGGAATGCTTAGATCTTATAAATAAAATAAGAATTTTGTCTGTTCAAGGAATCCATTGGTTTTGGTTGTTATATATGTACTTTGCAAAGAAATGGCGTTAAAACAAAAATTCCTGTCTGTCTGTAACCAACCGGGTCTCCGCTTATGCAAAATCAGCTGGAGCTATGGCGGTGAAACTTTGTTTAACCTACATTACACTAGTGTGTCTTTAGCTATACTTTTATTCATACAACAGGTTAAAAAATTAAACGGCGAAGGACAAAGTGAACTTGAACACGTTTTAAGGCACATACCGCTTGAAAACACTGAAGCTATGGTAGTGAAATTTGCTTAAGGGTTTACCGTTTAAATCACGCAGTGTGTTTTAGCTATATTTTGTTCCATACAACGTCCACAAAGAACGTATTTTGGTAGGAAATATGTAGTTTCCAAAATATTTTACCAAACATTTTACAACCACTAGCATATTTCAACATTTAATAATAATAATTTAATGTACAATACAAATTGTTTTTGACATCACAACTACAATACGTAGACTATAAAATAAAACCTATTACCACTGGTAAGACTGTAATGAAAGTTAAGCTTTCAAAATTAAATTTTTTGGGTACTTGCTTCTTTGATATTCTTTACCTGGCTGCACATAAAGAATATCTAAGAAACAAGTATTTCAACATTATTTATTACTAATATAAATTTTGTGGCCGCACCGGGACTCAAACCCAAATTTCTCACTTACCTGACGTGTCTGCTGATATCACACCTATTGTCGTCTTCAAGTTTTCGACCACTCTTAGAGGGCATTTTAAGGTGAATATGGAATGATGGTGTGTGTTTTGATGGATGATAAGATGTAGTCTTGTTACAAATTAGGGCCGACTGTTCTCCAGATTGGGTCATTAATTAATAGCCCATCAAGCAATGGAATGGACCAACAGAATTAGTTATATTACTGCTGAAACACTCTAAGCGAGAAAAGCACACATCAAGTACAAGAATAGTTACTTACAGTATCAAAATTCAACAAAAAATTCGTTTTTCGGAGTAGAGTGGATTGGCTGGTAGGAGTTTGAGAGGGAATTTTCAAACTGGGATTCTGTCATATTCTTGGCTGCAAAAAGAAGCAAGGATAGATTTAGGAAATATGACACTATGCCAAGATATGCTATCAAAAAAGAATAGAAAGGAGAGCTGGGTAAAGTAGAAACACATAATAGACCATAAACTGTTAAATTTTCAGCCCTCCTAGGGCCTTGGTCAAGATAAAACTTGGCATTTTAAGCTTTTTGTCTTGGGTAAGGACTGACAATTTGTGTTCACTTATATGTTTGTATTTTATCCAGGTGAGCCTGCTCTACCATCAGTGGCGTAAATAACAGCATGCGTGCGGGGCGCAGCAGTTCAGGGGCATGTGACTTGTCAATCATCCGCGATCGTCGTTAGAATGAAAAAGTAAATTTGCTTACTTAATTTAAGTACACTTTAGCTAATATCCAAATATGATGAAATACTAACGGCCATATTTGTTTGCTGGATAGTAAATAAAAATAAATTATCATAGGGTTGGATTTGAATGGAATCAGATTGTGGCTTTGGGCTAGCATGGACATGTCCGTCACCCGTCAGGCGTCAACTGTAATCACTACTCAGCCCTGTACTGTACAGCGTACAGAAGGACACTGATGAGTCATTCAACCAGCAACCACAGGACGCACCACTCAGGCACACACACAACACCCTGCCCTGACGCCACGTCAGCTGTGCAGTATTTACACTGTCACCGTAACATGTTTTGTTTGTCACAGTGGTCAGTTTTGTCGCACTATGGCTGAAGCGTTTCGATTTAATATGTCTCAAAAATTAAGTGGTGCTCAAAAAAAATAAAAGTTAAAAAACTTCCTAAAATATGTAATTTTTTACAACACTTACCTAGGTACTCAAATTTTAGAAATAAGGTGTTTTTAGTTTTATATATAACTTTATTCCAACTTACCCTAATCGGTTTGCTAAAAAAAAGTAATTTGAAAACAATAACAATATAAATAACTGTAAATTTAGATTTGATTTGTGTTATAGAGATAATTTCTGAGTATATATACAATATTTTAAAGCTGTTCTTATAATTTCTTCTGTTATGGACGCATTTGTAAATTTGGGTATTGTTCCTCTTGTGCCAATCATTAGACCAAAAATTTCAATTTGTTTAAGGTTATATTTAGTTTGGTAGAATTTAGATGTGCTTTCATAAATTTTGCCCCACTTTTTCTTCATTAATTTTGATTGGTTGGTTTTGATCAATTTAGAATCTAACTGTGGGATCATGTTCCGATACAGTATACAAATGATGTCAATTCTTCTGGTGCTTCCTTTTCAGCAAGGCCGTACTTCCTCATATACTTCAAACCCGTTTTCTTTTAAACTTGCGGCTATTAGACTTCTAATTTTGTGGTGTCTCGTGTTCCTCACACCAAACTGACAGAATCCCAAGACATGTGCAAGAGTTTCAATCTCGCTGTGGCAATTACAGCGGTTGTTGTCAATGCCAGGAATGGCTGCACAATTTTAAACTGTCATTCACTCATTTAAGCCGTCATGTTGCCTAATCCATTTATTTGCAAACGGGCATTCACTGTTCAGGACAACTCTTTTCCTTTTTGTGGATATTTTGTCCATTGTTCAAATTGAAAGCTCGAGGTGAGCCCGAATGTTAAAGGTGTTAAATCGATGTTTAAAACTCGACAAGGTGTCAAACCAAAAACATTTGATGAACTCTTCATCAAATTTTTCTCTGTTCCTTATGTATGGATTTTCCAGTAGATTTAAAAGGTTAATTTTTTGAAGGACACTTTGCATTAAAAATACCAAGTTTAAATTTCTGTGCATAAATCATGCCATGGGGTAGTCCATAGGTAGGCCTAACATTTCTTTTAAAGATGATTTTATAATTTTATCCAGATCATTCAAAAACTGTTCACATGGTAAGTTTAAGGGTTAGAAATAAAAGTATAAATCATAGATGGGCATATGGATGCATTCAATATATAAAACTTTTGATCTGGGTGAAGAAATAGTGACGAGACTAACATGTTCAATTTATTTTAACCTCTCAAAATTTATTTTTCAAATACAACTGTGTCTCATTTATCGAATAGATTCATTTCTATTAGTATTCCCTGCTTTCTAACAGTTTTCCTTGATCTATGTTTATAGAAGAAGATTTTTAGGGTTTATTTCCAGACCCAACTCTTTAAAACTCTTTGTCGTTTGGAGTAAAATAGCAGCAGATGGTTTATCTTTATTATGACTGTATCTCAACAAATCCCAGGGCGAGACTCGCCCGACTGGCTGGCTATAATTTTATTCTATAATTTTGTTATATTATAGAACAACAAAATTCAATAATACATCCCAAACTTAAAATTAACTGAAGGACTGACAATTAAAGTGGCCTTTCATCTTAACCACGACAAAGAGATGTGTGTAGCTTCATACTTAAATATCAAAATAAAACAAAAGATCTTGGATAAGGGGGCACCCTGTCAGCTGGCTGGTTACGCTACTGTCTACCATATCACCATATCCATCTTAAAATACCCCTAAGTGTAGTCTGTGTCACAAAGTAAAGAAATCAAGATCATCCCTTTCAGGAAATGCAATCGAGCCGATAAAATGTTTGAAATTTCCTAACGTTTTTTATAGTGGGCTAGTGTGAACTCACCATGAAAAAAATAACTGACTACAATTACCTGTAATATGACTATGAATTCTTTTCCCTCTTCTCTCTATAAGAATTCCCTTTTTAGCTGCATGAACCCAGCGCCCCCTAAAATTGCCACCCTCCTTGCGCCCCTAGGCGGCCCCCCGGGTTGCCGGGTCCTCGGGCCGCCTCTGCTGCTGAGTAAAATCAATTACCTCCCCACCCGAAAAAAAACAGGGTACGACTGAAAACCAAACAACAGTTGAAATGTTTATTTACAATAATTATAACCAAGAGATACGTGTAGGTACTATGCACATAAAGCTGATTTACAGGTCAGGCCTAACTCCAAAGCCTGGGCCGGGGGGATCTCCCTTCAGCGACGTAAGTTCCCCAATAGGCTCACAGGCGAATCTCCCGTTTCTGCAACATAATATACTCCAGTTAATTACACTCAAAATATTTTTCAAAATCAAATAGCAACTTACTTTACTTATGAAAGTTGAGATTCCTTGTCAATGTAAAACTGTTATTTCAACTTTGTAAAATGGTGTGTCCGCAAATAAATATACAACAACAACTTTTTGGGTACGGCAGTGTTTAGTATTTAATTAGTTTTTACTTAGGTTTAGAAGAATTGTTCATAGTTCATAAGATTTGTCTCTCAATAATTCAAATTCCCCACGGCGAGATGCAAGATTGGGAGAACCACGCTCTTTCCCATTGGGTAATATTATTTCCCAGCAACCCGGTGATGAGTGCCTCTGCACAGGCACTTCGTCTCCGTTACGCAAGTGAATCGGTCAGGACTCTCGTTCTGTTCCTCAACCACTAGAGCCCACCATAGCTCGCCCTCTTTCTCTATTTCGGCTTGCAATTTCTTTACATCTCACCCCTCTCTCTATCTCTCGTGAGTGTATTACAACAATAAACTCTTCCCGCCCAGGCCGAAGATAGTGTCAAGTGCGTAATCAAGGCCGCGTGTCTACACCTCACGTGCTGCTCCACAACACCATCACCTAAGGCCAACTCTACAAAAGAGCTTCATTACCCCCAGAGGTCAGTGACAACTAAACCTGTTTAGTTCTAGACACTCGACCCCCATAACGTTTGGCAAATAACGGATTGGCAATGACTAAATCACTATTTGAGATGCTGACCACTCTCATGAGGGTATTTTAAGGCAAATACTTGGTGAAGGATGAATGTGATGAGTGGTAGTAATGAGTTATGAGGTGTAGTCTTGTTACAAACTAAGGTCAACTCTTCCTTAGTTAATTAATAGCCCAATGACCAATGGAAATACAAGGACCAACGGCTTAACATGACTTCCGAACCACGCAGGTGATGGTTTGATATGTCTAAACAATGGTGGGAGTGGATGCGGGTATCATCAGATGATAACTGAGACTATCTGAGCCGCTTTAGACCTATATCATCCTCAAAACCTGACCTCCATGAAGCTGGATTACAGGACCACGCCACGAGTCCCAGTCAAAAAGAATTCTAGCTAAATTTATTTGTCTAAACGTTTTAAAATCATATTTATAATATTGGTAATCTACTTTCAGTTCAAAAGCAGTACTTGAAAAAGGGAAAATGCTACGCACCTTGGACCTGGTTTGGGTTTCTTCCCACTCTGCAACTCGGCGAGGATTTCTTCAGTGTCCTTCACAGTAAGATCCTCCTGAAAACATTTGAATCAAGATGAGCATAAAATAATCTTGGATCGTTTGATGTTCAACAATTTGATGCATTTGTTACTCTAGATCAGATGTTCCCATATTGTGGTACCCGGTCCACAAGAGGCCTGTAGGGTGAAAAATTATTCTAAACGACAAAAATCAAGATTGCACAACTTCAGTGTTAAAGCATAGTAAAATATAGTTTTTATGTAAATTCCAAGGCAAGTCTTTGATGTTGATTAGTGTCAAAATATTTAGTTTTAAGCAGTAAACGAACATTGAAGTAGATTAAAAACCCCAAACAATCCAATAACCCTTGTACAATGCACATAGTTAAGCCTTTCAAGAACAATGTTCTCGTCTAAAGACCAAACAAAGGCTTTTCTAGCCTTTAGGTCAAGAATGAGGCCAAGGAATTTAACGATAGTGAGGTAAAAATTACACAGAAAAAGATTTATCTGCATTGAACAGAAAATTGTTAACCAACAAAAACAGCTGTGAAGAGATCGATAGGCTCTGTTATTTAACTTTACAGTACCAAACTCGGACCTCCAAACAAGAGTTGTGTCATCTGCAGACACATATTTACCAAGCTAAAGGTGCTCACTCTTATTTCTTTGTATATCTTAGAAACTAGTATGATTGTTAGGCGGAAGCCGGAGAGTTTTGTACTTAACTCACATATTCATGATCATGACACCCGTCAGGCTTCAAAAATCCACCTGCCTAGAGTAAAATCAACATTGACTAAGAACGCACCAAATCAACATTGACTACACCAGATTTTTTGGGAGCAAAAATCTTCAACAAATTGCCTAAAGACGCCTGCAAACAGCAAAATGAAGGCTCTTTCAAGGGAGCCTGTAAGAAGCTTCTCACTGAAACGGCCTATTATTCTCTCCGGGAATATTTAGATGAGGCCTAAACAAAAAACATGACGACCACGGCACCTGTGCTACCAGTGGGATTACATCAAGTAAGTAAGTCTGCAAAGAGAATTGAACTTGCCAACTGGATGTAATCAACTACATCATTGATGTACACAATGATCAATAAGGAGCCAAGGATACTGCCTTGAGAAACAACAGATTCTAGTAGATTTTGAACCGGACACTTCAACCAACTGATGTCAACCAGAAAAATAGACCTCAAACATAATGAGGTAACTATATTTTCACTAGCTTGCTGAATTCCGGCTTTATAAAAATTGTATGGGATCAGAGTTCTAGGTAATCATCTGTATTGACCCAAACAGGAGATAAAATGAAATTGGGAATCACTACTTCAGACTATTGTAAATCATAACCCATTATTACCACTCATCAGACTCATCCTTCACCACATATTTGCCTTAAAATACCCTCATGAGAGTGGTCGGCATCTCAAATAGTGATTTAATGATTTTATGCAGTACTGACTTCAGGAAGCATGAAATGTCTAAAATGCTTTTCAGCAGTTTCCCTGGCAACAAAAGTGGATTTTCACACCCACAAAACCCATTTTTACACCACACAATGGCTCTCTGCTGGAGGAGCTTTCTCCCCGATTGTCTCGACTTTCAATTCAACCCGTCACTTTTCACCGCAGCTCTACTCCTCTTCACCACGATCTTGTGGTATCTGTTCGCTCGGCCGTTTGAACCCAACTGCGCTCAGATACTGCAGCAACAAGCCGCGGTGGCGAACATGGTGAGGGTTGCAAGAACGAGAAGCAAGAGGAACATCGCAAACTCGCCTCTGAAGTGTTACGATGAGTGAAAACCAGACAATTGAAAAATTGTGAGAATGATTTAATTACAAAAATAAAAGCTTGTTTTATTTATGTTGAAAATTAATTTGAAAACTTAAGATTAACCCTTTGAGGTCTCGATATGTGCAGTATAGGAGACGGTTGAAACAGTCTCTGATATGCGAGGACTACGCTACACTAACGGTACCTAGCAGAGAAAACCGAAACTACCACTCCCTCCCCCCTCCACGGCAACTCAAGTGTGAGTTTGACAGCCCACGACAAACAGCCCGGTGGTTTAGTGGTTATAGTGACGGACAGTTGGCCCCTGTCTGTCACAGCGTGGGTTCGAATCCCACCCGGGTGCGCTCTGGTACAATGCAATGCTAGTCATTGGATCATTCCGGGTGCGGGGGCCACAATGACCTGCTGAGGATCACTGAAGAGAAAATGGCTCATCAAATCCAGTGAGGCGGCGAGTGGCACTTTTTGAGCTTAGGGAGGCGCTAAACCCCCGCGCTTAGAGGAGTGGTTCAATGACTGGTAATGCATTGTACCAGAGAGTGGTTTTGCTGAAATTTTGCTTACAGGGGACTGAGGAAACCCATACGGGAGGGTTTTGACAAAAACTTAAAAATAAAATTAGAGCGTAAAGGGTTAACTGTATGATCTAATGATTTTTAATGGATTGCCACTTTTAATTGTTATTTCAGTTGCCGATCAACTAGGTTTTGTTGTCTGGTTTGCTTTTGGCTTTGGCCGCTACATTTACATTCCCAAATGGACCAACTAATATCTCTGTTGGCGTCCATTACTACTTGATCTACAATCTGTCAGGTCCAGTCTCAATTGCCACAGGCATGCGTTTACGACTAGGTTGCCAAGAAAGGCATATTTCAGAAGCTGAAAAGCTTGACAGTTAAATTTTTGTCGCAAATTGACCAGCTACTGACCAACATAAGCATAATTTTCTCTCATCAAAGCTGATAAATACTCTGTTTTAAACTAAAGAGAGTTGAGTTGCCGATAAGAATGGTGGTCAACAAATAATTGCAGAAATTGATGGTAGATAAAAAGTGAAGATCACTTAGAGAATTGAAAAGGAGTCTTAAGAGAAACTAACTGGAGGCTACTAATCTTTACACACGTGAGGGGAAGTTTGATCATTGTAGACGCGGACAAGAGTATGAAAACTTTTGCTGGATTGACACGATTGTTTCAATGTCATCAAAAAAGGTGTACGGGATTTGATTTGTAAGGATCTTGATTTGACACCTTTAAATTTCTTCTTTTGGGGTTACTTTTAAAACTTAGTTTATGCTGAGAAACAACAGCACCTAAGAAGAAGAATCAACGTAGCCATTTCAACAGTGACTCCTGAAATGCACCAAAACACTTGGCGGGAGGTTGACTATCGGCTAGATGTCTGTCGTGCAATGGAGGGAGCTCACATTGAAACTTTTTTAAATACATTAAAAAATATAAGATTTGCTGTGTCTTTTGATGTAAAAATAAAAATTCTACCAATTATATTAAAACTTTTATTTCACTTTCAAATCCCGTACACCTTTTTCGATGACCCTGTTCAACAAGTGGTTAGAGATTTTGCAGGCGCAACTCATAGATTGTTAAACAAAAACGTAGAGTTATTTATTTTAAAATGTGATGAATTGTTGCAGACGACACAGGATTAATCTTGCACACTGACGCTTCTTTTCAATTCCACTTGACCTCAATTCTACCAGGAATGTTTTACCAACATCTAAAGCTTCCGTCTAAACAAGTCCACTGTGGATGTTATATTGTAAAATGAGCGAAATGTTTTGCACTGTATATAGTTTATTGGCCATAGTCTGTACCGGAAGCTTTAGATGATAGACGCAACTCCGGTCGTTTAAGTCTTCATTCTTATCAGGAACTCCTGTGATCCCAAGGACTCCTGGAAGTAAGTTCACTTATGGCCTCAGTTCGGCCTAAAAGGGGACGAAACAAAACTTTGTTCAATATTTCCACACACTACTCACGTAATAGTCGTCGTTGATGGAGACCATGGGTGCGTTGACGCACGCGCCGAGACACTCCACCTCGCTGAGTGTGAAGCAGCCGTCACTACTCGTCTCTCCGACCTCGATGTTGAGCTTGCTCTTGATGCAGTTGATGATGTCGTCGCTGCCTCGCAGCCAGCACGGCGTCGTGGTGCACACTTGCAGGTGGTACTTGCCCGTCGGCTTCCTGTACACGCGGTAACAAGTGAGTTCTGGATGTACGAGAAACTTTCTGACTTCTTTCGGGATTATTTTGAAAACTACCAACCAGAAGGGACTGAAATTGCTTGTAGTAAGAGCAAGCTTTTAGCTTGAGGGAAAGAGGTGGTGGTGGCCGCAAACATTAATTGAGCAGATAACTCTTTAAGTCATAGGGGAAATCGAGTGTTGAGCGGGAGATAATGACGTCATTTTTGTTGCCACAAGAAAAATCAAGGACACATCCTGATCCAAGTAGCTTTCAAGAACACTATCAAGGGTTATCACTGGACGCAGACAAAAATGAGTCCTGCCTAAAAAAATTGGACCATTACATTTTATTTCCTGCCTAGGTCACCCAGCACAAGTTAACACATTACCTCATAAACATAGTGTAGAAGGTGGCTACCTCGTAGACTCGCATCTTGGGCATCTTGAGTACGTCGGCGACGTGGTGCATGGCCGAGATAGGCAGCCAGCCGTGCTGTCTCTGCGCCAGGTCGAGCAGCGGGATCAGCGCGGCGCGCGTGTGACCCTCCGGGTAGATCGACATGATGGCCTCGGCACGCTGCAACATTCAACTTTCAGGGTTAACAAAGTATATTTTGATTCTGCGATTACTTAAATTACGGTATAAAAAATTCAAGATCAAGACTAAACAAAAAATACAAATGAGCGTTACTGTCACAAAATGAGAAATGTACCTAGTCTTCAAAGATAATAGTTACAAACTAGAATAATAAAGGTTGGTAGCTCCAATTCATTGACAATTTTGTTCAACTAACATTTGAAACTTAGAAATGAGTTGCTGAGAAGGACAAAATCTATTTAAAGATTTTTTGTCAAAACAAGGCCGAAAAAAGCAAGGCAGTTGCTCACACTGGATACTACTCTAGTTTTAACAAAGAAAATGTTTGTACAGTGTTCAAAGCCAGATTTGTCTGTCAATTTGAATGCGATTACAATATTAAGTGTTCATCTGCAGGGGCTCTAATACTTAGTTTTACAATTTTATATAACATTTTCATTTTAACAAAGACGTTTTTTACTTAAAAGTGCTCTTGGCAGTTTTCAGGAAATTTTTTTGCAAAACACAGATTGAGGGACTATGTGACTGCTCTTAACTTATAAAAGTATCACAAAGTAATAATGTCATACCTTCTTGTTTTCTGGAGTGAATTCAAACTTCATATCTACATTATCGTCAGCTGAGTCACGGTGCTGGAAACATACAAAAAAATATTAATTTAAAAGTGTTAATAGTTTCAGGGCTATTTGACAGAACCAATAATAACAACTACAAATCAAAACAAATCATTTAATCACCAACTTTAAAAAGTTTTTTGTGTTGGTTTTTTAAACAATACAATAAATAATTAAATAAAACTACAAGCCACTAAAACAAATATAATTAATCAAAATTCAAAATTTAATTTTTATAATAACATTTAATCAACAGACTTCTTAATGGCAAGTGAGTGGTCCATAAATTTCTGAACACTGTAAAACCCACCGGTGACCAGATAAGTTCTAAGCTCTTTTTGAAATAATTTACAACATTGTTACAAGGTTTCGAGATAGTAACCCTAGCCAAGCACTTAAAATATTTACTACATAACATGTTGGATACGACCGTGAAAAATGTGTCACAGGTGTTTCGTGCGGACCAAAGGTGAAACGTAGTCTCCCACCATAGATAAGCTTCGATCCATACCCAACAACACACAGCATTAGCGTTAGACATATTATCATTGGCTGTGGTGGCCCGGTATTCATATAAGACATGGTACTGCTAAAAACCAAGCTATAAATTTATTATTTTAGTCAACAAGTTCAATACTTACAACAAACAGGCTATCGGATCGTGTGACTGCAGAAGCTTGAAAGCTTCTAGCATTTACAACCTGAAAACAAATGTACATATGAACAAACCTGATACCTTGAATTACCTTTTACCTGGTCATTTGCCCTTTATTCTGACGCGAGGAAATGTAACTTTGTACACAGACTGTACCTGCCTGAATATATAGGGTATTCTAGGCCTAGTCTAGCTATTCCACAGACAAATTACTAGGCTAATTTAGATCAATGTGTTAGATTTCCCTAAATTTTCGGGGATAATTTGCAGTTTATTCTTTTAAACACCAATGTTACGACATAGTTCGTCTTTGCATTGGTCGTAGAGGAAATAGCCTAGATACTAAACTAGAGACGTCTTCTACTTATTCATTTTACTACTACTACGCCTTACCGGACTCAGCACCAATCTCCTTAGGGAGGACAACATTTTTATTTTAATAATCTCTCGTAAATCAATACAAAATTATTAAGTCTGTTAATATAATTCCATAAAATGGATTAAACGTAAACGATAACTAGGCTTCAGCCTACAAAAAGTTTTGAGAATGTAAAAGTCAAAGTAAGCAAAACTGAAAAACAATAACAGCTGAGACATGGCTTTCAGAGGAATTATCTATGGGAAAAAGAAAGCGCACTATATTACAGTAATGCTGTTAAACTGACCATTTGCCTTTAATGTAATTCTAACTTAGCCTCAAGTTCAAACGTTGACGTTTCAATGGTCTCTTATGTAAAACATCCAAAACTGTAATAAAATTACTAATTACATTAAATAATGTAAAAACCCATGTAAAGTTGTAGTAGGTACGGGTTGTCATATATCAAAATTACCATACTACTTTACCGTATATGAAACAGTTCTCTGGTTCATAACTGTTGGACTAAAAGCCAACATAGTTACTAGTTCGTTATATCAGTTGAAGAATTTTAAGTACCCGAACGCCAAAACATAACTGTGTTTGAAAATAGATATGGGAGAAAGGCATATAACGCTTAATATAGAACGGCGCTTAGGAAGGGTGTTTGCTGAGACGCACGCTGCACATCTTACAAAACGTTAGGTATAGCATGACCGGCGGCCTTGAGATTTCCTGATGTCCGCTTATGGCCCTATAGCCCATCTCACCGGCCATGCTAAACCTGACGAACTGTACACCAGTTACTTGATAACTTGAGACACAGACCACTCTTAGCGGGGTATTTTGAGGTGAATATAGGATGAATGGTGGGATGTACTGCTGACTTAGGAAGTGCTAGTATTACTGCTGCAGACTTAACCCCGCTGTTCTCCAGATTGCGTCATTAATTGATGGCCCAACAACCAATGAATGGAGCAACGGTTTAGCACCAAACCACAGGGAGTGTTGACTAGTGTAGAAAGTTGTTACTGGAGAGTCAGGAAATGAACTTGCGTCATTTTGATAAGAGGCATGCACTATACCACTGTGCTATCGTCGCACCCTTAGCCACGTTTGCAACGCAAGAAACATTATTTATTATAAGGGGTTAGAGGTAAATACCCTTTAATTGGGATTCGTGGTCGCTGTACCTTGCTGCCAACGACCGAACCAATACAACCGTACTCTTTCGGAGATTGCCTTTGGGATATTCGGATAGTCAAACCAGTTTGTTACCACCCAGGAGTCTATCAACCCTTCTGCCTTTACAGGGGCGTAGCCAGGATTTCTTCGGGAAGGGGTTCTTAGAACATTACGACCACGTAGCAAGGGGGTTTGAGGGGGTATTGATGGAAAGATATGGGGGTTCAAGGCCCCCACCTCTTCGCCTTTAATAGGCAAGATTTTTTATGGTTGGAGTGTCCACACACTCCACTAGGTTCATTATATTGTTAACTAGTGCTTCAATTATGAGAAACGTATTTTGAAATCGCCGCAAGATAACGTGGGTAGATTTCCTTACCAGAGAACTTTTTTGTTTGTATGTGGGGAGTGTGGGTTTGTTGTTTGTATGTGGGTGTGTGTGTGTGTTTCTAGTTTTTTAACAACATGTAGTTTTTAGACTGTGAAAATAGCATTCTGTTCAAGGTCCTTTGCTAGAAGCCAATTGATCAAAAATGTTTAAAAATATGAACAATATGGTTGGTAAAGGTCTAAATACTTAACTGGACCAACACGTGGCTTGTAATGCATATTTCGATGGAAATTTATTCTTAAGGATAGTATGCTACTGACAAAACTCTGTAAAGATTTTCTATTTTCCCATCAAAATATGTATTACTAGCTACAAGTCGTGCTTAAGAGATCAAATATAAACATTGTCCAGTTAAGCATTTAGACCTTCACTGACTAAACATGTTTTTCCTATGTAGTTTTTGTTTGCCTGTGGACTATGTTGATTCGTCAGATTACATTAATTTTTTACCACTTGTACAGTACACCCTTAACTAAAGTTTGAAGATGTTTTCATTAATTTATTGTCAATGACTCATCTAAAATAAAATATTCAGCAGAAAGTAAAAAATGATAATGCCCAATAGAATTCATTCACTTTCTCAAATTTATTATTTTGCTCTTTTTTTAGCTTGTTGTTTTTGTAATTTAATCTTTTTTGAAACCTGATAAGAACGGAACGAAACTCAACATAACCAACAGGGAACGGGGGAAGAACAAACAAAAACTATTTTGTACCCTCATTTATTTACAACACTTTATTTACACGAATACAAAACCTCAACTAGCTAGAGGGAAAGTGAACAGTTTGTTACCGGTTTTACAAAGACACTGCGTAACATCGATCCCCAGATGAAGGTTATGTTCAGCGGTGTAAGCGTGAAACTCTTCGTGAAGCTGTGGCAGAATCGCTTCCAGCGCTGCCTTCTCGTCCCCAACCATCCATAGCACACTCATGTGGAACGACGGGTCCTAGAACGTATGGAGGTGGTGAGAAACAATCGAGAGACAGGAGAAGAAGAAGAATCTACTAGAACGTGAAAAGCAACAATAATGTATAGAGTGTCTAAAAGAAATGTGTTAGCATTTTAATTTAATGTAGCTAATAACAAATGAAACCTACGCTAGTTGATAGTTTTCCAACAGCATAAATGAAGTGAATGGTACTATTTATTTAATTGAGCCTGAAAAACATGCTAGAACCGCATTGTCTTTTGATTACCAGTTCTTTCAATGACACTGTCGAAGTATCATATAGGTCTAAAGCGGCTCAGATAGTCTCAGTGATCATCTGATGATACCCGCATCATCTCCCACCATCGTTTTGACATATCAGACCATCACCTGCGTGGTTCGGAAGTCACGTTAAGCCGTTGGTCCTTGTATTTCCATTGGTCATTGGGCTATTAATTAATGACCCATTCTAAGGAAGAGTCGGCCTTAGTTTGTAACAAGAATACACCGCATAACTCATTACTACCATTCATCCTTCACCACATATTTGCCTTAAAATACCGTCATGAGAGAGGTCGGCATCTCAAATAGTGATTTATCACCTCGTAAAAAGGAGGGAGACGGAACTCTGCCAAGCAGTCGTCCAGAGCTCGGGCAGCTGCCGTCAGTTCCCCCGCTCCGTGTACCACTCGCAGACCGAGGAACGTTCTCGTCTTCTCTTCGTTACAATAGACCTCCGGCTCCCCCAACTGCACTGCTATTCTGTATATCACAACGCTTGTTGAATAATCAAGTGTGAAATTTTTTTTTCTTCAGAGTATGATTGAGTTTTTTTGTGTAAGAAGTAGGGTTATCAAAATTAAGTCACTCACAGCTAAGAGGTTATGGCTGATTTTAGTTTCTCGTTTTCAGAGACTAGTTGGTTGAATCTTATGATTAAGCTTGTTTGGTGGATTATAAATTTCATCACTCAACAGTTTAATTTAGCCGGAACACTCATGATTTGAGGAGAATAAGTCATTGTCCTCTTGTTCTGTTTCACTTATTGTTAAAATAAGATACATTGCAATGTAAGTTTGTATGTAAAAAGTATTTTTTTTACAATAAGTATTTTATGTCAATGGTCCACATTAACGAATAATATGATTTCGCTTGAATCCCCTAATTTTAGGGGAAGTGTAAGCCAAACTCACCTCTGCGTGTGCGAGAGTTTAGCTTTGACAGATCGGACGAAGTTGTCGATCCAGTGGTGAAGCAGCACAACTGTCCTCGTCAACGAGATGTGCAGCTCCGTGATGTGTTTCAGCTTTAAGCTCGCTTCAACTTCTGCTCGCAGCTGCAGCCTCTCCAGCAGCTCGTCAAACCCTAGTTCTGGCAAATCTGTACACCAAACAAAGTTTAATTAGGTTTTTCCTTTTTAGTATTTGTAGAAGACTTGAGTCAAGAGTCAGCAGCCTTGTTGCCAAAAATACTTTTTCGAGTTATACAGCACACCTTTAAATTAGTTCAACTTACATGATAAATAAACGAACGTTGACCAGTTCCCTCGTTTGTGGGGGAATGACCTAATACGTCCATCGTGAAGATCTGGATCATCATCAGGAGGCTTATTTGTGTCAGTGTTGTTAAACAATTTCATAATTGTTGACGGCAGTGGAAGTCTGAAATCATAGAAATAAAACTGGTTATTTAACAATTGCAATTTAATTTTGAACAGTGAAATTTAGATTAAAGAACATAAGCTGTTTTTTGATTGAATGAAAAATGTGATCCAAGAAAGAAAATGTAAGTCATAAAAACCATGAGTAAAGACAATTGAAACTCATGTAAAAATTGTTTGGTATTCATCCTAAATTTATTATTATTGATCTAAGCCAATACATAAAAACAATAAATTCAAAACACGCATTGTTCAAAAATACAATAAGCTGGTTTATCAATCATAATTTATTTCTTTATTTACAGTTAACAAAATCAATTCTTCATGTTAACAAATTCAGTGGAATCAACAAGTTAAAACTGGAAAAAGGGAATTTTTCCTCTAGGTTTAATACCACTAGGCAGCAAGCACCCGACACAGTGAAAATGACAAGTAAATAGCTGGTATGAAGTCAAATGAAGGCCTGAGCCTTGCAGTTTTATCCTGTACTTAAAATACGGTTAAGACGCTACATTTACTATTATGCAGAAGACGCAAGTAAAATTGTATCTTACCTTTCAAGACGTACAGGAGAAATATTTCCACTGAGTTTTTCATCTGTTTTGAACTTTTTAACTGGGCATACAGATTTATCAGTTTCAATGTTATTTGTTTGCACATCTGATTCATCAGTACTATCGTCATCGTCACTATACGCACTAATAAGGGCGAGCCCTGAAGACAACATTATTACAAAAAATAATACATGTATAAAAATGCTTTGAATCCAAAGGATAGTAGGCTACTACCGACATGGGCAATGCCTATGCATAGTCTATGAGAAGAAGCCTAAATAAAATATTCACATAGTTGAAATAAAGTGGCTTGTGTCTGGTAACGTTTCCTATTTAAAAATTGCATGCATATTATTTGTGTAATATTTTTTACTGGATACGTACATACTGTAGTTTGAAAAGCTAGTTATAGTTTGGGATATGGACAAAAGTGACAGCAGGAAGAAAAGTGAGGTTATGTTTTTTTGTTAATCTATGTTATTTTTCATGCGACCAGTCCGTAGATTTATTTGTTGTATAGTTACTAACATAAAAAAGTATATAAAAATAAATATAAAAGTATAAAAATAATAATAAAAAACAAAATAATAATACTGTAATAATACGGATAATAAATAGTAATAAGGAATTATATTTATAACTAATAAAAATGTAATATGTAATAATATATTAATATAATAATATAATATAATCATTCGTACAAATAAAAAACAATGGTTACTGGTACACCAAAAATACAAACATAATTTTTAAATACAACTTTTTAACGAACCACGATCCAGTATTATATTTAATTAAGACTTTAAATTTCTTGTAATTAGGCCTGAAGATCCTACTTTTTTAGTTGAGGCTACGAGCATATAATTATATATTTCGCCACGTTTGTAAATGGTGTTTGCCACTAGCAGAACTGTAACAAACTAACAATTTTTATCATTCACTAAGATTTGTTGTTAATTTAAGTATCAATGTGAATATCTACAAATTTTCGAGACGCCGGTTCAACGATAAGCCGGAACATCTCGCACTAAAGGGTGGAGAAGTGACTGGTGGTGGACATATACATCACTTATCGGCCTTTAGAATGTAGTGTGAGAGCAGTGCAAATTATTGGTGCTTTGCTTACTAAGGAAGAAAAATACAATGTTTTTTATAGTGCAGAATGTCAAAATTACCCTGGACCACAGAGTAGTTCTGAGGGTCTAGGAAGAAGAGAAGAATAGCCGCTAGCTGGATTGTATTTTGTATTTGTATTGGTCCAGTTGTTGAGTTTGTTGTTGTTTGCTGATTATTAAGGTTTGTTTAGTTTATTTTATTGCTATTTAATTACTTATTATCATACACCCCATCGTTAGAAATAGTAGTTAATTGTTTGATGTTGATTTCGTTTTAGCTTTCAGGCTATAAGTATTTCAAATATCTCCAGCCTGATTCTATTTTGTTTTGAAGGTGTTGACTCATCTAGGCAGCTAGACTAGAACATAATGGCTAGAACATCAGCAAAGGCAAAGAAATCCAGGCAAGAAGTTTTGAAAAGTAAAGCTGAAGAAGCCCAGAAAGAACAAGCAGCCAAAGAAAGCGAAGAGACAAATGAATCTACTGACAAAGAAAATGATGACTCCAACTATGAGGTATAGTTTAGCCTTGTCCTAGCTCACATGTTTTGTCCCGAGTAATATTTGTATATTAGGTAGTGTCTCATCAAAAACTAGGATAAATTTAACGTTTATTCTAAAATTCACCAACAATTTGGTTATAGACCCAGGCTTGTGTACAATAGGCTACAGTGTAGGCTTAACTATAAAGTGATAAACAAATGAATATACAAAACTTACCTTTTACAAAAAAGCAGAATATAAATGTTGAAAATTAGACTAAAAACAAAATGTGAACGGCATTCAACATTGATGCTCGGAACTATCAAGACCGAGGATGGTCTGATCGGATAGAGCTTCTATTTCCAGGGTATGGGGTCGAGAGCTCGATACTCGCTAGGGGTAACATTTTAAGGCTTAACTTGTTGTCTACTTAAGAGTTCCATTCCATATTACACGTTTATTGTAAGAAAAACTATTCAGCTTCGCTTTTGCTCATTATGATACATGACTTAGCAAAGCATACCCTTAGTCAATACTTCAATAGGATCAAAATCGGATGCACAACTTTATGGTTCTACGGAATTTAGAGTTGTTTATTTCAGTTCAAAGTGTGTTTACGTTTTGAACCTTTTGGCATAGGAGGCAGGTTAGAAATATCAAGATAATTATATGTGGGTAATGAACATTAGCCAGCCATATGATCAATGATGACTTCTGGGCTAAACAACAATACAAGGGTATTAATTTGAAATTTTATTTTATTTCAGTAGGGACAACCGTTGATATTTTGTTATAAACAATTGATCGTTTCGTTTGTTTGCAGGTTGAGAAGATTATCCACTCACGCATGTACCGAGGGAAGAAACAATACCTGGTGAGGTGGAAGGGATATAGTGACGACAGCGACACCTGGGAAAACGAATCTGTCCTCAACTCCTGCGCAGAAGTCCTTGAGGCTTTCAACAAAGAAAATGCTGAGAAAGAAGCAACCAATAACGAAAACAGTGAGGATGAGAACCAAGTGGAAGAAAATGCTATGGCAAAGAAGAAAGGGAGGCAGAATGATGCTAAAAAAAGAACCAAGAATGAAAAGGCAACTTTACCTCCTAAAAAGGCTAGACGGGAAGAGGAGAAGACGGGGGACGAAGGAGATGAATCTGCAGAAAAAGATTACGAGGTTAGTTGTCCATCTGTCGGCCAGTTTTCGCTTTTGAACATTAAACTTAGTTAAGCTTTTAAACTATGTTTTATTGGGAATTCTAGCTCAAATCTTTTGAGTATTATTGGGGACTTTTCTTTACTTGACTATTACCGTATATACTCGAATCTAAGAGGCACCCATAATTTCCCCCTGAATATACGGTAAAAAACTCTACACCCTCGTATAAGAGCCTTACGTTTTATAATGTCAACAGCTAGAGGGCTATGATTTGTCAGGCCCCTGACCCCTCCTTAGCAACCAGTGACGTAATTGCCAGCTGCAGCTGTCAAGAGTAAAAGCAGAACAAAGAATGCATCACGATTACCTTCCCTTTCCCATCCCAAACCCCGCCCTGCTCCACCACTACACCCCTCCCACAGCACAAAAAATTTTGTAAACAAGGATCAGCAGCAGGAGATAAGGAAGACAGGTAGAGAGATAAAGGACCATCTGGGGGCTGGGGTCTGGCGAGGGACTATTTTTTCTAGACAGTTAGTTCATGTTTTTGCCACTGGTGATTGCCCCATATTTCCAAGCGCTAGTGTTTGCTTTGAATAGATGCGTATCTCCTTCCTGTATGCTACTGCTTCCCTTCTCTTCCTTCTTTTCCCCCACCAACCTACAGACAAGGAGGGAGGGGAAGAAGGATGGAGAACATGACGAATGCAATAAGAAGCAATTCTGAGTCCCCTCTAGTCACAAAAAATTCTTTCATTCCACTCTTCAAAACAGGCAATGCAATTTGCAACCCTGTTGTGTTTCCTACCTCTCGTGGCCTATCTGAATGTTTTTGTCATGTTTTGATAGTTTTTGTAACTCTTCAAATTAACTCAATATTTTTATGAGTCTAAGACGCACCCTTATTTTAGAGCCTAAAATATGGTAAATAAAGTGTGTCTTAGATTCGAGTATATACGGTATTTATTGCCCGAAGAAGTACTTGTAGTTAGCTACTCGGAGAACACTGGACAACCGGTAACATTGTGATGTTTCCAGGTGGAGAAGATCCTGGAAGTACACACGAGAAAGGACGGGAAGCGTGAGTTCCTGATCCGGTGGAAGGGGTATCGACCGAGCGAGGACACTTGGGAGCCCGAGGCACACCTGGACTGTGCTGACCTCATCGACAAGTTCATGGACAAAGTGGAGAAGGTACGGAAACGTTGGAAACCTGTAACCGTAGCTGATTACAGTTACAATTACTCCAAAATGTAACTGGCCTGTTACAAGTTACCTCCCACAATTACGTAATTGTATCGATAAGTGTGTTCGAAATTGGAATGATAGAATGCCAACCATTTTTTTGTGACGATTTTCCGGAAATAGTTTTAATTGAACAAGGCCTTCTACTTCACACAAGAGTTCATGAAGGTAGGGCCTTTTTCATGCCTGCAGCTATGGCCGCCGCATGTAGTTAAAGCATGGTTTTCAAGGTTTACAACTAACCATTAAAAAGAAAACTGATAGGAACAAATAAAGTTAGTTATGCTTAGGGGTTGAATTTTCGTAATAATAATTGTTTTGTCCATTCGTTGGCAGGTAAGTAGGTATTGACGGTGAGCGTAAGCCTGCAAAAACATATCGCTACTTGGCTGCGGCGTTACAATTTGCTAATTTACCTCACATATAAATGGTTTCCTACATTGGCCAAACGGATTACAACATTTTGACCAAATGTAAAAAGCTAGACTTTTGTTTACAAAACAAACTGTGTCATTTGGTGAAAACCCCTAACTAGTTTTTCACCGCTAACTTTACGTTCACCGTTTTCTAGTCTCATCTGAATTGAAAACAAAACTCACGTCATAGCAATGTAGCGGTCACCGGGAAACCATAGTTTAAACAGCTGGTTAATTAATTGCTGGTTAAGTTGTTTACAGTCTGCAATGTTTACATTTTTACACATGGTTCAAAACACTTGAATGAATTATTGCAGATTATTCATGCAGTAAAGTTATTCTTTATAAATTATTTATTAATTTACATGTATACATTAGGCTAAAATAGTTAAATTCAAACTGTAACACAAAAATGCAAGACCAAAACAGACCAAGTAAAACTTAACCTCAAAAAATATCCAGCTTTCCTATTGGTTGACTGTGGGTTAAATTTGAACAGCCAATTGAGGCTGAATTGAAAAAAAGTGCCCTAATACTTTTTATTTTTGTGTTCTATTTATTTTTTTTTATATATTTTAATGTGTTTGTATTTAACTATGTTTTTTTACACATCTTGTCACGAAATAAAAATTTCTGTCTGGCGCAAAAAGAAATGCATTGAGAAATCATCCTATCCAACACCTAAACTTGAAGGGTTGTTAATTCAAGTGATTGAATTTATTTTACAAATGTCATGTTTTTCACAGGCGAAAAGTATTCCGGCCCGAGAATTGAGGGAGTCTAGGAATCCCGTCGACAGATTCATACCTCAAGGGAGTGTCCACGGAAGGTCCAACTTGCGGCGAAACATGGGCTTCAGGTAATCTAATCTTCGGTTATTTTTTTTTTCAGTTCTGTGCTTAGAATTCAGATTGAGTAGAGCGTAGAGAGGGGTGTTAGGACAACACCAATGGGAGCGTGCATGACATTCCATAAGAATGTTTTATAGTTAAGGTACAATTAGTACTTTTTATCGAATTTCCGTTAGCATGATATGACCCAGACCCGGGACCATAAAATGAGCACCGATCCTGACTTTCACCGAACCGGTTTGGGCATTTTTCATTACTTTTTATATATATTCTCTACAAATTGCACTTTTGTCAGATTTTCACCAAATTTGGTGCAAATGTTCCTTTTGCAAATATCTCAGTCGAGTTCGTAAACCATCAAAATTGGCCTACGCGAACCCCGCCCTTCCTGTGATCGTACAGAAGGCCAAGTTGAGCGTAGCGAAGTGAATAAGAGTAACAAATCGCAAAGGAAATTTGATCTGCTTTAGCGCTTAGCTGTGTGTAGCTCGGTATTTCATTTAGTTTTTTTTTTTTCACTATTTATATCCGATCATCAGAATCTGGAATAGATTATTTCTCAGTAAACTAAACCCCATTAAGATTGATTGAGTAGTTCTTCTTACAACAGTCGTTCTTTACAATAGATCAAATATTCCAATCAAACAATACGATTGGAACAGCTGACGTTCTTACTACATAAAGATCATTAAAATTATCCCAAGAAAGAAAATATCTTCGAAACAAACCTTTATTTTCCGGAAATTAAATGTGCAGTTTTAGCTCGTCATGTGTCTAAAGCAACTGTTTTAGAGCACAATGACAAATTTTTGTAATGTATACGCTCAATTGTTTTTGCTACACTACAGGGTTAAACAACCATGTAAATATGTTTGTATGTGCCACAGTTTTAGTTTAAAAAATTCCTTTTAAACTTGAGTTTCAATCGTCCGCAAAGTGCCTTAATCCTCGCAATGTTTTTCAGAGGGCAGTACCAAGAGTGAAGAATGTCTCCAAGAAATCAAAACCAGCTCCAGACACCAGACATAAGTCTCAAGATGTTTCTTTATTTACATTTAATAGTTTATAGAAATCAGTAGATCTGATGCTGTGGATTCATTCTGTGTTTATTTCAACTCCTGACCAGTCTAGTAGATCGGTAGTTTCTCGTCTAAATGTGTGAAATAAGTTTTTGCTACAAACGCAACTTTAAGAGTAAACTTTAAATTAAAAGAGTTTATAGGTGTTTTTCTGATAGATGTTGATATTATTTCAAATGTAAAAATGATAGTTTGTTTGAGTTTGTTGTTTTCTTAGGTTTATATTAGAGTGTTAGTTTTAAGAATATCTTTCGTTATTTACAAGAAAATTAAATAAGACTGCGTTGTAATAGGTCTTACTTTTGTTTGTGATTTTATTTCATATTTACTAAATTGCACTAAGAGTTAATTGTTTCATAAATATATTTTAATCTCATTTGTTGTGCCAGGAAAATTTTAAAGCATAAGTTTGACCGACATATTTTTTTGTCATTTAGAAATAGAAAAACAACATAGCATAACAGGTGAGTAATTAAAACGGCACTGCTCGAATATATTAATACTGGTACCAGAGTTTTACAAGATTTTAAATAATATATATTACCTAATAAAATTTTCAAAAAAGTGTTCATCGGAAGCATTGCAGTACATTGTCCTATTTTAAATAATACGTATTTCAAAAATATCTGATGAAAATTGTGGGAGTGAAGTGTCTCAAGATTTGTTGCTTTTACATTATTCTTATAGGACAAAAAACAAAATGGCCACCAGGTACTTTGCACTCTTGATGTAAAAAGGTTTAAGAACTGCTCACAAAAACAACCTAATTTCAGTGTCACACAAAATGTAAAAGCGAAATATTAATAGCAAACCCCTTTGTGTACCATGTTTTGAATAAAATATATGGTTATATACAAATAAATTCCTTTGTATCCGTACTAAACGTAACAAAAAACAGCATACATTTGAGCTTGTGTAGTTACCTTTTAAAGACTAAAAATTATTAGCAGTACAATTTAATTTCTTTAGAATCTAATTGTGATTTTATAACTGTGAAAATATTTGGAGTTAAAAAGTATTTGTGCTGTATGGGTACAAAGAAACCAGTATAAGTTTACGAATGGTTTTTTATTTAATATAACTTGTAATAAAGTTACCTGTTCTTTCATATTATTGTATTTGTACCCTCAACAGTAAAAAGTGTTAAAACTTTGTTGGAAATTTATTTCACCTGAACACAACCTTTCACCCTGCATGTCTATAGAGTTAAAGTACCTAAGTATGTTTTGTGTACCATCAGTTAAGTATTGAAGAGGGAACGTACAAATCGTTCTACCTGAAAAAAAGTTCGTTTGAAATTTTAAATTAGTTTAACAAAACTGCATTTTTAGTTTTACTGTAGTTAGTTTAGTTTTAACTGCATTTGAAATCTGGTTGAAAATCAAAGTAAACTGTTTTTGGAATTTTCGTAATACTTTCTACGGTCTTTATGCAATTTATATTTATTTTTTGCTGTGCGTTCAACTGGATACCTATTCAAGTTATCCCCAAAAAATATTTTGAATCCATAGTTGAATGCAGATTTTTTTTATCAGAGAATATATTAAATTAACAATTGATGTTATAATCTGTTACCAGATTTGACTATATTTACATTTGTTTTATTTTAGCACATGTGAATCATTATTGAATTGTTAGTTTGTCAATAAACATCATTGTCTTACTGTTCTTTGTCCAAGTCTGACTTATTTTTTACATTGGTGCCGAAACTCAATCTAATATGTCATTAAGAAGGTCTATTAGGGAAAAACATCCTCCTGTTAGGTATTCTCCAGAAAATAGTCATGATACAGATGAAAATGAATTAAATCATAAAGATGAAAATGTCCCAACTGAATTAAACAATACTTCTGGCAAACCTGCTTCATCTAAACTTGGATCTACTGTTAGAACCACAACAACAACTTCAAGTCGGTCGTTTGTTGCAAATTGAGCTAGAAAAAATTCAAGAGATGAATAAATTGGAAAAGCAACACGAAGAAAGGGACTGCAACGACAGAAGGAGTTTGAACAAAGGAAATGGAAATTGGAAGCGAAACTGGAGGCCAGTGAGTTTGAGCAAACGACTTCTACAAGCAGGTTGAGTCGCGGTGTTTTTTCAGTATTCCTCTGAAAAAATCGGATTGTGCAGATGTTAGTGGATTCTCAGACAGGCTATACAACCCCAACCGCTTCTATTCGCAAAAGCAAAAGCTTCCATCTTTCAGTGGCAAACCTGATGAGTGGCCAATGTTCTATACACTTGTCCATCTGTGAAGAGGAAAATCTTGCTAGAGTAAGAAATTGTCTAGAGGGAAATGCATTTAAAATGGTTAAACCGCTGTTCATTTCTAGTAAAACCTTAGAATAGGTGGTCGCCCTGAGAGACCATGTTGTGTGTCAAGGAGGATGAACGACTAGTTTGATAGAGTTTTCTTCTACCGCAGAGTCTTTGCAACTAGAGAACAGCCCTCAATTGTTAAATGAACTTTGTGTAAGCTCCTTACAGTCTTAAGTACAGGTGGGCTGAACATGTAAGTAGTTCTATCCAGGAGTTTTCCAACTGCATGAGTGTTTTGATTTGCACAAAAAGAAGTAGCTATCTGTTGGAAAGCTTCAAGTGCCTCCGTGCCACCAAATGGCGGGTTCGATAGCTGATGAGTTTGGTCTTTCCTAAAAAACCTTGTGGAATAAAAAATTGCTCGTCAACCGTTGAACATAAGCAATTACAACAAGTCAAACCTCTCAGAAATCAACAGTAATCATGTTGAAGATACAATAAATAAAGAGTTTTACTTAGAGTCTGCCCGTTACATTGTATGGACCAACGTGTCAAATCGACACTTACGCACTACTAGACGATGGCTCTACAGTATCTCTTCTAGATTCAACCACAGCAGAAAAGCTTGGACTTGAAGGTGAAACTGACCCACTCACCACATGCTGGTCAAACACAACTCGCCATTTTGACCCGATGCAAGACGAGTAAATGTTCAGATAAAAGGCCTCTATGAAGATGAAGTATTCACTCTGAAAAATTTAAGAACTCAGTCGATCTCCATTGGATTTACCAAGACAAACCATTGATACTGTTAAACTCCAAAAAAGATGGTCCCACCTGAGTTACTTAGAATAACCTCTTCCATCAGCTACGTCAAAACCAACACTCTTAATTGGCCAAGATAATTGTAATTTAATATTGACAAGGAAGGTGGTTGAAGGACCTTCCAACTCCCCTGTCCTGTCGGGGAGTCTTTACACGGCAGATGTCCCGTATTTAGAAACCGTGTTGATGAAAACTTCACCTTTTTTACATAATTTGAAAATGACAGACTACATGATGTTGTGAAAGAATCTTTTGAGATGGATAATTATGGTTCATCAAAAGAAGAAGACGTTAGTGTTAAAACTACTGTTACTATGAATTCCATGGATGAAGACCGTGCCATTAAAATCCCTGAAGAAACCACTAAGAAAATGGGAGACCGATATGAGTCTGGCTTGTTGTGGAAAACGGAAACTTTTAAATTCCCTCCAAGTTACGACAACGCCCTAAAAAGATTAAAAAATATCAAAGGGAAATGAAGAAAGATCAAAACTTTCAAAATGAGTACAAAAGGAAAATAGCTGACTACATTAAAAAGGATTACATTAGAAAACTAGATGAAGACGAGGCTAATGTCCACAATGACCGTTCATATTATTTGCCTCATTTTGGAGTTGTAAATCCGAACAAACCAAACAAACTAAGGTTAGTGTTCGATGCAGCAGCAAAATCGAACGGTGTGTCCTTCAATGTGTGTACTTAGTGGGCCTGATCTTTTGAATCCTCTGCCTTCAGTACTCATGAAATTTCGTCAAGGAAAATTTGGAATAGCTGGTAACATAAAAGAAATGTTCCACCAGGTGCTCATTAAAAAAGAAGACACAGATTCACAGAGATTTCTTTGGAGAGAAAATCCTTACGACAAACCTGACACATACATCATGAAAGTGATGATATTTGGGTCAACTTGTTCCCCAAGCACTGCTCTTCATGTTGTAAATCATAATGCAAAGCAGTTTTCATCAGTCTACCCTGAAGCATGTAATTCTATATTGAAGAAAGAATACATGGATGATTTGCTGGATTCTACTGACTCAGAAGAAGAAGCTAGAAAAAGAGTGCGAGAAATCACAGAAATTCATAAGTCTGCTGGATTTCAGATCTGCAACTGGTTGTCTAATTCGCTCAATGTTTTACAAGATATACCGGAAGAATTAAAAGCTAATTCTACAAAGAAGTTAAATCTGGAAAGTGATTTAATTGCCAACTGAACGCGTCCTTGGAATGTGGTGGGAGGCTGAAACTGACAGTTTTGTTTTTTATCGCAATGCTGAGAAGGTGCAACAAATGGAAACTTGTTACCCACCAAACGGGAAGTTCTACGGGCTGCAATGTCCATTTTCGACCCTTTGGGATTGGTAGTGCCAACCACAATTAAGGGAAGAATGTTAGTTCAAGATATATGGAGAACTAAATTAACATGGGATGAAGTTTTGCCCTTTAACCTGACAAAAAAGTGGCAAGACTGGTTAGAAGAGGTAAAAAACATCCAATGTTTGAAGATACCAAGAAGCTACTTTGAGTCACTCAGAATAGAAGGAATTCAACTCCATTGCTTTGTTGATGCTAGTGAAGAATCCTACTCTGCAGTTGCTTATTTACGACAAGAGAATTTCGAACACTCTTACAAGGCAGCCTTGATTTTTGCACGAGCTAAGGTGACTCCACTAAAACCGACCACCATTCCACGACTTGAGCTGCAAGCAGCAGTCCTTGGTTGCCGACTGGCTAAGAGCATTGAACATGACTTAGCGATCATCATATCCAGAAGAGTCTTTTGGTCAGATTCAGTAACTGCTTTACACTGGATCAAATCTGACCCAAGAACATTCAAACAGTTTGTAGCAAACCTTGTTGGTGAAGTCCAAGAATTGACGAAAACAGAAGAATGGAGATGGGTGCCTTCAAAACAGAATCCGGCTGATATTGCTACTAGAAGTAGCAAGGCATTTACATCACAGACACAAGAGTTTTGGGTGAATGGGCCAAAATTCTTAGAACGAGAAGAAAGCGACTGGCCAGAACAACCTGCAAATTTAAATGTTCTAAATAATGAAGAGAAGAAACTTAAGTTTGTTGGACTGCATGAAGAAGAATCGGAACAACTAGTCAACATAGAAAAATTCTCCTCGTGGGAAAAACTGATCCGAGTAATCGCATGGGGTTTAAAATACCTGAATAAAATGAGATCTCGTGCTAAGAATATGACCAAGAAAAACCTTCATGTTAAAAATCTACAAACTATATAGATTATAAAACTATATAAGATATTCAGACAGAAGAAATAAAAGAAGCTGAGAAGATAATTATTGGGATATCTCAAAATAATAGTTTCAAAGAAGAAAAATCTCTACTAAGAAACAAAAAGCCTTTACCGAAATCGAGTAGAATATTTTCATTGCTACCATTTCTCGATGAAAATGGTCTACTAAAGATGTCATCTAGAACTTGCAACTCACCTGACCAGAGTGAAGAAACCAAATAACCCTATATCCTTGACGGGAAAAGTCACACAGGCACACAGCAAAACTGATTGTTAAGATGTATCACGAAAAGTGTTTTTATCAAGGAATCAACACCGTCATGAATATGTCAAGAGAAAGATTCTGGATCTCAAATCTTCGGACATTAGTCAAGAAAATACACAGCAGCTGCATGAGGTGTAAAATCGACAAGACCAAACCAAGCCCTCCACAAATGGCACCACTACCAGTTTCACGAGTCTCCCGAGTTGAACATCCCTTCTTCTTTACGGGAATCGATTACTTCGGTCCAATTGGTATGGTGTCATATTCACCTGTTTGTCTACACGAGCAATACATCTTGAAGTTGCTCATACTCTTAATACAGAAAGCTGCGTCATGGAGTTGCGTCATCTCCTCAAGATCCTGACCCGATTACACCAAACCATTTTCTCCGCGAAGCCTTTAAAATAGATATCAATGATAATGTGCTTTGTAAACGTCAGCTAACCCGCGTTAGAACCTTACTCGACAGCTTTTGGAAGAGGTGGATTCGAGAATATTTACCGTGCTTATCTCGAAGATGCAAATGGCACAAACCTCTAAAACCACCAAGTGTTGGAGACCTAGCCATTGTTATTGAAGAAAACGGTCCTCGGAACATGGCCACTTGGTCGAATATCCGCAATCTACCCATCAAAAGACGGTCAAGTGCGAATTGTGGATGTGGACACTTCAAAAGGAACCTTCCGCAGACCCCTCACAAAAGTGGCTGTTCTCACTTCTGCGGAGGAGACAATGTTATAATCTGTTACCAGATTTGACTATATTTACATTTGTTTTATTTTATCACATGTGAATCATTATTGAATTGTTAGTTTGTCAATAAACATCATTGTCTTACTGTTCTTTGTCCAAGTCTGACTTATTTTTTACAATTGATGTTTTTATTTATTTATTACAAACGGCAATAGCCAATGTATACATGGTACAATAGATGGTTGTGATTAGAAATATGAAACAACAGTGATTTGTAACGATGATTTCAATAATAACAATATGATGTATAACAATTGATAAATATTTGTAAATTTAACGAATTTTAAAAGCTAAAAATACTGAAGTTATGCTTTCTTGACAAACTTCGGGGTATTTTGGTGTAAGGAGACTTCATTACATTTTTTACATAGCTTGGAGCAAGAAGTATCAATAATATTCCGTATCAAAATTAAATGGGGGAATACATCAAAATCTCATTTAGAGAATACAGAGGATTAGATGTTAAAATCCTCTTCAGGGTGACCTCCATCTTGTGTGAGTTCAGAGACTTGATGTGGACTGGCAGCATATTGTAAATTCTTACAGCCCTCATAAAGCGGCGTTACAGCCCTCATATTATTTCTAATTTAAGAAACCTCAAGAATTTTGGACGCACGTCACACCGCTTGGTGCGACGTTACCATGACTGTGCTTAGCGTCAATATATAAACGGTCTATGCCGCAAAATTTACTTGTTTGCACTATGTGGCGTTTTTCTTAGCAAAGAGTATAAAACCAAGTCTTATCTTACTCTGTGGTTAGTAGCGCTTGGCGGTTTTTCTTTTACTTTTTTTCCGTGGTGATCGTATCATCGCAGGCCGTAGCTTTCAAGATGGGACTCTAGCTCTTTACTAATTTATTGAGTAATCTTTATATTTATTATTCATTAGTAGATTGGTAGCAATACATTTTTGTAAATCGCCTGCTTTGATTTTACTTGTGATAAATTATAACACACCATGCCAGGACTGAGGTCAGCTAAAAACGTTCAGGTAAGCCTAAACCCAAAAGTTGGCTAGGTCGTTTTGGGATAATTGATTGTTGTGACGTTGCTATTGTTTTCATGCCAGAAGGTTTTTTAAAAATTATTTTTACATTGTTTAAATCATTTTCTTTTGATGCAGTTTTTACCAATTTCTGCATGTAAGTTATTATTTTTGTAAGTTATTATTTATTAGTTATTTTTGGCCATTATGCAGGATGTTAACTCTAAAAAGTATCTTTAGAACAAAAGACACTATTCTGGAATTTTAGTACGTAACTTGCAAAGTAGTTTCATTTTTGTAAATTATGGGCAACTTCAAGTAGGCTACATTAGAAAAAAAACTATTTACATTCATTTTTAAGAGTAGCTTTATTCCGCAGCGGATAGTGGGCCTTGGAGACTACTTGACCGTCAGGCAAAATTTTTAATTTCCTTGGGAAAGTTTCTTAAGTATTTCCAATGTTGAGCGTTTTTATGCAGCAGCCTCGAAACTTCGTTCCATTGGTAAAAGTTATTATTTTGTCATTTTTTACAATTAAAATTAAAACTTTGTAACGGTTTCATTGGTTTTCTCCAACGGAGAAGTGGTTGGCTTCTACTTTTTGGGATCAGGATTTTAGTTGTTGTGGTAGGAAAGCAGAGAGACTTTTGCCCTGTTTACAGTAGGCCTATTTCATATTCTTCCTTACATCGTCCAAGTGTGTGTGACTATCGGGAGTATGTGCAGGACCTTGATCTACACAGAAAGGATTGTTATTTCAAATTGGTTCATGGTTTCGAGATGATATCTTTTAGAACTAAAGTGAATAGGTTCCTTGGAATGTAGCACAGGTCCTTAAGCATTACCTTTACTGTTAAATTAATATTAGTTTTATGTTATAATTTATGATACACAAATTACTTTTATAACTACACTGTTACTATCAATGGAATTTTCTTATTGATTTATTACATGTTTTTATAATCCCAGATATTATGATTTACTCTGCTTTTCCAGGGCTCTTCCGAGGTTGTGAAGAAAACCCCCAAGAGGGCAGGACGTCTTACAGACAAGAAACTTGCGGATGCATCCAGTGAAATCAGCATCGACACAGCTGAAGCCAGAGATGAAGTATGTACGATTGTATGCGCCAGCGTAACAAAATTTGTTCCCCCCAATTCAGAGAAAAATGACTAATTTATTCATTATTCTCTGGGCTTTTTGGCCAGAATATTCTAATTTCAACGTCAGTCTTAGTTTTACAGGTTGACCTCACACCAAAAAACGGGGTGAGATTTGCCAGGTGTTAACTATGTGTGTAACCGGAAAAAATTACAATTTTTGGCTACCGTGTGGTTAAGTGGAAGAGAGGACTCTAAAAGTCCTAACTTCACCACCAATAAAGACGTTATTAATTTTATTTTATTACTATGTGAAAAAAAAGAAAGAAAAAAGTTGGAAAAAGTATGTGAAGACAAAATTGTGAAAGGTGCTACACAATAATTGTTCAACGGGAGTAAAGCGGCACTAGAAACTTTTATAGTCAAATAAAACAACACGCTGGTTTTATAACCAAACGAAACCAAACACATTACTTGAGTTAAAGTTGTATGATGAATAAATGTACACTCTTTTAGTCCAACAGAATTGTTTTATTGATTCTGGAAAACATATTCTACTTATCTCTGCTACTAGAACTCAATCTGTTTTTCCAGGATTCTTCACAGGTTGTGAAAAAAACCCCCAAGAGGGAAGGACGTCTTTCAAACAAGAAACCCAGTGAAATCAGCACTGACACTCCGAAAGATGACGAGGAGGACGGGTCTACAAATGAAGCCAGAGATGAAGTACGTACTGAAATTGCTTGTAGTAAGAGCAAGCTTTTAGCTTGAGGGAAAGAGGGGGTGGTGGCCGCAAACATTCACTAAATCACTATTTGAGATGCCGACCACTCTCATGAGGGTATTTTAAGGCAAATATGTGGTGAAGGATGAGTGTGATGAGTGGTAGTAATGAGTTATGAGGTGTAGTCTTGTTACAAACTAAGGCCGACTCTTCCTTAGCATGGGTCATTAATTAATAGCCCAATGACCAATGGATATACAAGGACCAACGGCTTAACGTGACTTCCGAACCACGCAGGTGATGGTCTGATATGTTTAAACAATGGTGGGAGTTGATGCAGGTATCATCAGATGATCACTGAAACTATCTGAGCCGCTTTAGACCTATATCATCCTCAAAACCTGACCTCCATGAAGCTGGATTACAGGACCACGCCATGAGTCCCAGTCAATTTGTGTTAGGTGCTAAACAATTGTTTTGCAGCAGGAAAGGCATTAGAAACTGATAGTCAAGTAAAACTGATTTTATGATACATTTAATGAATGAATTATGGTACATAAAATAATTTATTAAATCAGCTGTTGTACCGTAGTTTAAGTTTTACAGTTTTCAAAGTTTTTTTTCTTCTGTTTAAAGCTTTTTGCCAGAAGCCTTGTTTAAATAATTCATATGCACGTTGCAACCTTTTTCTTCCCTGTAAATTTCTAATAATTATTTGTCTAACAGTATTCTATGTTTTTTTGTAAAATAACTACACCGTATATGAAATATTTGAATTTTGAAAACTACCCACTTGTTCTATAACCTAACTAAACCAAAAGCATTAAATTATTTAAATCCATACGACAAATAAATACACTGTTTAATTCCAACAGATTTTCTTATTGATTCATGAATATATTTCCTGCATGATCCCTGCTACTAAAATTTTCTCTGGTTTTCCAGGATTCTTCCGAGGTTGTGAAGAAGAAAACTCCCAAGAGGGCAGGACGTCCCTCAAACAAAAAACAAGAGGATGAAGCGTCGAGTGAAATCACCATTGACACTCGGAAAGACAGTGAGGAGGAGTCTACCGCTGAAGACAAAAATGAAGTATGTTCCCCTATAATTAAGCCATGATATATTCTTAATTCATATTTATTCTCTGGTTTTTGTGGCCAGAATATTCTACTTTCTAAGGCAGTCCTAGCTTTACAGGGTGATCGCAAACCAAATTAACTGAGAACTGTGCGTTAACTATGTGTGTAACCAGGAAAAATTATAATTTTCGGTCACCATTTGTTAAACGAGAGTCTAAGCAAATCCCACCAGTAAAAAAAATGAGAAGAGTAATCTGTGAAAGGTGCTACGCAACAGTGATTTTGCTACATAAATTATTTATTACCTCCGGCTGAATCTCTGGACGTTGATCAAATCTAATAAAATTCCATGTAATTCTCCAGAATTCTTCCAAGGTTGTGAAGAAAACCCCCAGGAGGGCAGGACGTCCCTCAAACAAAAAACAAGAGGATGAAGCGTCCAGTGAAACCAACTCCAAGTCAACAGCTAAAGAAGTACGTTCACCTCGAAAGCAAAATATTATTCTAATTTAATCTTTATTCTATGGCTTTTGTGGCTGGAATATTCACTTTTCAATGTCAGTCTTAATTCTAGAAGATGACCAAAAACACTCAGAGAAAACAGGAAACTATGTGTAATTTGTGTACCATAAGTTGCGTGTTTAACAGGAATAAATACACTTTTCGGCCACCATATGAGAGTTTTAGGTTTGAAGACGAATTTGTGAAAGTTGTTTATGACTGTTTTTGTCCTTACTGAAAGGAAATTTTATTGGTTTTATTTTACGGTTTGAAATATTATTTTCATCGTTTCTGGTAGAAAAGCACTTTGGGCTGATCCAATATTATTTTGAGTAAAGTGGTTCTTTTGTAGGACTCGTCAGGAAGAAAAATCAACTAAAAATCTCAAGAGAAAATCAACCAAACAAACTATAGAATCTCCAAAAAAAGCAAAGAGAACTCCAGCGAAGAAAAGTATCAACAAATCTGCAAGTGAAACTGATCAAGGCAGTGACGAGGAATCCACAGACGGACAATCCTACGAGGTAAGTGTAAAAAACAGCACGCAATATGAATGGTTTAAATATGTCCCTCAAGTAAAAGTCATCTGACAGTTGTATTCAGATTTGCTAGACCCCAAAAGTCCCGTTTGTTGGACTTACCTGTTGTTTTATTTTGAAATATAACATTAAACAAACTTTTCAAATACTGTAAATATTAGTTGACTTTAACAATGAGTTTTTATAACTACTGTATTGGAATTTAAACAAATACAAATAACCTTGAATCAGTCTTAAATTTCACCATTAAATCAAGAAATCAATAAGAGCGTATAATTATACACATTTAAATCAATTGTATACATTTTTTTTGTAATACATATTTTCTACTGTGTTTAGCACAGTGTACAAAGAGTTGCTAAGATCATCAAGTTACTTGTTTGTGGGAAATACCGGCAAAGAAGTGGTACCCAAAAATAGTTCAAAAGTCCTGTTTTCAGACTTGGTGTTTGAAAATTCCAAGTAGAGCTTTGAAAATTGGTGAAATAGTCTTGAATTTGATCAATAGTAACCCTATAAAATAACTGTTTTGGACATTTCTATCCCTTTTAAATGCTGGTCAAGAACCAGCGGTAGGAATCAGTCCCTCCCTTGTCAAAACTATGCTTGCCTATAGGGCAAATGCGCGACACACTAAGCGATGGTAACAACTACCATGCCAGGAACCCGCCAAACTTTTAGTCAAGAATCCATCAAGGATACTTACTAAACATCTGACCAGTCTCAGTCGCCAGAACATCAGACTGGTAATTTCGTATATCACAGGTCATGGGCATTTCAGAAATCACCTAGCCAAAATGGGTCTCTACACAGGAGATACTAGTTAGAGGTTATGTGAGCGTACTCTTGAGTCCGCAAAACACATTCTTATCAAATGCGAGTCCCTTGAGGCCAGGAGAAGGGGTCTTCTGGGGTCTCGTGAGTGGCAGGAGTAACACCCATCAGAATTGGGTAGCGCGATCCTCGAGCTTTGTAAGAAAATGGGGGTGGGGCTGCCCACAATAATCTAATCCCTATTAAATGCTGTTCATCCACCTTGCAAGTTATCACATAGACTTGTTTTGTATAGGTGAGCAAGATACTGGAAGTGCACTTCTGCAAGGATGGTAAGCGTGAGTTCCTAGTGCGCTGGAAGGGATACAAGCCGGAGGACGACACTTGGGAGCCAGAGGAGCACCTCGACTGTCAGGAACTCATCGACAAGTTCCTGCTCAAGGTGGAGAAGGTACAAGTCCTTAGTTTCCCTGAGACTAGATTTATGCTAGAAGTTGGCGGGTCTCGAGGGATCAAGAGGGGATCAGGCGGGAATCCCCTTAAAACAGGGCGTTTTGGGATTTTTCGGTAAACAGAAAGAAAGAAAATACTCCGTTCTTTTGGGTTTTCCGTAATTTGGGTTCTTTTTTTTAGAGGCATTTGTTTCCTAAACAGGAGTGTATTTGTGGGGATTTTCAGGAGAAAGGGCCATTTAAGGGTCCGCATCGGTGATCACTCAGAGAAAGGCTGAAATCGTCCGCCCAAGAAAAATTTGACACCGTAACAACTGGCGAAACACCGGCCTTCTTTCAACTGTCAAACAAGCGCTTGCAAGAGTTCGCAGCAGCCTGTTTTTCACTTTTAAAATAATGTTTACATTAATTAATAAACATGATGTGTTTGGAAACGAGGGGAGGTTTCTGAAACATATATAGAGCCCAATTTCTCATAAGTTGTTTAATAGTTTAACAAATAGTGCTTTTCAACTCCTATTTTGTACATTTAAAAAACCTCTTGAAATTAACTTCAACACCAAACTCAATAGCAAATCTAATGAGTAACAGCTAACCTTGTTTTGGAACGTTGTTGCAGGCAAAAGGAAGTACGATGCGATATGGTGGAGCGATAAGAACAGTCCGGGAGAAGCCGAAAACCACGGTCGTGATGGCACATAAAGTGCGAGGCCTTAGGTACAACGGCTTCCGGTGAGTCTTTCTTCTATTCTATTTTTTTTTTTAGAGGGCTTTGTTTTCTAAACAGGAGTGTAAAAATTTAGACATATATTTATCTGTTTCATGTTTTAAGTTTTGGTAGTGTTAAACTTCTTTAGAAGTACAGTATGCGCCAAAATAAACAATACTGAAACTTAATACGCTATTGTTGCCTTGTCGCATAGCCGGGACAACTTTTGACTGTTGCAAAGTCTAAAAGACCTTCATTTATTTCATGTCTGAGGTTATTTTTTATTATTTTTTATTTTTTATCTTTTTTCTGACTTGTTGCTAACTACTGCAGAGGAAGCTTTTATCGTAGAGCATTATTTTCGCTCATACGGAGTTGGACTTTGGTTGGGCCCGGTTTGTCCCACACTGCATTAGCTTTTCAAGAGCATTTCCACAAAAACCTACCTAATAATTATATAATGCTTACTTTTTTCACAAGTGTTGTAGAGCGGGTAGTGTTTGACCCAACGGAAGGGCTGTTCACTGCTCAGGTCGCCCAAAAACTGCCTGAACGAATGAAAATCACGGGAGAGTGTTGCAGAGAGTGTTACAGTCACTGAATAGAAGCTTAAGGCAAACGTCTTTGAAAATAAATGTTAGCAACTAGTCGTTGAGAAGAATTTCCAGAAACCTTGGTGTTTATGAACATTTTGCGGAAGTACCCACTAGCCACAATAATTCAACTAAAGAAAAAAAACCAAGTACATAAGAGGGATGAAACAACCCATCTTCACTAAAGTTATACACAATTTTCAAGCACGGTATGAGTCTGAAACTGAACAGAATTCATATTAAACGTGAAATGAATTTATTTAAATATATTTTATATCCTTTTAAGTATACATTTTATTTTCTAACAGTAAAACAGTAAACACAATCTTAAAATTTCAGTATTGTTTATTTTGGCGCATACTGTACTTTTAGACTACAATATTTTACGTTTTGTTTTGTATACAACAGCTGATTGCTTATTTACATTTGAATTTAGGAGTAAATGTTTATTGGTCTACCTTTACTTCTAAATCCACATTGGGAGTGTAAATCTAACCTCTTTTTTATACAAATGATGCGGTTGTTTACATTTTTCAGCTTGTAAAACTATACTACTAGTGGAGTTTTTGTAAGACTGTTTTATATCAACTTATAGTGTAGCTTTAGACAACAATTTAATATAATAAAAATTATCTAGGCCTAGTTGATATCAAACTCTGCTAAGGACTAGAAAGATCTACACAGCCAACTCGTAACTGCCTAGTTATTTGTTGTTTTTAATCCAAGATGGCTGCCGCAATCTCTAGCGATTATGCTTGACAGAGTGAAAATATCGCAGCTGACGCCTAACAATAGTGTGGAATTTGCAGAGTAATGCGTTTTTCTTTATGAAACAGAAATATTCCGACTCCCACCTGAATTAACTTTAAAACTGATGTTTTCTTAAAATTGGATGAAGAGCTTTTATTTATCTACACAACTTTATAGTTGACGAAAAGACTCCCGACTTCTATTTTCTACACGATTTTATGAGTTCCTCTAAGTAGTACTTTATACGAAACAGGGCCCAAGAGTAAATGATTATGGATTAGGAGCAAATAGAAAAATATGATATGAAATAATAATGATTATGAGTCAGGCCAAGTTACGACTGAGCATGGAGAGTTAAGACGTCTTTACATGTCCATTTCCTCACCAGCTTTCTAATGATCTTTCCTTCTGATTCAAATAAGATATGATGGATTTAGTGAAACATTCATTGAAAACATTCCTTCATTTTACAAAATGCCAGAAAGCACCAAGTACAGAAATGACAAAAAAATCGTTTTATAAGACTGGGACTCGTGGCGTGGTCCTGTAATCCAGCTTCATGGAGGTCAGGTTTTGAGGATGATATAGGTCTAAAGCGGCTCAGTAAGTCTCAGTGATCATCTGACATATCAGACCATCACCTGCGTGGTTCGGAAGTCACGTTAAGCCGTTTGTCCTTGTATTTCCATTGGTCATTTGGCTATTAATGAATGACCCATTCTAAGGGAGAGTCGGCCTTAGTTTGTAACAAGACTACACCTCCTAACTCATTACTACCACTCATCACACTCATCCTTCACCACATATTTGCCTTAAAATACCCTCACGAGAGTGGTCGGCATCTCAAATAGTGATTTAGTGATTTATTCTTACTTTTAATACCCTAATTAAGACAGTTTTTATCTGTTTCAGCCCTTTTTACCAGGAGTGAGAAAGAAAAGCGTCTCTTCAACCTTTTATCATAAAAACTATATTTGTTAGATTTTAAGTGTGTTGTTTTATAATAAAAGGTTTAATTAGCAACTGTTAAGAAATTTATAAGACTGTGCCTTTAATAGTTTAATGAAATCGCACTAAATGGTATTGACCAATTTATGACTTTTTTTAGGTATTTTCAGTACTTGGCAAACAAGTAAATATTTCCTTTTTGTATCTTTTGTTCCTTTTTTCTGTTTTACGTTTAGTTTTAAATTCTCCCTGTGCTGTTAATTTCATTAGACTATGGTCTACAGAATGAATAAGCTTATGTATATTTATTTGTAATGCAGTTCAAATATTTGATAAATCAGTTAAACAAGTAAATATTTTCTTTTTGTATCTTTTGTTCCTTTTTTCTATTTTACGTTTAGTTTTAAATTCTCCCTGTGCTTGTTAATTTCATTAGACTATGGTCTACAGAATGAATAAGCTTATGTATATTTATTTGTAATGCAGTTCAAATATTTGATAAATCAGTTAAACAAGTAAATATTTTCTTTTTGTATCTTTTGTTCCTTTTTTCTATTTTACGTTTAGTTTTAAATTCTCCCTGTGCTGTTAATTTCATTAGACTATGGTCTACAGAATGAATAAGCTTATGTATATTTATTTGTAATGCAGTTCAAATATTTGATAAATCAGTTAAACAAGTAAATATTTTCTTTTTGTATCTTTTGTTCCTTTTTTCTATTTTACGTTTAGTTTTAAATTCTCCCTGTGCTGTTAATTTCATTAGACTATGGTCTACAGAATGAATAAGCTTATGTATATTTATTTGTAATGCAGTTCAAATATTTGATAAATCAGTTAAACAAGTAAATATTTTCTTTTGTATCTTTTGTTATTTTACGTTTAGTTTTAAATTCTCCCTGTGCTGTTAATTTCATTAGACTATGGTCTACAGAATGAATAAGCTTATGTATATTTATTTGTAATGCAGTTCAAACATTTGAGAAATCAGTTAAATTTTCTATAAAAATGTAGTTTAAAGTTGTGTTTGAAAACAAGGTTAGTTAATTTTGCCTTTTTAGGACTTAAAGGACAATTTTTGGTGTTGACACTTTACAATAGTGGAACATGGGGAAAATACTCAAAAATAAAAGGGCCATTTTTGCTCGTTTTAACGGTCTAACTTATTTTATTCTTTGCTCTTTATTTATTTTACACTTCCTTTGCAAGGAAATATTTGAAAACAAGTAAAATATGCCCTTCAAAACTTTTATAAATATTAATAAAATAAAAAAATCAGACTAGCTTGATTGATCTTTTTGGTGGGAATCACGACACTAAAATAGTCTTTTAGGTCCTAAAAGGGTTCAAGATATGGAAAAGAACCCCTATTTTATGTAAACCCTTGAGACTGTGATCTCTGTCGTTCATAAGTTAAGGTTTTAATGGAATAAACGTTTACAGAAAATGTATTTGGTTGTTATGTTTACAATGATTTGAACTCTCCTGTTATTCAATCTATAGGGTCCAACTATAATCTCGCTGCGAAGTACCATCTTCAGTCACTGAAATACTTGCTGTCTACTAGCCTATTGGTCACAGGGCTGCCAAAAGTCCATTGCAGCAGGGATGCCAATGGAATGGAAGCGGACAGCAAGTATCTCAGTTTCGGCCAATCAGTGACTGAAGATGGTATTCCTAAGCGACACAGAAATATTTTAATGATAGTTGTGACACCAGCCGCAAAAGCCTAGGAATGAAAGGTCCACTTGCAATTTTATTCCCACGGAAATAAAGGTTTGTGGTGATGATCTATTACTCTCTAGGGAGAGAGGATCATTTTGCAGTGACAGCGGGTTTTTCAATTAGTGCCTTTTTAACTAGTAAACAAGTGTAATAGCTTGTTTTGCTATAAACCTATAGCTCCAATCAGAAATGAGCACATTAAAAATTGAATGTTTTGGTTTTGAAAATACTTAGAAATGTTACTTCAGTCCTTCCCCATAGTGAGTCGACTGGACTGTGCTGCTACCTTATGGAGCTTTAATACAAAATTCTAAACTGGCTGCTGATTGGTTGAAATTTTAAGCCACATCAGCTGATAACTGTACACCAATGGTGTAGTTACTTTGACATAGTTAACAAGATCACCACTGGTGTGTAGGAATTGACTCGCTATTGGGATAAACTTTCGAATGACTATTAATGAAATCACTTGTTTGAAAAATCCCTTGATCATTGAAAAGCTAAGGTCTAAATATTAACAGCAACACAAGTGATTCAATTGTTAATCACTCTAACAATATGATTTAAATATGGGGAACAAATGAAAGAGAATAATTCTGAAACAAGACTTCTTTATTTTTATATTCAACATTACAAATTCATGAAACAACAATACCAGATAGAAATAAACACGGAACAAACAAAATATGAGAATAAAACTAATCAAAATCAGTCTTCAGTAAATCAGTCTATAATCTTACAAATAGCTAATAGCGATCTACAGCTAATCATCAGTCTTGTTAAAGGAATACATCAAATTACATTTAGTCAACTTCTTCAATTGTTGGTCCTTGATTTCCGTTGCTGAAGTTTTGACCTTGTCCCGGGTTGAAGCCTTGTCCAGGATTGAAGCTCTGTCCTTGACCAGGGTTGCCAGCTCCATGCAGCTTCGACATGAAGGGAGAGCATTTCTTCTGCAGCTCCTGCAGTCGGTGTTCCAACTCCTCTTTCTCCGCTAGAGTATTGCTCTCTAGCCATCTCAAGGTCTCCTCACATTCGCTCTTCACTGTAGATTTGTCGCTGTCGTTCAGTTTGTCGCCACACTCTTCCACCGCCTGCTTCACGCTGTAGATGTAACTCTCCAGTTTGTATCTTGTGGCGATCTTCTCCTTCTGTTTTTCATCTTCCTCCTTGTACCTCTCAGCCTCGGCCACCATCCTGTCGATTTCCTCTTTGGAAAGTCTCCCTTTGTTATTTTGGATGGTGATGTTCTTAGATTTGCCGGAGCTGGTGTCCTTGGCGGTCACGTTCAAGATGCCGTTGGCGTCAAGGTCGAAGGTGACGTCTATCTTGGGAACGCCAGGAGCTGGTGGTATTCCTGTCAGGTCGAATGTGCCCAAGAGGTTGTTGTCCTTGGTCATGGCTCGCTCTCCCTCGAACACCTGGATGGTAACGGCTGGCTGGTTGTCTGCATAAGTGGAGAAGGTTTGACTCTGCTTGCACGGAATCCTGGCGTTGCGCTCGATGATCTTTGACATAACTCCCCCTGCAGTCTCGATGCCAAGGGACAGCGGGGTGACATCCACCAGCAGGACATCTTGGATGGCTGAGCTCTGGTCCCCGTTCAGGATGGCAGCTTGCACAGCGGCTCCGTAGGCGACTGCTTCATCTGGGTTGATGGAGAGGTTCAATGACTTCCCGGAGAAGAAATTCTGTAGAAGACTTTGGATCTTGGGGATTCTGGTCGAACCTCCGACCAGAACAACATCGTGGATTGAAGACTTGTCCATTTTCGCATCATTGAGAGCCTTCTCTACTGGATGTAGTGTAGAACGGAACAAGTCGGAGCAGAGTTCTTCAAACCTGGCTCGAGATACCTTTGTGTAGAAATCTATACCTTCAAATAAGGCATCAATTTCAATGTTGGCCTCGGTGCTGGATGAAAGAGTCCTCTTGGCCCGTTCAGCAGCTGTGCGGAGTCTTCGGAGAGCTCTTGGGTTGGATTTCAAGTCCTTGCGGTATTTCCTCTTGAACTCGTCAGCCAGATGGTTCACTAGACGGTTGTCGAAGTCCTCTCCTCCCAGATGAGTGTCTCCAGCTGTGGCTTTGACTTCGAAGAGAGAACCCTCATCTATTGTCAAGATGGAAACATCAAAGGTTCCACCGCCAAGATCGAATATCAATACATTCCTCTCGCCCTTCAAGTTCTTGTCTAATCCATAGGCTAAAGCTGCCGCAGTAGGCTCATTAATGATCCTAAGAACATTTAGGCCTGCAATGGCTCCAGCATCTTTGGTCGCCTGTCTCTGAGAGTCATTGAAATAAGCTGGAACTGTAATGACTGCATCTCTAACTGTACCTCCAAGGTAAGCCTCAGCTGTCTCCTTCATCTTAGTCAGAACCATGGAGCTAATCTCTTCAGGAGAAAAGGTCTTACGTTCTCCTTTAAACTCTACTTGGATCTTAGGCTTACCACAGTCACTAACTACTTTAAAAGGCCAATGTTTCATGTCAGCTTGAATTTTAGGATCATCAAACTTCCTACCGATTAGTCTCTTGGCATCAAAAACTGAGTTCTGAGGGTTCATGGCTACCTGGTTCTTAGCGGCATCTCCGATGAGACGTTCGGTGTCTGTGAAAGCCACGTAACTGGGGGTCGTCCTGTTGCCCTGATCGTTGGCGATGATCTCCACTTTACCCTGTAGCCAGACGCCGACGCAGGAGTAGGTCGTCCCCAGGTCGATTCCAATAGCAGGCATTTTCGACGGCATGATGATATCCACTCACAGTATACACTAAACACAATTCCACAATAACAACACTCGTATAATCGCACTGAGTAAAAGTATCGCACTAGCAAGTCGCTTGTGTCACTTGTTACGCACTGAATCTCAGTTCAAACTGGCGGGTAGCGGCCGCGCCGGGAATATATACGGTCAGCTGTTATTTCTAGACGTTTCTCAGCTGTTCTCCGCGCTTGGCCGAGAACTCGCGCTCTCATTGGTCGAGCGCAAAGAAGCTTCTAGATCTGCCCGCTGATTGGCTGACGCGCCGGCTATCGATCCATCCAGAAAGCACTAGAACTCGATAGTTTTCCTTGCGATAAACAATCGAACGACGAAGTCGATAGTAAGCTGAGAGAGGTGGAGCTGTTCCTGCTCTGAGAGAGGTTGACTGTTATCATACTCTCTCTAACCGTACTGCTCCCGCCTCACTTTGACTTCGCTCAACTTGTCTTAGCCGCCATCTTGGTCTGGCTGAAGGGATTTTTAATTTTTGGTACACATGTTAGGTAAGGTGTTATAAGTGTTTTTACCAGGTTTAAATGAAATCGGTTTATAAATACAGTTTTATTCATACCCCGTTATAGAAAATTCGCTAGGATTTTATGGCTGACTATAACCATTTTAGATGTACAGTGACGTGTTAGTGAAGATTAATTTTTAGTTAAATGCCTGTATAATTATTTAATTGTTAGTGACAAACTTTAGGTGAGCTTGTATCTTTGAAAATTTAATTTTATTCCTCTACGCAAACCTTGAATTCAGTTGTATTGAACTAAAATATAATCGCCGAATTGGAAATGTACATACTTTTTAGTTTTAATTGTTTTAAAACGTACGTAATTATATCAATAATAAGTTCAAATATTCTTCAGAAGTAACCGTGTTACTTAATCAAATTAATTAATCAATGCCTGGTTAGGAAATAATACTTATTACAAAATTTATCTGGTAGAAGATACAATGGAGCGCTTTTATTGTTGTACTGTACTTTATTTTGATTTGTTTTACTTTTTATTCTGTAATGCACATAACTGGTATTCCCTCCGTTGTACAATAGGGCTAGAGTGGAACAATTCGAACGAATGAGAGTGAGTGAATGATCAAAATGTATGTTTGAATGGGACCACGATGTCAGAATGCATGGAAAACTTTAGCACAACCTATAAATAACGATTGCATGTATTTGTTTCCGCACTAAACTATTTATTTATTTACTCTTAAAAAAATTTCTTGGAGTTTATAACCCCATTTCGTAAACACCTAAACATCGATTGTAAAATTTGAGTAATGTGCTATCGACTTATACAGAAAGCACTAGAACTGGATAGTGTTCCTTGAGATAAACAATCGAACGACGAAGTCGATAGTAAGCTGAGAGAGATGTGCTGAACGCGGTACGTTTTGTTTCAAATGAGTAACAGTTCTTATTAGCTAATTTCCTCACTGTTTTTAATATTCATAAAAACTCTATTTGTGATTCGATTTTGGTTGTTTATGCCATGTTTAAATAAAATCGGCTCAAACCTACAGTTAATTATAGCATAAAACCAGTTTTTGGGAGGAAAGCCCATTTAACTATCAAACTCTTATTTTATCATCTTTCATTCCTAAACGGCTGTTTATGGCTGTTTATAAGCTGTTTATTTAAGTTAGTGCATTCTTCAAAAGTGATAAAATATCAAAAAAAATGTCGTATTAACCTCAATTTCTGTTTGAGTAAACGCCTTTTAGGCGTAAAAAGAGAACAACACTGGAATTTCAGTTATAGTTTTTAACGAAAATACGTCATAACTCAAAAACTACAGCTAATGCGAAATTTTTTGTAATTACCTTTTTTGAAGAGCGTGTTTTCTTGATATAATACAGTTTGTTGCAGCCCTCTATCTAACGCCGTTATTAAGTAATGGTCAATTCATTGCGGCGAACTTTTCCCCCGTCCCCAAGGTTATCGACGACTTGGCAGGGTGGCAACATTAATTTTTAAATTTACTAATATGATCAAAACAATAATCAGAAATAAAACTGAGTATAAGTTAAAGTAGTGCATGTTCAACTTAGGTGCCGTGCTGAGAGTCGGCGCGGCAGGAGTATAAAAAAGCCACATTGTCAGCTGAGAGAGGTTGGCTATTCATGTTCTGAGAGAGGTTGACTGTTTTTATACTCTCTCTACCCGTACTGATTCCGTCTCACTAAACCTCCCGCTCAGCTTTACTTCTGTGACTGTTGTTATAAAATACTTTTATGCAGTTGTTATGTACTGTGACGTATAAATAAAGATAAACCGATAGTTAATAACAAACTCTTAAGATTATTTATTCTACAAAATAAGCTAGGCTATACAAATTATCTCAAAATATAGGTCTCTCTATATTCATGTCGTGATGTTTTCAAAAAGTTAGAAATTTACTTTGCCTTTCTTGTATATTTACGAGACTTTAATGTTTATTAAAATAAAGTTTTATAACAACAACATACACGATTTTGACACGCACTTATTACACCATGGTAAAACCCTCACCGTCTTTGTCTATTTGAAAAGCTACCGTCTCAGGAAGGTATTAAATTGCTCCAAGCATTTCCTGATGAAATAAAATAGCTAATATGCTCAAGAAACTTCAATTTAAAATTAAAACACTATCTAATCAACCAACCGTTTTACAGTTTAGGTGAGTTTATGGATCCAAATATTTTATAATTAATCATATTATAGATTAGCCTAAGTTTCCTTTAATATTTTCACATGTTTAGTCCTTTCTGTACTTGGTTGTTACTAGTGAATTTGTATTTTTCCATTTTTCTTTTGTCAACACAAAGTACTATTTGTATATTGACGAATAAATTGTTATTGTTATATACCTACAAAGTCGTTTAATTATGATGATTTATTAATTTAATTGTAGTTCTTGACGATTTAAATGTTTTGAACTAAAAATAAAGTAGGCCTATACACAGTGTCTCAAAAGTAACGGAACATGTTCAATGAAGAGATACAGTTAATTGTCTTTGTAAAAGTATTTATTATTATTCAAAATACATTCCTTCTGCAGCGATACTCATGAGGGCACGTTTTTTAATGTCAAGGACTGTTTTATATCATTTTTTAAAATGCCCCCAAAGACCATTGTCACACAATCATTGATGTGCGCAATGGCGTTGTAAAGTGTTCCTTTATTGGATAATTTTAGCTTTAAAAACAGAAAATAGTCCCATGAAGATAAATACGGTAAATGTGAAATATTTTGAAGCAGTTAAAACTCCAGGACTTTTTTCTGCTCAAAACTTCACGGCCCAGTGAAGGGCGCATTGTCGTATAACACGAGCCAAACAATTAAGCCCCCATATTCGAACCTCTGTCGTGCTTGGATGTCAATTTATTTATTTCACATTTTAAAATCACATACTAATATTACTTGCATTCGAGTTATCTATCCGAACTAAATGTTCAGTTGTGGTTCGTTTAAGCCGCAGTGAGGGATTCTACGGCCACCCATTTTCAAAATTGCACTAGCTCCATAACATGTACAACAACTTTAAAAAAAGGTAACACTAAAGAACTTAGTAATTGATTAGATAACTGTATAACCTACGTTGTGTAAAAGTTTCATTGCGCTGCAACGAATATTAAAGGCTATACACATGTTCAAAGTTGAGTCTTGGTCCGAATACGAGGAAAAATCGTATTTTTTCAGACCTTTTGTACCTGAACAAATTTGTATTTTGCTTTAAAAATAATTGACTTATATGTCCGTACGTAGAATTAAACGGAGACAATTTCGGTGTGATTGCCATAAGTTTACGTTCACTGAGCTGCGTACAGCACTCGGTCAAACTCGAGTATATTTTGAATCTGACAGTATCGATCCGGTAGTATCGAAACGATAATATCGAATCTGTAGCTTCAGCTGTGACCTGAGAGAGGTTGGCTGCATGTTCAGTTCTGAGAGAGGTGTACTGTTTTCATACTCTCTCTACTGGTTCTGTCCTCTCCTCTGCCCGGCTGCCCGCTTTTCGTACGCTTTTATCAGTTATTATTGATTCTTATGAACTTCTCATGATATATATTTTGATTGAATCTGTGTAGTGATGGATTTTGTGATAAAAATAGCCGACGCGTAGCACATGCGCTACCGTGAATCCTTGCGAATTACGCCATAAGAATTATGCTGTAAAACTGTATTTCTGAACCGATTTTCTTCAAAATTGGTATAAACACGTATGATACCGTACCCGACAAGTGTGCCAAAAATAAACTAAAACCGTTTAGCCTGACTAAGATGGCGGATGAATATCATTTTTCACCGTTATCTTGGTCTGCAGCCTGAACGGATTTCGTTGATTTTTGCTATAAATGTTGATGCCAAGTTTTCCCCCTTTTTTGTGTGTGGGGGGACACTCCTAAAAAAAAGAAAACTCTGTTTTGTATATACAATTAACTTTATTTGCAATAAATGATTAGTATTATGACCCTATATAATAATAGTCACGTGTATTATAAGATGGTTAAATGGATGTTATAAACACAGCTGACTGTTATTGCCATATATATTGATACTTATCGACAGCGTCGACGGGGCAGCTTTTGTAGTGCGAGACAATGCCTTGGCCGGTCGGTGGCACTTCTGGGAATCTAGAGCCGTCAAGACTGACGCTTTTATTTCCTGCAGGCTGGTAGGTTCTATAGACGCCAATGAACAACTTCCAGAATGTTCCCTTGTTTTCCATCAGTTCAGGGCCTCTAGGCCGTGTGTGTGGTGCGGACCCAGGGCCCGCGGAGCACCGGGAGGTATGGAATAGCCCGGCTACGAAAGGGAGGTCCGGAGGCCCTCCTTCGGGAAAATGTGTATGAAAAATAATTCGTGCAAAATTGTGGATTCAAGGGAATTTGCGCTAAAAATATCTAGTATTGTCTGGCCGAAAAATATTAACAATTCGTCAGTTATAAAATATTTTGCCCCATAAAAATAAGAAAATTTAAGACATTGGACATTTTTAATATTGTTAGTTCATAACTCAGGTTATGTTAGTTAAAAATAATCCACAAAAGTAAACCTAAATAAACACTTAAATTTACATTGGTAAGTAAGTGAGCAAGAAAAGTACAAGTCAAAACCGGCCGTGCATCAGTTCATATATACGCCCCCTTGGATCCGGGAGGTCAGTCAGGTCCGGCAGTGTGTAAAAGTGACCAGTAGCCAGTAGGTTCCTTGCGATCGAATAATGCAGTTTGAACAATGGATCCCCGACGTGAGAAAAACAGCAGCTATTAAAGTAACAACTTGTTCAAGATGGCCCCTCCTCGTAGTTTGGAAGTCACGTTAAGCCGTTGGTCGTTGGCCCATTAATTACTGACCCAATCTGGAGAACAGTCGGCCCTAGTTAAGAATACACCTTATTATCCATCCGAACACTCGTCATCATTCATCCCATATTCACCTTAAAATACCCTCTAAAAGAGTGGTCGGTGTCTCAAATCAAAGTACAGTATTCTCCTATTTCATCAATGAACTGTGAGTAGCGTAAGCACAAAAATTCCCTCTGCAGGGAATTTCTCCCTCGCCTGCCTCCCTGCGGGCATGCGCAGCCCGGCGTGTACCGGGGGAGTGGCACTACAAGGGTGTGCGGTACAGGGGTGCTCCACCATGACGACAGGAGTGGACGGCATGGACGATCTGAGGGGGAAGAAGGCTCTGGTCACAGGGGCGGCAGCGGGCATAGGGAGAGCATACTGCGAGGAGTTGCTCAAGCATGGGGTCAAGGTGAGAAACGGGAAATCAGCTGTTTAATTTTAATATGATTACAGCCTGTTGTATATCGATCCAACAGCCCACATGAACTTGCCCGGTTTGAATTTACATCAATATTAAAATAAATTTACCGTCAATAATTTTAGAAACATTTATTATTAAGGAGGTTACCAAATATTTCATAGAAAGGTGGATACAATTTATTAAATTTTACATAGTAGGTATTGTATTAAATCAATATGGTTTATTGTAATATACCTCAATAACGAAGTATCAAAAACGTTCGTAGGTCTTTTTAATGTTAATATTGCACAATACATGGTGCAATCTCAAAACATCAGTTGTGTAGGTATTAAAATAAATTGTAATACAATTTTGCACACCTTAGGACAAATGAAAAAATTAAGAGACATAGTTTACGTTGGTAAAAAGAGGAAATCAAATTTAAAAATTTCATAAAATAATAATTAGTCTACTGGTGGACTTTATAATGGGGGGTTTAACGCCTGCAATAACAAAACGGCAAACACATAGACTTATCAGTCGTGCAGCATAAGTGGAAAGTTAAGGCGTTTCAAATATTAACTAAACTGTCTTTTTCCCATAGACTAATATTCATTTATTTACCACAAAACTCTACAGTTTAGTGTACAAAGCAAACAATTCTATGAAAAACATACTCTAAAAGTATTTTAATATCAAGAAGTACAAATGTTTTGTTATAACACATTTATACACAAAAACATGCAGTCTTTAAATTTTAGGACATTTTTTTACTGTCTACGCCAACAGTTTTTTTTATTAGAGACTTAACTTAGGGTTTGTGGGCATCACATACGCTTTTAGGGAAAGCGGCCCAGACTTGTTTGCATTATTGGAGATGGGGTGTTCTAAAATGTTTCCAATAATTTGACACAACGTTTTAACATTTTGAAACATTGGATCTAGCTAATTACGGTTGGCTAAACAAAAATAAAACCTTAAAAATGTTTCTCCGTTTAACAAAAAGACAGTCTTACTAAATAAACACACTGTACATTTCCCCAGGGATAAGAATGGCGCTAAAATTCCATGCAGAGCAGACTCGTGACTTGATTACACTCCTCCAGTACTTCATAAACTCGTTGTCTTGACATGTGTGTATCACACAACTCTTGAATCTGTGTGCTCTGCTGACTCTGTGGTGTTTGTTGACAGGTGTCTCTGTGTGATCAGAACAGTGAGGAGGGTGAAGAGCTTGCTGAACAGCTGTGTGTCAAGTATGGACAAGGCAGAGCTATCTTCTGTCAGTGTGACGTCACCGACTATGTACAGCTGGAAGGTACAGTTCCGAGTTCACCAAAGCCAAACATAAACTAGAATTTAGAAACTACCTGAGAGTATTTTCAACCTGTGCGACTAGAGCGGCTGCTCCTCTTAATCATCCTCTTAGACAACTGCAAACGCTCAAGAAAAATTGCTTAGTTCCCGTCAAAATTGAGAATTTGGTTTATCTATTTGTCGAAAAGTTATGTAAAAGGTTCCATAAATTACTAAACTTCCTTAAATAGTTCTTTACAAACTGACAAATTTATAGTGATAACAAAATATTAATTTACAGCCATTAATTGAAAATTTGACAAATATACAAACAACAATTCTTACAATAAGAAAACTAGCAATTTGTCAATGATGTGGAGAAACAAAATTTGTCAGTTTGCAGACAACTAACTGAAGAATTAAAAAAGGCAATACATGTATTTATATTTGAGTTGGGCAGTAAATAGATTTCACTCTTCAAAAGCTTATAGATGGCTTAATATCTGTATAATGAAATGTTGATAAAACCTTTGTAGTACCTGACACAACTCTCAAAATAAAACTACATAATAATAAACTCTAATAGTAAAAATTCAAAAATATTAATGCCCTTAAATAATTGATCTCCCTATGTGTATTACATGTTGGGATGATTGAGTTACATGTGCTCACATATTTGTTCAATAAAATATTGTTTTATTTCTTTATTTTCAGAGGCATTCCAGACCACCATATCTGTGTTTGGAGGCTTGGACATTGTAGTCAACAACGCAGGCATTTTCAATGATCGGTTCTGGGAGCTGGAAGTGGATGTTAATCTGGTATGTGAGAAACATTTGTAAACAACTAAGGAAACCACTAAAATCACTATTTGAGATGCCGACCACTCTCATGAGGGTATTTTAAGGCAAATGTGCGGTGAAGGATGAGTGTGATGAGTGGTAGTAATGAGTTATTAGGTGTAGTCTTGTTACAAACTAAGGCCGACTCTTCCTTAGAATGCGTCATCAATTAATAGCCCAATGACCAATGGAAATACTGGACCAACGGCTTAACGTGACTTCCGAACCACGCAGGTGATGGTCTGATATGTCTAAACGATGGTGGGAGTTGATGCAAGTATCATCAGATGATCACTGAGACTGTCTGAGCCGCTTTAGACCTATATCATCCTCAAAACCTGACCTCCATGAAGCTGGATTACAGGACCACGCCACGAGTCCCAGTCTAATCTATAGAAGAAAAAGAAGAGAGGATTTTTTTTATGTTAGAAGTATTTTGGTTTCAGGGTTCATTCTTTTCAATCTTTGAATCTGGTTTAGTTAATTCATAATAAAAAATCATTGTTTGATAAATATAGATCAACTATGACTTATGTGTTATTTTGCTTGAGCTTGTTTGTATAGAAAAATTTTTCAAAATATCAGATACACATTTTCTGTGAATATCTGATGATTTAAAAAAAAACAGTTTTTTTAAGAGAGACAGTATAGTTTTTACTGTTTGGTTTACATTATTATTATAGACTTGTAATTCAATATTAGTTATGTTTGAGCATTTCAATTTTTCCAATTGATTATAAAGTTGCCAATATTTTTAAAACTCCTTGCTTTTTAATTTTGAAATAATTTTAAGAAATAAAACACTTTCAACAGAAGATTTCATTTAACTCTTAACTATTTCTAAGCACAAAAGATAACCAATAAAGAAAAAAACAAATTTAAACCCCACTCGCAAATTGCTTCAATTAAATCTTTCAAGCCTGGTTAGTTTTCTTGATTCGAAGTGTCTGAATTTTGAGTTCTAATCACAGGACTTTCAGTTTTGGATTTACTCCAACAAAACACAGGTTTAATAAAGATGTTGATCTTGTTTTAATACTTAGAATGTTGATTAAAAAATCAGTCCACAAACCCAAATCAGTGGGTTGAAAGCACAGCTTCAGTACACGATCTGTTCCTTGACATGTTGCAGAACGGAGTGATACGAGGTATGCTGCTGGCGCTGAGGTTCATGGGGAAGGACCGAGGCGGACGCGGTGGCACAGTTATCAGCACTGCCTCCACGCTCGGACTGTTGCCGTGCGCCTGTGTACCGATCTACACGGCCACCAAGCACGCCATTGTCGGCTTCACCAGGTCCTACGGGGTCTGTACCATATTAACCTGATTCTGTTACGCTTAGTCGAATACTGTCTGGTAGAAACATAACTGTTGAGTTTACCAGCCAGAAACGTGAGTGTGAATTATTAGTAATTCTTGTAAAACAGTTTAATTCTATTATTCTTACATATTTGTGGACTTGACTTCTCGTTTTGGACACATAAAATATGTCATTGTTCTGTCAGTGAATTTTGAAAATAACAGATGTATTTACAACAATTTTTTTTACAGTAACAAAATAAAAAAAAGGTAAACACAATACTAACAGCTGCTGTTGACATACACAGGACCCGTTCCACATGAGTCTGTCCGGAGTGCGTGTGATGGCGTTGTGTCCTGGCGCGACGCAGACAGGCAACAACACCGAGGACATCAGGAAAGGACTTTTGTTCCCCGTCTACGAGACTGTGTACCTCCGCGACTACGACAACCGGCCTCATCAATCGTAAGTATTTCGGGGTTAGAAAAATAACATTTTTAGATGGACTAAAATAAAGCTTCTAACCAAATAAAACTAAGTCATAAACAATGGGGGCACTGTGAAAAAAATAATCGTATCATCATAGTACACGGTATATTACAATTTTGAAATCCTCCATTTTCAGGGAACATGAAAAACTAATTCATTTCTCCTGATTTCCAACCCTTAAAATTTTATCCCCTAACCCTAAATCATAGAATAATGTAACAAAAGAATCCAACATAAAGTTTAGAAGCTAAAAATAAATGTCAAACAAAGTTTGAGACAGTGAAAGTATTTATTTTACAGTAAACTTATTAAGTTTTCTACTGGGACATACAACGGACTTACTACAGGGACACGTGGCAAACACTGGTGTTGTTGAGAAATACTCTGACATAAATTCTCGGTTTCCTCAATTTTAGGTATCAATCCTCTAAGAATCTTTTCATCAAGACTTAAAACTGATGTAATTTTATAAAACACTCGTTGAGAATCTAGGAGAGAAGCTAGTTCTTCGGAAAATTGCCTCAAACTAGTTACTTTGTTGAACAAACTTTCAACTGCTGAATATAAACAAAGTTTTCCGCAGTCATAGTACGGTGGACAGCCCAGAATATTTTCCAAACAAGTTACTTGATCCTCAAGAGGCCGGAGATTACAACAAATGTCAAAAAGTTCACATTCAACACATCTCTGACAGGCTTGCAACTCTGCAACCGTCTGCATTAGCGTAGCGATTTTGTCCCGGTTATTCTCAATATGTCTATCAGTTTCCGTTATTCCTGAAGCCATGCTTTTAAATATCATTTCAAAGTCTTCAGTGTCTTTGAACCACACGTTCAAAACATCCTCAAGCTGAGAGAATGTCAGAGTTTTCCTACTCCACGACGGGTAGCAGAAATTCTCCATTATTCGTGGTTTCGTTGAGTTTGCACTCTAACGTTGACCCACTCCCCGTCTAACTCACTGGTGGAAGTGTTTTCACACCAACACGGGCCGGAGGTGGAGTTCACTTCTGTATCACTCGAGTCCCAATCACTTGAATAGAAGCTTTGGTCACTAGAACCCCAATCTGAACAATCGGAAAATTGTACCCTTTTGCGTGATCTTTGTCGGTTGTTGTATTTTCTTCTGGGTGTTTTTTTTCCTTGGCAGACCTTAGATCCACAGCTGCTGCCTGACATGCAAGGTTTAGGTTCTTGAGATTGAGAAGAACTGGATGGCTGCGGTTCCTGTGGTGTTATTTGCTGCGGCTCCTGCGTTGTTGTTTGCTGTGGTTCTTGCGGAGTTGTTGACTGTGGTTCTTGAGAAATGGTTGGCTGTGGTTCTTGCGGTGTTGTTGACTGCTGCGGGGGTTCGGCAGGGGGCTGCGTCGGTGGAGGAGGTGGTTGTCCGAGAGGGTTCTGTGCGGGAGGTTCACCAGTCTGGTTGCAGCCGCAAGGACGGTTTTCCGTGTTAGTACTAGTTTCTGCAAGAGTAGGAGAGAAAACCGGATAAGTCGGGAAAATGGGGACGTGATAAACTTGAGGGGGGAGCTCTGGCACTAAAAAACCTGTCGTTTCCTTCAAGAACACAAACCTTTTCTCTTCCTCTGTTTGGATTATTACGCAACCTCCTGGTCCTGCTGTTGTCGTAGAAACTGATTTTACAACGTACCCTGTAGAATCTGATGTGTCTGTTTTCACCACACAGTTGGTTACATCTTTCATCCTTCTAAATCATTGTTTACAGAAATTTTGTGATGTGATGCGGAGTTTGATATTGGTGTTTCTTGTCAGTAGATTATGTAAATAAAAACAAAGGAGTTAAGCAACATCTGGTTTAAATTAGCACAGAACATTTCAAATTTTGTTTTTTATTTTTAAAAAGAGCTTATATGGTATAAAAATCCTTTATCCCTTAGGATGTTTTGGATATCCTAGCCAATAAAAATATCTTTCCTAAGTAACAAATCTCATAAAACACTAAATTAGTCCTTTATGACTCATCAACAAATGTTACAAGTGATGATTTTTATTTTGTAATGAGTGCCTTCTATGCATGCATAGGGGATTCAGTTTTAGCATTTAACACTCTGATTCATAAACTACGTCCTTTGAATGTTTTTAGAAATAAATATATTCTTATTTATTGTCTATTTGTTCCAACGTTTGCTTTAAATGCATTTATTTTCACTAAAAACTCCTTGAGAAATTTTGTTCTTAAATTGTTTTACTCTAACTATTGCTCTAGAGGAGCTTAAGCTATAACGCCTGTACTTCTTATTAGTACCTGATTCCATCTTGATTCCGCCCACAATTAAAGGAACTTTATTAATATTTTTTACTTTCATATTATAATCTCCTTCCCTCCCCTGGTTCGTTATAGGATAAAAGGATTCCTTACCAAATTGCATAAACAAACCTTGTCCCCTCTATTACATTTCATAACAATGTTTAAAATCAAACAACATGTGTCTAATATAAAGTATACTAATCTAGGGATAGGTGATTTCAGCGAAAGAAGAAAGAAAAGCATGGTCTGAGCGAATGAAAAAATATTAAGAAACAAGAGAAGAAAAACTGAATTTATTGACTCAATGTTAGCTGTAAAAAGAACAAGTGTATTATATAAAACTGCAAACAACTGTTGCAAGTTTTACAATGTTTTTTTTTGTTTGCAGAGTGGAGTCCGTTGCTCGAGGACTGATACACATTCTGCAGAACGGTCTCAGCGGCTCCGTTTGGGTGGTGGAGAACCAGAAACCTCCCAAAGAAGTCAAGTTCCCCGCCATGTTCTAAATACAACGTAAACAAACTCATTGTGACTGGGATAGGGCAATGTTCATGTAGCTATGGTTATTTGATTTTAAAGAACTACTAAAATAAGGCTTGAAAACTTAACCAAAATTTGCTGGCCGGAAAAAATGTGGAATAATCAACCGCTAAATTGTTGGATTTAGAATCATAGAATAGCGTAACCGCCCTAAAATTCATCAATACTTTGCAAATTAAAAAAAATATCAGATGGCGTTTCGTCTGCTTGATTTTTACAGCTGGCAAACATTGGTAAGTGGGTTTTAGCTTTAAAGCTACGGTTTCCTAGTAAGCCATAGCTTAAGAGTTCGACAAACAACTTTACTAACCAAAATACTTACCTCAATGACTCCTATAATTATTTTCAGGTTAATGTACCGTAGTACAATTGTTTTATTTTAATAAAAAAGAGAGCATAGACAAAACACAAAGTCTTATTGAATTTCTTAAAACTCTTAATTTTTCATGGGTCAAAACTTATTTTAGAAGGGGTTTACTAAGATTGGAAAAAAGTCTAAAACCACTAAATTATGGTAATTGCAAACTTGTATTAATTCAAAATCATCCTAAAATTAGCTAAACAGTATAATTTACATATGTAAGCTGTATTGTAAATTAAACTTGAACCTGTCCTATTCCAGAATTGAATGTACAATAATCAATATAAGTTGTGTTTCTACGTATTTTTTACCGCTGACGCTTTTACAACTAGTCTGGCTTACGCTCTTTTCCCCACTTGTAAACAAACTTGAGGTGAAATATCCACAATTTCATAGTATTTTACACCTTGAAAAATAAAAAATGTGTGTGTTTTTACATGGTATAATGTTCAACATAATGTATGATTTGTGTAAGGAGGTTATTCAAACTAAGGTGTGTCTGAATTAATTTAGTTATTAAAAGAGCGCAATTTGATTTACTTTGACTTAGTTTTAAAGTGAAAACCTGAAGCTAGAACTTTTATCCTGCCGAAATCCATCCTGTTAACTTCATAGGTGCTAGCCACATAGAAACCATTAAGTGTACAAATTCCATTAAACCATAGTTAGATATTAGTTAAATAATTTTAGATTTAAAATCTTCAAAAGACCTTGTTAGAGTTTAACTTTATTATTATTGGAAATTCTTTAAGATGTGTTAAGAGTATGTATAATGTGTCATGGATTATTATAAACGTGTTATATGTTGATAAGTACAGTAAAACTGTTCTAGTTTAATTTGTTGAAAATGTTAACTTTTGTTTAAAGCTCAAAAGGCACGCTGGATAGGTTGTTATTATAGATGTTGCTTGTACCTTCTTTTACTACTACGCTTATATTTAAAGAGTTTGTGTAACGTTTTGTCAAAACAAGTCAATAAAGTATCGTATTTCATTAAATGAAAATAAAGTTCCTTTGTTATCGGTGAATGGTAAAATTAAGTTTTAATTTTGTAAAAAAGACTTTCAAGCAAACCATATCTTGACATAACTTTGTGATGTTTTTGTTGTTGAATCAATTACTAAGTTTGATTTTAACTATGTATGATTATATTTAGCTCGTATTATTAAAATCTTTTAAGATATGTTAAACAGAGATTTGTTTTAGTCATCATTATAGTAAAATAAGTCTGATTATAATTTTGTTAAAATATTTAATTTAGTATCACAAGATTTTCAACCACCTTAAAACATTCAGTTATCATAAATAATATTTCTAGCCAATGCTACAGGGACGTAAATATTTATCCAAAAACTTACGGTAACTGAAAAACTTAAATGCTCGTAAAAACTTGTGTGCTTATTGTACGGTATTGCTATCAGTGTTAAGTTTACTGCAATCATCATACCTAATACTTAAGGAGACCAAGGTTTTAATATCATATTAAATATTCTCAATTTGTAACACTCTTTTATTCACCTAACACCTTGCAGTTTTAGAAGTAGTATCTCCCATAATAGTAATGGTTCTCTGAGGAAGTTACATTTATGCTGAACATTTGAAAAGAGTTGCTCATTTTAACCAATGACCTGAAATAAAATACAATAAATCCAAACAGGAATTTAAAACAAAATCTGTTTTTATTCCAACTGTGAAATTTTATTTTATCAAATGTCATAAGAGATGTATGGAAGAGTCTTGTTTATCCTTAATTAAATGCCCTGCAGAAAGCTTTAAGGGAGGCCTTAAGAAAAAGCTGTTTTAATTTGTACTAAATATCTGTAGATTACTTCTAGAAACAATGAAAACGGAAAAGAAAATCATTGAGTACTTCAATGGTACCCTCTAGTTGTTCCCAACATATGTTTCTGCTACCAGAACCATAATTTTGTTTAAATCTTTACTTTTATTCTTAATGAGATGGAGAAATTAATGCTAGAGCCTTAAGAGTACATAGTACCGCCAGCCATTCTGTTTTTTGTCCCATAAGAACAATGTAAAACAAGCATTTTCTTGGGACATCTCACACCTACATTTTTTATCAGATCTTTTTGAAATAAGTTATATTAGAAAGATGACAATATAGTGCAGTGACTTTACCAACACAAATCTGATCAAAACTGTCGGCGTGAAGTGCCCAAGAAAATGCATGTCACATCTAAGGTCACAGCCATTACTGCACACTCTTAATTCTCAAAAATTAATGCAGTTCAGGACATTAATAAACACCAAGTTCAAACTTAAAAATAGTTTATTTACAATTGTACACTTTACATTAGTATTTTCTCTTCTCTGAAGAAAAGTTCTGTTTGGCGAGATGAGGATTGAACTGGGAGCTGTACTTCTGTTCTATTGTCGGCACAGGTTTCGGTTTATCTTCGGGCAAAGTTTCACCCCTCAGTTTCGATAGCAATCGCTCCGCTCGCATCTTCTCTTCCTTCTCTCTCTGCAACCGTTTCGCTCTCAGCACTTCCAAGTTTACTTTACTCTCTAAAGAAGATTCGTTACTGCTTTCGCTACTTTCGTAACTTTTACTTTTCTTCTTCGACTTTTTCGAATGTGAGTGTTTGCTTCTTTTAGATTTCTTGCTTTTGTTCCTTTTTCGTTCTTCACTACGACTACTTTCTCGCTTTCTTTTAATTTTTGTGTTTAATTTTGTTTTGGTGGAATTGTTTTGAATGGTTTCTTCCTTTACTCTTTTTGCATCTGAGGTCATATCCAGGTACCTCCTTATGCTGTTTAAAGGGTCCGCGAGTTTTTTTGACTTGAGGTTGGCTTCCTTTACTTTTATTTCGTCTTCTTCCTTTTTTTCTGGTAAAAGCCTATTTGGAGCTTTTTCATACCAGGAAACATTTCCGGTGGTTTCATTTGTGTCTTGCCCTAAGTATGTGAGGTAACCGATTTGCTTTTCGTATTTTTCTTTTTCCTCCTTCTTTTCTTTTTCATAGTCCTTGTTAGTTCCAGTGAAAGCGACCAAACCCTCTTCTAACTCCTTAAAAAAGTTAACATGTTCTTTACTCGTACTTTCTTCTGTATTTGTAGTTATTTCTTCCTCATGTTTTTCTTCTTTCGCTCTGCCGTCATACACTGAGCGTGCTTTAATCCGAAGTGCATTGGTTCTGGCTTCTTGTTCCTGTAAACAGTGAAACCATTCATATACAAAATGAAACGACCATTTGCCACTCAAAGTAATGTTCCAGATAATATTTTTTACATAATTTGCCCATAGGGTTTCACTTGATGACTAGCTTTACAACATCGGAGGTTATTTTCTAAACAGCCCTCTTATAGAAAATCTCCCTGTTGTAAAATCTTCTGCGATGAACCTGTTTACTCCTTAATGTAGTTGACAACTACTACATCCTTTATTTCATTGCAGATAGCAGATGTAGGTCAAATAGAAGAGTCTTAAAATTTTGGTTGTATTTAAATTGACCCAGTCTATCTGGCATTGGCTGGGCATCAACAAAGACAACAAGTATCAAGTGTAAACGAAATAAAATAAAATTTTACAGTTTTAAATTGTGCATAGACAAATTAACTTATGGGTGATTTCATTTTTAAAGTTACTAGATTCATTGGTTACCTCTTTTTATCCCCTTAAAACTGTTATCTCTTTAAAAAAAAGATCAACCAACCCGATTGAATGGAAGAACTCACCGCAAGTTTCGCCCGTTGTTGTATAGCCTTCTCCTCCTCAGCGGCCTGGGCCTCGTCTCGCCTCACCCGAGCAATGTTCTCCTTCGTCCGAACATGCCATCTGAAACAGTGACGTTATTCATCACAGTATCTACAAAATATAATACTTCCTAGGCTAGCTAAAATATGTCATGTTCTAGGTTTTACAGTGCTTTGCTATTTGCCAGCTTGCGTTTCAATTGAAACAGCAAAAAGATTGTAGAAACTTATTTACTAAGGAAAAGAATAAACAGTTGAAGAACCTTAGATGGTGTACACAATCACAACTGTGCAATTTATTACATCCACTCAAGCAGTAAATATGATTCCGAGTCAAGAGGCACCAACTGTAGCTAGGACATTACTAAATCCTACGTACTTGACCTTTTCCTAAATCCAAGAACAACTCTAGAGACTTTATAATACTGTTAAGTTAATAATTACAATCAAGAGGTGTGAGTAGAGCTGTTACGATGGCACTAACATCATTTTTAATTAATCTTTTGATCTCAGGTTAGAAAACATCCCATGTACCTTCATCGAGAATCGAAGCGACGACCTCACTTATCTCAAGCCGTGTCTCTACCCACAGAAATAGTAGGCTATATCAAATTCGCCTACAATCCTGATAATTTATCATTTTCCTGGGAGAACTAGGTTTAGCAAGAGTGTGTATTAAAATGAGACCTAAGACTTAATATATCTAATTTCATTGGTACAGGACCCTCTCTATCAGACTGATAATGCCTTTCCAACTTAAGTCACGTCTGGATAAAAAAAGATAACAAGGATGTTAGGTAAGTCTGATATCTCATTAATATTATAATAGGTTTAAAAGTACTGACATACTAAAATAAGGTGATATCTACAGCATAGTTACGACTTTATTGTTAGCATCATTGTGAACTAGCTTACAGCCCACAACCTAGGACTAGGACTATGCTGATAAGACTATACTAGTATTATTGACCAATCTTTACCTTTTTTTAGGTAGTATATTCATGATTTGAATAAGTAGACACACCAATTCCTAAGTAAGGTACATGTAACCCCAATCTTCTCTTAACCTGGGTTTACCCAACAAAACTAAAATGTTAGGGTAAGATAGGCCTGGGCTACACTACTTGGCAACTAGGCTAATTTGACATTTTCACAAAAGCTGAGCCAGTTTGCCAGTAATAAAGATAAATCATTTTATTCATATTAACTTAACTACAACAAAAACTCGCAAAGTAAAATTTAATTTAACTTAAAAAACACTCAACCAAATATAAACATAACCTTGCTTATTATTATTGTGACATAAGTAAAGTTATAGATAATAATATTCACAAAGTGCACTCTTCTGCTATCTAGCGGTGAAATCCGCAACTGAGACCAACGCAATTTTTGAAATATTATATAGTACAAGCAACTTGGGAAAGTATTGTTCCGGAGTTTTCCGCTAGATAGCATACGCATGTACTCTTTAAAATATTATACTGTATTAGTGTACTGGGGAAAGTATAGTTCCGCATTTTTTCTACTAGATAGCGAGAGCTTGCACTTTTTGTAGTATAATTACTTCTGTTGATACCGATACCAACCAGGAAAGTATTGTTCCGGGGTTTTCCGCTAGATAACACACGCATGCACTTTTGGAGTCATGCCCATTAGTATCTTAAATTAAGCTCTAACATTGAATATAGTATTTAATATAGTATCGATTATAGTATTTAATATAGTATCAATAATTCATCATGATACTTTTCGACAGATGTGACAAAAGCAAAAGAAAAGTTCTAAACAAAAAAACCTTGTGTTTATTAATATTACTTAATAATAATTGATTTATTTATGAGTAAAATGATTATTTTCATGTTAATTTCGAAGAAAATCCATTCGTATACTTGTAATAAACTATTTAATTTTTGAACTAGTTTTAATTTAGTGCAAATTTAAAAATAAATTAATAAAATTAGCTTTTATAATTAAATTGTTCGGTCTACAATGTATAACAAACCCTCTCTTTCTGTTGGATTGCCTAGCACGTTTAGCTTAATTACATCACGTTAATAATTAGCCAGGTTAGTCTTTCGTTTTTACAAAGCCACGAACGTATTTTTAGTTACTTACTAATAGTTAAATCTAACGATCTATTCATGACTAGTACTCGGGTATCTAAAACATCCCCTGTAATTTTAGGTTACCAGCTAAGTTACTGATCAATATTTCAATCATCACAATGTTTTGGTTATTTCCCAGCCTTTACTTGGGTTTTAGCCTCTACTTTAAGATGCCAGTTTGAGTATATTTAAATTCAATGGTTACATGATGTGTTGGTGTGCTTGGTGTTGGTGTAGATTTGATTTAGCTTTGGCAAACAAAGGCTAATCTTTGTCTATATTTGCTTTCAGTGCAATGAGCGAGTTGCTAGGAGCGGATGAAAATATATTTCCTCTCTGGGTGGAGCAGTTTGCAGCAAAGCCAACTATTCCAGGGCTGGATTGGCCTTCGAAAGAACCACAACAGGTCCAGAACATACCTGTGTTTCTCTTGGATGATGGAAGAGTAGCATTCCAAAATGAACAGGGTAAGTACTCGATTGATTTAACCTAGCTTGGTCAATAGTTATAATTTAATGCACCATAAGGCTTATAATTATGCAAACCAAAATTTTAAAATTAAACTATATAGGTTCATTTCTATTCCAATTATTATTCTATCAAGATTCATTGTATTGTTACTCCGAGCTTTTCACAATGCAGCACATAAAATTACCTGAAAATGTAATATGAATTTTTTAGTACAAATGATGAACTGACTAGAAGTTTATTTAGATTACTCGCATATTTAATATTACTACTGTGTAGGTAATACACTGAATTTAACAAGTGGTACATATTTTGCCACGAAGGATTTCAAAATCACACTCAGAACTCATAATATTTATCCTAACCGTATTGTTTAGTTGAACTTATCTGTGGTTCTAGGTGATGTGTGTGTGCTGGAAGGCTTTGGAGCCGGATTGGCTGAGAACATTCTCTTGCCTCTTCCGTCGGTCAACGTGTCGACTGCGGAGCTCCCAGACCTCTCTGACGCCATGCTCACACCCCACGATCTGGACGCACAGCCCCAACCGCAGGTAGAGCAACCCATAGACTAAACAACATTTTTCAGGGCCGCTCTGGTCAAAAGGGAATTATTGTGTGTGAGGGTTAGTCAGAAGAGTTGGGGAAATAATTTTATTACAGTTATTGTTGAGTTCAGGTTGTAGTCACACAATAGTCACTATTTACATTGATATTAATACTAAACACTATTAAAACTAAGAAACTTAAACTAAGAAACTCATGCTCTTCCGCAGGCCCCGCGGAACCGCGAAAGTGAACAAGTGCCGGGACCATGTAAATAGTTCTAATTAAGTTTCTTAGTTTTAATAGTGTTTAGTATTAATATCAATGTAAATAGTGACTATTGTGTTACTGATGATGCAGCACAAGCGCCATAAACACGTTTGGACTACAACCTGCACCGTAGGATCTACAGGCCCTCAACCAAGGTAACTGTAATAAAACAAGGTCCTGCAACTGGGAAAATAGATATTTATGAAATCATTTTGTTATCCAGAAAAATTTGCACACTAGAATCCAACCATTTTTTAATTTGGCAGAGTGTCCGGTCTACTTTAAACACCATTTATGGTGGATTTGACAGCTGAAACCCATTTGTTTTGCTGTTCAGTTGCCGACCTGCCTGGAGGACAAGGAGGACGCAGAGGCTAACATGCTGGTGGACGATGACCTCCGGTCCCTGGTCTCGTTCCGGTGTCAGTACTGCTCCTTCTCCTCCACCGACGTGCCCAGTCTAGTCAACCACTCGACAACCGAGCACGCTCACGTACACAAACAGGTGAGACTTGTCACCCGTTCTTCCGGGGAGTTATCTCTCTTCTATTTCCGCAGTTGTGAATCGCCAATACAGCTTGAGTTCCAAGTTAGCCTTACTCCCGAACATGTCACAGCGCTCTACATTGTTGTCTGACTGTACGGCCAGTAGCTGCTGCACTCTGGCGGCTTCATTTTGAACCTTTTCACCTTGCTTGTAAGCTGCTGTAAACTGGTATTTTCATCCATCTTTAGTTTTTTTCCTGAGTTTACAAAACATCTTTTTTAACTTCTTGCTTTGTTTAAGAGTTTCTAATAATTAGTTTTACTATCATTAAATGCTAATAGATAGCCTTAATAGATGCTAGTAGATGTCCGACGATGATAGCCTTGCTATCGAAAGGCCTCGTAAGTTGAATCATTACAAGTATTGGTTTTTGTTTTATTTTATCTAACTTTTGAGTTTTACTATCGTCCAATTTATTATTTCTAGTGTAATACTTTTAGGTAAGTTTACAATAATCTAATAAGTAAGTAGTAATAGGTAAGTTTACGACTGGGGCTCATGGCGTGGTCCTGTAATCCAGCTTCATGGAGGTCAGGTTTTGAGGATGATATAGGTCTAAAGCTGCTCAGATAAAAAAAAATATTTTATTGTTGTAAGACTTGTACATCAAGCATTAACAAAGTCAGCATTTACAGTCAGAGACATAGTCAGAAAAAATAGTTCAAAATTGACATATTTTAAGCAAACAATACAGATAGAAAATACAATGAGACAGAGCACAATAATAACTAATTAAATACTAAAAATCAATATTTGACATATTTAGAAACTCATTTAAATTGTAAAAAGGATTTTTAACAGCCAATTATTGAACTTAATTTTAAAAGTGTTAACATTATACTTACTAATTAACCCAATTAACTTGTTATAAACTTTTAATGATACAATAATGTAGCTATTTGCAGTTTTGGTTAATCTATAAAATTCAATAGAGGCCTCAGATTTGTGTCTAGTGTTATATACATGAGATTTATGTTTGATTAGGTGAGGGTTTTTTAAAACATAAGCCAATAAGTCATAGATGTAGATGTTAATTACAGTGGGAATTTCTAATTTTATAAACAACAGCCTACAGTGTTCCAAAGAGGGTGAATTTGACATTAATCTTATTACTTTTTTTGTAGAATTAGAATTTCTTCTATCCTACTGCAGTTGCCGTAGAATATTATGCAGTATCTAAAGATGGACTGAAAATATGCAAAATAAGCTGTTTTAATATCATTTTGATCTACATAATGAGTTAACCGATTTATAAGGAAAATAACTCTGGAGAGTTTGGAGCTAATGTAATCAATATGAGGCCCCCAGGTAAGAGTTTTGTCCAGGAATAACCCCAGGAACTTAACCTGATCAACATAGCCCTGTGCAACATCAGCAACACAGTGCCTAAGGCCAAAAATATAGATAAGATAGTCTCAATGATCATCTGATGATACCCGCATCAACTCCCATTATCGTCTAGATATATCAGACCATCACCTGCATGGTTCGGAAGTCACGTTAAGCCGTTGGTCCTTGTATATCCATTGCTCATTGGGCTACTAATTAATGACCCATTCTAAGGAAGAGTCGGCCTTAGTTTGTAACAAGACTACATCTCATAGCTCATTACTACCACTCATCACACTCATCTTCACCACATATTTGCCTTAAAATACCCTCATGAGAGTGGTCGGCATCTCAAATAGTGATTTAGTGTAATATTTCTAGGTTTCATTTGGTTTAGAAATAAATATTGCTTCATTCTCAATTGAATTTCTTAGTTAAAAATTAAAAATTTCATTTCTTTCCAGGCATTAGATGAACGATCTTGTGATTCGGATGAGGAATCGGCAGAACGTACTGCTACAGGTAACCGAAAGAATTTGTAATTGATATGTTAAAGATAGTTTTTTTAACAGTAATGTCAAATTTGGATAGTTTGAAAATTAAGTAGTTCTATTGGAGTTTCCTAGTTGTTTACTTCCTTTTTGGGATTTTTTCAGCTAGTCATGTAGTCAAAATTCATCAAAACAAACCTTCCATTGCCAAGAAAAATAAGTGCAACAATAATTACAAGTGTCAAAACATTTTTTGAGAAAAATTACAAAAAAGGATTATTTTATACTGAAATTTTTAATCCTCAAACAATAAACCAGAACGCTAAAGTCAATTCTACCTGTCGTCTATGTGCAGAAGAGCCAGAAGTGGTCACGTTTGTGGAGGAGCTGGACGGCTCGCAAGATCACTTCACGGAGGAGAGGGTCCTGGAGCAGTTTGTGTTCCTGTGTTCCGAGTGCAGCGAAGGCTTCGACACTGTCGACGAGTGTAGGGATCACATGATCAACGTGAGTCCTGGATACAGTTTGTCAGGCTTAGCATGGCCGGTGAGATGGGCTATAGGGCCATAAGCGGTCAGCAGGAAATCTCAAGGCCACCGGCCATGCAATACCTAACGAACTGTATGTATCTGTAGTAGATAGTAATCTAAGTGATAGAGTCGTGCGGAGCTGGGTATTTTGGCCGAAGGTTATTTTCTACCATATTTTTAATCTCTTCACAGGGTGTCCACTGTTCAGCCATGGAAAATTCTGGGAAAACTGGAAAGTATACAGGCTTTTTATCACACAGAGAATTTTGTCCTCAAATTAAGAAATGTTGAGAAAGGAAGTTGCTAAAGTAGTGGTTTCGTCACGGATGCTAATGAAAGTGTAGAGATCCTTGTTGAAATGGGGGGAGTAACTATGACTCACTTAAGACCTTTGAGGGGAAAGAGTTTTATATAGAATTTCAACAGGTTTTCTTAATTCAAATGTCACTTCAGATAAAAGAGAGATTCAATCTAGAATTCCAAAAGTGTGTATTTTTTGTGAGTTTCTCAGCAAGTTTGTCTGATTGCAGGATCACAACATGGTGTTTGACGATGTGGGAACTGTTGAAAAACCCCCTCCAGCTACGACAAAGACTAACGTCGAGAAGGAAGTGCAAACTGTGGAGGAGACGAGAAGTCCCACCCCTCCTGCGCCTCGCCAGCCAGCCTCCTCCTCCCCGTCGCCACACCCCCGCCCCCGCTCACCATCAAGCTGCCTACCAAGGCTGCGGTGAAACATAAAGAGTACGATCCCGAGTTTGAAGCCAAGCCCCACAAGTAAGTTCAATGTTTGTTATTTAGTCATTTTTGTATGCATACATAATGTAGCTTTAGCTTGACTGCTGGTAGAATGTTATTTATTTTATTTTATTTTTGTCAAATACAATTAAAATTGTGTAGACATTATTAAAATAACATAAGTTAAAATAAAGTGTGGTAAGCCACTGGTAACAAAATCTTACGGCCAAATTTGTCGTCTTAATCTATATAATATTGTTCTAATTTAACACCAACTGACCTAGTTTAATAAGTTTAATTTCGGTACACTGGAAACTTAAGTGTTTGGTGCATAAACTCATCAACAGTACGCATGTTTTGTCAGAAGCTTTTTTAGATGATTTTTAAACAGGTTCATGGGTTGAATAGACTTGATCCCTGCAGGCAGTCTATTGAAAAATCTGGCACCTGCTTGTGAAGGCATGCTCTCAAACAGTTTTAGCCTGTGGCTTTTTTGCCTAAACAAATTTTTATGCCTTGTGTCATAGTCATGTATATCAGTGCCTTTAACTAGAAGACACCTAGTAAGGCTAGAGATTATGGTTTCAAATATATACAGGCTAGGAAGTGTCAAGATCTCTAAATTTTGAAAAATATCTCGGCATGTATCACGAGTATTAGCGTTTGATATAATTTGTAAAGCCTTCTTTTGTAATATAAAAATTCTAGCAAACTTGTATTCGGCACAAGATCCCCATATACTGATTCCGTAAGACAAGTAAGGGTAGACAAGTCCGTAATACGCCATTACCAGTACATTCCGTGTGCAGTGGCTAGATAAGTTTCTTAACAAATATACCGCTGACGAAAGCTTATTACAAATGTACTCAACATGGCTATCCCAATCCAAATTATTATCCAAATACACGCCTAAAAACTTTGTGCAGTTGACTTCTTCTAGAGAGCATTTGTCAATGACAATTTTTTGGATTACTTGGTTACGGTTAGGCAAAGAGTTTAACTGAAAACCTATAATATTAGATTTTGTAAAATTTGTAAACAGGTTTAGATTTTGAAAGTATTGTATACATACATTAGTAAGAACATTTGAAGACACTTCAAGACCATCAGTTGACTCAAAAATAACTTAAATAAGTTAAATCCACAATAACTTTGATTAATTAAGAACAGCTATGCAATACGAATGGGTTATTGAATAGTTACTATGTACTATCCAGTATAAATGAGTAATTCAACTTTTCATCCATTGTTCACATAAAGATTGACCAGCTAACAAAACAACAGCTGATTTAAATTGAGTTGGAATTGCTCAGCTGGGCCTGGCCAGAGAGTGCGGGAGTAAGAACATCTGTGTTTTTTCTGTCAAAAGATCAATATTTATTTATTTTTATAATTTTAAAGGTGAAAATCAAGAAGACAGATGATTAAACTAGACAATGCTGAATCACCAAAAGTTCTAGATCAATAAATTTTAGTTTACATTCTATTTTATTATAAAATGCGTGGACTCAGACAGTCATATCACTATGACAAGAAAGTTTCTGATGGGGTAGCTTTGAAAGCTGTCTACCCATGTACGAATCTGTGTTCTGTTTTGGTCCAAAGCCTGATTATTGAAAATAGCAAACCATTAGATGCCTAAAACTTACAGTTTTTGAAAACTCTAGATACAAAATGATCGAACAGCAATAAAAGTGTCAAGAATCAGATGACTCAAAACCACGTAGTCGTCAGCAAAAGTCCAACCATCGCATCACCTCATTTACGTTTTTCCTGCGCAGGTGCCCAGAGGGACTATGCCCTCACAGGTTCCGTTCCCTGACCAGTCTACAGAGGCATGTCAGCTGTCACACGCAGATGTCCGATGAGACGAGGAGGTTCCAGTGTCCGGAGTGCTGTCGTGTTCCTCAAGTGGGGTCAGTGCTCGATGCATTTGTGGAAGGAGCATCAGATCGACGTGGACCTCTACTTGTGCGAGGTACGTCCGGTTCAACGGATGGGAGGTGCAGGAATTACTATTGGGTCGTAAATAGCCAGGCGGTACTTACACCAAGAAATATGGGAAATAAAATTTTGGGAGATTACCTGAATGGAAATTTAGATTGTAAGTAACTGGATGTTGTTTGTGTGAATTTCGAATGATAAGAAGGGAGGGAAAGAATAGCATTAATGTTAGGAAGAAGAAACAGACCTGTTAGTTTTTTGAAGGTTGGAAATACAGAAAGAAAAAGGGTGGATTTGAATGATCATTGTCGAGGGAAGAAAGGGGAACGCAGGTGCGTTCTTTTCGTCTTTGCTTGAGCTTCTTCCAGATATTGGGATCCTACCCAACTCTGAGGTTAAGGTTTTCCGGCCAATCAGAGCATTTTTCTTTGAGGGCAAGTGGTAAAATGGGATGAGTCTTTGAGGAGAGTATAGGTGTAGTAGCTTTTAATTGTATCTTCAGGTAAATTGGATGCGGATACGCAATTTGCTTATCATTCTTGGAGATAACACCGTTTGCCCTCTGATGAATTTCAGTGAAAAACAATTATGTTTCACCAGTTTTAGAGAATTTATAGGGAACTCTTGCTCTATCAGCATTGGTTACTTTTCATCCCAGAAAATTGGTACTATTCGGACCCATCCCAGTACCTAAAACTTGGGATCTTGCACAGCTCTAATTTTGAGTGAGCTGGATAATCAAGAGTGTACTGTATGCAAACTCATACTTGACCTAGTAGTTTACACTAACATTTTCATGGATTCCATTTAAAATATTACATTTTAACACTACCGTTGGTTGCAGATTTGTAAGGAGTTCAAGACGACGACTCGCTGGAAGTTGCAGTGCCACGCCAAGATTCACAGTGAAGACAGGCCGTACAAGTGCACAGTGTGCGGCAAGGGATTCAAGCAGCGGACTCAGCTCGTCAACCACGCCGCGTACCACAACAAGGACAAGTCCAACGCTCCCAAGTGGTCAGTAAAACGTTTAGTCCTTTGCTGAATTTTTTTATTCACGTCGCTTTGTCTCGAAGATGTTAAATTGTTTCTGTCCTCATCGCGTAAACCAAAGGATCAAGAGCACTTATGGTGATGATACACCTTAACGGAGCATTTCTATTGGGTTGCATCCGGTAAAATAATCTGGCAGAAAGTCATGAGTCTGGAAGTCAAATTGTCAACATGTTTCAAAGACTGAATGAAGTATTGCTGTTCTTTCGCTCACTGCCTACAAGTGTAGGAATTCATGTTCTTTAAGTGTAGCCAATGGTCCGAAAGCTGATGCATTATTCTGAACCAAGCAAACATATAAGTCCAACAATTTCGCAAGAGATGAGCTCTGGAGTCGCCAGTGATACCGGTCCGCTAATTAAAAAGCATATTCACGTAGAAGAAGCTTGACGATTGCATATTGTGTCAATTTGTTTCCGCAATATACTATACATTTTTGATAGTTTCTTAATCAGAACCGACGTGTTTGTTACCAGGTACATGCAGCAGAAGTGCGAGATTTGCCAGAAGATGTACTCGGACTCGAAGAGCTTGAAGAAGCACGTGCAAGCGGTACACAGCAAGCTGAAGCCGTACAAGTGTAATATCTGCGGTCACATGAGCGCAAGGAAAGCTATGTTGCTGACACACATCAGACAACACACCGGAGAGAAACCCTTCCTGTGTGATCTGTGCTACTTCCGGACTGGTGAGTAGGCGGCTCGAGCATGCATGCGCCCTTGGGCAGACTGAACGCGGCCCAAGAGGGTGTCTCCCCAGCCTAAAAAGGGGGGTCTGAGGGCTCCCCCGGAAAATTCTTGATATTAAAAAGCAAAATAACGTGTTTAAAGCGTTTTAAAGTGAGCCTATTAGTGTTAACTCAACATATAAAAAATAACGGACTTCATTACCAGTAAAATGACTATGAATAAATAGAAAGTATTACTTTTTTTACATAAAATGTTTATGGAAACCTTTTGGCTAACACTATGCAATTTAAAAAAAAACGGTAATTTTGTGTAGCCACCTTTTTTCTAAATTTTGCCCTACTTGGTTTAGAAAAGATCATGATACAGTATTGCCCTGCCCTATACACCTCCAGGCACCAACACATTTACACAAAACTCAAACGAATAATCATTGCTCAACTCTTGAGATAGAAAGAACATGTCACAAACAAAATGAGGAATGGTTTTTCGTGTTACAACTTGAAGATAAACAGCTGATGAACCGTGGACGGAGGGCGGTAAAGATAGGCGATAGGCCGGGCCTTGTGGCAGCGTCTGCGAGTTTTTGAGTGTTTTGACTGAAGTCAGTGGCTACGCGCAATAACTCACCTCACGCTTCCTGACATATGTACTGTGCATTTTTGAACCCACCCTTTCACATAGGTAATTTCGCATAGTAAAATATAAAAATAGAATTCTCTAAAAGTCTTTTCCCTCTACTCTCTATAAGAATTCCTTTTTCAGCTGCATGCACCTAGCCCCCGGAATGCCGCCTTCCTTGCCCCTGGGCGGCCGCCCAGGTTGCCGGGTCCTCGAGCCACCTCTGGTGAGGCCCGTGTGGACGATACGACCGTTGTTTTACAGCTGGAAGTTTTCGGTTTGCATGGAAGATTTATTGTAAGGATGAAGGATCTTAAAGCCTAACTTGATGATTCGACTGTTGTTCAACAGCTAGAAATGTTTGATTTCAACTTTAATGTTCCCCGGAGCTTTTTTGTGCTGTGAGGCTGATACGAACATTCCAAATCAACGTGTTTCATATGAACATGTTTTTAAGAAAAGTGAAAGAGCACTGTCGGCTGATTTCTACTTTTAGGCCTAAATAACAAGCCTTCCATTACTCTTTCAGACGGGCATTTAACCTGGTCAAACCTACATTGGCCTAGGAAATGACTGGGAGAACAGCTTATCAACTGAAAACGTCAAACTAAAGACAAAATTAATTTTCTAGCCAACTTTCCGAAATCACAGATTCTGCCACAATTATTTTTTTAAAGTTGTATTTTTCTCTTGGATCTGTAGAGAGCTAATAAATATATCTCTGTTAGGACAAATATCATGTTACTCAGTGCTTCTCCCAAACATTTTTTGGTAGAGGGTATTTTTTCTTACATATCTTTTGAGATCTCTCAGTAATTCTCATAAATAAGGAAAAAATAATGACCGAAATGCCTAGTTCCTTTTTTCCTTTCAATCTTTGGTTGGTTGAGATTCTGCTGTATTTGTAGAGTCCGTGCGTTTCTTCGTGGTACTTGGACTAAAACCAGTTATAACTGGGTTTTCGAGGGTGGAGATAACCAACTGTTCAGTCTTTCCATGGGACTCCTACTGTGAGGCAAGGCTATTACTGTACTTTTTGAAAACATCAATTTGTTCCCCCACTCTGTCTCCACACTTCCCCTCACCAAGCGCCACGAAGAAACGCACGGACTCTATCATTAACCTCATTTATAGTTATGTTCATACACTTTTGACAATCACCAACCGGTTCCAGGGGACCACAACTCGCTGCGGAGGCACATCATGACGCACACAGGCAAGAAACCGTACAAATGCCCCCATTGTCCTTACGCAGCGATACAGAGCAGTTCCCTCAAGAACCACATGCAGAACCGCCACCCGGGGCAGGTGGGGGGTGCGTTCACGTGAACGCAGTGCGTGTTTGTCACCGTGAGCGAGGCTAGTTACCAGAGACATCTCAGCGACCACCGGCTGAACCTTATACCTCCTGGTAAGTAGCGTAGGCCAGGCTCGGCAGAACAAAGGTAAAGCTTGTCTTGTTCAACGAGGTCAAAGTCCTCTCTACCACTCAACCTTAGGCGTTACCCTAAAGTCCCTTATACGAATTGTTAGTGGTGACTGAGGAATCGAACTCGCGCCTCCGGAGCTCTGGAGTCGCTAGATACCAATCCGCCATGACACCCGCCCGTGTACATGGATAAAGTGATTAATATAATTGTTTGTTGCCGGATGAAACTTAAACAAACTACTTGGTTGGTACCATCAATGGCTAAAGACTGTCTTAAGATGTTGGATTTTAACCTTTTTACATCTCTCAAAGAAAAAATATTCATCCTGCCTTCTTTGAAAATAATTTAGAAATAATTGTATAGGTTATGAAAAATGAGACGTAGGCCTAGGATTAAAGACTTTCCGAGGTAACGCTTTTTTAGGGCTTTAGATTTTAGATTTGGGGCTGTGCAGAGGTGCGAAATTTTCTCACCGTGCCTGGCTACCGAATAGTACAAAACAGAAGCAGTGTAAAATTCAGAAAAGAAGTTTGGTACATCAAAATTAGTTTTGATTGTTGTTTAAGAAGTGATCCCAAACTCCTCTGCTCGTCCACTAGTCTTGCAGCTTATCATCGATGCTTTGTTTACTAGTTTTGTAACACCCTGTTTCCGACGGTTGCAGAAGATGTGGAAGTGTTCCCGGAGAACGTGGCTGCCGCTCAGCTCGTCTATCGTTCCTTCGGAGCTTCTCCCTCGCGGCTGAGATGCGACGTGACGGCCAGCTCCACGTCTAGAGACGGTGAGTCATGTCTGCACATCCATGACAGGCCACTGTGCTGCCTCCGGAATGACGGGAAGTTCGAGTAGGAGTGAGTTTGGCTGACCAGACAATCGCGAGAGAAAGCAACAAGCAGACTGGATATTTCTGGATCTAAAAAACTCTGCCGTTTACTTTGAAGCCCCTAAAATAACATCAAGTATAAAATTGAGTTTCAACAAAGTTGCTTGAACGGTTTTGAGGAGCACAAAATTTGTAAACAACTAAAAAGCTTAAGAACTTGGTAAAGAGAGCATAAACAAATCATTATAGTTTTTTTTCCATTTTCAAACAAGAAACGATCTCCGGGATTATAACCCTAGAGATACGTATAAACACTCAATAATTATAGTGCCTGACATTAAAGTTCCATGTTGCCACAGGTATGAAGCAGACTATCACCATATCGATCCCTCCTGCCAGTGACGGGAACGTGACTGATGAAGAGGACGCCCACAGCTTCCTGCCCAGCGATGCAATCGATACCGGGGGCATCACCATCCCTGCCGAACCAGAGAACGAGCCCCCGCCTCTCATGTGTTTCGACTGAGGCATCAACCGAGCCTTGTGCACTCCTCGACTGATCAACTGTAGGTAAGGTTGGCCTAACGACGCAATCGATACCGGGGAGAACCATCCCTGCCGAACCAGAGAACGAGCCCCCGCCTCTCATGTGTTTCGACTGAGTCATCATCCCCGCCTTGTGCACACCCCGACTGATCAACTGTAGGTAAGGTCAGTCTAACAACGCATCGATACCGGGGGCATCACCATCCCTGCCGAACCAGTGAACGAGCCCCCGCCTCTCTTGTGTTTCGACTGAGGCATCAACCCAGCCTTGTACACACCCGACTGATCCCTGTAGATAGTGTCATGGTTTGTTAACTAGTGTTCCTAGATGAAATTTTATCTTTTAGGCAGATTTGCGGCTTGAATATAGTGTAAAATGATTACTAATAATTCAGATGTTTCATCTCACATGGGAAAAATGCAGTCAATTCATACTAAAAACAAGACAATTATTACTGAAAGAGAATAAAAAGCGATACCTTTGAACAGAGGTGGTGAATCCCCATATTGAAGTTATGGATTTTACAACTGTGTTTATAGAATTTTCAACCGAAAATTTAATACTGTGGTTTTTACTGAAGAAGTTGTGTTTACCACTTGTACAAATAAATAAAAAGAAGTGCCTGAAACTGCTTAACAAACAAATCAGGACCTCGCTTATGCTTAGTCAATTAAATATATCAGAGATTTACAATTTTTCTTGTTTGTTAAACCCCTAGACCAGTGATATCCTGAGTATGTGAAATGCTTTTCTTGAGATTAACTGAATTTGAAATATTATTGCGGACGTTTTCCATCTTTAGTGAACAAGAAAATACAATGTTTCAGGACATAATATAGGGTTGACTGTTTAGCCTACTCTGACTACTTTAGGCTAACTCATGATGTTTTAAATTACTTTTCATCTGAAGACGGAATCATATTGCAGATGGAAAACATCCTCAACAATACTTTACACTCGTAAATTCTCCCATCGCCAACAACAAACTTCAAACAAAAGGCTACAGACAAAACTACTTTTAGTTTGTGTTTCTAACAGATTGCTGAAACAGTATTTTGTTTTGAAGTCCAACTTAATAACTGTATCAATTTGTCAATGTTCCTAAATAATGTAGTTTAGGTTTGTTTTAAATTGAATCTTAACGATTTATTTTAACCATTGGTTTCATATGATGGGCGTTTTTATGTAAGTTTGTAATTTTAAATCAATTTTATTTTCAAGAACCTGCCCGACTTCTTCTGTTGTAAAATACAAAATATTTGTTCTGAAAGTAAAACTTTAGCATGAAAGTTCTTGACGAATGAATGCCTTTAAGGCTTTAAATGTGTTTGTATTGATTGTAAATACTGTGACTATGTTAGATTTAAAATTCATAATAGTGGCGGAGATCAATTAAATTAGAAAAATGGACTTTCCCGCAACTTCAGGAAGAAAACTACTCCCTACGTTTTGGGCAATTGGGAAACTTCACCCGTTCTCAAGGGCCTCTCCCTCAGGTTAAGGTTAGGCTAAGTATTATCTATAATGTAGTGTAAGTTTAGGTTAGGCCTTTGAGAACGGGTGGAGTTTCCCAACTGCCCGAAATGAAGGGAGTAGTTTTCTTCCTGAAGTGGCCGGAAAAGTCTGTTTTTCTAATTAAATTGTGACTTGTAAAATGTGATCTATAAAATATTCATAGTGGGACAGCTCAACTTAACTTTTGGATTGTGTGTTAAAGTTTATAGCAAGTTTTTAAATCAAATTTTAATTACTTCGTTTAATATTGCGTCATCGTTTTTAGTTAGGCATGTGCTAGTACTCTAATGGAAACTCAAAACTCACGCTTTAAAAGAAAATTCCCAGATCAAAATTTGTTTGTCGTTAAAGCAACATTTCTCTTTTTTGTATTTAGGAAACAGTAACTATAATTTAAAACAATCACGCTTTAGAGTAAAAAAAGAACTCGACCCGACCTGAAAAATCACAACTTGCATGTGCCTATGTGTAATAATTCTGTTTGAATTTCATCACATTTGAAATAAAATCAAGTTTTATTTTGTTTCAAAATATTTATTTAGGTTGATGAAAAATATTTTATGTATATTTTGTGTTAGATGACAGATACTGTTTACATTGTTTAATGCATCACAAATGAAACTAAACTTTGTATAATAAACATGGTTTTTTAGACTTGAAAGTGTTTACCTTCTGTATTTCCTATTTGTTCCTAATAAAAGGTTTCTTCAGCTACTGTTTTCTAGAACACTTTGGAGCAGTTCTCAAATACAACTATCTGTTTTGCTACAACCAAAATTTGCTACAAACATTTGTTCTCTGGTAAATTTTAATAATTACTAACTAAATTTTGACATTAGGTACAAAAATTGGCTAAAAACATTTTTAATAACACTTAAATATATTTTACAAAATTTACAAAACAATGATTTAGTCTTCATAAAACCTTGGGTACGTTGGCGATTATAGGTTTAGGCCTGGTTTTAAACAACAGTTTGTTCGTGACGAGTGCTTTGACTACATATTCTGTAGAGTCGGAGGTCCTGCACTTTTCCAACACGGCGAAGGGTTTCTCTAACGTCACTGCCTTGCCGTAGAGAATGTGGTGTCCGATAATCAGCACAGGCGTGTCTCCCTGGGGAAAACACTTTGGTCAGAACAAATATTGCTTACTGCTGGTTTGGTGGCTGATTGGTAGCGCAAGAGAGTGAGATTTTTAACGTCTACAGGTTCTAGTCCCGTTTCAGCCGGAGCTTGGTAGTTGATTCGTCACTAAGTCACCACAAAGGCCTTTGGCAACTGGTGGAGTAATTTGAAAACAAACAAAACTTTTCTGTAATTCAACTATAGTTAGTGCCAATTAACTGACAGTTTGGAATAATCAAACAGATTTGAGTAAACTAACTGAAAGTTTAAGGAAAAGAAGTTATTAAATAAGTTTGCTGTTTTGATTGTTACTTTGGAAGTAGTGTCTTACTTGCATTGTGAAGTGTAGATCTCCGACAAATTGATTGTCTAGTGGAGTCTGGTTCCTTGCTTCCACGTCCCCTTGGACTTCTATTAACCCCCAAGTCGGTGGGTCTGCTTGCCTGAAACAAATACAGAATGTTGAGTGGCCAAAGACGTTTTACAATCTCACTCTGAAGTACCAAATATTCAGGCATATGAATAGCTTATTTTGGCCAGTTACTAAATTTGTTTAACCGTAAGTCCATGTTTTTTTTTAAATCACCTGTTTTAGTTTATTTGGTAACTATAAACCACAGAGCACATTGAAGAAAGGGGTTGACAGGCCCAGACTATTAGTGTCCCTATTGTTATGGTTATGTTTTTACTAGAAAATTATTTTGATACTAGAAATTAACATCTACTAAGGTTAAAAACGTTAACAGACATGTAACTAACTTTTAAATCCAATTTAATTAAGGTAGGTTGGCACTTGGAAGCTAGGCCTAGGCTTCCTCACGCCCTGCGGTTTCGGTTAGAGTAGAATTCAATAATAAGATACTTACATTTTAATCAGAATGGTCATATTCACTTAACAACTTGATTGCAAATCTAGGAACAGAGGTTCAAAATTAAACTCCTAGCCTTTGCTTCGGTTTCAAAGTTCAAATCCGTCCCATAAAATTCTAACCTAAAATGTCTTTTGACTTTGGAGGGAAAATAGTCAAATATAATAAAAAGCAAAGTAAAGGAGATCACAGATTTCTTTTGTACAAGACATAAGCTATATTGATTTGTTTTAACACATACCATTGACTATATATATATAAAGTCAATGTAAATACGGAAATCACCAATTTTGCAACAGGTTATATATATACAATACAGTTAGCTCTCGGCATTAAAAACTGAAGAACCTAAACATTTTATAATTTGGTTTGAGACATCGACCACTCTTAGAGGACATTTGAGATGCATGGTGGGTATGATGAGTGTTTTGATGGATTATTGTAGTCTTGTTTCAAGCTAGGGCTGACTATTCTCCAGATAAGGTAATCAATTAAAAGACCAATGGAATGGGCTAACGGCTTAACGCGACTTCCGAACCACGGAGAGTAGCAATAATAAAATAGTTATTACTGCAGCGACGGGAGTTGAACCCGGGCCGATTCGATGCAAAGCACGCATTATACCATTTTATTTACTAATTACTTTGGTCTTTGTGTAATCATACCTTATTACCTTCTTCTTTGTCTGTGACTGACCAGGGTCAGATTGACAGCGTCAAATGAGATTTAAAAACTATATACATATATACAAACATACAAGATGGCGGCACGATACGCTTTATCTCAGTGTTATGTGCCGGGCATTATCAAAAAATTCCCTGAGAGAGTAGAACGGGTTGGCCAATAGCCATTCTCTCACTTTAGCTTTGAAGGCGTTCACTTCCAGGTTTCGTATCGTCTCATGAAGGGCGTTGAAGAGGCTGATCCTTATTGCTGGAAAGCTGTCTCGCGTTCTTGACAGGCGATACCTGTTAGTGGTCAGTGTTGTTGCACTCCTGATGTTGTGGCTGTGGACCTCTCGGCGCATAGTCCAATTCTCCATATTTTCTTTGACATACATCAGGCAACTGAGTATGTAGTGATTGTAGATGGTAAGAATCCTTAGTTTGATAAAGAGGGACCTACAGTGCTCTCTTCTCCTGCTGTTTGTCATGACACGTATTGCTTGCTTCTGAAGGATCAGGACTCTCAAGCACCCCGCTGCATGCCCCCACAAGACTAACCCATAAGAAAGGTGACTGTGGAACAGACTATGGTAAGCCACCAGCAGATATTGTTCTGTGATTTCCCGTTTTAGTTTTCTCAGCAGGTATATAACCCTGCTTAACCTTTTACTTATGGAAGATATGTGTGCATCCCAGCTCAGTTTTGAGTCTATGACAAATCCCAAGAGTTTCACAGGTTCTTCTGGTGAGGGAAAGCTCCTGATGCTTAGGGTGCACACCATTCTTTGGGTCTTGGCCTCATTTAAGTTTAACTTGTTACCTCGAAACCACAGCTTAGCGCGATGAAAGAGAGACTCCGCTTCAGCCGATACCACTGACATATGGCATCATCCATTGCCTAATAAAGCAGCACATAACAGACAGTGTCCTAATAAAACTGGACTCCTTTGTCCATTCCTGGGTTCTCCTCTCCTTTTCGCAACTTCCCTTTGACCTTCCAATCAAAATAAAATAAATTGTGTCCTAATGTGGTACCTGTTTGCTGCTTTAAGATCTTCCTTACTGTCGTGATTTACATAACTTGTTCAATTATCGGCTTTACAAAACCGAGTGACACAGAACTGTTCAAAGGTTCTTCAATTAATAAACTCTTTTAAATTTACCGTTTTAAAGATTTTGCTTTGCAATAATTGTATTCATAATAAATGCTTCATTCAAGGAAGGCATTTTCCTGAAGAAGCAAAACTTGCTATAGTCAAACCTCTATTTAAGAAGGGTAACTCAAGTCAAATGGAGAATTATAGACCTATTTCCTGCTACCGGTGGTATCAAAAATATTAGAGAAGGTAGCATGTGGATGCATAATTGACTTTTTGGAAAAAAATTATCTATTTTTTAAAAATCAGTTTGGTTTTAGAAGAAATAAATCTACTAAGCTGGCACTTATAGACTTTGTGAAAAAAAGTATAGAAGCAATGGAAAATGGAGAAACCATGTTTTAAATGTCAATGGATGCGGATTTCGTAGATCTGTCAAAGGCTTTTGATTGTGTCGATAAATCAATTCTCATCGAAAAAATGGCGGCAACCGGTATAAGCGGAACCGTACTAAAATGGGTCAATTCCTATCTTCAGGATAGAAAACAAATCACTTCAATAATTGATAATCACTTCAATTATTAAACATAAAACTTCTGGGAAATTAACACAATTTATATCGAATCAATTTGTATTCATATAATTTGATGTGATAATGTATAATTAAGTACTTATTTCACTACCACCGTGATGTAATTGTATTAATTAACTGTTAGGCTGTTACCATGCATTTTTATTGTAGCGATTAATGGTAATATACGGATGGTTTAAGTGATTGATATATGGATTGTATATATATTTTGTACACCTAATGATATCAAAGAGAGGGGGTTTCAAGTGCGTTTCAAAAATGCCTCCAATGTTTAAGTTTGCCGTCAAAAATAAATGAAACAAAGGGCTGTAGCATTTTCATATAGTCTCTTCATAATAATTTAATACTGAACCAGCAAACTCCTTCTAGACGGAAAGCTCTAAATTGGATCGTATTCGTCCGTCTTGTGGAACGTCGTACAATATGGCAGCGGAATCGGTTTATTAGTAAGTTAAGGGTTGTAGTTACATTTTCTATAAAACATTGCGAAGTCTGTCATCTTTTCTATTTCACAAACATCGCTTTCCATAGTTTTACAACGAACGTGTTTTGTAATTTCTTTTATGTGCGGTTAATCGGTAAAAATGGCTACTGAACATTTCTGTTTGAGGTGGAACAATCATCAAAGTACTCTGGTTTCAGTTTTCGACAATTTATTAGAAAGTGGAACTTTAGTGGATTGCACGTTAGCTGCTGACGGTCGTTATTTAAAAGCCCATAAAGTCGTATTATCAGCATGCAGTCCTTATTTAGGGGTAAGTAAACCTATAATTTACATATTTTTAGTTTACCTAATCGCTGTGTAACTGTGAAGGCCTAATTGGAGATGGGCTATCATAGCAAGTGAAAGTTTTCTCACGCTAGTTATAGATTTAGTACGATTTGCCTCAAATTATTGCTGGATTCCAATAATTTCAAACCATTAACTGTTCATTCTTCTTAGGTACTAGTTTACTGATTTTAATTAGTTACAATTTTGCAATTAGCCCTAACTTGAGCCACTATAGGCCAAGTTCCACATTGTTGTTTACATCACTATTTTTTGTATTGTGTAATATCCTACTGTAAATATTCTGTAAATTTAGTTGAGTTTAAAGAAGCAAGTTTTATACTGCTTTTAGTAAGGTTAGGGTTATGTTTATTTTGGGCAAAAAAGTTCCAGACAGATTTTGACATGGCTCCAGACTGAGTAACATTTCAGCAGAATGTTCTCTTATTCGAAACATTGTTAAATTGGCATTTTTCAACTTGATAAATTGCTATATAGTTAGTGAAAATCAATTAAGCCCAAAGTGAAACTTTTCAACAATAGAACTTTGGTCCAACAAATTAAAGGTTAAGTAAAAGGACTATTTCCAGGTTATATTGGGATTTCCATTTATTTTAGACAGTAAATAATTCCTTTTCGATTATTTTACAGGGTTTTAACCCTCTTAAGACACTAAACTGGAATTGTCTGTATAATTATGACTTAAATAGCTTGTTCAGGTTTTACAATGAGAAAGTATCACATTATTAAACAGTGTAATTCAGCTAGGAAGCAACTAAGAAAGTCAAAGTCAAGATTTTATCGTCAAAGAGCTTTGCTTCGAACCACTGTTGACACTGCTCCGTATACGGAGCTGAGAGGGAAATTTATATTCATTTGATACCATGCTCTTTCATTTATTTATTAATGACATAACCAGACCAATTAGCTAGGTAATTTATGTTGATGACACAACTATTCGTTTATCTAATAGTAACCCACTTCAGCTTGAGATTGATATGTATGTTGAGGGAAGTGCTCTTCTTCAGTGGCTAGAGTCTAACAATCTTCTTGTTGATGGAATCAAAACAAAGTACGTAGATTTCTGCCTGAGACCTCCATCTTCAAGTGGGTTGATTCTGATAGGGAACATAGAACTCCAGCCATGCAAAAATACATTTTCTAGGTTTGACGATAGATTTCAATCTAAATTTTTCCTGTCATACTGACAAAATCACAAAAAACTCAGTTCTGGAACATACATTCTTTGCAGGTTATCTAGCTTTGCTAATCAAGATGTTCTAACCTCAGCATATTACGAGTGCCTTTATCCACAACTACCCTAGTCCCTATGCCCTCCCTATACAGGGTTGGGAAAGACCCGTTTCAACCTCTAAAATATTTATCCTGCAAAAGAAAGCAGTCAGGTCAATGTGTGGACTTATGTCTTTCGAATCGTGCAGGGAACAGGAATAGGATTGGTATGAGAATTAAGTGGGTAGGCAATTTGAGTTAAAAATGTGGTTCCAACTTAAAGAAATGGTTAAAAATTTGAGTCTTCAAGATTTTTGATCAAGCACGGCTTTAGTTATTAAAATATCTAGTTTTTGAGAGTTGGTTAATTTTTTAATTGATTAAAATGTTCAAATCCTATTTATTTTTAAATATTTAGGTCTGAACAATATTTTAAGTAGATTATTTTATCAAGATTAAACTTGACCATTTGGCATTTGGTCTGCATGTGTTGTGGGCGAATCTGTTAAACAATTTAAACAATGTTAGCCACAATTTGCCAAGGAAAAACAATGTTTGTTTAAGCTTTTTTGAATTTCACTTCCATTTTAAGGTGACAGCAGCATTGAATTGAAAATGAGCTGAAATCGTAGATGATAGATGACATGGATGTATGAGTTGTATGACCAATTTTTTTGATAGAAAAGTTCCCTACAACTATAGTGCATCCTTTAGTACATTCTTTGTCATAATTAACTAACCGGGTTCAAGAAAATGTCACTTTTAACTAACTTGCTGGCCAAAGACCACACTGAGGGCATATAATCTCTCAGCTTTTAGGGTGGTTATTTCTAAAAGCTTTTAACGGACGTCTGTTGCCATTGAGTATTTGTTGTGTTAGTCATTTCACAGTTTTTCGATCCGAGAATAATAAGAATTTTTTTTATATCCTTCATAAAGGCACAAACTGTTATTATCAACAAAAAATTGAAAGCTAATTAGGTAGCCTATTTAAAGTGTAAGGCCTATTTCAGAAGTGTTAGTTTTGAGCTATGGCTCTAACAAGAGATCTAAATTGAGTCATGGTTCATATTTTAAGCTCCCATTAAGGACATAGGTTTACTTAGTACATTTTTCCATTTACAAAATTAACCTTTCATAATAATTTATTTTTCAAAATATCAATTTGTGGTCATGAAAAGCCGTTGAGTACTTAAATAAAAAATGTAATAATTTATTTAGTTTTTTCTTCAATTTGTTACAAAGCTTATTATACAATGTAAAACTACTCGAAAGAACAATTTATAGGTGCAAAAGTTGTAAATAATTTCATTTTACAAAATCAATACCTTTTCTTTGTTTGAATAGCCTTTTGAACGTTTTTTTACGAGCGAAACCTCTGTATTGTACATTGTATTAGAGACCTTTTAATACATATTTACTGATAATTAATGATAATGATTACATATTTGCTCAGCTGCAGTTTTAGCGGATATGGAACCAAATGACAACTATTTTAGAATTGGGAAATAATTAATTATAATTAAGTTTCAATCATTAAAATTCTAATTTAACACAACTGAATGAACTACTGGTGACGTTCTATTTTCTGATTAATTATTATTATATCCATTTTGGGTAATCTTGAAATGCATTTTAACAGCACTGAAATTTTAAACCTAAAGTTCATAAGCCGCGCTTTGTTTCCTACAAAAAGTACTAGGGTAAAAGTCTTCTTAAAAGGTTATTTTCTGCAGTTGTGCCCTGTAGCGTATGGTCTTTTATCTTCACGGATTTTGAAGGTTGTTGATTTATATTTATTAAAATATTTGCCAAAATCACATCTTTGAATTGTTTTAAGTTGAAAGCCCATTTCAATGTGATCTAAAAAGTTACACTCGTAAAACTGGTTCCATCCTGTTTCTCTGTCAAACAAAAATAGTTCCCCCACATATACTTGGATAATTTTTTCTATAAACTGCTAGTGTATGAAAAATCTACGTGTATGGGTTAAGGTCCAAGATTCAGAATTTTATCCAAACGGCTCTTTGATACGGAGCTAATGTTGACAATACTCTAAAACGGCGGTACAGGCAAAGAATTTAATTCACTAATTCAAGTAATGAAATATGCATTCTTCATTGTTTAATGCATATTCAAAAGTTATATCATGCAATATTAAAGTTAATAGATAGCTTAAAATTCAGATCATTGAGTTAGATTTAGTTTTAAAATTTCTTTTAGGTTGTATTTGGCTGCTTCACAACCTATGGTGTAAGTGTAGTCATCAGTTTACTCCTATAAACGCAGACATCCTAATGGAGTTCTGCTTGTCATGTAGTACGATTTCATGAGCTATATTATCTTCGGCGTTCCTTACGTCTCAACGAATCACAAAGATTATACCTTACCAGAGCGTGTTTGGGTGGGAATCACTAAATCACTATTTGAGATGCCGACCACTCTCATGAGGATATTTTAAGGCAAATATGTGGTGAAGGATGAGTGTGATGAGTGGTAGTAATGAGTTATGAGGTGTAGTCTTGTTAAAAACTAAGGCCGACTCTTCCTTAGAATGGGTCATTAATTAATAGCCCAATGACTAATGGAAATACAAGGACCAATGGCTTAACGTGACTTCCAAACCATGCAGGTGATGGTCTAATATGTCTAAACGATGGTGGGTACATCATCAGATGATCACTGAGACCATCTGAGCCGCTTTAGACCTATATCATCCTCAAAACCTGACCTCCATCAAATCAAACCTTGAGTGTCAATTAACCTTTAGTAGACTGGTCTAGCCGATAGAGCTCCAACCCAAAAGTATCCATCCAACTGTCTTAGGAGAATTTACTTGCTGGAGAGGGTCCAACTATTCAGATTGTTGCAAGACAAATAAAAAGTCAGTTTGAGTCTGCTGTAATCATTAGTAATGTTGGACCATTAAAATAATTACCCATTCAAACAAAAATTAACTTGTTCTTTTTTTTGTTACAGATGCTGTTAAGCCAACACCACGACAAGCATCCGATCATCATTCTGAAGGACGTCAAGTTCGAAGAGTTGAAAGCGATGTTGGACTACATGTACCGTGGCGAGGTGAACATTTCGCAAGAACAGCTTACGACCTTCCTCAAGGCGGCCGAGTCGCTGCAGATCAAGGGGTTGACTGACACGGGGGGTGAGGAGGGACTGCAGCCGATCCGGCCTCCGTCGAGCAACTCGACCGTGTCGGTGAACAACGAGGACGCGCCGAGTCCGGGCGACGGGTCGCCGAGCCGCAAACGCAGACGGAACCGAACCGTCGAGGAGATGCCGGACTGTGAGACGAAGCTGACAATCAGTGAGAGTGCGAGTGTGACTAAGACTAGTGTCGGGGTGAAACGCGAGCCGGTCGATACGGACGGTGACGGACAAAGTGTGAATCTGGACGAGAGTAGTGACAGTGGAATGTTGTCGAGGCCGGGACCCAGTAACGGAGGCAGCACCAACAACAAAGGTAGGCACTAGTTTATCTGTGAATTATTAGTTTTAGATTGTAGTGGGATTGCAGTGGGAAATTAGGGAGGTCAGGTGTTGTGTAACTTAGCACCGGGTGAAAGGATGAATTATGCGGAAATTCTTAATTCTGAAAAGGAATGATTATGATTTTAGCTCAAAATTTAAGTTACTCCTGCGGTCCTGCCAGCATTAAGGACTCCAAAAATCATTTTTGGTAGGTGCGTTGTGGCATATTGCGTTTCATTAAAGGTGCCCTCCAACTGTATTGTGGGAATTTAAATAAGCTCAGAACATGCAGTCGGAGTAAATTGGCTCTCAAAATGTATTAAAGCATTTAATTTTAGAGGTTACAGAAAACCTGTGAAACAGGGGGAAAAGTGAGGGAGTGTTATGTTTCTTAAAAAGTTACTAAATCTTGGGAATTTTGGTAAAAGCTGCAATTTTAGAGGAACATTTACAAACTATTAAATCCTTGTCAAGCTATGCTTAAAATTAATAGAGCTTTTTTTCATTCAACTGGTTACATCACGCTCCTTACTTAATTAATTTAAAATATGTTAATTTATATGGTAAAATGCAGAATTAAACACTAAACATTTCAGTGTCTTAGACGTTAGATTTTGATTTGTGCATTGGTAGAGATGGAAAAATCTTTCAATTTATACCTAAAGAATATAGGACATTTTTTGTAATCTGAGTACTATGTAAGGACATAGCACTCCTTTCCTTTTCACCCAGTGAAATTGCACTTTAAGAGACCTAGAAAATCAGGACTTTGTCCTGGAATTATCCTGGAAATTTCCTAGACTTTGATTTTGAAAACCAGTATTAACCCTGGAGATGGTTTCCTGACTAACATCGTACGTTTGTTGCAGGCTCGCCGTGGCTTCTCCCGGGAGACAACTCGGAGGAGATGCAGCTGACGCAGAGTCAAGGTAGGACACATCACGCTTGACCTAGGCTAGGGACACGTTCCCAGAACTTGCCTTCCCTTTCCTCCCTCCCCCTTTTACCTTGCTGCTGACGACGGAAGTGAAGTGTACCGTGAGTGTGTCGGGTGTCGGAGGTCTTCAAGATGATGTTTTTGTCATGTTAGTAACGAGATGTATTAAAGTAAAGCTTACACAAGTTTTTTTTTATTTGTCAAATACAATTAATAATTATTGTGTAGTCATATAGTTGAGTTAGAAGAGAGTGTGGTTGTTTTAATCTATATAATACCACTCTAATGTGATACCTACCAGCCTAATTTTAGTTATTACTTTGGTACACTGGGAACTTAATTTTTTGGTCGTAAGATTTGTTTGCTTTGGTTCTTGAAGAAAACTTTTAGTTGAAATGTGATGAGAATTTCTTGCTTCAATTCAGGATGTTCAGCATAAGGGAATTCTTGGAAAAATGGGAATTATACGGGAATCTTGGGTATAGGATGGGAATAATGCGAGAACTTTGTCCCCATAATTGGGAATTTTGGGAGCGGTGGATTGAACTTTCTGTGAAATCCATAGCAGATATGCTAGAAGGAAACAGAAAAACATTACGGCTCTGGCAATAACCAACAAATTGTCATCGTCCTCCAAAAATCAAATTTTTCTCCCCCAAAATTGGTAGCATTAATTAAGACTCTCCACTCTCAATATTCAAGATTCTTGAATGGGTCTTTCTTTCTGGATAGTCCTCGTAGATCACCCCGTTTACACCTTGAAATTATGTTGAATCATAATTGACTGGGACTCGTGGCATGGTCCTGTAATTCAGCTTCATGGAGGTCAGGTTTTGAGGATAATATAGCGGCTCAGATAGTCTCAGTGATCATCTGATGATACCCGCATCAACTCCCACCATTGTTTAGACATATCAGACCATCACCTGCGTGGTTCAGAAGTCACGTCAAGCCGTTAGTCCTTGTATTTCATTTGGTCATTGGGCTATTAATTAATGACCCATTCTAAAGAAGAGTCGGCCTTTGTAATAAGACTACACCTCATAACTCATTACTACCACTCATCACACTCATCCTTCACCACATATTTGCCTTAAAATACCCTAATGAGAGTGGTAGGCATCTCAAATAGTGATAATGAATCGAGGCTAGCATTTGGATGGTTGATTCTGAGGGAATATTTAGAAACAAATTTGAAAATAGTCATTTTTCTTGAATTATGAAAATGATTGGTCTGATTGACTTCAATTTTAAACGCACACCCAGAGAATCAAAGAAACAAAACAAATGTGCACAGTTGTAATAAAGTCAGTCTAGTTTTTCTCAAAGTTGAAACGAGAAAGCATACACACAAACACAAAATTTGATGCCAATGCTTGTCGAATTAATTATTTATTTGTCAAATCATCAGTTTTCCGTGGTAAAATTGATGATTGACTAAATATACTGGGGAGTAAGTAATTATTGAAAAACATAACTGAGAAATACACATTATGGAATAATAAACATTAATTTTACTCCTAACAGGGATTATATTTTTTAAATATGTTTACAGCTACTAATAATCTATCCTTTTGCCACGCACTTCAAGCAATAAAAGTACCAATTACCTCTTAACTAAACTATGGTTTAAAACGTCTTATGAAATTACCTCAAAGAAGCTAGCTAGGTATTTTTACATTTTGTTTAAAAAGACGTAAATTCTGGTTTTTTATTTCGGAGCTACCAAACTCAATTCAGGGACTTAATTCGAAGAATAATATTTCCGTACTGAAGACATTTTGAAGGCCTTTGACGAATTCGTGACGTAGTGAGTGAAAAGTGATCAGTGACTAGTGAAAGTGAATTTTCGTGAAGAAGAAAAATGATCTGTGAATCCATCCTCCTCTTAAAGTTTCCTAGTTTCACCTGGGAAAGTTATGAGAACGTGTCCGTTACCGTACTTACCTCTCCAATGTTGTGACGTGGGTTGAGCTTCATACTTTGCTTGCATGGATGCTTGTATTTGCAGGATTGTGCTTTGGACTTGATGATTCACGAAGATTATATGCAGACGATACGACACATGTCTTCTCGACGTTCAAGGTTTCTGATGTTGTGAAGAGAGTAAGAGAACTAGAAATTTTTAGGTTACTTTTGAATCACGGAACTGGGGGTTAAAGTTTTTTTAAATCAATTGTTTTCAACATTAAATTTTTTTTGCTTTTAGGTATCTTTTTGAAGAGCCTTAAACTGCAAAAAGATATATTTCAATGTTTTTCATATACAGTTTTCTCTAACTTCTGTAAAAATGCTTGACATTCCAAAATATTGTTTTTGAAAATATTAGAAAAATGTATGAAAGATAGTGAAGAACATCTTTTCAGTACTATCATTATCAAATTAGTTTTCAATTTTAGGGTACTTTTGGAAGGGGTATAAGCCCTTAAATTGGGAGTAACATGAAAAAGATCTATTTCAATTTTTCTTCATAATTATACAGTTTCTTCCAACTTCTGTATAATTGACATTTCCGAATACTGTTTAAAATATTTGCTAACTTAAAAAATATATAAAGAATTCAGTTTGTGATTAATTCTAAATGTTAACATTTTGTAAATTGTAAAACGTACTTCAGGCCAATCAAAAACATGTGTTAAAGGTATTTTGAATATTCAGAAGGTAAGTGGTGCCATTATTTATTCATATTTTATGCTTGTGTGAAGCTCAACCATTATTCGAGAAAACAATATCAAAAACTTTGTAATTTACTAAAAGTTTGAAACAACAAGAAACATTCCAGTAAGCGGTGCCCAACTGTTAATTGTCATAACAACTTGAAACCGTAAACGCCTCCGTCGCATGCTACAATTGGTCCAACAATTTTCAAACTCTATTATTTTCCTGAAATTACTAGAGTTGTAAATTTGACTCAATTTGTGTTTACTATTTAGTTCTCTATTATTGATCTCGGTCCGTTAAAAATGTTTTATTGTTTTATTCATTACTCTTCTTTTATTCCATGAAATGTTTATTTTTCTTAAGACAAGGAGACACATGTTCAGTCTCGAGTAGCCCGCGTTTAAATAAAGTGCAAGAGATGTCTGTTTTTGCTATTGTAGGGCAGATATTTTGGTTTTGTTCCATCTATTAAATACCCTGAGCTGAGATTAAAATATTATTACGGATGTTTTTCATAGTTAACTGACGAAGACAGGGTCAGATTCCCGATCTCGAAACGTCAAGTACTTTTTGTCCACTGAAAAACAAAGGAAAACACTGTAACATTATTTATCCTCGGAAATTATACCATTGTCAACAACAAACTTCAAACAAAGGACCTAACCACAGATGTAATTAAAATTTAATTAGTAAGCGGTTTAAAAAAATACATGGCACAGTTGGGTTAACATTATTGGAAAGGGTTTTGTTGCAAAAACAAAGGTTTGAAAAGGCTGTTAAAAGAAAAACCTAAGGGTAGTCAGAAAAGCGTCACAACGTTTGGAGACGGTAACTATTTGCATAATTACCTTCAAGTCGGAAAACATCAATATGACATCAAATAATTTGCTACAAAAATTAATTTAATTATCTCTTTAGTTTGACCTTTGGAAGAATTAAATCAACTAAAACCCCTAATACACTGTTGAAGGGTGTATTATCTCACTATTCTGGGAGTTCTTTAGTAAATCTGAAGTCATAATTAAATATTTTTGACGTGTATACTACTTAAAGTAGTCAGTTTATTAAGTTAGTACAGTACTATGTAAAAATTCATGGTATGTAAGTTATTACAGGTATGTTAAAATTGATGGTTTTGTTCTTGAAGGTTTTTTGTAATTATGATTACAGTTGTATAGTCTCGGGGAGGTCGTACTATTTTTCGGTTCTAAGTAACGTAAGTTTCGTGAATTAACGGAAGAAACCGATTAACGTTTATGAACAGTGCAGTAAAACTTTCAAAGAACGTTAAAGTGCGCTTAAACTTGTCTTAAATAATCGTTAAAAATATTTAAAGTTTTTATCATTTAGAGATAATTATTTCTACTCACTACGAAGAAAGCTACAAGTTGGATGGTTCATTGTTAGGAAGTTTGAAAAATTATTCAATTTTGGAATCGGCTCGACAAACGAACGAAGAGCTCCAAGGAAGACTTTCAATCGTGAGACTTCTAAAATTCAACGTAAGTTTTCTTTGTAACATTTATAATATTAACTACCTTTCGACTAGTTATTATTTTTAAGTATTTAGTAAGTAATTTAGTTTTTAAATGTTAACATTAGGTGCTGTAATTGTTGATACCTATTATTTATTCTAATTTAGTCTTTAAGTTAATTATTAAGTATCCTGGGTTAGTTTAAGTTAGTTTTAATTATAAGTTGGTAATACTGATAAGGTACAGTATAATTATTTATATACCACTGATTTATTATTATTCTGTGTACACTTATTTTATTTAGTAAGATTAAGGGTAAGTAATAGGGTTCTGTCATTCTTGATTTGTATCTATCTTTGATAAAATGTGTACTTTGTTTCTACAAGGTGAATTTTTAAGTCCCCCCACCTTAACTTTTAAAAGAGGAAGAATTTTGAAAACCCCTTTAGGGGAATGTTTTATACGGCCCTGAAGTTTCCTATGACGTACTTTCGCAACCCTCCCCCTACCCAAAAACAAGTGGGGAGGGTCTCCTAAACTTTTTAAATACGAACCCCCTTGTGTCACCTTATTTAAAAGGGTATAAAAACACAAATTCATTGATGCCATTAAAAAGATTTTACGACGTTCCTGTAGAAAATGGTGGCTCAACAAGTTTTTCATGTTTTAAGCAGATAAATGAACGCTATCGCTATATTTTTCAAAATTTAGAAAAAAATTACAGATTTAGTTTTTGGGTATTCAAAGCAGCTTTAAAATGGTATGTTACAAGATAAACTTTTCAAACTTTTGAAAATTGACAAATTTTGAAAAAAGGGGCAGTTTTTAAAAGTTAACAAAATGTATCTTGTAACCTATTATTTTAAAGGTTTAGAGTACTTAAAACTAAATCTGTAATTTTTTTTCAAAATTTTGTAAAATAGAGCGACAGCGTCCATTTATATGCTTAAAAATGAAAAACGTTTTGAGCCGCCATTTTGTACAGAAATGTCGTTAAATTTGTATCATGGCATCATGATCAATGAGTTAGCGTTTTTATACCCTTTTAAATAAGGTGTCTAAAGGGGGTTCATATTTAAAAAATTTAGGGGGCCCTCCCGGTTTTGGTGGTGGGTGGGTAATGAAAAGTACGTAAAAAAATTTTCATGACCCTATAAAAACATTCTCCAAAGGGGTTTTCAAGATTTTTCCTCTTTCAAAAGTTAAGGTGGGGGGAGGACATATAAAACTCACCCTGTAGATATATGTTTATAATTTTCAAACGAATATTTAATATTTATTCTTTTGAATATTTAATAATTAAAAAGAGGTATGTAAAACATCAACACCTTGCCGTCTATTGTTGTTTATTTAACATTCTTGTTTGTCAGGTAAGTAAGTCCGAGTAGTGTTTAATACTCAAAATGTAGACATTTACAAGTTTGGTCTATTTTAAGTAGCCTGCGTCCGTGGCTCAGTGGGTAGAGTCACGGCTTGCAAAGCGCAAGGTCGCGGGTTCGATTCCCGGCGCAGGCACAAGGGTTTGCACCGCTTTCCCTAAAAAGCGTTTTGTGATCCCACAAGACCCCTAGGTTAAGTAACACAGTAAAAATGCCATTGGCGTAGACAGTAAAATAAAAAGAAAAAAAGTGGTTTTTTGCATGTGCCTTCATTTGAAAGTGGTTTGAGAGTGTAAAGAATAATTTGACACTCAATTGAGCACTTGTGCCCGGTGAATTTTATTTATTTATTACTGCAGTCAACCAACTGACCAAAGTGTGCGGGATAAATTGGTAAATCATTCGAGTGAACAAAAAAATTTCAACTTTAGACTGACTGTTTGAGGTAGATTTATATTTTCCCTCAGTAAGGTATGAAATGAAACGGTCATTTGGAGAGAAATAATTAACCCTGCATTGGGCGCTTAAAATTCAAAACACCATCAGGCGCTAACAGAGTTTTTCTTACACATGAAAGTATGTGTATGAGTATCTTTTGTAACTTGTATAATTAATACATTTACCATCATTAAATGATATTTAAACAACGATAATGAATGACAATAAATGATATTTGAATAATATTGAAAGAAATCAAAACACTCCAAGATGAAAAGGATTTAAATATATTTCCAGTTTTGAAGAATTTGACATAGTAAAAGATGTTAAAAGTATAAAAAATGTACGTAAACAAAACATCCTCAAGTGTGGTCATACCCTTAAAATCAAAACACAAAAACAATTACTTTAAACAAATTTTTTTACCAAGGGTGTTTTGTTTATATATTTTTATTTTTAACTTGCAGTTTTTGTACGAAAGATTTTAAATGTATGTACATTATTTATTCAAAATAATTTAAGACAGTTTTTATCAAGACAGAATTAAAGCCAACACTATACAATAACATTGACAGGAAACAAAAGAAAAGTTACATGATTTCCGAAAAAATTCAGTTTTAACCTCTATGAACTATGATATGATATTGGAAGAAAAAGAACCTTTGAAATAAAAAAAGACAGCAAATTAAATTAATTGTCAATTAAATAAATACTAGTTGTGCAGAAAAAATTTTGTTCTGGCTTTGTCTTTTTTGATTTTGAAAAACTTTTCTTTAGTGTGTTGTATCTGAGTTCAAGGTGACAAAGTATTTAATTTACTTCAAAGTTCTATTTCAAAATATTAGTGGGAATTCCTTTTTTTCAAGAGCTCAAGTGGATTTCTTTTGGGAACTAGTTTGAAAAGGCAGTAAATATTAGTAATCTGGTATTCTAATAGTTCTGGATTCTGTTTTAGCCTCTCCTCCAGCAAACAACTTTAGTGGATTAAAATAAGATATTTTTTATTATTTTAAAGTAGAGTTTTCATTCATTGAGTAATTGTTTTCAATTAAATTATTATTAGCTTTTATTTAGAAATTTGTTTGATTTGTATTATTTAATATAACCTATGGTACTGTAAGTTTTCTAAGGTGAATTAATTTAATTAAATTTAAATGTAACATGTGATGTGTTTTTTGAACTTGAATGTATAAATGTATGTGATAAAGAATAAGCAACTATTCTTACGGAAATAAGTTAAATTGAAACTTTAGTGTAAGTTATAGCAGTTAACTCAATGTTCATGTAACTGTTAACTTAATGTAATGTTCATACACATTACTTAAATATTAAACATCTTATACAAAATAATTAGAATTTATTTTATTCTACAAAACAATTGATTTTTCATGCAAGGGTTATGTTTCAGTCGTGCAATTTTTTACCAATACATATTAAAACCTCCAATGCTTAGTTTAATTTGATCCTTTCTCCCATAAAATATTATAATGATTCAGAGTCCAAAGAAACGATTGCACATGTGGTAAAATAAAATAGGTGCAAGCAACATTTTGTTGACAAAACTTAACCTTCCAGAGGTTGCACCCGTAGGTTACTTCCAGGTTGGTTAAAACCTTAGTAAAAAAGCAAAAGATTGTTATTCTTACGTAATGGCATTTGCATAATAATTTTACCAGAACAAAATGCAATTGGCAAAGTGAAACACAAAAACTATAAAACTAAAAAAAAATTGTACAATGAATTTTACCAGCAAGTGAGGTTGCACACGGAGGTTAACTTCAGGTTGCCCTGTAACGTGAAATGGCGCATCATGTAAGTTACCTCCAGGCTCTAATATAAACAGTTAAAAACTAATTGTATCTAAGCTGTAAGTGGCTAAGTTATATTTTATCGTGTTCTAAGAATAAAAGGTGGAAGGTACACAGATTAAAGGGCTTTTGGCTTGTGTGTAGGCGATTTGATAACCGAACAGAGATACACCCGGAGGTATCCTCCGTGATGCGACTTCCGGAGGGTTAATACAAGATCCCAAAATATTTTAGTGAGATTTGCATCAATGCCTACATCATGAACTAAATTTCAATGTTGCAATTATTTTACAATTTTGATTATAAAATCTTTTTACTGTTTGTTGAAATTTTAAACTTGAGTTTATAGTTGTAATTAAAAGTGGAAATAAAAACCTTTGGCTATGCTAATAATTATATTTTTAAGATTACAAATGGTTTTGCTTACACTGTTTATTCTTAGTTGTAAGCTAACAGAAGAGTAAGACCAACTGTTAAAATTAATGTATGGGTATAATAAATTAATTAATAAAAATAATTTTAATACCGTAAAAAAGTAAAAACACGATGTTGATTGTTTGCACAGCACTTTCTTAAAACATTTTCCTTCTTTCTCTTTATTTGCATACAAATTCTTTATTCTTTGGAAAGTTCTTTTAGTTGTAAGTTTGAAAAAACAGAAAAAAAGCAAACTGTAAGCATACCAACAATCTTACTTCTCTTTTATACCAACAAATTTCTGTCCAAAAAGAAGTTGTTTTTTGTTTGTTGCTCTTAACCATAGTACAAGACATTTAATTTTATCAACATTATTCAATCAAGTTACCAAGTAAGTCAGTATCGTCAGCTGAATTTATTCAAAGCTCGATAGCTAGCCAAATGTAAATTTATCTTGAAACACATGTTCTAAAAGCAACAAGGTTCGGCAAAGTTGAACATCTGATGATATCTGAAAGAGATGTTGTTTCTCAATATATTTATAGAACTTGTTTTTAGTCTTTTCATCCTTCTGAGGCTACTTTGATAGCGCTATTTTAAAATGGAACAGTTGTACAAACAATAACAGATTACGCCATGTTCACTAGTAGTGTTTGCTAGATGTGTTTTAACGACAAAATAAATTTCTGTGAATTATTTTATATTGAAAACAACTAAGAACGTGTTGGAATAATTGTAAGTAAGATTGTTGGGATGGGTGGCGGTGGGAAAATTAATACCTAAATAAATATATTTAGGTGTTAAAACGTTTGCAATACAATTATACATTTTTCCAAATACACTACCCAGTATAAATGTGTAAAAGAAATAGGTGTTATGAACAAAAAATGTCAAAAGTTTTCATAATATTTCTGAAGCAAAAACCAAATCCTAGAAAAAAAGTTCTTTGGGCATTAAAACTTCCCTCTGAGCGTTGGCCTAAAAAATAGCTCTAAACTCTTTTCTAGCCCCCGACATGAAAGTAATTTTCGTTTGTTACCCCCAAACAAGTTTTAGTAAATTCCTTTCTTTCAATAAATATCCTACACGTTTTTTTACAACCTATATAAGTCCCTCGTTTATTTGTGTAAACTTTTAGAATATAATTAAGAGAGCCTTAAGTCAATTAATTATCAATCTATGCTTTTATTACCCGCATCCTTTTTGGTAGTGTCTAAAAAGAATATTCCAACGAAACATAGATTCGAGAAGAGGTTTTTTTGAGGGTATCACGATTTCTGTGTTACTTCCTACAACAAAAAACTAATCAGCCAAAAGACAATCATGTGTTCAATCGTAAAGTTTTTCAATCTTCCTAACTCTTCTTTCTTTTTAAATATGCAAAATATTATTTTTTATTTTTAATCTTAAGGGAGGGGAGTCAAAATATTTATTTTTTCATGTTAGTTGAAGGTTATATGGCCTTGTTAATAACAAAATTATCGATATTAATCAAAACTTTTCATTTTGCATAGTGTAATACAAAGATTTTCCAATTGTATTACAGCAACATAAAACATGATCAAATTTAGCAATATTTTCCCAGCTCAAAACATACATAGTATGTAAATTAAAGAATGTACATGAAGTAACTAACAAATTCATTTAATTTCAAAGACAGGTGCAAAAATCTTTAAAATGCATATCTGAAATATATAGTTCAAAATATTTTAAGGATTTCTCTATTATTTTTGTTATGGTACCAATTCTTCCTACTTGGATTTATTCAATGCTGTGGTTTTTTAATTTGTTCTGGGTCTTGAGGACCATTTAGTTGCGAATGATTGGCTAATCTTTAAATAGATTGAAGACACTTTATAGCCTTACTTTATATTTTTTTAAAAGTAACTTCAGCTTCGTTTCTTTGTGTAATAATTTCATTCGTTGTCTTTGGACATTTTCCCCAAAAAATACCACCAGTCAAAAATTCATCCTAGAGATCACACCAATCTAGTTTTTCAAAAATATTCCCTGAAAATCAAATTTCTAAAATATTGCCATTTTAAAAATATTTTAGCCTTTCTACACTTACATTTAATTTTTCATTTAGGTGGAGAGGATGAGAAAATTAAAGAAGAACCCCAGGAAGAAATTTTATTGGAAGAAGTTGAAGAAGAGGAATTTGTAGACATGGAAGTGAAAGTGGAACTTATTGAAGGTGGAGCTTCTGGCGAATCATCATTGGACCCATTTCAAGATAGTTCTCAAGCTGGACCGACAGGAATATCACATCAACCGATCATACTAAACAATCACTACTCCCAGGAAGAGCTGATTGTCCCAGATGTGTTGGACGAAGAAAATGTGAAACATCCAAGAGCAGGCCCAAGCACAAAGCCTAATACAGTGACTTCGAAAATGGCAAAATCATCAATGAATCCATCAAATGTTACTAAAACAACTCAATCTTTAACAACCGGTGAAACATCTTCAGCTAAAAAGTCGTACGATGTATCTGAGCTGTTCGAGTGTAAAGAAAGGCCTAGGTTTTTAGTGAAAGGTAAATCGTCGGATTCTGCAGAAAAGAAACAGTTGAACCTGTCAAAAAAGAAAATGTTGGAGTTGCAAAAATACAGAAAAATTCTACCAGCAAAATCCGCAGATGAGAATCCGTCTTCTTTGGTTGAAATTAACCAAGCGCAAAACAAGACGAGGAACGAACCGATACCAAGTACAATTTTAAGTGTTCCTTGCAATCCATTAAGCAAGACAACAACTTGCCAGAGTAATTTCGTTCCTGTTTCTCTCCAGTCATCATCTGTTTCAAACCTCACTCTCTCAACTCAATCAGGCTTTGCCATCGCAACCACGCAGATCTCACAACAGATAGCCACTTCGCAAGCAAACCAGATCATGAATCAGTTCCAACCAAACTTGATCCAATCTTCACAAGACCCTTCTCTGGGGAATCAGATCGTGAATCAGTTTCAGATACCATCTTCAAACATTGTCCAAACTCCTCAAGCCAACTCAATCGGAAATCAGATGTTGAACCAATTTCAAGTATCTTCGTCAAACCTGATCCAATCTTCGCAAGACCCTTCTCTCGGAAGTCAGATTGTAAACAAGTTCCAGATTCCGTCTTCAAACATCGTCCAATCTCCTCAACCGACCTCGATCGGAAATCAAATGTTGAACCAGTTCCAGATCTCTTCGCCGAACTTCATCCGATCACCTCAGGATCAGCCTATTTTCTTCAAGAGTATGGACCCAGGGGTGAACTTATTACCTTTGGGAGGGGTGTTCTTGGGTCCCAACACTTGCCAGTACACCAGTCCCCAACTGGTTCCGCAAAGCACCGGTGCGAATGCGATGAACTCTCAAGCTTCGGTTGAGCAAAAGTCCTCCCCCCAGGCCTCTGTGCCGAAAGTTGTCAAGTTTCCAAACCTCGCCATGAGAAGTCGTCTGCAGAAAATCTCCCCTCAAGCTTTGCAGACTGCCCGCCCTCCTGGATCAAAACCGGCTGCTAGAGTTCCGCCAAAACCCGTGAAGATTCTGCCCAAACCCTGAACAAATGTGAAGATTCTGCCCAAACCCTGAACAAATGTGACGACTCTGCCCAAACCCTGAACAAATGTGAAGATTCTGTTTCTATTTTGTAGTTGTGTATTAAACTTGGAGACGGTTTTTCGTTGTTTCTTGTCTTTTTTTGCTGAGTCTATAACTTATTAGTTGATACTTTTTTGCTTTGATATTTATGCACGTAAAATAAATTTAAAAATGTAAAACTACTTGTAAAGCAAATTTGTCTCTTCTTTTAAGTTTAATTATAATTAGTTGACACATTTCTTGCTTTGATAGTTATGAATGTACAAATATTTTTAAAATGTAAAACTAAATGTAAAGTTTGTATCAATTTAAAAGTTTAATCCAGGTGTATATTAGTTGTAAAATGTACAAATTGTTGTAAAATATGAAAGTCGTATACCAAAATATTTTAGATTTAAAAACAATTTGTAGATTTGTTTGTTAGATATTAAACTTATGTTATTTGTACTGTGTTGTGTTCAGAACCTTTTTATTTTTAATTAAAACCATTAACCCTTTGCGGTCTCACTTTATTTTTAAATTTTTATTAAAAGCCTACCCTATGGGTTGCCCCTGTCCCTGTAAGCAAAATTTCAGCAAAACTGGTTTCTCTGATACGGTGCATTACCAGTCATAGAACCACTCCTCTAAGCGCGGGTATTTAGCGCCTCCCTAAGCTCAAAAAGTGCCACTTGCCACCTCACTAGATTTGATGAGTAATTTTTCTATTCAGAGATCCTCAGCGGGTCATTGCGCCCGGAATGATTCACTAGCATTGCAGCGTACCAGAGCACATAGTTTCGGTGTTCTCTGCTAGGTGCTGTTAGTGTAGTGTAGTCCTTACACATCAGAGACTGTTTCAACCGCAACCTATACTGGACAACTAAGCGTTCAAAAGAAAATTGCGTTTGTCGAACTAAACTCGACAAGCGACCTCATAGGGTTAATGAAAGCTGCAAACAAAATGTATTAAGAATTTATTTTGATCAAATTAATCACTTTTGTTTGTTGCCGCCAAAGTTTTATTATTTCTCACGTTAAATTTGTATACAGGGTATTTGGCTCCAAGTGTAAACATGTTTACATGGTTAAACTACATCCTAAATGCAATTAAAAGCAATAGTAAAAACTTGTTCCTGTTTTCAAATGTTCTCGATTGTAAGGTCGGATTCCTAAGCTAGGACTGAACGCGAACACTTGTTGAAACTCTCCGATCACAAAAGATGTACAAAGTTGCTGATTTGAATTCTAGTTAGGGTTCTCAACTACCCCTTATCATGTATAGAAAATACTTGATACCCCAGTGACTTGTACCAAAGGGGATTTGAATAAAGGGGGGACTTTTCAACACCCCTGTATAAGGTTTGTGGATCCGTGGCGGGTTGGTATCGCGCGCGACACCGGAGCTCATCACTCCAGTGACTCAGCGGGTTCGATTCCCGCAGTCACCACTTACAGTTTGTAAGGTGACAATACGGTAACGCTAGGTGAAGGTCGAGGTTGGGTGGAAGAGAGGGCTTTGTTGTCCTAACTCCGCCTAACGAAGACAAACTTGACCTTTATAGGTTTTTACAGCAGGGAACTTAAGAGTCATACAGACCACCATTCACAAGTCAACCTTGAACCTTTTGGAATCCTAAGATCTAAGGCTTCTGGTTTACACTGCGTCACAGTTGAAATATAATTAATGCTAAACGTTTCGACTTCGCTGTGGAGAGTCATCCTCAGTAGCTTGTTGACTGGCTGAGACGTGCCAAGACTTTTCTTACCCTTGTTTTATACGTAGGAGGGGAAAAGTTTGGTAGTTTGGTGTTACCAGGTTGGGTATGTAATCAGGAATATTGGCAAATTCAAATTTAAAATGTAAGCCTACTAAGAGAGATATCTCATTTTAAGAGAGATAAGGAAATACTATTTATAGGGCCATAAAATATACTAGAACAACCGTGCTTTGTTTTCTTCAATATTGAAATAAAGTAATTGTTGATAAATACATAATAAAAAAATTACATTCTAAATTCTAAATAAAAGGTGATGCACTGAATGAAAATCTTGATGGTTACATATACTCTGCTCTTATGGTATGTCCATTTTTCTGATTTCATGGATGATTTTACGTGATATTTGGGTACTTAAAGTCTTTTCTTGAAGAGGAAAAATACTTTTAACTGTAAAAAAAAGGTTTGGCATGCACATTTCTCAAGGTGAGGTTCCCAACATAGCAGGAAATATAATTCAGCCTTTGTCTAAAAATAATACATATCACTTTTTGTATGATTTTATTTGTCACGCTGTGTTACTTTAAACTTATTGGTCTTTGTTAAAATTTAAGACCATAGGTACTGTTTTTCTTCAGACATCATATTTTGTAGATTAATTTTTATAAACCGTTCAATCATATGTTGAGCATGGCTCCAAACTGTTTCGAGCGTAGATTTTCACTTACTAAATAATTGTTTTGCCTTGAAAGTGTGTAAAAATGTATATACAATAAGGGTGTAACCATTAAATTTTCATTTAGTGTTAAATTTGTATTTTTTTCTCATTTTTTAAATATTTTTTTGTTTAGTAGGAATTTTAAAAAGCGGGACTGGCTAGCAAGCCAGGGGTGGTGGAGGGCCCGCAATAAACTTTTTCTTTCATTTTGTCTTTTTTTCACAAGTAAGTTTTTGTTACATAAATTGATATAAATTACAGAAAAATAGTTTACAAGTAAAGTGTACTTTATTCGGTTATTTTTTTCTTTCCCACCTCATAATCTAGAAAGATTATGTAAAAAGACCCCATCACACTCTAGACTATGATCCAATTTATAAAATTGATACAAGCTGATTGGGAAATGGGCAAGAAAATATGAATTTTTCTCCCCACACTATCAGCAGTTTGGGTTCCCAAGAACAATTTAACCGATCAATATGAAATTTCTTCTTGTACGTCGTTAAGTTCATAAATAAAAATTTATTGAACATTTAATTCAATCCTTAAATAGCTTTACTTCTTGTATTACAAATTACTAAGTTAAAAGCCTTCCTTTAAAAAAAGTGCTTAGTTAGAAAAAAATTAGATGGATGGCTGAAACAGTTTGGTTTTCAAGTTAAAATTGAGTTCTTTTCAACTACGGCAATTATTTTCAATGAAATCACTTCTTACTAATCTGAGAATTTGAAAATACTTAGAATTTTATCTTTCAACAAAGCTTTCCTCCCAGTTATGTATTTTTACATCAATCAATTTGTTATAAAATGTACAAAAACAATGATTTTTATTTATACCTCTTGTTTTTTAACATGATCATCTTCTTCTGGAGACATTGGCACTTGATCAATATAAATTTAACACAGTAGGCCAATATAAACATTTTATTTTAGGACAAGCGCTTTCGATAGCAAGCTATCATCTTTAGGCTTGTTCCACAAGATGACTGGGACTCGTGGCGTGGTCCTGTAATCCAGCTTCATGGAGGTCAGGTTTTGAGGATGATATAGGTCTAAAGCAGCTCAGATAGTCTCAGTGATCATTTGATCATACCCGCATCAACTCCCACCATCGTTAAGACGTATCAGACCATCCCCTGCGTGGTTCGGAAGTCACGTTAAGCCGTCGGTCCTTGTATTTCCATTGGTCATTGGGCTATTAATTAATGACCCATTCTAAGGAAGAGTCAGCCTTAGTTTGTAACAAGACTACACCTCAACTCAATACCACCACTCATCCTTTACCACATATTTGCCTTAAAATACCCTCATCAGAGTGGTCGGCATCTGAAATAGTGATTTAGTGATTTAGGGTTGTTCCATAACAATCTTGTTCTAAAATGAAATGTTTTACATTAACCTACTGTGTTAAATTTATATTAATTTTTTAACATGGTTGTGATTTTGAAAATAATCAACTTCCAAGCAGCCAAGAGGTATTTCAATCACATTTCTAGTTGAAATGCGTAAGAAGAATCAGTTTTGCCGTGACACAGTTCAGCATGTTTTGAACTCCTGCTCAGGTAAATACACGTTTCAGTCGTCCGTACTTAAGCTTCTACTCATAGTGGGTTTTGCCAAGTGAGATTTGACTAAAGCTTGTTGGATGGATCTACTCTTAGAATTTGTTTGCTTCTCTACATTTTCAACTTAATAATGTTTCCACTTTCCTCTCACGGTTTGACGATAGTGTTAGCCGCTCTTCAGGTTCTGTCTTGTTTGTAAATGTAATCTGTATATTTCTACCTGCTGTATATACACGGCGTGGCGGCTAGTCGGTAGCACGAGCGAGTGAGGTAACGGTCGGTTGTTGATTCCTCGCTAAGGTCCATAGTGACGGGTGAATCGACTTAAAAAACACGAAGAAAGAACGGCCAATGTGCAAAGGGTTGTCGGTTTGTCCAAAATATTAAATTTTAATTTCTTGTGTACGAGAGAAATTTTTGCTCAAGTAAAAGAAGCTAAAAGAATAAAAATAATAATTAAAAAGTAATTAAAACTGAAAAATATCTTACACATCTTCCTACAAATATTCCACCTACATCAGAAATCAACATCTGTAGTCATCATAATACCAGAACTTAATTACTAGATCCCCTTGTTCACACGCAGTAGTAGAATTTAAACGTTTCGTGAACGCACAACTTTTGATGGAAATCAAAATATTTGATACTTTTTTATGTAAAAAGTAATTTATTAATGCATATTAATTCTTTTTTAGACTAATCAGGGTAATTTGTGAGGGTCATCCTGTGAAGAAAGAAAGTACAGAACCGTTGCACATAATGGTCAGTGCAGATCCCCTCCGTTTTGGTCATATACTCATCTGTTAGCTACATATTTTTAAATTGTTTGCAGAAATTTTTGTTGCCCTACAAACGTGCATCACAGTTCAACAACCAATTTAGATGGGAACGTTAAAATCAACATGACAAAAATATTTTGGTTGCGCTAGCAGTCATTATTTTCTAAGGTCATTAAGGCAAGACCGGTTTTTCTATTGTATTCTATGGAAGAGTAAAAAATTGTTATGATGAAAATCGAATAACACTAACTTATACTTGCAGTAGGTTTTTAGCTGCTTCTTAAATGGTTTTTGGACTGAAATAAATGCTCATCAGAAAATATAATTTGCTAACAGATGAATATACAATCATAATAGAGAACGTTGTGATGTGCGAACATTCTTTGCTTTTTGGACGACCCTTACGCATCGTCGTTTAGCATGTGTTAACTTGGTGGTGGTTGCAGCGCTGGTGGCGCAGGCCAAGTTCCAGCAGCGCCTGGCGATGGAGCTGCTGTCGATGCGGCTGAAGGTGGGCGCAGTGCCGTGGGGTGAGGAGATGGAGGACCGCAGCAAGGTGGGGGGCGCAGCACCCTACGCGTGCCCGGACTGTGGCAAGACCTACATGTGGAAGCAGGGGTTGAACACACACAAGAGACTGCACTGCGGGAAGGAGCCTAGGTTCCAGTGTCCGCACTGCCCCAAGCGCTGCTACCAGAGGGGCAACCTGGACAGTCATATACGGAACGTGCACATGCTGCCGATACTCAAGATGAAGAGGTGTGTTGGTCACCTGTTGTACTGTTCCGGTTAAGATAGGTTAGGGACTGGGACTCTTGGCGTGGTCCTGTAATCTAGCTTCATGGAGGTCAGGTTTTGAGGATGATATAGCGGCTCAGATAGTCTCAGTGATCATCTGATGATACCCGCATCAACTCCCACCATCGTTTAGACATATCAGACCATCACCTGTGTGGTTCGGAAGTTACGTTAAGCCGCTGGTCCTTGTATTTCCATTGGGCTATTAATTAATGACCCATTCTAAGGAAGAGTCGGCCTTAGTTTGTAACAAGACTACACCTCATAACTCATTACTACCACTCATCACACTCATCTTTCACCACATATTTGCCTTAAAATACCCTCATGAGAGTGGTCATCTCAAATAGTGATTTAGTGATACTCAAGATGACAAGATTTGTGTGTAGGAGTTGGCGTTCTGTGATCACTTGTCAAACCCTCCCACCTAGGTTAGGTTAGGTAAAACTCAAGATGAAGAGATATGTAGGGTGTTGGTGTCTGTGTTAACCTTTTTCACAGGCTCGGTTAAGGAAAGAAGGGGATAAAGGGGAAAAGTTGGAGAATGCCAGGTGCCTGAGAAGTTAACGAATTGTCAGGAAGTTTTTATGTACCTTTCAATTTCAGACAAATTGCACTTTTTTTTCTAGGAAAACGTACAAAGTCCGATGAATTTTGCATGATCTTGCAAGAATCGAGGTTTATAAAGCTGTGTTAAATTCGGGAAAAAGAATCCTCAAGACCGTGAGTAGGATCGACATGAAATATTCTTAATCACACTTGTAGTGTTTTTCCCTCTGAGATGTGAGTAGAACAAAAGTAGCTTCTGGATGTATTGTAAATTGATCACTAAAGTTTGGAAAACGACCTACCTGAAAATGTGAAGATATTTGTGTTGAAAAACGTGTAGAAACTCTGAACCAAAAGCCCTTTTCTGACAGGTGAACATAGATCAAACAATATAACTTCAATTCAATTTAAAATCCTGAAAAATCAATTAAAATCTATTAATCTTAGCTTAGATGTACATTCAATTAAAATCATCTATGATGTCATTCAAATCTATATACTTGTAGAATGCATAGATACTGGATACGGTCGTAAATTTATATACCGTTTTTTTTTCTGTTCCAGCAATGACTTCATGGAACAAAAAGAAGAAGTTGGAAATCCTAACAACTAAAACATTGGTTTTGCAAGACGGCTTAACAGACCACTTTTATACGTATTCTTGAGTATTTTAGGTTAAAAAATTAAAAAGAATCCAAACACAATGCTATGAAACAACCTATCAAGGTTCAGCAGATTTTACTGTGATTAATTTGAATCCAACATTTGTGAAGCAAATGAATTTCATATGGCATAGATGCCACTTCCCTCAATTTCATTCTAATTTGAGATAAAATCTAATTTGGATATGTTATGATTTAAATTAACAAAGATGGCCTCAGATATTACAGTTTTGAAAAATTCTTCTTCAATGTTTCTTTTTGTTGTGTTGATTTTTTTTAAAGAGATTTGTGTTTCCTCTTGTTAACTTATTTCGTGTTTTTAAACTATGATAGCTTTATTTTATCATTATATTTTTTTGTAATGAGCACCTGAAATATGGTTACATATTTGTGTATTATTTAAGCTTTATTTGTGTATTATTTACTTACTTTATGCAAAGCTTTTGTATACGACCTTACGTAATCTTATGTATACGATTCAGACTTTTTTACAATATTTAATTAGCGTTTAGTATAATCTTTATTTATTTTATTGTTTAGATATAAGGTTTTGTGCTGATTTTGAAAATTGATATTATTTAAGTTCCTTTTTTAATTTATTACGATATTTTTATGCCACCGGTGTAGTTTTTAATTTTAGTAGTATTGATTATTAGTATTCTGTTAAGATCATTTGGTTTGTGCAATAATAATAAGTATGATTAAGTCCAACATTAGGTTATAATTTGGTATTTTAGTTTTATATTTTTTTTAGTTTTCGTGGGTAGGCCGCTTTGCTAAAGATCTCGTTCATGTCAATCGCTTTAATTTGTTTATTTAAGCTTTGTGTGGGTTTATTTTTTAATTTGGTGTATCACTGCCTATTTGACTTTTTTGTTCAAATAATTTTACATAAGTTACTGTGATGTAATTTTACTATTAGAATAGCAAACCAAAGATTTTTCAATTTGCAAGTAGATCCTAAACTAAATGGTAATTTTGCTATTAGTTTTGCGTTTGTTTTCAAATTACAACTTTGTTTAAGGTAATTTGTGATTTTGAGAAATGAAACTTATGCTCTCTAAGTTAATAAAGTTTAACTGATTGTCAAAACTATGGCTTCCTCCTTTAAACAGATGAAATTATATCCTGATAATTTTAATGAACTAAATCTAGATATTAATAGTTTCTCCCATTTGAAAATATATTTTGTAAACTGATTATTATAAAATAAATTTGTTTTTAAGAAGGATGCATTTTTTTATTTAAAACTTGAATTTATTTCATCAGTTTGTTGGTAGTAAGTAGGGTATTTTCCTTGTGAATAAAATGGCAATACACGTTAAATATAATATGTGCCTTTCCTACACAGGAGTTAAAATTTAGTTTTACTGAGGGATTTGATTAAATTTATGTATTTTATTTGTTTGATAGACCATTAAATTTACATTTATGCTTTTAAGTGTAAAACAACTTTTTTATGATGTTCTTCAATTTTTTAAAGAAAATCAACTTAAAGAAAAATACAAATAGGTTGATAGCTGCCGTAAATAATAATGTTAAAAGTAATTTTTGATATTGTTACATCCAATTTTTTTATTACATATCAATTTTTGTGGTAAACATCAATGTTCTGTGTAAAAATGGTTGTTACAGATCTTGTTTGGGAAACAAAATTCACGACCAACCTTAATTCTGCCCCTAACACTAAATGAACACTAAATACGGTAAAATTAAAAGAGTCTATAAATTTAAGGACTTGACAGAAGTTTATTACCCAAGAGGTATGCAATAGACAGGACTTGAAAAATGTGCAAACAAAATACCTTGCCAATAGACGAGAACAGCCTTTAGATTAACTCAGAATCTTTATAATAAGAAATCAATCACTAAGTAGAGATCTTAAATCTAAAATTATTGAGTTTTTACTTTAGCGGACCCGTGGAGGGTTGGAATCGTGCGCGACTCCGGAGCTCATCATTCCACTGGCGCGAGTTCGATCCCCGCAGTCACCTCTTACATCTATAAAGTGTGGTTTTCAAATTAGTGTTGGATTGATTCTGTAATTTTCAATTCCCAAAACAGATTCCAGGTTGTCAATTCCCAATTTCGATACAAAATCTCAATTTCCTAAAAATTTAGGATAAACCCTCTCGTTTTCTCAGTGAAAGCATTTAGTTGTAGAAATAGAACCTACATAATTTTTACGAAAAGATTATTATTTACTGTTATGTAAGGTTTTACTGGGACTCGTGGCGTGGTCTTGTAATCCAGCTTCATGGAGGTCAGGTTTTGAGAATGATATAGGTTTAAAGCGGCTCAGATAGTCTCAGTGATCATCTAATGATACCCGCATCAACTCCCACCATCATTTAGACATATCAGACCATCACCTGCGTGGTTCGGAAGTTAATAATTTTGTGGCTCAAACTAATACATACAAAAATAAAAATAAAATTTTGCATCAAAATAAAGATAAAATTTTGCATCTTAATAAAAGTTGGTTTGGACTTTTGGGAACAAACTCAAACACTAAATCATTAACTTTGAGACCCTAACGGAAATGTAGTTGACTTTGCCAATCAAGAATCGGTGGAACTGAGTATCAGAATCAACCCAACACTGCTTCATATGAAATGATATTTTGCACAGCAGGGAGGAGTTGGACTTGTTCTCAATGCGGCCGTAGATACCGGCACCAGCGAAGTCTGCGGAAGCACGAACGTCTCGAATGCGGCAAGTCACCCCAGTACCACTGTCCTTTCTGTGAGAGAGCCTTCCACCAGCGCGGGAACCTGAAGATCCACGTCGCCGTGAAGCATCATGCGTCAGACTCCGGCTTCGAGAAGTTCATAGGCCATTCTTTGCAATAAACCCGGCTGGAGGAGTTAGCGATCATTGACGTGTCGTCTGCATAGAAAAGAAAATGGGTCTTAGCGATCAATGACACGTCGTCAGCAAAGAGAGCATGTCGTTAACCATTTATGAAGAACTGCAAAGAAAAAAATTGGACCGAGCATTGAACCCTGCGGGACTCCATAAGATGCAACATTTCAGACAGAACATGCCTTCTCATTGTGACTACTAGACACAATTTAAACCTTACAAGACCACAGTTGTTAAATTTAATTGTTCTCATTGCTTATTTATTTAAAAAGTAAACTCATTTTGTTTTCCGTGGAAGATTTATTATTGATCACTGTGGACTTATGTTTGATCCTCTCTTTTTATGGTTAACTTCCCCTGGATACAGATAGGAACAAAACTGACATACTGAATTGGGTCGTTAAGCGAGGTTCTGTCAAATGAAAGGTTTCCGCATCCGTTTATAGAAACAAAATTGTAAATATTTGACTTTCAAATGTGGTTTTTCCTTTTGGAATAAGCAGTTCTAAAAGTGATGACTCCTTTAGTCTTCCTTGATATTCAAATACAGAGTCTCTGATGCACTCTAGTAACTCACCGGCTGTTGCTCAATTTCTACTCAAGGTGTGAGGAGGCCTCACACGAGCTTGAAGGAAGCTTGTTGGGTCTTTTTACTCCTCAAGAAGTATTTGAGCAAGAGATGGTGGGTTAGCAGATTCATATTACAAGAGATTTTCGCTCTAAGTCAGTGGTTTCCAAATGACAGTCACTCGTGGACCTCCCAAGTTTCCTTAGTTTGAAAATGCGTTCTTGTCAACTCGTTTCTCCCAGAAATTTTTTTTTAGAACATGCGGAATTTAAACCACTCCGGACCCCTGGAGGTCTGCGGACTCTTTGGGAACCACTGCTCCAAGTGACTCCACTAACCGACAGGCTGTTGCAGGATTCTCTTCCTCCCCGAGCGGTGATCTTTCCGTCAAGTTTCCGTGTCCGCAGTGCAACCGTAGTTACCGGCACAAGTGTGATCTCAAGCGACATCTCAAGTTCGAGTGTGGGCAACAGCCGAACTTCCTCTGCGTCCACTGTCCCCGCAGATTCCACCAGAAGACAAACCTGAAGAGACATGTGTTCACGGTGCACTCGGCTCTGCTCGCGTCGTCTGCAAACGGAGACATCGATCAGCTGATGGAGTTGAGTCTGCCGTCGCTCCTCTGAGTCATTAAGTCGACAGCTGATGTGAAAATTCTAAACACAATTTAATTTTTGGGGATTCCGGGTTTTCCTACTGAAATGCATAAGGATTTTCCCAAGTTTGAAAGGTTTTTGTTTGAAGTTTGTTGTTGACGATGGTAGAATTTCTGAGGTTGAAATATTTTTATTGACAATTTCCATAGTATTTTGTTGAGTAAGAAGAACATTACATTTTGGAATTCAGAAGCTGATCCCGTCTTTAGGAGAAAAGTAACTTAAAGTATAACACAAAACATTAGAAAATAAGCTAGTCTAAAAGTAATCAGCGTAAGCCGAGCAGTCTCTCACCACTAGACAACAAGAGTTTTAGGGTTGGCAGCCCTGTCACCAATAGGAGATAAGAAGGCCCAGCAGACAGCAAGTAGCTCAGTTTCAGCCAATCAGTGACTGAAGATGGTACTCCACAGCGAGACCGAAATATTTCACCCTCATTATTATGATGATTAGACACGGTGTGAACTGGAAGAACTAGATTATAGTTGTGACACTGGCCGCAAAAGCCTTAAGAGACAAAAAAACAAGAGTTTTGTTTCCTTTTTGTCATTCAAAGACGATGGAAAATGTCAGTAGTAATATTTTAACCTTTGATAGATGAATTTTCTATTTACTTTTTTCTTGGGTGTTCAGACTTTTTGATTTGTTTTTTTATCCTTTTGATGTCAACAGTTTGATTAAAGTGTAGAATGTATTTCAGACAATTTTTAAGTGAATCTACTGTGTCATTAATCTTGTATGCTTGTGTCAGGAAAAGAATTTTATACTAAATCTAACAGATAATTTAAGATTATTAAGTTATTTTGTAAAAACTATACTGATTGAGTGCAGAAAAGAGTTATATTTAAAGGATAATTTCTTTCATCACCAACACATTACAGGCATTATTTTTATTGCCTGAAATAATTTGCAAAAATTGGCCTTTAGACTTAAGATTTTACGGAAGTGTTGGCTTTTTCCTCCACCTTTAGTTATTCAGATGAAGGAACTCAATTTGCATGAAGTTATAACTTTTAAATTATTTTCTGTTTTTAATTATTTTATATTATTTATTTTCTTATCTCTGTTATTTATGTAGATTGTTTAACCATTGTTATTTTATTGTTCATCAGAAACTTTATAACAATTTTATTTTAGACTTGACTTTTACACCTTTTTTCAACCATCAAAGATTATACTGGATTAATATGTAAATATTGGTTTTATAATGGTTTTATTTCATCATTTGCAGTGTGAAAATTTTAAATATTCAGTTTTAGTATTATTAGAACAATATCGGATAGTTTTATTTCAGTTTTATGACAAGTTCTTTTTTGTTTTCAAACGTTGGGTTGTTGTATTTCTGTTTGAATGTTTTTTAGTAATTGAACTTGTTGATAACAAGCAGAATTTCATAGGTGCCTTATAAAATAAAATAAAGCGTATATACTCACAGGTAAGCTGCTCAAGTAAAAAAAATCTGGTAAAATTTAAACTTGTTTTTCGCTTTTGTCTTTCTACTTAACTTAATAATTTTCCAATTAGGGTTATTAAAACGGCTACATATTCTGTAAATGTTAAGTTTTTCTTTACTTTACAGAAAATTGACTCCACTTTTGGTTTTGACTCTGAAAAATGTTGTTATATATTTTTGTACATTTGACGAGGACATTTATAAAACTTGGTTTATCAAATGTGTAGTTAGTTACCATATTCTATTCATTCTTCATAAATCGCCTTAAGATTTGCATATTCTAATGTATTTATGATATATTTCCTAAACTTATATAGAATTATTGTAATTTTTATTCCAGGTTCATAAGTAGTAATAATTATATCAATGAAGTGTTTATAAATTATTTAGTTACGTCAAAGAAGAGAATTGTTTTTTATTGAATGCACCAACAGGAGGAACGAACGTTAGCTAATAATTTAATACAATTGATTAAATATTAATATTTTGTTATAGTTTTTAGTTTTAGAGCTAAACTGAAATATACACCCTTTTGATATTATATTGTATTTTGAATTTATCTAGGATAAATAATAAAGTTGTTATTGTTTGGAAGTTGTAATAATATTTTCCTACATTCCTCTTCTATTAAATTTTATTTTTAGGAAAATGTAATTTCTCCAAGATTTTTGCACAAACAATATTTGTGCTCTCCGAATCACATTATGGTTGAGCAGCATTAATCATAAATACTGGTAAGGAAATGCATTTAGGTCCTGTTTGAGGTCTGGACTACTTGGGCCGTTCTATTGATTTTTTCTTGTTTAATTAAAATATATTTTTTAATTATATTAATTGATATATTTTTTTCTGGTTTAAAAATATATTTATAAGCTAACTTATCTCCTTTTCCATGAAGAGGTATATGCGTAGGTAATTCTTAAATTGTGCATAGTGTTAAGTTAGAGAAAAATTCAAAAATGTAAATTACAGTTGTTTATTCAGCAACTGACTCTTATGAAGAGAGTTGATTGGTATAAAATGTAGAATTTTAATAATTATGAGAAGGCAAAGTAGTTAGTTGCAATACAAATCATTAAGAAAACATATTTGTAGAACTATTTTTTGGTTTCTTTACTAATTAGGTAATTTTTTTGAAATATTAATTATATGTAGCAACATTTTTCCAAGTTAGTGAACAAAATAACATAGCCAACATGTAGCTACAATTGCTACGTACAGATCCTTGCACCTTTTACATAACAGGTTATAAATCTAGAAGTGTCCTTTCTGGGGAAACAAACTTAACCTAGATATTTAATTTATTGGTCAATGGACAAAATAGTGTTTGTGTTGACAAACAAACATACTACAAGTACTGTATGTATATAATTAAAAAATATAAAACCACTGGTAACGGCAAAATATATAACAATTTAAAAGTAAACTAAATTTAGGATGTTGATAAACTATTTCGATCCATAAATTCACCTAAACTGTAAAAAGAACTGTTAACTAAATAAGACTTTAATTTGTGTTTGAAACTTACAAAAGGAACATTTCTACTAAATTAACAGAAAATCGGACAGCAAATATGACCTGTAGGTCGTAGGGGTTTACTTACAGGGTAGTTTTCACCTAGTTATAGGAAATTCGCTAAATTCACGATAGCGCTTGCGGATACGAGGTCGCTGTCTTTTATCAGAACTTTGCTACAACTCAACCATTTTTCAGATGAACACGACGAAACGATGCCTACCGTCAACACCGAGCTACCGAAAGACAACGGCATCTCCTCCGACAGCGACCTAGGCCCTCCAGTCCTTGACAAGATGGAACCCCAGCCCACCGTCGTCATACCTGTCCGTGAAGTCAAGCTCTCAAACCTTAACTACCAGCCGGGCGACTGGGTCGTAGTCCGATACGACGACCTGCTCTACCCCGGCGAGGTGATCAGTCTGCCCAGCAACGGCATAGAGATCAACGCCATGGAGCCGACGACGTGCGGGTCGTACAAGTGGCCGACACGGAAGGACGTGCACACTTACCTGCTCGAGGACGTGGTGAAGAAGATAGAGCCCCCGATCCCGTGTGGGAGCCGCGCTTCGCAGTTCACGTTCAAGGACAGCTTCTAACTGGAGTTGTTCCCAGCAATGATATTAGGTGGATCTCATACTCGTCAAGCGCTTTGAATTTCTTTGTTTATTTTTTAAAACGAAGAACAATGGTAAATACTCAGAGTTGTGTCCGAGAGTTTGGGATTAAAATTACTAGAAAATAAAATGCTTGAAAGCCTTTAAAACAGAAATTTAGAAATGTTGCGCTGTTAGATATCCGGGGAAAATATTCATTGGGCCGTTTTTTCAATTGCCTGGTTAGCAGCTGGTTAACTAACCACCGGTTAAGTTGCTTACAGTCTGCAATGTTTACATTTTCACGTAACGTTCAAAGTACTTAAATGAGTTATTTGAAGATCTTTCATTCAATAAAGGTATAGTTTTACCACTTTTATTGAATTTAACATGTACATATTATGCTAATATAGCTAAATACAAACTGTAACACCAAAATTCAAACTCAAAACAGACAAAGTAAAACTTAACCTAAGAAATATCCAGCTTTTCTATTGGTTGGCTCCCTGTCCTAATTTTAACCGCCGGTTAAGGCTGAATTGAAAAAACAGCCCATACAGTAGAAACTGACTAGTTTAACACCTTCCATAGTGACATGATAACTACAAAAATAAACAGCAATTCAACAGTGGTATTTCAATATCTCTCTGTGATCAAATCCTGTATATACTGGGAAGTTTAACATTCCTTCAGTATACATAGCCAAAGTTTTATTGTGTTTTGAATGTTTTTGTCCTGATTTTTTTTACTTTTACCAGCCCTTTTCAATCCCCAACTCTCGTGGCACGACGTGTAGCAAATTGGTTATTTACCCAAAGAAGAACACAGTTAATTGTCGCTATTTTACTGGGCGTGGTTGTGATCAAAATACAGTTTGTTAGGTTTAGCATGGCCGGTGAGATGGGCTATAGGGCCATAAGCGGCCAGCAAGGAATCTCAAGGTCACCGGCCATGCTATACCTAACGAACTGTATCGTTGTAACAGTCAAAAATATGTTCATAAATTAAACACAGCTATGAGTCTTGTTAAAAGAAAATGCTGATCATTTTTTACTGTTAATGAAACTTACAACTGCAGTTTTGTGCATTCCATTAAGTGTTTCACAAATACCACTACAAACATGACGGTTACTTAAATTTGAGAAACTTAGAATTCACAGCATAGTTGTGTTATTTAGTTCTAAAGCTTAGTAATCTTACAGAAAAGATTAAAGGCCCCAAAGTATGAGTACAATCCGCATTTAAATCAGCTGTGAACATTTCAATCTTTGTGTAAATAACCGATCGGTTTACTACATCAACCGTAGTTTAGGTCAAGTAAGGGAAAAACGCTTAGAGTTGCTTTAATTTCAAGGGTTTCAACTTTGATTTGATTTTTGTTTGTTTATAAGTAACAATACTCGTTGTGTTCATTACATTGATATTATATTTCAACCGTACCTTGCCATACTGATTACACAAGTCCGCAGTAATCGTAAATTACTGCGGCAACTCTAGTTATGGCAGGAATACGTAACCTACAGTTTGTACAAATCTTCGATATTCGCCATTCCGAGATGCTGTGATTATTTTAGGTTTCGTGTGATCGTACTTCATCTGATTATGCAGGGTCGTCCAGTGAATTTTGATGTTGAAAATATCACTGCTCGGTTAATTTTTTACATCATTATCTTTTATTGGTCTTAAACTAAGATAAAAAGAGAAGTTTTTATTTCATATTCATGTTTTGAAAATAACATCATGCATATGACGTTCATTGGATTCAAGACCTTTTTCTACTCTTTCACTAGAGTTTCGTCTTGCACCGTTCAATATTTCTTGAGTAACGCGGTTAATTTCTGCTTTTTCAATTTTCTTAAGTTCCTAGTTTTTTTGTATACTCTTTCTTTAGGATAAATATAAGGAAAAATCGCAGACGTAATATAACTTCTTCCTAGGAAACTATAGCTTTACCACAACTTTACAAAATGGTTTGGTTGACCCAATAAACGTATTATGTGGTATAGTTTGCTATTGCTATTTTGAATTTTCCTTTCCTTTTGGAGTCTTGACGCAATCACTTTGCCGATCCAGCTAATGACAATAACATTTTCCAGATTTCAAACTTTGGATTTCTTTTCTAGTTTCATGTTGTTATACTCTGTTGGCTGACCTCCAAGATCCCCGATCTGTTGCAAATTTTTCTTACCGAGGTATTTAAAAGAGTATACGAGGAAAGACCCACTAACCTAAGAAAATTGAAAAAGGCAATTATTGCTGAAATAAATCACGTTCCTCGAGAAATGTTGTACAGCGCAAGATGAAGCTTCAATGAAAGAGAAGAAAAATGCATTGAACAAATGGACGTCATATGCATGATGTTATTTTCAAGACATGACCATGAAATAAAAATCCCGCTTTTATCTTTAGTTTAAGACCAATACAAGTTAGCTATCCAAAAAATTAACCGATGATATTTTCAAACACGAAAGTTCACTGGATGATTCTGTTCTTTCTTAGAACCCATAGTGTCCGTGTACATATTGTAGTGTTTACATGAAAATCTTTTTACAAGCACCGATGGTTCTAGTCGAAACTTTTCCGATTTGTTAAGTGTTTCGTCAGCTAGATTACGACAAGCGTCTGAGGACCCCGAGGCGATGCTTTAATTTTAGACTTATGTCACGGCGTTTAACGTGACATATGTAGGTTAAGAAGTTGAACAAATCCGTTGTTGCGTGCAATATTGTGTTTGTAACGGGTAAAGTTTTCCGCGTTGTCAATTCTAACGTAATGAAATTTCAAATCTATGCCGATGCTCTTCTGCCGATTGTATTAAACTAGGCTGCTAGCTTCGAGCTAAATTCAGTGAATTCTGTTCCATTTCAACTTGTTTAATCATTTTCTTATATTTGTTTGTTTTTTTTATAATATAAATCCAGAGGGTTTTAATTTTTTTGTTATTCAACTTATTTATTTCATATTACTTTAAATGTATTGATTTTTGAATCAAGATCTCTGTTTAGCTTAATGATGTTGTTATACTTTTAAGATAAACTCAAAAGTTTCAACTTTTGTAATGCAAGTTTAAAGTAGTAAATAACAACTCTAATATTAGTTTAAAAATGTTGGGGTTCAATTTATTTTCAATGTAAAAGCCATTGAACAGTATAAGTTTTAAAAATATGTTTCAATTTTTCTACCATTATAGTTCAAATTAAAGCTGTATTAAATGTCACTGAGTTAATAAAAAACAACAACATAATATTCTTCCTTTGTTTTAAAACTTATTAGTATTAATGTTTCTGTCTTTTACATTATTTCTTTGTAACAAAAAATTATATACAATGTAATTTTCATATTTAAATAAATTATTATGTAATTTCAATCATTAAGGGAACAATTTCTACACATTATATAGGGCATTTAATTTAATTTATACAAACTCATATATACAGTGTAAGGTTTTACCATATGATTAACATAATAATAAATACATAGTAATAAGGATCTCTTTAAGTTCTCAATAGATATAAGTGGTTCTTAAATAAATTCAATTGAAATGTACCATTTTAATAAAAAGTACAATTTGTATTTGATTTTTTTGGTTTTTATTTGTTTGCGTTTTTTTACTTAACTTTTTACTATTAATATACTAAGACTTCTGGTTATTCTTAATGTTAAATGATTTACTCACAAGATTTATTCAACTGAAAAGTGAGTTTTAAAAGTTAAAACCAAGTACTTTGGTTTAAATTTTTTGTGTCCTAAAATATTATACAACACAAACTTCTTCATAAAAATTTACTGCAAAATAATATTTAAAAATGTTTAATTTTAAATTTTTTATTTACTTTTTTCTATAAACCTGAAAAAAAAATTTCTCACAAACATTTTAAAGCTTTGTTTATTTTAAGATTGGATTCTCACAATTAAACCTGTAAAACTAAGTTGAACGCACAAAACTCTCCTTTTCCAATGTAAAGTCTCTTCTAGATAATATGTAAGCGTTGTCGCTAATTCTTCAGTAAGTAACTGAAATGAAATCTTTCTTAATCTCGTCACATTCCTCGTATGGTACCTGCTGCAGTTCATGGATATATGTCACTGGATATATCTTCTTGAACGTATCCGATAAATGTACAAAACCTTATTGTAAATTTACTTGTGGAAATAAATAGGTACAAATATTGCTTGATGTTTTCTTCCCGCCCTCTTTTTCTTTTGAAACAACAACTTCGTCGTTACTTCTTTGAAAAGTGTTTGAGTACTTCCTTAATTTTAACAAAGTACTCTGTGTACTTCGTTAAAATTTACAGATTTTTAATTTTGTTGTCCAGCAGCCAGTCTATAAATTTTTTTTTCAAAGGTGTTGATCAGCTGTTTTGAAGACAGCATTTTCAGTAGTGACAGTCAGTGGTGCTGATCATTCAGTAGTCATAATTCAGTTGATTTTCTGTTTTATACCCATAAATTGTTTCTTATTTTTCAAGTAGCCACAAAACCATGTTAGTGCTACACCATTCAGAAAAATACAATTATCAGATTGCTTTTGTGTTGGTAAAAGTTATATCTTAACTCTTAGGCTTTCGTAGCCAGTGTCATACTGTAACTATAATCTAGTTCTTCCAGTTCACACTGCGTGCAATCTTCATAATTAGGTTGAGATATTTTGGCTCCGCTCTGGAGTATCATCTTCAGTCACTGATTGGCTGAAACAGTGACTGCAGATGGTACTCCACTGAGAAGCCAAAATTTCCAACCTAAATATGAAATTTGGACGTGGTGTGAACCAGAAGAAATAGATTATATAAGTAAGTTATATCATCACTATTTGTGAATATCGAATTTTGAATCAATGTTTTGCTTTTGCTCTTGGAATAATTAATGCCAATTTTGTATGCAAGAAATGTTAAATTTTGAATGTTAAAAATATTTTTCTCCTTGTAGATTTTGTCATTGTTAAATATTTGAGGTAAAAACATGAACCTCAAATTTTAGATGGTATTACAATGAAAACATGTGTTGTAGATTTCAATAGTTTTGTTTTAGGTTTCGTGTTAACAGAATCTTTTCAAGGAAGCGCACAGTTTTCTTCTTACAACTTTCAAATGGTACTTTTAATTTGAGTTAAGTTTTTTCTTTGTTGCACCAAGGAAAAAAACTGTAAGTATTCTTCCTATTATCTTTTTATGAGTTCATTAATTATTTATAGTTCATTTTTTGTTATTATTTAAGCTAAGTAATGTGGTGGTGGGATTGTTTATCAGTGTTAACTGATATATATCAAAGATTATTTTAAACAATGCTGTTCAATCTTCCTACATTTCAAACTTTTTCTTCATGATTGATAAGAATTTTGCAGTTGAATATTTCGGGGAGTAGATATTTTGAAGAACATAAGGTGTCGTAGAGTATAAACTTTTCTTGGGGATCATAAGAGGTTATTAGGTAATCTATCTATGAAGTAAAAAGCATGCTTATCCTCCAGAATTTAAGAAATGTTATTTTAGTAGAATACAAAATAAAGTTGAAGGTTGAATTTGTTGGGGGAAGGTAGAGAAATTTATTGTTTTCTTTTTGTTGAAACTTGAAAGTTGAGAATTTTCTGTTTTAATCAAACCTCATTACACTTTGCAAAGTCTGTATTGTAATTATACAAAGTTACATGTTTGTTCAAGTAAATAATAAAATGCACAGGGTACAGTGACACTTAACAAAAAACAATGTTGAAAAATTAGGGGTACCGGTGTAATAAGTTTTGTGTTGTAACATTGTGTTGTAAGCTACACTTTGTCCTAATTTTAACATAATTATACTAAATTATGAATTAAGAGTCCTCAGTACATGTTAGCCATTTTCATTGTCCTAAAATACAATGTAAAAAATTTAATTTATTTGAGACACCTTACTCCAACAATTTTAATCAATTTTGTTTAGCCTTTCTGTTTCTTTGGTTGATTTTTTGTAGTGCAGTGTCTTTGTTGACATGATATAAATGGAAAACTGAAAATTCTGCTCATCTAAGTCGCCAAAGCATTTAGTTAACTTTGAAATAAAATTCTTTTTATGAAAATTGTTGGAGTGGTTTGTGTCAAGAAAGTGCAAGTTTTACAATATTTTATGAGATGCACGACTAACAATAAGATCCATTAAGGTTGAAATATTATTACGGACGTTTTTTATTGAAATAGAACACGACCTTTCCTTATCTGGAGTCTGGCCTTGTCTTCAAATGATAAGTAACCTAAAACATAACACAAAACATTAGGAAATTACGCTAACCTAAAAGTAATTAGCATAAGCTGACCAGTATCCCACTATCAAGCAACCTGATTTTTTTATAGTTTTGTCTTTTAGGTTGGTTGTTTTAAAATTTAACTCATGTTGTTTAGTCTTGAATAACTAGTCAGTTTACACTAATGACTATAAGAGTAGCTCGTTTCATAAATTTTGTGGTATTTAGGAGAATTTTGGGAAACCTGGGAATTGTACGGGCATTTTTGTTATATGGGAAAAGGCGAGAATTTTGTCCCTATACTGGATAGTTTTGCAAAAGTGATCGCGAAAATGGTTATATCTTGGACGAGTGTAGTAGATGTCGTTGCGAGCGGTATTGAAGTTGTGATTTCGTCACTGGCGCTAGCGGGAGTCAAGAGATCGTCGTGAACTGTAACGAAAGTCGTGGTTACTTCAAAATAGCCGAATTGGGCAGGAGTAACTATTGTACACCCTGCTTTCCCCTGAAGAAGGGGAATCAGTCTCCTAAGTCCCGAAACGTCGTGTTCTTCTGCACTAAAATACCGTGTAAAACACCCATAACAACATTTCAACCTGAGATACCCCACTAAGAGTCCCAAGTGTGATGTCAGCATGGTGTGTTCTAGGCTACTACCACCGAGTCCGTGACGGGAACAACTCTCTGGTCGGCACGTTTCCGTGCGAGAGTTGCCACAAAGTGTACAACAGACGAGGGAACTTGTTCCGGCACCTGCGGTACGAATGCGGGAAGCAACCTCAGTTCGAGTGTCCGACGTGTTGCAAGCAGTTCTACCGCAAGGACAAGCTCGTCATTCACACCAAGGTGCATCGACAGTGTGCTCAGCTGTTGCAGACGATGCAGCCCGTCGTAAAGTATCCGAGTATTGTGTGAGAGTTTCGGTCTTCACTCTCGTCGGCGATTTAACCTGTTTTCGAGGAGAGCTGTAGCCTTATGGACCCTCAAATTTTGGTACCTTTTCGTATTGAGAGATTTCCCGAACTTGTTAAGAATTATTTCTACTGTGACCATTACAGAAGGTTAAATAAATGGATATTAGGCAGAAATGTCACTTAGACCCTGGTGAAAGTTTTAGATCTATTGACGAGCAAACATAGTTACACGTGGATAATTTACTGAGAATAATTATGAAATTTATAGGAGACGTTTTTTAATTGATCTGTTGCAAAAGATAAAAACCATTTTAAAGTGACTGGCAAGTTTGTGATTTTAATGTCTAGAAGTTTTTACTCTAAACAGCACACCACAAATTATAGCGATTAAAACAAGACAGTAAAATTCCAAGGAGCTGTAATGCCCTTCTTTCATTCTGTAGACGATCTAATTATGTCTGCTTAACTTGTCAAAAGAGCAAAGCCTAATAATGTTAAAAAATATGGTTTTTTCGCTTGAAATTGGCTTTTAAATTATATTTTACAACCTGATTTTTTTGGCGTATGGAATTTTTTTATTTAAACTTCCGATTAGAAAAACTGTACACCGTTAAGGTTTATTTAAAATCCCATTTTTAATTAACATATCAAACCCAACATGGTACTTTCATAAAATCTAGAAATCATGAAACCTTCTTCTCTTTAAAACGAGCTATTAACCTGTAATATCTAGTCTCGACAATTACATTTGATCATTTCACACCTTAGTTTTTATTACTAATTCGAAACAATTATTTTTCTTCATTTCTGAACGAACGTTCGTAATATATTTTGGGGTAGGTTGGTAGTAAAATCAATGAGCTCAGCGATTAAAAAAAAGGTGATTTAATTTTCCTCTTGTGGAAATACTCTTTACTCTCAAAATATTAATATTTACCATTTATCCATAGAATATTTATTTTCCCACCTGATTTCAGTTTCTGTATTCGGACTTAAGACGAAACGATTTACAAGTAACTTATTTCTAGGATTTTTTTAATCTAGGCATACTTAAGTATTTAATTATTATCTTGAGTGTTTTCTCTTTCTCTATTGTTACATTATTGTTGTTAGATGTCCATTAGTCAGTAAGTTTTGCAATTTTGGTTGTGACAATGTGCCATTTACAATACATTTATTGTAAACCCTGTACAAATTTACATTATTATTAAACCAGTTAGTTAATAATTAGTTCACTTTTATCCTACTACTTTAGAATGTACATACTATTTAAGTACCTGAATGTAGTTTAAGCTTACCATTTTGAAGAAAGTAACAGGGTTTTAATTATTCCATAACTTAAATTTATCAATGTTCAAAAGATTTGTAATTAAAATATTTAAACTGTTTCATTAATACAGTATGTTGAAGCTAAGGTCATTTATAGTAGGTAATTAATGTTATAATCATCGTTTATGAAATAAGTTGAATCCATAAGCAAGTTTTATAAATATGTTGACTTAGGAACTTGTTGTATTTGTAATTTACTACTATAAAACTTATCATTACAATGTTTACAAACAATTTTGGTTTTCAATTCAACTCCTTTACTGTTTCTGTCAGAGTTTTATGTCAAATTGTTCAGTTTACCTGGGATTATTCAATTGTTTTTATTCATAAATAATAAAATTTCTAATCACAAAAAATAAATTATATTTATACGTAATACAAGTGTTGTTAAACAGTGTCAATTTTGTCCACAATGACAAAAATTTAAAATCTATTTAGCTCCAATAATTACAAGCAATTTTAGATGTACTTAATCACAAATCCCTTAGATTTTTGATTTTTTCAACTTAAAATAAACTTTTATTAATGGTATCACATAATTTTCATACTTGGTAAAAACAGTACTTGTCACCATTTTAAAAGACAAAATAACTAAAAACCTCTAAGCAAAATCATTGCTCTACAATATTATAAAATACTCATCAAACAATACAATACTTAGCTATCAGAAAAGACTGTAAAAGAAATATTATCTTTAATAGTACAATGTGAAACAAAACACGTCACAATCCACTGATTTACTGTACTGTATGTCTGGGATACTTGTTCTTTCATTTAGAAATGGGATTAATTTTCCTTATTTGAGGACTATACACAAAAAATTACAAGTTTAAAAAAACACTATTCATTGTTTGTCGTTTATTGTTGTTTGTTGTTACACGTTCTCAATTCACTGGGAAATAGCTAAAAACTTCGTATTTGCCTTCATTCTAATTTTGTTTTTTATCATCCCTTCATTCTAATTTTGTTTTTTATCATCGTCAATTTTGTCTATTATTGATGTAGTTTGGTCTTCTATATTTTACTTTTGATTGTTTGTTTTTTTCTACAATATTTCCCTGGTTTGTTTGATTATTTTTGTATCTCCTTCAGTCATTTTGGTTGTTTTCATTTTTTGGTTTTCATTATTTCCACTATTTGATGTTGTAGTTTTATTTTCTATAATATTTTCTCTGTATTTGTGCATCTTTTATCAGCTGTTTTGGTTGTTTTCATCATTTGGTTTCCATCATGTGATTCTATTTCATGTTTTATTTTCATTTTCTAAAATAATTTACCCGTTTTGATTTTAGTTTTTGTATCTTCTTCAGTAATTTTGGTTGTTTTCATCATTTGGTTTTTGTTATTTTCAATACTTTTCCATTTGTAGTCTCAATTCCATCTTCAGTTCTCTTGTTCCACCGTATCTACCGTCAAAAACCATTCATCATCTAACACTCGTTTCTCTTCCAGGTCTTTCGTGGACGGTAGAATTAAACCTAACCTCTAAACCAGATTCGGAGGAACAGGAGGACCCTCTTTCCATCCCAGCGTCTCCGGAAGACAAAGAAACCAGACTTTCAAACTTTCTAAAAATGGCTGCTCTCCTCCCTCCCGCCATCCCTCTTTCCTCCCTCACCCCGAACAGTTCTAACGAGTGTCACCGTTGTGGAAAGCGGTACTCGACGAGAGGAACTCTGAATAGACATTTAAGATTCGAATGCGGGCAGAAGCCGAAGTTCTTCTGTCCGTTGTGTAAGCGCCCGTTCACCCGGAACGATACCCTGAGTCAACACATGAAGGTGATGCACCCTCGCAGTCACATGGGGGTGCCTTGATCCCATCCCCAGGCTTGAGCTCAATGTTCCTATCGTCTAGTCTTGTCTTGTATATTGTCCATTAAATGTACTTTTCTACCGTCTTGTCCTTTGTTTGCCTTTTTGTCGCCTTGGGTTCACTCCATTGGAAAATTTAGGTGAAATGTGTCGGTGTCGTCTGCAAAGATGCTATGGTGTGTCAGTTGTCTAGAGGATCTAATAAAGGAATTTCCAACTGAATTTCTAGAAATCTAAAGAAATGAGCTAATGTATAAATAATCATGGAAAATTTAACTAGTTTTGTACTCTTAAAACTTATAATCAACAGGCTATAATTTATTTGTTGTCACTGGGACCATAATTCAGAGTGTGAATATTTTATAAGTTCTCTGGTAAATAATAGTAAAACAGAAATTGACCCCATTGTATTGCCTGCATCACACTTTTGTTTATATAAAATAGGAAATAAGTCTGTAATGTAAATTTTAAGGTATAATCAAAACGTGAGCTGTGTTTTCAACGGTATTGGAACAGTGATACCCACCCGCTGTCTTTTTGCTTCTAGCTTTGCCAGCAAGATGAGTCTTGCTCTTTTTTTATTCAAACAAAACTTGATTTAAAACTTTGGTTACTTTAATTTTTCGAACATTTTTAAACTCAGTTTTACCGTTGATTATCACACTTTGTGGAATTTTTGATTACTCCACTTACGATAGAAGTAGAGAAATCAATATTATAAAATTCAATGCCTTAATCTGATACAATTTTAACTTAGGTCCAATTTTAGGTAAACAGGTTTTAGTTTCTGTAAAAATGAAACAGAATTTTTAAAATATATCTAAACCAATTCTCTTAACTTTCTTTATCCGTGTGGATTAGTAAAAAGTAGCCACATCAGTACAGTAGAGCCTCACTTATCCTTTTTTGTTTATCCAACATTTCTGTACTATCCATCATAAAAAAAAAAAAATTAAGAGTAAAAAAAATCTTTTGTTTGCTTTTAAGGTGAACGTTTTGTGGTGTGTAACATGTGTTTCTTTCACTTGTCATTGATATATTTTAATTTTGTTTAATAGTAGGCTGTTTCTATTAAATCATAGCCTGTTTAAAGTTTTAAATACTTGTTCTTAATTTGTACCTAGTTATCAGATTTATCTTTGTATTTGTTTATCTCTCCATTTGCCCGCTTGTTATGACGCATAAGCAAGACTCTACTGTTACAAAAAAGATGACTACTATACCAGGTGATTACAAATGAAATAGACAGTTTGGATAGCTTGTGGAAAGTTGATTATTTAAAAGTTTATATCATCACTCACATGATTATGTAGAAGAGGGCTTTAAGTTTTTGTTGACAATATTTATTACGGTTACTGATGGTTCTTGGAAGAAGATCGGACTGTAAACCTTTTCACAAGATAAAGCCCAAAACACGTTCACTTTAAGAGAATTGCGTATATGCTGTACAGTCTCTCTTGGGTTTTCTATTCCCCCATTATCGTACATTATGTCTATTAACTTTTCCACTAATGTGAAAAGTGCCTTCATCACTGAAAATTATGCGATTAAACAATGTGTCGACAAAATTTTCAAGACAACGTTGTATTTCCTGACAAAAATTTATACGTACAAATTTATCATTGACATTTAAACTTTGTACTAACTGTAATTTATAAGGTGTCATTTTGAAACGTTTCCGCAGAATTTTCAACCATAATTTGTGCCAACGTACACTTTAAGAAATTCCCAACAAACCTGTATCACTTACTTTGTTGAAACACACCAGTTTAATTTTGTAGAGGCTATTGAATTTGTCTATTTCATTTGTAATCACCCGGTATTTTCATTCAGAGATAAAGGACAATTTGTTGAAAATCACCGTTAACCGTTGCCGATTTACAGATCACAGCATCACTGTGGAGGTGATAGCCACGACAGAGCCGATGTTTGCGGACACGAGCAAGCAGTTTGTGTGTCCGACATGTCCCAAGAGATACCGTACACAGAGTAGCCTACACAGACACGTGCGGCTAGAGTGTGGGAAGCTACCGACACTTCCGTGTCCCGGCTGCGACATGATGTTCATCTATAACAGCAGCCTGAACAAGCACTGGAGGAGGAAGCACGGGGCGAGCGGGAGGAGAGTGGTGGTCGAGGAGCAGAGTTGACCGCGGTTCTGGTAGTCGAGTCTAGGAGGTTTTATCATCGTAGTTGGGTCTGCAATGGCTCTCTCTCCTTCGGGATTGGACCCTTGTTGAACTAAAAAATGGCTGAACTATACAAATATTCGAGGGAAAAAGTTTGTAAAGTATGTTTGTCTTGTTTAACGAGGCAAAGTTAGGACTACAAAGTCCTCTCTACCACTCAGCCTCGACCTTTACCTATCGTCATCATATAAGTCACATTACAAATGTAAGTGGTGACTGCGGGGATCGAACCCGCGTCATCGGAGTGATGAGCTCCGGAGTCACGTGCGATACCAATCCGCCACGGATCCGCTAAAGAGTTTGGAGGGAAAGAGTGTGTAAGCCCTTTAGAGCCTCGAGTTACTGGACAGAGAGTTTTCATAATCGTAATCGCGTACAGTAGGCTTCCTCTCAATCAGCCAGCTCGGGACCAGACCATTGACCGAACTAAAATGGTGGACTGTACGTATATCTGAGGAAAAGTCGTTTGGAAGCCTTTGGAGTAGCCACTTCGTTCAGTCACCTCGAGACTGGACCTCCGACCGAAATAAAAAAAAGCTATTGTATAAAAAATTACGAAGAAGAGACGTTTGGGAGCCCTTTAGAGCTTCAAAATTGACCACAGTTCTGGTAGTTACCAAGAGAGTCTTCATCACAAAAATTGCGTCTACAGAAAACCCCTCTCGTTCAGCCACCTTGTGACCAGATCCTCAACCGAAATAAAAAATTGCCAGATTTACAAAAATACAAAGAAAAAACTTTTGGGGACTCTTTAGAGCTTCAAAACTGACTACTTTACTTTACAAAACTGAAATTTACCTTTAAACTTATGTTAAGTGAATAAATATGGTTATAAATTCAAATACAATTTAGAAAAGTCTTAGGATTCGGGAATAATTTTCAAGAAACTGCTTAAATTACACTTACCAAAAAATTGTAGATGTAGGACCAAACCAAGCTTGGCTGAACGAGATAGAGTCTACTGTTTTGAATTGATAGTTTGGTAAATATCTAATGACTAGATTTGAATACTAAGGTGAAAGTCACTGCAAGGGGGCAGTGCGATGGGTGTTTTTCCCAACCATCAACCGGTGATTTCCTAGTCTTAATTTATCAGAAACATGCAACGAATTTGAGCCAAATCCACCAACTCTAATCTATTGAAAAACTAGTAGACAAGTCTTGAAAATCCCTGACAAAAGGTTTTCTTTGTATAGGTTGGTTGCTTTGTATTGAACCGAATTATCAAGACAAATAACCGTACAAACCCAAAAGATACTGTGACCCTTTTTCTCCTGTGATGCTGTATTCGTCCGCGGTACGCAACACTTTGATTGATCGAGAGGGTTATGTTACCGTGGCTTCTTGCGTCGCCCGCCTCGGAGTGTTGTTATTTACATAATAGTTCGATCAATTCCAACATCTGAGTAATTTCACACTTAATTTAAGTTTTAAACTGTTTGTTTAAAAAAAAATACTTTTTTTGGAATTGTTTTACTTATTGAATGTATTTTTTAACTTTTACTTTTGGGCTAGCCATCCTAAAACGATTTATGTATGGTTTTCCTTCAGCATGGTATTCGTTTGTAATATAGAATATTAAAACAGTTAAAACTTATATTCTTGTAAATCAAATTGAAATAGTACACACTGTAGCTGTTGATTTATGTTTGTATTGTTATTTTTATGTTTTAGAATTATTGAAATTTGTTGCTGTAAATAATTAGTTTATGTTTAAAATGTATAATAAAGGTTATGTGAAAAGTTGTCAGCTTACATTCGTTCTTCTCACTGTTAAGTCCCTTATAAGTCCCCCCCCTTGTTTGTCAGCGTTAAAATTTGACTCAGGAATTTTCCCGGAAAGAAAAGTACAGTTTTACACCAATTCACAAATGTCATCTTCAGGTTTTCCATTTTCATTAGTGCATTGTGAGAATCGTTTTTGGTCTTATTTAACTCCATATTTGGTGGATGGTATGATTAATATTTTGGCTTGAGAAAGAAAGAAGATTTAATTTTGAACATGAATAAGCAGATGTTCATTATAATTCATTGAACATAATTTCAACCTACCACGTTCTTTGTTTGACATTGCTTGTTGACGATGGTTCAATTTCTGAGGTTAAAATATTATTATGGAAGTTTTCCATAGTTTTTGAGTTAACACAAAGTACAACATTTTGAGATCTGGAATCTGACCATGTCTTCAGGTGAAATCAGAAGTAACCTAAAACAATCACAAAAATCGTGTACTCTTTGTTTAACCAAAACTATGAAAACATCTGTAAGAATATTTTAACCCCAGAACTTGTACCATAGTTTAATCTATGTCAAATTTTTTCAGTCACCTTCTTGCTAAGTAAGCAAGTCTTTTTCTTCTCAAGCCTTTGTAAATAGCACCTCAAAGGGAATTTGCACTTAACTCGTAAGGAACAAATCAATGAGAAAACTTTACACTTATTAACAAAATGAGGTGATAGTCCATTAACATCAACTAAAACTATACATACGGAAATCGTACTTATAATACAACATATTGTTATTTACGATAGAAACTAGAAAGATTTTCTAAAGGCTCCAATTCAGTGAATGACTGAGAAGAATACCCAGAAGAAATCATAGAAGTCATTCTTCAAGGAATCAAGTAGATAAAAGTGGTTGGAAGAAAATATTATACATAAATACCGCGATGATAATAATGTTTGGTTTTTCTCTGTTTGTTGAGCAGTTTTCCTTGTGTAACCAGCAATCGCTTCGGTGTAAAAAGGAATGTTTGTTAATAATTATGATTCATATAGCATCATTCTGATTTTCCATTAACACCGATTCAATCCGTTTTTTAACTTAAGTTCGTTGTCTATGAACCTATTAGATCTTTTACTTGCGTGATTGGTACATTTTGCTATTTGGATTGTAAATTTTCTTTTCTAAATAGGGATTTTCATATATTTTGGTTAAAAATTGTCCCATAAGAACAATGGAACACTTATAGACAGATTAATAACTCTAGTTAGTTCTTTATTTGTGATCTTTCACTCAAAAGATAATTGTTTGTAAGCTTATTTTAAAATGAACCGTCAGCTTGTTATGGTCCAAACCAAGGACCATGAAATGTGTGATATCTTCAGAATTTTTACTAAAAATCTGCAATTATGTTTCTTAGAATGCTATTAATGAAATAGACCCACAGCCTATCTTTTTATTAGTCTAACTTTGATATTATTGTTTTGTCATGTAAGAACTAACAGTAAGACTAAACGTAACTTCCGAATCAAGGATATAATCTGGAGATATTAGCTAATGGCATATCAGGCCACATTTACAAAATCACAAAAGGTTTCCCTGTTTTTACAGAATTTGGGACCTTTTATAGCAAATTATCTTTTAAAATAATGAGATATTCATGTCGTCAGCTGATCCTGACCCTCAGAACATGTTTTGAGCATTTTTGTCCCAAACTTCATAATAGTAGCTAATGAGTGGATCCTTTCTAAAGAATAAATTCCAATAAGGTCTGTTTCCATGCATTTTCCTTTCTATAGTCCCTAATTTTAACATTTGAAATTCAAGTCAAATAGACTTAAAACACACAAATACAATTTTGAATAAGTTGGGTCTTCAATTAAAATCATATGTTATTCATTATAGTATTTAAGCGTTATTTTTAACTATTTTCGGCTGAACTTATTCAAAATTGTATTTGTGTGTTTTAAGACTATTTGTTATTTTCATACAGATGTCTTATGTTTATAACTGATGATGCCTTGACCGGCAAAAGCGCTCTTTTTTTTAAGTTAAATGAAACTTGTTTTAAAAAATGAGTAATTATTTGAATCCTCTAAAGTTTCATCAAGAACCTAACGAAGAACAATTTGAAATGTTTTCCTTGTATGATAAGTGTTAAAACTGGCAGTAAAATGCACCTAACTCCTGTAATAATACAGGACGAAGAGAGGCTGTGAGGTTAGAAAATTAGAGAGTTACAATTTAGAGTTATAAATTGCAAAGAAAATTTACATCACTCATGCCAGCTTTAGCGCTTAGCTTAGTCCTGTAATCCAGCTTCATGGAGGTCAGGTTTTGAGGATGATATAGGTCTAAAGCGGCTCAGATAGTCTCAGTGATCTTCTGTTGATACCCGCATCAACTCCCACCATCGTTTAGACATATCAGACCATCACCTTCGTGGTTCGGAAGTCACGTTAAGCCGTTGGTCCTTGTATTTCCATTGGTCATTGGGCTATTTATTAATGACCCATTCTAAGGAAGAGTCGGCCTTAGTTTGTAACAAGACTACACCTCATAACTCATTACTACCACTCATCATACTCATCCTTCACCACTTATTTGCCTTAAAATACCCTCATGAGAGTGGTCGGCATCTCAAATAGTGATTTAGTGATTTAGCAGCGTTGACCTAATTATTTTTACATTGTTCTTATGGGACCGACGTACTTCGCCCCTAACCCAGCGGGTGTTGCAGGACACCTCTGCCCGAACTGTGGGAAGGAGTACAAGTGGAGGCACAATCTGACGCAGCACCTGAAGCGAGACTGCGGCAAGCCCCCGCACTATCTGTGTCCGTACTGCACGTACGGCAGCAAGCAGAAGAACAATCTAGCCAGACACGTGTTCTCCAGGCACAAGGAGAGGTATGCAGTGTTCCGCGGAGACGACACAAGAATGGATGAGTTGCAGTGTGCGACAGTGCTTTCTTAGTAGTCGGAGTTGAGGAATTGTTAGACCAAGAAGAACCTCTAAAGTAGATCCCTCTCGTTTGGCCACTTCAAGATCGGACTCGGACGAACTAAAAATTGGCCTGACTTCGCGTAAATAGAGATAAAGTCTTTGCCAGGACAGACCTTCGACTGACTAAAAATGCCTGACTCTCCAAAAATATGAGGAAAGATTTTGGGAGCCCTTTGGAGCTCAAAAGTGACATAGTTTTCCTTTAGGCCTATGTAATTTGTCTTTTGTTAAGACCTTTATTTGAGTGAGAAAAACTAGATCTGAATTTTGTAAGATGTCTTTTGAGCAAGATACTCATAGTTTTTGAATAAGCACAGTGGTTTGAGTTATCAATTTAAAACAAGTAAAACATTCAAAAAATCAAGTTTCTAAATTTTAAATTTCTATGAGTTTAATTTCCACTATTAGCAACATTTTTTGTCTACATAATTCACGTAGAGACTTAAACATAGCTGGTGACCATTGACCAAATTCAATAATAAGTAATATAGTTTGTGTTGCAAAAGATACAACTTATAAGGTAAACTTTGTTTGTAGACATTTAAGTGTTCAAAGATCTGAGTTAGTAAGTTTTTGTTTTATCATTCTGTATTCATTAAGTAAAATTCAATCTTTACTATTGTTACTTAGGTGTAAAATATATTTCATTTATTATTATATTAATTTATTCTTGTAATACTTATTACGTTTTAATTAACTTGGTTATTTTCAACTTGGAATAAATACAAATGATCCAATAAAATAAAACTTTTATAGCTGGTGAGGCCTTTCGAGAACAATGGTTATGTTTGTTGTACTACTATTTACTTGAATTTTATGGGATGGAGTTTAATATGCTAGTATACAACTTTGTAACCAGCAATTTTTGTTCAAAATACATATTCTATTAAAGTATTTAGGTTTGATTTATTCCTACAAATCTATGGATCTTAACTTTTACTGAAAGTACATTGTAATACCCGTAGCCTGGAGTCAAAGTCATCTTTATCTTCAATATGTTATCATCAAGATAAGTACAGTGTCACAAGTATAAATGTCAGGGAGGCCAACATAAAACTGAGGAGGCCAATAAGTGAAAACAATGACTATGAAAAGTGAAAAAAAGTAAAGTTTGTTTTGTTTAACGAGGCGAACTTAGGACCACAAAGTCCTCTTTGCCACCCAACCTTGACCTTTACCTAGCGTTACCGTATAGTCACATGTAAGTTGTGACTGCGAAGATCAAACCTGTGTCAGCAGAGTGATGAGCTCCGGAGTCGCGCACGATTCCAACCCGCCATGGGTTCGCTACAAAACCACCACACAAAAAAACCCACTGAATACCACCATTATGGATAGATCAACCATTATGTACCAGGTTATAGATTAAGGCAATTCATATAGAGTGGTTTTGATTTTAGAGAGTAGCCTTCATTCTGAAATTCCAGCTGTTGGTGCCGTAGGTAAGTGAGGAATGTATGTGTAACTGTGGAAAATCTATGTATTGTTGCTCGTTTCACCTCTTTGTTCCAAGATTTCACTCTTACTGATAGGTGGCACAAAGTTCATTCTTTAAACAAGCGAAATTTGCCAGATAATTGTATCTATATTTTTAAGTTTTTTAGCTATGATTTACTGAACACTTATTATTTTAAGATAAGCAAAACATAATATTCATCTTCAGTTACTTTTTGGAACTTTAACTAAATGATTTTAAGGTGCTGTGAGGACGGAAAAACAAGGTTGTAGTATGATAGGAACCTAACACATAACAAACTCTATCTCATTGTATTTCCCACAATAGAAAATAATTTTGAATAAATAAAACTGTTCTAAAACTATTTTGAATTTGCAGAAACCCCTGAAGAAAGGAGATTCAGATGCCATGACTGTGGGAAGGAGTTTGGATGGAAGTGTGATCTTACAAGGCATCATTTGTTCTGCAGAAAGTTCTCAAACACCACTGAAAGTCCCCACATCACGAGGGAAGATTCTTCTTCACCAGTCCTAGTCACTGACGAAGATCTGGATGAAGAAATGGCTCCGAGTGAAGACGTTGCGTTGCCTTTCAACGAGGAGCCCTCAGAAGACAATCTTCAGTCTTCCTTCGAAGATGAGTTGGCGAGGAAAGGCAATGTTCCGTCTCAATTTGAAGATCAGTCATCTCCGATAAATGATATTGTGGGACCATTTGAAGATGAAGATATCATGGCCTTGGAAAATCGAAGGTCTTTCGACAGTGAAATACCGAGTGAAGATGGACCACCAATGTTGGATGATGACGTACTTTCCAACGATGATGAACTACAAGCTGAACCTGATCTTCTTGGATTGATTACTTATCTGAAAGAAAATGGACAGCGTAAAGAAAGTGAACCTCCCCTGAACGTAGAATTACAACCAGTAGGACCTCCGGATTCTGAACATCTTTCTCGTCAATTTGACGAAGAGGTTCCAACGAATGAAGACATTTCCCCGCCGTTCGAAGATGAACTTCCTCCTCTGCCAATTTTGACACCGATAAATAACGGAATGCCGTTTTTCACGCCGATGAACAAAGATTTGCCAGTTTTGACACCAATGAGCGAACTTTCGCAGATGAACCTAAGACAGTTCGCAGATGACGAAAGCGAATTTTCAGGAAACACGAAGCTGCCGACTCTAAGACCGATTAACAATCGCTTCCAAATTTTACCGCCAGCGAATGAGTCATCACAAAGCCCAAAACGGGATCTTCCGATCCTAACTCCGATTCGGAAATAACCGTTTCATTCTCTTTCTTTTCTTCTAGCTTTATTATTTCATTGCATGTTGTGACCTTAGCATTATTTTGGTAGCGTTAAACGTAGATTTTATATTGTGGCTATTTGCGGATTTAACTACATTTTAGTTACTAAACCTTTTTTAAAATGACATTTCTATGGATCAATGTTATTTACATACATCACATGAGCATAAAATGTAAATCTGAGTACAAGGTAATCGCTAAGGGCATTAAATGCACTTTACTTTTGGTGATGAACAACATAAAACTCAGTTGTTTCGTAAGATTATTAAAAGCTCTTAAAAAATAGTGGCCTTAAACCCAGCGAGCTAAACACAAATTGTATTTTAATTCAACATATAGAAGTATTATTTTATAAAGAACTTTATGTTCTGTCCCCATTTCTTTTATAATTATTTTTATAAGTATTAGGCTATTTAAATAGTGATTTTAACCTAAGTTAATCTATAATCATCAGAATTTTACCCTTTTTGTCTAGGTAGTATACTTGTTTCTTGGGTATTAAATTACGTTATATACAAATGTATTTATGTGTGAAATGTAAAAATATAAATATTGTTTTTATCAATTTAGTGTGGTTCTTTACCTCAAAATTATAAAGTACTAAACATCACAACTAGTGTTGAGATATTGCTGTTGATATTTGATTAACCACGCCTTGTCCCTCGCTTTAAACCTTGAGAGACCATTTGAACATATAATGCGCAAGAAGTCTTTGAATTGGTCTTGCAGAGGTTTATTTCAAATTAAAAAAAAAGATTGTAAAGTAAATAATGAGACTAGATTTTTAATATACCGGTATGAACGGCAGCTGAAAATATAGGAAAATGTATGTACATATATTGAATAAAGGATGTTTTAGTTTGTTAGTTTTTATCAATGTTAGTTTTTAGTTAATGTCACAATTATTGTTGCCTTTAGACATTCAATCTCCCTTGAATCTCTGCATAAAGAAGATATATAATCCTCAAAATAAAAACTTTCTATGTTTTTTTATCAAATTTCTAAAGGAAGAAGAAGCCATTCATGCCCTCATCATGGTAAGACCCATGAAAGGAGCACCAATCCTGACCCCCAAAACATGTTTTGACCATTTTTCCAAAGCTTAATACAAGGGTGTCTAGGACCACCCGTAATACATGCATAATTCAAAAATAATTTGGCGTTATCAAGTAAAATTTTAAAGTTCCATGTTAAAAATCTAGGGAAATAGTTTGCGAGTTCCAAGTATACAGGGTGTTCTCCTTATTCTCGCCTTGTTCAAGTTGTGTCCCAAGTCCTTAGACATTGACAGTTTAATCCATGAGGGGTTATAAAATATAACTTACAAGGGAGGAACAAGCTGAAGTTTATTGACAATATCTTGGAAGTAGATGTAAAAACGGTTCATGGTATATCATAAAAAAGCGCTTAAAATTCTGAGAAGATTGATGAACAAGTATTAAAAAATATTTTGCTGTTTCAAAATGCACCAAGAAAACGTAAAAGTTAATAATATTTACGGTATGCCCTGTAACATTTCTGCAATTGTATGAAAGTCGAATTCAACCCTAGATTACTGTTAAAAAAAGATAAGATGTCAAACAATATGTAATGCAGTTACATTTTCACAAGTTACTTATGGTAAAATATTTCAAATAACGAGTTCCATGTACGAACCAGTGTGTTTTTGTTGTCAGTTTGTAGACACGACAAAACAAATAATTGTCACATTTAAACTGTGGTTCAAAACTTATTAGCAGACCTGTGGCGGGTCGGAATCATGTGCGACTTCAGAGCTTACCACTCGCTGGCGCGGGTTCGATCCCCGCAGTCACTATTTACATTGGTAACGCTAAGTAAAGGTTGAGGTTGAGTGTTTGAGAAAATTTTTAGCCCTAACTTTGCCTTGTTTAAGAAGACAAACTTCACCTTTCCCCTTTTTTTACTAGTTTTAGGATATTCTCAAAATACTTCAAAATCTCCCCTTGTATTTTATAACCCCTCATGGGTAAAACTGTCAGTTATAAACTAAGCACTTGGGACACAACTAATACAGGGGAAGGATTTAGCCAAAATGGGGTATTTTGAGAATATCTTGAAAATGGTTGAATTTAGAACTACAGTGTGAAGAAACAAATATTTGTTTGGACCAACCCTTCAAACTGGTGCACAAAAAAATTTGTTTGGTGTTTGAAAATATTTGAAATTTGTTATTTGAAATAATTGCTTTAATTAAAGTTGTGAAAATATAGATGTTTGACATATCTTAAAAAAGCCAATCTTCTTTCAAACAAGATTCTTAGATTTGTTTTGAATTTGACCCAATTGCAGATACGTTACAGGGCATTCTGTAAATATATTAGTCACAACCAATGGCCGAATATTTTTCTATGCTTAGTCGCCAATCTTCTCAGAATTTAAATGGCTTTTTAATTATACAGAGCATAAGTTGCCTTTACACCTGTGAAAGTGACCTGATTCTATTCCATGACCTCTGCTTTCCTGTATACTTAAAACAAGCAAATAATTTTCTGTCGTTCTTTTTAGTTGTTTTATCAAATTGTGTTATTTCATTAAAATAGGTCAAACAGCTTTTGGGAAATACATTTTAAAATACGTAAGCTTCCAAAATTTGGTAAAAATTTTTCTTTTGTTAATATTTTGGTAAAGTTTGTTAGACAGCAAAATCGGAGTAGTGGAAGTCCTCTTTTGGAGATGAATTTTCATTAAAAAGCTGTTTTAATGATAAGAGCCATAGTTAAGTAGAGTTCCAAAACTATTCCATAAAATAACGATGATCATGTGTATCCTCAAAATGAAATTTATTGTTGTCTTAATTGTTAAAATTACAATATTTTTAATTTTAACATGTTGCAAACGAATTGTGTAAACACAGTAGTACAGCAGAGTCTTACTTATCCGACAATCTGTCATAATTATAACCAAGAAAAAAAAAACAACAGCTGTAAAAATTCAACGTAAATTATGTTAATCATGGTGAATATTGTGTTGGGGTTGAATATATTGCGTTACAAGGGTTCCTTTTACTTTTCGTTCATATACTTTTAATTTTTCAACTGTAGAATTTTTCTATAAACTGGAAGATGACCTTGCTATAACCTTTATAAATTTCAAGTAATTTTTTTAAGGTTTCCCGCTCTTCTATTGACTGGGACTCGTGACGTAATCCTGTAATCCAGCTTCATGGAGGTCAGGTTTTGAGGATGATATAGGTCTAAAGCGGCTCAGATAGTCTCAGTGATCATCTGATGTTACCCACATTAACTCCCGCCATCGTTTAAACATATCAGACCATCACCTGCGTGGTTCGGAAGTCACGTTAAGCCGTTGGTCCTTGTATTTCCATTGGTCATTGGGGTATTAATTAATGACCCATTCTAAGGAAGAGTCTGCCTGAGTTTGTAACAAGACTACACCTCATAACTCATTACTACCACTCATCACACTCATCCTTCACCACATATTTGCCTTAAAATATCCTCATGAGAGTGGTCGGCATCTCAAATAGTGATATTAGCCTGTGTATGACGGACAAGCGAGACTACCATGATTGTAGTTTTCACCTTTAGCTATAATTTTGAAGAAGATGAAACTTTGAGCTCACAAAATACTGCTGAATTCTCCTGATTCACCTCACTTTTAACCCATAGAAACGACAAGCAGTTTGCATTAATCTTGTTAGAAACAACTCCTCTCGTTAATTAGGTAAGGTTCCCTTCCTCTTTTTTACTTATTTACCGTATCCAATGTTGATTTTTCCGTTAAATCTAGCCTAGCCTAGTTTAACCGTAAATCATTTTGAAGGTGTCGTAAATGCCCTCTGTTTCTTCAGAGATGGTGAGTATATGGTGCGAATGAGTGTTTGGTTTGATTGCATCGTTTGCTCGACACGATCGTTAGTCTGTGTTTGCGTGCGACCACGACATCTAGAGCATGCACACCCCGTGAGTTTGTTAGAGAGTTGGGGTGAGCACTTGGACGGACGGCGGGGCGAAAACTCAACTCTTCAACGTCTGCGGTTGTAGACTTGTTCTCTGGCAGGCTTTCTGGTTTTTATGTAGTAAACAGGCGGATAAGCTCAGAGTGTTATCAGGGAAAAGTTACATCTTGTAGACTCATCAAATGCAAGGAAACTCTATAGTTTTTGCCAAAAGACAGATTTTTGCACCTATAATCCAACAAAAATCAATTCAAGGCGGTCTTCAATATTTAGACAGCAAATTACAGACTTTGCGTAAATGATTAAATCATTATAAAATTAGCTTAAGTGTAAAAGAGAATTTAACAATCTTAACTGTTGTCAATAAATGCATTCTTATTTCATTCCAACAAAAAATCAGGGTAAAGTCAATTAATTTTATTTTTGAAACCCATTAGACAACTTCGTGTCATTTTGGCCACCTGTGATTCTTTGTTTGAAGTTTTTTGTTGACGATGGGAGGATTTCAGAAGTCGTGTTCTTTTTTGTTCACTAACGATGGAAAATGTCCGCAATAATAGTTCAACACCTGTGATTGTTTGATAAAAGTCTTAAGACAACTATTCAATTTTTATTTTTTGTTACTGTTAACAAAAAGTAATATCGGAAAGATAACAATGGGCAAAGTATTCTAGCACCGCATTTGTAAAAAAATATACTACATTGCTCAGTAGAATAATACAAGTTGACAGATAGACGTTGAAATTTTTTTAGTGAAGGAGGACAAAAATCTGCTTGACAGATTCCGTAGAGGGTTCGCACTCTTAGGGTATGTAAGGGTTGCCGTTAGACGTTGATGTAGTTGAGCTTTTATACTGCCGGTTAAAGTACTCACCGAAAAGCAACATCAACCTTTGTGCTCGTAGGTTAACAGCTTTGCCCCGCACCACTACTGCTAACCCTCCCGAGTGTCCCGTTTTTCGACACATGTGTGCCACTAACGTCTTTCCATGCTTGCAGTCACTAAGAAAGCTCCTCCGAAAAAGGGCGGCAAGAAACGTCCAGCAAAAAAGAAAAAGGTGGTGAAACCCGCAGAAAGCCCGAAAAAGCCAGAGAAACAGTACACAGAAGAAGATTTGAAGAGAGCCATCGCCTTGGTGAAAAGCGGGGAGTCTGCTTGGAAGATTTCGCGGCAGTACGGAATCCGTTACAACATCCTTGCGGCGGCAACGAAGACATCGATGTATGGATCTATGTACACGGAGGTGAAGAAAGACGTGGCGTCCAGAGAGAAAAACAGACCAAAGGAAGAAAGTTCAATCGAGAAGAAAGTCGGTGATACAGGAAGAGATGAAAACTGAAATCATAGACTAACCGAATATTACCTCATAGATATAGTGATGTAAACTGCAATTAAATTGAATCAAAGATTGTGTTATGGTAGGTAGATTGACTATAGTTGCCACATAACTGAAACAAAATAATCAACATAGTTCGGCAGCCCAAGCACAGAGAGCGCTGTGAGGGAAATCTTTAAATCTTTTAAGAGTCTCAAGTAGAGCCACTGACACACGAGCAAGTTTATTCGTTCTCTAAAATTACCCGATTTGGTCACATTCAAGTCATCACCATTGGCCAAACTCAGGCAAGTCGAGAAGAGGAGGGAGAAAGACAGGCAAGAGAAGGCAGCGCTCAGGCTGCCGCAACTCTGTGGAATCTATGCGTAATCTACCTATCGTCACATTATCTTTGATTGCATGCTTTCGACAATTAGTTTTAGCTAGTCATTTTTTGTTATGTTTGTTTAAAGAATTCTTAAAAGTTTATTTCACTAGTGTGTATTTACTGCCAGATTTGCTTCTTAGTTGAGTTAAGTGACATTTTACACAGTTTTGACCTATAATAGTAGTTAGTTTAAAGGCGTATAAGTACTCCGTAAGACTATGTATAAGGGCATTAATAATACGTGTGTTTTGGGACTATTATCTATATACAACCTAGGCATACAATATTCCTTATAGGAAATTTAGTCAATGTTTTATCTAGTAATTAATATTTTGTGATGCAGGAACAAAATAGTGTTAAAGAATCAATCAAAATAAGAATATTCAATAATAGTTAATGAATAATTATGCTAAAACAAGTATTTCCTGTAGTTCACAAGATTTATTGAGGTTATGAAATATTATTAAATTAATTTATACACTTTTGTAAGATCTAAAAGACTTAGAGGACTACAGGGAAGAGTAGGAAATATCTTTAAAATGGCACAATCGTCAGCTAGGAACTGTTACTCACTTTTGCTTTATACTTTTAAACAAAACTACACTGGCCTTAATTAAATTAATTTTTACAAATGACATAGTGCGACTATCCACTTTCTTTCTAGATAAAAAAAATCGGAGCAAAGATATCTTAAACTTTAGTTAAAAAGCATAAAGTTTAAAACTAGAAAATCTTAATACTCCATTTTAAACAATAGAAATAAGAGTTATAACTTCTAAATTAAATACATTTTACTAATCTCTGTTAGGGGCTTCATAGCAATAGCTTTAGTCAATATTTAGGCATAGATTACAAATTAGGAACTTAATACAGGCGTAATAACTGTAATTGTAATACATAGGTTAATATTCCATCGATAACGCTAACAACAAGTCGTGAGGAATATTCTGGGCTGGACTTAAAGGGTAAATAAATATTTTGTTTTGCTTTTCTTAGTATTTTATATCATGGTTAAAATTACCAATGAATATTTTGTCTTGCAATATATTCTACACTTAAAAGTCATACACAATAATTGTATTTAATTTCAAACATTTACACTGTTAATTTTTATTATTTACTAGTACGATTTTAAGCTGTCTGTAATTTACAACCCTTTAGACCCAGAAAGTCACCTGAAATAAGTTAAGTAGAATAATTCTAATTTAGTGGTGGAGGTTTTTATAATCCTGTTAATCTTTACTTCGCGTAACCACAATGTATTTTACCAGTAATTTTCGTTAAACGATTTGCACTCGTCATAATCTAGTTTTGTTTGCTACATTTTTTGTTCACAAAGTGTTCATTTTATTAGCGGAATATTAGTCAATAGTTTTATTGTTATATTTTGTTAGGGTCGTTTTTTCAATTGCCTGGTTAGCAGCTGGTTAACTAACCACCGTTAAGTTGTTTACAGTCTGCAATGTTTACATTTTTACGCAACGTTCAAAATACCTAAATGAATTATTTAAAGATCTTTCATGCAATAAAGGCAAAATCAAAACAGACAAAGTAAAGCTTAACCTAAAAATATCCAGCTTTCCTATTGGTTGGATCCCTGTCTAATTTTAACCGCCGGTTAAGGCTGAATTGAAAAACGACCCCTAGTGTTAATGTCTGATTTGTTAGTATAGTCGTGTTTTGTTGTTGTTGAATTTTGTAGCCAATCATGTACTGAATATGAATAAATATTTACCACTGATTGTTGTCAGTTTTTCTACCTTGCTATTTATTTTTTGTTTCAAACATAAAGTACTGTAAATTTTAACTTAATTTGTTTTTAAATATAAATAAGTTTTAAAACAGTAGTAATTTTCAAAGTTCCAAAAGTTTCATGTGTATTTTGATTTCAAGCTTCAAAACTATTTAGAACCTATAAATGGTACAATTCAATAGCCTTCTAGAAATATTATCAAGAATTCTCTTCTCAAATGTTTCAAAATTTTTGATTTAGGTCTTAGAGTACCAACTGGCATATACCGACCACTTAGGTGTTTTTGAGGATGATATAGGTCTAAAGAGGTTCAGATAGTCTTAGTAATCATCTGATGATACCCGCATCAACTCCCACCATCGTTTAGACATTTCAGACCATTTTCTGCGTGGTTCGGAAGTCACGTTAAGCCTAAGCTGTTGGTCCTTGTATTTCCATTGGTCATTGGGCTATTAATTAATTATTCATTCTAAGGAAGAGCTGGCCTCAGTTTGTAACAAGACTACACCTCATAACTCATTACTACCACTCGTAACACTCATCCTTCACATATTTGCCTTAAAATACCCTCATGAGAGTGTTCAGCATCTCAAATAGTGATTTAGTAAATACATAAAAGTTACAACACAAAAAGTATTTTGAAATTCAAATTCATCTTGTAAAATTTCTGAAGAAAATCATTTTGAAAAAGTTAATTAAATCACCCTAACTTAATTACAAAGGACACTTAAAATTACTCCTTTGCTTCAACTTAAGTTATCTACTCTAAACCATCTGCCATTGAACCACTTTATTTCCATACATAACAACTTTTTTTTTAAACTGCCAAACATTTAGCCAACTTAATATTCCAGATTCGCAAATCGACATCAACGGAAAAACCTACAGCCGCTTGAACCTGGACGACGTCTACAACTATCTGGCTTTCCAGACAATGCCTGAGAGACGGAACAACGACCAGCGCCAAAACTTCAAGAAGCAGTGTCGTCCGTACCAGCTCGTAGGCGGGAGGTTGATGTACCAACGTTCCTGGACGGATAAAACAACAAAGACGAAGACTTTGAAAATGGTCGAGGTGTTGAGAACAAAAGCAGAACAGTTGGCAGCCATGAAGTTCGTCCATGAAGGGGGAGGGATGGCTGGGGAGGAGGTGGTGGAGGGACACCGGAGTCGAGACGCTACCATCGCGATGATGACCAAGTACTACTTCTGGCACGGACTGAACTTTGACACGATGCTGTTCGCTAACTCGTGTTCAAGTTGTAAATACAGAAAAGGAAGTTTTTAAAGAAATTTAAAAAAGTTCTTAGGATTTATTTTGTTAGGATACAATTTGTAACAATCTTCAAAATAGTTTTAAGAGTTTAATTTTCTATATTATATTCTCGTATTACCATTTTCTTAACTAACTTACAAAACCTGTTCATAATTTATCCATTTTCTGTATAATTTTCAACCTGAATAGTTGGATAATAGACTAAATAGTTCTCAATTACAAAAGTGGTTTACATATTTTTCAACAATTAATACACAAATAGTGACGATAACTATGTATATTTGCCTTAAACAACAGAAGTATTTTGTAGCAAAAATAAAAAATTTCAATCACAATTACATGATTTTACGCTTATTCTTATTCTAATACATCAGATCTGGCTTTAAGGGGGAAGGGAGAAACAAAATTAAAGTATGGGTTAAAGAAATTGGATATCAGTTACCTAAGATTATCTGTAAGCTTATCCACTGAGTAATAAACTTTGCTTGATAGCAAATGTTTTGGCACTTTTTTCTTTCAATTTTCTTTCAGTTTTGGGAGGTGGTTAAAGAGTTTTATTACCTCCTTGCATGGGTAGTCACTTAAAATTAGTGTCCTGAGATAAAAATTCTGCAAGTGGTTCTTTCCTCTCGGGTTGTAATCAAGGGTGATTCTAGAATAAACGTCTTATTTGTTTGACAATATAGAATCGCTTCTTAAATATACACACAGGGAAGTGTCAACAAAGGAATACCTTTAAATATGCTTCAACTTCATTCCCTAAAACTTGATTTTGAAGTTATTCTAATAGCTTCCTAAAATGCCTCTCAAATTGAATATTCAAACATCCTATCCACAACCTTATTCCATTTGACGGCTGAGGGAGAATAAGCCCAAAATAAACTTGACTCTTAGGCTTTTGCGACCAGTGTCACAACTATAGTCTAGTTCCTCAGGTTCACAACACGTCAAAACATCATTATAATTTGCTTGAAATATTTTGGTCTCGCTCTGGATTACCATCTTCAGTAACTGTTTTGGCCAATCAGTGACTGAATATGGTATTCCACAGCAAGATGGAAATACTTCAAGCAAATTACAATGATGTTTAGAACTAGATTAGAACCCAAAATAAGCTTGAAGTTATTCCAATAGCTTCCTAAAAAGCCTCTCAAAGTGAATATTCAAACATCCTCCCCACAACCTTATTCCATTTGGCTGAGGAGAATAAGCCCAAAATAAACTTGACCCTTAGGCTTTTGCGACCAGTGTCACAACTGTAATCTAGTTCTTCAGGTTCACACCATATCAAAACATCATTATAATTTGCTTGAAATAATTTGGTCTCGCTCTGGAGTACCATCTTCAGTAACTGTTTCGGCCAATCAGTGACTGAAGATGGTACTCCTTAGCAAGACAGAAATATTTCAAGCAAATTATAATGACAGCCATTCACTTCTAAATCCCCTGTGTGCTTGCAGACCAACTCTTGCCTAGGTTGTTGGCGCAGTCTACCTACTTGTTCTGGTGTGAGTCGTGCGGACGTAGCTACCGCTCGCGTGACAACCTAGTGCGCCACAAGCGCGTAGAGTGCGGTAAACTGCCGAGCTTTGTGCGCAGTGTCAACGCAGATTCCACTACAAGTCCAAGATGCAGCAGCACGTGCTGAATGTGCATCAGCGGGGTCAGCAGCAGCGGAGTCAGCAGCGGGGGCAGGGGCTCAGCTCCGGTGCGATGTGAACGGAGGTTGTGGCATTTGGTGGTTTTACTGTGTCTTAAATAAGGCAAGGAAAATCAACATAGTTTGGCAGCCCAAGCACAGATAGCGCAGAGAGGGAATCATTTTAAGAGTCTCAAGTAGAGCCCCTGACGCAAGTGCAAGTTGGTTCTAGAAAATCCCACGATTTGGTTACATTTTATTCATGGACATGGGAAAATCTTGAGTGTGTTGTGTTGAGGAGGGAAAGGCGGCAAGAGATGGCAGCGCTTGAGCTGCCGCAACTATGTTGATTTTCCTGCCTCAGCCATGCCCAATCTACGTACTATAACATTGTTTTTGGTTTAACTATGTCTTAAACAGGCCGAGGAAAATCAAAGCTGGACAGAAGATAAAATAATCAAAGTCAGAATGTTCAACCTAAAAGGCACAAAGTTAAAAACAGTGTCAGAGAATGTAAACAAATTCAACCAAAATATAATAAACAAAACCAAAACTTTACATAAATGAAAGTTTTTTGAAATCTTACAAAAAATTAACAAATTAGGTGATCAAATTGTAGTTAGGCACTACAAAACAATAATTTTAAAATACATAAAATCCTGTGTCTTCAATGATGATCTCAACTATAATTAAAACTAGTCTTTAATACTTTAAATTTGAAATGGATCAGCTAACACTTTTATCTTAAAACTGTGTTAAGAAGAAACAGTTTTATATACATGAATTTCTAGTAGCTATTCATTGATATGGTTTCTTTAACTTCATTAATTTCTAAGTTTTTTTAGTAAAAACCATTCGCTTATTGGATAGAAATTTAACGCTTTCAATAAAAAAGTATGGTTTTCTGTCTGTTTAGGCCTTTTAAAAAGGCAAAAGTCTATAAAAGTAATCAAAAATGTTACAAAGGCTTTGTTGTAACTGACATTTTTATGCCCACATAAGAACATTAATAATAACAAAATACATTAATCCCAACTTCAAATGAGAAATTAATAATTGTGTAAGTGTTTTAAATCAAAATATATAAGCAGTGTTTAAAATCATACTATTATATGTTACCAATAATGTTAATCATTAATCTGTTTAAGTGTTTTTATATTTTCTATTTGTTGTAAGAATAAAAAATAAAACTCTTGATCTCATGACTGCAAAACTGACTTTTCTGTTATTTTTCCAATTTAAAATCAATATTTTACCAAAACCCATACAGAAAAGTTTTTCTTTTTTTATTAATAAGTGTTTTGGCAGATTAAGTTCACTTCCTTTCAAATTTAGTACAAATAAACCGTAAAGTGTTATTTTGTCTTTCTCTACGGTTAGACAACACCTACCTCTGATTGTCCTTAAAAAGCTGCTAGTGGATTTTGAATTCTAAGCAGGTAAGTTAAACAACTAAAAAGAGTACTTTAGACCTTTCGTATGGCCATTAAAATATCTACAATTTTAGAAGAGTGGCAAGCATTTTCTTTAGACACTTTTTAAATCAAATATGTAGCGTGGTTCTAACTCAATAAGCTCCTTAGTTATATGGATTCTTACTAAAAAAAAGCTTTTATAGGATCTTATAAGAGTGTGTCCAACTTGGCTACCCAGGTTGAAATGTTATTACAAATGTTCTTCATTGTTTTTGAGTGAACAAAAAGTACTTGACGTTTCGAGATTTGGAAATTGACTCCGTCTTCAGGTGAAAAATAAAACAAAACATTAAGAAAAGAGCCAGCCTAAAAGTAAACAGCGCAAGCCACCCAACACAAAAATACCTGATTTATTAGTGGTAATTTGGTGTGGGTGTCTGGTTAGTTTGCGTTGATTACTTTTAGGCTAGCTCTTTCCTAATGTTTTGTTTTATGTTTTAGGTTACTATCAACCTGAAGACAAGATCAGATTCCAGATACGGAAACGTTGTGTACTTTTTGTTCACTCAAAAACTATGGAAAACATCCGTAATAATATTTCAACCTGAGACTCGTGTCGTATTTGATTGGTACTAGCGGCGTGGTCCTGTACTCCAGCTTCATGGAGGTTAGGTTTTGAGGATTATATAGGTCTAAAGCGGCTCAGATAGTCTCATTGATCATCTGATGATACCCGCATCAACTCCCACCATCGTTTAGACATATCAGACCATCACCTGCGTGGTTCGGAAGTCACGTTAAGCCGTTGGTCCTTGTATTTCCATTGGTCATTGGGCTATTAATTAATGACCCATTCTAAGGATGAGTCGGCCTTAGTTTGTAACAACACTACACCTCGTAACTCATTACTACCACTCATCACACTCATCCTTCACCACATATTTACCTTAAAATACCCTCATGAGAGTGGTCGGCATCTCAAATAGTGATTTAGTGATCCTGCTGACTTATGTAATGAAGATAAACACATCAAACAAGACATTATTGTTCAAAATGTTTTTTTTCAAAGATAAGTTCAATTAGTTTTTACTATTTCACCAATAGCGTTTCAATTCCAACAACAACCCGTGATTAATGCCATGTTTCCCTACCAGCAGGCGCAGTGGCGCTCGTGGTCAGCAAGCCGGTGAAGCCTGGCGTCGCCTCGCTCACGATAGCCGCGAGTGACGCCGAGATGTTCAAGTGTGAGCAGTGCGGGCGCTCGTACAAGTGGCGCCAGAGTCTAGACCGTCATCTGCGTCACGAGTGCCGCAAGCAAGCCTCGTTCTTCTGTCAGCTGTGCAGTTTCCAGGCCAAGCACAAGACGAGTCTGCAGAGGCACTTCATGACCTTGCACATGCCCAAGCTGAGTCAGCACAGGGAGCTGGTGGAGCAGTGGGGGGAGGGTAATAAGACGTAGGGGTGGCGAGGGGTAGTTGGTTATATGGCGGAACGGTGGTTAAGGGAGTTCTTCGTGCGGAAAATCCAGAAAATGCGAGAGATGTAGAAACTCTAATGATTTGACCTTGCTAAGTTAACAACATGTTAAAATCTGACAAAAATATTTTTAAAAAACACTATAAAATTAACTAAATTATAACCAAAAATGTGAAATCCAACAAATTCATCATCACATAAAAAAAGAAAAGAGGGGAAATAAACCTATTAATATAACCCAAATCTTAAAAAGGCATGTCAACAATATGCTGTAAATTCTAAAGCCAAAAATAACTAGTTTTAAAGAAAAAATAATTATAAACACTCTTAAAATTAAAAAGAAAATCAACCTAAGAAATTCATTAATTTATACAATAGAAAACTAAAGAAGTATAAAAAGATTTTTGCACATGACCGATCCCAGCAAAACTAGTAACAAAATCACAATGTTAAACAATTATTTTGTTTGAAAAGTAGAGGGACATTTAAAATGGACATTTAAAAACTTTATAATTAAGTCATCAATAAATATGGTCTATACTTGAATTTTTTTTAATATGTGGGTGTGATTTTAGAATGAACTGAGGATCAAATATTGGATTAAACCAATAAATCTAACACATTTTGAATACCAATTAAACGTAAATTAAAAAGTGCCATTTTTCCAAAGGAAATTCCTTATAAATGCTTGTCTAATTGTCCTTAAATCTTGTTTACTTGCTTTTTACCCTACAAGTATTTTTCTACTAAAACTTTTTAAAGAGAACTTGTTACTATTTATTCCTAATATTTTTTTACTTCACATTCTTCTTAATTAAATTGACTGAAAGCACATGAAACCAACAACTCGAAATATTTTATTGGTAAATAGGATGTTTAAAAATATGCAGGAATATTTTAGTTACCTAAATATTAAATGTGAATTTATTTTTAATTAAAATAAGTGTGTGTGCTGTAAGTATTTTACTTTGGTTTGGGTAATTGCCATAAGGTGTTTATTAAAAACTACATAATGTATTATTGTTTAATTTTCAAATAAATATTTTAATAACACCATTGTATTTCTCTACGAAATTACAACTAAAGAAACATGAACAGTAATTAAGTTAGGATCTGTTTGCGACTACAAATATTTTTGCCTACATAAAATTTGACACATTTAATTTATTTTATAGAGATTCTCCAGTGCCATGTAATTATCTTAGCTTACGTTGGAATTATTCAAAACTAAAACAGAAAATTGTTTTTAATCAAAACTGTTGGTTCCTAAAGTTAGAGAAATTATTCATTTGTATATTTAGGTTCAGTATATATTTTTGTTTAGATTAGTAATGCTTATTTACTAACATTTTCATTTAGCTTAATAAAGTAAAACTTTATTATTATAGTAATTTTCACACGGTTAGGACATAATAAGGTTACTTTTTGTTATTATGTGAAGCTTAACTTAATTCTTCAGTATGTTGTAAGAGATTCATTTTGACTGATTTTAGTTTTTTAGCATGTATAAAAAGCATAATGTTAGCCAATTTGTTGAAAAAAACTGTTGTTGTTATATATAAATAAATATTTTTGTATATTTGAAAATGTTTTATTATTCTCATGACTCTAAAAGAATGTATGTATTTAATTTTATTAATGGTGAAGGTCAACTTTCCATGATTAATTCTAGATTTCGGCTAGAAATAAATTGAAATAATGTTAGTAAATGTTAATTTAAGCATTTAAAAACACACATTAATAAGACGTACTAGTGTTTTTAGTTGTTTTAATCAGTTACAATAAATTGCAAAAACCTAACATAGTTCCAAAGTTCAGTATCATTTTGAGCTGATAATAAGAAATTTAATTTAATTTAAAATGGGGGAATTCAAGGCTCATCATTCCGGTGTTTCAGATTCGATCCCTGTAGTCACCCCGCTAACAATTTTTTAAGTGACTCCAAGGTAGCACTAGGTAAAGGTTGAGTTTGAGTGGTAAAAAAATTTTAGTTCTCACTTTGCCTTCTGCTCTCTACTTCCACTAGTTCCTGACCGCTTTCATGACAGTTTGTTATGACATGTTGCCGGTTGCAGAAAGATGCCTGGCGGTGGGAGCGACACCCCCGAATATTTTATTCACAGTGAGGCTGCGGCAGAAGTGTAGGGCTTCGGGGGACACGAGTGCGATGTTTCAGTGTCCGTTCTGCGAGTACCAATCCACCCGAAGATTCAACATCAACGGTCACCTCGGCCGCAAACACCCTGAGAAAAGCTACAAGTTTTAATTCCGGGCGAACAGAAATGCTTTGATTTTTTCTTAAGAGGTTACCAATTGATTGTGATAGTTTTATTGTTTGTAGTTTTAGTTGTTTTTTATTTTTATAAGCTCTGTTAGAGTGCCTTTTCTGTACAAAATAAATTATAGTTTGTATAGGTGATTATGGATTTTTATTTTTCACCCTGATCCCAACTAATTTCCAATAATTGTCATCCACATAATATACAGTTTTAATTAGAAGACTTGGTCTAAAATAAACCTATTTTTGTTATAGGTTATTAAACAGTAAAACTACTCCACGTACTCCACACACTTAACATCATAGACAAGGTGTTTCCATAATTCAATTTTTGAATTTCACACGTCGTCTTTTAATACTTGAGCACGTCGTGGTTATGAAACTTAAGCAGCTGAAAAGCTATTGCGAAAGTTGGATCTCTAATTACTGAAATTAAACGAAAAGTCTTTAAAAGTTGACTTTCAAACTCATTTACTTGAAAAAAAGACTTTTTAACAAATTGATTTCTTGCTTTAAAGACTAGGACTCGTGGCGTGGTCCTGTAATCCAGCTTCATGAAGGTCAGGTATTGAGGATGATATAGGTCTAAAGCGGCTCAGATAGTCTCAGTGATCATCTGATGATACCCGCATCAACTCCCACCAGCGTTTAGACATATCAGACCATCACCTGTGTGGTTTGGAAGTCATGTTAAGCCGTTCGTCCTTGAATTTCTATTGGTCATTGGGCTATTAAATTAATGACCCATTCTAAGGAAGAGTCGCCCTTAGTTTGTAACAAGACTACAACTCATAACTCATTACTACCACTCATCACACTCATCCTTCACCACATATTTGCCTTAAAATACCCTCATGAGAGTGGTTGGCATCTCCAATAGTGATTTAAAGATTTGTCCAAAGCTTAGTCCACAGAAGATGGAAAATTGGGTAAACCTAAATTAAGGATACATATTGAATAAAGCGCAGTTTTCACGCGGCTCTGGTTTCAGCGAGTTTGGAAGAGATGCACGTCTGTCCCGACTGCGGCAACACATACAAGTGGCTGAAGACTCTGAAGAGACATCGTAAGTACGAGTGTCAGCGCGAGCCACGCTTCCGATGCTTCTACTGTCCTCACCAAGCGAAGCACAAGACTAACCTGATCAAACACATGGGTACGCAGCACCACAAGGTGCACTCTACCACGGACATACCTTAATGAAACTTTGCGGTCAACGTCCAGGGACATACCTTGAGAAACTTTGCGGTCAACTTCAAACTGTGATTTTATAATGACAGGATAAACTTTACTCTTAGGCTTTCACGGTCACATTTATAATCTAGTTCTTCCGGTTCACACCGGTCAAAACATCATAATAGTTAGCTTGAGATATTTTGGTCTCCCTGTGGAGTACCATCTTTAGTCTCTGATTGGCTGAAATAGTTTCAAGTTTGCCAATCAGTGACTGAAAGAAGATGGTACTCCACAGCATAACCAAAATTTCTCAAGCTAATTATTACGATGTTTTTAACCTGTGTGATCCAGGAGAACTAGATTATAGTAGTGACAGAATGTTTTAAAAGTAACATAAATGGTAATTTACTGTTGCTTATCTAGGTTTTATCAATAAGTTTAGACATAAAAAAATATGTTGCCTTAAATTTAATTGCAATAAATTTTGACTTTTTAAGCTTTGCATCATTATTTGTACACTAAATTTCTTGTCCAATTGTGTGCTAGTAATATATTTTTATCTTTAAGCACATAAAAATACGCTTAAACCCAATTTAAAATGTTTAAATTTACAACATTTAGTTTTTTAAACTATTGTAAACACAGGGTTAATTTCTACTCAGGATTTCAACAGTTGTGTATTTCAACATAAACCACCTATAGGTGGCTATATGAATTTTTTTGTTAAGTATTTTTGACTTCTTAAAATTATAGATTATTAAGTGATACCCTTGACAATTAGGAGTAGGACTAAACACAAGGAAAAATAATCTCTAAATGTACAGTAAAGCGGATATTGGTATCACTCGAGCTCATCACCCGTGGCGTGGTTCGATCCCAGTCACCACACAATTTGTAATTTGACTAAACGGTGACGCTAGGTAAAGGTTGAGTGGTAGAGAGGATTTTGTAGTCCTAACTTCGTCTCGTTAAACAAGACAAACTTTACCTTTTTAACTCCAACCCAAAACCCTCAAAGCAACTAAAATTCAAAACTCCCAACCACTCCTCTCCCCGGAGACGCTCAGTGAAGAATGATCACATGTTTTGCAGCGTACTCTTGCGTCGTCTGCAACAAACGCTACAAGTGGCACAAGACGTTGATAAGACACCAGAAGTACGAGTGTCTACAAGAGCCGCAGTTTCGGTGTCTGTACTGTCCTCACCGCATGCGACAGAAGACCAACTTGCTCAAGCACATGGCGGTGCAACACAGGAAAGTGCATTTGCCTGCGGACCTCGCGTAGCGACTGGTGAGTGCTTCAAGGGTTAACAGGTATTTAACCTACCTTGTGCAATTAGTTAGAACAGAATTTATTGTCAAGTTTGTTTAAATACGAGGGTCATCCAGAAAGTAAAGAACGTTTTGACATGGTCAAATACAAAATAAAGATATTAACACAAAACTTTATTTACAAATGCATAGAACCTTCCTCTACCTTTCTACGCAGTCGCCATAGATTTAAAGACATTGGTTTTAATGGGGGACCAGTTTTTCCATACCCATGTTCTACTCATTAGCCGCCAAAAACATGAGCCAGGATTTCTCAGCTTCTTTGAGTTCCTTATCTTTAGCAAACTGTTTTTCACCCAAAAATCCTTAAGCTTCGGGAATAAGTGATAATCACTCGGCACCAAGACAGGGCTGTAGTCGTTTCTTTTCTTGGCATAAATTCTGTTAAGCCCTTCGATCCCAAAAACAGTTGCCATGATTTTCACTTTACATTTAGCGGGGTTTCAATTGTCGATGCCATTATTAATCACTGTGGGGTTCACACAGCAACGAACCTACACTGAAGAGGAAGAATGTAGCTAACAGCTGCACGACAATGACCCTCATATAAGTGGTAAATTACCTCGTAAAACAGTCCCAGGGGTGATAGTACCGTAAAAACATAAAGAACTGATGGTAGCTCCAGCTAGGGATTGTCGAGAATGATGAAACACGTTACTAAGTACATGGTGATGAATGTAACACAAACACGGAACGAAAAACTATCGAACTGTACAAGTAGGCCTACTACGCGTCACGACCACGAGCTGGTAGTTGACAGACTGGCCATGTACTTTGTAACGTGTTTCATCATTCTCGACAATCCCTAGCTGGAGCTACCTTCAGTGTTCTTCTATGTTTTTATATGTACTACCACCTGAAGATGGGACCGTTGTCCCGAAACATGTAGTGGACCCCACTTATTTGAAACTGTTTGACGAGGTAATTTACCACTTATATAAATAGATTTGTTTTATTTGACGTGCAATAATTTTTAATATTATACCTCTAGTAACAACTTAAATCTATACATTAAAAATTAACATTAAAATGTTATGAAGTACCCATGAACTCTATCAAAGTATAAAACAAATTTTAGAAAAAGTTATTTTTTGAAATGTGTTTTAGATAATTTTAAATCCATAACTCTTAAAGTATTGGGTAAGTGTTCAAATATTTTCCTACCAGCTTCAAATGCAAGTTGGTCATAAACTTGAAGCCTATGACTGGGACTCGCGGCCTGGTCCTGTAATCCAGCTTCATGGATGTCAGGTTTTGAGGATGATATAGGTCTAAAGCGGCTCAGTGATCATCTGATGATACCCGCATCAACTCCCACCATCGTTTAGACATATCAGACCATCACCTGCGTGGTTCAGAAGTCACGTTAAGCCGTTGGTCCTTGTATTTCCATTGGTCATTGGGCTATTAATAAATGACCCATTCTAAGGAAGAGTCGGCCTTAGTTTGTAACAAGACTACACCTCATAACTCATTACTCATTACTACCACTCATCACACTCATCCTTCACCACATATTTGCCTTAAAATACCCTCATGAGAGTGGTCGGCATCTCAAATAGTGATTTAGTGATATAATTGTTGTCAGGTGCTAACTTTATTTACAACGTACGCTTTTATTTCCAGCCTCTCCAGTGCTCCACCGTTGTCGCATTTGTAACAAGAGCTACACTCAGAAGCGAACGCTCAACCGGCATGTTCGCTACGAGTGCGGCAAAACGCCTCAGTTCGCTTGCGTCGTCTGCAACTACAAGTCCAAACATCGCTGTCACCTGACCAGACATCTGGTCACTGTTCACAGTCAGCTGTTTCAGCAAACAGCTGTGAATCAGATCCCAGCGCTGATAGACATTCGCTGACAATACTCTAGTCTTCGATAATTGTGATATTGTACCTTTGTGTCATATTTTGTTAGTTTTGACAGTACAATTGTGATATTTTAGTTCCTTTTTATTGTTTTTATTATTAATTTAGGTATATAAAAGTCTGATTTTTAGTCGTTTTTGTGTAAGTTGTTAATAAATGTGTTTATTTAATTCTTTTTTATGTGGTTTTTATTCTAATACACTCTAACTAAACTACTATCTAAAATCCCCATTTAGAGATAAGTTTTCTCATGATTTGACAATGTTATTAATCTCATCGATAAAAATAATGGTTATAGTTAACTTTAATCAGACCTAATTGAAGGTGAACATAAAACTGTCTGTAAAGAACGTGTTTAACTTCCTGCGGTAGGTTGAGAGAGGTTTGTTTAATAAAACCAGTTTTGTCATTGACAAAGTATGTGGCAATTAATCACTTAAACCATGTTTTCAATTTTAAATTTAACTCCCCAGTTTGTAAGTTTGTAACTCCCACATTTTCAAAGTCGAAAAATATTTTTAGTTTCTCAGAAAGTTGAGTTAATTTCCACTGTTAGTACTGACATTAAATTACAACTAAAAACTTTTCAATTGATTTTCCACCATAATTCTGCTGTCTAAAAATGAAAAATATTACTAGATACATAAGGCAAATTTTAATCATTGGTTCTAGTGCCTATTTTTCTGCCTGGAAATGAAAAATAAAAGTGTTACTATCTACTTAAAGCTAAAAATAAACAAAAATGATTAGACTAAAAATAGCAAAGCGTGTGCCCGATGCTCGTATCGACGTGAAGTGCATCGTGAGGAATCAATACAGACACTTGTAACTCTGCCAAGACTGTTACTGCGTAAGTGGCACAGAGGTCTAGATCTGTGTCACCCCTCCGGTTACGACTCATTGTAGTCAACAAACTCTCGGCAAATTTACTGTCTGTAAAATGATGATTGTAATTGACTGGGACTCGTGGCGTGGTCCTGTAATCCAGCTTCATGGAGGTCAGGTTTTGAGGATGATATAGGTCTAAAGCGGCTCAGATAGTCTCAGTGATCATCTGATGATACCCGCATCAACTCCCACCATCGTTTAGACATATCAGACCATCACCTGCGTGGTTCGGAAGTCACATTAAGCCGTTGGTCCTTGTATTTCCATTGGTCATTGGGCTATTAATTAATGACCCATTCTAAGGAAGAGTTGGCCTTAGTTTGTAACAAGGCTACACCTCATAACTCATTACTACCACTCATCACACTCATCCCTCACCGCATATTTGCCTTAAAATACCCTCATGAGAGTGGTCGGCATCTCAAATAGAAATACAGTTTAGGTTTCAAATAATTTACTTTTTAAAATTTAAAAACTAAAAATACAAATTAAACAGTTTTAAAATTCAATAACCAATACACATGTTTAAAGGTTGCGGGGCCTTTCGCCAGCTATGCTGTTATCAACAGACAACACAAAACTAAAAATATATTCGTCTCTTTCATAGTTTTCTAATTAATAACGCTTTATAATACCTAAGCGTTATGTTGCATGTGTTTTTGCGAGTAAATACAATAATTGCTTCTCTTTTTGCTTTCAAACAAAAACTTGTTTACAAGATACGAGAGAGCAAAGCAAATATAATTCAAATCAAAAAGCTTTAGTTATATTTTAAATCTCCTACTTATAACTTCTCAACTAGCAATACCCACAAAACACACATTCCACGGAAGTAATATCCCTGAATAGAAGGTTAGACAGAGTAACGTTACCGGTTCTATCGTTTCTTTACCGTCCAATACTCTATATACTCCGACCAAAGTACCGCAGTAAAAAATGAGTATCAATTTCATGAAATGAACACCGGTTGTTTCATAACAGCTGTCTCGCTTTAGTACCAATAATAAAGTTTTAGTTTAAAAGCTATAGTTGTGATGCAACGACTGGAGCGTTTCAGTACGGACGATGTTTTAGAATTAAACATTTATTTTCCTGTTAATTTTTCTTGTCAGTGTTTACGACCCGTTCAACTTTAACAGGGCTATTTCAACGGCTGTAAACTCAGTTTAACCGTTAAAACTTCGCTGGTTAAGGGGCTTGTTAAAAGTTAATGTGGCTTTTGTCCTGTTTTTACGAATAAACTTTATGTGTACTCAGCAAACTTGGATCAATACCGGTTATGCTCGGATGTATGGAAACGTCTTTCTGCCCTCTTGGAACTTGCGAATATTGACAACATTTGTTGATGTCTTTGAAATAACTTCTATATATTCGTTTCATAGCAAATAATTGGTCCAAAAATACTTAGGTAAAATTCATTAAATTTTTTAACTTAAATATTTTTTGTACAATATTATAGATTTTTGGAAATTTATTATGCTGGTGTCATTAGTTAAATGGTATTGTTCATAGGTTTTTTTCTTTCAGTTATGCGTTTAACTACTCAAAATGTTACGTAGTTTTAAATCAACAACTTTTTACATTTTGACCAGCAAAAGCGAAAGTAGATTAGATAGTGTTAATATTAAGGGAAACATCTTCACTAAATCACTATTTGAGATGCCGACCACTCTCATGAGAGTATTTTAAGCCAAATATGCTGTGAAGGATAAGTGTGATGAATGGTAGTAATCACTTATGAGGTGTAGTCTTGTTACAAACTAAGGCAGACTCTTCCTTAGAATGGGTCATTAATTAATAGCCCAATGACAAATGGAAATACAAGGACCAACGGCTTAACGTGACTTCTGAACCACGATGATGGTCTGATATGTCTAAACGATGGTGGAAGTTGATGCGGGTATCATCAGATGATCACTGAGCCGCTTTAAACTTATATAATCCTCAAAACCTGACCTCCATGAAGCTGGATTACAGGACTACGCCACCAGTTCCGGTCAAACTTCCTTCTGTAACTTCATTAGACTGCCCCATGTTAGACCTCAGCCTGAAAACACCTTAGTGTAACTGGTAATTTGTTCATGAACCTGTTTGTTTGGTTCAATAATTTAATCTGCTCCCACTCTGTTGATAATGACTTTTTTAGTTTGACACTTACAAAATATTTAAATATTGCTTTTTCTTTTATGGTCTCTGACTCTGTAGTTATCCCACAAATTTATTAAGTCCAGTAGCCATGAGAATGGTACTGGGAGAGTGTGAAACAGTTAGTTGTTAAAGGAGAAAATCATTATCGAACTCAATATCTCGTTAAAGCACTCATAAGATATGACTGAGAAACAAATTTTGAAATAACTCTTTTAGTCCTAAGTTATTTATTCATGAAAATTTACTTTCATTTAACGTTAAATCACTTTTGTGAATCGTCACATTCCACTATCCTCCAGACCTGCAGTTGTCTTACACCGCTTGTTGCAGCCGCAGGGAAGCGGCATGTTTGCGCACAGTGCGGGCGCTCGTACGGACGGATCGACACGCTCGGGCGCCACGTCAAGTTTGAGTGCGGGAAGCGCCCGAGGTTCAAGTGCCCAATGTGTGGTCACTGTGCCAAACATAAGCACGACCTCAGGAACCACATGTTGCGCCAAGACCACAGAGACGGACTCTGTATGCTGACGACGTCGCTGTCTTCATAGATGTTGCGTTTGTGGTTTTAACTGAAAGAGTAAGTTGTTTTTATGTCTAAATATAATAAGTTATGTGTAAAATTACAAAGGTCAACTAAAGTAGTTCTAAGTTTTTTGTAGCAATAATTTGGTTAAAAACGTTGGCTGTTAATCGGTGAATTCGGGCAAATTCACAAATTTTATAAACCAACAAAAAATCAGGCTCTTAAGAAACTTAACAATTCTTGCCCATCAATACATTTTGTCGAATTCTGATCAAATTTTAAATCAGTATGTATTGTATTATCAATTAATATACAACAAATTATTTAAAAATACATCCATATCTTTCAAAATGACAGACAATAAAGTGATTTTTTGTTGTAACTGGGAAATACACTCACGGACAAAATTATGGAACCAAATGGTTTTCTTTAATTTCATTGCCTCATTTTTGTTGAACACCCTGTATAATTTTAAGTTTATTGTAATCGTTTGGTTGGTTTTAATATTTACGTACACTTTGCTAAAGAAAATTCCAATTTTAAATGAAAAAGGGACAATGAAATGAAAGAAAATCATTTGGTTCCATAATTTTGTCCATGAGTGTAGTAGTCCAATAGTAATGAAAGTTGAAATGCGTTATCCTTTCATGATTTGTAGTGAAAAGCTTTTACTAAAAGTCCACTAAAGAGTGAGGCAGAAGGTTCTCTAAGCTCACAGCCTCATAACGGCAGTGATCATACAAGAGCTTGAAAGTGCGAAGCAAAGGCTGGGAGCGTAGCGAATTCGAGTAACTAAACGCTAAAGAAATTTGTCTTGATTCGTACCAGACATGCTTAAGCGCTTAGCTGCTTGTCAACCTGATATCAAACTTTACCCATTTCGAAGAAAAGTCCCCGTCTCTTCATGAACCACCACAAATCTTAGTGTGACTTACAGTTGCAGGTGCTGCGTGTCACTTGTGTGTCAACTGCGGCCGGATCTACTCCGTGAGAAGCACACTCCTCCGCCATCTCAAGTACGAGTGCAGCAAACTGCCACAGTTCAAGTGTCAACAGTGTCCCTACGTGAGCAAGCGCTCGGAGAACCTCACCCGACACGTCTACGTCAGACACGCCAGAATAAACAGATGAAACATTGTGCGTGTCTTGTGTTGTCCGAGAAGAGAATGGTTTGACTAAGAAGTTAGCGTGTCGGGTTGGATTTGAGCAAGACTCCGGAGCTGATAACTTCGCCGGCGCAGTTTCGATTCTTGCAGTCACTTTCTTAAAGTGACTATGCGGTAACGCTAGGTATAAATTGAGGTTGAACAGTAGAGAGGACCTTGTAGTCCTACCTTCCGCCTGGTTAAATAGTACAAACTTTACCTTTTTTTGTTGAAACATCAAGGATATAAGTAAAGTTGTTGAGAAAACAGCTGCAAGGAATATTCCCGCAGAATATTCTTGCAAACTACAAGGAGCTTTATTATTTCAAAAATTTTGAGACCAACCTCTGTTCAACTCATTGAAAAGTTCAGATTATGCGGATTTGACGGAAGCTCCTCAATTTGTTAATGAATTTACCACAAGAAATTGAGCTATTAATTTCTATTATCATATAGAAAAAACAGAAATCAGTTTTTGAGCTAACTAACAATTATTTAGTGGAATGGTAAAACTATATATGTATATTTACAAATGTCATATGCGGAAGAAATGGTTAAAAATAAAAATGGTTTCACTATCTACGTAATGAAAGACAATACTTCCTGGACAGTCCTGATTCTTCCCGTAACTATATTCTCGCCCCCCTATATATACATAAGTTGGATTTGATATGCTGACTATACACCATCAGCCCAACCTATTTATACCTTCAAATATACATATATTAATAAAGACATACTTTAAAATATAAACGTATATCTGATTTTTTTTAGAATGAAATACATTTTGCACTTTGATTTTTAGAATAATAGAAATTACCTTTTTGTCTTGTTAAGTTTTTCTTCTAGAAGCCTAGAAAGCTTTTTCTTCTTCTAACACTTAAATTAACCCTTGTTGTTTTAATATCGCAGTTGGGCATGATGGGACCACGTGACTGAACAATGTTTGAACATTTTTATAAGTATACACGCCTCCTAATCCAACACACAGGATAAGTGTTAGAAAATTAAAACTGTAAATCTAACTTTGTATAAACGCTAAATAGCTAATTTTATAATGAAGAAATTTTAATACAAAATTTGTGAACCAAACCAGGACTTGAATTGGATCTCTCACTTATTAAACTAGTATGCTACGAATTACACCATCCAGCCCACCTATTTATGTCTTCAAATTTAGAAGTACTTACATCTAAATGTTTATCCGAAACATGTGACTGTCAGTTGCGACTTAAATCATATATTCATATATAGCGACTTAAAATCATGATGTAGCTAGAAATATTACAAACAGAATTTAAATCATATTTATATGATTTAATAACTTATAATGCATAATAATTTTAGCCTTCACACTGTTGGAAAATCAACCATCTGTAATATTTATTTATTTGTTAATTTATACCTTTGTTTGTATACAAAGTTAAGTATTTTAGGTCACTATTGTGATGCTTTGTACCACCAGGAAGATGGGATGATTCCCGAAACCGGTAGTGGTTGAAATAAATATCTAAAGGGTGCTTCTCAGTTGTATCAATTTCTTGTATTCATATTTATATGATATTTCCAGCTTGTTGCTATTGACAGTCACATGTTTCGGATAAACATTGAGATTTAAATACTTTTAAATTAACCCTTTGCGGTCTCATTTTTGTAAAAAGCCTCCAGTATGGGTTTCCTCAGTCCCCTGTAAGCAAAGTTTCAGCAAAACCGGTGACAGCAAATTTCTCTGGTACGGTGCATTACCAGTCATTGAACCACTCCTCTAAGCGCAAGGGTTTAGCGCCTCCCTAAGCTCAAAAAGTGCCACTCGCCGCCTCACTGGATTTGATGAGCCATTTTCTCTTCAGTGATCCTCAGCGGGTCATTGTGGCCCCCGCACCCGGAATGATCCAATGATTAGCATTGCACCGTACCAGAGCGCACCCGGGTGGGATTCGAACAGAACAAGGGATTCGACAGACAAGGGCCAACTGTCCGTCACTATAACCACTAAACCACCGGGCTGTTTGTCGTTGGCGTCGGGGGGAAGGGAGTGGTAGTTTGGTGTTCTCTGCTAGGTGCCGTTAGTGTAGCGTAGTCCTTGCATATCAGAGACTGTTTCAACCGCAACCTATACTGGACATCCAGGCGTTCAAAAGGAAATAGCGTTTGTCAACCTATAGTCGACACGAGACCTCAAAGGGTTAAAAGACATAAATAAATGGGTCTGTTGGAGTAATTGGTAGCATTCTCCCCCACCATGTCTAAAAATTGAAACAGCGGAATGTTTCAGCTCGGCAGTGTCCGAGCTGTGGGAAGGTCTACTCCAAGGCGTACAACATGCTGAGGCACCTCCGCCTGGAGTGTGGGCAGGAGCGACAGTTCGCTTGTCCCTTCTGCGACCATCGCTCCAAGCGACGGAACCATCTCAACTCTCACATCCTCATGTGCCACAGACTCTCAGAGAACCTGGTGCATGCGAATGTTTCTGTCTCCGATGCAAATAAACTCACTTGATTTTTATAATTTTCTTCATGTTCTTTTTTCCTGGCCTGATTTCGTTTCGGTTTTTGTTTTGTTGGTTTTGGTAAATGTGATCGTTGTTTGTGCTGCTGGAATTTTTTTGGTTTGGATCGAGTGGAACCTTATCTGATTTTGTTTTGTAAAACTGTAGTTTCCGAGGAAGTGGTGAACGCTACATTACGGCTGCGTTTTGACGGTGAACTTTTGTTTTCCTAGCAATCATAAGGTAGCTGTTAGCGCTCTCTAGGAAAACACTCCCCTTATGATTACGTTGAAAACAAAAGATCACGAATTCCCAGGAAACCACAGCTTTAGAGTTTGTTTATTTTTATTTTATTGTTTTAAAAAATCAAGTTATTGAACTGTTTAAAGTATTAAAGGCTATCTGCGGAAGATTTCTTCCACTGATGCAATACCTAATTAAAACTTACAACATTACAAAAGTTCAATTTTTCAAATTCTTCTATCTTTTATTTAGTAGCTTTTCTATTTATTCAACAGAAAACACCTACTACAAGATACTTTACTTTTAAATATTCTAGTACAAAATGGATTACAATATTGCTGCACGATTTTAGGTAATTTCTACAACAATAAATTATAATACAGTAGTAAAAGTAATAAGGGTTTTATTTAACTAGACTAAAGTAAAACTGTTAAAATCCTAAGTTGTTATTAACTGTTTGACCTTTATACTTGAAATAGTTTTTGTCATTACAACATTGACAGAATAAAAACATTGCTGTTTTCACTGTATCCTCAATTTTCTTCTCTCTCTGTTAGACATTAAAAGTGCATGCTTAAGACTAATAATATTCAGAACCATATAAACCATCAAATAACCCTTGAAGATGAAATGAGAATAGAAAGCTTGCTGATTAAGTAGTGAGAGAGAACTTGCTAATAAGCGTTGAGGCTGATTACAACGCTTGGCTAAGTAGAGTTAGTTTAGCCAAAGGCATTTAGCAGATAGGAAGTTTTTTTTTAAGTTAAAAGTTCATAAACTCAACCAGGGTAAACTGGAGTTTTTTTTATTTAATAAACCACTATTCTTGTTAACCAGCACAGTTTGGATAACCATTGCACTTAATGTTTACGAATAATAGCTAACATTTAAAACATTTCCAAGGTTGTTGTAAACTCTTACTGTTCTCTGCTAAATTTCCATTGCTTTTCGTTTTCGTGTGTGTTTTCTTGTAAGGTCACAAACCGCTTCTTCACGTTCTGTGCGCTTGCCGCTTCCTAATCAGATACTGCCGTGAGTTACGTAAACGTGAGACTAACGACAATGTGTCTTTCAGAAATTCTGGAATACGCCATGCGAGTCGGCCCTGTCACCAAAGACTTCAAAGGACTCTTCGACAAATCACCTTCGTCATCACCAAAGAAAAAACGGGACAGAAAAACCAACAATTGTCCGTCGAAACTGCCCGGCCACTACCCTTGTCCACAGTGTCCGAAGATTTACTCGTACAAGAACAATCTACTGCGGCACATCAACATTGAGTGTGGCAAACAGCCCAACCTCATGTGTCCGTACTGTAGTTACAAGAGCAAGCACAAGTGCGACATCACGAGACACATCAAGAAACGGCATCAGAATCTGTTCGAGCAGACCGACATCGATTCTATCTGCAAGGCCGATCCGATAACCGAGGGTGCGGCCGCTGCGGCTTGCAATTAGCGGAGAGGGTTTGAGATCAAGTAGTTTTGAAACAGATGAAAATAATTGTATTGTGAGAAAAGAACTAACGCATCATCTGCATATTGTGAGCAAAAAGCATCATCTGCATATTGTGAGCAAAAAACTAATGCATCATCTACATACAATTTTAGCAAAAAAATTGACGTATCGTCTGCATATGATGCAAAAAAAGTAAGGATTAAACTATATTTGCTGTAATGTGGTTGCAAAAATGACCGGGAAATTCAATTTTTGTCTAATTAAATACAACTCTAAAATACTTTTATTGCCAAATAAGAGTTGCATCTAGCTGTTCAACCGTCAAAATGTTGTATTGAACTTAAAATCCTTAAAACATTAAGAATTCTCCAAATCAAAGTTTCTTTAAAAGATACCAAATCCCAGAAAAAAATTCATTTTACCGAGTGTAACTGCCGGACATTTAGAATCGAGTGTTATGGAGCCTGAAAATCTTTAAACAAGGAAAGATTTGAATTATTAGACATCCTGATAATATTCTTGTACCTCCTCATCTGATGATTACTTTCTAAAATCAGTACTATACCAAAAATTCTGTTTCCACAATTAATCCAGATTTATCACAATTAAATTTATTGCTCTACACAATACAAACCCCAAATTTAAAATTGTTCACAATTTCAAAACTACTTGGTCTTGGATCTAGTCAGAAGATAACACTGAGTTGCCTTATTTTTGTATATCTGCTGAAACCATAGAGTCATTAGAATTATAGTCTGTAGAGAACTAGAATAGCATACTGTATACCTTAGTTCACTTGCATCACTGTAGCCTTAAGTCTTCATCACCTGGAAGTGCCACAACTAATTTTATACAGAGTATATTTTATAGTTTATATTTTCTTTGCAAATTGCTAGTAGATTTATGTAAATATCCAAAGTGTATCTAGTTCTGATAAAGAAAATCACCTGTGTTGTTTTACTAATGATGACTTCGTTTTACTTTTAAACCTTAGTACACTTGTTTACAAAATAAATATTATACATTCTTATGATTAATATAAAAATGTATTAACAACATTTCTTATATTGACCTCCGGGTCCAAATTCTTTAGGAGTACCAATACCTATATTTTTGTTAACATCACTTTGTTTAAATTTGTTCTTAAGTCTTACCTAGAGTATTTTTTGTCGTGGTATAGAAAATACATTCATTGTAACTTTAACAACGAACATCACTTTTCTGTATCACTTATACAATAACATATCAATTTTCACATTAACTAGCCTTTATGGTAAGTCGATTTTTTAAGTCAATATAGGATTCATCCATGTTCATTCTGGTGTATTTGGCATACAAATTTTGAAACAAGTTTTTGTTTATGTTTGCCAATTTCCAAACTTATACAGATAAGTAATATTAAACATTTTTATAAAACTTACACAATTGTAGCCGAGATAAATTTTCAAAAATTATATATTGGATTTTTCCGACCTCTTCAGGAGTAAACTTACTTCGCGGCCGATGTCACAACTATATTATAGTTCTTCTGGTTTTCAAAACTCAGAATTAGCTTAAGATATTTCGGTCTCTCCGTGAAGTACCATCTTCAGTCACTGATTTGCTGAAACTGAATTTCAGTTTCAATCAATAACCGAAATATCTCAAGCTAATTATAATGTTTTGACTCATTGTGAGCCGGAATAACTAGATTATAGTAACTTCAGGAGAGATGTTTTTTCAAACTGCCCGAAATGTAGTTTGATGTAGTTGATTACTTTTTCTCCTGAAGTGGCCGGAAATTCTTAGTAGTACATTGTCTTTGTAACTATGTTTTGCATTTTGAAGTTTATCTTTGTATTGGATTTATTGTTTTCATCCCTTGAAAAGAATACAAGCACCAACTTTACTAATTCACATTTAATTTTAATATTTTGAAATCGCCTTATTGGGGGAAATTGCTTTTGTAGGGTTTTTTGAACAATGTACATTTAAGAACCACACTCATAGGTTTATACAGGAGGCATTACACTTAAAATTCTTACATAATGCTGTGATAATAGTACTGGCAAGAAAACATTAATGTTTTTATTAAAAGTTTTTTTTATAAATTAAAACTTTACTAATAAATTCATATCACATATAGAGCCTTAATTAAAACAATTTAACATCACTTCATAGAAACAAATCATCACAAGTATTTCACACTTTTATTTCAATAGTATTTTTTCTATTTAGTATTAAAAACCTGTCCTGGTTTGTTATGTGGAATATATATTCACAATTATATTATTAATAAAACCTTCAGTATTGCATAAATATTGGTTTTGACATTTGCCGTTTTGTGCCTTCAAAACAAACAAAACTCCCGAGCTCTGTTATAGTTGAACACATTTTATTTCAATGTTGTTTTGTAAATATAGTTTATCTTTTTAAGACTGCGGTTTATGTATTATAAAATTACTGTCCGCAATACCAAATTAATTTTCCTTTAGTTCTCTTCACAATCTGTTCTGTTTTTAAATTTTTCTGTTTTCAAATCTGTTTAGAACGTTATTATAAGTCGATTGTTTGTTACCTATTTGTTATTTAAATCAGATGTCTTTGTAAATATTTTAGGGTTTTGTAAAAATAAGTCTGACCACTATTATCATTATTAAGTAAAGCTTTCACGGCTTTTGTATAAATAATTGTTACCAAATAGATTCTAGTTGGAACAGCGCATTAAATTAGACTTAAGACTTGTGAGTTGTCAACCTTCGTATAGTTCACAGTGGTTGTTTTTTTTTTTTTTTACATGGGCCAATTGGAAACTTGCATCTATTTTGTATATTTAACTACAAACTCTTCTACAAATGTATACAAGATCACTTTACAAAACAATAAGTTAAAGACTTAAGATTTAATTTTGATCAGCGGATCCGTGGCGGAATGGTATCGGACGCGACTCCGGAGCTCATCACTCCGGTGGTGCGGGTTCGATCCCCGCAGTCACCACTTACATTTGTAATGTGACTAGTACGGTGACGCTAGGTAAAGGTCGAGATTGAGTGGTAGAGAGGACTTTGTAGTCCTAACTTCGCCTCGTTAAACAAGACAAACTTTACCCTTTTTTTTAATAAATGTATACAAGATCACTTTACAAAACAATAAGTTAAAGACTTTGAACCCAACAATATTTAAATATAGACTATGTGTTTTTTGTAATTATTTTTAAGTTTATTTCTAACCTGACTTAAAAGTGTCTAGATTTTCGTGTGGAATTTTGTTTAATTTGCCACAGGGGTTTCTTTAAATAACTACTTTTACAACCGATTTTTTTTACTTAGTTTCTGTACAACTTAACGTTTCAGCTGAACTATACGGAGGTTGAACAAAAACCGGTTTGCCTTTACCAATCACAACAAACATCAACTGTGCCTTGGCCAGTTAAAAAGTATTTTTAATAGTCCACGAAAAAAAAATGTTGATGCAGTATTTTGAGACTTTTTAACCATTGATACAAAGCTTTTACAATAATCTGCTTCTTATTTTAAAGCATAAAGTTGTCTTGTACTTAAAATATAATTAATTACTTTATATATTCATTACCTTTATAGTAGTTTTAAGATTGTTTTTTGTTTAGTTCTAAGCTTAACCGGAAACTTAATTAGATTTGTACTGTGTTTTTGTGGAAAAGTGCCGCGTTCAATTTAAATTTACGGAATACTTGAAAATATAATCACGTTGCATAAATGTGTTACTTTTAATACTCAAGTCCAAAACTTTCTAAAGCTCAGAGATTAAAATTATATTTTTTAATAAAAACATTTATTGAACTATTTTATACATCACCCTTTGGTTGTGTCATTTCAAAAGTAATATTTACAAATATTATTTTTTTAGTATAATTACACTTCTATTTACAAATCTCTAAGATTTAAATTTTCTGTTAAACATTTATATTTGCTATCTGCTGTAATAAATTTATTAATGTTTAACAAAGCTGTTGTTTTCTTGACTGACCTTGAAATTAACAGAAAAAACAAAACGTGTCTGACAATGCAGAGATAGGTATGCAATAAGAAAATGCCCGAAGATAATTTTTGGCAAACATAATCAATATGGAATTGATCAATAATAAATATGATTGATAGATTGATTGATAGTTATTCGACAAATTTATTTCTCAAACATTTCTTGACATCAAATATAAATTATCCGCAAGTCACAGCCCACACAATTTCTCACTTTCTCTCAAAATGACTTTTCGCAGAACTTAGAATCAAGGAGACCATCTCATCCTTCCCCAATCTAGCCTACAAGTGACTCCTCTAGGCTGGAGCTTGAAAAGTGGGTGATCTCTGAAGTTCTGCAAAACATTATGTGGAAATCTGTGTGTGTGTTAATTATATTTAAGTTTGACAGGAAGAAATCTTTGTTAATCTACTTGGGTTGTGTATTTCTCTTTCTATCAAAGGTGAGAGAGGCTAAAACAATTTAACAGGTAAAAATTAGCACTCCAAAGATATCAAGAGTAAATATTATGAAACTATAGAGAAGAAATAAAGGAACAAGGGAATCTAGGAATTTTTGTTTATAAAAACGTTTTCAACCATTGGTGAGGGAAAGGAACAAAAAGTAAGTAAACAATAACATAAGTAAGATTTGAAAACATTTTATACAATTAAATTTAGTCAGCTGATCCAAAGGAATCTTAAGAGTAAATATTAAAAATAACAAGTCAACGTCAGCCCCAAACCTTATGATTGGAAGCCCAGCAACTACTGTATATGCAGACGACACAACTTCAACCTGCCCTGTGTTCTAGAGTCGTGTTCCTGCCCACAGTGTGGCAAACAGTACAAATGGCGTAGGAACATGCTGGCGCACATGAAGCGAGAGTGCGGTCGCTCTCCGCAGCTGCAGTGTCCGTTCTGCAGCTACCGCAGCAAGCAGCGTAGCAACCTCAAGACCCACATGGGCACGCAGCATAGCTTCGTTCTGCAGAAGGAGCAGTTGGATGAGGTGCAAGTTGTGCTGTAGGATCAAGTTGGAGAGTTTCTATTATCAATATTTGTCTCGATGCGCTGGAGAAAATCTAAAATCAATTTTATTTATCTCTTTGATTATTAATTTCAAGTAAAATGTGTGATAATATTGTACCCTTAATGATCTCATTAAATTCTGATGTTTGCTTTTGTTTATTGTAGAAGGTTGTGATTTCTGTGATACCAAATAAAATTTGTTTTGTTTCCTTGAAGTTAGTAGTTTTTATGAGTATTTTTCATTTATAACTGAGAATGTTTGGTCTAACTTTGAATTTGAAAGGGGCTATGTTATGTAGCTAAATTGGTGGACGTAAAAAACTAATAAATAAAAACCACACAATTTTGTGAGAGTCACGGAAACTCTTCTCAGTGTTAATTGAGACCTGAATATAATTTCACTTGATAACAATTCCATTGGTCATGTTTCCATGTAAAACCATTCCACTTAGGCAACACATCATCACATTAAAGTCTCTAGGTTTGTTTGTTCATTAGAAGAGACCAATAGTCCAAAGAAATGATAACGTGGATCCTACAGATTTAACTGATTAGTTCAAAATACAACCTCACGTTTTAGTAAAAAGAAGTAACAGACTTTTCCTGCCACTTTTGGAGAAAAAACTGTTTTAAACTGCCCGAAACGTTCGGAGGAGTTTTTCTTCAGAAGTGGCTGGAAAAGTTTGTTTCTTCATTTTACTAAATTGCTCTCCGCCACTATTATGAACTTTCAAACCAACATCTCACGTTTGTTGCCAATCTTTGGTTCTTTCCACAATTTACGTAGACCAAAGATTCTGTCAATCAGGCTTTGTCTCTTTCTACTCTCTAAAAATCCTCCCACATGATTTTTTTCAGGACCGTAAACCATGTTGTTAACGTTACATCTACCCATCCTCTCTACATGCTTGCAGGCAAGTATCAATGCACTCAGTGCGCCAAGACCTACGCTCAGCACCGTACACTCTGGAGACACGTCAAGTACGAATGTGGCGTTCAACCCCAGTTCCGATGTCCGATCTGCGATCACACGTCCAAGCGGAGAGAGCATCTTAAACTGCACATAGCCAACATACATCGAGGGACTCAGATGTTTCTAAACTCGTAGGGGAAGTCACGTACATGTTTCATTGTTGATATTCTGTGGTCATACTAAATGTTCTCATTTATTCAGTCCATCGTTCTCGTTTGTTTTAGGTGAGCGAATAAAACCTCTGTTACATCATCAAAGTTATTGAGTTTTAATTTTGTTTTGGCTTAAGGTTACCTTTTGCGTTCTATGTTTAGTAGTTTTAATCTATTTTAACACTCTCAATGCTGGTTCTAGAAGTTTGCTTGGTTAATAAGTTAAGTTGTTAAAGCCTTAAATGTTCACCTTAAGTTTTGCAATTGTGACACATAAGAGAATAACAAACTTTTCTACCCTTAAAGGAAGTATGTAACATGTGGATAAAGATATATTCTATGACTTGTTTATTTTCTGCCTCTCAAATAAGAATATTGATAGAGACATAAAATACACTCTAATTGGGTGAATACGGGTTAAAGAACTAATAACAAAGAACTATGGAAAACATCTCCACAATAATATTTCAACCTGAGAAAAATTCCCATTTTCAGCTTGAAATAGTTCTAGACTAACTTATGCGTAATGTTCTCAGGCAAGTTCTCCTGTGCACAGTGCGGCAAGCGCTACTCGCAGTACTGCACTCTGTGGCGCCACAGCAAGTACGAGTGCGGCGTCCAGCCACAGTTCAAGTGCCCCTTCTGTCCCCACACGTCCAAGCGCAAAGAGAACATGAAGTGTCACATAGGCTCGGTGCATCGGGAGCAGATGCAGGCGTTTCTGCACGACAACGTGGCTGTTTCGTCCGTGATTCAGACGAGTACGGAGAAGACTAGGAAGAAAGTGTTCTAGCTGCTGCTGAACGCATCGCTAAAGCACGGCAGTGTCGTCTGCGAATGAGACGGGCAGCGGTGTGAAGAAAACTACAAAGGAGGTGTTTTAAAAAGTCTGCCTCAATGGTCACTTCAGAGAAAGGCTGAATTTGTCTGTCCAAGGAACAACGACATCATGCTCGCAACAACAACGCACCTTCTTTCAACTGATGCGGCCTATTGGTCAAACCAAGCGTGTCCAATGGTTTACTGCGCCCATTTTACCTTTCAAAATAATTTTTACGTTAATAAACATGATAATTTGAAACTAGAAGAGTTTTACAACACGTGTATCAAGCCCGATTTTTCATGAAGTTCAACAGTTTTACAAACAAACTTTGAAATTGTCCAAGTTTTAGCGCTTTTCAACTTTATTTTTTAAACTTATAACGCGTAATATAAAAAAAACCTCTGTATGGGTGTTGAAAAACTCCTCTAGTTTCCAAATAAATCATGTTTATTTATGTAAAAATTATTTTGAAAGGTAATAAACGGGACGCTGAAAAGCCTTACATTGAGGTGTTGCTGAGACAAACCCTTTACTGCCAAACTCGGCAATGTCATCTGCAAAGTACAGAGCAAAGAAAAGCTTAAAGTTATTCGTTTTTAAGACTGAAGAATAATTGAGTGTGTACAGTAGAATCTCAATTTTGGACTTGATTGTCAGGATAAACAAGACACCTATTTAGATAAACAATTTTAGGATTATCTGGATTTATTTCCAACCAAATATTACTACACTATCCCGCTGAAATTGCAATCAAAGTTTAATATTTTTTGATGTCCCGGTTTTAAGAGACTGAGTTGGTTATGTAGTGTTTTCTTGGTTTATTTAAAAGAACATTGTGTTCCCTTGCGATGTCTGGATGGGATTGTAAGTGTTTCTGTTACTACTGGATAAATTAAAATTTTCTTAACCAATTTTTAAGCTTTTAATCTTATCTCTGAGAGAGGTTTGGCTGTGAACTAAAGAATTATAAATTTGTTTAAAAGTGACAACTAAAGTGCCTTGATTATATAATTTACTTTTCTTCTCTGTAATTTTTTATAGTTAAATACAATTATATGAAATACTCAATGTTCTCATGTTTTATATTTTAACACTTTACTTGTTTTAAGCTTTAACAATGTTTTTACCCATTGTGATGATTTTTGTAGTTTTTATGTTTTTTAGGTAGTAAAGTTTGTTAGATTCATTTTAGGATTGTTTTAATTTTTATTTCCCAACTCATCTTTGTAGCTTTAAAGAAATGTTAGTTACTGTGTCAGTTTTCATGAACTTTTAAATAACTAAATCGCTATTTGAGATGCCGACCACTCTCATGAGGGTATTTTAAGGCAAATATGTGGTGAAGGATGATAGTGATGAGTGGTAGTAATGAGTTATGAGGTGTAGTCTTGTTACAAACTAAGGCAGACTCTTCCTTAGAAAGGGTTATTAATTAATAGCCCAATTACCAATGGAAATACAAGGACAAATTTAATTTTATTGTTGATAGATTTTCTTAGCTGCTTTAGTTTATTTGTTAGTCAATTAGCAGAATGGTATTTGCAAAAATTTAAAATCCAAAGTCAAATTATAGTGAAAGCATTATGAACTTTCATGTGATAGTTTGAAGACCGAGAATATTATTGAGTTTTCAAAATACAACAAAATTGATTTAAGAACTAGAAAATAAACATTCAAGCAAGCCTTGGCAAAGTAGCTAACAAGATAAATGTAAACCCAAAGCAGATGACTTGTTTGCTAAATGAATTATTATTTCATTTAAACATAAACGTTTCAACTTGAATAAAACAGAAGATTTTTTTTAATTTACAGTTCTGGTATTTATTGCATTGTATTTTCCTCTCAAATGATACATGGAAAACACAAATGAGAATTTAACGAAATTCTAGATTTTGTATTTAGATTAGATCACCTGAAAGAGCCAGCCCATGAGCATATTTCCAAAATGTTTAAGGATGAGTGGTAGAGAGGACTTTGTAGTTCTACCTTCGCCTCGTCAATAAAGAACATACTTTACCTTTCACAATACTAACTATTTTTGCAAGAAATGTGTCAACTTTCTTGGCATAATGATAGAGTAACATCCTAATGATCTATGGAAAAACTAATATCCTAGCAGAATATATAGCTACTATCCTACTACTTCTAGCAGGTACTCAGGGAATTAGACACAAGTTTTCTAGTGAAAGTTTAAAAGGAAACTGTTGATTTTCAGATGTATTACTTATAAATTCAAGATAAAAGTAACTAATACTACTAAAATAATTAGAAGACAAAATCTGTGGACCGAACGGGGACTCAAATCACATTTTGTCTCCAAATATTTTCAGTAATATATTAGCTATTTAGCGTTTATACAAATTAAAATCTGTAACAAATACTTCAACGTCTTTGTACCCTTAATATATATATATATATTTTTTAACCTGGTAAGATTTGAAAAAGTCAGATCTTTAAAAGTGTTTAGTACCAGCTGAAACTGAAATGTATCAGCACATCGGAACCACCACCTATCACTATCACTATTTGAGATGCCGACCACTCTCACGAGGGTATTTTAAGGCAAATATGTGGTAAAGGATGAGTGTGATGAGTGGTAGTAATGAGTTATGAGGTGTAGTCTTGTTACAAAATAAGGCTGACACTTCCTTACAATGGGTCATTAATTAATAGCCCAATGACCAATGGAAATACAAGGACCAACGGCTTAACGTGACTTCCAAACCACGCAGGTGATGGTATGATATGTCTTAAACGATGGTGGAACATCTTCACAGCTCAACGTAGCTCAACGCTTGCAACTTCGGACACCATGTCTTCGTCGAGTTCATGTGGTTGCTGTAACGACCAACAGTCTCTCGAACTTTAGTCTTCCGGCTATTATCTTGATATTTCACTTGAAATTTCAAGAGTAGTAACTGATTGATGTTGTGCATTTAATCATAATTCTTAAGCCTTCGCGGCTGGTGTCATCATTAATATCTAAGGCTTCCGGTTTACACCGTGTCACAGTTGAAATACAAATACTGCTAAACGTTTCGACCTCGCTGTAAAGAGTCATCCAGCTGAGACTCAGCCAGTCAACCAGGTACTGAGGATGACTCTCCACAGCGAGGTATTTATTTCAACTGTGATGCGGTGTAAACCAGAAGCTTATATATTAGTGTGCATTTAATTTTAAAATTTGGCAAAAAAAATCAGCAGTTTTTCATTTAAGTTCAACCAAAAACGTTAAATTTCCAGCCTAACTACATTTCATTTGAAGTCAACATAACTCACTTAAAATGCATCCATTGCAATTTTTTGTTATTACTATTCCACTCAGATGTGTTTATGAACAAATATTGCATGATGTTAGCGGAAAATGCTTCACAAGAGTCTAAATTTTTGTTACACTTCAAATTTAAAGTGGTTAAAGTGATTCAATTCTTCTTTAAAAGATTCGTTCTAAACACAACGGCAATGCTAACTTCCGATTATGAACCTCAAACCATTGCTAATTTGTTCAAGAATTTGTCTTCTTCTGTGTATTTTACAGAATTGTATTCTACTTACAAGTAATAATACTTAAATTATAAATTCAACTAGACCAGGCTCCTGTATGACATTTTCTTCTGCCTCTAAAGAAAGTTTATTCCAGGAGGTGATGAAAGGCTTACTAAATTATCTACTATGTAATTTTAAAATATCAAACAGTCTAATAAAGTAAAAATTTTGAAAGAATCTAATAAGATCCAGCTCTTGAAGATATATCTGCTATGTGTATATTTTTGTTAGAACTCTTTAAAAAAATAAGAGAAGGTTATTATTAAGGTTAAGAAGGTTATTATTAAGGTTAAGAAGGTTGTTATTAAGGTTATAGACTACACGCACAAATACTTTTAATGCCCTAATATAGCCTCAAAGCTCTTATTTAACCCAAAAACATTCACAACCGTAACTAACTCCCACATTTGTTTCAGAATTATGGAATCTACAGAAGAAGTTATTTCCCGATTCCTCATCTTGTGTGACGTGTGGGAAGGTTTACTCCCACAAGCGATCGCTCTGGCGGCACATGAAGTTTGAGTGCAACCAAGCCCCGATGTTTCACTGTGAATTGTGTGCGTTCGCTAGCAAACAGAAAGTTCACCTGAAGACACATTTAGTCAGGGTTCACGGCATCCGGCTCAAGGGTGTGTCTGTCCCCTCCGTCGGTGTGAATAGTATATAAATATTTTATTGAATAAACGTGTTAAGAGGATTAGTCAACCAAGCAAGAACCCATGTTAACCACTGAAATAGTGGAATTTTGGTTATTTCTCTGCAGTGGTCGAGGGGTTGTTGGAAATCCAAGTTTATCGTCTGGTTCAAAAACATCGGCTCTAGTAAGGTTGTCTTGTCTGGCTCGGTTTTTTGAAGAGTCGCGTGCCGCCGACCTTGCCAGTCAAGAGAAATGGTTGTAGTGATATTCCAACTTTGCTCGACTCACTCAAAAAAAGGCAAAACATGGTTTTGTAGTCCCCAGTTGCTGACGCTGTTTATGAACCGAAACAATGTGGGTTTATGTGGTAGGGTAGGAGTGATTCTTTGTTCCTTAAAAGCAAAAAGGGCAAAAAATGCTTGTGAAAAAATAATACACTTTTAAAATAGCCTATTTTTGGCCAGTTTTAACATTTTTTCTAATATTGCCGTAAGATTAAAAAAAAACAGGTGATACAAACCTAGAGACACCTTTTAGAAAATGGAAAACAAATTTTCCAATCTCTACACCAAAAGTAGCGTCCTAAACAAAGGACTACAAGAGCATGCTTGAGCAACGTTTTCTGGGGTGATTAATCCTCTTAAAAAGCATGTATCTCAATCGACAGTTTGATCTGAAATGTTGCGTTCGTTCACAATAATTTATCGTTTCAAACAAAAATTCAATACATTCAAGCAATAATACACAACGTTAGCAATTTTTCCCCTGATTTGGCACCGATGGATTTTTTAGTATGGATAGTTCTCAAAAACGAAGTTTTACTCTGGCAAGATTTGTGATGTTGAACATTTATAGCAGGAGATCCAATCGTGTTTCAAAAACCTATAAACATGGAACATTTTCGGCAGAACTTAAATAGTTTTAATTTAAGAGTTAGGAATTTAATGTAGACTTTCCCATTACAGTATTTTGTATTTAATTTGAAGGCCGAATTGAGTGTTGTGACTTTTCAAAACGTGTTTGTATTTTGTAAAACCAAGATGTTGTCTAAGCCAACAGATGTTAGCATCTTATTACCTTTTCAGTATTACGTTATGTTACCACTACAAATTTTGGTTTTAAACTGAGATTTTGTAATCAAACCGTATTTATTCTTAAGATAACTTTATTGTTGGAAATAAATGTTTAGATCTAAACAATGTCTGAGTACCTTTAGTCTTCCTTACGGTATATAAACTGAAAAAATTCTTGCTGTTTTTTTTTCATATTGTACAGGTGGCCAATTTTTTTATCAATCGACAAAACTCAAGGTCACTACATAGTCTGCATAGGCGCTTGTTGACTCGCTGATTAACTTAAGGAAAATAACAAAACCTTGACTGTAAATGCAATTGGCAACACTTAGTAATCAGGACTAAGCTCAAACTAATTATTCTGTGTTTTTTTTTACGACAAAGTAAAAACTTACATCATTTTTAAGCAACGGCATCAGTCAAAAAATAGGACTAAATGAGCTTATTACAAGTGTACTATAGGCCTGTGCTCTCTATTTGAAGTAGTAATGAAATGAAATGAAAACGTCTTTATTCGTGGCGAAGTTAGGACTTTAAAGTCCTCTCTTCCACTTAACCACAAAAGTAGTCTTAAGGTGTAAATAAGTCATCTTGTGATTTCGTCTTAAATTTCCAAAATTAACAATATTTTTCTTGTAAAGTTCCTCTACCTTAAAGTTGGATACCTTACTTTGGCTGTAAATGGAGGCTTTTTCCGCTGCTTCTTGTTTGATACGTGAAATGCAGCAGCATAATTTTACTGTTATTATACTCAACTTTTCACTTGTAACAATATCCTGCAATGATTTTCCCTCATCACAACACGCTACAGGAGGAAGGGACAGATTCAAAAACCCATATCACGGACCCACCATGTAATCTTCATCTAACACCTGATAAATTACTTAAGTGCCAATAACAATAATTGTTTATTGTCAAATTGTACAATAAAAATAACAAATTGTAAATTCAACCATACTAACACACTAATTCCTGTACATCAAACAATTTTTTGGATTTTTGAAATCAAGTTTCTTTTGTTTAACGAGGCGAAGTTAGGACTGCAAAGTCCTCTCTGTCTCTCAACCTCGACCTTAACTTAGCCTTACCCCAAAGTCACAAAACCAATTTGTTGGGGTGAGTGCGGGGATCGAACCCAATCCGCGTGCTATACCAATCCGCCACGGGTCCGCCGATTCAGTTCTGTAACCTAAACCATTTCTCTAACTTAAAACATGAACATTATTTTGCGAACATTATTTAATCAAGGTATATATATTTTTATGCACTTTCATGCGGGGAAATTTAAAAATAACTTTCTCATAATCAATTACAATTCAATAGAAACTATTTTGATGTACATAATGTGAAACCTTCAGTTTCAGTTTGAATCTGATAAAAGTTAACCCTTAAGTTGACACATCTTTTACGTTTCACTGAGGGCCACTGACTTTAATATGTATATAAAAGTTTAAAAATGTACAAAAAAAGAGAGAAAATTATTTAGGCAGACTTCTTTTTTGCGTATGTAAGTAAGGTTGTGGTAAACTGGGTTTTTGGACAAAAACCTTTTGAACCCACCAGCTAATTAGTAAACTTATTAATTCTCTGAAGGCTATTTTATAATGGCCTTCCAAGGGGAATTTTGAAAATAATGATTTTAGAAAACTATTGTCTTTGATAGGTTTTACTTATAGCATAGAAAATTATAGAATAAAAGTTAAAATATATTTACACCTTAACAAAGTTGTTCAATTTTCTAACTGCCTTTTTTCTTTTCAGGTACCAATTGCAAAAAATATGGAAAAACAATAATGAAATACTCATTTTCCATGAAGCAAAGAAGGAGAAGACGACCAAGTAACATTTGAAAACTATAGATTTACAAAAGTATGAGTTTATAAGAAGAAAAGATACATCTCCCCTGCCTTTGTTTAGGGTGGGTTGAAATTTCTCTGTTCCTAACAAAAATGCTTTGTAAAATAATGCTTAAATTATAGCTTATTTATACCGGTCAGTCATAGGTTATAAACACAGGATAAAATACTCAATTGGTAGCACACTCATAAGATTTGACAAAACGAAGCGTTTTCAAGTCCTTAATACAGTTTAACAAATCAGAAGTTGTTTTCTAGTCTAAAATAAAATGTATAACTGACTCAAGCAGCCAAAGATCAACATTTTTAAAATGCTAGTGCCTTTCAGTTTAATAAATTAGCAACAAAATCCATGACTGTGCCGGTGAGGTTAAATGAGCTTATTTAATATAATTATTAAAGTGAAAATAATTAATTTAAATAGCTAAATAGTTTTGTAAAAATATTTTTTTAAGTGTTTTGGCACGTAAGAAAAGAGTAGCTATTTTTACCAAAATTCAATAATGATAAAATTATGTTCTGATTCAGCCATTTTTTTTACTTACTGAAAGCTGGAGCTTATTGTTTATAATGTTAGTACTGTCTTCTATTTCCATTAAAATTCATCTCTATTTTTTCACTAAAGCTATGGTTTCCTAGAAAAAAGTTTACCGCTACATTACGGCCGTAACGGTGACAAAGAACGTAACGGTGACGGTGGACATAACACAATATTTAAACAGATGTAGACAAAACAACTTTGTTGTTTTTTTTAGTTGTTAAAGTTTATTTACATATTTAGTAATGGACAAGCTAGACTTTTGTTTATAAAACAAAATGTGTCACCTGGTGAGAAAAACCTTAACTAGTTTTCACCGCTACTTTACGTCCACCGTTTTCTAGGAAACCACTCTCATCTGATTGTATTGAAAACAAAACTCACCGTCATATTACGGCCGTAATGTAGCGGTCACCGCTTTGTAGGAAACCATAGCTTTAAAATCAAATAGTGATAGTTGCCTGAAAAATATGTCCAGATTCAGCTGCTTACTTTTAATTTTTCTACCCGAGGAAAATTCCTTTTTTACTTAGCCTTTAAAGCTTGGGGTGGTGTTGGTGCTATTATTATTTATTTATTTTTTAGGCTCTTGCCAATTTGAGGTCTTAAAAAAGAGTGCCAAACCACTTGCCAGATGGTATAATAAATTTAATTGTACCTAAAATTTCAAAAACAGTTTCGCTTAGATCCTCAACTTCTATTCAAATGAGAACTATTCAGTTCTTACTGTACTTCCACAGAGAGAATTAAAAATCCAAAATATTTACACCGGTTTTCTTTTGTTTAGTAATTTAAATAAGCACCTCTTTCCAACCCCTTTTGAATATGACATTTAGTTTGTACATAAATTGTGAAATGAAAAATTTCTAGTTTTAAATACCCAAAATTGTACCTAAAATTGGCAGAATTTACCACAAAATTTGTACCAATCTAATTCAAAGAATAAACCAGTTCTTATAAAATCTGTAGAGTTTTTCAAAACCTGTAGTTGTCCTGTTGAAGTAGATTTGGCTCAGTAGTATTTTGGATTATTTCGGGTTTCAGAGTTAAATGAAAGAAAGAATGTAGTTTTTAAAAATGTGTACTCGTTAAATTTGAATTTACCTAAAATATCAGCTTTCCTTATATGATACCTAAACATTAATTTTTAATACGGTAAAAACTTGATAGTTCGACACTTTCTTTAGTTAAACGTCTTTTGAAATGACTTGAAAATAACAAAAATGACAAAGAAAGATTTTTGAATATTTTTTGCCGTAGTAATGATGATATATGCAGGCTCTGCTGTACAGAAGAACTGGTTTTCTGACTTTTTAACCCATTGGATAATCAGTATTTAGTGGTACTTCATACCTCTCTGTGATATGAATCCTATATACAGGTTGGCCCATAAGTCACTATATCACTATTTGAGATGCCGACCACTCTCATGAGGGTATTTTAAGGCAAATATGTGGTGAAGGATGAGTGTGATGAGTGGTAGTAATGAGTTATGAGGTGTAGTCTTGTTACAAACTAAGGCCAACTCTTCCTTAGAATGGGTCATTAATTAATAGCCCAATGACCAATGGAAATACAAGGACCACCAGAACGTGAATCATTAAATGCATGTCGGTCAACTGACTTATGGGCCACCCTATAGACTAAATAGTTGGATATTTCAATAGTTGGACAATCCTTTGGTCCATAAATAGTTGAATTGTCGAGTTCTTTACTGTATTTTGATTGTCAAACTTTTTGAAGCAACCGCTTAAAAGAGATGAAAAGTTTTAAATAAGTTCAGTTATGAAACAATTTATTTGATATATTCTACGATGTTTTTACTAGTACATTTTAAAAATAGGCTACATTCTTTCTACATCTCGCAATTTTACTTCCGATCTCCAAAGTTTACATACAACAACTACACCGCAACTCGAACTAACCCCCTGCTTTGTTGCAGGTCCGGCAGTGAGTGCCACGGATCTCCAGAACGCTGCAGACTGGCTGGTGCCGCTGATACAGATGGCGTCACCTCTAGCGTACTCACCTGACAAGTCTCTCTCGGAGAAGAAGTACGCTTGTCAGTCCTGTGGCAAAGCGTATCAGCTGGCCTCGTCACTCTACACGCACGAGAAGTACCAATGCGGCAAAGAACCAGCGTTCCAGTGTCCCTACTGTCCGCACAAGACTAAACTCAAAGGCAACTTAAAAGCGCACATAGGCTTCAAACATTCGGACATGCCGAGGCCTTTCTAGTACGAGTAGGCTGAGAAGGGTGTTTGGTGATAGGTCGATTTTGGGTTTTCGTAAAAGAAATTAAATGAAAAGCGTCTTTTTTGGTGGCTAAGTTTTTAATGTCCTCTCTTCGGTTATGACGTAACCACAAAATCATGTTTTCAATTGACCCTTTTTTCAGGGAAAAAGGAGAGGAAATTAGATATCTAAATATTATACCATTCATTAGCCTCTTTTAAAAAATTTAAAGTACAAGTGTTTCAGTACAAAATGTGCTCGATAATAAATTTCAAAATGCAACGTTAATTGATATGTTGGTTGTTAATAGTTTTCCATATAATTTATCCATTCACAATCAAAATTATAGAACATAAAAATTGCATAGTTTCTTGCTTAGTACATTGCAAAGTTTTCATACAGCCCCCTGGATTGCTTGGTCAGAAAATTGCTCAAATAGGGTAAAACTAGAACATTTCAATAATAAGTACTCAAGTGGCAATTTAGAGAGTTCATAAAAACAAAGGATAGCAAAATAAGTTTGAGGATTTCATATGAAAACTGGCTTTGGGAAAATTTGATTTTCTAATTTATTATTATTAATACACTAATCGTTTTGATTTGCTATGAAAAATTCCCGAGCCTCTAGAGTTTCCCAACGTTGTTGAATGGTTGTAAATAAAAAATGTGTTGTGGGATAATTATGGGCAAAAGAGAACTTTAAATAATAGTTTTATATTTAAGATCGGAATCAGACAGCAATATACAAGATCAATATTTACTGTCTAAAATCGACCTATCACTGATTGTAAGAGTGGTAAAAGTACTTAGCACAGCAACTTGAATTTTGACAAACTCAGAATCTTAACAAACCCTATTTTACAATTTCTTCAGTCAATAATTTTTAATTTAATGATAGACTTTTATTTTTTTAATATTGGTGAAGATATTTGTGCACTATTAATTCATCAATTTGCTAGTTGAATTTGACAAACAAGTTTTCAAGTTTAAAATTATGTACAAATATTTGGAAGATTTATGTAATGAAAGGTTCACCGAGTGTTGACTACTCTTTCCTTGTCTTGGGGGTTAGAGTTCCCTAAGTGGTTGTCAGCGGGCTTGCTTGTCACACCTTCTCATGATTGTCTGGTCAGCCGAACCCATTCCTCTTCTGAATCCAGACTTCCTTTCATTCCGGTGATAGCGCAATATGCCTAACAGACGTGGCAGACGTGCATAAGGGCAACCAGTTCCTAACCACTTGATCCCCTCGATCTAACATCTTTTGATGAAAATTGCTTGTTGAAAAATTATTTGCTGTGCCTGAGTGTTTTTGCCGGTGCAGAGTTTTGCATACCATAAAAATGTGATTTGGAAAATTAGTACAAATATGAAGTTGTTTGAGTATTTTAGCCAGTCGGGTAAAACGTTGTTATCAGATCATAATAGTTTTGAATACAGTTAATTTTTTAACCAAATGCATTTCATCATTTTAAAATGAGATAAATAGGGTTTTATGTGTGTTCACTTTCATTGTGAATGTGTTTTTGTCTTAAAAATTAAGTTTTTCTCAATGTCAGCTTCAAATAAATTATTAAGAACTAAGCAGTGACAATAAATTTGCTTTAGTTTTGTTTTTCAGTAGTTTTTTTTTAATTTAAGACAAGTTACAGTTTTTTTCTTGTCCTTCAAGCAACATTTCTAAATATATTTTTTACATTTTTATGGTATCAAATCCCAAAAAAACAATTCTAAAATCAAAAGTTTAATATTAATAAAACTGTATTATGAAATTAAGATTTTAAACCAAATATTAATAACGAATTTATATTTATGCAGGTATACTAACGTTAACATCACTCATTATTATAAGTATTTTGGTTGTATTAGATTATTAACATGTGAATCTCTCTAGGGTAAGTTAGAGGTTTTTAATCTATAAACTGTCCAGGATTTACTAAAGGTATGTACATTTTTTTGGACAAGCATGTTAAATAATGGTTTGTGCATGAACAGATGTTATAAAGTATATTTCGAAGAAATTTAATGTTGCCGGAAAGTTGTGTTTTGATTTGTTTTCTATGGTTTATTGTTTTTGGAACGTAATCCAACTTTTCAAGACGTGGCTACCAAATTTCAAATATTTATTTTTGTATTTTATTTTGTATATTTTTTAATAACTTTGTGGTGAATTAATTTATATGGACTGTTTTACATGTTTTCTTTACAATGTTATATTTTTGGTTTCAGTTATTTTAAAATCCAGAAAAAGTCTGAACAAATGCACTTTTGTTTCATGCTTTTATCAGTTTGTTTTGTTGATGATTAGTTTGACTATATTTCTTTATTTATCTTAATTTTTAACCTGTTTAGCATAAACAGGTTCCTTGAAAGCAAGCAACTGCCGAATGTACTGTAAATTCTAGAATAAAACTACATTGTGTATACGTTTCAGAAGTGGCACACTAGCATGAGTTTCTGGTTTCAAAGTCAACCTCAATAAGTCAATTTTTAACAAATTCAGATATAAATCACTAAATCACTATTTGAGATGCCGGCCACTCTCATAAGGGTATTTTAAGGCAAATATGTGGTGAAGGATGAGTGGTAATAATGATTTATGAGGTGTAGTCTTGTTACAAACTAAGGCCGACTCTTCCTTAGAATGGGTCATTAATTAATAGCCCAATGGCCAATGGAAATACAAGGACCAACAGCTTAACGTGACTTCCAAACCACGCAAAAAATTATTTGTTAGACTGATGCAGCCTCCACATTAAGGCTAAGATTTGAGGAAAATTAAGCAAAATAATACAAAAGTAGCTCAATATATTGTTTGACCAACTTCAGTCCTGTAATCCAGCTTCATGGAGGTCAGGTTTTGGGGGTGATATAGGTCTAAAGCGGCTCAGATAGTCTCAGTGATCATCTGATGATACCCGCATCAACTCCCACCATCGTTTAGACATATTAGACCATCACCTGCGTGGTTCAGAAGTCACATTAAGCCGTTGGTCCTTGTATTTCCATTGGTCATTGGGCTATTAATTAATGACCCAATCTAAGGAAGAGTCTGCCTTAGTTTGTAACAAGACTACAACTCATTACTACCACTCATCACACTCATCCTTCACCACATATTTGCCTTAAAATACCCTCATGAGAGTGGTCAGCATCTCAAATAGTGATATAGTGATTTTCTAGTTGGTAAAAAAGCAATATTTTAAACTACAAGTCAGTGCTTTGTAGGATGTTTTAATATTTTAATGAGTAAAAAACACACTTTGTATAGTGTAGAAACATTTGACACGAGAGGTTTATTGAAATGTAAAGTGGTCATGTACATTTCTGTGATCGAGGCCCTGTAGATCTCACATTGCGTTAGATTAGATTGCATTGAGTCGAGCATTTGGTCACCTTATGCAAGTCTGCCATGTTCGATTGGCTGTATTGAGCTACTATAGAGATTAATAAAAGTCCAAGTTGATTTCCTCTTTGAATAATGCCGAAGGGTTTCAGTGGTCTAGTGACTAGGCCTCCAAGTTTGAGGTTTCGGGTTCATTTCCGCTCTAGGCATTTGGACTTTGCACCTCGCGGTCCACTCAACTGCGTGAGGCAAGTGAATAGCTACGCCTGTAGCGCATTCTGGCAACAAACCCTGGAATGAAATCTTTGTTTGGTTCACGGTGAACTAACCACTCGTCCCGATTTAAAACGTTCCAGTCATGCGATTCCACCAAGCCCAACCACGGATTATTAATTAATTATTCTTGATTTTCACTGGATTAGTTTAATGTCAGGAATTTTGTGTGTGTGATTAGTTGGTTCATAGTATTTTATAAATGGTGACTTTAAAGGTTCCCCTTTTTCTATGACTACAGTTTTTTAAATCCTTTCTGTTATGCAAACTTTTAAGTTAAAAAACCTGAGCATCTGGGAAAAATTGACTAATTTAGGACCATAAAAAACTTATTATTTTATGGTTCCATCCTACTATGAAATGAATGAAATGAAAATAATCTTTATTCACATATTGTATCAGAATGGCCAAACAATTCTTAATTACTAGCATAAAAATAAGTAGAGAGACATTAGGCACAGTTCACTCACTGATTGATATAAAGGTCTAGTCAAAAGTACTATTTACAAATTGGATGTTTTTTTTGATTCCTAAAAAGTGATGGTATTGAAAATTATTTCTGTTTCTAGTAAGTAGAAAGTAGAAGAAAATCAACTTGGGTTTTCACCATTATTTATCCTAACAACCACTCAACTAGCTTAAATCTTAACTTTATTTTGGTTGACTTTGCAAACTTTTAGTCAGAATGCTAACAAATATGCTGTGCCAACTAACAAACATCAGATCTTAACAAACAAACCACACAATGCTATACTCATTAGGTTTAAGATTTTAGTATTATGTTTAATTCGTAGTAATTTCAGGGTTCTGTTATTTTTCTTTATTAAGCCTATTTATTGTTTTATTTATTTTACTTTTTAAACTTAAAAGTATTTTAAACAAAGTTTGGTAATTAAGTTTTAAGGTGTGAATCTCGATCACTGTAATTAAAAGCTTTAGGTAAAAATGTATATATAAATTGTCAGAATCAGATTTGATTGAGTCAAATCAATGTGTTTATAGAAAAGGGGTCAGCAATAAAATTTCACAAACTTACAGGGTGTTGAGTTTAAGTGAACTTAACTCTGACTTTCGCAGCCGGTGTCACAACTATAATCTAGTTCTTCCGGTTCACACCGCGTCTAAACTTAATAATTAGGTTGAGATATTTCGGCCTCGCTGTGGAGTACCATCTTCAGTCACTGATTGGCTGAAATTGAGCTACTTGCTGTCTGCTATCCTATTGGTGGCAGGGCTGCCTACCGTCCAATGGAGCTGGGCTGCCAACTGTCGATGTTCTCATTGGCTGTGACACTTCGAGAATCCCGTGTGGAGCATCCCTGCTCCATTGGACGGTTGGCCACCAATTGGATAGCAGACAGCAAGTAGCTCAGTTTCAGCCAATCAGTGACTGAAGATGGTACTCCACAGCGAAACCGAAATATCTCAACCTAATTATGAAGTTTGGATGTAATGTGAACCAGAAGAACTAGAATTTAAGTGAGTTAGCAGTAGTATGTTTTGCAACATATTACCTCAAATTATTAAGTATTAACACTTAAACCCTAAAATAAACCGAAAGCTTTAATTGGGGACTAAACCTTATTTTTTCCTATAGCCAAACATTTCAACTCAAATTTTTAAAACTGACAGTTATTTTTATTTTAAAACTTTGTATGAAAGAATTTGTGGTGATACTCTCCTGACAAATTTTGAAGATTTTTTTAAAAACCTTAAGATAATTATAATTTTTTAGGACTCTATGTCTAGTACCCAGCAATTTTTTCCTGAGATAATGTATTAAACATTGAATTATTCTTTGGGCGCATGCCACGTTTACAAGGCAACCATTACAATTCCGCCATAACAAAGTGAAAACCCCTCATTTATTCATTAACAAAACAACATACATTTGACAAATTGATTGGTAATAAACAATAAACACAAAGATTTATACTTTTACAAGTAATTACATTATGAACAGAAGTCTTTTCAAACAATACCACCTACAAATTCTATCCAAACCAGAAAATAGCTGTTAGTTTTTGTCAAAGTCTGTTGAATTTAATCCATACATAATGTATACTTAACATTGAAATGGCTGTAAAATATTCAAAAATTAGTTTAATAAGTTAGTTAAGCTAGACAGTAGAAGCACTTTAGGTTAGATTAGAAGCACATCACAAGTTGTAACCCCTGTAAAATAATTTTACAATAAAATATAAAAAGATATTCTGTTGTACTTATTTTAACCTTTTACTCTTTTTTCTGACACTTGCGATTGAGGGTTCAAATCCCGCTCTTGGCGTTTGTTTCTTGCACCTCAATTTTACCCTCGCAGTCCACTCAGCTATGTGGGGCGAGTGAGTAGCGCATCCTGGTAGCGAACACTAGAATTAAAATGGTGTTTCGGAATTACGGAAAAACTAACAACTGGATTCAAACATTGTACAGTTGTGTCGCCCAACCGGGCCCAACCACGGATTTCTGTTATGTTGAGAAATTACAATCATTTCACTGTCATGGTTTTGAGTATTTTTACACCTTCCATTGGTGGTAATGTGCCTGTTAGCGGTGGGAGACTATATTATTTTCATCTCTCAGTGAACATAAATTTAAGTACATATCTTGAATTCTTTTATAAATTTAAGTTTTCAATGTTTTGACAGAATTTTAAAGTTTTTTTTCCTTATGGTAAATGTAGTCAGAATTCATATGTATAAATTCGTTTTTAAATTTCATTATTGGTGAAAAAATTAGGTTCGACAAATTAAATCTTGTCAACATTAGCAACGTCACATTAACAACTCAAACTTTCAACTACCCCTGTAAGTTTTTTATTGTTGTGTACTTTATAATAATGTGTAGAGAATTTCAAGTTCATACGTCAACCCGTTTTCCATTGGAGAGTGAAATGTTAAAACCCTTATGATGGCTGTACGGACAACACAGTTTTATATAACAGTCTGGCTTTGTTTAGTCTTACGAATAATGCTCTAAAGTATCTGAAAGGAGAAAACTAAGAAACTTCTTGTATCATTTGATCAAGATCAACAAGCACAAGGCGACATTTCAAACTTCAGTTTCCTTTCAAAGCATGTATGTTTACTAACAAAGTTTAGTTTCCACACTAATGTTTTTACTTTTTTGTAATAATTGATAGACACTGTTCAATTTATTCCACTTAATTCTTTCTTCAGATAATGAAAAATCGGTATTGAAATTATTCTGTGAGAAGTCTCAGCAAGTTTATTTAAATCAATGTTTGTAACAGTTTTGCTCATTTTCTCCAGGCAGCGTTAATTTTTAATAATATTATATCTTTCTCACCGACGATATCAACGCCAGAAATTGGTTTCTTATATACAGTTCTGCACGACGCATGTGTTTACCAACAGTTTACCCGTGTAGTGCATGCTATATGCAGACGATGTAACAGTTGTTGATGATCTGTCCTCTGTTCGCAGGTTCCAATCAGCAGTCACACCAGCAACAGCAGTACATGCAGAACATGATGCAGATGTACGGCAACATGTGGATGGACGGCATGAACCCCATGGACATGGACCAGGAGATGCTCGCCGAGTACAACTACGGTAGGCCTAACTGGAACCAGAACAGGTACATTTGCACCACTTGCGGTAGAACGTACTCTCTCCAGGCGTCCCTCTACAACCACAAGAAGTTCGAGTGTGGTAAGATGCCGAACTTTATATGCCCGTACTGTCCCCACAGGACGAAACAGAAAGGTAATTTAAAGACCCACATCAAAAAGCGTCATCCGGAATTCTTCTCGGAGCCTTTCATGCCTTCTCCTAGTAGATTGAACTCGATGATGAATTCCATCATGATGCAGAGCACGATGGCGCAGAACACGCTGTTGCAGAATTCGCAAAATACTCACAACCGGAATGTCCCCATGCAGAATTCCCTGCAGAGCCCGTCTTCGCCGATGATGCAGAATGCTAAAAGCCCTATGCAGAATATGTCTCCAAGTTCCTTAATGCAGACACCATCAAAAACGCAAAACATGAATAATCTCCTGCAAGCAATGAAGCAGCAAATGCCCCAGAACTCCTCAAACGCGATGGCCGCTAACCTTGTCCAAGCGCTCCAGAGTCTGCCGAACTCGACGAGTATCTCGGCGCTAGACATTATGCAGGCGCTCGCTCAAGGTAGTCCTAAGAGTCCGATGACTCCTCAGAGAATGTCTCCCATGAGTGCTTCCCCAGCGCATCCAAATCCTCCCCAGAGTCCGATGGCTGCTAACCAATCGAACAACTCAAATTTCAACCCACCGTCCGTTCCACCCCCGAATATCAATGGATCTGTCAAGTCAGAAGCCCCTAAAAGCCCCGAAATGCCTTCCGAGATGCCGAAAAGTCCTGCAATTTCAAGTTTCACCTCCCTTTCTCTAGAAGTTGCAGACTCCGAAGATTCCTCCGACACTTCCATCCTCCCAAGCTATCCAGTATCAGAATAGTTGCTAGTTCTAATCATATTTAGGATTATATTGAACGCAATAACGATATACTTACCTATGCAATCAAATATGCAAACAATAATCTAATATTTGTTTATCGTAAACCTTGTAATATATTAGGCTAAGAGGTTATATCATGAAAGGTTTTATTAAGAAACGAGTCTAGTAAGATATCATCCTTTACTGAATGTGGCAGCAAAATATTTAAAAATCCAAAGAGCCTAAAACTTTTGAATTTTATGATAAAGGATGCTGTCTGATAGAAGAATACTCTTGTAAATACGACCTCAAAGCTCATGGGTCTCCTTACCTCGCAATTATTAGTAAAAGTGACTGAGCGGTTTTTGTATGCCTTCCGAACCACTGTGAACTGGTAAAATACTGAACTTGATTCTAAACGTTAGTGATAAACTCAAATGGTTTAAATAAAAGCTCACTTTCTTATCCTACAAATAAGGAAAGAAAATCCATTTGAATATATTTAGGAAGTATGTGACTCCGAATTGTGATAGGTTTTTAACATATCTTTTGATTTCTTTTTAACAACCCAAAGCTATACAAGTGCAATATTCAAAAAATAAATTGTTTGCTTCTAGATTCCAAACACTCAAACTAAAAGGTTTCCTGTTCAGTATTTTTAGTTCACAGGTAATTTTACACAAATTTTCTTGTCATTGCAAACTTTAATTATGATTTAGCGAGTTTTATGAATTGTTAAATTATTCCAGATGGATTTGATAATATATTTTCAGTTCGAGTTGTTTCATTTAAAAATTGTGGAAGTCAATTCAGTTTACTTAGTTGAAGCTAGAAAAGCTAAATTATTTTGGTATTATTTTGCGAGAATATTTAGGAATTGTTGCTAGAGTCTGCAAAAAGCCCCAAATACCACATCATTTTAAAAGTTAGAATGAGTAATTTCCACTTGATTTACAGCCAAGAAATTTATCTACACACATACTATAGTATGCCTTATAGTAGGCTTTTTTCAAGAATTTATTTGGAGTTAAAAACACAGATATTTTAATATTTCTTTTCTTATTACAAAAATTAAATGAATTTAAAGTGTAAAACGTACTCTTGTAAACAGTTCCAAGGGATTGTTTTGACAGTTAGGCCGCATCAGTTGAAAGAAGATCCGTTGTTTAGCCAGTTGTTACTTGTGCGGTGTTGGGTGTTCTTTGTGCAGATGAATTTAAGCTTTGACCTTTAGTTTGCATTATTTGGCTTTTAGGATTTCTTTCGGTGCAATGACCTATCATAATAATACCCAGTTCAGTTTTGAGATTTAAAACATGCTAATCATTTTATAATTGAATCTAGTACAGAGAGCTTTTAATCTCAAATTATGTTGGCAGCTTTTCTTAAGAAGATATTTTAATAATCAAACCAATAACAACGGCTATGGTTTATAGAAAAAATTGTAAAAAAGGTCAAGTTTGTCTTGTTTAACGAGGCGAAGTTAGGAGTCCTCTCTACCACTCCTCCCGTGGCCTTTACCTAGCATTAACACATAGTAACGTTAGTAGTGACTGCGGGGATCGAACTCTTGCCAGCGGAGTGATGAGCTCTGTAGTCGCACAATTCCAACCCGCCACAAGTCCGCTTAATTTTTTAATTAATATGGAATATACTAGAGAAGCTCCTAAGTAAAAGTTTTAATAATTGATAAAGTTGATCACAACAATTTAAAATTACAGGAAAATCTTTTCTGAGCTTCAACTATTTGAAATTGGAAGTTTCCCCAACGTCTTCAACTTAGTTTTTTTTTCAAAATTAGTATATAATTTTGGTGAGTTTATCGTAATAATGCTTTGCAATGACATTATATAACTGTAAATAACATCATATAGCAAGCTTCCATAAGTGTCGTGACGTATACATAAGCAAAAACTTATAGATCAATTATTATTATAAAGCATTAAAGGAGAAGTTTCTCGTTAGGGTGTATAAACTTAGTTCTTTTACTCAAATATTTATTTTTTCCAATAAATTAGTTTATTAATTTTTTATCAGGACTGAATAAATTAGTAGGATTTTAATAAATTTAGGCTAATATCAATTTTCTATTTATCATAAATAGCGTAATTTTTATGTACATAGTGATTAGAATGTTGTGTTTAAAGGTTGACAGTTTGGTCTCCTCACAGAGATTTTATTCATCAAAACTTTAATTCTTTGATTCATTTAAAGGGAGCTGTCACATGTAGTGGTTTATTTTGTACCGCTTTTTAATAGTTAGATGAAGTTAAACATCGAAATCAGGTGATAAATTACAATTCAGTTTAGATCAACTTTTAAATTTTAGCTGACAGCAAAGCTACTAAATTGTGACTGTCCTCTAATCGCTTTTAAGTTATATAAGTTCTCTATTTTTCTTCAGTTCAGTTGCTATGAATATTTTAATAATGAATTGAAACCCTATTTCAATGCCATACTACTATTTCAACCGTTTTAAACCAAATTAATACGTCCTCTTTAAATAAAATTTGTTTAAAATTATCTACATATTATAGAAACTCACTTTTACCACTTCTGCTTTGTCAAAAATGTAGTAGTACATTTTCAACACACTCCAAACTATAATAAATAATACTAACACACTTATAAAGTTACGTTTAGTAAAGTTAAAATATATTTACAGGCTAACATATTATGTGCAATGTAAAACTATTTTGTGATTTACTGTTTACTCTTCTTTCTGAATTCCACTTTATTCAATTACTTTATAATTAGTAATATTGAAATAATTATTTATATTAGTGATAAACATACTGGGTGTATTAAAATCAATCTTGGCCGGTTTTGATAAATTGGACAGAAAGATTTTCCTTTTAATGTCACTAAATGTTTTCATTTCTATATGTCATTAAAACTTTGACATTTCTCGCTCGTTTTCACGCTTCTAATGAAAACTTGAATTATTTTCATTCCAATTCAAGTTTAATGAAGATAATTCTACATCGTACAACTCCTACACTCACAAAGAAACACTTTGTTTATATTCATGCATTTTTAATTTGCTTAGAATTATTTAAAGTGGAAAAAGAAAGAAATCTAAACTCATCTTTTATTTTTTGATCAATTTTTTAATGTAGCGTTCAGATTTAAAGTTTTAGTCCATAAGTTTTTTTATTGTTAAAATTTTATCATTGTTGAATTTTAGAAAATACGTTTATTTCTGTCATTTGTATGTTGAGCCTTTTATGTCCTCTTATTAAATCATTATATTTACTGTTCGTTGGCCTAAAGTTACGTTATCTGGTTGACATCCAATTTTTGTTCTTTTTTTGGCATGCTCTTCGTTTTTAGAAGATACGTTATATTTTTGTTACATCTTTACTTTTGAATATCTCCAAATTATTTGTATTATATTTTTGAGACCTTTTTCTGTACTTAATTAGGCTTGAGCCCAAAGTGTATGTTATCCTTTATAGATTAAGTTAAGAGATTAATCTATATTTACAAACCATGACTCGATAGATTTGATCTTGTTTATTTTTGCTTTCTTTTTGCGGTTATTTTTAGTTTGGTTTTTATGTAATATACTTGAAACTACAATAGTTTTATTGAGTGAGGAAGGATTATTTATTTTTATATCTGTATAATTGGATCTAGATCTGGTTGGTTAGTTTTTAACTTCAAACTCAATTTGTTATTATACTTATTAGTTACTTTTGGTTTTATCAAAGATAATGTTATGGAAGGTAGGTAGCGAATAGATACCACATGGTTGAAGCAGCAAAATCAACATAGTTCGGCAGCCCAAGCACAAATAGCGTAGTAAGCGCTACACATGCTTGAGTTTGTCCGATGTCGAAAAACTGTGTGACCAAATCATGTGATTTCCTAAAAGTGAGGGTCAATGGCTCTTCTTAAGACACTGAAAAATCCCTTGCAGTGTAATCTGAGATTGGGCTGCCGCAACTATGTTGATTCTCCTGTCTCGGCCACTCAGCATCTATGCTTTACCTACTTCCCATAACATTATCTTCTGATTTATTTATTATCTTCACAGTATTCGTAACTGAATTCTCGCAATGTATATTTGCTTTTTATGTAACTCCAGTATTATTTTACTACTACTTAAGTTGTACATTGAAAGTTTTAATTGTTTATATGGTAATCTCTGTTTAGTTGAAGCAAGATAAATCAAAATATCAGAGTGGCAAGAAATATCGGTGTTGTATTTGTCGAAATGTTTAAACAATGTATCTTCTTTATCTCTGTTCGCTTTTAACTAGGAAATAAATAATACATGTAGGAATTATGATTTTATTCTAAGTTAAATTTGTCTTGAAGTTCTTGAGTTTTAAATTATTATTAACCATAAATTTCTTAGCTGTTTTTAATGTTGCTGATCTTTCCATAGTTTTGTTATATTCCATGTACTAAAAAATTATTATAATTCACTTATGGGCCCAGTAGGTCCACAAGAATTACGTTAACGCCGTCTTGAAAAGTTGGCTTTTCTTTATTCTTACACTTGCTTCGTCCTTTCAAAATGAGCCGTTTTTCTTTTGTCAGGATAATATTTTTTTTCTTTTTCTTTAAGTGTGTATCCAAACAAATAATTTCAATCCATACAACAATGAACAGCAATATTAAATGTAGAGGTTTTTTTAATCTATCACATCTACTTGTCCAATTTTTCTTTGCGTCACTTTAACAAATGACATATTTTCTTTAGTTCAAAAACAAATCAAATAAAATAGAGAGAAAGAAGATGCACCACAATGCCTTATGATTGTTTGTTGTCGTTCATTTGTTTACGATGTTTGCTGTGGTTGTTATTTTTACAACTGCCTTATCGCATTTACACAATTAACGCAGTTACGGTTCGTTTGTTACAATGTTTATAAGGTACATGCCTAGTTGATAACAATTACCAAGTTTAAGCCAGCTGGCTAAATGTATACACTTTTATATAATGTTTTTTTAAGGTTGATATATTATTATGATCTGTATTTATTTATTTGCTATGTTAAGGTATTGAAGATTCTACTTATGTTGAACCATGGGATGATTTTCAGTATTAATTTTTGAAAGTACAGTGTGTTGAAAAGTGGCGACAAGTTAGAGAATGAAAATTAATAGTAATAAATGTCCCGATTAAAACAGTTTTGCCTTTGATCGGAAGGGAATTGTAATTATTTTGTAAGCTTTGCATTTTCAGTTACATCCAAGTTTATCAATTTTGGTTTCTACACGTCCACAACAGGCTTTGAAACTGTTAGACAGAGAAAAAATAAAGTACAAGAATAGGCAGTTTTATCACGTTTTTGTTACATTGAGATAACTATTCCTCAATAGAGTAAAATTTGCAAAATTTGCAAGTAAAGTGCGAAAGTAAAATTTCTCTTTTGCTTCTCATTGCTTTTCTATAACCCCAAAAAATAATCAAGTAAAGTACTCTTTTGTCTCTAAAGACTGGCTGTTCCCTATTCCAAACACTCATCCCGTAATCAGAGTGAGTTGTTTTTCTCAAATGTCTACTAGTGAATATTTAAGACAAATAGAGAGGACATTTCATGACAAATGTCAGTACGTACTCTCCCACTCAACCTCTAGCATTACAGCAGAGTCACATTTTTATTATTCTGGCATTTTTATGAATGTAATATACAAATTGTTAACGTCTCAAGGATATACATTTTTAATGCAAACATAAAAATCTTTGAATTTGATCATGAAATCTTAACTCAGATTTTGTTATTAACTCATAATCCTCTCGTAATAGTTCTTTGATACTTGTTTTACTGTTTAAAATTTGACTTGAGATAGTGACCACTCTAAGAAAATATTTTAAGGGGAGTATGGGTAAAGAGAGATTGAATAACATTGATTAAAATTTAACTGTAACAACTAAAAGTCCTGTTAGCAATGTGCTTTTGTTCTATATATCACTATTTGAGATGCCGACCACTCTCGTGAGGGTATTTTAAAACAAATATGTGGTGAAGGATGAGTGTGATGAGTGGTAGTAATGAGTTATGAGGTGTAGTCTTGCTACAAACTAAGGCCGACTCTTCCTTAGAATGGGTCATTAATTAATAGCCCAATGGCCAATGGAAATACAAGGACCAACGGCTTAACGTGACTTCCGAACCACGCAGGTGATGGTCTGATAAGTCTAAACGATGGTGGGAGTTGATGCGGGTATCATCAGATGATCACTTAAACTATCTGACCCGCTTTAGACCTATATCATCCTCAAAACCTGACCTCCAACAATCACAATTCAAATTTAATCATTTACACTTGTCGACAGATTTTGAAACAGTATTAAATCTCCATCCCATGGTTCTGAATGTTGCTGCTGTTAGTTTATTTTACATCTTTCATTATTGAAATATAATTTATGTTAACAAATTATACGTCTGATTTTTACTTTAAGTTTTATTGTGGTAAAATGTTGCTTCCGCTTTGGTTGTCTTTGGATATTGTTTAGAATAAAAATTTATTTATGAATTACTTGTGAATATTGATTTACCTTGTTTGTTCGTCTTGACCAATAATTATGACTTTGAAAGGAAAATTTAAAATAAAACATTTAATTGAGTAATAAGTAACTTAATAGCGTTACAGTTTATTTCTTCATAAAAAAAATTAAAAAAGGTCAGGTAAAAAGAAATTTTATAATTTTTTTAAAATTTTACCACCAAAAATAAAGTTTACACATGTAGACAAATTCTCAAAGTGTTTTTTTATTTATTAAGTTGTGTTTAAACCTTTTTAAAAATCATATTTTTGGTGTTTGTAGGAAAACTTAAGAAGTTTTAGATAATGTTGTGGGCTCAAAATGGGTTAGGTGTTAAAATAAATAATAATATACAACAATTTTGCTTTGAGTGTTTTCCCCTTAGGCGGTTTTCTTTTATATTGTTACTTACGGATAAAAGTGAAATTAAATAAAGTAATGTACAGTAATAATATTTGACCAGCTCAACAACAATTAGAACCTTGGTTAATACCAAACCGGTATCAAACCTAGTAAATCCTGTCCAGAACAAATCTCAAACTTCAAACTATTCCTTAGACATCAGAAAATATATAATAAAAATGTACAATGTATGGTTTTGACTTTCAGAAAGTGTATGACTCGATTTACTGCAAGTCACTCTTCTACATTATAAAAGAAAAGAACAAGATATAGATCTTAATACTCTTTGTTTGAAGTTTGTTGTTGACGATGGGAGAATTTCAGAGTTTAAACTATTATTCGGACATTTTCCATTGTTCAAGACATGATCTTCTTGCTCACTAACAATGGAAAATGTCCGCAATAATAGTTAAAACTCTGAGATCTTAATACTTTGGCATTAATTGAGGAAATGCTCTCAACACAAAATCAATCAACTCTATGGGGGAACTTTCAGAACTATTTCAAATAACAAAACATATAAATGGGAGATGGTCTATCTCCATTGTTGTTCAACTGTGTGTTGAACAAAGTAATTCAAGATTGGGAAAAACAAATAATTTCAAAATATTTCAATGAACCCAATAAGTTACAAGTTCTATAGTATGAACCCAATAGAACCAGTATCAAAAGTGACTGTTTGGCTTTTGCAAAAGACCTTGCAATTTTATCACAAGACAGAGCAACAGCTCAAAAACGCATCGAACTCCATAAAGAAATTGCAAAAAGTAGGTTTATAGGATCTTGTTTGATAGTACAAAATTTGCTATCAATCTCAAATCTGCCTAAATATATAATCACTAACGCAAAATTAAATAGAATTTAAATAAATTTTAATTCTTGTTATTAGTTATTTAAATGTTTTTATTGTTGACACTATTTCTAAGCTCTACGCTGATGTAATAAATCATCTCTCTCTCTCTCTCTAAAAGAATTCTTACATTTAAGTATCTTAAAAGTTATCTTAGAGTCAGGATTTGAAAAATTAGAGGACAGTAATGCTAAAAGATTACAACAGCCTTTAGATTCGTGCAGAACGTTTGTAATAAGAACTTTATCCCTAATTATGCAAATTTATATAAAACATTATCTTCACCTTGTGAAATAAGCCTTCTAACTTCTCAGTAGTCAAAGTCAAAATATCTTTATTACAATTTCTTCAAGAAATGTATTGGCGTCAAATTGTACAGAGTAATTTAAAATTCTAATAGGTCTTCGCAGTCTATGTGAAGAAATTCTTCCAGTGTGTAGAACGGTCTATCCACCAGCCAGTTGTTCAGTGTGGTCTTCAAGTTCTTCCCCTAAGAGTCTTGATCTCAGGTGGTAGCAAGTTGAACAGTCTGCGCCCCATGAACAACGGCTTTCTCTGGGAGAGTGTGAGACGATGTGCTGGCAGGATGTAGTTGTCAGCATGTCGAGTATTATGGTGGTGCGTGTCTGCTGCTCAAGGGAGTTCATTCCTATCAGCAAACAGTAGATGGCTGTTGTTCAGGCACAGTTTAGTTTCTGAGAGTATTACTATATAATTGTTTAAAGCTCTAGAACCAAACGACAGAGAACTCTGGGAAGAAGAGGTGGCGTGAAAAACAAATCCTGTGAGCTACAGAACAAGCGGAGATTCTACCAACATTTCTTGAAGACATGGGAAAAACTGACGATATGAAATCCTTAGAGAGCTTCTTACTTCTGGACTCGTAATCACGCAAGTATATGCATCTCTACTTTGTAGTAAACTTTACTAGTGTGTATTGGAACTGTGCCATAAAACTCAAGTATCTAAAGAAGGTATTGTGACGAAACCTACGTTCCCAAAACTCACCGGGATTGTGCCACTTGTCTTTTAGCAAGGATATTGTCCAAAGTTCCTATTACTATCCCAATACTTAGCCTGAAATAGTCCATCTCTAGCTGTATGTGTTCACAAACTACGATACGCTGACTATAATTCAGCTTGCTATGCTTATGTTTGTTCATTTTCAGTTTCTCTAAATCAATAGGTCCATATATTCCACATTTCAACTTGTACCAGTAGCTTTTGATTCCAATGCAATAAATTCATTGCATTTGTTGTATCAAAATTTGCCCTGGTACATAGTGAAATTTTATACTCTTGGTAGGAAATTTGAACCATTTATGTTCCTCGATGTTATTTGTTACCCTTTACTATTTCTATCTCAATAATTCTAGCCGAGTATCTTTTTTCCTCTAAGAGAGGGTTTAAATGGGATTTGTTATTGCGAATGAATCATTTCAAGCACATTCAAAGTCTTTGGGAGAAAATGTGCTGATTTAGTATTTTCCGCTCCTATGCAGACTAATTTCTCGTTTTCTGTCAGTGTTGAAGTTTGTTGTTTAAGATTTTTTAATTAAAAATTTAACTTACAACAACTGTGAAACTTATTATTATTAATTGACAAAAAGATAATCTTGAAGCATTTCTGAGACAAAACTTCCTACTGAAACACATTTTCACCAAAGACCAATCGTAGTCCGCCAATTCTCTCAGGAAAAATGAGAAAGAATTCTAGTACTCTGCTGGTTTTATTTCTAAGGAAGAGGAGAAACAAGTGCCATAAGCTGACACAAGTTGCCTGGTGTTAACCGTAGCGCAGGGCTGAGTTTCAGGGTGAACGGCAAGGCGTACTCTTGCGCAGACTGCGGCAAGTCGTACAACCAGTACGCAAGTCTCTACCGACACCGCAGATTCGAGTGTGGCAAAGCCCCAATGTTCCAGTGTCCGTACTGTGCGCAGAGCTGCAAGCAGAAGAGCAACATCAAGAGTCACATCCTGCTCAAGCACCCGGATAAGGTGGTGTAGTCGCGTGTGCCATCAGCGGTGTGCGCTGCATCAGACGCGCGTGCAGTCAGTGGTGTGCGCGCTTCAGCGGTGTGCGCACACGGTGGTATACTCACTTGTGACGGCAAGTTGTAAGTAGTTAGTGTTTGGTTATTTATTGACTGTGCCTAGTAGAAAGCACTGGTGTCCCGCACGGATCGATTCTGGGGCCTTTGCTGTTTTAGATTCTGTGTTCAGAGTTTTTTAATATTAGGCCTATTCTATTTTTTTGAAATGTTAAACTTGTTATTATTGAGATTTGTACTCATCTTTACAGATATATAACACGAATAAAAAGGTTTTAGGATATTAAACATTCGCATGATGCAAGAAGGTTTAAAAAAATAAAACATTTATTTTTTAAAGGACTTTTTGATCAGATTTTTAATTTTTGCATATTTATTGTATACACCTCATGGCTTAATGTTTGTTAGTATATTTTGACAATTTAAAAATTGTTCTTAAAACTGTGTTTATATCTTAAATACTCATTTTTCTTAAATAATGTTATTATTTGTAAATTAAATATTGCATGTATTTTAAATTATTCATATTAGTTTTTTTGTTGAGATTCCAAATATGTTTGTTTACATTTGTTTCTTGTTATTCTTTGTTTTAATAAATAAAAGCATTAAACCCAATTTGTTGTATGTCTATCTCTTTGTTCTACTTATTGCTAGCTTAATCTTTGCAGTTTTATTTATTGAGTGAAGAGATACATCACTCAATATATAAAAAATTGCCTTTGTTATTATTATTTTGTATTATTCCTTTAGTTTTTATAAAACTATGAAGTAATTATTCATACAAATCATAAATTTTTCTAAGCCTTGTTATTGATTTATTAAAGCTTTTGAAAGTGGGTTCCTTATAACGTTTGGAAGAGAAAGTATGTGTAAAGTAATTTGTGGGAAAACATTGTGACAAATAACTGTTAACGTATATATAATGTATTCAAGCAATCTTTACAAGAGATCTAAAAAGTCCCCATCTTAATTTTCGAACAGCTTAAAGTTTTTAAATGCGCTAGGACTATCCTAAAGTATTGTACACATGTGGTTTAGTAAGTAAGCCCAAAGCTTCTCATGAAAACTCTTACTATTTTACCCTTTTTAAATCCTCCTAAAGTCAAAACAGATCAAAGATGTCATCAATCAAATTTCTGTTGCTCTGTTCCTCGGGGACAGCCTAAATCGTACGAAAAATGTTGCTAAGAGTCATGGCTGCAACGGCTTATTTTGCAAGGTATTAAAAAGCCAATGTTGGCATTCAATGGATTGCTGAATTATTAAAAGTAATACATTCCGTCACTGAACAATTTGTCTCCGAAATACATCAAGTACAGTTTGTTAGGTATAGCATGGCCGGTAACCTTCAGATTTCCTGCTGGCCGCTTATGGCCCTACAGCCCATCTCACCGGCCATGCTAAACCTGACGAACTGTACCTTGTAAAGTTTTCACTCCCTAAATCCAGCAGTCAGCATTCTAAGCACAAACTGTTCACGTTTCAGGCCCCTAATTAAGAACGAAGTGTTCAAAATCCTTCTGATTTGAAGTATTTGAAGTTTATCTGCCGTTCTGAAGGTATCTCACACACGTGTTTGTGTTTCTAGGCGAGGACGGGAAGACGTTTGTGTGTAAGTGCGGGCGCCGCTACAAGCATGGCTCGTCGCTCTACACACACCAGAAGTACGAGTGTGGCAAGGCTCCCGGGTTCCGCTGTTTCTTCTGTCCGGCCGCCTACAAACACAAACACCGACTCAAGGAACATGTGGTCATGAAGCACGGAGACAGAAGCGGTGTGGTGGTGTATCCCCCGCTTCCACACTGACTCACCGCCGCGAGGTAATAGCTGCTCAGGAGTACCTCTGCCTTTGTGTCAGGGTTTCAGACAAATGTACAAACTATGAGGGCTGTCCAAAGAGTAAGTTTACGAGTATGATGTGTAGATTAAAGATGAGTGAAATTTTACATCAATGGACAGTCTAACTGAACTTAGCCTTGAAAATCTTTAAACCTTTAATAAGCCTTCAAATTGGATGTGCCTTGAAAAACCTTGAATTTGGTCATCAAACCTAGAAAATCAAGGAGAGGCAATAATTTAACACTTTTGCACTAATGTATACACACAATTTCTTTTAATAAATATTCTCTAATTTGTTTAGCACTGCAAAAATGTTGATATCATTAGGGCCACATGTTTGTGGGAAATAAAGAGAATGGTGTTATAATAATCTTGCCAGTCAGTAGGCGAGCAAAAAAGTGGCGCCCAAAATTAGTTCAACTCCTGTTTTAGCCTTAAATGTTTAATCTTTCTAAGTATAAGCTCAAGGGCTTTTCTTTGACTGGAACTCATGACGTGGTCCTGTAATCCAGCTTCATGGAGGTCAGGTTTTGAAGATGATATAGGTCTAAAGCCATTCAGATAGTCTCAGTGACCATCTGATGATACCCGCATCAACTCCCACTATCGTTTAGACATATCAGACCATTACCTGTGTGGTTCGGAAGTCACGTCTTGTTGGTCCTTGTATTTCCATTGGTCATTGGGCTATTAATTAATGACCCATTCTAAGGAAGAGTTGGCCTTAGTTTGTAACAAGACTAAAACTCATTACTACCACTCATCACACTTATCCTTCACCACATATTTGCCTTAAAATAACCTCATGAGAGTGGTCGGCATCTCAAATAGTGATTTAGTGATTTTATCCCAAATATATCATTATTTTTTCATCTTAAAAAAGCAGAAACGGAACCATAAGCTTTGTTTTGATCAACACGCCTGAGTGGACCCTCATTCTGAATCTGACGATATGTTTTAAATATTAAATAACACTTTTCTTGACTATCAACGTCAAAACTAAATGGTTACTGTAATGTTCTATCAAATTAGTAAATCTATTAACTTAAAAAATAGTTCTGTATCAAATTATCTGACAAATTTCTTTGTCTTGGAAACTGGCGGTGGAATTTCTTGCAACAGCATAGACAAACATCTGTCTTGGTTTGATAATTGCTTCAATTTTACTATTGATAGGTTTTTAAAATACTCTTTAAAATAAAAATCCTAGTTTTCACCAGTAGTGTGATTGTAAGGGTATATATTATGCTTTAACCGAATTTAGTTTCTGGATAGCCCTTGTATGTTGAATTCTACCGTGTCCGGTTGTAGTCTAGTTAAGGTTTAGAAAAAAACAGTGCCAGAAAAAAGTGATTAAGACCTGAAATGTTTCAAGTCAGTAACAGTGGTGGTTCCTCATTTTATTTTCACTAAGATTGTGTGTATAAAACGTAAATTATGATTTGGTTATACCAAAAAACAATCATTCAAAAGTTGTTATTATGATCTTGAAGTAGGGGGACAACTCTGTTATACCTTCCACCTGGAATATTAATAGAATAACCCGTTAAATGAGAGAGGGCTTCCGGGATACAAGACGTTCTTGATTGAAACCAAGTTTCAAACAAATCAGAGAAGCTGAGTTTTGATACCTTTCAAAAGTCTTTAAAAGGTACAACAAATTTTTATAATTTAGTAGCTGCAGGTACTTGATTAATTATTTTTCTGTGAAAAGTATAAAATAACAACAACAAACAAACAAAACAACTATACCAATAATTGTAACAAATAAGATTAAACCTCTGTATTTTGTGTTCAAAGTTGTAAAACTTGAGTATGTTTAAATCCTATAGTGCCATTAGTGCTTAAAGCTAAGGTTTCCGAGAAAGCAGTGAACGCTACATTACGGCCATAATATGACGGTGAGTTTTGTTTTCAGTGCAGTCAGATGAGAGTGGTTTCCTAGAGAACGGTGGACGTAAAGTAGCGGTGAAAACTAGTTAAGGTTTTTCTCGCCAGGTGACACATTTTGATTTGTAAACAAAAGTCTAGCTTATCCATTACTATAATATCGTAAATCAGATTTGACAACTAAAATAAACAACATGTCAAAAGTTGTTTTTGTCTACATCTGTTTAAATATTGTGTTACGTTCACCACTACATTACGGCTGTAATATAGCTGTCACCGCTTTCCTAGGAAACCATAGCTTAAGGAAAAATCACTATCAAACTTGGATAAAAAAATATCCTCTTGATCAGTTCACTGCAGAAAAGTGTTATCTTCTTTAGTTTAAAAATTGTGCCAACAAACCTGTAGAGTAGACACACATATAAATATACAGTTGACTATTGGCCATTTTTAAACTTAGCATTTCAAATTCTTTAGTTCAAAATATTCAAATTACCAATGCGGCCTTGCACTATGTGTTACCATAGTCTTCATCGTTCATTAATTAATATCTATCCAAACAATTTTTTTATTAGGTAAAAATTCCACATGTAAAAGTACTGTAGTTGTTCTTTTTAGCTAAGATACCTATATTAGTGAATATTATCTTTCTCAAGAAATGTAAATATGTTAAAATTACCTATTGTGAATGTGAATTTTAAGCAATAACATTTTGTACTGTTCTTCCATTCTTGTACTCAAAATAAATAAATCTGACTATATTTTTATAAACAAAACAAATACTGAAGTTTGATTTTCTTCTTGCCTTCTAGGTTAAAGTCAAAGGATAGGAGGATGAGCAGGCCTGTATCATGTTTTGTATCGAAGAAATCTCGTGTTTTCAAGCTGACAGAAATGTTAGAATTCCCGATTGAGTGCGGTTTATGACTACAATTAACTTACAGGTACGCTGCTCCTCTTTTCCTTTGATTTTTACCTAAAGTAGATCTGGTTCTGTATTCTATGTTATCACGAACGCCCATACTTGGGGGCAGGGGTGCCACTGCCACCCACCTGGCTTTTAAGAGAAATAATTTTTAAAAGTCTCAAAAAGAGCAAAATTTTAGAAATATATATTTTAGAACAAAATATTGGTAATTTTATTATTTGTTATCTGAGTTTAAGTAAATTCATTTTGTGCACTCTCATTGGGATGGTAGGTAGTTGAGAACAATTGGTAGTACCACTGTGTTATACAGATAGATTCAAAAGTATTAGAAATTTTGTATTTTAAACTTGTGGTTAATACTATAGTTACAATAACGAATTTGCAAACCCCAATACTGTACATTTTCTGGACTGCCGTTACGTAATACATAAATGGCCTTATATCCTGTTTTAGGTGAAAGCCTCAGTTTAAAAGCGTGGGTCTTGATAAACGAATTTCTTAGGTGAATATGTAGCAATTATTATAAAGATCATTTATGTCAACATATCCCATTCATAGTGAACTATGTTGTTATAACAGTCTGTGTTGGACTAAAACGTTGACTGACTGACTGATGTTATTTCCCCTCATACGTTCCAAGTTCACCACTGAGGCCGTACCTGATAAAAGAGCGGTAAATACCTTCTTTTGCTGTACTACCGTATCATGGTGTGTTTTGGTCCATTTTTGAAAGTTTACAAACGGAAATTAACATTTAAACCCTTGTCTATCTCAAATTCTTCAGAAGTTGAATCTGTTTATCGGTTACAATTGAAAGTAATGTTTAAATTTGTCCGATTTTCATGAAATTCTGTACAAATGTTTTGTTTGTAAATATCTTAGGCGAGTTCGTTTACCAGCAAAATCGGACTACCAGAACACCCTTTTTGGGAGGGACTTTTCCCTGAAAAAGTTGTTTTAATTATCTAAAAACAGTAACTTTCATCCGATTTTGATGAAATTTGGAATAAATTTGTATTATATTGCTATACATCGATTGACGAAAAATTATGAAAATCCATCAAGCCGTTTCAAATTGGCAGCAAAAAAAGTAAATGTTTGTCAGTAGAAAATCTTTTTTCAAAAGCCAGACCAAAGAAACATTATTTTGGTCGGCTCATCGCCCTTAACACAAATCTTCAAACCGTTTTAAAATATCTTGTTTCGTTCGGAAGTTATTCCCAAAAACCTGAAAATCATGTTGTGCCGCTAATTTTGGGTAAAACTTTTTTTGGAAAATCAGATATGTGATACCTTTTTTGACACCGCCTTGTCGACCCAAAAACAGATCTGCAAACGTTTTTCCTTAATCTTATTTGGTTTGGAAAATTTTCAAAAAAACAGTCATTTTGAAAAAAATTTCATTGCAACCAAAAAATGTTTACATTATTGGAAGCGCCTCGTTCCGCTGAACACAAATCTGATTTTAAAAAATGTTATCTTGTTTCGTTCGGAATATATTCACGAAAAACGGAGCCAAAAATCGCTCCGACCTAAGGCTCATGGTTTTTCCGATTAGCGAAAAACTTTGCCTCTTAGATCAGACATATGACACATTTTTTAACACCGCCTCGTCCCACTGATTACGAATCTGCACTCCGTTGTACCCTATCTTCTTTTGTTCAAAAGTTATTCACAATTGATCGCCAACTAGGGGTGAAATTTTTTTTTCAAAACCTAACATATGATACATTTTTTTGCATCGCCTAGTCGCGCTGAACACGAATCTGAAACCCTTTCACCCTATCTTGTTCCGTTCGGAATTTATTCACAATAAACCGTGGAAGTGACGATTTCTGTACTTTGACTGAAATTGCAAGTGTATTTGATTAATTTTTGACTTTAACTTGTATTTTGTGAGAACTTTATTTTACTCAAGCTATAAATCTTACAAAATGTAAATTTTTCAGCACACAAATTCAAAAACTTCAATACAAGGGCTGTTTTTAAATAAAGTTCCGTTGAAAAATTCTAAAACGCTCACTACTTGTAGAAAAGTTAAATTATTGACAACAATTCTTGTATAGAAGCTTATATGCCCTGTTATCAAGAATGTATCAAAGGGTTTATGCTTCCTGAGAAAAATTTCACACTTAAGTACATTACTGCCCAGAGTGCGACCCCTGATCTGACTCAAGTCCTAGAGGCTCTACACAAAAAAACCAAGTAAACACACATTATTGTGTAACAAGTAGATTTAATTGCTCTACTCAAAAAGACTGGGTAAAGATGAAAAGCTGTATCATTTCAAACTATGATAGGTACAAGAAAGACAAACAAACTAAGACTGAAACATAAATAAACATTGCATATAAAATTGAATACTTTAGGATTTCCAATCAATTTCACTCAAGAGTTTGAACCAGAGAAGAGATTGGCCATCAGAGAGCTGCTCAAAAAAGTGTAACTATTCAGGGGCCAAAAAAAGCTTAACATCAAGGTAAGTTCAAAGAGTTAGCAAAGTCAATAAGATGAAAGAAAAGTTAACTGACTCGTGGCGTGGTCCTGTAATCCAGCTTCATGGAGGTCAGGTTTTGAGAATGTTATAGGTCTAAAACGGCTCAGATAGTCTCAGTGATCATCTGATGATACCCGCATCAACTCCCACCATCGTTAAGACATATCAGACCATCACCTGCGGCATTCGGAAGTCTTGTTGGTCCTTGTATTTCCATTGGTCATTGGGCTATTAATTATTGACCCATTCTAAGGAAGAGTCGGCCTTAGTTTGTAACAAGACTACACCGCATAACTCATTACGACCACTCATCCTTCACCACATATTTGCCTTAAAATACCCTCATGAAAGTGGTCAGCATCTCAAGTCGTAATTTAGTGAATCAGTAGTCCAACTTAAAAAACATTTTTTCAATTGTTAAAAACAGTTTACAAATCATCCCCTCTACAAAATTAATGGAGGGAAAACTAAAGCTAACATTACATATTTTATTGCTTACATATAGTACGTCTGTATATTTATTTTGTTTCGTTATTTCTATTGTATTCAAAAGATGTTCTTACACAAACATAAATTTAATGAGACCTAAATTATTTTGATTTAAATGTGTTTTGTAATTTGGACTTATTATTCGGCTCGCTCATCGTAACTTTTTTCTAGCCATGCATGATCTGATGAAAGGGATATTTTGTTCTGAAAGTTGGTAGTGTACTACATATCCCCTTCTCCTTATTTTTATTTCTGTGCTGACTCAAAATGTTGTTTGTCAGTTCCTGAAGGCATTATATCTGTTAGGGAAAACTCATTTGAAATAAGTTCTTTTTGATATATATTAAAACTATCAGTTAAAGATTATGTACATCCGAGGCAGAAGGCCAAGGAAACATCCATGTTCCGCCTGAGATTATATAGGACGAAAAGCTGAGGCCAAAGCGAGTCTGTGAGCGAACAGCTTTGTTACGCCTGTGGTAATGGGGCACGAACAACTGAGGATGTGAGCGTAGCAAACAGCCTCATAAAACTAGTTATCACACAGGAGGCAAGGCTGAAGTCGCAGAAAGGCTTTAAGCTTAGTGAACTGTCTTGTTACGCCTGTGGTAATAAAGGGAACCTGTGAGCTTAGCGAACTAGAGTTACAAATTGGAAAGGAAATTCACTTCACTCACTACAGCGGTGCTTAGCTACGTGTCTGCTAAATTTTTTTTGAGTAATTGATATTATTTATAACCAGAGAACAGTAAATCTCTTGGCCAAATTGACTCAGCTGGAATTCTTACTGTCCTCGCTATTACAACTGCCGTCAAACTTATGATTATTTTAATGTCATGTAAAGAACTACCACAGGCAATAACAAAAAGTAAATTTAACTATCAAAAGTAGATAGAGCAAAACTACAAACCAGTAACCAGACAATCTTTTAAAAATACAAAAAAGGAAACTCTTCCAAATGCAGCAGTTACAAAGATTACAAAATAACAGTATAATCGGTCAAATAACGGTATTTTGGAATTATAAAAACTGATTTTATTGACTCAGTGATAGGAGCCAGGGACAGATTCTATTTAATCTCTAATTTAGTAAATCCAGCAGAAGTTCGAGAAATAGCCACAATGCAGCAGCAGTTACTGGGAAATGTTCGAGGTGTTGCGCCTAAACGGAAAACTGCCGCTTGGTTGATTCAAAGGTGCGGCCCCGAGGAGAGGATTAAAGAAACCTCCATGTTGCCAGGATGTGAATTATTCATAAAACATGTGTAAGTCCACAACTACAAGAATTTCGATACATTATTCACACCCATGACCATACCACTTGGTACTCGCGATTAGATTATCCTTTAATTGAACTTGTAATAATTAACATATTCAACAGTAAATTCCTTTAGAGACAAAAATGAAATTATTTGTACTCAGACTTTTAATTCTTCTTTCAAAAATGTTCAGCATCAATGATGCAAAAGTTGTTATCACCACCTAATACATGATATAGGAAACTATTTCCTGATCACATGAGGAATTTTTCCACTTTATTCAACCCTCCATTAGGTCTCTTAGCCCTCCATGGCTAGTCCTGCCAAATTCCTGACCATTCATATGGGCTTGACTCAACGTAGTCTTCTAAAGGAGATATTGGCTGATATTATACATAATTTTACTTTTACAAATAAGGGCAATACAGGTTAAATTTTTTATTGAGCAAGCGCTTTCAACGTGCAAGACCTCATCATCAGGAAACGTTATCGTTAGTTAATGTAACAAGCCTGACGATGATGTCTCATACGTCGAAAGTACTTGTTCAATAAAGAATTTAACCTGTATTGCCCTTATTTGTAAATAAAATTACGCATCAACCCAGTGCAGTGTATTTTGAATTAGTGATGCCAAATTGTTTCATTTTGATGCTATCATCACTGAATACTGTATGATAAAACTAGAAAATGTCTACCTATCAGTATAGTCTCATAATTTCTTCAGTTTTTGTATAAATCTGACCCATACATTATAGACAATAGACTCACTTACAGATACCTATTTTTTCATCAAAGACTATTTCAATCACCAAGTTTGGTTGCCCTATCTTGTGCCTCATCCGTCTTGTTTGGGCATCTCTTTATGTTATGACAGCCACGATTGATAAGGACTTGATGACTAAATTTCAAAACACTTGTCCTACCCCATTAGACCTCTTTAAGGTGTTATTTTTCTTTCTTATAATTATCCAAAGAGGTAAATAAGATTTGATCCGAAATGTAGTGGCATTCCTACAGCTGGATAGGAAGTAACGCTGAACTGATAAGACTAGAAAGAAAGTAATTTGGCATTGAAGACCAAAGACAAGGTAAGTGGTTGTTAATCGGTGGTTTTCACTATTCACAAGGTGGCAAATATTTGACATTCAATTCAATTTGAAAAAACTCTAGAACATTAATCTATGTAAAAAAATCTTATGTGAGCAGATGTAAGCACGAGATTGTGAACTTACCTTCTCCTTGTGGGAAATTTAGTTCAAGAATTGAGGAAAAAACAAACCAGTTGAAACAAGGTTGGACATTTAGAATGTCAAAAGGATTTAAATTAAAAAGGTTAATTTCTCTTGTTTGACGAAGGGAAATACTACCATTCAACCTCGGCTCTTACCTAGCTTTATCGCATAGTCATAACAAATTGTTTGTAGTGACTGTAAGAATCAAACTGCGTCGCCCGCAAAACCAACCTGACACAGATCTGCTTAAAAATTAATTTAAGAGGGGTTTCTAACTGACAACTGTTGGCAAACTAATACTTTACGTCTAGCTAGTTATTTTAATGATCAGTTTTACTCCTTTCAAAAGAGATCAACGGTATTCCAATACTTTGCTAGCTAACAAGCTTGACCAAGATATTCACAAAAGGGATATTTGTAACAAGTTTTATGGAACTCACATGTACAAATACATTTGTACACAAAGTGTTGGAAAAGTGCTCAAACCAGTTTTGTTTTAAATTATTTTAAACCGTATTTTCAGCTTTGCGATTCGCCAAAAGAAATAGAGGAAAAGTGACCAAATCTATCTGTGTCCATCTAATTGGACAATGTTAGTAGCTCAGACTTTGGCATAAAGGATGACAGAAGATGAGGGCTTTCATTGTACATACACTGGAGATGATGTTAGCTCATCTAAAAGATAAATAAATAATTTATTGCTGAAACATTTACATCTTGTACAATCCTCAAAAGAACAAAAATGACATTCTGACAATCAAGACCCAATCAAACATTTTCCTCAATCTCTCATTCCCATTCATACAAATTATTCCACCTTTATGACAGTTTCTTGTTCTCCTAGTCATGTGGGAAAAACCTGTCATGTGTGCCTTTTTCGTAAGAGTTGTGATGCCTTTGGTGTTTTACTCTTCAGTACTACTCCTTGCCTCTACTTTGTTTAGAGTAAAAGTACTTCCGCTTTTTGGATCACATTTAGATTTAAAAAGAAAACATCTTTAAAAAATAAAGGTGTGGTTATGTTATGACTAGGACTCGTGGCGTGGTCCTGTAATCCAGCTTCATGGAGGTCAGGTTTTGAGGATGATATAGGTATAAAGCGGCTCAGATAGTCTCAGTGATCATCTGATGATACCCTCATCAACTCCCACCGTCGTTTAGACATATCAGACCATCACCTGTGTGGTTCGGAAGTCACTTTAAGCCGTTGGTCCTTCTATTTCCATTGATCATTGGGCTATTAATTAATGACCCATTCTAAGGAAGAGTCGACCTTAGTTTGTAACAAGACTACACCTCATAGCTCATTACTACCACTCATCCTTCACCACACATTTGCCTTAAAATACCCTCATGAGAGTGGTCGGCATCTCAAACAGATATAGTTGATACAGTTATCAATTTTAAATTGTTGTTCGCTCTATTTCAATGTTTCGTAATAACGACTTGGTAATTAATTAAACCAAATCACAATAACTGGTCCTGGGAAGATAAAAAGATCAAGTTGGAGGACTGCCTGACCTAGGAGAAACCACCTGAAGTGAATACTTCAGGTGAAAAGTATCTCTACTTACAATACTTCTGGAAATCACTTCAGTTCAGTACATGTAAGTTCATAACCCAAACCTTTCAAGGTTGCATGTGGGAAAGGCAAGTTTCACAGTTGATAAGAGTATTGAAAAGTTAGGACTTTAAACTTAGTTTCTTTGATCATTACATCACAAAGTATACTTGAATTCACACTGGACATGTGGGAGTTGCAGTTGTAGGTATGAAATAATTATATTAATTATATAAAATTAAGCCTAAAGATTCTTTGACATTCAGTCCCGCATACTCTGTATTTAAATTAATCCTCAGTAACAAAATAATAAAAAAACTTAAAGCTGCATTCAATTGAGTAGTGATAGTAGATGCCAATACAATATGTCCAACAGCGATTGCGCTATTGATGGATCATACAATCGCTATCAATTTAGATTAAACAGTCTGTTGTATTTAATCGCTATTGATGTATCTACTATCGATTCAAATCACATTTTGACGACAAACCAATCCCAAAATATTGTTGAAAGAGCAAATCAAAATAGCAGAGAGAAACTTATATATTATATACTCTGACTTGGAAGGCATCTACTTCCGAGATATCAATTTGCTACCAAGTCGTTCTGTTAGTATTGTTTCTCTCAAATTGTTCACTAAAATACAATGTATTTAGGCTGATAAGTTTAAAGGGTATCGTTTGTGAGACCAATGCTGACAACCGAGAGTGAAACGAAGTGTAGTTCCTACTGTGGCATTGGCCAGCCTTCCATCTACCTATGGTTCTCTCCCTCAGCGTTGACCCTTCCTACTACAATCTGAACAGCTCATTCAGTTGCCCTCCTCCTAGAAGGGGTAAGAAGGAAGCCATGGTTTCAATGATCAAAATTATGTTTATATTGTTGAATTGGAAATAAACATATTTTGACTTTTATATTAATACTTTATTTTTTCATGGATGAAAAGAAAACCCCATTCTAGCTACGCAGCAACACCATCCTTTACTTATTTACTAAAATTTGTACTTGTTGTGAAAAGGATTCACCATAACTTTATACTATATCCTACAATTAATCATTATTTACAACACTGGCTATTTAAGAAATTAAATATCTCTCATGAAAATAGTTTTCAAATATCGGTATCCTTTCTCAATACCTATTTCTTCAAAAACATGTCCGTTAAACCTGAAAATCTTTTAAAGTTACTTTGCTGTAACTTTGAATTGCTTGTAGTGTTTGAATTTTCATGCAGAAAAAAAACTATGTACTAAATACTATTTTTAATATATACTTTTAATGAGTGTTTTAAATAACCCTTACGCAGTGGTCCAAATCGGTAGCAGTTGAGGGTTTTGTGCACAAAAGCCGCTGGATTAAAATGGCACTATTTTGGGAAAGAACCTGAATTCTTTATATGCCACAACACCAACCATTCGGCCAGAGTTTCCCTACATTCCGCAGTATCAAGTTGAAAAGACACCACTGAAAGCCTCTCAGTTCTGTTTTCGTTTAAGTCTCTTCCTTCAAGCACAGAAAGATTTTTCGCTCTAAAGCCCAAGTTTTCCCTTAGGTCTTGCTCAGCTGTTTGGTTGTGATGACTGCGGGAAGTGCTACAGACACCGCACATCGCTGCAGAAACACCAGAGACTACGCTGCGGGGATAAGCCGCAGTACCCCTGCGCAGAGTGCGAGAGTGTATATACGTGCCGGCAGTACCTGCGTAACCACATGCGCGCAAAGCACCCGGAGATACCAGTCCCTGCGGTGAGGAGAACGCAGATCATCCATGTCTAGAGGGAGCATAAACAAATGTTTTTGAAACACAAATTAGATGTTTTATTTTAAAAATTGTTAAAATTAAAATCTTTTTGAAAAAAACAATTGGAATTATTTGTCTATGTGATCTCAGTATATAAAGATGATTAAATATCTAGTTCATACTTTACTTCTAATGTCAGCTGTTGTCTTGACTTAACTGAGAACCTTTGGCTGCAATTGGGAAATTCAAGAGATTTGAGACAAATATAAATTGGCTTCCATAAGGGCTCTTTGAAGTTGCATAGTGTTAAGTGCACTATCACCAATACGTAACAAAAAATAATAAACTCTTTTTTGAGATTTCATTCCAAGAAAAAAATGCAATCCAGTTATTTAAGAAGTGAACATTTTTATTTTTTGAAATGGACTATTTCTAATCATAGAAAGTTATTAATATTTTACACCAATTTTCCTCTAAAGATTTCCAACTGCCTAGTTTCGAAGAACATCCTAAATCTCAGGTAATTATTTGAGCTTGTAGTATCAATTATTCTTCTTCACATATTTTATTATTTCTCTCTTATCACTATTACAAAACCACAATACAGCATTTCAAGCATTAATATTTTTTAGCACACAAAACAAAGTATTTTACACCTTGTTCAGAGCTATTTAGTTTTGTACTAACACAAACACTTTTACTCGTACGAAGAAGCACTAACTAAAGGAGACGTTGATTTCACAACCCGCACCACCACAGTTTGTAGCTTTTTACAATTCTACAGAGGAAAATACAAAAAGTACTAGCTGCAGGAGTCGTAGACACAAATTTTACTCTGTGTTTTTATTTTCAGAATTCCACGAATGCCCTCGCTGCAGCCGAGTTTATCGATACAAGCGCTCTCTGTGGCGGCACCAGAGGTACGAATGTAACGTCGAGCCGATGTTTGCTTGTCCGTTCTGCCCGCTGCGCTTCACGCTCAACTGCAACAAGATCAAACACGTCAAGCGCCGTCACCCACGAGAGTTGCGATCAGTGCAACCTGATGATGTCAAGCACATGTCTAGTCAATAAAGTTACTTGTGTATTTTTGTGTTTTTCAGTGCCCGTTTGACTTGTAAGCTTTCTTTTTTGAATTGTAAAATTTAGTAGTGGTGACCAGAGTTGAAAAAAAATTGCTGCCTCATTAAAAAGGTTTACTTGTCCAAAACATCAGTGGTTTTTTATATGTACGATCTCAAGAGTGGTGATGTGTGGAATTGCTTCAAAACTTTTAACTGGGTAGATATTGAAGCAATAATGGTTTTCTCCATGTGAATTCCATTTTCCATACCCAATATTTTGATTGATTCTCCACTATTGGACAATGATGTATAGTGCTAACTAGAGACCAATGCTATATAATTGCATTATTTCGGTATGAAATTTTGGGGTTTTCCATGAAGTTAAGTTGAAGTTGTACAGGGTTACCATAATCAGAGGGAAAGAGGAAAAAGTTTGGAAATTTTTTGAATAAACTGAATTTTTAGCAAAAATATACAAATTATGTTAAATCTAGCTACTTATTGTAACCACTGTTTCCTTTGAGTTAAGGTCAAATGTATACAATCTCTGGACAAGAAATTGTAATCTGAATTACTGTAATATTGTTACTGGAATCTTTGGAGAACCTAGAAAAGTCATGGTGTTTTGTCTGTGGCAACCCTGTTGTATGTTAAAACTATAAGAAACATTTAAAAAATACTGCATCTGTAGAAACTCAAGTTGTAAATTTATGTTAGCCATCCGACTAAAACTTAATATTGGAACGTTCTTACTTTTTATCCCCATCTTAAGCTCTGTTGACAAAGCCTCCCAGAACTAGCCCAATAATAAAATTCAAAATAATCAAATTTGTATGCTGACGACACGTCTATTCTACAGCAGGTGGCTTCTTCTGCACGCAGTGTGACCGGCGCTACCTACACAAGAAGACGTTGATGCGTCACCTCAAGCATGAATGTATGCAAGAGCCTCGGTTTCACTGTTCCTTGTGCGCCCTCAGGTCCAAGCAGAGAGGAGTCGTCTTGAGACACATGCGGATGAAACACCCTCTGCAGTGGCATGCCGAGCTAATCGCCGGCCGAGTCTGACGAGAAAATGATCTTTTGTGTTGAATTTTTTTGTTAACACTTTGAAGCGTGGGAAATTTTTGACTTGTATGGGTTTTCCTGTGTTTTCTTTTGCTCATGCTGTGATTTTGTATATTCCTGAAGTACTATTCCAAATTTTTAAAACACTTGAGAAAGCAAGAACTTGTGATATTCTCCTCTATATAAGGTCAATAAGTACAAAGCAGGTGTTTTATGAAACTCTTAATGTTAATATCCACCTAAGTCAGAAAACCTTTCACCATCTTGATCAGTAGATTGTACTCTCTGTGGGCATCAAACCTGCGACAACAGTCAACAAGGATAAATTAAGTCAACAGCTGATGTTATAGACCACTCGGCCATCACAGTAAACTCAGCGCTCTAGCAGTAAACTTCGGAACTAATTAACACAAGATAAATGACCTTGACATCTTAAGTGTTGTTTTGGTCAGTAATATTTATAAAAGTACAAATAAATCTAGTGATACTTTGTTACCAATTAATATAGATGTTTTATTTTTTGTAAACATGAACCTTTATTAGGTTGTTAACACACTTGATTGATGGTAGCGCTTGTGGTTACGTGTCAATTGCGTTTTCTCAAACTTTCTTTACATTATTAACTACTTCCCCGACCATAACTTCCTTAAACCAACTTTTTAGCAAACTATTCAGAAGAGTCTCACTTATCCGTCCTTCGCTTATTCGATATTCTGTATCATCCGTCATCCAACCAAGACAAAAGCATGTAAAAATTCATGGTGAATGTTGTGATACATGTGATTATTTCACTGTTTGTCACATATTTTCATTTTTTAATAGTCAAATATTTCTATAAATGTAAGATGACATTATTTACTCAATTAAATATTTTTTTAAGGTTTCCCTGTTATCCAACTTTTGGTTATCCCCCGAAGCATAAGCGAGTCTTTACTGAATTTTAAATAACATTCCGTTACTAACTCCTGCTGACTCAACCGTTATTACAGCCAAGCCTGGCAGACTGGTGATGGTGAACGGCCACTACAGCTGTCCGACTTGTACCCGCTCGTACCGCAACCGCTGTTCGTACACTCGCCACGTCTCGCAGGAGTGTGGTCGGCCGCCTGCCTTCGCTTGTGCCAAGTGTGGCAAGTTCTTCCGCCGCAGACACACCGGTCTTACACACCTGCTCATGATACACAACAGTTCTGACCACAGCTGCATCGTGCTGGCCGAGCCGGGCGAGCAGATCAGCTGAGCGATAGGAAGGTTTAGTCTGGACGTTGCAGTTTCCTACAAGAGTCAATTGGGTTTTCAATTTTTATAGTATTTTTTTTTGTCATTTAAATCCTTGGTACTGAAGCTTGTAAAAAGTCCTGAAATAATTGTCTATTTTTGTTAATTTACTGTTGGTACAGTCATATTTTAATAAACATTGTTACATTAAAATGTTTATTAACTACTTGTCAACTTTATTTCTTCCGAACAAATCCTCTAACATTTTTCAAACCTGTAGCAAAACAATAACATTAAAAAACCTGACCATCAAACCTTGAGTGTTTGAAACATTAGTCTTTTAAATGTTTTACTTGCAATGGCCTTTTTGTATACCTTTAATATTATTACCCTACTATAAACTCCATTTTGAGGATAAATCAAATTAAACTTTAGTTCATCCTAAAACATTTGGCAATGTATTTCTTTCAAAATTGCTCATTTTTAGACACATAAATATTATATTAGTTTCTCCTGTCAGCTATATTGTTAAGGTTTATTTTGGTTAGCTAATTTATATTTAACCCTATGATACATCTCCACTCACAAGACACTAGTAGCAGAGCCGTAATGGGTTGGTACCTCTTGTGACTCCAGAGCTCATCACTCCGGCGAGGTTTGATCCTCGCAGTCACCACCAACAATTAAGTGACATTACAGTAATGCTAGGTAAAGGTCGAGGTTGAGTTGCACAGAGTCCTCTTGTTAAAAAAGACTACCTTTACCTTTTTTCTTTACTAACAAGCGGCACATTGCCTTGCAGGACGGCTGTATAAGTCACGCTTCGGGCCGATCCAGGACAGGTCTCTCTTCGGCTGTGACCTGTGCTCGAAGATGTACCTGAACAAGGAGACGCTGCTGCGACACAAGACGTACGAGTGTGGGAAGCAACCGCAGTTCTTCTGTCCACTCTGCAGCTTCCGCAGCAAGCGCAAGTGTAACCTGCAGAGTCACATACTGCGGAAACACTACAAGTGAAAAAGTTCACGTTTTCACCAAAAGCAAGAGGAAAAGAGGCTAAGAGTCGTCATCTAGGATTTGGTCATCCAAGTTAAGTTTGTACTCAAGAAAGATTAGTGTTTTTAAGAGGGTTCACTACCTAGTAGGAACTTTGAAAAGCTTCCGGAAGAACCTATTAAGTCTTTGTGCAGGAAGATTGTTGCTCAAGTTTTCAACATTATATTGTAATGAAATAATATTTAAAATTGCCAAAGAACTGTTGACCTTCCTTTTTGGGTTACTGGTAAAAGTTTTCAATCTTGTGGCAACAAAAAGTGTTATTGGTGCATAAAATCTGAGGATTTTCAAACCTGTTAAACAATAAATTTGTTAAAAGTATTTGATAAAACGTAGTCAGGAGAAAAGCTCTTCTCTTCCCCTAATTGTTAAACTAAATTTGTCCTCAAAACATCTAATGCTCCTACTAAGAATATTTTTTAACTTGCTTTCAGTAACAAGACATTTGTTGTAGACAATATTTTTTAAAAGATAATGTTACAAATCAACAAGACCAATTTTAGTAGCATATTTGATGCTTACTTTGGACGCTGTTATAGAGTAAGCTTGGCCACCCCTTTTTAGCAAATGATGAAAGTAATGACACTTCCTGAACGAAGAACTTATTATCGGAAGAAGAGACTTCTTTTACGCTCGGATCTGATGACTTCTCTAACATGTTTGTTGTGGAAATATTTTAACTGTGGCTGTTTAAAACTGTATATACATTTTAAATGTCTTTTACATGTGATATTCTCTCTTGACCAAGATGTGTGTTCAAATTAATTTGTATTTATTTTTATGATACTAATATTTTTATAGCTAGTTTTGTGTATACGAGTTATGAAGTTAAAAAGCTCTCTATTGATAATTTTAGTTGATGGCACACGACCCTAAAAAATAACACTTTTAAAGATCGTTGTGAAGTCTTCTTTATAAACAGAACTAATAAAGTTTGTCAGTCAAACTAAACATTTCGGCTTAAACCTAAGCATCACTACTTGATACTTTTCCCAGAATTATCAATAAATATCTTCATTTTATAATTTTAGCCATGATTATTTTTACCCTAAACTGGGTCTTTGATTATTTTCTTTACTGTTGCGTTTTTGTACAGTTTTGCATGAGGTTTTAAATTTGTACTTAATAGTTGTCTATTATTTATTTTATGTGTCTACTTGTATAAAATTTTATACATACCAATGTATAATAAAAACACTACAAATATATTTTTAAGAGCGATCTGTAACTGTTCACTTCCCAAGATGTTAGTTATTAGCACTTCCCACTGCAATGTGGAAGTACTAACCTAATGGTTTTTCTAGTAAAGCTATGGTTTCCTAGAAAAAAGTTCACCGCTATATTACGGCCGTAATGTAGCGGTGAACGTAACTGTGACGGTGGATGCAACACAATATTCAAACAGATGTAGACAAAAACAACTTTTTACATGTTGTTTATTTTAGTTGTCAAATCTGATTTACGTATATAGTAATCGATAAGCTAGACTTTTGTTTACAAAACAATATGTGTCACCTGGCGAGAAAACCCTTAACTATTTTTCACTGCTACTTTATGTCCTCCACCGTTTTCTAGGAAACCACTCCCATCTGATAACATTGAAAACAATACTCACCGTCGTATTACGGCCGTAATGTAGCGGTCACCGCTTTCTAGGAAACCATAGCAATTAAAAGGTGAAGTGTTGTCAAATGTTCACAAACATGAACAGCAATTTGTTTCTCATATGTTATATGTAAATGAGCTTTTTTCAACCAAAGAATTGATCAATGGTTGTTACTACTTTTAGCTTTTACTATTTTTAAGATACTTTTAGTTGATGCATATAAACTAAAAACTACATTACTGTATTGTGATATCCTTGATTGGTCGAAGGCTGGAACTTACTATCGAAAGTTATTTTAATTTTAATAGATTTATAAAAAATGTTCTTAATAGTTCATGTGTTTCAATTTTTGAGGTGTAATCTTTAGCTTTATTATTTAGATTTTATTTATTTTTGATACATTTGATCTCTTAGAGACTCTCTATTATATGTTTATATTAAAGTTTTTGATACAATTGAGTGTTGTAAATTGTGTGTTACCTCCTAGTCATAACAGAACAATTTGTCTCTCTATAGTAAACATTATTCTTAAAAAGAGAAAGAAGGATTGTATAGTACCAGTTAATTCAACAATAGAACATCTTAAATTAGGCAACATTATTTTTTAAAACTTTCATTTAAACTCAGTCTAAAAAACCTGAAAAGTTAGGTAATTTGGATTTAAGAACCGTTTAGACACTATGAGTATGGGGAAAATAGCCTCTTTGTTTGAATGTTGTGAGCATAACATAACTATATAACATGCAAGGGAGTTGGAAAGGGTTGAAAACCCTTCCCCCTCTAAAGATTTTGACAGATTTGTTTTATGATGTATTATTTTTGCAGTTTTTATTGTTTTGTTAGCAACAAGTTCATACCATATCATAGTCTGTGGTATTGGTATGATACCTTCTTCTGGTGAAATAAAACCTAAACAGAAAAATTAGTAAATGAGCTAGCCTAAAATTATTTCTTTGCAAGTGAAATGTTGCGTTGCAAAAAATTGAAAAGATCCGCAATAATCACAATCTTTACTAGCAAAAAAGTGGAAACCTGAGAGAAACACCAGAACTCAAAACACATATAACGGCGGGGAGAATCAGGCTGGAACTAGCAGACGACGGTCACACAGCTGACCAACCGGCAGCTGCTACTTCCACCCAGTCGGTGCCCTTTTACAGGATTGTTATCTAAAAATATTTTGTTGTCAAAACTATTACCTAGTAAATATTTTTCAAGGACAACCCTATACATGAAAAATGCCTATTACTATTATCATCGTATTAAATATTCTCCATTTCCAGAGTTTCCGCACATCCGGTTCCCGTGTGACTGTTGCCCGAAGGTGTAGCGGAACCCGGAGAGCCTCCAGAGACACAAGAGACTGGAGTGTGGAAAGGATCCGCAGTTTCCGTGTGAGGTTTGTCCTTACCGAGCCACTCAACGGACGAATCTGCTCCGGCACGTTCGTACTCGCCACTCCGACCTAGTCTTCTTCAAGTGACCTCACTAGCTGCTGCAGACTGAGGATAAATTAGAAATGTCTTGTTAAGTATCCTGGAGGTCCTGTAGAGAAATAAGTCTGTAGAGAAGGACCTTCAGGCTACGTAACAAGGTATTTTAAATTTCAAATAAGTCCTAAACTGGAACTTTATTTCAAGAGAATAAATTATATTTTTACAATTTCTTGTTGCAATAAATGGTTTTTTGAAGTTTGTTTTGATTGTTTTAGTAATATTTTGCCCTTGAGTGATAAAACAAGTTAAATATCCGTTTGGGTAATTTGCCTTGTATTAAATTGACTTTACATTAATTTTGAGCTCTGTACAGGGAAAAATTGCATTTTCTAAAATCTAGTAAATGTTTTCAGGAACTCTTTAAGTTAGAAAAGAACATATTTTTTGCCGGTATCTTTTTACAGGCTGGGACTCGTGGTGTGGTCCTGTAATCCAGCTTCATGGAGGTCAGGTTTTGAGGATGATACAGGTCTAAAGCGGCTCAGATAGTCTCAGTGATCATCTGATGATAACCGCATCAACTCCCACCATCGTTTAGACATATCAGACCATCACCTGCGTGGTTCAGAAGTCACGTTAAGCCGTTGGTCCCTGTATTTCCATTGGTCATTGGGCTATTAATTAATGACTCATTCTAAGGAAGAGTCGGCCTTAGCTTGTAACAAGACTACACCTCATAACTCATTACTACCACTCATCACACTCATCCTTCACCACATATTTGTCTTAAAATACCCTCATGAGAGTGGTCGGCATCTCAAATAGTAATTTTTTTATTTTGACTACACACTTCTTTTTTTTTTAACTAAAACAACATTGATTGTTTGGACAGATTTTGTTGATCTACAGTACACATAATTATGTTGGTAACAGTGACAAAGATGTTTATATCAAATTTCATAGTAATCAAATCATAAAATCAGTTAAAAATTCCCATGGAGGGATGCTTGATATAAAAATGATTGATTCCTTCAGCAATCAAGAATCGGGAAGATTGATTTCAGAATAAAAAAGTATAAAGTACGAATATGATAAAATGGCTTCCATTTTGGACCTAACATGGAGTTGGATATTATCGGTAGTTTTTTCTCCTTAAAAACTGTATGTAAACGAAGGAATAAAAAACAGTAACTCCTGATTTCATCAGTTTTCCCGAAGTTTGACGCTTACTTACGTAACATCACTGCTCCGCAGGCACGCTGCTATTGGCCAGCCTCCTCGAGTCCCGGGGTTAAGCCCTACGCGTGCCAGGCCTGCTCGCGCTCCTACCGTCACGTCGAGAACCTCCACCGCCACCAGCGCCTAGAGTGTGGTAAAGAGCCGGGCTTCGCGTGTGAGTTCTGTCCTTACCGCAGCAAGCATCGCAACAATCTGCTGCGGCATGTGTTCATCCGACACAGTAGAGACGCAGTCGGCACGCAGCATCGTCTACCGCAGCAGATGTAGAGGGTGTCTGTGATCTCCTAGAACACTGAAATTTTTAAATGCTCTTTGGCGCGTAGTTGGCGTTACCTTGAATATTGTAATAATTACCATTATTCTCTCTCTGTAATTTTCTGTTTGTCATAGTTTTATTTTATCAAGATAAAAAAGGTTTTCAAATATATTTGTCAAGAACTCTAAAATCTAAGTTCTTTGTCTCCTTGCAAACTGTTAACCAAGCATTTATGATTATGCTTTAAGTTTGCTTTGTACAACTTCCGGAAGCCTTAGATATTCTGTGCGACAGTTTCCATTCAGACAGAAATAATATTTTCAACTGATAACTTTATTCTAAAATATTTAATATTCCCAGTTGTAGGACCTTATTAAAATTAATTCTTACCTTTCAGTTTGGCATTTAGTACTATAGGATCTAAAGGCCACACCGAAATGTAAGATAACTTTATGATATTGAGGTAATTTCCATTCTAAAAAGCATGTGAAAAACATGAAAATGCATCCTATTGTGTTTTATGTGGAATATTCCATACTCTTAAACTCCTGGATTCTGCTTTGATTTGAGATTCTTAGAGGGTATTTTAAGGTCATTATGGGATGAAAGGGTGAGAGTGTGATGAATTTTTGATGGATGATGATGTGTAGTCTTAATACAAATTAGGGCTGACTGTTCCCCACATTGGATCTCCCAACTTCCTTTAAAATCAGTATTCAACCCCTAGTTAGGGAAAAATTTGACGCTTCATTCTGTTAAAAAAAATGTTTTCAGTAACTTCCCTCCTCCACTACCCAACTCTCGAGCATAAAGCACTCTCCTTTGCTTCCAGGCATCGCTCTCAACTCCAGCTTGAAAGAGTCCTACTGTGTGAGAGTCGGTCGCTCCTACCGTCACATGGAGAACCTCTACCGGCATCGACGTCTAGAGTGTGGAGGCAAAGCTCCCTCCTACTGCTGCCCTAGCTGTGCGTACCGCGGCCGCCAGAAGACCCATCTCGAGAGTCATATCCTTCGCAGACATCCGGAGCTGTGCCTTAACCTGGCGACGAGTCTTAGTCAGAACTAACACGAAAGTTGCTGTTGACGATGGTAGAGTTTTTGATGTAATGGATTTGTTTTATAGTTTTTCCCAACGCTGTGTTCTTTGTGATCTTTAAAAACAATGGAAAACGTCTGGAATAATGTTTCAACCTCGGAATTAAGACTTTCATCCTGTGTGATATGTTTAGAGAGCATTTCATTTGTTTCTATGTTTACAAATCGCCCACAGTACATAATAATACTGTTATTAGACCTGACTTTATTTTTTTCTTTGACTGCAACTGTAAATACTAATTGCTGTTTGTTTTACATATGATATGTGTGAATTAAATTGAATACACTATTTTCATACGCAAATGTTTTATATCTTGTACCCAAAGCCTGTTACAATTTCTTGAATACATTTTATTGGTCAGTTTGAGCACAGAACTAAATTAATAAGTACAAATATATAACACTTTAATTATAAATTTGGTTTAAAGATTTCGAGAAACTTGGTTTAATATTATATTACCGTATTTCTTTTTGAAAAGAGTAATTAATATTTAATTCAATTTTTGTTATAAAATCATTACAGATCACAGACAACATTTTTATGATTAAAATAGTAATATCAGTGGTGGGTATGTTACTCAAATCTTTTGAACATACATTTTGTTTATAGTAGTTTTGTTTATAATAGGTGTCTTATAGTACACCTCCAAAGTGTGATTAGAAACTTCAAAGCACCGCTGAAGTTTTGAAGGAGTCCTACTCGTGTGAGAAGTGCGGTCGCTCCTACCGTTACATGGAGAACCTCTACCGGCATCGGCGTCTAGGTCGACCATCGAGGGCCCTAAGTCAGGGAATACAGTTCTCTGGGCCCAGAACCCATCCACAGTTGCCAAGCAAAGTTCCCTAGATTTAATTTTATTGTAACAGACAGATTATAAAAAAATTATGTACAGTATTTTCTATCACATCAGGAAATTATGTATACATTTCTCCAGGGAAATAGAAGGGGTACAAGCATTTTATTTTGTCTGGAAGCTCGAAAATCACTAGGACTCATGGCGTGGTCCTGTAATCCAGCTTCATGGAGGACAGGTGTTGAGGATGATTTAGGTCTAAAGCGGCTCAGATAGTCTCAGTGATCATCTAATGATACCGCATCAACTCCCACCATCGTTTAGACATATCAGAACGTCACCTGCAAGGTTCGGAAGTCACGTTAAGCCGTTGGTCCTTAGTTTGTAACAAGACTACACCTCATAACTCATTACTACCACTCATCACACTCATCCTTCACCACATATTTGCCTTAAAATACCCTCATGAGAGTGGTCGGCATCTCAAATAGTGATATAGTGATCCTGCTGGCGCCTCCTTACACAACAAGTCACATTTCCTACCAAACATTCCAGTCAGCTGAGTGTTTGTCTCTGTGTAGATGAAGGAGGCAAGACGTACAAGTGCGGAGGCTGCGGCAAGTGTTACCGGTGGGCGTCCGGGCTGTCTCGACATCGGCTGACAGGCTGCGGTAAACCTCACGCCTGTCCTCACTGTCCCTTCCGAGCCATCAAGAACAGCTCCGTGTTGCTCCACATGATGACGGAACATCCTCAGCTCGTGTCTGGCCAACCCCCCACCACTCAGTGAAAGTGTTACACCACGGAGAGAGTAACAAAATCTTACCTTCTTTGTAGTCTGGAGATCCTGATGAAACTTAGATGCTAGATGTGGTGCTGACGATCGTTTCGGTCTAATAAGACCATCTTATTAGTCAGTGCCGCGCCGCCTCCGCGTAAGCAATAATGTGTCGACACCTCTACCATCCCCCCGCGTTGCCAACGAATGTAAAGTTTGCCCCATGTAAAGTGTAAATAAACAGTGTATATAAACAGTTGTAGTGTTAGTTTAGTTTAGTGATCGTGCTCTGAAGATGGTCTTATTAGACCAAAGCGATCGTCAGCACCATCTAGCATGAAACCGGAAATCATAATTTATTAAAATCTTACCTCTTAAACAAAGGACAAATTTTTTTAAACGTTATTCAATATGAAAAGTTTAACAAATGTACCTAAAAAATATATTTGTAGAATAAAGTTTGATCTTTTTCAAAATAATTAATTAGATTTTTCTCAGCTTGTTGTAAAACTTAAAAGGTACAGTATCTAAAATAATAACACCATGTAAGTAAATAAAAGTGGTATCTTTAGCGGATCCGTGGCAGATTGGTATCGAGCGCGACTCTGGAGCTCATCACTCCGGTGGCGCGGGTTCGATCCCCGCAGTCACCACTATTTGTAATGTGACTATACGGTGACGCTAGGTAAAGGTCGAGGTTGAGTGGTAGAGAGGACTTTGTAGTCCTAACTTCGCCTCGTTAAACAAGACAAACTTTACCTTTTTTTTACCTCAAATATTTGAATAGAAAACAGAAGGGTTGCTTAGAATGCTTCAATTTACTATGTTTTTTGTACTTGTAAGTAAACAATAAACGTATGTTATTGGAAAAATGTGTCTTTATTTAAATCACCAAACCTATGTAAGGCATTTTATTACAATGTGTCTACAAAAAAATATTTATTCAACATGTTATTAGATTAATACCAGTCTGCCAGATTTGAATACCAAATGCGTTTTCAAAACCATCATGATAAATTGTTTGAAAATTATTATCAACAAAATATATAGAATAGCTGGTGTCTGGTAAGTAGATAACTTAAAGGCTCAAAATAAAGGATAACTTTATTTCCCAAAAACGCTATAGTGGGGCTGCTTGTCTTCACATTTTGGGGCAATAAAAAACGAAACAAAAGTATCGGTGATGGAAAATAATTTGGGTAAACAAACAGTGAATTATAAATATTAAGTTATAAAAAATTATTTATCGGTTGATATTATGGTCTGCAGATAGGAACATAGTTCTCGAAAGGCCTTACCAACTATACAAGTTTTTATTTATTTAAAATTAAGGTATTTTTTTATGTTTTGGAAGATTGAATTTTTTCACTTGGTTTTGCTCCATGGCCATAATTTAAAATCATTTCCTGCAGATATTATAACTAATTTAACCCCACTGTAACCGTTTACTCTTTTGTCGAATTACGGTATATAAAATATGTATATATGAATAAAGTAATAACAGTTTACGTAACGAAACTGTTTCATAATTATTCAACGTAACGCCTGCATTTATCCGTCTGTAGTACAACAGCTCACAGGTGATGTGTTGCGTTTTTGCTTTGCAGGCGTTAGTAAATTCCAACAACCCGCGTTCATTCGCGTCTTCAATTTTTATTCAAACAATAATCGCTATCAATATTTTTTATTGTTCTGATACCATATACAAAGGTTTCAAAGGATCATAGCATTATCTAATTTTATTGGTTTAATGTCGTTCTTGTTAGTGTATACTGTATTGCAAATTTTGACTTCCACCAGACGGTTTTCCATTGTACCGGTATAAAGATACAGTTATATTTACTCCAGTATCTAGATCGCTTACATTCCATGCATTTCCCAATCCAAACTTTCACCGAATGTAAGTGAACATTGGTACAGTTGGGTATTTGAGCCTGTCCTTTTATTTCAGGGAATCGGCGTAAATGTGTTGCTGCTGATGTTTTGAATAAATAAACATTGTTGGTAGTTCAAAGTACAATACATTTTATTTCTTATTTAAATAGGATAAACTATAATAACAAAAAGGTTCAATAAAATAAATTTGTACGATTGGTATGCTCAATTTGCAGATCAAAATTAATTCTTCCACCGTTCATATAAGGTCAAATAATAAACTTGTACAGGATTTCGACCGTAATTTATACCCATCCATCCCCTCCTCATTATTGCCTTTTGAATAAATACAGTTTATAATACAACACTGACCATGGGACTTAATAATGCCCTTTGGTCCCTAAAAATCCATCTGCAAAACTATTTAACAACCTAAAAATTAAAAATTACTATTCTAGTTCTATTAATATGGTTTATGCATAAATAAGTTTACATCAAATGGGTTTCTAATAACATTTTAATGTCGTGGAGGGTTTTGGCTCTTCATAGCTAACCATAAAGAAGGGATTTTGCCTCTCTGATGAAAAAAATAATTGGCGGATAATTAGGTTAAACAACAAATTATTCATGTGAAATCTGGTTATGTGTTACTGCAGTTCTTGAAATTGAAATGAATCTGGTCAGTAACATGCGGTAATATTGTTCATATGTCCTGGTTCATTTTTCGAGACACCATAGGACGGAATAATGGGAAATTCCGTTTTGAAAGCGTAGATAATAACACAAAATAACGTGGCAAAGCAAGAAGAGTCAACGACCCGCCCGTATGATGTTGCTAGTACGCATGTTTTAATTACATCAAATCGTTACTTCAGCAAGAATCGATTAGATTTCCAGCATCCCATCCGCCAATCGGCATTTGCTGCCGCAAAACAGCTGTGAATTGTTCCAATGCCAACGCTTGCTTGATCTGCGCCCGCCTCCGCGTCGTGTACTCTGTGGTTTCCGTTTCCTGTCGCGAACATAACCTCTCGCTCAGCTGTTTTGAGATGTTGTGTTGCACCGGGCGTGGCACTGCCTAGCGACGCAGTTTCAACTCAAGCAGGCTGCTCCTGCTCCGAACCAGACGGGTTTTTTGTTTATTGTGGATAGGGGGGATCTGTAAAAGGTCGGGCTGAATAATAACTTCGGCGTCGGGCTATTTTCTCTCCCTTCTTTCCCCTGCCTGTTTGCTCCTTGTCGGTTGGGTTTCTTTTGAACTTTGAGATTTAGTCTTTTCAAAGCAACTGCTTTCAGGTTGGGGACTAAGGGCCTGAGAAACCTTTGGAATGTAAATGAGCAAATATTTTGCAACTTTTATACTGTGGCTATTCAACCTCCTTTTTTGTTAGAGCGTTGTAGTTTTTTTAATTAAAATGATGAATCATTATTAGATATAGGTAGTGATTTTATTTTCATCTGTCAGAGTTTGGTTAAAATAAAACAAAATTACCCGCTATACTTTGCCAAATAGTTATTCTTAGAAAACAAAAGTAATTTACTTTTCTACTTTGAAATAGTTGTGCACATTGGGTTTTCTGATGTAAACGTTAAAAGAAAGGATAATAAAGGAGGAAATTACGAATAATAAATAAACAATCGGTTTTGGATTTCAATCTTGTCATAACAATGATAACTTATAATAATTAAAAATTTAGGGCAAACCACTAATAGGTGTTTGTGTCTACTAGAACGCCTTTTTGTTTTATTTTCAACAATACATATTTGTTAAAAATAAACAATACGTTTGTACGCATTCTTACAATTCTGACATAGTGATTTTGCACACAGTATATCTCCCGAATGTTTCATTTGAATTGTTGCTTTTGTCAAATACAATACTCATTGTGGAGTGTATATCTATATTTCATTTCCCTTTTCACGAAGGTACTCTGGGGAAAGTAGTAATCATAAATCAATGGAAAATTTACAATAAATATAAATTCTGTGGTCGCGGAGTTTCAGTCAGCAAAGAATCGTGTCAATGATTACTAATCTACTGAATTCAGTAGATTAGTAATCATTGATCGTATCTACTAAAACCCATAATCAATGCTCCTTATAACCATTATTATTGATTGAAATACTAAAATTTTTGAGGAGCGCCGAACTGAAATCAGCCACGAAAGGCCGCAGGAATTACCGAAGTGCCGCAAATGACAAAGAGCAGGTACGAATTTCGAAGGCTGTGGCGGTGACGAAGGTATTCCGGCTGAGCGGCGGCAGCAAAATCAAGATGGCGTCGACGAATGTTGTTCTGTTGGTAACAAGTTTCTCACGGGTCGACAAACATAACGGGGCGCCGCCATACTTTCCCGAGTGTTTTGTAAAAGCCGTAACCGAGGTAATCCGGCACATCGGTCTGGCTCTACTCTGTGGTCTAACTGCTGGTGAATATTCTGTCAGCTGTTTCAGTACCATCAGCTTATGCTGATATAAATCATATTGTCGGAAAATAGTTAGTTTGTATCAACAACTTCTCAAAACTAGTAATATTATTAAATATATGCGTGAAACTTCAAACTGTATATTTTGTAAACCTTCGCCCCTGAATAAACAAAATAACTACATATCCCTTATTTGTTAAACAATTTTATTCTAAGGATTCGGTAATTCATTCAGGGACGAATTTTAGAGTGGGAGCGGAAAGCATACCCACGGCTGGTGGAAATGTGAGGAATAATGTATCAAAATTAGCATTTCATAGCGATCTCAGTCCCTAAATTTACTGTGAAAATAATAGTGTCAAATAGTATGTATTCCAAGGCTAGGTTTTAACGTTTTATAGTGTAAGTGCAACTTTAAAATACGAAGGCGAGAGCCACACACCCAAAATGGATAGTGACAAAGCATCTTGCATTGATAACAGAGTATCGAATATACCGTTGATGTATCAGCAAACCCTTTGGGCTTTGACATAACAATAATACAAAAACACATTCCTCTGTCATTTTTTTCTTTTAATTCCCCTTCAGGCGGCCACCATAAAACCTGACGAAAGTTGTGTGTTGACAAAAGCAAAGCAATGCATCGAGTCAAGTGTACTAAACTATTCCAAGGCCGCACTGGTGGTCAGTCAAGTCTGTCTGTCTCTCAGTGTGGCTTGGCCGAGGGGAACGACTTGAGTTAAAACTCACGCTTGTCATTGAATATACAAACGTGCAAGAAGAACAGTCCTGTGTGAGAAATGAGAATGAGCTGATATTGCGAAGCGCATCGCAAGAATTATTGAGGAAGGTCGCGCTCTGATATCTCAGACTAGGGCGTAGACAAGGGGGGTCGAGGTTATCACAGTGTACAATAATAAGATATAATACAGTTGTTATTGTATTCTGTGGGGTCAGGGGAGCCCGCGCCAAAACAGTCTGTATAGGATATAATGAATAAACAGTAGAATAATTATTCTATGGGCGTTTTGATTACCATGAACTGTACAGCAAATGATATCATTCACAAAACACAAAACCTACTATTAATACTATCTTGTAAGCTAAGATAAACATTCAGCTAAGTAAATATAAACATTTTCCGATCTATAATACGAGCAAAAAAAACGGCGGAAGTAACTACGACTCTCGCAAGGTAGCCAAATCCCAAAAAGCACCGAACTGGTTTAGTAGATTACCATATGGCACCGTGGACATTACATGGATTCGTTTATTTGCGATCAAGGGTTAAATTCTTGGTTATCCATCTAAAATCTACAGGTTATAGAACGTATAAAACCCTTTCAAGAGTCCTGAGACTACTATCTATTAAAATAAGTATTTAAACTCTTTGATAATTAATGAATAACACAAAATAGTACTGCTACATTTTTTTTCAAACGATCAAATTTAACAATTCTGTTGTATACTCCTAACTTTAAACACCTTTTTAGCAACTTACTCAATAATTAGAAATTGAACTTATTTCGTCTGACCAAAATGTTAACTACTATGTTAAGTTCTGTCAGAGTGCTTGTATACAAAACAAAACGTCCGATCACCGCATTACTACTAATTGATATAAATCTTTCGGTTTTAGGAGAAAAGTCCACAAAATCTCCTAACAACCAACCATTTTACATCAAAATGTATCTAATTTTCCCCTTTCTGCTGAAGGATATTGCTTACCTCCCCCCTATTTCCAAAGTAAACTTTGATAATTAATGAATAACACAAAATAGTACTGCTTTTTTCAGATCAAATTTAACAATTCTGTTGTATCCTAACTTTAAACACCTTTTTTAGCAACTTACTCAATAATTAGAAATTGAACTTATTTCGTCTGACCACTACTATGTTAAGTTCTGTCAGAGTGCTTGTATACAAAACAAAACGTCCGATCACCGCATTACTACTAATTGATATAAATCTTTCGGTTTTAGGAGAAAAGTCCACAAAACTCAACAACCAACCATTTACATCAAAATGTATCTAATTTTCCCCTTTCTGCTGAAGGATATTGCTTACCTCCCCTTATACCAGTGAGACCATCAGGTAATCCACACTATGAACATGATTCTCCTAACCCCTTCCCCTTATTCCAAAATCCTGATTACGTCACTGTTTCAGAACTTCCGTTTCCGTTGGTTTCTCACCGCCGCCGTGTCCAAGCGTAGTTCTGTTTCATGCAGTCCATTGTTTTCAACGTGCTTTGGACTGTACTTCTTACTGCGCTGTGTATTCGATGCGCCTGTTTTGTCCTTGACGGGTCTTTCTTCATGTTCTCAGATATCGATTTTATTTTGTTTGGCCTCTCCTTTCCTTTGTACGGTTGAACAAAGATGGTTTCCAGAACCTGGTTCTGATCCGGTCCACGGTTTGCTCTTTTTTGTTGCCGTCGCTTCAAGAGCTCTTTGTTCAGCAAACAACTTGTGTTGCAAGGTTCGCGGATTGTTGAAAACCATCTGTTGAGTAGTGGTGATGATTGGGTTGACTCTGTGGCCAGAGAACGCAGATTAGAAAGAGTGAAATAAGTAAAACCCTTAGCAACAGTGGTGGGAAGAAAATTTAGTAAACTAAATGCGGAATTTTGGGAGACATTTTGTCTTCTAAAACAAAAAGATGTAATACGCCGATTTTTTAAAAAACACAGTACGTAGTAGTTCTTTAGGATTAGGCGTTTTACAGGCACACTGAACCTACAGTTCCTAACATTTGCACTGATAGCTAAAATATGTTCGGATTATATAGTGAAACAATTTGAATTAACGAATGACAACGTAAAAACTGCAAAGAGATCTCGATGTAAAAATGAGTGGAAAATTTAAACTACATTGAAATGTTTGACGAATTGATTTATTTTATATTATTTATTTACAAAATTATCTTGTCAACTTTAACTATATTTAACTTTATGGATTCTGCCCAAACATGTCAGGGGAGTAAAAGTTTCTGAAGAGGGACAAACATGTCAGGGGAGTACCTTAAAGTGGTTGGTGGGGGTTGGAGGTTTCAACAGGACCAAATATACACCTGAGGTTTCAAGTAAATAAACCAGGCCGACACGCAGCTACATATTATTTATTTACAAAATTATCTTGTCAACTTTAACTATATTTAACTTTAAGAGCAAGCGCCAAAATGGATCTGCCCATATAAAGTTTCTGACTGCCACATAGAGTGACATACTAAAGACACATTAGGGACAAACATGTCAGGGGAGTACCTTAAAGTGGTTGGTGGGGGGTTGGAGGTTTCAACAGGACCAAATATACACCTGAGGTTTCAAGTAAATAAACCAGGCCGACACGCAGCTACATATTATTTATTTACAAAATTATCTTGTCAACTTTAACTATATTTAACTTTAAGAGCAAGCGCCAAAATGGATCTGCCCATATAAAAGTTTCTGACTGCCACATAGAGTGACATACTAAAGACACATTAGGGACAAACATGTCAGGGGAGTACCTTAAAGTGGTTGGTGGGGGGGGGTTGGAGGTTTCAACAGGACCAAATATACACCTGAGGTTTCAAGTAAATAAACCAGGCCGACACGCAGCTACAGCTGTAAGCGCTAAAGCGCCGCTTGCATGAGTGAATCGAATGTCCAAGCCGTTAGTCCATTCCATTGGTCGTTGGGGTTTTAATAATGCTCCAATCTGAGGAACATTCGGCTCTAGTTTGTAACAAGACTACGCCTCATCATCCATCAAAACCCCATTTTGAAGTTTGATAAGTTAGATAAAAATACTTTTGGGCAAATATTATTAGGAAAAACAATTAAAGTTAATACAAATTTACACAAAATATCTCAAAGGACTTTTGAATTATTAGTTATTTTCAAAAATTTACAAAATGGCGGATTACGGCTAAACTAAGCCGAAATAAAAACATGTTTCAAGACATTTTCGATTTACTTTTGTATGCAGAATCCGGTTCTGTATAGCGCGCTACACATTTTTGTGACACCCTGTATATTGTAGAATGTTTCTGCAACCAAAACATGTTTGAGGCGAGCGCACACGGTGTGATTGTTCTGCAACTAGTTGCAAACCAGTTGCGCGTGCAACAGCGTGACCTCGGCAACGTATCGGAGTGGGGAGGAACACACGACGCAACTGGTTTTCAACGATCTCAAACCAGTCTGAAACCAGTCACGTACATCCGGGCCCGCAGTTGCAGACTTTAGTTACGTTGCGTTTTGTTATAGTATATTGTCGACATGAGTGATCAAGAACTCAACCTGAAACTAGTTGAAGCTGTGGAGAAGCACGAAGTCTTATACAATTACCATCTGCCAGGATACTCCAGGAAGGATGTCACGGATAAAGCATGGAAAGAGGTGTCTGATGAATTAGATTTGCCAGGTGAGCCAACGTATTAAGTGCAAAAACTATTTGAATCAATCAAGGACTACATTATTATTTTTATACAGGGTGAGTTTTAAATGCCCCCACCATAACTGTTGAAAAAGGGAATATTTTTAAAACCCCGTTAGGGAATGTTTTTACTAAATTCTACAATTTGTTTTGACGTACTTTGCGTCACCCCCCTCCACCTAAAGTCTAGGGGGGGAGGGCATCCCAATGTTTTAAAATACAAACCCTCCCTCCTTGTGGCTACTCAAAAGAAAGGGAATTTTAATCCAAATTCAACGACGCAAAGAAACATTTTTTATCTCGACTCGTTTTTTTGTAATACTTTTTTGTAAGATCACAAGAAATCAGGTTTAAAATGCCACATTTCACGTACAATTTTTGTTTATGACACATATTTCTTCTAAATACTCTATTGGATTATGTTATAGGGTTGTGATATTTATTCTATTTGTTTACAATATGCAACAAACAAAACATATGAATAATATAACATTAACATTTAACAATAATACCAACAGCACAATTTTCAAGAAACGTATTTTGTCATTAACAAAAGTTAGTATATGTGAAATGTAGCAGTTTAAACCTGATTTCTTGTAATCTTTTAATAGTATTACAAAAACGAAGTCAAATTGAACGTTCGGCTAGATTATGATGTCTTGAGGCCTGCACTCAAATTCCTTCCTGTTTTTGAACTAAGTTGTCTAAGATAAAAACTGCTCTTGCCATGGTAATACTTCTACAAAAGGTTCACGGCATCAAAACTGCAAACTTTTCTGCTGCCATTCCACCAACATATTAAATTGTTTTCTTCCACGGCTCAACCTAGTTCAACATCCATTAACGCTATCAACAGTTTTGCTTGAAAACCCCTCACCTAGTTGCGAGTCAGGGTAAATGCCAACCCAATTTCAAAACTGTAACTGATTTACAGATAACCTTTTAGTAAAAGTTACATTTTTCCTTTTGTTTGAGCTTCTATAACTTTTTGTTTCAGTGCAAGATTGCAGAGAAAAATGGAGAAATTTACGGACGGTGTTTTGAGAAAATTGAAACCTACTCCCATCGGTTCCCGAGGAAAGAGAAAGGCGTACTATTTGGAAAATGCGATGCAGTTTTGTGTGCCATTCATAAAACAATGATTCCCTTCACAACGGAAATGTTCCTGCATCACCCAACACCAAGCAGGCAATTGATGATGCTGAAGATTCGAAACCCCAAGTTGAGGATTCCACCCAATCAGAAGAAGAATTCACAAATTTACCTCAAAATTTCTTATCAATGTCTCCCTCGACTTCGGATGAGTCACCACAACAAAGTATAACGCCTTCTGTAAGTTCTTCGTCAAAGAGAACTTCCCAAATCATGAAGAGAAAGAACCAAAGCTCTGCACCTGAATACTTTGAGATCAAAAAGGCAAAATTGCCTAACAACCCCGCGGAAGACACTATCAATCAGATTATTGATAGACAACAGAGCATCAAGATGTTCCTGTTAAGTTTGCTGCCAGAACTAGAAGACTTGAGTGATACTCAAATCAAGCTCTTCAAGCGACAAGTTTTAAAGGTCATTGATGACATTTCAGCATAGACACATGAAATTTGAGATGTACCAAAGTTATGGTGGTTTTATTTGTACGACTTGTACTTCAACCATTAGGCTACGCACTTCTCTAAAGTCCATAAATTAATAACTAATAACTTTGTTAGAATATTATTTAATCCATGAATTGTATTGACTTATTATTTTGAATTATATTTTCTATTTTGAAAATTATGTATAATACTGTAGTAATTGCATTCAATTAAATTACTGTGATGTAATTTTTCCAATTTGTCCGATGTAAATATTTTATAAGTGGAGATTTTATTTTAAAAACAAAAAGTGTTAGCATGTAAATTCTGTTGTAAAAGGTTAACGTTACTTTGTAAATAGTATTAAAAGCACACACAAAATTATAACAGTGGGTTCAAATTAACTGTTATTACAAGTTAATTAAGTTCCAGAAAATGAAAATATAATGTTGTATGCAAAACTCTTCGTATATTTTTTATTTACCCCGGTTTCTGTTGTAAATTCAGCTGCTGTCAGCTTTTTTTCTCAGTTGAAAGCTATAATTTCCTAGGAAGCGGTGAATGCTAAATATTACGTCAGTATTATGACGGTAAACCTTTGTTTTCAATGTAATCGTATGGAAGTGTTTTCCTAATGAGCCGCTCCCATATGATTGCATCGAAAATAAAACTCACTGTAATAAATCGGTCAGCGCTGTTCTGGAAAACCGTAGTTTTAGGATAAAAATGCCCTCCAAAAGACCTATAAAACACAAAAGTTTTCATCAAAATTGACCACATTTTCCGGGGTTGAGTCCTCGGCCCTTCTGTATCCCCGGTAGTTCATGCTTTTAGGACCTCATGATCCTATAAACATCTCCCCACATTCCAAAATCCTGGCTACGGTACTTAAATAACACTTTTAAATATTCTATTCAACATTTAGTCATTTCAAAGATCATTGTAGCTATTCTCATTGAAACTAATAATTATTGTATCATCGGCATATCGCAAGATAAAAATTTAAATTATTCCTAAACAACATGTTTCAAAACATGATTTCCAAACATTATTTTGTGTGTTGAAGAAAGTTTTAGTTAATTAAGAGGTGTTATATAAGTTACTTCAGATAAGATAACTACGACGAAATAATAGTTGGAAAATGAGAGGGTTTATTATGAATTCAATATAAAAGCGTGGGACGTGTGTTCAGAGGAATGAACTCTGCTTTTGCTGAGTACGGTAATTTAATAAAATTCCACTTCTGCGCCTGGGCTCACATCAAGTTTGTCGGGTCAATAACTTGTACAACCTTTCAGTATGCTATTTATAAACTAGAGGCAGCATTTTCAAAATAATGGAAAAAAGAAGGAGAGGCGACTGTACATACTTGTAACATAATTTTAAATACATTTACGCTTCAAAATCAAATTTTGAAGCATTGCGGAAAGCTCTAAAGACCACAGCGAGAATTTATTATCCCTGACATTTTCAGATGAAATATAATGGATTCCAATGGAAATGGATGCTGGGAGTGGGTTTGCGCTGGGAGGCACTCCTTTTTCCTAAAAATGTGAAGCTAATTTTATTTTCTTTGTGACTGTCAAAATTACTTTATAAAAACTGTAGCGCTATGAAACCCGAGTTACTGTTCAATAAATCAAAATAATTTATTTGAAAGATACATGGATTATAATCACTTATATAATGAGTAGATAACATGATATTTAGAATTAAACCTAGGCCTATTTTCTTTCTTGTTAGAATCCCCTGGAATTGCCACCATTGTACTACTTTTATACATGTTGTGCTATGTTGCCGGATGTACTCGTTCGTTTTAACAGCAAAGAAATCACTAGTATACTAAACTGAGATTCATTATTTTATATTATTGTTGATGAATTAAAGTCGTCAACAAATTAAAATTTTATTATTTTTTGATACATTTTAAGTGTTAAATACCCTCAAGTGCCGGTTGTATAGTTTCTAACTTGATTTTTAAAACCGGTCAGATACACATTTTTTGTAAGAGTTTTGAAATCTGGCAACACTGGCTTCCCCTTCTCATTTCTTGTTCGTTGGCTTCACTTCCTCTGCTGCGCGATGCCTCCATGTTTGATAGCCTTGTTGAGTTAAGTTTGATGTATTCCTCTTTATTTTTACTTTATTATAAGTTATTATTTGAAATTTAAGACTGAATGACTCTGAACAATGGCAAACGATCAGCAATTTTGTTTGAGGTGGAATAATCATCAAAGTACCTTAGTTTCTGTCTTCGATAATCTGTTAGAAAGTCAAACGCTAGTCGACTGTACATTGGCAGCTGATGGACAATATCTAAAAGCTCACAAGGTGGTTCTATCAGCATGCAGTCCATATTTAGAGGTATGTATTCCTTTTCACTTAATCATTCTCTTTAATTTTCGTCTTATTTAGAGTTTCAGGTTTAGTTTATATTCAATGGCCTCTTTGGGTCGGCGTCCAATCACCCCCGCCATTGCATATCGGGGAGGCTCAAAACCATGTTTATTTATCCTATTGATTTTCTAATAAAAAATGTTGACATGACTTAAATGTTTGACGAGCTTTATGTAGTCAAAGACCACTATTTTGAAAGATGGTTGTAACGTACACCTAAGCTAGGCTAGGCTTGGACCTGAAAGTTTCTATTTCAAACTCCAAATCCTACCAGGCTTTGATTAGTCTTCTTAGGCGGAGACCTTGCCATAAGATGATTTTGGGTCTTAGTTGGTGAACCCTACCTAGTGCTTATAAGAGGGAGGATGTCCGTGTTGTACAGTTCGGCCTAGGTCACTAGGTTGCGTCTCATTAATGGAATAATAAATACCTAGAAGTTTCCTCTCTGATCTCCCAACTACCTTCTGTTGTGTATGCTGTAAAAACTGAAAACATCATTTTAATTACATTTTTTGGCTTTAATGGAATATACTATTTATAGAGGGATGTTAAAGGGGGTTTGAACATTTTATGAATCGGGTCTCTCGTCAATTTCTATGTTTGATAGGGGTCTTTTATCCTTGCTTTGGTTAACCAAATTATATTTTCTAAATTTATTCTGAAATTGTACAAGTCAATCGTTACTCTCACAAGTGGTGGCCTGAAATATATCTTTGATTTTAAAGTTTTGAAAGCAAGATGTAAAGTGAAGGTAAATGTTTTGTTTCCAGGCTATTCTCTGTCAGAATTTGGACAAACATCCGATCCTGATCTTGAAAGATGTAAAGTTTACGGAACTGAAAGCAATGTTAGACTACATGTACAGAGGAGAGGTGAACATCTCGCAAGAGCAACTCACGAACTTCCTGAAGGCGGCGGAATCATTGCAAATCAAGGGACTGACGGACAGCGGTGGAGGGGGAGGAGGGGATCTGCGAGATAAACGACCCGACTTACGTAAACCTCTGACCCAACCAGTGCCTCACATACCTCAGCCCAGACCTGTAGTGCCTCACGGACTGCTCGACCAGAGAAGATCTCTACCGCACTTCCCCCTTCACATCGCCGACATGCAGCCGCAGAGTCCGCAAGTAGCGCGGGAAGGCAGCACCTCACCCACCGCCCGCAAGCGCCGCAGACCCAACAGGCCCAGCAGCGACGACTCCAACTTCGTCTCCACGCCCAACTCGCTGAGCGAGAACCAGCCGGACACTAGCGACTCGTGTGACCTGCCCGTCAAACCGACGACCAACTCCGTCACGAGCAATGTTCCTAACTCAACCAAAGCACCCGAGACTGACACGACGCCTCAGCCGACGCCCCAGCAGAACTCGGAGCAGATGAAGCAAGTGAGTGTGAAGAAGGAGTTCAACGAGAGCCTGCTCACCCCCAAGACTGAACTGGACTACGACAGCGACAACAGCATGGAAGATGTCACGTCTGAAGAGCGAGGATGAAGACGATGTGGACCTCAGCAAACCCGGACCCTCATTCTCGGCAAACAGTCAAGGTAAACATCCTTCACATCATTTATTGTTGTTGAAATTTTAGATGATTATTTGTTATAAGCAATTGACTTTTGAAATAACTTACCATTAACATGTCTTTTTTGAAATATTGTAGCTGAGGTTTCTTAAGTTATACTTTCAATTCAGAATTATTATTTTAATCAAATGATTTAGGCCTAGTGTTCTACATGTATTCACAACTTATGTTGCAATACTAAATAATTACCTTATACAGTAGAAACTATAGTTTGACACCTTTTTTGGTGACTTGGCAACGCTAAAGAAAAATAATTTACTATAGTAAAGATTAGTATAAGCAATGTCAGGAGTAAAATTGGGAATTCTCACTTTATGTCATTGAATGAACATAATTTAGTGATATTTGAATACTTCAAATATCCTTAGGGTAGTTTTACAGCAGATCCTATCGGTTCACTGATAGTAGAACCATCGAGTTTCAATTTTAATCCCCCAAGTTGTTTTATTTTTTTCTCTTAGCACTTGGTAGTTTTCATTTTGAAATATCTGTGGTTCTCTCAACGCTCGGATTGTACAAAATTTGTGTTTGTGATTGTAGGGTTCCCACCTTGGGTGGGCGGCGACGGTTCCAACGACGACAGCAACAACATCTACTCCCCCGACGTATCTGGCACTCCTAACAATCAGAATAATAGTCAAGGTAAGACTAGCAGTCCTCTACGAAACCATGATTACCGAGGCCTGACAATATCCTTACCCAAGTTCTCCTCAGACTTTGGCTCCCTTGCTAGGCCCTTCCGCCTCCGTGAACCACTGACGTTGTTAACTTAGCGTTTGAACCTGATCCAGATTTTAAGGAAAATTTACTAGTAATTCTCATTCTGGTCTATCGATGGGGTACCGGTATTCAACTTTATTTATGTCTAACAAATTTGTTGTAAAATCTTTGAATGTGATTGTTAAACAGATATTGAATTACTTAACCGTGTTGGTTACTGCACTGTCGTAAAGTTTACTGTCAAAGTATCGTTAAACACTTTCTTAAAGACTAGCCAAAGTCTTAACTGTTAAAATATTCCACTGTAAACAACCTTTTTAAACACGGGAATCAAGCATAAAGCTTAAATAAAATATTAGTCCAAATAGTTGAAAATTAAATTGACCAAAATCTCCTCTCCTTTTTGTCATGGTCTCTTTACTTTTACCCTGTTCACACTTCTGGAGGATTTGTGTAAATATTCTCTACAATATATCAGATCAATTCGCTAAAGAAGAATGTTAACTCATTATACTGAAAGTTATGTTGTAAATAGTGCTTTGTGCAGCAAGTTTTGGTAACGGTGAACTCTCTACTTGGCCTCGTCCTTCAATAAAATTTTGGAAAATTTTCTTTGCTTGTTTCAAGTTAGGTTTACACTTTTGCTAAAGGTCCTGGTAATTAACATATATTTTTTCAACCAAATATTTTGGTTAAGGTCCCGGTAATTTTAAGTATATTTTTCCAACTAAACTTTTTAGGGTCCCGGTTATTAACAAAACAATTTTCCAACAGCTTTTGTTAGGTTTTTGTTTTGGTTTTAACAGGCGACATTTGGACAACTGCAACTAGAATAATTAATTAGTTTTTGCCAACAGAATTTTTCCTTTGGTTTTTAATATTTTGTAAACAAAGGACAAATTCTAATGTATGTTTTTTTCTGCTTTAGTTGAAGTAAAATTTAACGGTACCGTAAAAACACGCATGGCACTAAAGTTTGTAAAGTCAACTTGTTTTTTTTCAAACAGTTCAAGTGTTGCCTTTTAGTTTTATAATTTTGATTGATCTTTTGGGTGTTTAAAACAGTTGAATCAAATTGTAAATACATTTCAAATTGGGAATGTAACTTTCCAGAAGTTTCAAGGCACCTGGCCTCGGGGAGTTTGCGAGTGTTTGGTGTAGCATGCATTTTCACTCACGACCCATAAAGTTTGCCGCTAAATTGTCAGGGCCTAGGCAGTCCTCGGAAGTGTTAGGTACACGTAGGCTAGCCGTATGTACTAACGTGGCGTGGCGTGGTGTTGTGTTGCTTGCATTGTCCGTGCATCTTGCGGTTGTGGTGGTAGTTAGCCCTTCCTCACTGTCCTGTGTCTATCTGTCTGTCTCGCGTGCTTGCGTCACCGCGCCGAGAGGTAAGTTACACCGAGACTCTACGTGACTCTTGTTCACTCTGTTGTACTCTTGCTATTAACCGAGTACGCTCTCGACTGTCGAGGCGGAATCTTAGCCTAGGAGTGTCTACTTCGTCCGCACATCCGAGAGGGAGAAGAGGAGAAGAACGACCGAGAAGAAGATGACCAAGGGGTGTGAGTACTAGCTTAGGCCTAGTGTTAAGCGGCTGCGAGCGTAATTCGGATGTGATATTTCCTATTTTTTCCGTTAGGTTTGCAAACAAATCCCGAACAAGGTTTTATTTCGCTCTGTGTAATTTGCGTGCCGGTTATTTTCTTAAGCAGCGTACATTTTGCGATCGCCTATACGCAAGCGTAATTTGAGTTACACCTGCTTAATGTAATTTCTCAAGCGTAATGTGTTATTTCTAATCAAAGAAAAACTTAAATGTGAGATTAATTGTTTTTAAAGTTGCTGACTTAGATTTGTGTGCAAACCATTCGGAAATGTGGAGGAAGTATTGCATAGCTCTTGCGTTTTTATTAAAAGTTGTCAGTTGGGAAATTTTTTCCCGTAACGAACAAGCTGGAAAAAGAAGAGGATTTTCTTGGTTTGTATATTGGTAAGTTGGGTTACGATGACACATTTTTTGATCAGTTAAAGTGTCTGGTTTTTAATAACTAACTTTTGTTTAGCATTTTTAGTAACCAGGTCCCGGTAATCTCACACATCTTAAAAGTCTAAAAATATTCTTATAGAGTAATTTCTTTGAATCGTTGAAAGTTGTGGGTAAGCAACTTGTTTAAAGGTACCGGTATCTTCATATGATCACCCTGAAGAAAGAAGATTCAGCCTACTTTCTTTTCAAAGGTGGGTTTCACTTTTTTACTTAATCAATTAAATTCAATTATAATAATTTTTTTATTCAATCCGATGGCGTTAAAGTTTTAGACTCTATTGTGGTCTTAATGGTCAGTTTTCAATTTAAACTTAAGACTTTAGCTTATTAGACAAGATTAACGTATTTTCAGTAATTATTGCATTTTAATTGTTTAACTATTGGTACAGGCCTTTAACCAGGGCCTTCCAATAAGTTGGATATCAGATCAGTAAACATAATTTTTTAAAGTTTTATTACAATTATTTCATGACCACTTTAGTTTAATTTAATATCTACCATCATTATTAACGATAAAATAAGTTTTTTATCAATCAATTGAATACAAAATATTAACTATTGTCATCTCAAGTTTTTCCAACCACTCACTACTTTTACATAAACTGTCAAATTAGATTTATAAATAAATTGTACAAGTCTTTTTACCTGCTTGATGAGGAATACAGAAGATACAAATTTTGTTTCTAGTCTTACAATGATGACAATTTTTCAAATTGATGTTCTAGTAAAAACATAACTTAACTCTAAAATACAGTCATATTTTTTTTAAATTGTCTTTAAAATTTAAAATGAGTTTAAATCAGTACCTAAATATTTTTTTGGGGAAGTATGAAACAACAGTTTTTCTAAACCAATAAACAAATACATCATTTAGAAGAAAAGTAATTAAGTAAATAAAAAATTTAATAAATCCTTGATGCTTACTTTGGCCATGTTCATTTTTGGAAGTATTTATGATAAATTATATCTTTTTTCCATTTGTAGCGTAATATGATAATAAATTTTGAGACAAAAATTCAAAGTTGACTAATTTAAAAAACAATAACATAAATACAAAAATAAAGTAATAAAAAAATGAATTGTCAATAAGCGTGTTAAGTAAACTGTGGTGTCAGGACTGAAGCAGGCTCGGGTCCCTGGGGTCGGGTGAAAGCGGTGTCTGCGGGTGAAGCAAGAGGTGGAGGGTCGGAGTCTTGGGCTTGTATGAGACTAAAAAAAAAATGGATAACTCAGGGAACCGGCACTCTAGGCAATCTGCTGAATTCGTGGGTGGTGTTGGATCCTAGACCTATCCGGACTTGGGCCTCGTGTCAGCCTGCTACTGCTTGTGATTAATTATAATAATAATGTCGAACATACTAAAAAATAACTATTAAAGAATAAAAACTCGGAAGTATTGATTTTATTATTATTAAAATAATGTACAATGACAAAACTTGGTTTACTAATAAGTTTAAAATGAACACAACTTACACTGTTTCAAGTCTTAACATTAGAATCTTCCAGAACATGGCCGTTAAACTAAAACTTGCTAAATACTAAAATTAAACCTACATTTGGACCTGAAGGGTTCTTTCCAGAGTTCTTTTAAAACCTGGGATTTCCCCAAATCCCAAAAATCCAATTTTTCTACCCTCCTTGAAGACCTTTTAAATCTTTTTGCCGTTATTCCTGGTCCTGGACAATCCCCTACTCCCCACACCCTACCCACGTTCTATTTCAGCTTCGTCACCAAAGAATACTTCGTCTGGGAGTCCACGGGTCCACTTCAGCCGTGATCCTCGGAACGGATGTCCGGCCGCAGTTCTCATTCCAGGCTTGATTTGAGAAGGTGGGTTTAAATTTTTACTTTTATACAGTGCCCGAAGCTTTGTAATTTCTTAAAATAAATTTTAACACATTCTTTTTTAAATATAAATTAGAAGGCAATTTTCAAATTTACACTTTATTGCTACCATTTCTGCTCTTAAAACTGTTTTCTGTAATATTCGTTGAAGAATGTATTAAGACTGTAGGCTACATAATTTATTTTACAAAGATAATTTTTCTCTGAAATGAATATGTTTGAAAGGATTTTTCACTATCATTGGAATGATAAAAGCTTTGGGTGCCCCACAATTCAAGATAATTGTTAGAAAATATTTTAAAATATGACTACTGGTTGCTTCACATTGTTATTTGTGTGAATTTTACAAGGAATTTGTCAAGGTCTTGCGGTTTAACTTGGATAAAATATGATTTATAGCTGACGTATAAGAGTTGCTTCAAAAGCAAACATGACATATACGCTGTGATTAATTTTTGAAAGGCACCCTTAAAGTTACAAGACTTTGTTTTTCAGGAGGAAATAAAATTCAAAAGTTCTAACAAGCATCACACAGAACCATGATTAACTTTACTTTGTTAGGGTGATTCTCGAAAGTGGCAGATGTGACTTGGAAAATAGTTTAACTTTTAAACACGTGCAAGAGTCAGGAAACAAGGTTCTCCCTAACTCATACATTTGATTCAAAAAATTGTACATCATGAGAGTTGACTAACAAAAGAATTGACTACCAGATTGGACACGATGCAAGCGGATGGTGAGGACGGCACAGTTGACTACGTCGGTACTGGAGTCTGCGAGGTCTACAACAACGCAGAGAGGTTTACAACTACACAGAGAGGTCTACAACTACGCAGAGAGGATGACACAGCTTCAGGCGGAGATCTTCCCTGAGACTACTGAACGGTAAGTTTATTGGCAAGCATGGTGTGCTCGTAGCGTTCTATAGTCTATGTCTTCCAAAACTACTTGAGAAAAACATAACGCTTAGGAAATTTTTCTCGTTTTGAGTTGGGGGCATTAGGCATAAAGTAAAAGTAGCCAAGAAAGGAACAAATAATTGCCCATTACATATTTAAAACGCACAACATGCTTAGAAAATAGAAAAGGTTTGCCTGGACACAGTGGAAGTAAAATACTAAATGGCAAAATTTGTCAACCAAGAAAGTGTGAACGAACTTGTTTAAAAAAATTAATAGTCAAGATTTGGCTCTAAAAACAAAGTGGTTTGAAAATCAAACAAAATGAGCGTTTAAAGGACTATTACAATATTTACTCTGATTTGTCAACTAATTATTGACTTTGATTTCAAACAATTTTGCAAGCAGCACACTTATCTGCGAGTTAAGCTGAAAAAAGCGCTGAAATTGTAATCGAAAAGTATCCTATTGATTTTGTATACATTTTAAACTAGGTTAGGATCATATATTTTACAGACTAAGTACCATCATTAAGTTCTCAAAATTAAATACAATACACAATTAAAGCTTGAAAGTATGTGTCTACAGAGACGAGTAGAGCATGCTGTATGTAGTTTTTCTGTCGTTTAGTTTTGCATGTGTTCTATTTCTTTTCTGTTGGTACATGTCGTATTCCTCTTTCAGGACTGAAGAGGAACTTCGCTTCGAACTTCAACTACGGCTCGTAAACGCTTCACTTGGAAAAACTAAAACTAAACGAGTTTATTTTGAAACACTTTAGAGAATGTTATGGATACTTTCAAATCGCTTTTATACTAAAGAATTTAAAAGCTTTCTGGCAAATTGTGTGCGGACGATCTTAGATTGTTGTTTAGGTTAGATTTTGTTCGTAAGGTTCAGTCTTCGTTGTGTTAGGGTTTGAGTGGTTGTTTTGATTTAGTTGAGAAGGTTTTAGAGGTTTTTGTTGTTAGATATTGGTCAGGTGGTTAGGGATAAAACCTAAACAAAACATTAAATAACAAAACTAAACCAAAATCAAATATACAGAAAATGTTTGGTTGGTACTTTTGACTCGGCAGCTTTTGTTGTTTTCAAAGAATTGATGTTGGTTTAGGAGGTTCTTGGATTTAGAGTTGTCGGAAGGGAAATTGTTGGTTAGGATTATTTTCCGTGTAGGATTGGACTTTTTTTGTAGCTTTGGTTCAATTGGCGGTCGATTTTAAATGTTACTTTGGCTTAAAACTAAGAGAATATTTTTTTGTTGGTTCAATTTTTGGTAATTTATTTGGTCAAGACACGTTGGGGTTATTATTGGGAGATTAAAAGGTTTCCTGTTGCATTATTTTTTTGGTTCTGGTTGTTGGAACAAAATTAATGGGGTCTATTTTTCAATTTTGGTTAAAAGGGAGGATGGGTTCATAAGTTTTTAAAGGGGTTTTGGAATTGCGTTCTGGTCACAAAAGTTTGGTGGACAGGGAAAAAGATTGTCTGTACATGATTTTGCCATTTTTCAGTTTTATTGTAACATTATTGGAACTTAAACGTTAATTATTAAATTCTATAAATTCCACATTTTCATTTTACTACATTTTTTGTGCTTTCTCAATTATTTTACACTGTGATAGTTGACCTAAATTCTTCATTAAAGTTTTGTTGGATAATTTATATTTTGTGTCTCATGTCAATATCCCGTTTCTCACAAGTTTATTTTTAGTAAAATACCATATTCTATATCACCAAGAGCTAGAATTTGGTACTCTTTTCTATAAGAATAAATTTAATACTAACAAAGAAAATTTTATCTCATCCAATAATTTACCAAAATATCTTATACATCTTGCTGTGCGTTTTTTATTAAAAGTTGTTTGGTAACATTTATTTTTCAACACATATAAAAATCGTTCAAAACCTTACTCTTAGATGAAATGTATACAAAAACCTCTAAGATAACAAAGATCTTAATTCGGTCTGTTAGGCCTTAGAATACAAGTATTTCATTCAATAAAAATGCCTATGTACTGTAGTATAATTTAAATTTAGTAGTATATTTTTCTCATTGAAATATAACACCCTGAACATTATATTGCAGACTCAAAAAGACAACCAAAGATAAAGCAAAAGTAATGAAATTTCAACCTAAAAACTTTTGTGGGATGGATCACTGAATTGAATAGTCAAGTTTCTTGTTTCGAGCTAAAAGAAAAGCTATGGTTACAGTTAGGAAATTACTAAAAAGTGGTTTAAATCATTAGGAACTAAGTTGAAATAGACAAAAAGTGTTGGATATCTCAAGAATGATAGCTGTTGTCACCGCAAATATCACTCACTAAGGTAGGTGAAATGTATTACTACTTAATTGGAAATGAGCTTTTAAATTTATAAAAATTTAAAACCCTGAAGATTATTTTCATAGAAGGGTTTCTGTGATGTTGTTTTAGAATTTGGAAGAAATATATAAGAGGATTTTGAAAATCCGACGTGTTGAACATTGTTATCACTAAGATCTAAGGCTTTCAATTAAGTTTACACCGCCTCACATTTGAAATAAAGTTATCCTTGAAATAAAGTCGCTGTGGATAGTCATCCCCAGTAGTAGCTGGTTTACTGGCTGAGGATGACTCCACAGGGAGGTCGAAAGGTCTAGCAGAAACTTTGTTTCAACTGTGACACGGTGTAAACCGAAGCCTGAGATCTTAGTGATGACACAGACGGCGAAAGCTTAAGAGTTAAAAAAGTAGGTTATCTTCATTTTAAGATGGTTAATCCTGGGGGCAGAGAGCACATTATGCCTCTTGAAACATATTGGAGCCGCAAAAACAACTCATAAAATAGGCTTTTAGAACGGAGTTTAAGGGCTTAAATGTATAATTACACATTTAGGAATTCAAAGAAATACCTGATCGGGACGAATCGCAAGTATAAAATGGCAAATATTCAAAGATAAAGACGGCCTTTGGAAATTATTGAGGGAGAAACAATTACCTTGTTAAATCTAGCAATGTCATTCGTAAAATTTGGAGGGGTAGAAGAGAGTTCGTCTTATTAAACCAGCATTAACCCTTTGCAATCTCATTTTATTTTTAAATTTTCATTGAAAGCCTACTGTATGGGTTGCCCCTTTCCCTGTAAGTAAAATTTCAGCATAACCTCTCTCTCTGGTTCGGTGCATTATCAGTCATAGAACCACTCCTCTAAGCGCGGGGATTTAGCGCCTCCCTATGCTCAAAAAGTGCCACTCGCCGCCTCACTGGATTCGATGAGCCATTTTCTCTTCAGTGATCCTCAGCGGGTCATTCTGGCCTCTGCGCTCAATGATTGAATGACCAGCATTGCACCGTACCAGAGCGCACCGGGTGGGATTCAAATCCACGCTGTGACAGTCAGGGGCCAACTGTCCGTCACTATAACCACTAAACCACCGTCCGGGCTGTTTGTCGTGGGCTGTCAAAGAGGGAGTGGTAGTTTCAGTGTTCTCTGCTAGGTGCCGTAAGTGTAGTGTAGTCCTTACACATCAGAGACTGTTTCAACCGCACCCCATACGGGACATCCAAGCGTTCAAAGGGAAATAGCGTTTTGTCAACCTATACTCGACACGCGACCTCATAAGGTTAAGTAATAAGTTAGGTTAAGCTAGTGGTCCTGCCACTATAAAGAGCTTTTACCGAAGCTTACTGTGAAAATTTGCTAGGGATAGGAAATAATACTTTAAAAGCATCGTAAGTTCGATACTATACAGAACATTGATTGTATCGTTTGAATAAACAACTACTCGGAAGTAAATCGTTCTTCAGTGTAACCCGCGGAATTTTTTTAGATATCATTCTTTTGACATTCAGAGAACAGAAAAAGGCGAAATGAGTCAGCCTGAACAGATGGGAGTCTCAGTGATCATCTGATGATACCCGCATCAACTCCCACCATCGTTTAGACATATCAGACCACCACCTGCGTGGTTGGTAAGTCATGTTAAGCCGTTGGTCATTGGACTACCACTCACCATACTTATCCTTCACCACATATTTGCCTTAAAATACCCCCATGAGAGTGGTCGGCATCTCAAATAGTGATTTAGCTCATGGTTTCACTCATCTTCTATCTATAGACATCAGAGGTTCATTTAAAATGGTCTTTGTAGTTAAGTTCCAAACGGGCTCAAATATAAGGGCTATTTTGTGTTGCAGATTATTTAGCTAAAGACTGGGTTATAATTTATTAATATAACTAAGGATAGAACGTCAAGTTTATCAGTTTCATCTTATTTCCAATCACAAGATAAATAAATCTTCTATTGTGTAAAACATATACACGTCATGCAACCGTCATTTGTATTAAGTATCTAAAATTTTGCATTCATACACATCAAATCCCATTTGAACATACAGTATTTGCATTCACCCAATTCTCATTCACTCGGAATTTGTTCCACTCTAGCCCCTTGGTCCGTGGTCTGTTTACGCGGAGCTTTAGTCTAGTGCCATAAACTTGTTTATATTATAGAATGCTTCTGCGACCAAAATCTTTTTCAAGCGAGTTTTGAATGCCTTTGGCATAGGTGTACTTTTAATCAAATTTGGCAGTCTGTGGACTAGTTGAACTCCTGCCTGTGAAGGCAAACTTCATGACCTACCGTCCTGTCTCGCAGTTCGTTAGTTCTCCCTGCCCCGTATAGGTATGTAAGAGTGGATATCACTCCCTCTTACGGGGTCACATTTTTGTATGAAAAAAGGCAGGTTTCCAAAATGTAGAGGCAGGGTAATGTCAACAGTTTCAAATTTTTGAAAGCTGGCCTGAACGACTCTCTCCATTGCAGCTTTGCTATTGTTCTGACTGCTTGTTTTTGGAGAATGAAAATTCTGTAAAAGTTTTTGCTTTTGCAGCCTCCCCACAGTGCCCCAAAAAGCCTCCCCATAGGAGAGGTGTGGAAAGACTACTCCATAATATACCGTCATCAGTACCTGAGTTGGGCAATATTTGGATGAACCTTGAAATGAGCCGTAAATGACAACCTTACTTCCCAAATAAATTGAAAATTGTAACTATTTGTTATAGTTATAAATGCTATAAGGCAGGGTGGTAGGCTGAATTTAAGGAATAAATAGGAGTAACTAGTAACTGAGGTAAACCGTCAATTTTAGGGAAAAGAAGGAAGGAAGTTTATTCGTCACAGTTGATTCAAGTCTAAGTAGACCTGCAGTTGCTGGTGTGAATAAAGCAAATCCTTCAATTTTTGGTGTTTTGAGTACGAACTAATCTTTGGGATTTTGCTAGACGCACCCTTGTGCAGTCAAACGTTTTCTGGTTACTGTTTCCATCAGGCCATCGTAAAATGTACTTAAAATTGTATTGTATATTCAGCGTATGCAAAATTACATGTAAGCTCTTATAACAAATCTAAATATTTCCTTTGGCACTTAATAAATGTTCATAAAACTCATACTTGAAAGGATGTTACTTAAAAGCATTTTACCCTTTTGAAGTATTAAGGGATAAGTTAAAAAAACTCACAACTAATTAATTATCATGAACTTAATGTGTACTTGTTCAAAAGCCTAAAAGCTCTAACCATACAGTTTGGTTTTCAATTTTCAAAATAATTATTTCACAATACAAATTTTTTTCTACATAATCAACCAGGGTAACAGGTGAAGCAACGCTAACGGAATAGTTTTTTTTGACAGACCTTAAGCGACTCCAATATAACAATGTCTTAAGTGCTTTGAACCATAATAGAGTTTGAATGGCACTATTTTACTTCACTTTTTGACTTATTTGGTAAGATAGCCTTTGCATTTTCGTAATCTTGAAAGAATCAATGACAAACTACCAGCAAAAATGAAATATTTTTACTGTAATGTTGAAAAATTCCAACCCAATTATTGTGGACAAAACAATCTAAAGAAGAAAACTCTATCAACGTTTTCGGAGAGTATTTAGAATGTTCCAGGATCAATCAAGGTTTCTCTTTGTAAAAACTTTTCAGGAGTATCATAAATGGAGGGCTAAAAGGTTTTTGAGTTTTCCTTTTTAAATTTCTGACATACTATGTTTGCAAGGTTTTCACCAAGTAGAAGCTGATTTGAACTTAGTTCAAACTTTTGAAAGTTTGAAAAAGAAAATCTTTTTACATCAATATTGTCAAGTCAAACAATTTTTTAGGTCCAGGGATCTTATTTAGGAATAAAGACAGAATGTCACAGAGAATAGTTATGCTCTTTTATTTAACATAACGATTTTATACAAAATAGTATACTTGCTGTTTTAAAACCAACAATACCTGACAGTAGATTTCTTTTCAGCATTATTATTGGATCTTTGCAATCTTACAGAGGGACAAACGAATGTTTCACATAGTTTTGTCTTCTATAAATAATGTTATTCTCAATTACAACATTATCCAGGCTGACACGCAGCCAACGCTAAAGCGCCGCTGGCATGAGTGAATCGAATTTCCTTTGCAATTTGTTACTCCTCTCCTTCAGCTTGGTCTCTTGTATGATCCGCCTTCGGCCTCAGACTAACAGGTTTTTTATTAGAAGTTATACTACATATTATGAAAGGAAATCACATTTTAAATTCAATAAAATCGGACTACTCATTGCGCTGTTATAGTGAAAAATCACTTTTCTGGCCACCATTTTGAAAGCGACTTGACGATTTTCATAGTTTTTAGTATGTTGATGTATAACAACAAAATACATTTTATTTCAAATTTCATCAAAATCGGATGAAATTTACTGTTTTTAGATCATTAATACCACGGTTTTGACCAAAACTCCTTCCCAAAAGGGGGTTCTGGTAGCCCGATTTTGCTGGTTAACGAACTTGACCGAGATATTTACAAAAGGAACATTTGTACCAAATTTCATGAAAATCCGACACAAAATGCGACCTGTAGAGAGTGTGCACATATATACATAAATAAAGTGTTAAAAAAATGCTCAAAACGTGTTCTGGGGGTCAGGATTGGTGCACATTCCATGGTCCCGGGTCTGGGTCTTACCATGAGGACGACATGAATATCTCATTTTTCCAAAGGAAATTCTAAATATTTTTCAATATCTATAAGAAGACAACTCAGCAGGAACAGCCAGGGAATTTTAATCCGAAATGAAAGTGAACTACAGATGAACATGAAATCCTTTGGTAGGATGAAACAATTTTATGATGCTAATAAAATAATATCAATTTCTTCGTATCATTTGATTAGTCAAGGTCAAGAAGTACTTTTACGACTATTTTAATGCAATCTACTCCTCAAAGGTGTCATTGAGATGTAGATCACACACATAATAGTATAACTATATGAATCATTGGCTAAACAGACTGAACTCGGAAGGAACTCTTTGTTGAAAAGGTTTTACTTTTTTTTGACGGTTCAATTTCTATATGTTTAACAGTATGGCTTCTCTTCTGCCTCCTAGGTACGTTAGGAGACCATATTTTAATCTAGGGGTCGGTTGTGCAAGTTGGCCTTGCGTGTAAATCTAATATTTTGTCAGGTGAACGCTCAGTGGAATTTAAGCTGATGCCTTTAACATCTCTTCTGATTTCAATCAACTTGGAAAATAATTGTGTACTGGAAAATTACTGTAAAGTGATTTAGCAATAACACTCTGAGTTTTTTGAGGAAAAAGAGGTCTTTTGCCATGGGATCCTATTATAATGGCACGTCACAATCTGATGTAGCCTTTGATTTAGGAAATAGGGTATTAGGTCAGGATATGCTATCAAAAAGGAATATAAAGGAGAGCAGGCCACCTGGATAAAGTAGAAACACAAAAGAACAGAGACTGTCAAATTTTCAGTCCCATTAGGGCCTTTGTCGAGACAAAAAGTGTTCTTTTATGTGTTCCTACTGTATCCAGGTGAGCCTGCTCTCTTTATTTTATTTTGATGTAGCTTTTTACTCAAAAACCATAACAGTTCTAACCCTAAGTTCCCACAAGTCGGATGCTCATGGCTACAATATGAGAACAGATTATTCAGATTTTATGAGGCAGATAGCAAGCCTTTCATGATTCTGGCCATCTCAAGGACAATCTCCATGTGATTCTGGGATTGAAGGAGATATGGGTTTGGTCGACAGAATTTCACTTGATATAAACACTGAGCAGATTATACAGAGTGTCCAATAGGACGTTAGATACCAGATGATCATCAAACTATGTTACACCACCACCATCATCCGGGTGCTATACAGAAAATTTAATTTTTGGAACCTTAATGACTGAACACAATAATGCATAATTGTTGCATTTTAAAAATTGTTGATAAATACAAATTATATTTTATTAATTCCCCAAAATACTGTTAAGAATTACCACAATGTGTTAATACTGCGTTTTTCGTATTCGCAACAGTGTTAGGCATAAATCAAACTCTTAAAAAAATTATTTTAAAATTGAAATGATACCCATTGTAAACAGTCTTCAAAACCACTTATGCGATGGGGCATTTTTGCTGTAATCCTTAAGGACGCTAGTTGATTTGCTCAAAAGGAAAATTCAGCTTGAACTATTATAGACCACATAATTTCTATTCCCGGAATATAACAAGATACAAAAACTACATGATACCCATACCATTACGATCGTATTTACTCCTGATACAACTACACCTCTTGGCTTAGTTTTTTTGCCATATAAACACAAGATATTTCTTTTAGCATTGCCAAATTAAACTCCTGTCAAATATGTATTACTGAGATTATTGGTTCTTTTCATATACAGAAGGATTTACCTAAGAAAATAAAACGGCAAATTATGACGTTAAAATTTCTTTATCAGCTAAAGGCATTTTACAGGATATCATGTTCTTTGCAAACAATGAAATCCCTAAAATGAGTGAAATTATGCCCCAAAGCACTTAAGCCAAAATTTTACTTCTTTACTGATTTTGCAGAGTGTTTTCTGTTAAATATGGCTTCATTTATGACATAATTGTCATCATAACAAATCATTATCAATTTACTTTTGGAGGATTTTTAATTTGGCACCGCTTATAACTATGTCAGGTGATTTTATGACAAAAAACTAGGCCCAACCTAACCCAAGGGATGTAGCTATCTGGTGAATACGCTACAATGCCAATAGGGATCTGCACTAGTGATGCGTCAGGACCAGGGTTAGCCATGATGCCCAAACATTCTTTACTTTCTGGATGACTTTCGTTGTGTGAAAAACACTAGGTAAGAATGATTCTAAAAACATTTCCAAATTACAATGGAGCAGCAATAAATTGTTGTACTGTTGGGTAACTGGGACTCGTGGCGTAGTCCTGTAATCCAGCTTCATGGAGGTCAGGTTTTTAGGATGCTATAGGTCTAAAGCGGCTCAGATAGTCTCAGTGATCATCTGATGATACCCGCATCAACTCCCACCATCGTTTAGACATATTAGACCATCACCTGCGTGGTTCGAAAGTCACATTAAGCCGTTGGTCCTTGTATTTGCATGGGCCATTGGGCTATTAATTAATGACCCATTCTAAGGAAGAGTCGGCCTTAGTTTGTAACAAGACTACAACTCATTACTACCACTCATCACACTCATCCTTCACCACATGTTTGCCTTAAAATACCCTCATGAGAGTGATCGGCATCTCAAATAGTAATTTTGATTTTAGTGATAACCGCTGAGGACAAATACCCTTGTATAGTGGACCTGTAGAACACATTCAGTAGAATCAGGGTTTAAGAGTTATCTCCCAAAACAATCTGGTAATTTTGACATTAAAGACGCATTTTGAGGACCTCTTAGAGAATTTAATTAGGGAGACTCTTCGAACATTTGGAAATTAAGATGCGAAATTATAAATGCATTTAGAGGCTCTTGTAAAGATTTTTGATGTTATTTTTCATTTGGAATAATGGGGTAGAGGTTCCCCAAAAGAGCCCTAAGCAACAACCAAAGATCATACTTCAGGAAAATTTGGATATTTTGATGCAAAATAATTTAATTTGAATCTCTTTTAGAGAAAGTAAAGGGTGATATTTATTCTTTGGGCGGATATTCAGATTTAAAAATTTCCCGTTTAAGTGAAAGATTTATACACATTACTTTTGTGGATAAAGCTGCTCAAAAGGTTTTTTGCAAAGTTCAAAACTTGCTTTTTACTTATTAGGTCAAAGACTCAAAGATTTTGTGACAAATTTCATGATTGCTTTTGCTCAAAGTTGTAAATTACCCAGGAAACAATATCAGGTTTTCATTTGTCGTGGGTTTTGAGGGTTTCCTTCTGGAACATTTAAACAATTTACTCTTTAATGAGTAAATTTTTTCTTATCTTCAGCTTTGGAGTTCTTCCCTGAGGAACATTTTATAATTTACCCTTTTAGGAGGTATTTTCCTACTGAACCTTCTGTCGAGTACTTTCCTGATTTGTCTTTGCCGCCTCTAGGTGGAAATCCACAGAAATAGTCCGGCACACAACACCTCTTCCGTCTCTCGTGTGGATAGCTAGCGTAGTGACTTCTAGCTTTGTATGTTGTGCCTGTAGTCCAGCATGGAGAGATGCATGCCGCGATCTTGCCGAGACGACAGGTAACCAACGCTGTTTTTCAGGCGAGGAACCGTTCTACTCCGGCCCCTCGTTGTTCCAAGTGATCCAGCGCTACCGAGGCGGACAACATCCGCAACCTCCGTCTCCCGCTAGATCCGTCTCCGCGATGTCTTCTTCGGACCAGGAGTTCTTCAGCTGTCTGGACTGCAGTAAGGTCTACAAGTCCAAGACCAGTTTGAATCTTCACCAGCGGCTAGAGTGTGGGAAGGAACCCAAGTTTGCGTGTCCATTCTGCCCAAAGCGATGCCATCAGAAGGGGAACTTGAAAGTGCACATTCACAGCAAACACAAAGCGGAACTGGGCGACTCGCCGAACTCTGCGAATTTTCTTGATGAACGGCTCGAAGCGAATACTTGCAGAACTGTCGCCCTGGTGAATCATGTGTTTAAATGAATAAAGGCGTAAATGAAATTTGAAGATTTATGGGTCGGTTGGGGTAGTAGGTAGTATTCTCGCCCGGCAAGTGAGAGATCCAGGTTTAAGTCCCGTTTTGGCCAGAAATTGTGTCTTTAAATTTCTTTTGTAATAAATTAATAAATCCTCACAGTGTCATACAGGGTATCCACCAAGCCTTAAATTTTTATGTTCCTTGACATATTTTAAATTTAGTTGCCATCAAACGAGGAAAATCAAGCAGGGCCTATGATTTAACACATTTGAACAATCTGTCTGAAGATAAAAGTTTCCTCCTGTGTTCAGCTGTGAAAAATAAATAAATAAAAAAATGCCTTTCATTTGAGCATTTTTCAGTTACACTAATAATGCTATAAACACCTTGCGAGTTAGTTGACAGGGCATAAAAAATAGTGCCCTAAAACTCCTGTTTTGAGCCCTAAATGTTTGAAATTTCTAAATGAAAATTCCTTACCTTCAGTTCCTTTTTCTTCGGATTTATTGTACTTTTTCACATAATAGAAGATGAAACGGGGCTTAGTAAATTTGTGAAAATGCCTTAGGTTTGAGTGGACACTCTGTAAAACAACTGATGGGGGTATTTTTGTGTCGCTAGCCAAGATTGCTCTAAGAAATAGCATCAAGAGCTTGTGGATTGTAATCTTACTTATGTGAACTTATCAAGTATGTTATACAGTTATTTTATATTGTATAATTAAAGTTAGGTGGAGCCAATACTTTTGAGGATAGTTTAGTAGTGCCAATTTTAAATTGTTTACTGGAAAATTTACACTACCATCAGCTGAACCACTACTCTATCCATCCAAAAAACAAATGTTTTAACCTCTCTATCATAGAACTATCGTTTTGATGGGGTGCTGAGTTTTTTTAAATTGGCAGTTGTAATGGTGATTTTATGAAATTATTTAGTTAAGTGACTACATTTATATTTTAGGGTTAAAAACAAATTTTAAATGAAACTAATTTACCGAAAAAAGATCTGGATTCACGGAAAGATGTGCAATAATGACTGACCCGTTTAAGGTGTACACACCGTTTTTCTTCTAGTCATAAGTCAAATATACTTAATTTCTTCCTAGAGGTAACAAATTTGCAAACTATTCTTAATCAATTTTGTTTTGTCAACTTTATATATTTCTATCTTTTGATTATTCACCAAAGAATTTAATTTGTACAAGGTATACTAAATATGAAGTATAGTACTTATTCCATGTTTTATCAAACATTTATTTTATATGTACATATCCTACATACTTCCTTAGTCAATATTAATTAAGTATTGAAACATTTACTGTAAATAAAAGATACACTTATTACTCTATAGGTATTTTATTTATTTTGAACTCATCCTCATTACATATGGTTCGAGAGCATATATATTTTTTATTTACTTCTTACCAGAAGTATATTTTTACAAATGTTATAATGTTGTTTTAAAAACTGTCTAACATTGGTCTTATTCAACAGGTAAATATATTTTCTTGGACGATTTTATTTCTGACAAAAATCAGCGGAGTTTTATTTTTTATTCTAATTTTTTTTTATGTTCACCTATAAGGTAGGCGTTGTCAGCAATGCATATCACATTGGAGTTTTGGCACTATTAGCCGTTATGAAAACTTTGATTTGATTGATTCACCCTTGATTTTTAAATAAATTTGAATGAAGTCCAAAAAGAAAATTATTATTTTGTAGTAGTTATATTCAAGAATGATTAGTTAAAACCTTGCGGATATATTTCATAGCACTCTATTAGATAAGATTTTGTGGTGGAGGCAATTCTAACGTTGATAATCTTTCAAATTTGAAAGAACTTCATAGGTCTTGATTCGTACCGTAGTTTTAAATTTAGAAAGTCAAGTAGAAAACGTTGTCATTAGTTTCAACCTTACGGTAGGTTTGTAAAAATAGATACGTTGTTTATGACAGGAAAGCAGTATTTTACATTAGATTTAGTATAATATGATGGTTTAAAGTATTATGTACTACAAAGTTTCATAATAATTCCCAATTAAATTAATTGGCTGCACTTTCACTAGCAAGCCCTGGCTACTACCTTTTTGAGGGTAATCATGGTGATAAAATACAAGGTGTACCAGCTTTAGCTCGCCAGTTGAAAATGGAATCAAAAAAGTTTATTTATAATATTGTTGGTTTTGTACTTTTTTGTTGTTGGGTTTGATTTTTGTGTTTTTTGGTTTTTAAAATCAAACGTCACAAGCTCCTAAAAAATTCCTTTAATTTTAAAATATGGAGAAAAACTGATCACATTAAAAAATATTACAACAGGTTTGAAATTTTTCAGCTGTTCAAAAGTTAAGGTGGGGGCGAGGTACTTTTGAAACACCCTGTATTAAAAAAGGTGTTAAATATTGAGAAAAAATTAACCTTGTCGTGTTGTGAACAAGCAATCTCATTAGTTTACTGATAGGTTTTAAATTAACTGCTAGAATTAAAAATTTTCGGATACCAGCGTAAGTTATTTGATTTAAAATTGTGTAGAAAGTCATCTGCATATAACAGAAGACAATAATTCCTAACTTCTCAGTATCTTTTTAGCGGATCCGTGGCGGATTGGTATCGCGTGCGACTCCGGAGCTCATCCCTCGGTGGCGCGGGTTCGATCCCCGCAGTCACCACTTACAATTTGTAATGTGACTATACGGTGACGCTAGGTAAAGGTCGAGGTTGAGTGGTAGAGAGGACTTTGTAGTCCTAACTTCGCCTCTTTAAACAAGACAAACTTTACCTTTTTACCTTTATCTTTTGTATTTCTTTCTTTCTTTATCCAGAAACAGTTCAAGAGTTTTCATAGTATCCATTAACTACTTCCTTTCCCTCAACTCCGGGTTGCACGGTCTGTCTGTTGCAGAGCCGGCACACAGCAGGTACCTGAAGAGTCTCCAGTACCCGTTCACCCGGCACCCGCCCGTGTCCCGGGAGAAGCCAGACCCGGTCGGGTTCCCCTGCCCACAGTGCTACAAGGTGTACAACCGCAAGGGCAACCTCGGGAGACACCTGCGCTACGAGTGTCAGAAGAGTCCGCAGTTCCATTGTCATCTGTGCGATAAGAGTTTCTTCCGGGGAGAGAAGCTGGAGTATCACGTCAAGAATCATATGATGGAGACTTCCAACACGGTTCGCCGAGACACTGACTTGGTGTATAAGTCGTTTTAGTCAAGGTTGTTGGTTGAGTTTTCGCTAGTTTTGTACAAAAATAACTTGAAAATGTTCAGTAACTAACTCGTATATTGATTGTTGTAATATTTCACAACCAAAAAGCAAATAGTAAAAGTATTTTTAAATTTTAAGCTTAATAATGATGTATGAGTTTTTGTTGTAACAATACCAAAATAATTACAATTTTTTAATTTGTGCGTAACTCAATTAACAATCCTTCTGAAGTCTTAAGATTCTTTTGTTAGCGAATATTCTCACTTGACATCAAATGAAAGAAAAGTAAAAAGACTCTTTTGATGAAAAGAATTCCTCGAGAATGTTTATATATTACTATTTAAAATACTAATTAGTTGAAGAATATATTTTATTGTAAAGAACAATAGTACTGATATTATTGACAATTACCATTTTGTAATTTATTTACTTTTTATTGTCTATTTATTATTTAATACTTTGTATTCTTTCTACCTTTTAGTTTCTTTTAATAAACATGTTTTGTAAAGGTTTTTTTGTATGTTTTATTCTCCTTTATAGTAACATGGAAAACTTTATGTTAGATTTAATTTCTACCACTTTTTGGAGGAGCATATATTGCATGAACAAAAATATTTAGCGTATTTTCCTTGAAAAATATCCTAAACAGTGAAAAAATTACAATAAAAACCTAGTTTTTTCTTTCAAGATATTATTTTTGTTTTTTCCCTGTTTTAGACAATGGTTTTGAAGTGTTCCCTGTAAAAGCGTCGCCAAGGGTTCTGTATTCTTGTGACAAATGCAGCAAACAATACCAATCTCGGGGGAAGTTGAAAAGACACCAAACTTACGAATGCGAGACGGAACCTAGGTTTCACTGCCCGTATTGCCAATACCGCAGTTGTTACAACTTTAACCTCAAGAAACATATTTACCTCAAACATTCAGGGGGAAAAATCAGCTGTGACTGAAAACGAACTAATGTCAAAATTTGCTTGATTTAGTGTTGCCTCACTTTCTATAACCTCACAATATTAACTCAAAATATAAAATGTTTAAATAATAATACTTATTTCAATTTTTGTTTTATTTAATACCTTTAAACAATACCTAAATCATTGATGTTGAAGATATGAACTTATCTACTGACAAAAATCTACAGTTTTAAATTTTAATCTTGGTGTTGGGGGTACTTTTCAGCCAAATGTTCAAAGAAATAAATCTAAATTCATTGATTCCACAGATTACTAATCAAAATACAGCTGTTTAGAATAGTGATCTGTGTTTTGTTTACAACTTGGCGCGACTCAAAAACTTGATGTTTGTTTCGCGTGACCATAAGTGGTTAAGCACTTATTGCTCTTAAAAAACTGTAAACCCATTCTGACTAAACAAAAAACCAATGAAAATACAAATAATTCGTTGAAGAATTTCCACAGAGAGAAACATTCGCGTCGTCTGCACACCTAATCAGCTGAGCTAACACTCCTGTTTGTTGACAGGAGTGATCGCTCTTCCCGCCCCAGCCCAGATACTCCAGCGGGAGCTCCTCTTCCAGACGATGGGTCGCAGCACAAACCGCGAGTTCCCCTTCTACTTGACCAGAACCTGATTTCCATCATGGAGAAGCGAGTGATGATGGGTAATCTACTCCGTCTCCAGGAGATAAACCGGATGCGCAACTACAACCCGGCCATTCCTCTAGACCCGTCGAGACGAGCGTTCTGTCCCAACTGCAACAAGCACTACAGCTGCAAATCCGAGCTGAATCGACACTTGAAGCTGGAGTGTGGGAAGGAGCCTCAGTTCAAGTGTCCGGAGTGTCCGAGAAGATATACGCAGCGGAGCAGCTTGATGTCACACCTCAAGAAGTTCCATCTGCGGGAACATCTATAAGTACCATGTGTTCAACAAAGTACAAACTTAGGATAGGCGTAGATTGTCTACATACCAAACAGCTGTGTTCACCAGGTTTGGGGGTAGAATCAAGTAAAGTGTTTGTTGTTGACGTTGGTAGAAGTTTGAGGTTGAATTATTAATACGGATGCGTCAATTTCTTCTTGTTTACAAGAAAACCAAGGAAAACATCCGTTTTCTACATCATTTTATGAAAATCGCTTCTAGAAGCCATAACTCGTTCTTTTACTTGCTATGTTCTTTAGTTCACATGTAGTTTGGTTACACACAAACTCTCCTGAACAGAGTTTGATGTCAACCTGGTATTCCCCAACCAGATCTTAACATCAGCTTGTAGAAAAAAAATGGTTTTGCATAAATGAGTACTCTTAAAACATTTGACAATGATTCGATGCCTCAACATTTGTATTAGTTCAATAGTACTGTGAATTTGAGCGGAAAAACTAACAAATTACACATGTAGCAGCCTTTTCTTTTAACGTATCGAGCACAAATCAGCGTTTCATAATAATTACAGTCAGATTCACAATGAGTTAAGCTATCCAACAATGAACAATTGGTGCTGTTTACAATCTAAAACTTATAGTGACATAATTTAACTGCGGGACAAACCTTGAATTTCATTATATTATCTAGTCAAACATTCTTGGTGCCATACAAAATATTCCCCACATAAAATCTGTGGACACAGCTGTTCGGAGGTATGTATTCTTTCAGATTCTTGCCAAATTTTTATACTGAGATTTTTCTGAGACCTTTTGATACAACCCAAAGTACAAATATCTAAAGAACCATCGAGTACAAAGCATAACAGTTTTAAATAGCTTAAACAATCTCAGAGATTTTATACGATAACATCCATGTTGAGAAAGTATTTTCTTCGTGTGTACTGTACTCTCTTTTATAGTTAGAAGTCTAACTTTAAATACGTCTCAGGGATTTGTTAGTAATGTAACTTAAAATAAGTGAATGTAACGATGCCTCTAATGGGGTTAACATATTTGGGTATTTTTAGATGTGAATGTAGTCAAAGTCAACTGTTTTAATTTGACTAAAATAATTTTTTTTAGTTCGGTTATAATTTTAAAAAAGTGTTGGGAGTTTTTTTATATCATAATTATGTCACAATGTTTAAACTTGTAGTTTATGATTTTTTGTTTCACTTCGTTACAATGTGATATTTTATTGGTGGATCAATAACAAAAGGCAAAGTTTTCCATCTAAAAAGCCCAAAGTTTCAAATTTGTATTTTTGTATAACATTATCAGGGATGAAATTTAAACTCAATTATTATATTGTAGCTTTTGTTGATTTTTGTTGTTCCTAGAATGTTTTTAGTCTTTTTGTGGGTACCTTAAATTTTCTTCCATTTATAAGTTTGAAAATGATGTCAATTCAATTTGATAACACTTGTTTGAATCTTTTGATCACATTAAGTTTGATTTTGAAACTTTCAGAAACAAATATGGTTTCCCCCAAATTAAAACTTCTATTATTTTTGAGTAATCTCATCTTAAATTACAAGAACACTTTTGAACCCCATTTACTTTTAACTGTTCAACGTCTTAGAAAGGTTAGTTGGTAAATTGTACATAAAGTAAGTGTCAAAGGTATTGAATTGGATGTTTATTGATCACTTTAAGTGACGAGTAGTTGTAATATAATGAGAGAAGCGAAAGAATTAGTTGGTCTCAAGAAATATTTTTATTTAAAGAAGGTATATTTTGCAGACACGCTGAATCTTCTTCTGAGTCCTTCATTCTTTTGATTATTTTCAAGGTTTCTTTTCTTTTCAAAGCAAGGAGTTAAAATAGGGTTGAATAATCAAACTGAGTGCGAAATAATCTAGTTCTTCCGATTCACACCGTGTCAAAACATCATTATTAGCTTGAGATATTTTGGTCTTGCTGTGGAGTACAGTCACGGATTGGTTGAGCTTCTTCCTGTCTGCTTTTCTATTGGTGGCAGGGCTACCAACTGTCCATTGGAGCAGGAATGCCCAACTGTGCATGTTCTCATTGGCTTTAACCAATAGGGAAGCAGACAGCAAGTAGCTCAGTTTCAGCCAATCAGTGACTGAGGATGGTACTCCACAGCGAGTCTAAAATATCTCAAGCTAATCATGATGTTTTGACACGGTGTGAACCGGAAGAACTGGATTGTAGTTGTGACACCAGCCCGAAAATTCTAAGAGTTATGTTGAGTGCTAAATACTTTACAAATTAAAACATCCAAGTTCAAAATACAAAGCTGTACATATAATTTAAATCATTTGCAATTATTGCAAAGTTTTTTTCTGATATATTGACTAATTTGCTATGGATACCATTTGAATTTTCGTTCCTATTATTGTTCCTTTCATTAAATTGTAATAATTTAAATAACATACTTAATTGTGATATTATATTGTATTATGGAATGTGAGTTGTACAGGAAATTATATATGGTTACTGTGAGATGTATATTATAATAGTGATAAGAATAAGAAAAGTTAAATTATTATTGTGAACACACATAAGTGATATTTTCATGTAATATTATTATTTATCATAGGCCAATGCTCAATTTAAATTAGCATTACACATTAGCGAAATGTTTTGCCGGATGATTTCAATTAAATATGTATTTTCTCAGAATATATTTATAGTAAAGAAATTTATTTATTATGCTAATTTTTATAAGGGTTTATAATAAAGTAGAAATCTAGTCTTTATCAGCCTGTAAGGTGTAAAAGTATTAGTTTTTTCAATCTTGTACAATATTTGTGAGTTTTACTTCAAACTTATGGTGATTTCCATATTTTGACAGGGCATTATGCAATATTATTGTTACCATTTTTTGTTAACTGGCTACCTCAAATGAAACTTTGTTATTGTTCACAATATACAGGAACTATTTTGTTATATTTTTAATAATGGATTGTCTGCCAACTTGAGATTTGTATTATTGTTTTTTATGCTGTTTTTAGTCACAGCTGTTTTTTGTCAGCTGAGTGGCAATTTTCATTGTTGTCCAGCTGTTATTTTGGCCACTACTGTGTGAAGAGCTTCACTGTAAACAAGAACAAACATTTTGAAAGTCACCATAATACTTTATGTGTATGGTGCTTATTTCTTTTACATTATTAGCATCTTTGTGTTATGAATTTATGTTAATGTATCAGGAAATGAATTATCAAATGCCTTTAGACAAGGTGGTTTATTGACACAGGTGCAGTGGCAACTTTCATTGACTGCAAGAACCCGCAGATAAAAGATAAACAGTTTTACTTTGCCATGTGCAGTTTTATCTTGTTTTATCTTTATCTGCTAATTCTATTGCAGTTTTATCTTGCCGATTTGTTCCATAATGACGGCTGGATAGCAATCAAAACACCTACACCGGCTTTGTTTGAGAACTGCCTCATCAATCACTTTCAAGTTGGCAGATACATTTTGTTGATGTTGTATTTACATGCCGATTCATTGGTTACAGAAATATATTATATTTCACGCACAATACATAGTACGATTGAAATACGAGATGTTAATTTTACATAGTTTATTACTCATCAAGTGCAATATTTTTAAGTGTTGCACTTAATTGACTTTTTAAATAATGAGCAACAAAACCTCATGGATTAATATTCATTAGTTTTTTATTTCTGTTTGTATTGAAATAAGGTTTTGAAAAGGTGTTTCAGTTCAAAAATGTAAACATATTTTTATCAAAATTAGAATAAGTATCGTATACAAAATGTTGTTTAATGTTGAGAGTTACGATTTTTACATATTATTTTCTCCAAATTTTGATGTATTATTTTGATTTGTACTTGAATGTTTTCTGTTCAGAAAAAAAATCTGAAACTAAAAGATTTTCTTTTTTTCCTGGTTGTTCCCAAGTTTCAACTCATCTTGTAACAGAATTGTTGAGAATTATAATAAATTTGATAATTTAGGAAAATATTGTTGCTCAACCATATAAAAAAGGAGATAAAAGAGATCCTGACCTCTTGAAATTATTATGGTAAGTTAAGAATCCAAAGACTTCTCTACTACCCAATCTCAACCTTTACCTAGCGTTACTGTAAAGCGACTTACTGAATTGTTAGTGAGGCATCGAACCCGCACCACCAAAGTGATGAGCTCCGGAGTCACGCGTGATACCAATCTGCCATGGGTTCATTGCTTAACCAATAAAAAAATTAGAATAGAGAGCTTCTGGATCTCTCGGAACACAGTATTATGGTCTACGCCAAACGTTACTTGATATTTTTACCAGTGGACTTGTAGAATACTGATTCTCACTAAAATTAAGACATTCTGACAACAATCAGCTGTTTAATACCATGTTACAAAAACATAGAACGTTTACCTTAACACTTCCAGTTTACTGCAAAAACTCTACTATACAAATAAAATCTTCTATATGGTCATTAGCAAAACATTTGGTGGATAATTCTAATACAACAGTTCACAAGAATCAACGATTTTGCTGATGGAGTTGTGCAGAGATGAAGAACAACTTATCTATAAACTTTGGAGTAAAAGGTATGTGGAGAAATACACTTATAGGATATACAAATGCGGATAAAAGTAACGTCAGCGATAAAGATAACTGCAATATAGTGTATAGTTTTCGGTTCCTCATAAAACACAAAAGAGATTCTGGTTGATAATGAAAATCCCTGTAGACCTACTAATGTCATTGTATTAGATTTAACAAGTTCCCAACATTTTAGAAAGGGTAAGCTTAAGTATTTCAAAAAAGAAACTATCGGCTAAGCCTTAAAGTGCATTTAATATGTTACTCTTATTCGCTAATTATATCTCTTATTCATATTACTCTCCCTTCAGTTTTCAATAACAATCTATCACAGTTCATCATTTTAAAGCTTATTCCCTTTATCTAAACCAAGATTGGCAAACCATATCAAGAACGCATGCAATGCAGAAACACACAAAGTACAATAAAGCAGCTGAAGATGTTAGAGGAAGCTTCACCCCTCTGATATGTTCCACAGAAGGAGTACTTCACAAACTCGTTCCAGAGAAGAACGAGTGAGGCTCTGCCTAATAAATGGTGGAAGCCGTTTTCTCAAGTTCTGGGATGGCTTAAAGTACAAAGCCAACTATCCGTCATCCGGGCAGTCTCACTTCGTCTTCGTGGAACAAGAAGAAAAATAAGAAGCGTTCCTTTCGAAGATGGCACTGCAATACCTCCTCTTCTCTTCTGAATATTTTTTTCCTATTTTTAGTTTTAGTAACTTCTATTAGTTTATTATTTTTATTTATTTATTTTTGTTTGTATACGTTTTCAAGCTTATTAAAAAAGGAAGTTTTTAATGCAATTTGAAAGGGATAATACTAGATTTTTAATTTTGAGGGGAAAAAGGGGGTGTTCTACGGGACAGGATCGGCGCTCATTTCATAATATCTTACCATACTTGATGGCATAATGTGTTGATTTGTCCTGAGGAAATTAAACTTATTATTAATTACTTCATGTTGTTCACAATTGTTACCTCATCTTGGTACATAAATCATTTTATTTTTATAAGTTCTAATACTGAGATTGCTAAGTGTTATACACTGATTTTTGTGTTTGGTCAAGTAATAAATTTGCTGACGCTGAAGTTCATTAAGTCAGTAAAAACTGGAAAATACTGAACATTTCCACTTCCGCAATAAAATCTCGACTAGTGGGGAGGCAGAAACTGTCGAAATAGAAGACCTTTTGCTGGAAAAATTCAAGTAAAGTGCTGCTGTAATAGTTGCCGATAAACGCTAGTTTTCCTTATGTTCAAACACATTTAAAAACCTAAAACGACCAGAGTTAATTAATATTCGATACTACTTTGGCGTTTTATATAGAGTTCAGTCATGTAAGTCAAAGAAGAAGCTTTTCTTCAACATGGCCCATAGATATTTATTTCCTTACATGCCAATCACAGTGAACCTTTTTTACAAATGAATAATTTTGTTTGGATTTCGTTCATTGTTTATAACTTAGGTTATGTTTTGACGGGGGAATTTTTGATAAAATCGATAGAGTACTCTTAAAATAAGGTATCGCGGAAAAGACATTTTGTTTTGTTCATGTGTTTGAAATTAAATAATTTAAGTCTTTCTTCGTCGCAATGTGGTGACAACTACATCCTCGTTTATCTCACTGCGATGTGTGTTTATAAGATGTGATCTAGTGTTCTGGTTATTGTTAAACAATAATTTTAGTGTCGTGAATAGTCCGAGCACTAAAACAGTGGTCATCATATATCATCAGTGGGTGAGTCACAACATTTTTTAATGGTCAGTTATCATTGTTAGTAACATTGCTTTCCGGGTTTAATTGCTTTTGAGACCAGGATTAATTGAAAACTATACCCGTGCCGGTTCTGTGGCATATCATTGTTATCACTCAAGGAGTCAAGGTGTTTATTATGATACTGTCATGATTATGATGTAGGGTCTTGATTGTGATCTTGATGTTTGATGACAACTAGAAATGCTATAAAATATTGGCTCTTGTCAATGTTGGTTGATACACAGCATACTTCTTCGTTAGGCATAATCATATTTTTTGTCAGCAGCAATACGTTGAATTATTTAAGATTTGTTTGGAAAAGAAAGCTTAAGACTATTTGTCATTAAATTTTTTAGCTATTTCCGGTTATTCCTCGTTTACAAGGTGCTTTTCAATTTCCTGCAGTGAACACTGGGTTAGTAGTAGTCCTACTTATAAGCCCATAATTTAGAGTTTCCAAGTTTATATTGCTATTTATTTGTCTTGCTATAACTGTACAGTAACCTTCAGTCCTTCTGTTAATTCCCAAAGGTTTTATTGATGTTTGACATTGCCAATTGTAATAGGCTTTTCTTTGGTGCTAAAAGTGTGCCTGTAATAATATTTCATTAGGAAGGGTTTAATCTTCATCAATAACTTTGTCACCACAAATCATGTAATCTGTAGTAGGCTAGTAAAAACATAAACTGTAAAGTCAGCCATGGTTATTGCCCTTATATTTTGCAGAAAACGATTGAGCTTAGTTACACAAAATAAACCACCATTAATTTAGAGTTTAATGCTGCATTATTCCCAGAGAACTTGACTAACAGTTTAGCTGAGGGAACACGGTGAAATGTTGCTGGTAACGGTTGCCCAGGTATAGGTTACACTTTGAAGCCTAAGCATTTTTGGCCTCAGGACTTTCAATAAGTTTTTCAGGTTTTCCTTCTATTGCATTTACACTATGTCTTATAATATGTACTTGTTATATTATATTCAATACAAAAATATATAAAGTACCTGGCCTCTTTCTCTTATTGAATTCCTCTACGTTGATCACTTCCACCCATATCCCTGTTTATTTAAGGTGAGCCTTTCTCCATCCCTGAACCCCGCGTGTTCGCTGAGGGAACCGAACTTGCGACAAACAAGTAACCGAGGATCAGAACTGCTCATCCTTTGCATTCTGAGTGTAGCCCGTGAAGCAGTGGGCCTGAGCTCATTGGTGGCGCTCTAACAGACATCATGCTTCCTTAAGCCTGATGTACTGTACTCAAGCTTAAGCTTTAATGTTTTAAATTGTCAGAGTTATAAGTTGAGCACGTTTCATAGCATCAAGTCACGCCTTCTCATGAGTATTTAAAAGTCATCAGAGAAAAGTGATGTTTTGATTGTCACAACTAAAATAATTGTGTTCTTTACATCATTGTATTATTAAAATTCAAATTGTTTGTTATAGTTTTAACCTTAATGGCTCTAGAATGTTATTGTTATTAAGTCCTATTCACAGACTTACTAGTAGCAAACTTAACGAGTATTTTTTGGTTCAATATAATCTGCTTTTAAATATTGCAACAGTCCTAACGTAACAAGTTTTTGTATCATCTAATCACTGTAGATATCCATGGTATTCAATTTGTGTCACAGTGCTTTACTACATTCGCTGGGTTTTAAATTTTATTCCCAGTAAATTTTAATAGTTTCTTTTGGACAATTTCGTACAGTTAAAACGTAATCTAGATGACCTTCAGGTAAGTATGCATTTTGTTATGTTTTTACCTTAACATTTAGTAGACAGTATTTACAATTTCCTGACTAACATACATAGTTTTATACTGAAGAAGCTTCAATTTTTCTTCGAGTGAGTGTTAGAGATTTCATCCTCCGTAGACATTGTTGATGATTGGACATGTGCTTGATTCTGGTAACTAATTAGTGATTGATTGTTGTTTTTGTCTGGTCTGGTATTTTGACTGTTCAGTCGAGAATGTGCAACTCGAATGGCTTGTCAACGGAGATTTCTCGCTTCGCTTCTTGACTTTGTTTTGTGCATCGTGCCGAATGTAGAAATTGACATAGTTTTATATTGTAATAAGAATGTTAGGAAATTAAATACCGTATGTTAAATACTTAATGTTAGTTTTCCCAATATTTAAGGAAGGGGTTAGAGGATAAGTTACTTCCTTATTTCTGTCTTTTTGTGTTTAAAAGTTTATAGGCTATATTTTCATTAATGATGTGTAAAACTTAATTTTTTCTAGTTTTGTATATATTTTAGTAAAATTTGAATTTAGTAGATTTTTTTCTATACAGTTTTTGATATTTTTATCTCAAGTCTACTGTAATTAAAAAAAAGAAATTTTAACTCATCCAAAACAATTTTATATCCTACTACAGAGAATAGAACATCTATAGAAGTGCGTCCTTTGCACTAAATCATGCCCGGGTTTGATTCTTAAGCACAGTGATAACTTTTCACGATGGCCACTCCCCGTGGTTCGGAAGTCACGTAAAGCCGGTGGGCCATTCCTTTAGTCGTTGAGCTATTAATTAACGACACAATCTGGGGAACAGCTGGCACTGGTGTGCAACAAGATTACATCTCATCATCCATCAAAACACTCATCACGTTCACCATCATTCCATATTCACCTTAAAATACCCTCTGAGAGTGGTCAGTGTCTCAAAGCAAAATATCATAAAGTAAGTAAATAATGGGGTAGGGAAACTGTTAAGAACTAGTTGTAAAATCCATCACCAAGCACAACTTTCCTGTTCAAGTGGAGATGGACGTTAGGCATCAGCCAACGGTGATGGATTAGTGATTAAACCAATTTTCGACTCTGTAGACGTTCTATTCTCTGTGGCCATACTTCCTAACTGTCTCTTTAAATCCATGAAAACCAACTTTGACGATATTTTACCTACCGTGTGTTTTCAGTGACCGTAAGAAGGCGGAAGAACGTGATCCGTCCGTATCGCTGTGACAACTGTTTCCGCACCTATATCCAGGGGGCGTCACTGTACCGGCACAAGAAATTTGAGTGCGGGAAAGCGCCTCAGTTCAGATGCCCGTTTTGCCCCCACGTCTCGAAACGGAAAGAGAATCTGTCAATTCATGTTTATAGGATCCACATTCAACCGTCTGCACTGCAGGTTCAAGAAGGTCGTCTCAAGTAGTCTAAGTGAGAGTAAGAAGTTGTCGATTTTTCTTGAGAATGGACAACATTGTTTGATTATTGTAAGAGTTCTGTGGTTGAGACTTGTTGGGAATGCATTTTTGAACGGGAACATAGTCTTCTGTAGGATGTTCAACACAACAATGACAGTACTGACGTTCTTGGGAACTAGGATGTGCGTTAAGTACAAACAACTCTAAAACTGCAACTTTTACCCATTTTAATTTTTCTTTAACTACCCTTTGACAAATTCACTATAAAATTCAAGCACTTATCAAACCAAGGCACATGGTTATCTACGCAATCGCATAACATTCAGTTGCCAGTGTTAATGACAAAAGCGCAAAATTACCTGCAAAGAACCTGCTTTGATCAGCGAAAAGCTGGATTACACACAACATTTAAAGTTGAAGACAACATTTAAATCAGTTTGGCCGAACAAGGGTTCTGGAAACCCTTTCATAAAGAAATTGAATACCAAAGTTATTTTATAAATCAATAGAGCTACTATTTAATCGGTGGGAATATTACACCTACATATCATTTTGCTTTGACGTTTAGAGAGCATTGAAATGTCAGCACAAAATGTCAAACATACTGTATGTTTCACAATGAGTTAGGCTATCCAATTTATAGTTTGCACATATAGTTTCACATATCTACTGGCTATAGATCAATGGAAGTTAATTTTTGAACAGCCCTGGTAGAGAGTATTTGTTTATAATTATCCCCTTTACAATCAGAAAAGCAAAGATGTTGGCAATTCTGCTCGGACCAAAGTGTGATGAAAATACTGAATAATGAACTTTGGACACTTGATTACATCATTGTGGGTTTTTAACCAGGGGTGAGCGGGCAAATATAGTCGCGCAGTTGGGGTCCAGAGAACTTATGGTTTTTTGCGGACAATTTCACAACTGAGAGCCAACAACTGTTTTGATAGCTGAGGTCTGTTTATTTCACAGAAAGTAAATCGGGCCATAGGGTAAGTGAATTTCAGCAATAAAATAAAAAGTTGTAGATTGGCCATGTGGCCTCCGAACCAATGTCAGAGCAACCAGTCTGTTTTGTAGATTTTATTGTATTTTTTTTGGGAAAATCAATTTTATGGTTAGACCTCGGCCAGCTCAATATTTTAGATCGCAAAAAAAACTGGCTGGGGGTTAAAGTTAAATTAAAAAATATGGCTTAGGCATAACAACCGTTAGGTGTTTTATTTAACAACATTTTCCACATGCCCCATTGTTAGTTCATACCACTTTCGTTCCCTTCCAGTAGCTTGAGAAATACTGAAACCGATTTTTTCTGACAGTCAACTCAAATAACTAAACCGGTTCACATGAAGGCTAGTTCAAAGAGAATTATTTCCCACTTTAACAATGTCTCCTACCAAACCTCTGTTAAAATACCATTAATATGTATTTTAAGCAACTTCTGTGCCAAATGATTGAATTTATTTCAAATAGCTGTTAGTATTTTTGATGTAACTAATTGTTAGAAATAGTTTTAAAAGTTTTATTTTTACTGGTGGATATTTTTTAAGTACTCACTGGTTAATATTTCACCTTAAGTAGTTATAGTCATTTTTTAATAATGGAAAATCCTTGTATTTGAGACTTATTTTTTTAAATCGACCCTTTCTAGTCAATTTTTGCAGGTTTTACAGAACTGTGAGTTAAAAAATATTTAGAAAATAATTCACATTTTGCCACGTTAATAGTTTTTGTTGTGTTTTAATTTCCATTGGGTTTCCACAAGAGTACACATTTTGACAATTACGTTTGGTTGATGAAATGTTATCAGGGCGTGGACAGGATCATTTACCAAGTTTGATTAAAAAATAAAATCTAAAGCTCTACAATAAATGCTATAGAAAATTTCATTTTGAATTATGGATTCATCAAATGGATTTGGTGATCTATAATCTAGTTCTTGCGGTTCACACCGCGTCAAAACATCATAACAATTAGCTTGAGATATTTCCGTCTCGTTGTGGAGTACCATCTTCAGTCACTGATTGGCTGAAACTGAATTCTCAGCTCTATAAGTACATTCTGTATTAGTTTCAGCCAATCAGTAACTGACCAATCAGAAAGTGTTTAAACAATAAAATAACCCCCTGAATTTAGTGGATTCATATCGTGAGTAAAGGGTATGTCACACTGACCATGTTATTAATAAACAGGGTTGTATCATCGGTCATGGGAAAGGTCGTACTTCACAGCAAGACTGAAATATTTCAAACTAATTATTATAAGTTTTATCTATACTAATATAAATCAAGTTTACGAAATATTTAACAAATTATTATGATGTTTTGACGCGGTGTGAACCGGGACAACTACATTATAGTTGTAACACTGGCTGCGAAAGCCTAAGAATTAAAGTTATTTGGCGAAAAAATGATTTTTGCTAATTGCCTCAACTTATTTTTATTGGATAGGACGCTTTTTCATGTATAAAATATGTCAATAACTTGAATGGAAAATATTTTAAAAATTAAGTCAGCCCCATAATTATATAAATTTGGCGAATTAGCAAAAAATACTTGGGCAATTTAGCGTTAACTTAGCTTTATTTAATAATTTCGCATCCGTTTTGGTTAACCCGGGTTTCGATTGACCGAAGTTGGGTTAAACGGGGTTTTACTGTATAATTCATCTGTTTTGAAAATTGAAATGTTTCTTATATTGAGTGGAGATAAATTGACTATAATTCAGGGTTATTAGCTACTATTATTACTGACTCTTATTTAGTTACCAGTTTTACAGATAACATAGTCGTAAAGTTTTTTATGACTTTGAAACAAGCGTACAACTTTATTGTTCAATATTGTAGGTTAAATACTTACAATACTGAAGAAAAATACAGGTATTATGTTTCAACATGGTGTCTAATTTATATTGTCTTAAATAACTGCTAAGAGTGTTCTTAAAAATATTGCTTTGATATTCTTAATATTACCAGTTTTGTCTTTATTCCTTTAGTAACCGACAAAATTATGAATATCTTAATTCTTAAGCTATGGTTTCCTAGAAAGCGGTGATTGCTACATTACGGCCAAACAAAAGTCTAACTTATCCATTACTATATATGTAAATCAGATTTGGCAACTAAAATAAACACCATGTCAAAAGTTGTTTTTGTCTACATCTGTTTAAATATTGTGTTGTGACCACCGTCACGGTTACGTTCACCGCTACATTACGGCCGTAATATAGCGGTAAACTTTTTTCTAGGCAGCCATAGCTTTAGAGATATTTTAAAGTCAATGTTGATTTGACGTTAACACATTTTCTTTTTATTCCAGATACATTTGATTATTTTAACATAAGTTCTAGATATAATGCATATTATTTTTATAGACGTCACAATATATTTTTGCTAATTTTGTGTTAAACTTGTACTTAAGTTTTCAGAAATTACAGAGTTCATTTATATATTAAAAGTTAATATTAATCTAGTGTTGTTTGCCGAACATTAATGTTGTTTAAATGATTAAATAAAAGGGATCAACTGATTTTATTACTGATTTGTTGATTATTTTTGTTCTTCTACTGGGTATTGTAATGCTTGTAAATAACCTGAATATCTCTTTTAAAAAACAAAAAAAGAATAAGCCCTGAATTCAGTGGAGTAAGATTTACGTCTTGAGTAAAAGCATATGTTAAACTGACAATTTCATTAATAAACAGGGTTGTCACAGTCTGGGAAAAAAGGGAAAAGTCAGGGAATTTGGGTAAAAACTGAATTTGTCAGGGAAGTTTAACCATTTGTGTCGAATTAAGCTATTTATTGTACAGATCCAGTTTTCTTTTAGATTTAAACAAAAAGTACAAAGTCATTCTAAACAACAAAATTCCTAAAACGCAGAGCATTTGTTTGGGTTGAAACATTCTTAATTTGTCAGGTGTGATATTACTCTTTTCATTGAAAATTTCAGGAATTGCGTTGAATCTGAAAAACCACAAGCATACAGGAGTGTTTCAGATTTCAAAATACTAATTCCCAATTGTAACGGCCCCCAGTAGCCAGAATAAATTTCAATACAACTTTCATCATAGTGTTCTCTACAACCTGTGATTGCAATGAGATATTCATGGTTTTATTTAATCATTTCGGTAACCTTTATCTTTAAATTTTTTTCTGAAAAGATTCACTAATATTATCAAATATTAGTTGAGTTAACCGTGTGTTTAATACCATAATAATTAATTTTTCCATAGTCTTAGTTATGGGTTTTAATCTTAACCCTCGAAGATTTTTGGATCCTTTATTTGATTTATAACTGTGTCCATTTCAAATATCGTAGTGAATCGTCTAACAATCAATAACAATATTGTGAATAAGTTAGTAATGTAATTCTAGAACTAGAGTCAATGTTCGTTGTCTATTGCAGTATAAGTGCAAAAATCTTATAAATGTAACAAATTGATTAGCAATTGAGTCTTAAGAGTGAATATATTTTATTTTTGTTCAGGATGATTGTACAAATGTTTCAAATAAGTAAATTTTATAATTAAATATTTGTTTCTTTTTACCTTCACCACATATTTGCCTTAAAATACCCTCATGAGAGTGGTCGGCATCTCAAATAATGATAGTGTAATTGGCGTTTTTAATATTATTTTTCGAACATGTTTCTAAGGTTTATTATTAAAATTTGGTTGAAATGGGCAGCCATATTCGATAGATTGTGATAAGAATTATGTAAGTATAAGCAAAAGGAGAATTTTAATATACATAATAACTTGACCATTTAGTAAGACAGACTCAAGGTGGTATCTCATTTGAAAGACAATTTTATTGTTTGGTGGTTTTGCTTGATTTTTTTGAACTCTATTATAGCAACTAAAAAGTTCTTAAATTAAACAATTTTTGGTTTGGTATGCTCATAAGTATATACACATTTTTTTGAACAAGTATTAAGCAAATGTATTCAAATAACATTGTCTTTAAAGTGAGATACCAAGCGTCATTAAATTGTATCAACAGCAATTATTCAATCTGAAATTACAGATCATTATTTTGTTGTTCCAAGCTAATTTTAAATTAAAGAAAACACCTATTGGAATTGGTACGTTCATTGATGAAAATGTAGTAAATGATCTGATATCTAAAGAAAATTGGACTTTTTTTGATGGAGAATGTTATTGATGTTTGTGAAAAAGTTTGTAATAAAATCTGACATCTTTACAAAAATTACAACTAAAAAAATATTTATTCTCAAATAAGTTTATTTTGAAGCCTTGGATTACTAATGCTTTTCTGAACTCAATTAGAACTAGAGATAAATTGAGTGAAAATTAAAACCAAGTATTTAACCCAAACCTAACTAAACATTTGACATATTTTAAGCAACTCCTTAAAGATATCTCTTTTTTACTAAGTAACTAAAATTCTTTATGAATGTATCAATGAAAATAAAAAAAGCTTTATTGTATTTTATCGATTAAACAAAAGCCTTAGATACAGTTCATCTAAATAAACTATTACAGACACTTAAGTATTTAGGAATAAAGGAACCCAGGTTGTTTCCATTCTTGGAAAAATCAGCAATCCGAATTCAATTAATGACCATAAATTTGATTTATTATCTGTAGAGTAAGCAATTAGTCCCCCTCTCCTGGTCCATCAGCTGACTCAGTATAAACACTGTTGACAAGCCTATATGGGGTGTGTTCTAGCCTAGCCTCTAGAAAGAATTCAGCATCAGCAAGTTTTGTTCTTACTGAATCATTCATTGATTCTGCCTTCACTTCATTCAGTTGCTTCTTTTTCTACCGTTTACGTTAGTTCAATGTTCTAGGTTCTGGTGGATTTGCCGGTGTGTGGTATGATAGTGATTGATTTTGTACTCTCTAAACATCTTGTATAAACTATTTGAAGATGATGATTGAAACTTGGAAAAGCCAATAAAAGACTTGAAGGTAAGATTCGCTCTTGAATATTGTAAGTTTAACTCTTTAACTTTCAAGAATCGGTTTTGTCAGCTCAACTAAAATGTCCTTTCTACTCGGATGGATTTATGGGTGAAAAGTGTAAAAACCTTCACACAAGGGTTTCATTGGTCTATTGTGCAAAAACAGGAAAGTTTATCTTTTTGATGGTCTATCCTATTTTTACCTCTTTGGATTTGATGAGCCATATTCTCTTCTGTGATCCTCTTCGTGACTCCTGCTCTTGAAGGAAACAATAACTATCATTGCACTGTACTGTAGAATGCGCTAGGGTAGGGATCGAACTGTCGTTGCGAGAGGATCGCTCCAACGCCCAATATCTTTTATCCTCTATAGCCCATTCCATCGAAAAGCAAAAACGCAACCACTTTTTTGCCGAATCTTTAAACTGAACAATTTTTATTGTACACAAGTGTTTTGACGGTTGCAGTGGTGGCTTGTGGGTACTCCAGGACGGGTGTGTTGTAGGTAAGGTCGGAGGTGAAGAATCTAGCTGATTTAATACGTTATCAAATTTGACTTTCATTAATTTGTATGTATGGCCATGTATAGACATCTTAACCCTCGTAGCGCCGAAGCCAGCTAAATTCCTGACCATTCATGTGAGCCTTACACAACAGACCGGAGTTACGACTGACAGAAGAGATACTATATTGACTGACATCATAGTAGTGTATTGGCCATGTTCATCTGATTGCTTTGCTCATGTCTTCATCATCATCATCATCAATCTCCTCAAGGAAGTTCCAGAATACTGATGTCAGATTTTTGGTCTAACTCACTGTTCAGAGAGAAACAGTTATTATATTTCAAGTATTTACAATACTCATCTGATCTAATGATGATTATTATAAACTAGCTGCCCCAGCAGACCCCCTGGCACGCTCGCGAGCCAAGCACCTCGGCCTACAGCCTCGTTGCCCACTTTGTAAAACTCGCCATCCCGCCGGCCTATCTCATGGATTTTTAATGTTTTACCCCCACTTTTAAACCCCCCCTTCCTCCCCCCAAACAATTTGGTAGACAACCAATATATTTTTGAAATCAGCATAATATTCCCTTTTTTTTGATACCCCACATAGATTTTATGATTTTTTTTATTTCTTACCCCCTTTAACCCTACAAATCCATATATTGTGCCCCGAACCCCAAAATCAGTAGGGGTCTTTGGGTTAATGGTATACAACTATGTGTCGAGTTCCAAACAAATCCGTTGATATTTACTAATAAATATTTACTAAAAAAAAGAAATATAACATGGGGAATTGGGAACTCAAAAACCCCATAAAAATAAAAAATCTATATAATTTTATTCGTTTCCCCCACCCTCCACACACTAAGGACCATTTCTATTAAAAAAATTCTGAATTACCCCAGCCAGATTAATAACAATAACGTTTAATGTCAAAATGATACAATAAAATTGTTTTGACAATAAAATATACTATATACCACAAGTAAGACCTTGAATCGTAATTAAATAGTATTAGTATAGCTTTAAATATTCATAAATTCCAAACTATAAAATGAATTTTGAGCAAGGAATCTTTTAAGGTTTGTTTTGAATTTTGTTGTAGAGTAATTTTGACATTGTCGGAAGTTTGTTATATAATTTTCTACCGAAATTAGATTCCGAGATCTCAACACTCCGGACAACCCTAAGCGAAATACTAATAGTATAGATACTTGAAATATAATAACTGTTTCTGTCTGAAAAATGAGTACTACATTATTAGAAGATGAGATGCCAACCAAATATCTCACAATGAATCCATCTTCAACAATACCTTCCTATCACCAAATTTTTATCAATATTGAGTACTTAGAAATTTTAAACTTGATAGAAACACAAATGATCCAATAAAAAACTCTTATAGTTGGTGAGGCCTTTCCAGAACTATGTTCCCATCTACAGACCATAACATCAAGTTGAGACCACCATGGTCCAAGTATTGAGCTTACTACAAAAGCAGAAGCTTGAATACTTAATTAGAACTACTGAAATCAAGATGGTTCATCAAATCCAATGAGGTAGCGAGATGATAATACCTAAGGAGGAGACTGATGTATAGTGTAAACGAATAACTGTTCATCATGTTAGGATAAACATTCTGATTGAATACTTCTAAATTTGATAGGTGGGTCAGAAAGTGTAATAGTTAGCATTCTCACCTGACAAGTAAAAAAAATCTGTTCCAAATTCCATTTTGGATCAAACATTTCTAAAGTTATAAATTATTTATTTATTACTTTCCATTAAGACAAGTTCCTGGCACATGTCGCGGGACATGTGGTAGAGACTTGTGCAGTGATTTTTGGTGAAATTATTCTGTGATTCTTTGCGACAAGTTGTAGAGGATCTTGGGAAAAAAGGACAGTACAGTATGTGCAGTAAAGTTACGTTTCCATTAAGACAAGCCTCTGACACATATATGCACAACCATGCCTGTGTCCCGGGCACATTTCGTAGGTTGTTTCTGTTGACAGCGGCACAAGTCACGGCACATGTTTTGTCCCGCTGTCGCCTGGCACAAATTTGTTCACAGAACATGTGCCGCGACTTGTCCCAGACCAGATTCTTGCAGATTTTTTCTTTCAGGATGAGTGAAGAAGAGGAGAAGTTTTCCAAAATAGACTTCCTCATGTTGAGGGACCAAGATGATCAATATATACTTGATAACATGGAGTTACTGAAGGATAAAATTCAGCGTTCATTCAATCAAGAAGAACTGAACAATCTTCTTCTGACGACCATTAAGGATCACCCGTTCTCTCAATACGTCATCGACCTTCTCATAGACTCTGGAGCGGATGTGGACCACCAAGACAAAGACGGAGACACTGCCGTACATTTGGCAGTCTCTTTCAACGGTCTGAAAGTAGATTTGGAAGCTTTAGATCGGAGGAGAGAAATCCTCTTGGAGGCTCTTCTCGATCACGGTGCGGATGTGGAGATAAAAAATTATTTCGGACAAACAGCTTGTGATATTGCTAAAGAAAATAAAGACCTCTATCCAAACATTTACAAAACGTTTCTTAAACACTCAATAAAAATGGGACTGGCAACTGGTCGGCCCAAAATAGATCACATAGATCCCGAGTTATACTCCTTTGCAACTAACTGCGAATCGGAAATTCGGGCCTTGGCTCGTATACGTATTAAGGGACATTTCACATTATGTCATATATTATACTCTCTTAAAGCAAGGAATTCGTTCAACCGAATTTTATGGGAAAAGTTGGACGTAATCTTTGAACATTTCTATCTAGAGATCAGTCAGTGTTTCCCTCTGTACGCTTCTTGTCTGCGGAGTTCCTATCGGAAAGTCAGAAGATCGAGGAGCTCCTTGTTGAACGTCGCTGTCGATTCATGTTCAAGTTCGAGAAGAATACTACCAGTGCAAATGCTCCCGATAGAACTCCGGTTTAAAATTTTGAAATGTTTAAGTGCCAAGGATCTGGAGAACTTTATCAATAGTGAGGAATACGATAGGCAGTTTTTACCACCCAAAGCTAGATTTGGCGTCACGAGACTTGTTCACAATATGTGATTCTTGTTTTTCCAGGACTTGAATTTCAAGGTAAGATTCTGTGTGTTTACATTGAAATACTCGTTTATGACTTGAAATATTATTTCAAAGAGGTCTACGAAAGATTGTCAAGAATAACCTTTCCTTGCAAATTTGTTTGTCTGTCCATTTAAATTGAAATCTTGAAAGTGAATTATTGGAAAATAACATGGTGAATTGTGCAAGAATAATTGCAAACCTGACAGGAATAGTTGCTATTGATTATTAAAAAGTGATAGTTACTAAAAGCCTCAGTTCTCATTTTGAATTTAAAGTAAGACAATTTTGAAATTTTCCAGCGCCGGGTTTAGGGTTAACCCCGGCCCCGGCCACCTCTGTGTACTACTTAGGCTTGGTTTTCCCAAATTCTCGTTGTACTGGTTTATTTTGTGCCGAGCACAAATTTATACCTCCGGCTTAAACTCTGAGGTGTTTCCCCAACTTTTTGGCAGGCACAGCATTATATAGATTAAACCTTGCATCAATGAGTTGGCTAACCGGTTTGTCCGTTTTATGTTTTTTGTTGACTGGGACTCGTGGCGTGGTCCTGTAATCCAGCTTCATGGAGGTCAGGTTTTGAGGATGATATAGGTCTAAAGCGGCTCAGGTAGTCTCAGTGATCATCTGATGATACCCGCATCAACTCCCACCATCGTTTAGACATATCAGACCATCACCTGGGTGGTTCGGAAGTCACGTTAAGCCGTTGGTCCTTGTATTTCCATTGGTCATTGGGCTATTAATTAATGACCCATTCTAAGGAAGAGTTGGCCTGAGTTTGTAAAAAGACTACACCTCATAACTCATTACCACCACTCATCCTTCACCTCATATTTGCCTTAAAATACCCTCATGAGAGTGGTCGGCATCTCAAATAGTGATAGTAATATATAATGATTTCGGTAGGAACCAGAAAAAAACGTTTGTTTGATCAGATTTGTGGTTGTCTACTGACTCCCCAATGTGAAGAAGATAGGCCTATTTTGTTTAATTATAGTTTCTATCTTATTCCAATTCACTTATCCGCATTCGTATGAAACGGGGACACAAACGGGCTAGGGCGTCGGACACTTGCTCAATGATTTTGCCAAAGGAGGACTTGTGCATTCTGCTCTACTCCCCTACATTGATCAAAAAAGGGCTGGAGGCATAGAACCTCAATGCGCACGAAAATGTACAAGGAGGAGACAAGGCTCAAGTTTTGTTACTTGTGGATCTCAAAGAATCACTAAAAAAATCGAGCAATGAACATGGAGATTCCTTCCTCATTCGAAATCTTTAAAAAACTCTTGCTTCTTCCCGTCTCTCGAAATGATCAACTCTTTCCCTAGTGCTCGTAATCCTTTCCCTTAAGTTCTTCTAATATTTCCAACAGTTCATGCGTTTTACCAATTATGTACTTAGAAGGGAAAAAATGATGATTTTAAACAAACTAATAGGTTAAGTATTTGTAAACTTAACACTGTAGTAAGTAGGCTAGGCTTCAGTTTTCAAATTTGAGGTTAGGTTGTTGTTTATTTCGACTAGTATAACATTTGTACTTAAACTACCTGAGGAGGCCAGTTAGTTTATTCCGACAAATTGACGTTATAACTTTTGGGGAAACACCACCTTGAGCTTATCCGCTGCTTAAACTCCCGATCTCCATTAACAGCCGATGGGGAAACCGGCTTTGCTAAAAACACGGAGTATGTAAAGTTATAATCTAGTTCTTTCGGCTCACACCATCCAAACTTCATAACCAGAATGAGATATTTCGGCTTCGCTGTGGAGTACCATCTTTAGTCACTCCACAGCTAGGCCGAAATATCTCAACCTAACTATAAAGTTTGATGCGGTGTGAACCGGAAGAACTAGATTATAGTCGTACACCGCCGAGAAAGCCTAAGAGTTAAGTTTGATGTAATGTTAAAGGACAATAAATGACTAATGACTAAAAACACTGCAAACAATGTTTTTTGCTAGTTCTTGTATTAAAATGTGACATTTTTCCTGTAAGCATAAATTTATTGATGTTTACTTCAACACTAAACCTTCTCTTGTCAAAAATAAATTTTGCAATAAAGTATTTTTTACTCTCTTCTCTCCGAGTATTAGGCAAGCCCTGCCTTTTTTGCCAGGAGGACTAGCCAATAGCGCAGCAGGCTGGTACTATTAGCACCAACTTAAGCTCATCATCCTGATCCAACTAAGAGTGTCGTTCTTTACAGATCGCTCCCTCCACTTGTACCAGCTGCTGAACTCTCTGCACGCTGCCCGTATGAGCGCTGCTGTCGCCAAGGCACACTCGGACGATACCTCTTACGTCGCTCGTATGAGCGCTACTATCTCGAAAGAGGATGCTTCCTACACCCAAATGAACGCTGCCGTCTCGAAGGCGCACTCGGACGACGCCTCCTTCGCTTGTTCCTGCGGCAAGGCATACGTCCACTACAATTCGCTCTGGAGGCACAAGAAGTACGAGTGCGGTCGCACCCCGCAGTTCCACTGCAACATCTGCTCCGCACGCTACATGCAGAAGAATGCGCTGGAAATCCACTTCAGGGTTAAGCACGGAATCGGTCGATGATGCAGCTCCCCTTTCCTATAGGGCTTCCGATCCTGGTACGGTTTCTACATTTCAGTGTGTAAAAATTAATGCCGTAACTTTAATTACACATAGTTTGCCTTCTGAATTAGTAAATACGCTCAACTTTTAAAGAACGGATATTTTTTTGGCTTAGCATAATACAATAAAAACATATTGCACTTGTTCGACTACTAAATAAAGTTACTAAATAATATCGCAGTATTTACTACAACTAAATAAATTCTTGGAGTACTTACAACTATGAAATCAAGTTTTGAAGTATTTACAACACTAAATAAAGCGTTGCAGTGTTTGTTTACAAATACTAAATTAAGCCTTGGAGTATTTTTAAAGCCAGTTCTTAAATCCATTTTTTTTACGAGAAGAATTTGTGTTAGTTATTGTTTAACCCTTTCTATCAAAAATTATCTTCAACACCATCACTGCTACGGGTCCCTATGGGCACTATGCAATTTGCATGTAAACAAATGCAATGTTCAAGTTTTAACATGTTGATCACAGCAAAAGTTTTAATCATCTTAAATAGTTTTGTTTGATAAAAAGTGAAACATTTGAAATGGTAGTTAATTTTAGTAATAGCTTCAAAAACAAGAATATTGTGATGATTCAAGTAACAAGTATTAAGGCTCAACCCATCCGGAAAAGGGGCTTAGTACTTCATTTACACAAAAACAATTTTGAATCAAGAGAAAAATTTCAATACAACTTGATTTTAACCCCCAAAAAATTACTTGAAACAATTGGTTCCGAAAATCTTAGGATTGTGACCTATCGATTCCAGGATTAACAAAGTTAAAAAATCCAGGATCCCAATGCTTGTCCGATATTCAGGGATCAGTCCCAGGATTGGAAGCTTTGCCAAAGATAATGTTATGGTTGGTAGATTGCGCTTATACGCCACATGGTTGAGGCAGCAAAATCAACATAGTTAGGCAGCCCAAGCACAGAGAGCGCTGCCGTCTTTCTCCCCCTCGGCTTGACATGTTTAAGTTTGTCCGATGTCAACGATTTAAATGTGACCAAATCCAAAACGGTGTATTTGCGCGTGTGTCAGTGGCTCTACTTGAGACTATAAAAGAATCGTCTCGCAGCGCTACCTGTACTCGTGCTGACGCAACTACATTGATTTTTCTGCCTCAGCCACTCGGCATGTATGCGTAATTTACTTACTATAACATTATTTTTGACTTTACTCCTGATTCCTTGTAGTGGAGGATGTCAAGCGCTGTGCTGTGATGTACTTAGGTAACAAGTACAAATTGTGCCAAATTCTTTGTGATGTGCGTTGTTGTAACCAAAGTGTGTTGTTAGTTTTAGTTCATGTGATGTGATACTTATATTGTTTTGGTACTCTATTAATCTTTCATTAGTTTTATTGTTGTGTAATTGTTGAAAAGAACTTGTGTTAGAAAGTCATGATGGCCACTCTCCTTGGTTCGGAAGTCACGCTAAGCCGTTGGTCCATTCCATTGGTCGTTGGGCTATTAAGACCCAATCTGGGGAACAGTCGGCCCTAGTTTGTAACAAGACTACACCTCATCCATCAGAACACTCATCACACTCACCATCATTCCATATTCACCTTAAAATACCCTCTAAGAGTAGTCGATGTCTCAAAGAAAAGTATCAAAAGTAAAGTATCGAAAAGTATTATTATTTTGAAAAAAAGTTGTGACTAACAATTTATTTACCCTTGTAAATGTTTCTATTTAAAGGAAATGTTCAGTGTATTTTGTTCTGAAAAGTAAAGAGTTTACATTTACATTTTCTACTGAATTAAAGTTATTTTCACTTGATTTTGGATTTGAGGTGGACTAGAATGATAAAATTCTGCAAAACGTGATTCAATTATTAGTACAAACATAAATATTTGTAATCTGTGCGTTTTGAAACAATTGCCAATTTTACATTGTGATTTTACTGATTATTACGAAGTATGGCCAGTTCGTTTTGTTGGGCTTCCCTCCAATTTTGAAATGTAATCTTGTGACATAACTGTTGTAATTTTCATGTATAAAAGTTCATTTGTTTCATTATTACAAAACTACTTAATTTCATTTTGTTCTAGAGATTTCAATTACAGGTTTTACTTAATTTAGCTATATTACCATTCTAATAATCTATCTTTACTTTTAGTTCTTTGTACCATGAATTGATATGTGTTAATTGTGTAAGACTTAAGTATCTTATTGATGTTACTTATTTGTGTTTACCAAAAATATGTATTTTTTCTAGTCATGCACAAAAATTGACTGTGTTATTGTGCCATCTAAAATTTTGTTTCATGATAATCATTAAATAAGTTGTTTCATAAAAGATTTTGATGATTTTTATTTAAGTACTTTGTTTTTTTTGCAGATTGAAAACATTTTCAAACAACTTTAAAGCGTTCACAAAACTTGAATCCTACAAACAATGAATGGAGAACAAAAAAATTCATTTTTTTACTCTAAATAAATAAAGAATGTATTCATAACATTATTTTCTTAAGTTGCCTGCATCTTTTTTAAATTTTAGCGTTCTCCCTATGTAATCAACCCTTGTATACTTTATAACATACACTGGTACTTATAAATCTTAAAAACACTTGTGTAAATACTCTAAATAAAGCGGCTCAGATAGTCTCAGTGATCATCTCATGATACCCGCATCAACTCCCACCATCATTTAGACATATCAGACCATCACCAGCGCGGTTCGGAAGTCACGTTAAGCCTTGTATTTCCATTGGTCATTGAGCTATTAATTAATGACCCATTCTAAGGAAGAGTCGGCCTTAGTTTGTAACAAGTCTACACCTCATAACCCATTACTACCACTCATCACACTCATCCTTCACCACATATTTGCCTTAAAATACCCTCATGAAAGTCGTCGGCATCTCAAACAGTGATTTAGTGATTACATATTTATCCTGAAAAGTGTTTCACTTATTTGAGTGAAATAAAAAAATCCAAGTTAAAACAAATCAATAAATAAGGGAAAAATATTTAAAAATTTTGTATACAGAGGTTTCAAAACCCAAGGTTCAAGGGCTTGAACGTGTTTCATTGGTATTGTAGAGGACAAGAAGTTAGAGGCCCTTCGCCCATTCAAAGGCAAGCATCCTTGTGGAAGGTGCGGAATGGTCCATAAAAAGGTACTAGTCATTGTATGATGAGTATTTAATTTATTAGCTATAAAAACTGATTTTATCTAAAAAAATTAATGTTTAATATGTTTTCCGCTTATTTTTTATCACATATTTCATAGGTCTTAACATGTTTGCAACCATTCCGAGTCGTACCCGTTAGGACTGATGTTATGTTTTGCTTCAGATTTTGAATACTTTGAGGTGTTGGCCTAAAACAATTTTCTTTTAGTGTTCCTCAAAAAAAATTACAAAGATCAGGACTTCTCGCTTTTTTGAATGTATATAATAACCCCTCTGATATTTATTAGTGGGGAACACTAAAGGAAAAGTGTTTCAGGCCACTACCTCAATGTTTTCAAAATTTGAAGCAAAACATAACTGGTTGCAGGTATACTCTAGAAAAAATTAAAAAGACAAAATCTGTTGAACAAATTTTTTAATTGTTATTGATTTTCTTAAAACAATTTCCCAACATTTCTAACCACATAGACGGTTGTTATACCTAACATGTCCCACCCTGTAGACAATTGAGATCTGTTGTCTAGTGCTAGATCAGTCACTGCAATCTGCAACTTCGCCGTTGATCATGTTTGACGTGGTTTGATAGTCATAATGATTGAGCCTGCACTAAGTTAAATACAACTATCCATCTTTCAGGATAGAAGTGTGTTTCGTGTTGTTTCGACTTTGTTTAGTCTCTTCAGCCGTAGATAAGTCAGTTGACCACTACGAGACAACTTTAACAATATGAAATCTAAATTGATTTCAGTGAGCGTGCTAGTGTGAGTGCACATGAACTCGTTTTACAAATACCAGTAGCAGTTGACTTACAACAACTTTACCGCTTACTGTGTATGCTCTAATTTCATGAGACTAGAATTGAATACCTCTTCAAAATGTAATTCAAATTTCGATTCTCTAAAGATACGATTGCGTAGCTAGAATACCAGTTGCAGATTGCAGTGACTGATCTCAGTTGTCTACAGGGTGGGACGTGTTAGGTATAACAACCATCTATGTAGCCTAAAGCTCCGTCCTAATAATAACAAACTCTTCATTTCTAACCAATTTTGAAAACACCATGTATTGTAATCATTTCCTGAAGACTTGTTTCGGTTTCTAACATCCACTACTTACAGAGTGTCACGGCGGCAGTGTCGCCAGCAGTCCTCACGTCTGCGCCTGCGGGAAGAGTTACGTACACTCCTTTACTCTGCGGCGTCACCAGCGCTACGAATGCGGCAACCAGCTGTTCAACTTCATCTGTGACATGTGCGGCGCCAAGTTCAAGCGCAACGACAAGCTGACGACGCACTACCACTCGAAGCACAGCGTCAAGACTGTTACGTGATATTGTATTTTAGGACTTAGTAAAGGAATTTTTATGTTTTGTGGACGGGTTTGTTTCCTGTGAGTTTTAAAATAAGTATTTTTAAAATTTTGAGAAAATACAATTTTTTTTGTATGGTGCAGATTAAGTTTAGAAGAGAAATAAAAGTTGACTTGCCACTGTTGTTAACATTGGAGTTTTAGGGTTCAGAAGTCAAGTTATGTCGTTGGTCCATCCCATTGGTGGTTGGGCTGTTAATTAATGACCCAATCTGGGCAAAAGTCCACCCTAGTAACAAGACTGCCTCATCTTCCATCGAAAAGACTCATCACACTCACCCTTCACCCATATTCACCTTAAAATACTCTCTAGGAGTGGTCGGTGTCTCAAATCAAAGTATGTGTCGTCATAACGCATTTGTTTGTTAGATTTTTAAAGGTAAAAACTAATGATTTAGAAGCTATTCCAGCCTTCATCTGGCTTCGGAAACGAAATTTGACAAAGCGTTGGCTAGTGAGAAGCAAAATTCTGCAAGCAAATCAGAATACCTACTGCAGTCATGTGACTAGGTCAGTTTGACAGAGGTTTTCTGCTGCGTTTTTTTATTATTGATTCAGACAACAACACGCTGCATAATCGTAGAAGACAAAAAGAAAACTGACTTATAATAAGGTAAGATTAAACATTAACAAATCAATACTTTAGTTCCAATAAGTCTTTATTTTTTGGATGGAGTGCAAAGCTTTTTACCACATCACATTTTAGTTCTTCATTTTCGGAAGTGATTGCAAAGTACACGCTTCTGATGTACTATTATTTTTCATCTTGTGAAATGTTAACTGTACTTGGAGAAAAACATATTTCAAACCTCAACCTCAAAGCCTGATGTCTGAGTCGGTAGTGCACGAGACTATGGATCCGAAGTTTGCAGGTTCGCACCCTGCGTCAACCAACTGTCAGTAGTTAATTCCTCACTAAGATCACCGCAAAGGCTGCATAGGCCCAAGGTAACTGGTGAATTAACGTTGGTATGGTCTTTTGAAAATATTCAGGAACAAAACTATGTAATTACACAATTAATATCTAAGGCTTCCGGTTTACACCGCGTCACAGTTGAAATACAAATACTGCTAAACGTTTCGTTCTCGCTGTGGAGAGTCATCCTCAGTAGCTGGTTGACTGGCTGGGACGTACAACCAGCTACTGAGGATGACTCTCCACAGCGAGGTCGAAACGTTTAGCAGTATTTGTATTTCAACTGTGACGCGGTGTGAACCGGAAGCCTTAGACATTAATGATGACACTGGCCGCAAAAGCTTAAGAATTAAGATTAATTACACAATGTTTGCTTCAGTTTCTAGGAAAGACTTCCGCTGCTGGTGTGGTCGGGAGTACGCCCAGAACGCTTCTCTCTGGAGACACCAGAAGTACGAGTGTACGAAGAAACACCAGTTCACTTGTGGAATCTGCGGGAAGACCTTCTCCCAGAAAGGCAGCTGGAAGATTCATACTCTCCGGGTTCACCGGACTGTACCCACAGCTGATTTTGACACTCTGTGATGTTTTTGTTTAGATGAAATGAGTTGGGAAATATAAATGTTTATTGTTTGTTTATAAAATATGGGTTGAACTATCAGCTGGGATTGTTATTTTTATCACTAGCTACCAGAAAAGATTATGTTATGGTAAGGTTAGTTGCGGCAGCCCAAGCACAGATAGCACTGCGAGCACCTCTGTCTCTAGTCGTCTTTTTACCCCCTCTGCTTTTTGTATTTGAGTTTGTCCGATGTCAATGACTTAAATGTGACCAAATCGTGTGATTTTCGGGAACAAACTAAATTTTGTGTACTTGAGACTCTTAAAAGAATTCCCTCGCAGCGCTAATTGTGCTTGGGCTGCCGCAACTGTGTTGATTTTCCAACCTCAGCCATGTGGCATCCATGCGCCATCTTTGTACCATAAGATAATCTTTGCTACATGTTCAGTTTTTACGAGTAGATTACTTTCTCAGATAGTCTCAGTGATCATCTGATGATACCGCATCAACTCCCACCATCGTTTAGACATATCAGACCATCACCTGCGTGGTTCAGAAGTCACATTAAGCCGTTGGTCCTTGTATTTCCATTGGTCATTGGGCTATTAATTAATGACCCAATCTAAGGAAGAGTCGGCCTTAGTTTGTAACATGACTACACCTCATAACTCATTACTACCACTCATCACACTCATCTTTCACCACATATTTGCCTTAAAATACCCTCATGAGAGTGGTCAGCATCTCAAATAGTGATTTAGTGTAATGATATAAATTTAAATGATTTGTTGGGACATTTTCATATTAGTCTATAAAACTCACACTGTGCAAAACTCAATGTACAAAGTCTTATGAATTTTAAATGGTTATTTTACACTGAGTGCATACATCTCTTAAACGGAATGAGATATTAAAAAACATTCGAAGAATAAAAAAGACTTAACATTGTATGTAAAATCTAAAAATGTCATAGAAAACAGGACATAAGACTTTTTCAAGTTGGCCACCATATTGGAAAATGGCAGACGTTTTTCAAAAGTTTTATTTCATATGTTTTAATTTGGGTAAAGTTAAGGTGAAATCCCTCATTTAAACATTACTGTCATTCGAGCAGTTTACAATGTACCCACGGAAGCCCGTTTAGAATGAACACCCTGTACAATAAGAGAAATATATTTTGGTTCTTAAATATTAATATTAGATCAAATTGTTGAGACTGTACAACATGTGCTAAAAACACTAGACAATGTCATAGCTAAGAGATTTATGCTAGATTTAAATCTAGAAAGTAGAACTTGCAAAATTTTGCTTTAGCTACCACTCTAATTTATTTTTTCACGTTAACGGCTACTTCTTGCAGACAGCAGACGGACGACTCACGCCTTGTACCAATGTCCAGACTGTGGTCGTACGTACACTTGGAGACAAACACTGCTACGTCACGTCAAGTACGAGTGTGCAGGCGTTGCATGGTTTCACTGTGCGGTCTGTACAACCAGGTTCAAGCAGAGAGGGCATCTGCTCAGACATATGAAGAACCTACACCCCGATCAGCTGACTGAATATAAAAAGACCAACGGGGCTAAAGTTAGGCAACTTGACAAAGTAGCCTATGATCATTTATAGTTGTGTTATTTATAAGATTTAAAAAAATTTATTTTTCAAATACCTACTAATGTTGAGAAAGTTTCAAAATTTTTAAGATTTAGGCTTTAATAATACCGTAAAAAACCTCTACTCTGTGATAAATATAAAAGTATAGTAAACTATTATAGGATACATAATTTGGTTTAATGTTGTTTGTTACAACTTTAGAAACCCTGAAAATTTATTAACAGATTCAATAAATAACTTGTGTTGTTCTTAATTTTTTAACTGAAAAGTATTTAATTGGAACGTTGTTAACATTGTTTTGACTCCAGGAAGAAGAGGTTGATAAAATATAAACTTCTTGAAAGTTTGAAAAGGTTTTTCACACAGGGCTACTTGTAATATTATTAAAGAACAAAAGACAATAAAGTACCCTTTTATCATCTTTTAATACCCACACTACCGGTTTCGGGACTTAGCCTAAACACCTATGATTTGTATTAACCTAAACACCTAGGATGATGGGCTAAGTCCCAAAACCGGTAGTATGGGTATTAAAAGATGATAAAAGGGTACTTTATTGTTTCTTGAAAGTTATATTGAAATAAATGTTTTCCCTATAATTTTCTGTAATCAAATTTGATGTGTTTAAAATTTTAAACTACTTAATATAGTTTTATTTTATGATGCTCTTGACTCTCTACCTAGTAATACTACTTTTTTATTCACTTTTACAATACTTGATATTTATTATTGTAACTTTTTTGCAAACATAATTAATTTTGTAAATTTTTATTTATGAATAAAAGATTCTTTGAATTTGATATGTATAAGCCTCTCTGTTGTATTTTAGTAATTTTAATTTTATTACTTACTAAACTATTTTTGTTCGCACTAAGATTATGCTCTTTTCTTAAAGGCTAAGTTTTGGTTTACGTCTATACATAAAGCTCCCCAAAACTGGTCATTAACGTGATGTGATCGCTAGTCGCGGCAAACTGTTCCACCAGGGCCGCGACACCGGTACTCTAGCTCTCATCAATGTCAGCTGATTGAAGTGCTCCCCGCTGCGCATGAACAGTAAAAATTAGTAATAATATTGTTTGATAAGTATTAGATTAAGAAAATACCGCATTGGATGACATAAATTATGAGCAAATTGTACTTGATACTTATATTATTTCAAATTTTAGAATTCTGTCATACCAGGGCGTGTCTTAAAACTCTAGTGAACATTAAAAAAATTAAAAATATTTTTATCAGTTTTCTATAGACCGAAACACCTCAAAAATAAACCAACATTTTGTTTCATTTTCATAATAACGCTTCAAATACCAACTGTCCTATGTTATCACCTGCGTGGTTCGGAAGTCAAGTTAAGCCGTTGGTCCTTGTATTTCCATTGGTCATTGGGCTATTAATTTAATGATCCACTCTAAGGAAGAGTCGGCCTTGGTTTGTAACAAGACTACACCTCATAACTCATTACTACCATTCATCCTTCACCACATATTTGCCTTAAAATACCCTCATGAGAGTGGTCGGCATCTCAAATAGTGATTTAGTTAATAAAATTACTACATTTTGGTTTTTTTGAAAACCCAACTTTAACTGTAACACCCCAACTTGGTTTCAGTCTTAGAGCTGTTCCCAGGGCGGCTGACCTCCACTCTGGACCACTTCCCCGAGTCGTTCCCCTGCCGAGCTTGTGGCAAGATATACCGACGCAGGAGATCTCTCTGGAGACACCGCAAATTCGAGTGTTGCAAGGCGCCGATGTTTCATTGCAACGATTGCGTTGCCTCCTTCTACCAGAAGAGTAACCTGAAGTTGCATCAGCTGGCTAAACATGCGGGCCATCAGTCGTCGAAGCTGTGTAACTGACGGGAGTTCTGTGGTGAATTAAACAAGCTTTCTTGGTTTATTGTAAATTTGATTCAACCTTGGCTGTGTGAGTACAACGAAGATTTTATACTTTCATTTTAAATTCATAGGTTATTATTTAAAAATTTTTAAGTTTTGCTTTTAAACTGGATTTTTTTTACCGTGACAAAGTATGTATTAAAAACTAACATTTCATGTTAACGCCCCAACCGAAAAAGAAACACTGTATTAGCTGAGGTTTTTTACTGATGGGCTTAACATCTACAAATCTACCAACAAAAAAACTTAGGAGATATTTAATTAAATTATAGGTAAAAGATCAACTTGTCCATTTTTTTTACAGCAGAACACTATCCATTGGAACTTAGTTAATCCAGATAAACTTCGGGTGAAAAATGTAGAGCTTTCCAGAAGATAGCACCTTAGGACAGCTTTAATAACAACATCCCATTGCATATTAAAAATTAAGATAATACTTATTTATTTCTGCAGAAGTTCCATTTTTATTTATATATGTTGATTAATTCCCATTTTGTCTATATTCTCTAGATTATTCGAATTTTTTGTCATTCAGAACGATTTGGAACCAGATGGTTTAGGTAAACATCCACTAATCTCGTTGGTACCTCAAGGTTAGTCATGAGTCCCTTTTAATCAAAATCAACCAAACCTTCATTCAGTACTCACCTCCAAGCAACCTCCCCACAATATTCTAACTATGTTTGTTTTCCAGCGCTGCTTCCCGCGATGGCTGCGATGAGTGCCTCGTTCCTAGAGTCGCTGTGGCATGCACGGACGCGTCTGAACAAGTCCAAACCTGCGCCGGACTCAGCCAGCTTCACCTGCCCGAACTGCGGCAACTACTACAACCACTACTCGTCTCTCAAGCGACATATTGACTTCGAGTGCAACAAAGAAGCCCAGTTCTCCTGCCCTCACTGTCCGCAGAAGATCAAGCAGAAGTCTTATCTGCTGAAGCATATCAAGAAGTTTCACTCGGGCGGTGTGAACGTGAAAAATGAAGCGCTGGCGATGAATCTGTCTAAAGGCAGTATTTTTTCCGGGAAGTCTATTGATTGAATTTTTTTTATAACTTAACCTGATGGTCGTTAGTAAGCATGGGTATTTTGTCTCGCTGACTTGTCCTTCGCAATGAAATCTCTTTACATTTGTTAAAAATATTTAAGAGGCGGCCAGATAGAGGGGAAATTCTTTTCTCTGGAACCATTGGTGCTGCTGTATATAAACACTAAACCCTTTACTTTGAATATCAAATTGAGGTTTTATTTTAATTGTTGAAACTCTATAAGATTTTCATAAAAACATAGTACTTAAAATTTAAAAATAAAAATTGTATTTCATAACAAAACTTAGTGTATTTGCAGGCCTGGATTAGCTATTATTTACGCCCTAGGCCAAAGTACTAGATTGCGCCCCCTTCTGTGTTCTGAGAGGTTTGAGGTGTGTGGAATTTTTTGCCATATTTAACTGTACATAAGGCAGTTTGCACCGCGACTGGTGACCAAGACTAGAGACAGGAGACCGCGACCAACATGTGCCTCGGTGTCTTCTGTATGTCCCCTGTCTCTGTCGTGATGCGAACTAGCGCCTGTTCAAAGCTAGATGACAAATACATAGATTGCGGTCACCTGTCTCTGGTCTCGGTCTTGGTCGTGGCCGAACCACCGCCACTCGTTCTAGAGCCTATTTGGAACTATTTTAGCCATTTACTAATTTTTAATTAATTAAATAATATATTCCAAGAGATAAGCAGCAAACAGAATAGAAACACGGGTTTCAATGAACTTACTTGAATAAATATAAGATGTTCGCTTTAAGGAGGGTGTGGAGGAAAATTTGGTAAAGACTAGTATCTGGCGTTCAAGATGAACAAAATGTCCCCCAAAATTGTATGGTCAATAATTGTTAATCCTTGTTAAATTTCGTGCTTTTCGGCGTTCATTTTACTCCTTGTGGGGGTAGTGTGGTGAACATTAATCTATGTTTAATCAAATGTTAGTTTTGTTTTGTAACACAATTTTGTAAACATTCAATTAAGTAAACACAACTTTATTTCCGTTGAACTCATTATTTAATTAATTCGTTGAGCAAGTTTTGATACGTACACAATCCCACTGTCTCTCACCTCATCTTCGTTAATCTTCACCTTCCTCCCTGTCAGGTCTTCTTTCATCTCTAGTCACTGAGACAAGTCTCCCATGTCACATCATTCGTTGCAGATCTCTGGTCACCACTCCTCACCGCAAGTTCAAGTGTCGCAGCTCGGAGATGATTGGCCCACCTGCTCCACCGTTGAGAACTTTGCGTCACCCTGGCAAGGAGCCCTAACAGAGAAACTGTCATCCGGGCCAGATGACCTCCGGCTTTTATCGAGGTTGATACTCCTCCGACTCCTCCTCCTCGTTGCCGAGTCCCGCTTGCCACCGCTTAGCGGAGTTAAAAATTAGGTTTTTGTTTATTTTATAGATGTGTAAAACCGTGAAAACCCACATCTCCTTGGCGGGCGAAGCCGGTAGCAATCCTTTGTGCAAACCCGACCTGCTTGTTGCCCGCTTCCACCGACCAAGGGACCTAATAGGTGTTATCAACACTCTAATATGAAAGAGGGAAAAGAGAATGACTCGATTTTCACTTTTTCATACTTAAGAGTGGCGCAGACCCGAGCACCAAGCAAGACGGGTGACCACGGTGTAACCTCCCTTAACCAAGGGACCTAATCGGGTGTTATTAGCGGACGTTACAGCGCAGCCGGTCGAGGAGTGCTACCTTATGTATATACAAATACATTCTGACTTGAGTTGCCATAGAAATTATACGTTGCACTTTTAATGTTATCGTTAATAATTTGTGGAATTTTAAAGTAACTATGGAAATAAAATGTCTAATTGTTAAATAATTAATATGAAAGAGTCCTGGAAATCTAACCCTCTAGCCCTATACCCTATACATTTAAAATCAATGGTTAGGACATCGGTCGTGAAAGCTTAACCAGTGTCAATGCCAAGACTCAAGATTAGTGCCTGGACACTCAATACTCTCTTAACTAAGTACAGTGCAGCAATTTGTCGCTTTTCCAGGACAAGTGCTCATAAGCTAGGCATTAGGCCATGGCCTAGGTTGGCCTTATGGGTAATCCGGGCCTGTGTATTTGTTTTGATATGCAGCGGCCAGCACTAATGGCTCTATGCTTCCAGAGAAAAACCTTTCACGTTTTAGTACATTAATCTACCTAAAATATTGTTTGCAAATTTTCCCATGTTAAATTTTCTATCCCGTTGAAACTCCGCTCGCGATCTACCTGGTTGTCTCTTAAAACACTTAATCACCTACCGGTAGTCCATACATTGTTTTTTGCATGGCTGTATAATAGTTTGTTGAAAATACTTCACTGAATTCATACGCTACTGTTCTTGTAGCAACTCATCATTGAGGTCATCAGGGGTAGAAACATCTCTAAAAACTAACTGTCAATGGGGATTTCATGGGAAGTTACATTGTTCATTACATTTATGCTTTAAAAAATACTCTTAAAAGTTATTTTAATCGCCTAATTTGATTTCAATTCTAAAATCCAAACATTTTACCACAATTCAAATAACTAAACAGTAGTTCAATATTTGTTGTTAGACAACCTATGCTAAGTCTTCCTTAGTACTAGAATTGCAATACCAGCTGAGTTTAATTTAACATATACAGAATTCTCTACAATTCTTATAAGCTTTAATGTAAGTTAAAAAAGTTCCTATTTTGTGTTTTTTTTTGGCAAATAAGTCTAGTGTAGTCATAGTTTTAACCTAGACCAAAGTAAAACCATATGAATGTTCGCATACTTGTTTGTTAATTTTAGTGTCCCTCTAGTCTAATATTGCTGTGATTTTGTAATCAACGTGTAATAAATGTAAATGATATTCCGAGAGTGTTATTGCTGCCATGTTGTCAAACGGATTGTCTAGGTCGGATTAGAGAGGTATCATTTTTAATAAGGTTTTCGAAGCTCAAAAAATACTGTATTTCATGTTTTTAAAGTGGATTTTTCTCAAAATAAAATAAAATGTAGAAAATCTGTTTGAAAATATATTGAACTTTTATTTGAACGTTTTAAAATTCATAGTAACACTATTGATTTAAAACAAAACATTTGTACATGTTTTGAAGAAATAAATTCATTCTTATTAATAACAGTGGTGTTTGTTGGACAACAATCAAAAGGGTGACAGTTCGCCCTATTTGTAAAAGTTCCTCATCATCTATCAAAAACACTCAACACAGTCACCCTTCATTAAATATTCACGAAATTCCTCAAAGAAGCGTTGATATCTTAAAAGGTAACTGTCAAATTGTTCTGTTGCATCGATTCTTTTTGATTTACTTCAAAAGATACAACAAAAATTGAAAATTCAATGTACTGTTGAAACTTTACAGTCAACAAAAAAAGTCTGTGCAGTTTCATAAAAACGTATCTTTTACAGGAGATTCTCACGAGTGCCGTGGCTGCGGACGGCTGTACAAGTACCGGTCAGGACTCCTGCAGCACCTGCGGGTAGAGTGCGGCAAGGAAGCAATGTGTGTCTGCCCTCTCTGCGGATACCGCAGCAAACACCGCAGCAACCTCAAGCGTCACCTCATCCTGCGCCATCCGGAGTCTGTGTCCGTTCCGCAGTAACAGCTGTGTGATATAATGTTGGAAATAATAAAGAAAACTCTTTTATTTTTCTATCAGGTGATCGAATTCGTTTCCTGCAGCTAAGTATAATACTGGTTTTCCAAAACAATTAAAAAACTCATATTAAAGCACAAGCTGGTTGCTCTGATCTTTTAGATGATGTATATTTATTTTCTACAATTGAAATATAAATATCACTACAGTTCTTAGTAAAATATTGTTCAGTATGAATTCTTCATGGATCTTTAAGCCATAATTTGTTTATTTACATAATTTAAGTACTGTAGTGACTTCGCTGACCACTTTTTCAAAGATTCTACTAGTTTTTATATTAAAAAGAAGAAATTCAAATAAAACCTCTTCAATTTTGGACTTATGAGTAAGAAAATGGAAATTTGGCTCAGTGAAGCCACTAAAACATTTAATACTCTTTAAAATAAATTTTATATCATAAAATTCTGATGAAAACTGTAAGCGTGACCATTGGTTTTGTGGGACTAAATTCAAGGTCACGACCACTACTGTACACGACCACTACTGTACACTCTTAATTCCTGTACAAGAGAATTCACTAATTCCTCAATTCCTCATAAATATATTTTTCCTCAGAAAAAGATTTGCTACCCAATCAGAAGCTTCGCTTTCTTAGCTCCTGTGTATAGGGCTCCTCTTTCTTCTACAGTTCCTAATCCTCCATCCCACCAAAACCTTCTAAACCTACATTTCACACTCTGCAGCCGATAATTGTCATATCGTATTGATTTCACCGTACTGTACTTGCAGGGCGTGGCTACGTATGCAAAGTTTGCGGCAAATGCTGCAAGTTCAAGAGCGGGTATCTGCAGCACTGCAGAATAGAGTGTGGATCTGCAGCACTGCAGAATAGAGTGTCGGCTGTACTGCGGTTACTGCTCGTACCGCTGCAAACACAGGGGCAGTCTCAAGCGACACATGTACAAGATACATCTCGAGATGGAGCCTTGGATGTAGCGTACGACCTTTAACTAACGTGGAATCTAGAAGTACTGAATTTTTACATGTTTCAAAGTGAATTTTTCCAACCTGCCCTACAGAATATATTGATCTTAGGATCACGGAAGATACCGAAAGTTATAAACCTTGACATTCTCGAAGTTTTCTTCTTGGTGAGCACCGAGGGAATGCTTAGAAACGAGGATGTTCATCAGCACAACACTTGCTTTGCCTGCAATTTCAACCTTCCGTTACAGCAAGCGTTGGAAGTGCACAAACCTAGCCCACTAACTAAAAAAAGGAAGCGTTTTGAAATCAAACCAACGTCCGCAGAAGCCAAGATATTCAATGACGTGCCGGAGGAGTTGAAAAAGACCGACCATTCTTCAGTGTCTATAGTGTATACGTTGTGATGAATTAAATGTTCTGTATGTTTACGATTTTGTTATTTTCCTAGCCTTACTAAAAGTTACTTTGAGTAAATAAAGCTTCTCTCAAACTGCTAAAAAGTATTATTATAATTTAAAAAATAAATCAGTTTGGACGTAGAAAGCGCTATTTGTAGTTTGTGCTAGCGACTTGCAAGCGAAGGCAAATAATAACAGATATACAAATAACAACAATTAAAAGTTTGTGAGAACAACTTAACATAAGATTGTTACTAACGTATTGTTTTATTTCAGGAAAAACACCCGGCCGTAAACGTCAAGTCAAGAAACACAAAAACAGCAAAAGTCTTCTTGCATATCGTTGTTTGTGCATGAAGAGGTTCCGGACGAAATGGGACTACGACATGCACAAAAACTTCCACTGTCATATCTTCCGATGCTTTTTTCGATCCTGTGCATTCAAGACCTGTGAAGAACACAAAATGGAGCAGCACATAAAGAGAAAACACTACCCTTCGCTTGGAAAGGAACGCAAAAAGAAAAAAAACAAAAAAGAGGTGAGAAAAAGCAACAATCAAGATCAAGAAAGAATTACTATCAGCAGTGAAGACGAAAGCGATGAAGTTATCATTGTGGAGACAGTTCCTGAAGTCATTGACATAAGCGATTCAGAAAACAATGCGCAAAATAACGAGAACTCAGCTGAAAATATGACACAAAATAATTCTAATCCACAACGAAGGTGGATCCCCCACAGTCAAAGTGTTTTCCCTAAGAGGTGCTTTTACTGTAAATACATTAGTTTCAGCAATGTAACTTTGAAAAGACATGTTCTTAATACTCACAGAGATTTAGTATTTTGGCAAAGAGATTAAAGATACTTGGAATTAAGAACAGTAACAGAAGCGCTTATTTACAGGCCTGCGCACATTAGGACAAAAAAACCAGGCCTGAGTTGTGAATAGAAGCGAATTTTGTTATTCCAATTTGCTGATTGTAAAAAAAAGGTAAAGTTTGTCTCGTTTAACGAGGCGAAGTTAGGACTACAAAGTCCTCTCTACCATTCAACCTCAAACTAGTTACTAGTTTTCATTGTAACTAGTTTGCTACCCTCAAAGTCTCTTCGGTCTCCAGCCTCAGCTTTTAGTCTACCGCAGGCCTTCATGCAAATTTGACTTCATACCATGAAAGAAAAGCTCATTTCAAATTTCATTAAAATCAAACTACTAATTCCGCTGTTATAGGGATAATCACGTTTTGGCTGCCATATTGAAATGACTGAATGGATTTTAATAAATTCTAGATTATTGATGAATGACATTAAAATACATATGTTAATTTTAAATTTCAAGTGCTTTATGTGCTCATTACCTAGTAATTTATACTAAACATTCCATATCAGTTTCATTACAAATAAATCATAATGTTTATTCAATTCAATGTGTTTATTAAGATAAACTTATAGCACTTTGCTTTATACAGAGTGTCCCATAAGTAAAGTGCCAGACTCTAGGAAAAGGTTATATGGGAAAAAATAAAGAGAAAATTAAGAATTAAAATTTTCTAAAAACGCTTAGTTAACCAGATATTTGCCATTTTATATGTTTCACTAATTATTTATTATCTCCCACACCATTTATCAGATTTGACTCAAACTTAACATAAATTTGTATCTAAGTAAGACTATTTATGGAAAAATTACCAGAATGATCTAACTTATCGTTTTAAAACGGTGGCTATTTTATGGTAATTTTAGGAAATTTTTGAGGTTACACCTTAAATAGCGAATAAACGGTGAGTTTAACAAAAAAAATGTAAAGAATAACGTGAATTTTATTGCCTATTTATCGACATCAAGGTCATAAAAATCTATTGGGAAACAACGAAGCTTTAGAGGAAACTCTTGCTGAAAAAAGACAACTTTCCACCTTATTATTTTGATGTTTGCCACAGTTTCCACTTTAACTTTGTTGATTATGAATAGAGTTTTTTGACCTTGGTGTCAATAGATAGGTAATAAAATTCACTACAAAACGTTTTCTTTACATTTTATCGTACAACTCACCATTTATTCGTTATTTAAGGTGTAACGCCAAAAATGCCCTAAAAATACCATAAAATATGTTTAAAAGTGATAAGTTAGACTGGTAATTTTTTCCATAAATGGTCTTACTTAGATACAAACTTATGCTAAATTTGAGTCAAATCCAATAAGTGGTGTGGGAGATAATAAATAATTAGTGACAAATATAAAATGTCAAATATCTGGTTAACTAAGTGTTTTTGGGAAAAAAATGTATTCTTGATTTTCTCTTTATTTTGATCCATATCCTTTTGCTAGAGTCTGGCACTTTACTTATGAGACACCCTGTATATGCAAAAATCAACCAGATTTCGTGTACTTAAATCAGAATTTAAATTATGTGAATCCCCAAAACCATAGATGTGATGTCCCCACCCAATTTCAATGTTTTAAAACTCATGGGTGTTTTAAAACTGAGTGTCTACTAAATGTAATTGTGTAACTTTGCCACAAACTTTTCATTTGCTAATGTATTTCAGTTTCTGTTTATTCTCTGTGTATAAACTAAATGTGATAATTGTGATAATTACTCCTGTAAATTATATATCGCATGCAATGAAATGTTTCAGGTCAAATACTGTTGTAAGTTTTATTAAATAAAACATTACTCTCCTTGTCGATTTCAGAAATTTACATTATTTTTAAACGCTTGTGCTAAATTATTTAAAAATAAATGTATTTTTAAAAATTTAGACAGTGTGTTGAAATCACATATTTTTGTAAATATTGCGTCATTTTTAAACTGGAAATATTTATAAGTTTTAAATGGCTTTTGTTTTGTATTTAGTATCTACCATGTTGAATAGTTTTGATAATTTTTCATCATTTGTCGTGTTAGTGTAAAGATGTATGCAAATTTTCAAGTTCCTTTGTCTAGTCTTCTTTTTGTTAACAAACCGAACACGGAAATAATAAAGTTGTGAGTGTATCAATAACAAAAGAGTTTTGAACAAAGAAATATGATGTCCTGGCTTTATATTGTAATTCAGAAACAATAGAACTTGTACTTACTTGTTCTTACTACCCAATTTTAAGTATTCTTTAAACTGAATGTGAAATAGATATGAAATCATTGTGTAAAACAGTGTCTATTTAACTATATGTTGAAGTGTTATAGTCTGTCTATTCATGTTATATGTATTAAATGTTGAAAACAATGTTATTTGTTGTACAACTATCAAAGTTGATGTTTTACCAGTATTATTAATGGTTTTTCGTGTACTTATTACTAAATAAGTAATGGACAGCTGTATTTTATTTATAAGTTAAACATATTTTGTTATGTTATAAGTTTATATTTCAGTATTTCGATCAGTGTTTGTCAAATAAAAAGATCTTGTTACAAAGTATTGTATAATAACTTATTTTCAATAAACTATGATTTCCAGTTTCAGGACCTATTTGAAGTTAATTACCTTCTTTGTAGCCTGGAGATCCTGATGAAACTTAGATGCTAGATGTGGTGCTGTTGATCGTTTCGGTCTAATAAGACCATCTTCAGAGCACGATCACTACACTAAACTAACACTATAACTGATTATATACACTGTTTATTTACACTGTACATGAGGCAAACTTTACATTCATTGAGCGGCAACGCGTGGGGATGGTAGAGGTGTCGACACATTATTGTTTACACGGAGGCAGCGCGGAACTTACTGCGGCCCTGCTGGCGGTGAGGGTTGAGCGAGGTGTCCTTGGGGCATTGTTGTCGAGGGTGTTTCCAGGCTTCCTGGAATAGGGCGACGGCTTTCTTGTTTCATTTCTGCTTTTAATATGGTGTTGTAAATTACTGAATTTCGGATATCTTCTTTTTTTTAACAGTTTATTTTGATTGTGCACTGATTGTTTGTATGCTTCATGGGTTTTGGCTTTTTGTTTATCATTGGTTTTTACTAGTATTTGTAGAGAATCTGGGAATTTTATTGCGTGGTTCGGATTGTTCTTTAGGTGGATTGCAACCATTGATTCGGGCGATTTGTAGCGTGTGGTATTACGCTCATTAAATCTAGTTTTAAAGTTTCTGTTTGTATACCCTATGTACCGCGTTTGGCACGTTGGTTCTGCACAGTTGATTTGGTAAACTTATTTTCCCTAGCAGTTTCGAGTCTTAAATTATAACTATGGGTAGGCCACTATTTTGGCCTTGTATAAAACATTGGTAAACATTCATGACCATAAATATAACATAATTAGATGTATTAAATGGCTATAAATAGATTCAAAAATCCTAAATAATAGTCCTAGTCTAAATTTTATTGTCTAATAGTCACGGTTTCTAAATTTCTTTTGCATGGAGGATGAAGGTGGTGTACGTTTTCAAAACTTGACCTCCTCGTCTAAAACTGCAATCTCCTATCGTTGGTGTGTGCCCATACATTTTCAACACCCTGTATATGCCACTATCCTCCTGCTTAAAGGCTCAGAAGAGAACAAACTGATGACGTTATGATCAGTATAAATTGTCTCAGATTTAGTTTTCAGACGTACAAACTCTACTTTGTATGGAAGCTTAAGGACAATATATTATGGATATTTCATTTTTAAACTAAACATTTTGTTTACAATAACTTTTGTTGCAGACGACAGGCCGTTGCGAAAGAAGCGTTGGAAATACTGCGAGTGTGGTCAGAAGTTCAAATCTCGCTTCAAGCTCATGTTTCACCAGTCATTTGACTGCGACGGGCCATTCTTCATATTTTGCAAAGATCCAACTTGTTCCTACACAACTAGTAATGAAAGTAAAGCAAAAAAGCACTGGAAGAAACACCACATGATTTCCAAAAAGAATAAACGCAAAGGGGATCGACTTGTGAGCAACCACAATGGTTCAACTTCATCAAAAGGGATTGAATTAATAACCTTGATTGATTCTGAAGATGAAATAACCCAAATTTCACCCAATACTAGCCAGAATGGTATTGATGAACACAACTATCAAAATCAACCCAACCAAAGTGACAAAAATCAAGACTCAAACAATCTAGAAGTACCCATCACAAACCCAAGAGAAAGTAATCAACAAGACGTTATTGAAATCGAAGATAGTCAGAGTCCACCCAGCAAATCTCCTACTAAGAATGACCAACGAAATAGACCTGAACTTTCCAAATAACAGTCATAAAACAATGACTACGACTTTGTTACAATCAAATCAGATGAGACTAAAACATACTGTTTGGTAAGATTTTGAAAAATGATCACCTCATTTTAAAAATTTAAAGGCTGCTCGAAAAAAAAATTCTAAAACATGAGAAAATTATAAAGTTTTTGAAAAACATCCGTTTTTTGCTTGAAAGCAGGTAACAAGTTTTTATTTCTACAGTATTGAAAATAAGATATTTTGCATCCTATTAGATGTTCAGTCCGTGTCTTATACGAGGGTCATCCAGGAAGTAGAAATATTTTTGCACCTGCCATTATGATCACTTTTTTTCTGATAGCTAGGCATAATTAACTTTCCCATAAGCCAAAAAATTTTCAACAGCAAAACACTTAGCAAATGGTGGAAAAATCTATGAAGAAATATTTCAGCTTTAGCAATTTTGGTGTAGAGTTTCACTTCTTTTCAACCTTTGTTAACCCCTCCTTCACAAAAGGTTTTGGTGCCAATAGAATAAATGACATTGCAATTTCATCAACAAAACTAACTACTTTCCCATAAGTTCGAATCCATACTGTGCAATAAGAACTAATACCATGACTAAAATTAGGTTGTTACCTCCGTCAAACAGTTCAAATTTTCACAGTAAGTTCTGTTTGACGGAAGTAATAACCTAATTTTAGTCATTAACTTCACAGTTCAGGGGCTAATTGAAATGAATTTTAGTTTTTAACGAATAAAACTTCTAACTTGACTTTTTGTACAGCAAGGAAACTCGGCCCAAACTAAGCCAAAGGGATGTAGAGGAATAACTGGCGAATATGTGATCATAATGGTAGGGATCTGTTCAAACTTCCATACTTTTTGGATGGCTTTCGTATTGTTAAACAAACGTATGTTCACAATTTGCTTATTGATTTTTTTCTCTATAGTGTGCAGCCTTTGTGGAAAATTAGCTTTATCGAGCTCAATATGGAGGACGGAAAATCTTGTATTTTGCTGTATTGTACTAACTTTCTTACAATCCTTACTTGGCTCATTTATTTTATATTTTTGACATATATTTTGTTATATTATCTACACGCTATATAACTTTATAATAAGATTAACATTCACACTGTTTTGTTTTGTCTTTGCGTTTTTGTTTATTTTATCATACATTCTAGTTTAGTAGTTCATAAGTGGATTTTGTCTACTTATAATATTGACATCTGTGGTTTGTCTAATATTGATTGAGAGATCTGATGTTATGTTTCCTTAGTACTTAAAGTCTTTTCCTAGTATTTTTTTGTTTCTATTGATTGTATTTTATTTTTAATGTGAAAACCATTATGACTTTGTAATTAGTTGTAGTCTACAGTAATATAATGACATCCTTGTCTAATGTTATGTTTGTCTCGTACAATGTTTGGACATTGTAACACTCTTGTTATATTTAGGGCTGTTTTTTCAATTGCCTGCTAACCAGCTGGTTAACTAACCGACAGTTAAGTTGTTTACAGTCTGCAATGTTTACATTTTCACGCAACGTTCAAAGTACTTAAATGAATTATTTGAAGATCATTCATGCAATAAAGGTATAGTTTTACCATTTTTATTGAATATAACATGTAGGTACACATTATGCTAATATAGCTAATTATATACTGTAACACGAAAATGCAAAATCAAAACAGACAAACTTAACCTCAAAAATATCCTGCTTTACTATTGGTTAGCAGTCCTAATTTTAACCGCCGTTGAAGGCTGAATTGAAAAAAACGGCCCTTACTGTTATAGTTATCATATATTTTGTGTGTTCACAATTTAATCTAGAATTATTGATTACTTTCAGTATTCTTAAAGATTACTTGAACCATATTATGTTTGTGTCAAGTAACTATTGATTGTTACCGTCCTATTTTCTGTAGCTTTAAAGGTTTATCATTAATTATTCAAATAATATACTTGTTAATGATTACCATACATTATATTTAGCACAAAGGTTTTCCATCTCTTCCTTATATTAAAATCAGATGTAGAAAATAAGTCATTTATTCATGAATAGATACTAGTTTTTTTTTTACAAGTATATCTCACTCGTCAATTTTGAATCTAATACAGACTTGTTTAACAGGTAAAAATATTTAGATATCTAGGCTAAAAATTTTAAAATATCACATTTCACGAATAAATAAATAAGGCACTAGGTCAGGATATGCTATCAAAAAGGAATAGAAAGGAGAGCAGGCTCACCTGGACAAAGTAAAAACACATAAAAGAACACAGACTGTCAAATTATCAGCTTCATTAGGGCATTTGTCAAGACAAAGAGATGGAATTTATGGTCTTTTATATGTATCTAATTTATCCAGGTGAGCCTGCTCTCCTTTCTATTCCTTTTAATATTGAAATCAGTTTGGTGCCAACAATTAGGGGAATTTTTATCTCCGCAATTATTTCTATGTATATATTATACAATCAATTATACCTTTCCGTTTGAAATAATCATTTCGTTGTGTATTTCTATTCTTATTTAGTATATTTTTCAAAAATCTCCTCAGTTTTGTTTTGTACTTGAAGTATTTCTTTTATCTTGTAGTTTCTAACTTTTTTGTGGCTTTCAGAAGTATTTTGTAACATGCTTAATTTGTGGATTTAGAGAAGTTGTATTTGCTGTTACCGTGTCTTATGTTTTTGTTTTGATAATATTGTTAAAGTGGAACCTTCAAAGGAGAGTCGCAAGAAATACTGCAGCTGCCTTAAAGATTTGCTGTTATGACAGCACAAATCTTTTGTGATATGAACTTATTGTGTATGTATATTCTTATAACAATATCAATTGTTTGTAATAGTTTATAGTAGAGTTTGATTAAAAACGTTGTAAAAATACCGCAGATTGCTAACTATGATTGATCCATAATCTATTCACAACTGTCAATACATTGTTGGGTTTAAAAAATAATATTAATTTTGTTAGTTGTATTAAAAAAGCAAGATTGTAAGTAGAATCATTTGGGAATTCATCTGTCGGACATGTTTATTAATTCCAGTCCCAGAGCATATTTTGACATAATTTCACTGGGGGACATCTGGAGGGACAAAAATGGTTGAGATCAGGGGAAATTTGAAATTTGTAAGGAGGGGGAAGGCGTTCTCCATCAAAAATGTTGAGATTCAAAACCTTAAATTAATTCTATTATATCTTTTAAACTTTTCTATCTTAACCACTTACTTAACTACGACTTGTGTGATCGTATCATTGTCACCGCCTTCATTGGAAGAATAAGGATTCCCCGTTGGAAAAATTAGAAGTTTTAAGGGCACAATCATGATTTTATGAGAGCTATTCTTAACACAAAAGGACAACGTTCTTTTCAGCTGAAATATTGGTAACACTGAGATTTTACACTTACATTCAGGTGCTTGATTACAAGTTTCATGGAAACACTGCAGTATCGATCTTTAATATATGCACAACTATAAAACATCCGCAGTTGGTATAGAACACTTGCATTTGTTTTAATAAATTCCAATAAATAAACCATATAGATAGACATCAAGCATTATTACCGACTAGTTGGTAGTCGTCTACTACTTGTAGAAAACGCCCTGTTAACAAAAAATAGCTAGGTTTTGAAAGTAAAAAAAGTCAAGATAGTTAAAAGGTATGATTGTTGAAAGGTTTTGAGCTATATCAGATAAAAAGAGCTTTTTGAAATTGGGTTTGGGCATTGTCTTCTACTAAGAGAGCCTTAAATAATTTCAATATTCTAATACTTAAACATTTGTTTCTTCACAAAATCAATTTTTGAATCTACTTCTGAATTCTCCTGATTGTTCACAATGTGTTCCAGTAAACGTCTCAGCTCGGCAGTACTCGTGTGAGAAGTGTGGTAAATCGTACCGCTGGCCAGAAAGCCTGAACCGTCACCGCAGGCTGGAGTGTGGTGTCCCACCGCAGTACAAGTGTCCGTACTGCAGCTACTGCGGTCGCCAGAAGGTGCACATGGTGCAGCACGTACACAACCGCCACAGGGACCTACTGCTGCAGTCTACGGTGGAGTCAAATGCTGTATAGACTCTTTCGTTTCGGTCAGGGAGTTATTGAAAACGCTAAAATAAAGTAAAATTGCATCCATGGTATTGCCATTTCGTCAGTCTTTGTGGACAGAGTGGATTTTGTTTGTTTGAAAATTGTAAGAATATATCTGAGTTATATAATTAAAGTGCCTTTTGGGAATGAACTTTGGTCTCTTACTGTCCCACACAATTCTAGAAGCTTTGTTTCCTAATTGTTTAATTTTCAAAAGAAAATTACCTCTGTCAATAAATTGATTGCCCCTTTCAACTTATTTAGTAGTCTCAATGTTTTACTATTAATTAAAATTGTGTTCTGTAAACTCTTTTTTGTCACCTTTTGAGTTCATTTTCAGGACTCAAAAAAAATCTTACTTTTTAAGGTTTTCAGATCATTTTTTTAACTTTCAAGTCGTTTGGATGTAATTTGATTCTCATTTTAGCCTATTCTTAGAGGAAATAGAAAAAAGGAATAATGCACCGTGACTGATCTGGATCAGAGAAATGAATGGTATTAGAGTTTTTTTTTCCGAAAAGAAAAACTTTTCTTACAAGAAGAAGAAGCTATAAGAAGAAGCTTTTTTTACAAGAAAAAGCTAAATTAAAAAATTTTGCACATTTTCCCATACAAATTTAGTTTTTAAATTCTCTGACATATTTGGAATTCTCTGACTAAGGCAATTCTAGATTTATTTATGTTGTTTCAATCATAAATAAAAGGCTATATTTAAAAATAAAAAGTGTATTTATATCCTGTAAACAACGTGTTTACTTAAAACGAAGCTTTTACTTTTGTTGATTTAGAAACTACCTTGTTTAACGTAACTGTTGCTCTTCACCAGTACATTATTAAGATCACAATAATAGGAAGTCTGTCTGTCATGCACAAACGTCCAATACCTTCTAAATATTGACTGGGAGTCGTGGTGTGATCCTTTAATCCAGCTTCATGGAGGTCAGGTTTTGACGATGATATAGGTCTAAAGCGGTTCAGATAGTCTCAGTGATCATCTGATGATACCCACATCAACTCCCACCATCGTTTAGACATATCAGACCATCACCTGCGTGGTTTGGAAGTCACGTTAAGCCGTTGGTCCTTGTATTTCCATTGGTCATTCGGCTATTAATTAATGACCCATTCTAAGGAATAGTCGGCCTTAGTTTGTAACAAGACTACACCTCATTACTACCCCTCATCACACTCATCCTTCACCACATATTTGTCACCACAATACCCTCATGAGAGTGGTCGGCGGGTTCGATCTCCAAAGTCACCTCTAACCATTTGTTAAGTGACTGCGGTAACGCTAGATAAAGGTCGAGGCAGAGAGGACTTCGTAGTGCTAACTTTGCCTCGTTAAACAAAAGCAAATTTAATGAAGATCTAACACTCAAATGGTTTCAGGCAAGGAGTTCCAATGTGAGGACTGCGGCAACGAGTACCACAAGGAGAGCTTGTACCGCCACCGCCGCCTGGAGTGTGGCGGCAAGGCACCGCAGTACGCCTGTATCTTCTGCGCCTATCGCGCACGCCAGAAGAACCACCTGCGGATACACGCAGTGCGCATACATGGTATAGACGTCACCAAACATACCTCCAGGTGAGGCTAACGCTATAAGTGTGCTTTCATAGTGTACAATAAACGTTACTTATTATTTCGTTTTGATCTCCCTTAAAGATTAATGCCGTCTTTATATACAGGGTCATCAAAAAAGGTGGACGGGATTTGAATTTGAAATAAAAATTGTAATATAATTGGTAGAAATTTGATATTTACATCAAAAGACACAGCAAATCTTAAATTTTTAATGTATTTTAAAAAGTTTCAATGTGAGCTCCCCCATTGCACGACAGACATCTAGCCGAGTCAACCTTTTGCCAGGTATTTTGGAGCGTTTCAGGAGTCACCGTTGAAATGGTTACGTTGATTCTTCTTCTCAGGTGCTGTAGATCACGTATTTGCTCACTCATTTGCAACCCCAAAAGAAGAAATCTAAAGGCGTCAAATCAAGACTCCTAGGTGGCCACAAAACAGGATCACTCCTCCTAATTCAACAATCAGGAAATCTGTTGTTGTGAGCTTCTTGGACGATTAGACTGTAGTGACATGGAGTTCCATCCTGCTGGAAATTGCCCTTTCCCCTTTCAATTTCTTCAACTTGAGACAACAGATAAGAAGAAGAATCATTGTTGCCATTTCAACGGTGACTCAAGAAATGCTCCAAAACACATGGCGGGAGGTTGACTATCGGCTAGATATCTGTCGCAACGCCCCCGTTGCAAAGCGTTTAACGCCCACATTGAAACTTTTCAATTACATAAAAAAATTTAAGATTTGCTGTGTCTTTTGATGTAAAAATCAAAATTCTACCAATTATATTAACATTTTTATTTCACTTTCAAATCCCGTACACCTTTTCCGATGACCCTGTATAAGTGGGTTGCAAATTGGGAGCATTCTCGCCCAGCAAGTTCAAGTCGCGGTTCAGTCCACAATTTCTGTCTTTAAATTTCTTTAGAAATAAATAAGCTATTTAAGTAAATAAATTTATACAATTTATATTTATTTTAATAAAAGATAACTTTATTACCAGACAAAACAAATTGCTTTAGGCATCACAAAATACATAAAATGAGAATGACAAACAAAAGTAACTAACATTGGAGTAGATACTACATAGCATTCATCTTCCCTTACTTATCCAAAACTCATCCATACTGTAGAACGTCTTTTTCACTAAAAATGTTGTCAGGCTTCCTATAAAAGTTTTAATGTTTTCTTTTTCTAATTCTTCAGGCAAGTAATTATAATTTTAACTTAATTATAAATTGTATGACTTTTATAAAATTAGTATTAAAATATTGTTCAAATTAAGAGCAGTCATTCTTTGTGTAGAGAGCACAAGACAGACATTTTTTATCAGCATGAAAAGTTTTTTTAGTTTTACAAGACTTCAGGCTATTTACTAGGTTTTTAGTCGAACTTAAGTAACTGCTCTTGCCTAAGATATGAGACAGATCACAAGTAGCGATTCTGTCAGATTTGTGGACAGCCTAAACACAGCCCTGGACCGAGGTAAACCCAAAAATCCACATTGTATCTGTTCTTGTATCAAGCAGCGTAGTGGTCAGCATCTGTCCACCACAGGTATGGCTGAAACCTACATTCTGCCACTAACACTTACTCTTTTATTTTAGCTTAATATCAAACTAAAGGTCTTAGAACAAAAGTTGCAAACCTGAAATTAAAAGGTTTATTCCAACCAACACGTCCCATGATCCTTGGGAGTTTCCTGATAACAATTGTGGTTTATTTTTAGACCATGAAGGAGTTACTTTACAACGTAAGCTTCTAAGGCGGGAAGAGCCGGCCAAGAAGGCAAGGAAGAGGTGCCACCACGAGAAAGTGGGCGCAGTTGGGTCAAGAGAGGCTCGGAATAGGACGAGGATCCAGAGTCGTCACGTACTGTGATAACTGCCCGAGTCAGCCCACGCTGTGTTTGGAGTGCTTCAACAAATTCCATTAAGTTGTATTATAAATGATACCTTGGCAGGGCATGGTCCTCCCTGAGCGTGTTGTTCGTGTAAAAAGTGGCAAAGGAAATTAAAACACTTACTCAAACCAAATTTGAATTCTTAATTTACATTTTCAGTTAAACTGTAAACTGATCCTTCATAGCTTCTCTACATGCTAGTCGACCTACTGGCTCCTCTTTTGACTTCCCTCTGTCCCCCACTAGCCCATCTATTGGCTTCCCTTCTAGCCTCTCTGCTAGTTCACCTAATGGCTTCCCTCCTGCCTCCTGCTAGCCCACCAACTGGATTTCCTCAGCCTCCTCCCCTTTTAGCCTTCCTCGATCTCTCCTTTTAGCCTTCTTCTCAGCTCCCCACTTATACTGCCTTGCCTCCTGTCACCCCTCTTATCCCTCCTACTGGCTCTCCTCCTAGGCGTAGCTTCCACACTGGCCTTCCAGATGTATTAAGCCAATAGTGTCAATGGCCAAACATTCGATCACTAAAAGTCAAATGAAAAATCCATCCCAGGTGCGAATACCTAGAAAATATACAAGCTGCCTCCACTATAGCTCATCATTTGCAAATACCACCAACAGCATTATGAAAATTATGTTCCTTATAAGTCCAAAGAGATATAATAGCGAACTAAAATAAGTTTGATGCATATTATGTTGAAATGTACTTGTTATAAAATTATAAATTGAACCAAGTTTTTGTTGAAGGGTTGGCTAACCTTAAAGGGGAGCTTGCGGGAGAAGCTTCAGCTCTTCGGGAGGCTGATATGATCAGGTTGTAGGTTCTTAGATTCCAGAGAACCACCGTCATGCTCCAGGAGGACCGTGGCCACGATGTGATAGGCGCAACAACTCGTGTTTCAGCCCCATAACGGCCCTAGGTGAGGCTCCATATCTCAACAGTTCTTGAGCAGTGTTTTGATATAATTTCGGGCCTCTCCTAAGGGTGGCCGCTCGGTTATATGAAGAGGAACGCGGTTTCCAAGCCACTTTCCAGGAGAACGTCCCTGCGTTTTCCAAGTTCCAAATGTGCAGAGACCGCACCACCCACTCACGTCATATTAGTCTAAGCTCAGTTATTTCAAACGAATTAACTACTATTCAAATCAGAAATCACAGCCATTTTCTCGTACTGTTACCTCAGTGCGTAACACGGAATGGAGTTCAGGGGGTTTAGCAAACAGCGGTCTGAAGAGTACTCCCCCAAGAAAGTTTGAATTGAAAATTATCCTCATAATATTTCAACTATTCAGCACTACAATTTGTATTTATGTTTACCTGACGCAAGTCACTTCTTGACTGGGATATATTGTAATCGCAATTTCAGTTTTTCATAATTTAGTTTTTTTGTGAATTTAAAGTCAATATAAGTATTAAGTACTTTGCGACTCGCAAGTGAGACCCGGGTTTTACCAAGGTGGCTAATCTACGGTATCTGTGTGTTTGCCGCAGACAGATCAGCCGAAAAAAAAGAAACATGTAACATATTGATCGTTTGAAGCAGAAGACGCAATAGGAATAGACGTAATCCCTAGTCAGGTAAGTCTACGAAATGTATTACTTTATGTTTATATTTTATAGTGGTTTAGGTACTATTATTTTATTAGAAAAAGAAGAGTAACATTAGTATCCTTGAATAATTTAACTACGGAACCGGTTTCAAGATAGATCTCACCATTAGCCGTGTACACTGAACAACAACAAGCTGTTGCAGACGACTGACAATGAGATCAATATTGAAAAACGTATTATAGTTTGTAATTAAACTATCCAAGGATAGGTCTAGTAATGTTCCTTGTATTCTTTCTAATCATGAAAGTAATCCTTAAAAATGATTTATGTCCTACACAGTTTTATTTTATTATATGAGTTATATGATTAGATTAAGTGGCTTAGTTGTATTAATTTTTCTTTCAAAACAAAATCTTGTGTATATATTTGCAAATTAAATCTTGATAGATTTTACTATCAACTAGAGTTATAGGCGAGCCAATTTCAGAAAGACATTAACTTTAGATTAGACTGGAACTGAAAATAGATTATTTGTTTGCTCAGTTTGACCTTTAATTTTGTCCTCCATTAGCACTTGATCATTTAATATGGTGAGGTAAGAATATCCCACGTATGTCACAGTAAAAAGTGTAAGTGAAGAAATAGTTTTATGTATAGACTGATGATGGTACTCACTCAACATACAGCCATGACTGTGTATATCCCAGCTAGCGTGGTGGGTGTGGGTAAACTGGTATGATTATAGGATAGGGTTATCAGGTCGTTGCTGGTGGTGGAGGGGGGGTAGAAATGCTCCCTCCCTAAAAAAAAAAGAAAGTGGTCTGAAGGTTTTTTCCTGAGAAAAAATTCTCAATTCATTCTCTAAACACTAATTTAATGCTACTGCTTAAACGCTTTTTAGTTTGTTTTTGATTCAATAGCTTATGCCGAACAGTAGAAAACTGACCGGAAAAAATCTGCTGGATTTAGATTAACTTTTCACTGTTGGATTCAAATTAACTGCTTAAACTCCAAATTTCTCATGATTTAAGCTGAAGTCATATTGCCGGTGAAGAAGCAACCAATTACATTAAATATTCATATTTATCTTTAGTACCTTCTTGCTGTTTTTCTTTTAGCACTTCTATTTATTATTGAGATGTGTGTAGGCTTAGCATTCATAGCAGAAATTGGCTTGTTCAAAATATTGAAATAAAGACTACCGGAGTAGGGAGCTTATAGCCACTTGTCATTTAGCGAGCTATAAGCCAAGGTACCCAGGTTCAGGGGGATTCTTAGATCATTATAACCACTTTGGATGTAAGGGAGCAGAGGCGGCTCCAGGGCATAGGCACAGGTACAGCCCATGAGTGACTTACCGGGGGGTTTGGGGGTATGGAACACATTTAAGCTTAATTTTCATGCCTGTGTTCACTTTAACTTTCTCACTTTTAGTCTGAAGAAATTTAATAAAGTATGTATCATATTGGCTCAATTAAGTTACGTTTCAGCAAAATATTGAATTTATTAACTCCAAAAAAATGCATTGAGGTTTTTAAAATTATTTGTAAATTAAAATATTTTATGATTTTTAAAAGTTGATCCTTACACTACACACCACTAAACAACAAATTAAATATCTAAACAATGAATCAACTCTAAAGGCAACTAAATTAAAATAAACAGAAGGGGTTCTGAGGAAGTGTTATAAAATACTCCCCGTGACAAAGGGAGATCCGGGGGTACTCCCGTGAAATTTGTCAAGTATTTGGTGGCTGAAATCATGGTTTTAGCTAATTGTTGATGATGTATTACCATTGTTTTTACTAACACTAGAAAGGTGTTTGTTAAGCTTTGAACTATTTGCAAAAAAAATGTTTTAAGGTAATTTTTTCAAATCCAGCTTATTTGGATAAGTTTGTAGTCAAAATAGACAACTGGCTGTACATGTACTTGATACACAGTAGAGTCCCACTTATCTAACCTTCACTTATCCGATATTCTATACTATCCGTCATTTAATCAACACACAAAAATTTAAGAATTCAAAAGAAAATTATCATAATCTGTTTAAAATTTAACAGATTTAAATGTTTCTTTCTTATGTTTTCTCTGTTATCAATAACATTTTCGGTTATCCACCTGTCTGCCGGTCTGTTTATTAGGTAAACTTAGAGAAGAGTCTGGGATAAGCTAGACTTTACTGTACACCTTGTTTACAAAATGCTATCAAGCTGGAATTACTCTCTTAATTAATCCACGTAAATGATTGGTTCCCTAGGTAATCGCTAGTTGCGAGCCGAGACCTACCGACAGTAGGTTTTGGGCCTCAAGTTGCTGACCACTAAACCGTCCAAATGAATAAGCTGGCTGACAAGGTGAAGCGAGATGTAGCTGAAGTACAAGAAACTCAAGCTGAAGGAGAAGATGTAACTGAAAGAACAGCTCTAGCGAAAACGGCAGATGTAGCTGAGGTAAAAGCTGTAGATGAAATGGAAGCTGAAGTGGCAGAGAGAGCTAAAGCGTTATTAGTAGCTTTAGTGGACGATGTAGCTGAAGCCGCATATGTAGCTAAAGCGTTAAATATAGTTGAAGTTGCTGCGTTAAATGTAGCTGAAGTGGAAGCTGCAGCTGAAGCGGTAGTTAGAGCTAAAGCGTTTTTAGTATCTTTAGTACATGGAGCTCAAGCCGAAGATGTAGCTAAAGTGGAAGCTTTAGCTGAAATGGAAGCTGTAGATGAAGTGGCAGATGTAGCTGAAGTGGCGAATTTATTTGGAACGGCAGATGTAGCTGAAGTGGCAGATGTAAATACTGTAGAAGCCGTAACTGAAATGGAAGCTGTAGCTGAAACGGCAGATGTAGCTGAAGTGGAAGCTCTAATTGAACTGGAAGCTGTAGTTGAAGCTGCAGATGCAGCTGAATTGGAAGCTGTATCTGAAGTCAAAGGTCTTGCTGAAGCGGCAGAGAGAGTTAAAGTGTTTTTAGTAGCTACCTTGGATGCTGTAGCTAAAGCCGAGTATGTAGCTAAAGCATTAAATATAACTAAAGTTGATGTGTTAAATGTAACTGAAGTGAAAGCTGCAGCTGAAGCGGCAGGTAAAGCTAAGCGTTTTTAGTATCTATAGTAGATGCTGTAGCTCAAGCCGAAAATGTAGCTAAAATGGAAGCTTTAGCTGAAATGGAAGCTGTAGCTGAAGTGGAAGCTGTGGCTGAAGTGGTAGATGTAGCTGAGGTGGAAGCTGTAGCTGAAATGGAAGCTGCAGCTGAATCGGAAGCTGTGGCTGAAATGGTAGATGTAGCTGAAATGAAAACTGGAGCTGAAGAGGTAGCTGAAGCGGCAGATGTATCTCAAGTGGAAGCTGTGTCTGATGTGGAAGCTGTAGCTGGAACGGCAGATGTATCCCAAGTGGAAGCTGTGTCTGATGTGGAAGCTGTAGCTGAAGCGGCAGATGTAGCTGAAGTGGACGCTGTAGGCCTAGCTGAAGTGGAAGTTGCAGCTGATTTGGCAGAGAGAGCTAAAGATTTATTAGTAGATATAGTGAATGCTGTAGCTGAAGCCGCATACGTAGCTAAAGCGTTAAATATAGCTGAAGTGGAAGTTGCTGGGTTAAATGTAGCTCACATGGTAGCAGTAGCTGAAGCGGCAGATAAAGCTAAAGCGTTTGTACTATCTTTAGTAGATGCTGTAGTTCAAGGAGAATATGTAAATAAAATGAAAGCTTTAGCTGAAATGGAAGCTGTAGATGATGTGGATCCTGTAGCCGAATGGGTAGATGCAGTTCAATCCTTACATCAAGTCGCAACAGTTTTTGATATAGCAAGAGGAGATGCAGCGGTAAGTGAGAAATCTACTTCTACTGGCATGATGAATATTCAAATACTTGTTCAGTTTCCCGTAGATATTGGTGAGTCAGAAGATCCTGATGGATATATTGCATTAGGTTTGTTGGATCTGCATTGGAATTTTTGTGTCGAGTTTTAAAACCTGTAATAAACCTGACGTCAACGATCAGGGTGTTAGAATAGGGGAATTCCGGAAGTTTTGGATATACAAGAAAAAGTTAGGAATGATGTGGGAGTTTTCTCTCTAAACCGGGTGATTTTCAGAATGGAGCTTACGAAAGTCATAATTTTGTCATGGACTTAAACTGAAGTCTAGAGATGGTCGCGAATGGTAGTAAAAGTCGTGATTTTATCACGGATGCTACTGGGGTACTAGAGGTCGTTGCCAAGATCTACAAATGACTTTTTGCATTAAACTTAGGCGGTAAAAATATGACTATCTTTAGACAAAATTTTAACCGGGTTTTAAAATTTCAAATTATAATTGAAGTTAATTACCTTCTTTGTAGCCTGGAGATCCTGATGAAACTTAAATGCTAGATGAAAGGATCTCCAGGCTACAAAGAAGGTAATAAACTTCAAATAGGTCCTGAAACCGGAAATCATAATTTATTATAATTGAAGCATATTAGTATTGTACTGGGAAATAAACAAAATGTTTCTAGGAAAATTCAGGAATTTTATTTTTTTTAATACGCGGGACACCTCTAAGATTAGCCTATACTGTCCTGGTTTTAGACACTTGTTCAGGGTTGATCGAAAAGTAAACAAAAAATCAAGGGTGGACTAGTGAGGAGTTTGAGATTGTCTCTGAGAAGAGAGACCAACAGTTTCAAAGGGTGAAATAGTTGGGAGTTATAGATGGACCCGAGGTTTTGAATCTTGGTGCTTAAACTGATGATTGTCTAGAGTTAACAAAAGTCTGATCTACATTAGAATAAAAATAGGTGGGCCAGAAGGTGTAGTGGTTGGCATAATCATTCAGCAAGTCTGAGATCTGGCTTCGAGTATTAGTTCGATACACACATTTTATCTTCAAAATTCATAAATAAATTAGCTATTTAGCGCTTTTATAAATTAAGATGTACATTTGAACAAGTAATAATAATAACTAGGGGCAATGGAAGGACACTTATAAATTGAATGTTATTAAGTACATGAGGTTACAAATTAGGATGTAACAGTTATGTTGTTTTCAGATATTGGAGGAACACGGCTACGATGCATTCATCAGACATTTAGTTTCACACGGAACTAGCGAAGATGTTGTGGAATCTATGAGATTCATTTTGGATTTGTTTTCAAGAGACAAGTCATACATCTGGACACACAGGAAGCAGCTAAAGCGGGAAATTGTAAGAAGATTTTCCAAAAAATCTATGGCATATCTTTACCTCCTGGGAGAGGCGTTTCCTAAAGGTCTCAATTTGCCAATGACTCGGCTTTTGGTCAAATGTGGCCTCGACGTCGACGAAGTTGACTCAAAGACCAACACATTCATACACAATATATGTGAACTAGAACCTTCAGAAAAGCAGCACCAGACGGTGCGGAGACTCATGGAATGTGGTGCTTCGTTACATATCAAGAACATCTACGGGGAATTCGCCACGGATGTATGCATAAGGCGCAATAACAGAAAACTGTTTAGACAGCTCCTCCAGTATTTGTTGCTCGAGGCCAGAGACGACTCTCCGAGCCGAGTCAACGAAGCTGTGTGCGCCCGGACGGATCACTTGGTCTGTAGATACCACAAAGAGACAGAACTGATGTATACAGTCAAAGTTACCCGTGATTTTACTCTCTTGGATATTCTCGTCCAGATTTCAAAGCCGGCTTATCTGTTCGACCCGGAGGTTGTGGCTGGACTGGAACGGATGTTCAAAGAAGATATGCCCTGGTTGAAAGAGATGTTTCCGATCTTCGCTCTGGATCTGCAGGATTATTTCGAAATGGGCAAAACATCTAGATACTACCTAAGGAAAGCAGCAGTGGCATCGTTTTCGAGTAATTTGAGAAAAGAAGAGGTCCAGATGATTCCCCTGCATCTGAGATATGTGATTGTGGAATATTTGAGCAATCAAGACATGCAGATGTTTGTTGAAAGTGGGAAATCTGATCAGTGAAAAGTTTGATGTGTCGGCAGGGATTAACACTCCCGAACCAACAGGAGCAGAGATTTATTTTACCTTTAACAACGGACTGAATTTATGTTAGTTCAGTAAAAATAGGTGTAATAAATGTTTTCTCCCTCAATATTGGGATTGTGATATTTGAAGCAAGAAACGACTTAAAAAGCCTTGTACTAGTGATGGACTGTAATGTAAATAATATTAATGGAAGAATATATACCAAAGAGTTACCCGTCCCCAACGAAGAGGTAAGATTTCTTTCTTAAATTTTCTTTTACCACAAATTATTTTTTATTATCACCAATATACAAAATTATTTGTTTGGGCATTAAAAAGAGTACAATAAATAATTAAATAAGAAAATTACAGCAAATATAATTAAAGAATATTCAAAATACATCTTATATAATAACATTTAATCAACAGACTTCTTAATGGCAAGTGAGTGGTCCATAAACTCCTGAACCCTGTAAAACCCTCCGGTGACCAAATAAGCTCTAAGCTCTTTTTGAAATAATTTTGTGTTTTGGAGATTTTGAATTTGTTCGGAAGATTTTGAAACATTAAGATTCCTGCTTGAGATGGCAGTTTTTTGAATACATAATTCAAGTCGATGATAGTCAATTCTATACTGATCGAGTATCATGACTATGAATTTCAATGCCTTGAATTAAACCGCATTTATTAAGGCAGAAAAGAATAGAATCATAAATATAAAGGGATGGAAAGGTTAAAATGTCTAATTGTTTGAAAGCATCACGACATGAGTCTCTGGTCTTGTAATTGCATAAGATTCTAATGACAAGTTGTTGTAAAATAAATATCCTTTTAACTTTAGTATGGGCGCATTTTCCCCACAAACAAATGCCATACTTTAAGTGAGGATAAATAATACCGTAATAAGCAATTTTTAAAATGTCTTTGGAGCAATACTTAGACAGATTTCTGACTAAAAATACTCCAGACGACACTTTACTACATACATGTTCAATATGAAAATCCCACGTAAATTTTCTATCAAGATAAATACCCAAAAACTTGAAATGCTCCACTTTTTCAATGGGATTAGTATTTAAAAATACCAAAGGGGTTTCAGCATTAGTTTTGAGACCAATATTAAAATGGTTAAACTTGGACTTGTCAATATTTGTTTTCAGATTTTATTATTAATTATTAGCATCTAAAGTTAACTTTGACCAAAACGGCTGGATGAGACACAAAAGTTGACATTTCGCTAAATTACCCTCTTAGATTATTCAGTATCTCCAATCAAAGTAAAGAATTTAACTGGTGTATCAGTTTTGTGCCGTCAATGTGTTTTTGAGCCACCATAATGTTTCCATACTGTAGAAGACATTCTCTAGCAGAAAGACTTTCGTTGATTTGTAAACTTCTCACAATCTTGGTTGGACACGATTTTCCTTGGTTAAAGGTCTTTAACTCAGAAACTTTTGTTCACTCTTACTATTCTAAATGTTGAATTTAAAATCTTTCTTGAACAAATCTCAAATAATAAAAAAAGTACAAGTTTAAAAAAATAAACAGTCTTTTGAAGTTTAAAAAAAGATATTTCCTTCCGTTTTCATATCTAGACTACATTGGTGTCATTTACAGATAGAGTGTGCCGGTGGCCTGTAAGTAGAAGTTTCTATACCAGTCATTGAACATAGGATAAAAGAACAATTCCTGCAAGCGAATAATGGAGCAACATTAGCACAAATAAGCTGAAATAAAAATGGAAGAAACCGAAAAGAATAACTGGATGGTAAGTATTTTTGATTTTTCATTCGTTGTTATCTTGGTTAGACAGACCGGTTCAAGAATTGCATATAGAGAAACACATAACACAATACATGACAATTAATACTCTTGCTTTATTCACTAGAATTTAGAACGGGACAATGGTGTTTTGAACTCAAAGAACCCAAAGAGCTTTTTAACTTGAATTTTGATACTATAAGTAGGTAGCTGTTTTTGTATTTGACCGGGTGCTTTTCTTGCATAAATTGGTTTACCATAATACGATAATTCACTGATCCATTGTTTTGTATTATTCATATTTTGTAATCTAGTTCTTCCGGTTCACACTGCGTCCAAACTTCATAATTAAGTTGAGATATTTCGAGATCGCTGTGGAGTACCACCTTCAGTCACTGATTGGCTGAAACTTATGAAGTTTGGACACGGTGTGAACTGGAAGAACTAGTTTATAGTTGTGACACTAATCGCGAAAGCCTAAGATTTAAGTTTATCCATATTTTATTTATTCATTTCAAAGGCAAGGACTACCTTTTTGTCCTTCTACTATGTGACGTGCCATATATTTATACGGTATATTGTGTAAATGTACATGATTGGAATAAAGTATTGTTATTTGTCTATGTCAAGCAACGAAGAAAGTAATAAATCAAAATTTTAGCTGTAGAGCTTTGGAGGCAGAGTTTCAAAATTACTTTTTCTGGAGTTTCCATAATTTTCAAAGTGGTTTCATGTTGTAAATGGCCTTAGCTTATGAGATAAATAATATCATGTAGTCATCATAAAAAATCATTATTTGCCCATACAACTCAAAAGTAGTATCTCTGTGTGTAATAAAAGAATCAGTAGTGGTAGAAATTTTACTTTTAGCAGTTTAATAAAGGTGCTATTAAGTTAAAAACATTGCAGAAATATTATACATGTTTGTACAACAATGAAACTCTGCCCAAACTAAGCCAAAAGCATTGGCGACTCTTCAGAAGAGGCAATGGAGGCCAAACCTCCCTTACACTTTTCTAGAGAAGAAAAGAAAAGATATTTTAACGTAAAATGTACTTTTACATACTTCAATTAATACACACTAGTCATTGGATTATTCCGGGTGGCACTTTTTGAGCTTAGGGAGGCGCTAAATCCCCACGCTTAGAGGAATGGTTCTATGACTGGTAATTCACCGTGCCAGAGAGCGGTTTTGCTGAAATTTTGCTTACAGGGACAGGGGCAACCCATACGGGAGGCTTTAAAAAAATTAAAAATAAAATGAGACCGCAAAGGGTTAATAATTCTTAAATTCCCAATACCATTTCAAACAAATTTACAATTTTTCATAAAATTAAAAGAAAATTATTGAATATATTATAAACACTTATAAGCCAATATTAAATTTTATTTAAATTGACTAGATCTTTCGGAAGTTACGCTTCTTTTGTCAGGTCTAATTATCTGATGAAAAACAGTTGGTTAGACCTGTTAAGGAAAGCTTAGCTTCTGAAAGAACTACATGCTCAGAAAAACATTTTGAGCTATTCTACTTTTATAACTTCCTATACCCTTTAAGATCTCTTGGTGGTTTTACTATCATAGTCAGACCATCTCCGTTGTAATACCTACAAGCCACAAATTCTAGCTGTAATAAACAGGTGAATTATCTCCGACCATGACTTAAAATTATCATTTAACTTCAGGATGGTCCCTTACAAAGATTATGTATGGTAAGTAAAATGCGCTTAGATGCCACATGGCTGAGACAGGAAAATCAACATAGTTGTGGCAGCCCAAGCACAGATATCGCTGACATATCTCGCCCTCTTTCTCCCCCCTAGACTCGACACGCTTGAGTTTGTCCGATGTCAATGACTCAAGTGTGACCAAATCATACGATTTTCAAGAACGGACAAACTTGCGCAGTCAGTAGAGCCACTGACGCTTGCGCAAGTTTGTCCATTCTACTTGTTCCGGCTCTACTTGAGATAAAATAATTCCCTCGCAGTGCTATCTGTGCTTGGGCTGCCGAACTATGTTGATTTTCCTGTCTCAGCCATTCGCCATCTGCGCACAATCTACCTGCCATATCATCTTTGGTCCCATTCAATTTCTTGTCAGTCCAAGAGTTATAGAAGACTCATCAGTCCTAGCTCTCACCTCATTACAGAAGGTTTTCATTTTACTAAATCTGGTCCTGCTTTTAGTATCTAAATCTACGTTCTTTAATGCTACATTCCTATACAAAGCGTTCGGTTAGGCAGAAATCGTAATATATATTAGATGCACATTTTGTAGCTGCCAAAAGGTAAGAATTATTTTGAAAAAGGTCGTACAACTAGGAATACAAAATACAGGGTGGCCCCCTAAGTCAGTTGACAGGCATGCATTTCATTGAATGCATGTCGGTTAACTGACTTATGGGCCACCCTGTATTTTAGAATTATTCAAAGCTGCCTTTTTGGCGGTCAAGATATGTTTTACGTAAAATAAAGATTGTTTTCTTTGCTTCTCAGGTAAGGTTAGAAGACCCGCCGGCTGATTCTTCTCCTGTGCATGAAAATTCAAGAAAAGAGTCCCATGAAGAAAGAAGTCTTAAATCTTCAGCACAGAAACCATTCAACAGTTCAGACTCTGGAACGTCTTACACCCAAACATCTCATCTCCCTTCACGACAACCTTTCAACAAGAAACCATTCAAATTTTCAGTATGTGGAAATTATTTTCTTGCAAACAGTGTCTGATGCACCATAAAAAGTACACAAGGCAATTAGACAAGCGTTTAAGTTAAGGTGGTGAAAATTTTGAATGTTCTAAGTGTGGGAAATCCGTCCATTTGAAATTGTCTCTCAAAAAACATATGTTAATACCAGTGGCGGCTCAAGACTGTTTAGCAAGGGGGTTCACACCACCCAGGGGGGCTGGGGGGTGAGCCCTCCAGCAAGGAGGGTCTGGGGGCCCTCCCCTGGAAAATTTTAACATTTTAAGGTTTAAAACATGGATTTTAAAGCTAAATATTAAGTAAAATTTATTTTAAATTTTTTAATTTTCTGATATTACTATTTGGTATAACATATTATACATATACCTTAAATTATCATAAATGACACTTTGATTGATTTAAAATAATTTCTGTGTAAGAACTGAAGGGCTAGAGAGAACACACGTAATATGTCAAAAATATGCACGATATTAAACTTATTCACAATCTTAAAACTACAAATGAGAATGAACAGCAGAAAAATAGTTATAGCCAGTTTAAAACTTCCGAACAAAATTTGTTTTAAATCACATATTTTGTATTTCTTTACACTTTCCAGCGCTTTAATATTAAAATGCACACATCGTACTAAATGACACATACAACAGACACATGTCATGACAGACGACAGTGAGATTACAACAAACAGTGAGGGAGGTCGGGGCACAAACTTGGCCGAGTGTTCGGGAATCCACCCGAAGAACCAACCAATGAGAGCGCACGGAGCTGTCAAGAAAGCAGCTCCTCGCAAGCTCTGTGCGTTGTGAGGAGCTGCGTCCGAGCAGCTCCTGCTCAGGAGTTTGACTTCTTGCCCCGCAAAAAAAGCGCAGGCGCTAGGGTCGCGTGGTTCTCATTCTTGTGGCGCTTTACTTTGAAACTAACAAATAGATTTACCATTTACCTCTACGATGTAAATTTTAATGTAATCCACGTATTTTGTAGGGGGTTCACATGCTCATGTGCCTTTATAGACGAGCCGCCACTGGTTAATACATTCCATGCAACTGAAGGTTTCTAGCAGTAGTCTTTGTGAAAAATCATTTTCTCAGAAGAGTAACCTTGACAATAATCCCTGTACACACACCGGTGACAAACCTGTCAGGATTTCTCAGTGAGAAAAAGCGTTTTCTCAAAAGTCAACTCTCAATAGGCATATTCTCACACACCCAAGGCTCAAGTGTTCCTGGTGTTTAGAATTTGGAAATACTTTCACTCAAAACTCTTCACCTTCTCTTGTTATCTATCAACGTCGTGTTTATTTTGAAATCAAGCCGAAGTCTGACTCATTTCTACACATTGAAAGTTTTACTTGTCTCACATGATTATGAGGGTTGACAAAAAGGTTCCAGGACTTTTTATATAGTGGGAGGACGCAGTGACCTACAACAATGCATTCTCTGACTCAATAGTAACACTGCTATCAAAAAGGAACAGAAAGGAGAGCACTGTTGTATGTCGTTTTGTCCCTGCATTCTCACACTATATAAAATGTCCTGGAACTATTTGATCACCCCTCGTATGTTGATACAGTCTGAAACAATGACCAGGCCTCGAATATCCTTGTCAAAATTCTTCTGAACATTAGGAAAAGACACTTGTTTTGAAATCATTGCTAAATAAACCCCAACCCTTCATGTTGGAACCTTTGGCTTGAGTCCTACTGTTTGTTGCATTCATATGTCAACTGTCTTTCATCAAACCCTAGACCTGTGCAATGAACTATGAATGGGTTTTGTGTAAGGTACACTGAACTGATGCTTTTACCGGGTGTACACAAAAAGAGTAAATAACTTTCTTTAAAAATAACTGCAAAGTTTTACTAAGAAAGAGTAATACACCATTAGAAAGATAAACCCCCAAAAAAGATAAATCATGTAATGTAAATCATCATCAAATGTAGGTCTGGGCTTTGAGGAGGTCAAAGAAAGAGTGGCAACGGTCAGCAAAAAGAGTCAGCAGCAGGGCCAATCCAACGCTTCGGTAGTCTCTTAGATCGTGCAGCCAGCGTGGTAGTGCACCATCTTGTGTCCAGCTTCAGCACTGTCTTTCTCGAGTTGAGGCATCGACAGGGTTCATACGCGTCCTGGAAAACCTGGAATTTGAAGAGTTGTCCTGGAATACCTGGTAAATCTGGAATTGCCCTTGATGTTTTTGTTTTGTCCTGGAACTTTTCAATTTTAACTATCTATTCTAAATCAATAGAAATTTAAGTGAAACCTCTTAGTAAGTTTACTAATTTTTGTCTGTGGTTCCTAACCTGTGTTTGTGCTCTTTACCAGGTATCACACATTTAGTCAAGTAACTAAGATAAATTCTGAAGAGACGTAAAAACTGAGAAGGCAGAAATTGTAAACCACCGTGAACTGCGTGCGCTGAGTTCACGGCAACCTTGCTCTTTACCATGGTACTGCGTACTTCCTTGAGATTCTTTTCATCTTAGATTTGATGTGTCTAAAGTAGTGAGCTATAAATTTAGCTTATCTTTAAATTTGTAAACACATTTTGCAACATAGAACAGGAAATACAATGATTGCTGTGGGTTTAGCAGGGCCGAGCAATCTGCATAAACGATATTTTCAAACAAAGACAGATGAAAGGAACCCTTAACGATTAAAAGATTTTGGCAAAGGAAATATACCAACATATTTTCCTAATAAACTGTGTTATTTTTTGGTAATCCAAATGCTATGTAAGGACATAATACCGTTTCACCCAGTGAAGTTGTACTTTCAAGAGACTTGGAAAATCAGGACTTTGTACTGGGATTTCATTTAGGAAAACCAGTACGAACCCTGATCAAACATTCAGTCAGCATTATAATAAAGATTTCCTCTGACAATTGCTTCTTGATAGTAAAATGAACCATACACTTTCTTGTTGATACTGCACAGAATACCAGGTGAATCTCTCTCATGGTCAATAGATGCCAGAGGAATTTCAGTCCCCCAAATTCTTACATTATATTCGTTTACTTTACCGTGAACGTTGAATTACGGAGTTGAACATTGGTAGCCAATCAAGTTCATTCAAATTCCACCACAAAAAAGACTTTCTGTAAGAGTATTGACTATTTTTAACCAAAAACTAAACAACGACTTTAGCCCGATTGGAAAGATCGTTTTGACTATTTTTAACAAAAACTAAACAACTACTTTAGCCCGATCGTTTTAAAAGATTTTTTGCATGGTTGACAAAAGTCAGCTGTGTAGAAAAATCTTGAAATTATTCTCACCCATTAATAAAAATCAAAACAATGTCGGACACATAGTTTTTGGAAAATTGATGTATAAAGTTGTTTACTTCTTTTGTGTTCACCCGGTAACTTATATGCCTCGGAAGAAAGAATTCCTTTATGATAAATTTGCTCTGACACTCACATCTGCTTCTGGTGTTCTAACAATGGACAAAAGTAACTTTTGTGTATTCAATTATTGTGGTTCAACATTAGTTGCACTAACCAAATTATGTGTAAATCCATGTTTGTCGGTCCAACAATATCAATGTGAATTAACTTCAGGCATGATTGTCTATGTAACACTTAATGTAACTTACTCTAACACTCAGTGTATTATTAAACCATATTGTGAATTAACTTCAGGCATGATTGTATATGTAACTTACTTTAACACTCAGTGTTTTATCAAACCATATTGTGATGTATTTTTGACCATTTTCTGTAAAATTTTATCAATGTGTAAATTACTAAATTTTGTTTGGTATTTGAGGTGAAACCTTGCCACCTTTTGCTATTATATCTAAACATTATTTTCATAAATGTTTATACATGTTAAATAATGTTTAAAGAATATGGAATGATTTTTGTTTATTTTCCCCATTATCTACCACTGTTGTTTGATACGTTGCATAAGAAATTTTGCAATGCCATAGATAAAAAGTGTTGTACAGTAGAATCCTATCCATCCAGACCATCTTCAGATAACTTTATAACAAAATGTGAGAAAATTTGCTCTAGAAGCAAAGGCCCATTGGGGCTGCTGCATATTAACAAAACATGTACTTCAACCAACTAATTTATTTCAAAATATGAATCTCATTTTTAATTGCATATTTACTAAATACACTCCAGGACAAAATTAACGCCCCACTTCGTTTGTTTCTCATAATTTTAATTATCCTCCTTTCATTTTAAAAATTGGGCACTTTTGAGCTAAATTACTTTAGCGGAATAAAAAACGATTAACATTAAATAAATATAATTGTGAATTGAATAAATATGTACGATATATTACTTCTATGAACAATAAATAATACTGTACATAAATAGTGAATAAATTAAGCTAATATGTTTTAACGATAACAGGTAACAAATAAATAAACGATTAACAATAAATAAATTACAACCAACAAGAATATACATATAAAAATAAATAAATATAATAATTGTGAATTGAATAAATAGCCACGATATATTACTTCTATGAACAATAAATAAACAATACATGCGGATAATTCGAACAATTTTGTAAGATACAGTGTAACATTTCAGAAGGTTCGTCTTGAAGGAATCACGGCTCAAATTGAAGAAGCCCAGGTGGATTGTGGCGAAGACGAAGATGTTGTGGTGTTTTAAAGCCCAACTTCACAAGCATGTTAGGAGCATCTATGTTAGAAGTGATCAAACTTCTTAGGAACATTAAGTCGTTGATCACACGTCTAGTTTGGAGTGGCATCAAATCTAACTGTTCTTGCGATTGAAAGATGGGAACAGTTCTGTACTCAAACCCTAAACGGAGGCCAACAAATCGGACAAAGCGGTGTTGAACACGTTCCAGTCTGTCCATAAGTCCGATCTGGTAAGGATTCCAAACTGTTGAAGAAAACTCAAGAATAGGCCTGACAAGATGGATGTAGAGAACTTTTAAAGCATGGATTGAAAATGTGTCATGGCTGGTTCGGATGATGAAAAACAGTGCAGAGTTAGCTTTTTTGCAAATATAATTTATGTGTTCAACTGTTCATGAGGATCCGGCGTAAGCATGATTCCCAAATCTTTTATTTTAGTAGATCGGTTAAGAGGTTGACTAACAAGTTTATATTGGTAAATTATTGGAGTATTGGACCTGGTGAATGTCATTACAGAGCACTTGGAAATATTGAGGGTCATTTCATTCACCCTACACCATTCGGTCAACAAATTGACGCTACTTTGTAGAGTCTCACAATCTTCCACACTAGTTATCACTTTGAAGACCTTTGCATTATCAGCAAAAAGCAAGACGTTAGAACCACTTGTGTACTGAACTAGGTCATTGATTAATATCGTAAATAAGACAGGGCACAGCAGTGATCCCGGAGACAACAGGAAAAGAGGGAGATAAAGCGCCAGCTATTCGGACCTGAAGACAACGATTAGATGGTGTACGGATGCACTTTTTTAGCCACCTTGAAGTAGGATAGTTGCGGATTTCCCCACTAGATAGCAGAGGAATGCACTTTTTGAAATATTATGACTCTTGCCATTTTAAACTCATTAAAGTATAGTTGCAGTTTTTTCCGCTAGATGGTGTACGGATACACTTTTTAAGCCCCCTTGAAGTAAGCTAGTTGCAAATTTCCCCGCTAGATAGTAGACGAATGCATTTTTGAAATATTATGACTCGCCATTTAACGTATAGTTGCTGATTTTCCGCTAGATGGCGTGAGCATGCCAAATTCGAAAATGTAAAGACAATAAACTAGAGCAACATTTTGTATAGTATTCAACTATATTGTTAATGAATGAAGCAACACTAATCTTTGTCTATGCAAGTTTAGTTTTTTTTCTAAACGTGGAATCTGTTTATTTTGACAGTAGCTGTCAAGGTTAGTTCATAAAAAAAATACTGTAAATATAAATACTGCAGTTAGGTTAGGTTGTTGTTTGGTTCAGTGTATTTTTAAATATAATTAAATTTTACTATGCGAGCTGTGGTTGTAAGTTAAATTGATATTATTAGCTTGTCTTTGTCCGTTATATTTGATATTGTAGTTGAATTGGCTTTGAAAAGTATCCTCTATATGAGTATCGTATTGACTAAGCTAGGTCTACCAGTGGCCTATTTTAGAAAAGCGTCCAATTTTGTACCAGTGGAATTTAAAATAGATGTTGCTCCTCCAGTTGTATCATTAATTGACTTTAATACTAGACTATTTAACATTTGGAGTGCTTACTAAGAAAACGCTGTTTTAAACATGTCTGTCGATGATACATATGGGCTAGAATATGTCTAGCCCAGATTATATTTAGCGTGCTTTCCAAAGGATAAATATTTCAATAGAAAACATCGTTTTGTTCCAGTTTAGTGACTTTTGTTCTAGGTTACAAAAGGTGTCTTAGGGCAAAGTGAAAAGGGCTTCCAATTATTTTGTGAGCAACGGATCCTATTGAAAAATGGTATTAAAATTGGGACTCCTTTTAGGTTAGTTAAGGGGTTAAGAGTGGCGTGCACGGGACATTCACGGTTGTTAACATTGAACTGTACATTTTTCAGGTTAGAAAACATCGACAGATTTGAGTTTTGAAAAGATGGTGAACAATATGATCAAACAGGTATGTAAAGGAATTAATGATACTTTAACAAACTTTACGTTTAGGGTTGAGCCTTGTACTGGTTTGGATTTCTAATCAGTTTTCTGGACTCATCATTCAATCTCCGGGTTTTCAAGTGTTTGGATTCCCCATGTTAACTGTAGAACTGTTATAAATGTTGTGTTAACAAGGGAAATATTTGACCGTTGGGCTTGGTTTTGTAGCACAACAAGGGTATTACTTTGGCTATCTAGCCGTAGTCATAACTATCATCTAAAGCTTCTGGTACATATAAGACTTAAACTATCTACAGTGCCAAACAACTCGCTCATTTTACAATCGAGCGTACTCATTGGACTTGCTGACACTGTATAAATAGTTTATTGACACTGTCTGTGCGGGAAACTTTAGGTAATAGTTGTTAAGAGGGTTAGTCAACCAAGCAAGAATCCATGTTTACCACTGAAATAGCGGAGTACTGATTATTTCTTTCCGATGGATGAGGGATAGGTAGAAATCCAAGTTTATCTTCTGTTTCAAAAACATCGGCTCTAGTAGGATTGTCTTGTCTGGCTCAGTTCTTTGAAGAGCACGTGCCGACAAACTTGCCAGTCAAGGAAAATGGAAGTTGCGATAATCCAACTTTGCTCCACTCACTCACAAAGTGGCAAAACCGGGTTTTGTAGTCCCCTGTGTCCGACGCCGTTTATGAACCAAAGTGTAGAAATGTGGGTTTATATGATAGGGTAGAAGTGGTTCTTTGTTCCTCTTGTTCTCTTGTTCCAAAAGCAAAAACTGCCTGTGAAAAAATATAATACACTTTTAAAATATCCTGATTTTTGACAACTTTAACAATAGGCTATGCAAACCTCAAGAGAACATGGAAAACAACTTTTCTAATCTCTACATAAAAAATAACGTCCCAAACAGTGGACTACGAGAGCATCTTTTCAGCAACTTTTTCTGGGGTGATAAATCCTTTTTAGAGAGTTTTTTTTTATGTGTATGAGTGTTGAACTGAACATTTTGATTTTGTTTGATGGCGGCTTTCCAAAGATGAAAATACCATCAAACAAACTATTAATCATGAATCTAAATGAAGCTTAATGTAAAATTTAATTTGTGATCCATTTGAAAACTTTAAATACACATATTTTCATGTTAGGACTACATTGTTGTTATTTACAGATACAATGTGCCGGTGGGCAGTCTATAGAAGTGTATTCTATACTAGTCACCGATCAGACGATGGACGAACAATTCCTGCAACAAGATAATGAGAGTCTGCAGCTGATGGTTGGTATAACAATAACAATGGCTTTTGATAGTACTAAAATTGTGTAGCAAAAAACAAAACAAATTACAAAATCATAAAATGACACATTTCTCATAAGATGGTGTGATTTCATATTCATCTTACTGACATCTGATCTAAGAAAAAATAAGTTCTCTTGTAAATTTCACTTTTGAAATTTGGAAAAGTAACCCCTGAAAGTAGGTCTGAAATCGGCTTGGTGTTCACCAATTTTAAGTTCAAACTAAGTTGAGTTCTTCCAAGTAGGCATTAACCCTTTGAAGGCCAACGGGTTTATGCGTCAGCGGTACAAAAAGCGACGTTGGTAAATCAGCAAATTGACAGGCATTCAGTGTAAGTTACATAACTCTGGCATTTGTAAACCGATTTCATTGGTTTTTTTCTTTGTTGTGTTGTGCCTTTTGTGCTTTGGTTGATTTTTTTGCAACAGTTATTCACATTTTTTGGTTTTGTGTCTTTAACCTATTTGAAAGGGAGGAAATAAAAATATTTTATACGTAAAAAATGTTTTTATTATGAATAACATGTAATATCCAAAGTATGTACAAAAGTTCATCCACTTATATCAAATAATAAAAATTTGCGCGAGAATCAGGCTCCTCCCGAGCTGTACTGCAACATTGACGTTCCCTTTACATTTCCTCTCACAACATGACTTATACGTCTGTGTGTGGGCACACCCGAAAGTGGTATAAAAATCAAAATACCACAGTATATGAACGTATTGTCTCTCTACAAACCTTTTACTGTGGTAAAACCGTTTTAATAGCTATAACAGAATACAAAATAAATAAATAAATAAAATAAACAGGCGTCCGGACGTCGGCCTTCAAAGCGTTTTTTATCTCAAAATGTTGAAACAAAATTATCTCTACATGAAATATTCATATGACACCGGCGGCGGAATGTCATGCGATAGCTTAGTAAACCTTGTGTTTCTGGTATCATAAGTGGTTCAAATTGTATAGGGAATAAGTATAGGTAAAAGAATGCTCTTTAATATGAATATAATGAAAGCATCTAATAGATGTGCATTCTACTACTTTCAATGGAAATTAATTCAAAAATAGACCTCGTATGTATTTGTGCACTACAGAAAGTAATCAGATTCCATGATTATTTTTAACATCAGGTTAGTCCACTAACAAAATGTTGTAACATATCTTTTTAAATTTATTATGTCTGGATTTTTTCAGAAAAATGAAAATAAAGAGGATGAAATCAAAGTAGAAATAATCGATCAGAGTGACTTTATGGTAAGAATTTTGTCCTTTATTAAAGATCTTACTTTTTATTAAAGTTAAATATCTAATTTATTACTAAAGAAATTTGAAGGCGAAATTATTGTTCTTTAATGTTTTCAATAAAATGTGACATTTTGAGACCTTTACAACAGTGAGTTTAACCCTTTGAGGTATCATTTTTCGTGAAAAGCCTTCCGTTTGGTTTACCTTCTCCCTGTAAGCAAAATTTCAGCAAAACCACTCTCTGGTACGGTGCATTACCAGTCATAGAACCACTCCTCTAAGCGTGGGGATTTAGCGCCTCCCTAAGCTCAAAAAGTGCCACTCGCCGACTCACTGGATTTGATGAAGCAGTGATCCTCAGCGGGTCATTGTTGCCCCTGCACCCAGAATGATCCAATGACTAGCATTGCACCGTACCAGAGCGCACCCACGCTGTGACACAAAGGGGTCAACTGTCTGTCACTATAACCACTAAACCACCGGGCTGTTAAACTCACACGTGAGTTGCGTCGGGGGAAGGGAGGGAGTGGTAGTTTCAGTGTTTTCTGCTAGGTGCCGTTAGTGTAGCGTAGTCCTTGCACATCAGAACCTGTTTCAACCGCAACCTATACTAAAAATCCAAGCGTTCAAAAGGAAATAGCATTTGTCGACCTATACTTGACACGCGACCTCACAGGGTTAAAGTTGTTGATTGAAATAAAATCTAGTTTGAAGGCAAGTGGGCAAGAAAACGGACGTGCAAGATGACATTTTTTTTTTTCATCCCTTGCTCAAGGGCAACTAGATAGTTGACAATCTGAATATTGACAGCTGTATCCATGGAGAATCAAGATTAGAAAGTGGAAAGACAACTAAAAGTCCATATGTGTAAAAGCAAAATTTAATGTCGATACGAAAGAGCAATTTTTGGTTGTTGTTAAAAAAGCAACTCGTTACATGTAATTGTTATTGCTAATTTGTAATGTGTTTCAAATGTAACGATAAAATTAGAAATTTACAGCAAAATGTAATGATTGCAATTGTAATTTAAAATAAACATCTGTTTGTTTTAGTTTTGTCGTGGGTTAGACCTTATAAACAAAAAATGTTATTTTTTTAGGTGAGATTGGTAGACCCGCTGGCTGATTCTTCATTTGTGCAAGATGATCCAAGAAAAGAGCAAGAGTTCCATGAACAGAGAAGTCTTGAACCCTCAACGCAGAAACCATTCAAAAGTTCCGACTGTGGAACCTCTTTCACCCAAACATCTCATCTCCCTAAGCAAAACCCTTTAAACAACAAATCATTCACATGTTCAGTATGTGGAAAATGCTTCTCTGGCAAAAGAATCTGACTCAACATCATCAACACGCATTAACGGAGGTAGATGGCCATGTGACTACTGTGAGAAGTCATTTTCTGTAGAATATTATTTAAAGTTACACAGAAAAACCCATCAAGGAGGAGAAGGATTTAAATGTTCTCACTGTGAAAAATCATTTTTGTTGAAAGACTCTTTGAGAAGACATATGTCGTTACATTCTAGTGTTAAGCCTTTCATCTGTGGTTTCTGTGGAAAATCATTGCTTTGGGAGAGTTCTTTCAAAAGACATTTGTTGTCACATTCTGAAGTGAAGCCTTTCAACTGTAATTACTGTGGATTATCATATTCTGTGAAGGGTTATCTCATTAGACATATGCAATCACACACTAAACCTTTCAAGTGTTCTCAATGCGATAAAGCATTTTCTCAAAAACAAAACCTTACATTTCATATGCTCACTCACTCAGGACTCAAGCCCTTCGTATGTTCAGACTGTGGTAAATCCTACACTCAAAAATCTTCTCTTGATGATCATAAATCCATTCATTTAGGAATAATTAAACCTCACGCTTGTACTGAGTGTGGATTGAGATTTCTTTTTCGGAAAAGTTTAAATCGACATAAGAACACCCATTCAAACAAAGGAACTAGCGAAATTTTTCAAGTGATCGATTCACAGTAAACAACACAGGCTCGAAGCATACACACTCACGGACCATGACAAAAACAATTATAACCTCTCTACTAGGTCATTGCTCCGTCTAGCAGCGGACACCGGGCGGAAGCCGAGCCTCCCTTGGGGCTTGTGACAGTCCTCCACGTATTCCACTTCCCTCACTATCAGTACACACGTAGACCTGTTCTAGTGCGGCCTCATACCACGTTGATGATTGGTGCGCTAGTGTGTAGGCGTTACACGTGACTTTTTATGGCCTTCCTCACAAAACAGAGATATTATATTACTTAAATTAAGTGTTCTTTTCCAAATACTATAAGTTATGTGTGCCTTTTGTCTGAGGGTGTTAGAGGCCTCCGCTGCCTGGACGAGTGCCACAGAAACAAACGATAACCTCCACTGTTGGTGGTTTGTTGCTCATAGTCACTACAGTTGTACACTGAAAGATGGCCATTCTGAAAAACATCATGGTGCATTTAGTGAAAGGATGAGCCATAGCAGCCCTATTGGTCAGCAGCTACTTATACTCATCTTTGTTGGCCAACACCTAAGAACAAATGCTTTTTGGTAATTAAAAAACTTGCATTACTATTTAAAAAGAATATTAGGTTTCTGTGGCAGTAAAGCAGGTAAAACAATTCAGCTTTTGACAAAAAAAATAAATTTAATTTAAAATAAACATCTGTTTGTTTTAGTTTTGTCGTGGGTTAGACCTTATAAACAAAAATGTTATTTTTTTAGGTGAGATTGGTAGACCCGCTGGCTGATTCTTCATTTGTGCAAGATGATCCAAGAAAAGAGCAAGAGTTCCATGAACAGAGAAGTCTTGAACCCTCAACGCAGAAACCATTCAAAAGTTCCGACTGTGGAACCTCTTTCACCCAAACATCTCATCTCCCTAAGCAAAACCCTTTAAACAACAAATCATTCACATGTTCAGTATGTGGAAAATGCTTCTCTGGCAAAAAGAATCTGACTCAACATCATCAACACGTACACGGAGGTAGATGGCCATGTGACTACTGTGAGAAGTCATTTTCTGTAGAATATTATTTAAAGTTACACAGAAAAACCCATCAAGGAGGAGAAGGATTTAAATGTTCTCACTGTGAAAAATCATTTTTGTTGAAAGACTCTTTGAGAAGACATATGTCGTTACATTCTAGTGTTAAGCCTTTCATCTGTGGTTTCTGTGGAAAATCATTGCTTTGGGAGAGTTCTTTCAAAAGACATTTGTTGTCACATTCTGAAGTGAAGCCTTTCAACTGTAATTACTGTGGATTATCATATTCTGTGAAGGGTTATCTCATTAGACATATGCAATCACACACTAAACCTTTCAAGTGTTCTCAATGCGATAAAGCATTTTCTCAAAAACAAAACCTTACATTTCATATGCTCACTCACTCAGGACTCAAGCCCTTCGTTATGTTCAGACTGTGGTAAATCCTACACTCAAAATCTTCTCTTGATGATCATAAATCCATTCATTTAGGAATAATTAAACCTCAGCTTGTACTGAGTGTGGATTGAGATTTCTTTTTGGAAAAGTTTAAATCGACATAAGAACACCCATTCAAACAAAGGAACTAGCGAAATTTTTCAAGTGATCGATTCACAGTAAACAACACAGGCTCGAAGCATACACACTCACGGACCATGACAAAACAATTATAACCTCTCTACTAGGTCATTGCTCCGTCTAGCAGCGGACACCGGCGGAAGCCGAGCCTCCCTTGGGGCTTGTGACAGTCCTCCACGTATTCCACTTCCCTCACTATCAGTACACACGTAGGCCTGTTCTAGTGCGGCCTCATACCACGTTGATGATTGGTGCGCTAGTGTGTAGGCGTTACACTTGACTTTTTATGGCCTTCCTCACAAAACAGAGATATTATATTACTTAAATTAAGTGTTCTTTTCCAAATACTATAAGTTATGTGTGCCTTTTTGTCTGAGGGTGTTAGGGAGGCCTCCGTTGCCTTCTCTGACGAGCTGCCACAGAAACAAACGATAACCTCCACTGTTGGTGGTTTGTTGCTCGTAGTCACTACAGTTGTACACTGAAAGATGGCCATTCTGAAAAACATCATGGTGCATTTAGTGAAAGGATGAGCCATAGCAGCCCTATTGGTCAGCAGCTACTTATACTCATCTTTGTTGGCCAACACTCCAAGAACAGCCGTTTTTTAAGTAATTCAAAAAAAAACTTGCATTAATATTTAAAAAGAATATTAGGCTTTCTGTAAGTAAATACAAGCAGGTAAAGTGTAACACAAATGTGTTTTGAAAATAAATAAGATCTCAAATAGATTAAGACTTCCTATAGAATCTATGTTTTGTACTCTGTTTGTAATGTTGTGTATGTGCGTAGAGCTGGCGTTGCTGATGGAGCGTGTGACACCACTACATTTGTAAAGTGACTATATTACAATTACCTTGGTTGTGGTGCCTGTAGATCCTTCGGTGCAGGTTTGTAGCCTAGACACGTGTTTCTCGGCGCTTGTGCTGCATCATCAGTAGATACACTAAGTCACTATTTACAATATTAAATCTAAGTCACTTAATTTAACTATTTACACAGTCCACGGCACTTGTGCACTCGAGGTTCACGGGTGACGTGTCGGGTGGACAGACGCTCCGCGAATATGTGCTTCCACGTCCGTTATTTTAGTAGCGCATATTTGCGGGCGAAAATCGCGACTGACTGTCCATGAAATGAGGTCAGGGCGGGCAGGGGTTTCCCAGAGGACAACGAACTCCAACCGCGCCGCCCGCCCTGACACCTCATTTCATCGACAGTCGCATCTTCTCACTTCGCCTCTGACCACCCGACGTGTCACCCGAGAACGAGTGCTGTAAATAGTTGCAATTAAGTGACATAGTTTTAATAGTGTAAATAGTAACTTAGTGTACCTACTGATGATGCAGCAAAAGCTGTGAAACACGTGTTTAGGCTACAAACCTGCACCGTAGGATATACAGGCACCACAACCAAGGTAGCTTTTATTTAATGTAAGGTATCTCTCATCGAATTCATCCATGTTGGAAGTTTCCTGTTTTTAAATAAATAAAACTATTAATTTTACCTGAAATGTGTATGACTATCCTTTCACCTCCCCTCCCCCCACAGAGGAAAGAATTATAAGAACAAACTAAAAAACATTGGTAGATTATAAAATATCAACCTTAAGGTATGGTTTCCCCAGGTAAGTTGAGCATCCTGTTACACAGAAGGTTGCAAAATGATTAATTTCTGCTCTAGAGCCTTGCTACATAAAATGCCAAAACAATTTCCTGCTATCAGGGCCTCAGAAGCTGGTAGAAGACCCTACAGCCGGTTCTGCCACTTTAATACCGAAAATTCTATTTTTATCTTGTTTTGGCCACTGTGTTTAAAACTAAATAATTCCTCAATCCACTAGGGCCTCAGAAGGTTTCCTTGTTAAAACTAGAGCTACTTACTTCAAGGTTCCTAGCAATTTCTGAACCCCTGATACCAAAAGTTTAATTATTAAACCAGTATTAACTACTCACCTTAAATAATATTCTTGCACAGTAATTTCCTCGAATAGAGGATAATAGAGGACGGGTGCTGCACTATGGGGGAAAAACAATAATTATATAATCAAAACTTAAGATGAAACAAAATAGAGCCTCTAGGACTTGAGTCAGATCAAGGGTCCCATCCACTCTGGGCATGGACTAAAGTGTTGACGGTTTATCGCCAATAACTTCCGAACGAAACAAGATAAAAATTTTTAAAAATCAGATTCGTGTCCAGTGCGACCAGGCAGTGCAAACAAATGTATAATATGTTTGGTTTTGAAAAAAAGATTCGTAATCAGCTGCACAAGCTAGGCAGTGTTAAAAAATGTATCATATGTCAGATTTGAGACGCAAAATTTTTTGCTAATCGAAAAAAACTAAAGGTTTAATTTAATTAATAATTAAGCCTTAGGTTGGAGCAATTTTTGACTCCGTTTTTCGTGAATATCTTCCGAACGAAACAAGATAAAAATGTTTAAAAATCAGATCCGAGTTCAGCGGGACGAGGCGCTTCCAATGGTGTAAAAGCTTTTTGGTTACAATACAATTTTTTTTCAAAATGGCGGTTTTTTTTAAATTTTCAAACGGAACAAGATTAAGAAAAAACCTTTGCAGGTCTGATTTTCCAAAAAAAGGTTTTAGCAAAAATTAGCGGTGCAACGTGATTTTCAGGTTTTTTGGGAATAACTTCCGAACGAAACAAGATATTTTAAAACGGTTTGAAGATTTGTGTTCAGGGCGATGAGCCGGACCAAAATAATGTGTCATATGTTTGGTTTAAAAAAAAGTTGTCACCTGACGTACCTTTACTCTTTTGGCCGCCACTTTGAAAAGGCTTGATGGATTTTTATAATTTTTGTTCTATTGATATATAACAATATAATACATATTTATTCCACATTTCATCAAAATCGGAAAGAAGCTACTATTTTTAGATCATTAAAACCACTTTTATGGGGAAAAATTCCTCCCAAAAAGGGTGTTCCGACAGTCCGATTTTGCTGGTTAACAAACTTGACCAAGATATTTACAAACAGAACATTTGTACCAAATTTCATGAAAATCAGACAACTTTGAACACTGCTTTTAGTTATAACCGATAAACAGATTCAACTTCTCAAGATCTTGAGATAGCCTATGTATTAAATGTTAATTTCCATTTGCAAACATTCAAAAACAGACCAAATAAACCATAATAAAAAATTTACCACAGATACCTCACCAAAACTTGACTCACACTATATAAACCTATCACATTTCTTGTTGTTGACTTTACAGATTTTCAAAAAATTACTAAAACGTTACAGAGGTGAAATTGGTGATCAAAACTGTGTAGTCTGCGTGGACGAGGCGTCGTGAAGGTGGGCAGCCTGTCGGGTAGGTATTATCACAGCCGGTAAGTGCCTAGAGTGGGCGTGGGCGAGGGGTCGTAAAGTTGGGCAGCCTCTGTCAGGTTGGTACTATCAATAATAGTACTACCACAAAATAGTTGAAGGAAAGACCACAGTTTAAGGAACCATAAAGAAAATGTAGTAAACTTACTGAGGAGTTTCGCTTGGTTTCAATTGATTTAGAATAGATGGTTAAAAGTGTCAATCAGGTTAAAATTTGAAAAATTCCAAGACACAATTTGTGTTTTCCAGGACGTGTATGAACCCTGATCAATTTTTTTTATTTTCAAGGTTGTAATTAATTGAATTTATTTTTAAACACTGGTAGTCACTGCACTAAATGAATATGACCATTTCTTTGAACCTCCTGAAAAATGTTTTCACCTCTAGACATGTACAGAGCGTGTGATCTAGAGTACTCACTTGTTGGTCCTGATCTTGGGACACTTGCAGGCCAGCTCCTTGATGGATACCCAGGGGAAGGTGTTGGTGCGTCTGAGTCTAGAGTCTCTAGCTCCCTTGAACACACTCTGGATCTGCAGCGAGAACTCAACGTCATCTTCGACCGTCCCACTCTCCATCACCTTGCCCAGGACAGCTGCAACATGGACAAGTTACTGTGTTAGTAAGGTAGTCTAAGGAATAAACCCTTACACAATGTGGCAACCCTAGGAAAAGGAAAAAGCAAAATCAGTTACGCTTTTAAACCAATTACAGGGTGTCACAAAAATGTGTAGCACGCTATGCAGAACATACAAAAGTAAGTTGTAAATGCCTTATAAAATTTTTTTAAATTTCGGTCTGAGTTTAGCTGTAATCCACTATCTTATATATTTTTGAAAATCAAAAATAATTCAAAAAAATCTAGTAAAATAAATTAGAGACGGTTCAACTTTAGCAAAAATATTTCTATAGCAAAGATTTGACTGTCAAATGAGTTTCAGTACATTGACACACCCTGTATACTGAGAATCTTAAAAATATTTTTCCTGAAATCTCCGCGTACGATTTCCAGAGAGAAAAGTTTGTTTAATCTTTCTAGTTTGTTTAATAGTACTTCTGTAATCCGTTTAGGACACTTTATCGTGGCCACCGGTATATGAAATACAGGGTTATTACAAATGATGTTCACGATTTCAAGTGTATATAAAATGTAGTTTTACATGCTATGCAAAGAAACAAAATGGTTGCATTTTAAGACAAACTCAAAAAGTTTCGTCACAAGTACACATAACTATAAGTTTTTTATACGGGTGTACACTCCTACGGGTGCTACAACAGATTTTAATCCTATAATCAAGCTATTGCCAAACGTTGATAAGAGTGTCTTGATCCGATTGTAGGCTATTGGTAATCAGGAGTAACGGTATTGGTAATCCGTCTATACCATTAGTCGGATATTATCTGTTTATGGTATTGGTAATCCGTTGTTGGATCTAAGGTTTGCTCATGGTAATGGTGGTGTGTACACCTTTTATTTGATGTATCCCCACAAGAAAAAATAACAGGGAGCGTAATCTGAAGATATTGGAGGCCAGTTCAGGAGTACGTCATCATTCAGACCTCCGCGCCCGATCCATGCCTCAAGCACAAATGATGAGCATTAATCAATTTTTTTTTTTAAATGCGCCCTTTTGTTTCAAAAATTCTATTACTCCTTGCGATTAGATTGGTTACTAGGAGGATCTTCAGTAAACCTGGTTCTAAAAAGAGGTTGCACACTTACAAAAAATTGGTTAATGTGATTATCCACTAAACAACAATAATTACTGTTGAAACTCAACCATCACACAAGACGTACAACAATTGACTTTAGAAACAGCAGACACGCACCCAAACCAGTATAAATAAAACTTTATTAGTTGTTCTTTCCAATGGTACCAATTAAAATGGTCTAAAAGCAAATTTACCCAGTAATATTTATAATAAGAATCAAGAACATCATTTGTAATAACCCTGTATAATAGCTATAAGTACTATTTTCATAAAATTATTTATTTTTGAGTAAGTAAATTGTGCCATTTTTTGGTTGGAAATAAACCAGGTTTCCATTTAATTTAAAGCAAAAACAAGTTAATGAACTAACATAATGAACTCAAACTTACCATAGTCCCTATTGCAGTACGTGTTGAGGTTAAGTATTTGCGTTCCTGCTCTGCATAAATTTGCCACATTGGTCTAAAATTAGCAGCACTCAACTGAACGAAAATAATGGTTATCCCCCTCAGTTAGATCATTTGGTACACAGAAAAACTGAGCATAAAAATGTAAAGAGAGATGCTCGGGATGCTCAATAAAGACATAGTAGGCTAAGCTTTGTAGTATGAAAGAGTGTTATTCTGCGTGATGATCATGGCAAATTGTTTAAACTTGGTTCTTCCATATTCCAGTCCAATTTGACGATATGAATAAATTCCCTCAATGTATGTGAAATTATCAACTCACCAGGGTAGGTACGATGTTAGGACTACAAGACTGGGACAAGGGGCTAGGTCTGGAACAACTTCAGGTTTTGGCCGACGGCCAAAATCTGCTTAGGCTTATCACCCCCTCGGTAACTAGTGTGTCCCCAAAAGGAGTCAATAATATATATCTAAACGGCTTTTAGGTTGAACAAGATAAATTACAAACATTGTACATAACGAATAATCGGCTTTCAGAAATAAATTTACTCGGCCGCCAATGTTGCATAATTGGTTTTCTATAAACGCTCCAAAGATTATCCGTTCAGCTGACATCTAAGACGAAAGTAGCATTGTATCAACGTTGAAGTAGTATAAATCTACTAGACTTCGGCATTCAAACATTAATTTAACTGCATTTAATCTGTTCGTATGCCTATAAAGGGTGAGTTTTATATATCCCCCACCTTAACTTTTGAAAAAGGAAAATGTTTTGAAACACTGGGGAATGTTTTTATAGGATTCTGAAGTTAGTTTTGACGTACTTTGCGTCACCCACACCCCACCCAAAAACTGGTGGGTGGGAGAGTCCCAAAAATGTTAAAATTGCAACCCCCTTTGTGGCACCTCAAAAGAAAGGGAATTTTAATACAAATACAACGACGCAAAGAAAAGTTTTGTACCTCCACTCGTTCCTTTGTAATACCCACTTAAAGATGACAAGAAATAAGGTTTAAAATGCTATATGTCATATAAAGAACATGTGTTATGTCAAAATGTGTCTTCAAAATACCCTATGGGGTTTTGATATAGGGCTGTGACGCCTTATACTTACTTGATAATTGATTCCTGCGTCGATGACCGAAAACTTCGGATAGACTGCGTCATTATTAAAATTTTATTTACATTATTTAGTACACTATATAACTATGGGAGAGGTTAGCTGCAGTGTTCAAACAGTGGCTCCTCCTCCAGCTCTTTTAAAGAGTAAAGAGGTCTATCTTAAGGTTCTGTTTAAATATCGCCGCGTCTAAGTTCCTCACTTCCGTTGGCAGTGAGTTGAAGATTTTTATGGAGCAGAAATAAGACTTGAGGTTTAGACTTAGCCGGCAGCATGGAAAATCTAAGTCCTTGTCACGACGTGTTCCATGACTGCACGTTTCCATGACTATGTAGCTCATCCCTTTTGGTAAATTTGTAGAGGTTGTCTTTGAGTAAACATAAAATGTTGTACACATATTGACTTATGGCCCTGAGAATTTCTATGTATTTGCTACAATGGTCGAGGTATTTGGAGTGGGATGTTATTATCACAGCAGCCTGTTGTAGAATTAAAATATCCTGGGTGAGTGACTCCAAGCTACCAATCCATACATGACATGACTATGAAACACGTGTATGGTATAGAGTTTTCAAGTATTTTTTAGGTAGGATAGATCTTCTGTTTATTAGGTAGGTAGTTTTCTGAAGTTTTGGAGTTGGGTAACAGTGGGGGGTGGTACAGGTGTGTTGGCATCACGGGTTATATGTACGCGTGCGCGGCGAGGTGGCGACTGATGTGTACATTATAACCCGTGATGCGAGCACACCTGTACGGCTGTACCATCCGCCACTGTGACCCAGCTCCGACGAAACTAGTGTATGAAGTGAAGTGTTAGTGAAGTGAACAATAATTATAGTGTAGTGATATGGTGCTCCGACGATGGCCTTTTGAGGCCGAAATGCGCATCAGCATTTAAATATACTCTGCCTCAGAATCTACAGGCACACTAAACAAGGTAAATGGTAATTGTTATTTAATAGGTCCTGAAACCGGAATAATGAATATATAAAATTTAAAATAAAAATACTGAATAAACAATCAAAAGTTGTAATAATGAATTCGAATGGTTTCTTAAACGTGTTTATTACCAATAGTATTACTTTATTGTATAATAACAATATTATAACATTACATTATTTTATTTTAAATGAGACTTAAGAAAATAGTTAACATTCTTAGAGCAACCAATCAGCAAATTTGTCATACTCACAGTGTAGTTGCTGACGAAAATTTCATGGGGGCGGAGAGGAGGGATATATCCCCCTCAGCGTACGCCACTCCCTAAAATATTCGAATTTTAATTCAACATATTAAATTTTCAGGTTGAATCATTGGTTTTATAATCTAATGGGGTGAATACTAAAAGGGGGGCCATCAATGAGATCACTGCTGTTATCTCAGAGTAGAAAAGTCTTGTTGAATCTGTTGATCTCATTGACTCACTCAAGGTGGTGATTTTACGGATTGTAATGATTGTACAAACTACCCGAATGGGTCAGCTCAATTTATAAATTGTGCGATTAGATTTACAACCTATCACTTTTAATAATGCAAAATGTCAGGCATTAATAGATTACCCATGGGCGCTTATATAAAATTTTATTATATACTGTACAGAAATGTCAAAAACAAACGGTTAAAATCTCAAAGGCGTTGGAAGTAAGAGATAAACAACTCTGTGCACTTTTTTGTAGAACATTACTTTATAGGTCTGTGCGCGTTCGGGAGTTTGTTTTTAATTTGTGTCCTGTGCAAATTTGGATACATTTGCAGAATTAATGGATATTACCCTTCGGTGGGTAAGTAATTGATCATGTATTTTATGCTTAACTAATTTCTTGCTTGCAGTGATCCGGAAGACGCTGAATAATCTACAGGGAGCAGAACATAGGCCCTTCTGTTTTGGTTAGGTTATGTTATCCCACGCCAATATTATTTCCTTATTAAAACATAATTATTCGCCTAAATCAATGTTTTTGCAGATTGAAGGGTTAATAACAAAGTAAGCCTTTGGTCCAAATTCAGTTTTTGTTGCCAATTTGATCTTTCATCTGATAAAACGCGAGCTGAAGTGGAGGCCTAGGCTTCTCACTTTAAGCCTATTTCGAACCCTCTACTGAATAAATTCAATCATAATTATTTACTTTTCGACTCTATTAGTAGTTAAATTAGCAATTTTCTACCTGGATCCAGGTTATTTAAAGATGAACTTCATTTATTGAATAAAGCTACAGAGCTGTAACACTTTGAACAGAAATTAGATAAATATTTGGTTGCAGCCAGGTATTAGTCTTTTTAATTAGTAAATTCAAATTCACAAGTAAGCTAGCCACTTCAAAATATACCTAATTTGAAGGTTTTATCCACTTACTTGTATTGTACTCTCATTCTTGGCTCAATAAGTTTTCCATGATAATTACATTCCAACTAGTGTAAATCTTAGCTTATTAACAAAATTTTACGTTTAGTTATCACTTTACTAAACATAAATCTTCAAACCAACGCATTGCTAGACTCAAACAGTAAATATTGTCAAATAACCCTTGTTAAATAGTGAAACTAGGGTTGTAATGCTCTATTGAGTCGATTATTAAATTAGTGCTTGAACTAAAACAAAAGAGTGTAGAGGATGTACCTCCGCATCTTAGTGTAACCATTAGGCCTAATATTACCATTTGATTAATTTTCAAGGTTGTTATTTACAAACCTTTAGCCTTTGGATTTGGCATTTCAAAGATTATCTGCAGTAAATTATCTAATTTAAACATTTATTGTCTTAACAAGACACAGAAGTACTGTTTGATCGTACAAAAGTCTTCATTGATGTTTATTACTATAATTCAGTCTGCAAAAACATTATTTAGTGAAGATAGGCTATGTAGTTTCAAGTTGTTAGGTTAGGGTTTTCAGGGTAGGCTTCACCATCGCTGAAGATTATATATTTTATTATTCAGAAGACAAATGGTAGAATAGTAAGCTGATTGCGCCAAATTAGAGGCACACAGTTCAAAACTTAAGTTTAAATCTCTAATCTAGATAGATTTTAACGTTTCCAGTTAAAAAATTTCAGATTAGTTACCATAGTTAGCTCAAAGGATACATTTTTAAAAACTTTTGTACTAGGTAGGCCACAGTAATTGAAAACTAGAAGATTCTTCATGTTTACAACTTTCAGGTTAGGGCTAGAAAGTAAATACTGTTTAGTGAAGTCAAAAATGAAAATGAGTTTTATCCAAATAGTTGTAGGACTACTAGGGAATAGGGAATAAATAGGCCTCAGTTACTAGTGTCCTTTCTTCAAGAGACTTCAGAGAACTTCAAGACGACTTCGGAGTAGATTTGTGCACGTTTCGCATGTTAGGCTATGTAGATTTTCTTGTGTTCAGAGAACTTAACGTTCGTTTAATTTAATCTCGTTTGCTCGGACCGTGTTTGTAGCGGGTGCTTTCAAACGCTGTCGAAAACCAACTTAAACGTCAACATGGGAATGGCTGTGCAACAAAGTGAAGTTAATTGCATAAGTTTTTTTTCAAGAAGAAAGAAAAAAATGGTTGTCGCCGTCTTGGTTGTAATAGAAGTCCGGCCCGTCTTTTTAACGGTTGTTTTCCGGAACATGGTCAATGTTTTTGATATAATGAAGTAAAAAAGCTTAGGTTCGGTGTATGCGTGTACATTTCACTTTGTTTGTGGTGCAATAATTGTACAATGTTTTCAATGTGAACACATATGACATGATTTTGAAATTGAACCATGATGTCGTTTTATTCAACTTGTTGAACTTTGTGGTAATTCAGTATCGTTTACAATGTTTCTTCAGTTCCCAACTTCAATTTTAATGACACTTTTTTACTTATTTTGAAATTTTATTGATCGCTTATCCTTTTAGGCTTGTAATAAACTGAGCTGTCTCGGGGAACAAGCGCTTTCAGTAACAGTCTACCGTCTTCAGGCTTGTTACAAAAAGGTTTTTCAACCTGATTTGTCAACTAGATTTGAAACATAGTGTAGGTAGTTAGCAGTTGAAAACACAAATGTTTATGTTTTGATTTAATTCTCAATAGTTAACAAGAAGCTTTAAATTGGCCAAGAAAAACCCTTCAAAACCAGACAAGTATCTTTAGAGTATGGCTTGTGAAACGGGTCAAATAAAAAACTCAAATTGAGTCCAATGTAAATTATGAAGCTAAAATCCAAACAAAATTTCCAAAACACATTTTTAATCCAGCTGATTAAAAACACTAAAATAAAATCATAATTACATAAAGGGTTTATGTTAATGAATTGGAGTACTTGGGTATTTAACGGTTTGACGGATGATTGACTGTGATCTTTGAAAATTCGATTCGCTTTCTTGTGAGCGACGTAAAAGCCCTCAGTTTGTCTTAAGGCACAAACTTTGGCCCCAATTGACGACTTTTGACAAAATTAGCATTTAATTGAACGGTAAATTGGCATTGAAAACGGTTTGTTCTATGAAAAATAGTGTTTAGACATCAATTCAATTTTAGAATTGGTTAGCCATGACAATCGCCGTTACATTTCAAGTAAAAATGTGCCTGCAATAAACTACTAATTTATTCATCAAAAGTTGTATGAAGTTTAACTGTTCAACCAAACGTTGAGTGAAATTGTATTTTGACCAACTGTCTCCACTAGTTTCTTTTTAGATAAATTCTAATGAAGTTGTAAAAAGTCTTCAAACCGAAATGGAGTTCCTACCTCGCATCTATCGTTGTTAAAATTTTGCAGCACTCTGTTAAATTTAAACCAAATCAGTCAACAATTAGTTGAAACTGGTCAACAAACACTAAATGCCACAAAATCGTAAAACCCAGATACGCAGATGGCTTGTGCCTAGTTAAAAAAACCTGCAAGTGTCATCTGTTTTAATTTCAGTATATTGACGTAACTTGTCTAACAACTTACAACTAAAAGTATTTTGCATCATCGGCGTTATGTTTAAGTTATTTTGTTAATGTTTCCGCTGACCAAAAGCCATAGGCAATCAAAATTAAAAACAAACTTTGTTATTTTTCCAATTACTCTTGTTCTTAAATTTCTCTTTCTAAATCATGTCAGATTTGTTCTTTTTTCAGCTGAAGCCAACCAAAGGTGGGTGAATTCTTTTTTCATGTAGTGCAGCTAACTTCTGAACACAAGAAAATACTTTCTGCCAATCATATCATATACTTCAAAGTTGGTTTCTATAATATGTTTCTTTCATAACATTGAATCAAATACAAAAAATTCCACATTAAAATGTTCTTAGCAGTGAATGTGTTAAATCACTTCTTTAAGAACTTGATAGTATTTTTGGTTAAATGTTTTAAAATCAATTGACAGTTTGATGTACTATTTAATTATGCTAAGTTTAGGCGAAGTTCATTTTTAAAATGTTGGAATATGATTGGTGGATATTTGATTGCTGTGCATGAATGAGTGTGTGTTGATTGCTTAAACTAACAAAAGTTATTTCATGAATTAAAAACCGTGTTGTTAAAATGTGGAATAGGTATTTAAAAGCTCCTGTAAAAATTAAAAACTTCTTGATGTGTTGATCTTTTTATGTTCTACAAAAATTAAAGACGCGTTCTACACACTTTCTACTGGGTGGTTTAATGTTCAAATAGGGGTAAAACTTAAATATAAAATGCCTTGGTTCAGACAAAAATTAGAAATTGAATGTTAAACTATGTTTGAAGAACAGTTTGATGAGTCTTCTGATATTTTAAGTTTTTAAACTGTTTCCACTTCAAGATTTTATAATTAACAATTATTGATGGCTTAATCGTGGTTATTTGGTTTAATTGGTTGCTATTCAATTTAAAGTAAATAATTAACACAGGCTTCAAGTTTATGACCAACTTCCTTGTCAAGCTGGAGTTAAATTATACAACAAACTGCCTGCAAATTTAAAAACTGAACCTAATTTGGGTATTTTCAAACAAAAATTAAAATCATATTTAGTTAATAAATCATTTTACAGTGTGGGTGAATTTATGCATGACAATCAAACGTAATACAATTGGAATTAATATTATAACTTAAAATATTACACCGCAACTCGGCCTGTCCCGGTACCATAGGTTTTATCACATTTTTATAATTTTTGTTATGTTAATGATTAATTATTAAGTTTGTTTATTTTTGTTTTTATAGTCAACACAATTAATTTTTGTAAAATGACTAATAAATTGTTATTGTTATCAAGATTTTAAAATTTTATCTACATTCCGTACACATTTAAGTGTAAAGAATCCAACTCGGTTTAAATGTTTTAGAAACGTAAAATTTGAATATTTTTGATTCAGGATGAACTTAAATTTTAATCAAAGCTTTTAGTTCTTATAAGATACTGTATTTGTTTGAACTAAAATTACATGTGTAAGTTTGCCCTTTTGAGCGTAATACTGTTTACAGGAGCTTTTAAATAAATCCTTGTATTTCGGAACTTTTCGGAGCGAGAAGGCCCACTTTTAACTTGCTTTTCAAAATGTCTTTTACTCAGACAACACAACCTTAACTTACATGGTTTCCCAAAAATGATGAAGTAAGCAAACAAATTTTTGCACAAACAATTAACGTAAAGATACATTTTGAAATATTTTGTACGATACCTATATTAGTTGTAATAATTCATACAAAAAATTGAACTAAAAAAAAACCAAAATTGGGCCTGTCGTTGAAAATTGTATTGTACAGTACACTTAATGTTATGGAATTTACAGTTATGTTTAAATCTTTTCTCACCACCAGGTTTTTTCTAGTATGTACTACAAATCCAGCTATCAGGTAAGTTTACCCAAATGTTAAAATTATACAATTATTTTTGTGGGATGATATTATATGAAATAGTAAGCAATTAGGCTAATAATTATAGGCTTACATTGTTAAACCTTTTGAGTTTTATGATTAACTTAAACAAGTTTTTCAAGAAGCATATTTTGAAAAAGGTTGAAATGAAGTTAGGAGAAGTAGTGTATGGTACAATGAAAATAGCTCTTATAACAAGTAAGTTAACAATATACTTAACTTATTAGTTAAAGGATTTTTTAAAATCTCAAAGCCAGTGTTTGTCCACCTCTAAGCTACCTGGCTGTATATAAAGAATATTTAGAGTTGTATTATTTGGCCTGAAAAATAGAGGTTTTCCGGCTAAATATCTTTAGTTTTATAATTGATTAATATTCTTGGCTCACAATATTGTTTGCACCTTCCATTAGATATCATATACATTTTATTCAATAAGTGATTTAATTTATATTTATATTATTATTTACGTACCGTAGCTTGGATACCTGGTAAGTATGTAAAATAAGTCCTAGCGATCAGCACAATTATTATTTTAATTTGAGGTATATTTAGTAGTAGTTTGGTTTTGACTGGACTTTTTTTAGTCCTACAGAATATTTTATTTTAGTAGGCATTGCTTCGTCAATTGTCTGTTAATAAGAAAGTTATAAATTTAAAATCTCATTGCATTTCAATACCAGCTATAATATTTTTATCAGTAAAAAAATCTAACATATACAAAAACCATAATTATAATTAATTAAATTGATAACTTTTATTCAATGTAAATTTATAATTTTCTTATTAACATATTCTAGTTTAGGATATTTTAGTTTTAAGTTAGCATTACAATACAACTTAATAATTTAAGCGACCATCACCATGGGGGTAGACATTTTAAATGAAGAAAGAAAGTCAACGTTTGAACACATTATTTAAAAGGTATGTATCTTTTTATACCAGTTTTAATATAAATAAGACTTAATAGATTCTAGTTTTATATGTGTTTAAAATGCTTTTTTTTTTCAAGAAATTAGTAACATAATTGACATGAAAACGGTACCGGTAATATCGAATAAAGTGCAATTTTGGTATCCCACATTTACATTAATTTTTTAAATTAATAATTTCTGGTACATTGAAGGTAGTAATTTAAGTGTGGGTGAAATTCCAAACATTTAAATGGTTTATTCAAACTTAAGATATTTTCTAAGGAATTTTATTGTGTTGGTAAGTACAGTTTGTGTGTTTTTTTAGGTGAGTACGTTTAGTAAAATAATGAAAAACGTAAAACAAATATTAACTGAAAGTTTTAATATAACTTTCAACTTGATTGTTTATTGTAATACTTTTTATTGCTGTGTTTTAGTTTGTTTAAATATTAAATTACAAATCTTTTACTTTCAGCTTTGTAAAAAATAATGTTCAATATCAAAACTATACAATGATATTGTTTTTAATACCATTTCACTTAACACAGCTTTGTATTTGATTTTCCTTTTAAAATTACTGTATCAAATTCAGGTTCTTAAAACTTTGTTGCATTTTTACATTTTGTTCAATTTTTGGCTTTCAAAACTTTTGTTATTCAACATTAAAATTCAGAGTTAGGATGTGCATAATGATTTGTTTTGATTGTTTTTCATAGGCCATCATGTGAACTATTACAATTTATATAAACATTGCTTTGAGCAGTTTTTTACAATAAATATTATTGTGTGATCAGGCTTAAGGACAAAAAAAGTGATAGCCTTGGTTGTGAATATCTCTCAACAACAAGAAGAGAGAGAGAGTGTCGTGATTGGACTTTTGGACATTAAATTTGTATTAAGATTTTTTGTAAAAAGTGTATTTATTTATAAACGGTGTACACCTTTTTAAAATTTATCATGCTTTATGAACAAATGACAAGTATTAATTTATATTAAATTCTTGTAATATTTGCAAGTATATGCTCATATTGAATTTGTTTAAAAGATTAATTATTGTTGTAATTTTGTTTTGAATTTAAGTATTGTTTTGGATTTTTAAAAAGATTTTACTTGTAAAGGCTTTTTAATGTAGTTCGCATAGTATGTAACAATCGACTAACTTAACGGAAAAACTCACATTGTTAGAGTGGTGAAAAAATACACTTTGTTATTTGACTATTGGTAAATTTGGTAAAATTTTCATATTGAAATAATGTTTGGGGACATCATTAAATTTGTGTTTTAATTTTAACTGAACAACTTACTAAATACCGAAACTATTAAATTACGTAGATAAGGATAAACCGGTTTTAAAATTTAATCGTCATTCAATAATAGTAATTAAATGTCTCAAGTTTGTAGTTATCTTAGAAAAAAATTGAAAATTAAACGGCTGTGTAGTTTGAACTTTTTTAAAATTGTCAAATACAAAAGAGACTATAACAAATTGTGTGTAATATTTGAGTAAAAGATTTTTTATAGCGAAGATAATTCTTTTAAAGAAGACTTTTGTTAAACAACCAATTATCTAGTTTGCATTTTTCACTCTTAAAATGGTATACATTTTCAAGACCTAAACCACTTTTTCAGTCGTTAATTTAAAAAAATGTACCCTTTATCGATTTGCTTTTTATACGTTAGCTTAATTTTCCTTCGTGTTTCTAAGGCTAATAGCCAAAGTTATTCGACATTTTCATATCCCATATAATTATTCCCTTAGCAATTTTGTAATTGTTACAACTACAATCGGTTTAGGTTTTAGATGTAAAGTTTTAAACTTGTATTGTAATGTCAATGAACTTAAGTAATTCTGCACGTAGAAATAAATTTAAATTAGTTGTATGTAACATTTTTTATATGTTTTTCCCAGAATTTAATCTTTAGTTAGTCATAGGTCTAAGTTTGTAAATTGAATGTAATCTGATTGTACATTTAGTGCTTAGACTTAAGATAAGTTCCAGGGTAAATATTTTGTTGTATTTCTAATTAAACACACTAATAAAACGTGACTAATTCACACCTAACTAAGAAAAAAAAACATTGAAACTGCTTATTTTGTTAAAAAAATTACTATTACTAACCAAAATTAAGTGTTTTTACATAACTTTAAAACAAAAAAGCGGTACTAAAACCCCCGTTTCGTTTAAACGCCTATTTGTTAGTTTTGATATTGAAATATTACCTTTTTATGTAACAGCACAAAGCAACTTTTATGCCATAAAGTAAAGTAAATTAAAATGTTCTTTGCTTAAATTATGATTTTTACGAATTATAAAGTTTTAAATTTGATAAAATCAACTTGAAAAAGATTTTTTATCATTTTAACAACTTCCAACCCTGCAGTAGTGTAATAGTTGACAGTCCATACAAATTTCACACACTAAACAGAAAATTTGCTTTAAAATTGTGTTCAAAATGAAAAAAAATCAAAACTTATTCTTTAAACACAACTTAAATACACAATCGACTTTAATTATTTGGAATAAATCATAACAAAATATTTTACTCCAACAACACATTATTTGGTGTTGAACAATTAATCGTTTATAAATTAACCACTTAAACATATAATTTTTTCACTTTTGGTTTAAGCTACAATTAGTATTCATCTACTTTTAACGAGCTGTTGTATTAATATTTTTATGTATTTTAATTTAAGAACTTAGTATTACTAACAATGTTTTGAAGTAAAATTGTTCATAATGTCTATTGTATGTGTTGTGTAGTTCGTTGTTTATTTTGTATTAAGATATTTGTAATCTATACTATTAGTATTTCGGTTAGGGTTGTCTGGAGTGTTGAGATCTCGGAATCTGGCTGGGGTAATTCAGAATTTTGAATAGAAATGGTCCTTAGTGTGTGGAGGGTGGGGGAAACGAATAAAATTATATAGATTTTTTTATGGGGTTTTTGAGGTCCCCAATTCCCCATGTTATATATGACACATAGTTGTATACCATCAACCCAAAGACCCCTACTGATTTTGGGGTTTACCAAGAAATAAAAAAAAATCATAAAATTCGATGTGGGGTATCAAAAAAAGGGAATATTATGCTGATTTCAAAAATATATTGGTTGTCTACCAAATTGTTTGGGGAAGGTTAAAAAGTAGGGGGTAAAACATTAAAAAAATCTTTAAAATGGCATGACATTTAACAATTAAATAGCGGGCACCGAGGCCGTAGGCCGAGTGCTAACTCCTGAGGAGCGTGCCAGGGGTCTGGGGCGAAGCCCCAGCTGGCGCAGCTAGTTTTGTATTAAGACATTTGTAATATTTTATAAGTTTGTACTTCATTTGTATTTCAAACTGCTTTAATAAAATGTAATAGACTTTTCTCAAAACGATTTTTAATAATTGTTAAAAATATTTTAGCCGTAGATTCCTGTGTAATGCTGTGTAAAACCCCTTGATTTACAGATTTTAATCTTTACTTTTGGATTTTTTGCAGCAGTGTGGTTTATGTCACTGTGTGCGTTTTTCTTTTGAATTTGATAACAATTTTTGGTAATTCTATTGACGGATTATAATTTAAAATCTTCCTGTTGTACAAAAGTACTTCGGAATTAAAAATAGTCTAATACACAATATTTATTTATATTTAGAAACAGGACAATGTTTAATTACAGAAAACCTGATACATCGTGATTTTTTATCAATAAAAACTAGTCACCCTTATTTAAAGTAACGCTGCTTTTTCCTGTTTGAACTAAGTAAAACAAACTTTAAAGAAAAATATTGATGGAACAGTATTTGCAAGTTGCAACGATGGTGAACTTAAATCAAGGGTTTGAATTTCGAGTGAAAAGGGCAATATGATTTCATGTTTTTACTTTTATTAATTTTAATTATCAAATTGTTAAACAATCCGGTAATCCTATTTTTCTATTAAGCTAATAACATATCCCTATCACTCGTAAAACAATGTAACTAGTTTAAGTTATATTCTCACGAGCTAAAATGGTGGCTAGTTAAGAAAAACTAACTTTCTGTATAGTCGTCATTTTTAAAAATGTGATAAATTTCTTTAGATATATTTTGATTATTGTTGCAGGGGAAAAAGTACAGTTGAATTTAAATGATCAGTTTTTAATTATTAGTCGTCAATTTTGCTAAGCTACATTTAGTTCACTTTAAATTCATTCCTAACAAGTTTTTAAAATTTGAGTATTTCTTATTTGTATTTATTTATTTACTTTATTTCAGCACAAAGCGTTTAGAGATTGTTCAACCAATAATATTATCAACATGAATTTCAGAATATTCTTTACAGAACAAATTTAATATCTAGTCACCACTTTAGCTCAAACACGCCATTAAAAAATACTATGTTTTTTACAGTTTGATATAAAATGTTTTAGCTTTGTTTTTGGAACTTTACAATTTTTTGTAACTTGCTAATCAGTTTTAAAAATATACCCACTTAAATTGTTAGATAATTCACAAAATATTTTTTTACGATTGTAAATATAATTTGTTTGAAATATTTAACGTAATAAACCTTAACGTTTGTAATTTTATAAAAGATTGTTTCATGTTAAAATGTATTTTTAAATGGATGTATTTTCAAATTAGCTTTAGTTATTGACAAATTAAAACACATTGTAAAAAAGCCTAGTTGAGTTTTTTCTCCTTTGAAAACTAAAATTGCATTAATTTGTGGGATTTCCTTATCAGTAATATGACTTTATTCAGGTTAAAAAATGTTCTCGTGGTAAGAAAGGTAAATTTTCATACGAATTTATTTATTGGAAAAAGTTTAAAACTATCAAATGAACAATGTATTTTTTTCTGACAAAAGTAAAAAAAGGCTCATTTCATTTGAACAAAGTTAGAAGTTGATTATTTTATTTTCGAGATAACTATCTGATCCCGTTACAAAAAGAAATTACACACAAAGTTATTGTTCTTGATATCATCATCTTCGCTTAATTTAAAAGAACAAAGAGACTTATGTAATAGTTGACATTAAATGAAGTTGTCACTGAATGATGGTTGAATTTAACTAATATTTTGTGTAGTATTTCGTACATTCATTGAACATTTAAAACCTTTAATAAATTCACAGTTGTTGAAAATTTTAAAACGAAATAAAACAACATAAAAGTCATAAAACAGTTAAGAAATATAATTTGAGAGATATCTAAATCCTACTTTGAGATACCTACCAATCTTAGAGAGTATTTTAAAGTGAAGATGGGATGAAGTGTGAGTGTGATGAGGAGTTTGATGGAGGATGAGATGTAGTCTTGTTACAAACTAAGGCCGACTGTTCCCCTGATTGGGTCATTAATTATCAGCTAACGACCAATGGAATGGACCAACGGCTTCGTACTCCTAGTCTAAACCTGACTTCAATAGATAATTATTGTCCAAGCTTCAATTGAAAAATTTAAACAATAAATGTGTTCTGAGTTCAGTAGATATGATTTTGGTAGCTTCTTTATTTATTTTGAATTTATCCTAATATTTACTCTACCTAACAACCAGTGGTCGCAAAATTAAACTTGTGCTTTTCGGTAGGCTCAAAACAGGTTGTTATTTTAATTTTTATGAGATTTGAGTTTGAGTCATACATCCAAGTATTAGGCCTTCGGCCTTTTTATAGGTATGGTTCGAGTTATATATCCAAGTAATAGGCCTTCGGCCTATTTATCGCTATGGTTTTAGTAATATTTCCAAGTATATATCCTTCGGCCTATTTATAGGTTTAGTTTGAATCATACATCCAAGTATTAGGCCTTCAGCCTATTTATCAGTATGGTTCGAGTCATACATCCAAGTGCTGCCTTCGGCCTATTTAGTTTGAGTCATATATCCAAGTATTAGACCTATTAGGCCTCGGCCTATTTATCGGTATGGTTCGAGTAATACATCGAAGTATTAGGCCTTCGGCCTATTTATCGTTATGGTTGGAGTCTTACATCCAAGTATTAGGCCTTCGGTCTATTTGTCGGTATAGTTTTAGTAATATATCCAAGTATTAGGTCTTCGGCCTATTTATCGGTATGGTTCGAGTCATACATCGAAGTATTAGGCCTTCGACCTATTTATCGTTATGGTTTGAGTCTTACATCCAAGTATTAGGCCTTCAGCCTATCTATCGGTATAGTTTTAGTAATATATCCAAGTATTAGGCCTTCGGCCTATTTATCGGTATAGTTTTAGTAATATATCCAAGTATTAGGTCTTCGGCCTATTTATCGTTATAGTTCGAGGGATACATCCAAGTATTAGGCCTTCGGCCTTTTTATCGGTATGGTTCGAGTCATGCATCCAAGTACTTGGCCTTCGGCCTATTTATCGTTATAGTTCGAGTCATGCATCCAAGTATTAGGCCTTCGGCCTATTTACAGGTGTAAGTTGCGGACTGGTCTCTAGGCCTAAGGCCTGATGCCAGGGGTGGAGGTGGGACCGCGGGGCTTCGGCCCTAAAAAATTGTGCTAAAATTTTATGTTGACTCTATTGTTGAAAATCCAACGTGATTTTTAAAACTTACAATACATTTGAATGTCTAATGTTTTGTGTTATGTTTTACGTGTTTCCCATCTGAAGACGGGACCAGATTCCATATCCCGAAACGTCGTCTTTTTGGCCACTAAAAACTATGGAAAAACGTCCTCAATATTTTAATCCCAGGGGGTTTTTGCCAGATTCTAATGAACTTTTGTGGTTTCAGGCACACTAGACCATCGTTGCGTCGTCTGTGGCAATGCATACAGACACTATCGCAACCTGACCCGCCACCAGGCCCACGAGTGTGGAAAACCGGGCCAGTTCCCCTGTCCGCATTGTTCGTATCGTTCCAAGCAGAGGGCAACGTTGAAGAGACACATAGAGAAAGTTCATGGGCCGGATACAACGTTGAAGAAACCTACAAGCAACGTTAATCTCCTGGTAGAAGCAATTGCCACGTTGAGTCAACGTTCAAACAACGTCAATCTCCAGGAAAAAACTAATGCAACGTTAAAGCCAAGTTTGGACAACGTGAATCTTCAGACGGAAGCTAATGCAAAGTTAAAGCCAAGTTTGGACAACGTGAATCTCCAGGCGGAAGTTAATGATGCAACGTTAAAACCAAGTTTGGACAACGTGAATCTCCAGGCGAAAGTTAATGATGCAACGTTAAAATCAAGTCTGGACAACGTGAAATCCCAGGCAGAAGCTAATGCAAAGTTAAAGCCAAGTTTGGACAACGTGAATCTTCAGGAGGAAGCTAAAGCATCGATGAAGCCAATTTTGGACAACGTGAATATCCAGAAAAAAACTAGTACATCGTTAAAGCCAAGTTTGGACAACGTGAATCTCCAGAAAAAAACTAATGCATCGTTAAAGCCAAGTTTGGACAACGTGAATCTCCAGAAAAAACTAATGCATCGTTAAAGCCAAGTTTGGACAACGTGAATCTTCAGAAAAAGCTAATGCATCGTTTAAGCAAAGTTTGGACAACATGAATCTTCAGAAAAAACTAATGCATCGTTAAAGCCAAGTTTGGACAACATGAATCTCAGAAAAAGCTAATGCATCGTTAAAGCCAAGTTTGGACAACGTGAATCTCCAGAAAAAGCTAAATCATCGTTAAAGCCAAGTTTGGACAACGTGAATCTCCAGAAAAAAGCTAAAGCATTGTTAAAGCCAAGTTTGGACAACGTGAATATCCAGAAAAAAGCTAAAGCATCGTTAAAGCCAAGTTTGGACAACGTGAATCACCAGAAAGTAGCTAGAGCATTGTTAAAGCACCGTTTAGACAACGCGAATCTTCAGGCACAAATTAGTGCAATGTTGAGGCAACGTTTGAAAACCGTAAATATCCAGAAAAAAGCTAATGCAACGTTAAAGCCAACTTGGGACAAGGTGAATCTCCAGAAAGAAGCTAGAGCATTGTTGAGACAACGTTTAGACAACGCGAATCTTCAGGTGGAAGCTAATGCATTGTTGAGACAACCTTTAGACACCGTGAATCTTCAGGTGGAAGCTAATGTATTGTTGAGGCAACCTTTAGACACCGCGAATCTTCAGTTGGAAGCTAATGCATTGTTGAGACAACCCTTAGACAACGTGAATCTTCAGGCGGAAGCTAATACATTGGTGAGGCAACCTTTAGACAACGTGAATCTTCAGGCGGAAGCTAATGCATTGTTGAGGCAACCTTTAGACAACGTGACTCTTCAGGGGGAAGCTAATGCATTGTTGAGGCAACCTTTAGACAACGTGAATCTTCAGGCAAAAGCTAACACAACCTTGAAGAAACGTGTTTTCAATGTATGTTTCCATACTAAAGCTTCACCGTTGAGGAATCCCTTAGACAATATTTATCTCCAGGAAGTTGATGCGACGCCTGAAGTACGTACAGGGGATGTGAATCCAGTTCAGGTGAAAAATGATGTTATGCCAAAGACACCTTTAGACAACGTTTATTTTCAAACGGAAACCGATCCAACATTAAAGAGGAGCTTAGACAATGTGTATACCCATACAGAAGTTGACGCAACGCTAAATAAATGTGCCGACAACGTCAGTTTTGGAATGGAAACTGATGCAACGTCAGAGAAAACCTTAGAAATCGAAAATCTGTCTGAAATTGTTGGTAGATATCTATCCAATTTAGAATCCTTAGCCTCTTCAGAGTCTTTGCCAGACCTACGTCTGCTGGTCGGTAGCTGTCTAAATACGTCTTAAATGGTGCTGTCTAAATGTTTGGTGTAAATGTGTGTCTATTTCCATGTGTTGAATTAAATTGATCTCGATGTAAAAGAAAATGTCGTTGTTTTATTAGCCTGGTCTTTTCATTGTCACTCAAATTTTCGCTTTTTGACATGTAGTTTAAGACGTCACCCGCTAAAATGCAGATATTCAACATTCATTCAGCGTGCTTTTTTGCTTTGATTTGAACAGTTTTGAAAACTAATTGGTCGTTGTACAATGTTAGCATTGCGTTAACTCAGCAATAAAGCAAAATTTACTGATACAAAATATTTAAAGAGAAATTGTTCGCTAATGTGATTTGCCAAATTATAGATATAAATCCTCAATCTATATAAAAGTTACACTTATCTAGAAAAAATGTAATATTCATTTTGTACTATCCGCACTATAAAATGATTCTTCCAATAGTTATAATGTAGTTCTTCCGGTTCACACCGTGCCAAAACATCATAATGATTAGCTTGATATATTTTAGTCTCGTTGTGGAGTACCATCTTCAGTTACTGATTGGCTGAAACTGAGCTACTTGCTGTCTGCTATTTTATTGGTCACAAGGCTGCCAACCGTCTATTGAAGCAGGGATGCCAACTGTCGATGTTCTCATTGGTTGTGACACTATCGAAAAGACTTCTTAACGGCTAGTTGCCAGCTTCTGGAATGTTTAATGCTGTTCCATTTGTTGAATTTCATTTGTGAGTCTTTTTTTAAGGAAATGCGCTAAGGTTCATGCTAGCGCTTGTGAATAAGCGTGGGCTATGTTCTGGTTTGAGATATCCGGCTCGGTGTAAATGAGAGCCTTAATCTTAAAATCTTAAATCTTTCTTTTAGTAGATTAAGATCTTTCTGAGTGTACTTATTTTCCACTCTCTAAGTGTTTTTAAGCTTGTTTGTTCATTGTAGTCTTTATTCCTCCATCATTCTTCGAGTGTGCTCTTTTATTCTTTCTTAATAATCACAGTTCATAATAATCTCATACCTCTGTAAAAATGCGAAGTTTTAAGTTTCATGTACTTAACTATTAGGATTTCAAGGTCGGTGTCACAATTATAATCTAAGATCTAAGGCTTCCAGTTTACACCGCGTCACAGTTGAAATATAATTACTGCTAAACGTTTCGACCTCGCTGTGGAGAGTCATCCTCAGTAGCTGGTTGACTGGCTGAGACTGGACAATCCAGTCTCAGTGATCTTAGTGATAACACCGGCTGCAAGAGCCTAAGAGTTAAACAAAATTGTAATCTAGTTCTTTCAATTCACACTGTTTCAAAACACCACTATAATTAGCTTGAAATATTTCGGTCTCGTTGTGGAGTAAAATCTGTGACTCTACAGTACGATCTGCTATTTCAGTCAACCAGTGACTGAAGATGGTACTTCTCAGGGAGACCGAAATGTTTCAAGCTAATTGTAATAATGTTTTGACGCGTTGTGGACCGAAAGAGCTAGATTATATTAATGTATTTGATTATTCTCTTAGCAGTAAGTTAATTAAAATTAACAATATTTTATTTCGTTATTTCAAGAATTGTATTATTTTATTTTAGTTAACACGATTTGTTTGTCCTTTTCCCAATGTAGAGTTTTCTGAAGACCCAAGGTGAGCGTTTTTACTTTTTTATTTATAATTTTGTAGTTTTAGATTAACTAACATAAGAATTTACGTTTCCAACTAACAGAATGTGGAGGTACTAGGTGCTCATCACTTCCAGACGTATTTGCATTGCATCAAGCATGGTTTGGAGACAACTCGTTGAAAGTAGGCAACTAACCGATGCTTGAAAATGAAAGTACAGATTTGAAAACATAAAATAACCTATGCATAGACTTGTAATGAATTCAAAAATGTCATAAAGTTGAGGGGAATTATGAGGTTAAAATAGCAATTATGCTATAATATTGACAATCTGACATGGTTTTATCACATTCTGCTTTATGAGTCATATTGTTTACTTGCCATAACCGTGTAATTTATACTGTTCTCTTTCGAGCCGTTTGTTTACATCTTCTTCTATTTCCTCTGTAATTACCCTCTTACTCAGCAACTAAAGACAATGTTATTGGTAGGTAGTTAGTGCATAGATGCCGCATGGCAGAGGTAGGAAACTCATAGTAGTTCGGCAGCTCACGTACAGACTGCGCTGCGAGCGCTGCCGCCTGTCTCCTGCCTTGGCTAGACATGCTCGAGTTTATCAATCGTGACCAAATCATGCGATTTCCGAGAACAACCAGACTTGTCAGTGCCATGCACTATCTACTTACCTTAACATTGTTTTTGCCAAAACACCCACAACCCTCTTCTCTCTTTCTATTCTCAAAAAAAGTTCAATTTTGGTTTTGCAAAAAAAGTAGTGGTAAAAAGTCGGTTTTACTGTCGACAGGTGGCGTGTTCGAGTTCGAAGGCGTGACGCTTTACTCGTGTGAACGGTGCGGCAAGTGCTACAAGTACAGGAGCGGATTGTACAAGCATACTCGCTACGAGTGCGGGATGGACGGTCAGTTCCAATGTCCTTACTGTCCTTACAAGGCCAAGCAGAAGAGCAACCTGAAGATTCATATCTTCGCCAAGCACAAGCCTCTGGTCGGCGAGCCGGTGGTGGCCAAGTGAGGAGTGCGACGTGTGAACGGGGTTTGAGAGTGCGCTGTTAAGGCCTTGGATGATGTACGAAGAACAATGTAAAATGCGCATTTTAAAGGACACGAGTAAAAAAATATCACTAAGATCACAGTTGAAATATAATTAATTACTGCTAAACGTTTCGACCTCGTTGTGGAAAGTCATCCTCAGTAGCTGGTTGACTCGCTGAGACTAACCAACTAAGGATGACTCTCCACAGCAGGGTCGAAACGTTTCGCATTATTTTATTTCGACTGTGGCGTGTTGTAAACCGAAAGCTTCGATCTTAGAAATACACTTGACTTAAACTATCCAGTGGCATCGTTGGTCTTAATGTCCATTTATCCATTAATGCGAAAACGGCATAAGTCCAAAGTTGAAGAAATTCCTTGTTACTCGTATTTTTCTTCCGGTTAATTATCAAACACTGATGTAAAAAAGTCGGTATTCTACTGTAAACCATTCTTTAAAAAAATACATTTAAAATGGTCTGATTAAAACTCAACGCCTAGGATGTCTTTAGAAAATGCACGATTTTACATTGTCCTTCTTGGAAAAACAAAATGGCCGACCGATACTGAGCACTTTTAAATATACTTTGCTTATCAACATAATGCTTCTCAAATGATACTAGGCATTCTAAAGTGAGTAATACTTTGCCTGTTCAGAGTTTTCAGGGAACCCCTTAAAATTCCTTGAAATTTTTTGCCTTTGAATGAATTGCCTGTTATGATATTCTGAAGCGAATGACGACGGATTGACTCCTGCTAATCTCAAGCAAAGTATACTGCTATCCTGAATCAATAACGGGTACCACCGATCTTGCTTTTTCATCCCACTGATTTTTAGTGGTAGCTGTATTTACTGTTATAAAGAATAGGTTGATCACGTGATTCTTTGGTGTAATACAGGGTGTTACAAAAATGTGTAGCGCGCTATGCAGAACCGGATTCTACATACAAAAGTAAGTCGAAAATGTCTAGTAACATTTTTGATTTCGGCTTAGTTAAGCCGTAAGCCGTCATTTTGTAAAAACCGCGTAGCCATTTTTAATATCAAAGTCAAATTACAATTTGATATCCATTTGATTCCATTTAGATGGCTGCCATTTTGAAATTTGATAAATTACACAAAACAACTTTTGGAAAATGTTATGAGGGAACAATTACGGTTTATCCCTAGTTTCCCAAAATTATCTCAAAGGGGTTTTGAATTACTAGCTATTTTCAAAAATTTACAAAATGGCGGATTACGGCTAAATTAAAATAAAAAAAATGTATTTGACATTTTCGACTTACTTTGTCATCCGGTTCTGCGTAGCGCGCTACATATTTTTGTGACACCCTATATATTTGTGAAAATTACAATTGTAGATGAATGATACCGGTATTGTTTTGAAGACTAATTGAATAAAACTTGTGTTGACTAGATACGGCTACTTTTATGTTTAGTTAGATATAAATTATATTTTATGTTATGTTTTTGAAAAGATACATCACGATCATTCAATGCTAACGTTTTACAAGTATGGTAGACTGTATGATTTGTATACTATGCTTAAACTTAGTGGTAAAATTGCGAATTTTTTGTAGTGTTTAGAAAATTTATTTTTGAGTAAGAAGTTGTGTATATGAATAAGTTTATTTGAGCTCATTTGCATATTGTTAAAGTTTAAAATTATAACATTGACAAAGGAACTATAAAATTTTATTTTGTTATTACTATAGAAATCCGATGTCTTCCTAAAAGTCGTAAAATATTTGATTCATAATGCAATACAAACAATGCTTGATTAGTAGTGTGTAACAGATGTGTTTCGCTTTTGTTATGTTAAAGCCTCAAAACTATTAATCGTTAAAATTATTTTAAATTTTTCATGCAGCCAGTAGATTTTAGTTATATTAACAATACGTAATACATATTATACTCATTTGCCTTTTAAACTCTCAGGTTTCTTAGTATTGTAAGTTATAATCATTACATTTAAATTGTTAACGTTACTCAGGTATTTAAATAATTTATTTAATTTAAATTGACTTCTACAAAATGAATCTTTGTTTCGTAATTTATATTTTAGTTATATTTAATTTTTAGTTTGTAAGTTAAGAAATAGGTGCAATTTTGTATGTAGTGTGATGACAAGTGCCTTAGGAAACTGCCTCTACTATTTTGACTTTAGTATACGTATTTTTATAGATAGCTTTAGTTAAATCGCATTTGTGAATTTGATTAAGTAGCTTTACTCGTGCATTTATACACCATTAACGACAAAAAATTTAATACTTCAGTTAGAGATGTTTACAGAATAAAGATCAACCGGTTTCGGATTTTGCCTTATCAATAGCGGTTGTATCTAGTTTCATTGTTTAGTAGTCATGTTAAAAAAAAATTAAACATTTAGTAGTTTATACACGTTTAAGATCTCTTTTATTATTTTAATTCGTATTTTTGTCGTTTATGATTATTTTTAGTGCAAATATAATTATTATTATAAATTAAATGGGGTTTTATTTTATTGCCCAGTTTATACTTTTTAGGCCTTAAGTTTTTCTTTATATTTGGTATTTTCAACTGTATTTGGAATTTAATTTAATTATCAAAATAACATGGTCGTATGTCTAAGATGTCATTCATTTAATCAATGAGGTATTTTTACAATGTTTTTATACGAAATTTGCAAAAATAAAAACAGTATTTTTACATCACAAATAAAAAACAAATGGTTCCGATTACAGTACTTATCCCGTAGTTTCATGCTATTAGTTTCATTTTAGTATATAAATAATAATCATAAAATTTAAAACAAACTTCGTGAATCCAATACTGAATTTTTAATGTTTTCATTTTTATTCATAGCTATAAATACTTGACACGACAAGTTTACTGTAACACAATGACATTTAGTCCATTGATTTAGTTAAGAGACCGATATGTTGTGACGAGCTAAATTGTGAGGGGGTTAATTGGGACCATTTCCCAAAAGCCTAGGGCTAATGGTACTAGATTGGTCCTACCAACATTAGACCTAGGTTAGCTAAACTAATCTTACCTCTCCACAATTTAACGAAGTCTATTCAGATTCGTTATTTGATGTAACATGTCATCTGAGTGTAGGCCTAGACCTTTAGGACTATGAGTCCTAGGGCTAACTTGGCCTAGACTAGATTTCGTTTTCATGGCCAACACTTCACACACTTTATACTCACAGCTAATGAATTAAGAACAAGCTAAAGGAAGAATTCGTCATTTATCTACAGATATTAACTTTCCAAATCATTCTGGTGTTGACTAAACATAGCTGAGAAAGATAATGAGCTGAACGATACACCGGCTAAACATAACCTCTACGAGAGTGTTTGTTTATTTGGTCATCTGTCACCTACGCATCCAGCGCCACACAGAGTAACAGATAACTAAAACCTTAAGGACGTCGGCGGCGGGTCCCATTGTGTAATTTTGTAATTAACCGCTTTGTTATTAAATCCAGTTTTATCACAATGTAAATCGGTGCATAATTATTAACGATCAATTGGGACTTTTCCTCGCTTGAGTAGCAAGTCTTTTACCCTGAGGAAAAAGTTGTCACAATGTAGCTTTCACTTAATTCCTTTTAAACTTATTAATAAACTAAGAGGTCATATTTACTTCGGCATATATAGCTCTTTTAATAATGTAACTTCAGTGTTATGGTGGAGTATTTTTCACACAGTTTCTTTCCAAAAAAGAAGATTTTTGATCAGGCTAACTCTTAAAGACTGCTTGGATATAGCCCCTTGACATATCACACACGAAAAGCAAAACAAACATTGTGTTAAAAAAATATAGATAGTCCCATAATTTAAATAGTAATCGTAGGTAATGTACAAATAATAAGGAATGAACAAAAGTGAAAATAACATTTGTTTAAAAGTAAAAAAAACGCTGGTTGCAATTTAGTGTTTACTAAATATATTTCTTTATCTGTCACTACTTAACTAATATTTTTCAACCAGGCATGTCCTTTTTACCTTGCTAAGGTATTTGCAAGAAAAATTACCAACGTGATCAATTTTCATGCTATGAAATTGAGGTAGTTTTATAATCTTTTTGTATTCCACTCAGAAACAAACAGATTAACCCTGTAAATTTCTTTTGTAAGATTCTTAACAGGATATAGCACTTCAGCACACAAAAAGTATCAATATATCGCCAAAAAAATTGCAAATAATTTCTGAGATAAACCTTTTCTTTATAGGCCCACAAAAATAATCCCCCAATGTTGGGGAATTCACTCATAGGGGTCACTTGACTGGGACTCGTGGCGTGGTCCTGTAATCCAGCTTCATGGAGGTTAGGTTTTGAGGATGATATAGGTCTAAAGCGGCTCAGATAGTCTCAGTGGTCATCTGATGATACCCGCATCAACTCCCACCATCGTTTAGACATATCAGACCAACACCTGCGTGGTTCGGAAGTCACGTTTAGCCGTTGGTCCTTGTATTTCCATTGGTCATTGGGCTATCAATTAATGACCCATGCTAAGGAAGAGTCGGCCTTAGTTTGTAACAAGACTACACCTCATAACTCATTACTACCACTCATCACACTCATCCTTCACCACATATTTGCCTTAAAATACTCTCATGATAGTGGTCGGCATCTCAAATACTGATTTAGTGATTTAACAGGATATAGCACTTAAGCACATTTAAGATTTAAAAATATCAATATATCGCCAACAAAATATTGGGCAGCAAATATTTTCTGAGATAAACCCTCTTTATAGGCCCACAAAAATAATTCCCCAATGTTGGGGAATTCACTCATAGGCCAATCTATTGTAGGTCCATAGGCCCACAACAATAATTCCCAAAAGCTAAGCACTTCACTCAAGGGACATCCTGTATAACACCGATCTATTCCAGGTCCGCTGAAGTACTCCACGGTCGCCGACGCAGACGGCTCCCCTCTCTACAGATGCGACCTGTGCGCCCGCACGTACAGGCACAAGCACACACTGGGCACGCACCAGCGCTTCGAGTGCGGCAAGTCTGCGCAGTTCGCCTGTCCGCACTGCCCGTACAGAGCCAAGCTGAAGGGGAATCTGCGCAAACACGTCATGGGACAGCATATCAACCAGATCCGCTTGCCACAACCCATGTAGCACTCGGGAAAATATATGGTGGATTTTACTTGGAGTTTTTGTTAACTGATTTATCGCCTTACTGTATGGTTGTTTTATTAGCGAATTTTCTTTGAAAAGCCGTTTTCATTTCTATCGCCAAACAGAACAAAACTTAGAGTTAAACGGTTTGCAGTTTTGAACTTCCCAACATCTGCGATTTCACGAAATTTGGAACCAATGTACCTTTTGCAAAGCTTTAGGTTAAGTTCGTTAACAGGCTTGGTCGGATCATCCGTTTCAAAATAGTAGCTATTCAAAGTTTTTCCTACAACATTGTAGTGATGTCGGAAATGAACACTCTGTATAATAAATACTACCTTCCAAATCGACCAAAACAACTACCGTTGCTCTAGAATATACCGTTTTAAAATTATTTAAATTTAATTATTTAGTCAAAGTTTCTTCGCTTTGAAATTCAGAGTACTGGGCAGAAATTGAATAGATACAATTGTAGATACAATAGATACAATAATGTACTTCAGAGAATACTTTATTAGGTACTTTATTTTCCTAAGTTCTTCCTAATTCAGGAGTTATTTTATCGTCAAAAGTAAACTTCATTCAAAAGAGTTCCTTAAGAATGGTTTAAAACTTCTTTCACAACGTCGTTGAAAACATCACCACTTAAAATTAACCTTCTGAAAACAAAACAGAATTTTTTCTGGTCGATTTTGTAAAGCTTCAACTTTATTCTTTTTATTCCACTCAACTGTAACCACCGTCTCTTCAGTTTCAGATGATGATCAGCTGTTTCTTTCTGAAGAACAGCTGGACGGCACCGTGTTGTACAAATGTTCCACCTGCAGCCGCACCTACAGACACATGTCAACCATGAGAAGACACCAACAGTACGAATGTAACAAAGAACCCCAGTTCAGCTGTCAGTATTGCCCGTACAAGGCCAAGCTTAAAGGAAACTTGAGGAAGCACCTATTGTTGAAACACCCGGTGGAGACGCTGGGAGGAAATTAGGAAGAGAATTGGTTCTGTAATTACACCTTTAGGCACACCAAGATTCTTAGTTCAGTTTCGGTATTGTCATTGCAAAACAAATCTCAACCTGACCTGAGGAAGAACGTAATGGTAAAATACCCGGTGGAGTTGCTGACTCCATGTATGTAAACTAGGAAGATTAGTGGTCCTGTAATCATACCTTGTGGCACTCAGGGTTCTCAGTTCAGCACTGGGGTTGATTGTAAAACCCATCTCAAGAGTAACCTGAGGAAGCATTTGATGCCAAAACGCTCTCTTGAGGCGATAGATTCTCAACATCAATGGGAGTCTACGAAGAAAATGGTCCTGAAGTTAGTCTTTGTGGCACACAAAGATCCTCTTTTGAATAATCAGCACGGCTGTTTTCAGACCGAGCAAAAAACAATTTGACGATGAAAGACCCACTGGTGAGATACCGGTGAAGACAGAAAGATCATCTTTGAAAATCAAAAAAAGAGTACACGACTAGAATTTGCCCCCTGTGCTAGACTACAATATTGATCTCTTTTCGGTTGAGTTTGTTACTTTTACCAGTATTGAGTTTAGTAAAATGAATTATTTAATGGGCTTGCCTTTGATTTATACCTTCTCATCAATTCATATCACGACACATCATGGATCATGGATTTTATTTTTTTTTCGTTTGGTAGAAGAGTTAACCAAGGTCGTAAGAATTGTTATTCTTGATTATGTGGAGTTCCTGCTCAATTAAGGGTGATTGAAGGATTAAAGAAATACTAATAATTATTACTCAACCTTTTTTTGACGAAATTAGCATCCTTTAAGATGGCTAAAGAAACAACCAAATTAAAACTAGATACTAGTAATCGAAATACATCATCATCATCAAATATCATCATCACGATCCAGTGAATCGTAATGAGAAACAATTTTTTCAGACGATGATTCCCAAAAGAAAGTCAACGGTGACCGGTTTCGTTGTTCAGTTTGCAACAGCTCCTTCAAGAGTCGTCAGAACTTGCGCGAACATCTGCGCCACGTGTGCTACCGACCTGCTACGATTCCGTGTCAGTTCTGCGACTACGTGGCGAAACGAAGAGGAACTTTGATGAGGCACGTGAAGAATGTGCACAAGAAGTGATGATGTTTTTTTACACTTGTGAGAAATAAAGTTGGCGTTGAGTGAAGGGAAAAAGCGGAGTCAAGTCTTTTATTTCCGATTGATGAAAGTTCCTATCCCTTCACTGTTGGTGGGCGTTTCAGCTGATATTTTTGTTAAATAATTCGTTGTTTTGAGTCTCACCTTTATGTACTGTTTTTATTTGACTTATTTTTGTGATACATATCTCGGAAAAGCTTTACAATAGAATCTGTTATTTTCAGTCCAACCTTGCGTTTTAAATGCTAAAACTTACATAATTTCCATGATTTCTCTCAAGGAAACAAATTTCGATAAAGATAATTAGACGAGGAAATGAAATATAATGCATTTACAGTATGCGCGTATATAAAAACTAAAACGTTAAAGAAAGTATGAGAGCTTGTATTCACGTTTTGATTGAACTTCAAGACTTTTATTTTTCGTTTATGTTGCAAACATCTTTAGATAACATAAACAGATCAGATAAATCTCCAAGGTAATTACTGAATATTTCACTATCATGGTCCTCAAGGATGGACCACTTTGAAGTACTAACTAAATCCGTTTCGGATGCGGTACAGCTAACCATCATCGAGTCGAATACTGCCAGCCCTGATGATGGTGCTGTATTGTATTCGAAACGTTGGATAGTTTAGTTAGTACTTCAAAGTGGTCTTTCCCGAAGCCAAAGATAGCGAAGTGTATCCTTAGGTTTGTACTTGAAAACTTCAGTCTATTCAGTTTTCGAAAACTTACGTCGACGATACAACCTTTTCGATAACTCATTTTGATCTGCTTTATGTCTTATGATTATCAACATCATTTCCAGAAGATGACCTGGAAGGAAGTGAGGTCCGTGTCATCCAGAACGAAGACGGAAGTCAAACTTTCGTCTGTCCTCTCTGTCAGAGGTCCTACAAGAAACAGAAGACCTTGCTCGCACACCTGCGTCACGAGTGCAACCAGGATCCGAAGTTCCAGTGTCAGTTCTGCCCCTACAAGGCCAAGCAGAAGAGCAACTTCAAAAGACATATTTTGCTGAAGCACCCTGAACAGTTTGAGTCTGTATTATGATGTTGAATAAAGGAAAGTGAAAAATATAAAGTTGATTTCTGTGTCAGTTCCAAGATGTCCGTAGGGAATTTTGGGAAATTTGTGAATTCTGCGGGATTTTTTTGATGTAGGGAATTCGTCCCTAAATCAGGGAGTTTTAGAGAGGGTGGTCATGAAATACACAATTTCTTAGCGGCAGTATAGAGATAAACATAAATTTTGATACAAAGATTTCGAAATTTTGATACAAACGCTAACGTGGTACTAGAACTTAACTCTTAGAATTTCGCGGCCGGTGTCACAACTATAATCTACTTCTTCCGGTCCACACCGTGTTCAAACATCATAATTAGGTTGATATATTTCGGCCCCGCTGTGAAGCCAATCATTCAATCAGAGTTTTAGCCAATCAGTGACTGAGGATGATACTCCACAGCGGGGCCGAAATATCGCAACCTAATATTTCGTTTGTTATAGAATTTGTTCGGAAAATATGCGGGAATTCGTTTCTCTAGAACGCTTAACAGATTTAGGTATTTAAAAATCATGTTGTCTTAAAAGTGTTATAGTCAAAGACTATTATCAGCGTAACAGTGGTGAGTTAGAATCGTTCGCGACTCCGGAGTTGATCACTCCGCTAGCGCGGGTTCGATCCCCGCAGTCACCACTAACATTCGTAAAGTGACTTTAAGATTACGCTGGGTAAAGGTCGAGGTTGAGTGGTAGAGAGGACTCTGTAGTCTTAACTTCGCCTCGTTAAACAAGACAAACTGTACCTTTTTCCAAAATAAGCATAAATCTACTAATCAACCCTCAGATCCTCTATTTTAACTAACACTAAAACCACCTTAGTTCCAGACGCGGCGGGAAGCGGAGTGTTGTTTTCCCTGTTAAACTCTCCACAGCGGCGCGGCTCCCCCCAACCCTCCGTGACGTCAGCAGAGTCGGCCAAGTACTCCGTGGTGGTGGAGAGTCCTGAGGGAGGCCAGATGTACAAGTGTGCTGCATGCTCCAGGACCTACCGTCATCTGTCTACGCTAGGAACTCACCAGAAGTTTGAGTGTGGGAAACCTCCTCAGTTCGCCTGCCCACATTGTCCGTACAGGTCCAAGCAGAAGGGGAACTTGACCAGGCATGTGATAGGGATGCATAGTGAACAGTATTTGGCTACAGGTCCTCCGGAGAATTTGTAGTGGTATGATAAGTTTGAAATATACAGCTTTTGGCATATAATTTCTTTCTCTTCTTCCAAACTTCTCTTATCCCTATTTACTCCTCCCTCTCTTCCATCTCTCCCTAATTTATCTTCTCCTCCCGCTTCTTCTGCTCCTCAACCTTCCTCTCCCACTCCGTCTCATCTCCTTCTTCTTCGCCCCCTAAATCCTCCTCCTTTCTCTTCTCCTGAATTTTCCTCGTCTCCTCCTCCCTTCTCACCCCTCTTCATTCCCTTCTCCTCTTCCTCCTTCGCCTTTCGTCCCCCTTCGCATTCCGTTCCCTTTCTGTTCCTCCTTTCTCATCTCCTTCCTTTTCCTCGTCTCCTCTTCCCTCCTCACGCCCTCTTCAACCCCTTCTCCTCTTCCTCTTACCCTTTCCGTCTCCCTTCTGCCCCTCCTTTCTATTCTCCTACTTCCCCATATCCTCCTCCTTAACCTTTCTCACCACCGATCCCGTAATAATCTTACCCGTTAATTTTTTCCATTTGTGAAATCCATCTGCGATTGTGTTTAGAGCTCTTGACAATGTCAGTTGTAAAAATGTTCAGCCTGCTTAAGAGGACCTTCTGGTGAAAGCTCGACGAGGAATACACTTGGGCAGCTTGAATCCTCTATGTAAATTATGTACATTTTATACTATTGTTATTGTTTATGGCGGTTTGTACAGGGGCTGGTAGTTGTAGGAAAATGGTGAGATAGTCTGTACGGATCAAAGGTTTAGACATTTTTTTAACTTTTAACTAATATATGCATTTATGTGGTGCTTCTTGCTGGTGAAATACCTGGCATATTTTCTGTAGAAAAGAACAAATTATTAATAGGTCCACAAATACATATTCCTGAAAATTGTTGTCTTATTTTAAACTACTTATGTTAAAACAATCCACCCATAGTAAAAACTTTAGCTAAATTTACTCATGGATGTAAATTAGTGTTAATTGTATTGCCTGTGATATTTTAATTGAATCTAAGGGATCATAGATTATGTATATTTAGTAACGTTAATTAATAAAGTCTTACAACATCATAACATATTTATTTGCTTACTCCGACTATTCTCCTTGACTACTATGCGGATAGCCCTTATCATGATCATCCTATTCTCCCTTGTTGCTGTTATTATCTCCTTTCTTCTTCTTTTCCTCTGATCAATCCTCTGATCTTTCTCTTCTTCGTCCTCCTATCACCATTCTTTTTCTCTACCAATTCTTATACCTCTCTCACCTTCCATGTTTCCTTTCATCCTTTTTATTTTCTTCATTATCATTTTCTGCATTATCCTCTTCTCAGTCCTCTCTGGATCCTCTCATCTGCCTCTTCAGATTTTCTCTCTAATTGAAATCCTTCTCCATCTGGTATCCTTATCTTCTACTTGATTGGCAACTGTGTGGAATACGTGATAGACCATAGCTTCTTCATCAAGAACCCTCCCAAGAACCTATCAATCATACCCATGTATGTTCCAGCCGACAAGTCTGGAGTGGAAGTGTTCTTCTGCCCCAACCTCTGCGGGAAGGTCTACCGCCAGCAACGCAGTCTCTACCGACATCTTGCCGTAGAGTGTGGCAAACCTCCTCTCCACCAGTGTCCAATCTGCCCTTACCGGTCCAAGCACAAGACAAATCTCAACAGACACATGAGCCTGAAGCACAGGACCACGTATAATCACTTCTTCAACGATGTAACCAAGCGATAAATATAGTGGTTTAGCGTTGAGTTGTGGATTTTTTACCTGGGGAAGAAGACTGATTGGGGTAGAAAGTAATCCTAAAATCTTTAATCTAAAGATTCATCCCTTAACGTCAGAATTGAAATTTTGTTAGGGCCGTGAGTGAAGTTTAAGTAGTTTTCTTAATTTGAGAACCTGATTGACCAATGCTCTAAGAAATAGGCGTAAAGTACAGCCGTATGTTACAATATTCATATCTAATGCAACATTATGAATACTTGCAGGGTTATCAAGAATTCTTTCAATGTCGGAAGAGGATATGTCCAATTCTCCAAGTGAAATAGGTCCTTTCTTTTGCAATCAATGTGGACGAAAATACAGATATCGTCGAGGTAAGATATCGTTTCATAATTCATATTAATATTTTCTATTCTCTTCATCGTCCTTCTCATCCTAGCCTTCTTTCTCTGGCCATCCTCTGACCTAGCATATCTTTTCTTTCTTCTTCTTCACCCTTGTTCTTTTAATATACCTTCGTCTTCGTCTTTAACTTTTTTGTCTTCCTTCTCTTCTTCATCCTTCTTCTTTTAATAATCCTCCTCCTTCCCTCCTTCGTCTTTAACGTCATTGATGTCCTCTTCTTCTTCATCCTTGTTCTTTTTTTAATAAACTTCCCCCCTTTCTTCCTCCGACTTTAACCTCTGTATTTCTTCTCTTCTTAATCCTTGTTCTCCTTTAATCATCTTTGCCTCTCATCCTCCGTCTTGAACTCGTTGTCTTTCTCCTCTTCTTTAATTTTCTTTAGATTCAATACCCTAGATTTGACCACAAAACTCCAAATCATTAGCATATAATTATTATAAAGTACCTTATTATTGAAATAGCCAAATCCTTCGATAATTCACCACAAAATATTGAAATACATTTTAGAAAATTGCAATTTGTATAATACCCTTTGTTTTTTTCTGTTTTAGGGCTGTCACAACACCAGAAGTACGAGTGCGGGAAGGAAGCTCAGTTTCAGTGTCCTCACTGCCCCTACATGGCGAAACAGAAACATAACCTCAAAGCCCACGTGGTCCTTCGACACACTCCGTTCACGTAGTGCAACAATGGACCCGTGCAATCCGGTGCAATATAGTAATGCCACACTGTTGTTGTTGTTGGAGATTTCAATATGAAACATTTAATGTAACAAAGACTTTAGTGGTATATAATGAAGTATAGGGTTTATTTACTTTTTCGGAAGCATATGACTATTATTTAAGGTTATCTAACTAACATGAAATCAAAAATAAACTCAAGTACAATAATTCAACAGTTTTGGTTTTTTTAGTCTGAATATGCTTGTTTGCATGTAGAATAGTTAAAGATGTAGTCAGCAAGAAGCTAATTAAGTAATATCTGAAAGGTCAAATTTTATCGAAAAAAAAACACGAACATTGTGCAGAACACATCTTAATATTCTTGTCGGAAGGTCATAAATGGTTTTTATTGTCGTTAAAACGCCTCGTAAATTGAAATGTTACGATCGTAAAGTTGTATTCCATTAGGTAAGCCATTTAAACTGGGATATCGCAGCTCATAGACTTAAGTTTCAAAATATATCCTATAGTTGCCTGTTCCTTGGGTATGTCGAAATTGAAGAATGTTCTGAATAAATACGAACAGCTGTACATGGATCTGAAGTTGATGTACTGTTACGGACGTTTTCTATCTTGAAAAAGCACGACGTTTCGGGATATGGAATTTTCCCTCGTCTTCGCGTGAATGCAAGATTTCGTTGTTTTTTCCAATGGATATGCAAAATTGTGTTGTAATATTTCCAATATTTAAATATTGCAGGCTATTGCCAATCCCTTATATTCAGAAATCATATATTAAATATATTCCAGGCATTCTTTTCACTCTCCGGGGATAGACCAATATTCTTTGAATCATGAGCAGCTGACAAAGCTCACTCTGTGACCGATGTTCCAGAAGGCGGGGTGGACTTGTTGCTGCAGGCGCTGAAGACTCAAGGTCACGTGTGTGAAGGATGTGGAAGATCTTACAAGTACAAGCAAGGACTTGCCCAGCATAGAAGATTCGAGTGTGGCAAGCAAGCCCAGTTCGTGTGTCCTTACTGTCCTTTCAGAGCGAAGCAGAAGTTCAACCTGAAGTCTCACGTGGTGATGAAGCATCAAGACAAAATTCACTGATGGATGGATTTTTGGATTGTTTGATTTTTAAAGTCGTTACTTATTGTTCTTTCTTTCTTCTCCTACCAAAACAACCCTTTCAAATTAATATGTCCGAAAAGAAAGTCCTGATTAACTCTCTTCATCGTAAAGCTATTTCGAAATATTGAAAATTTCTGATGAGGATCTGCGAATACACGTAGTTTTCACCGAATGCCTTAATTAGTTTTAGAAAGTTGACTTGGGTTGTGCAATAATACTATGAACTATTGTATAGCAACGGGTATTTTCTGAACTATCTTGTATATTTCATTTCTTAAACTAAGAAGATCGTTGTACTTACCATAAACTCATGCAGTTTTGCTTATTATTTAGTTGTGCAATATTCAATATAACGTTTTGGTTTTGTTAAAATATACAGTGCTGTGATCCAAAATGAACTTGGTTTTTGTTGTGTTAAATAGTTTGTTGAATTTCAAACATTTTGTGTGTAATAACATTAGTTGTATTTGAAATCTGAGTATTATTTTCCAACCAGACAATTCCCGCGAGACAATCGGTATATTTTCCATAGTTCTAAAATCAAACAAAGGTTTTTTATCGTAAAAAAACTATAAAAAACCTTTGTTTGCTTGATTTTTAAAACTTTATTTCTCAAAGATCAATGATCTATGTTCATAACTTTTCTGGCGGTCTCAATTATGACCTACCAAGTGATCTTTCTCATGGATGTATGCATGTAAAATATCCAAAATCTTCCTTATGGTCTATACGTGTGTTCATGCTCATGTAGCAAGAAACAGTGACGAAATCGATGTACATTTTCTTGAATGATATAACTTCCAAATAACTTGTTTTTTAATTTGTTTCAAGTATTTTAGGTCAGCGTTTTAGATTTTAAACTTCGAAAAAGTTCTTGTTATTGGTATCCCGCGATCTTTCTTGTGTGATCTATCCCACGATCTCTCTTGTGGTCTATCCCACGATCTCTCTTGTGTCCTATCTCACGATCCTTCTTGTGATCTATCCTACGACCCCTCTTGTTATCCATCCCATGATATCTCTTGTGACCTATTCCACGATCTATCTGATGATCCATGGTTGTGACTCAGGTCGAGAGATGTTTGCCTGCCACTGCGGTCGTCTCTACAAGAACAAGAAGTCAGTGTTTCAACATCAGAAGTTTGAATGTGGTAAAGAAGCCACGTTCGTCTGCAGCTTCTGCCCCTACAGAGCGAAGAGGAAGTGCAATCTCACATCCCACATGTGTCTGAAACACGCGGACAAGATCACTTCCGGTACTCTATAAGGGATGCTGGGACGTCATTCAAACACGTGGACAAAATCACTTTCGGGACGCCGAGACGTCACTCCCTAGATCCAGTGACGTCACTTCCTAGATTCAGTGACATCACTTCCTGGCCGATATAACGTTACTTCCGGGAGACTGACGTCTCTTGCTAGATGCTGTGCCGTCACTTCCGGGATGCTACGACGCTACTTCCGAGATGCTGTGACGTCACTTCTTAGATGCTGTGACGTCACTTCCGGGACGCTACGACGCCACTTCCGGGATGCTGCTACGTCAGAAGAAGCAGTCGACTAATCTCGTGATTGAGTTGGTGTGAATGTCTCTTAGTGACAAAACTACCGAATAACTTACCTTATTTTGTTCCAAGTATTCTTATTTTGTAGCGTTGAAGGAGTTCTTGTTGTTGTCTTTAAAATAAGAAGGAACGGATTTGATTGATTAAATTAAAACTTGAATTTTAAGTATCTTTATGAGTTGTTTATGCACATTGAACGTACAATTCTCGATTTTGAAAGAACAAGATTAATGGCTCAATTTAATTAGGACGTTCGTCTATCACGCCTGAAGGCATCTTTTATGTTTATATCCAAATGCTTATCTGTGGCAGAGCTGAAGAAAAAGGGGTAGGGTGTCTAGAAAGTTCGTCAGGGTTAATCCAAGATAAACCATTTTACTTGAGTTGATACCGTTTTGGAAAATTAGGAGCCGGTGATTATAGTTTGAAACACTTTAGACAAAACTTGGTATTGTTTTGTCTTTTAACCGTGCACGGTTTAAGGTTCTTCTATCAAAGATGAAAGCACTGAACGTTTTAAATGCAAGAAAGAGATAGCGCTCTCGCTGAACTTGCTCAATAAAGTACTGAGACCATTTTTAGGACCACAGTAGACCTTTAATTACTGTAATTCGTTGTCAGAAGATTAGTGGTAGTGATAACAGTCATAGCAGTCTTCTTTATGTTCTTAAATATATTATTTTCTATTCCTTTCTTCGCTAATGAATTTTCATGTTTGCTGACAGGTCAGAAACACATCTGCGGGTGCGGCCGAAGTTACAAGCAGAAGCAAAGCCTTGTCCAGCATCAGAGATACGAATGTGGCAAAGAACCTTCCTTCTTCTGTAGGTTTTGCCCATACAAAGCTCACAGGAGATGCAATCTGAATGCACACGTAGTCATCAAGCATAAGGAGCATAAGATGCACTAGTGTACGTACGTGAATACAAGATTTGTGACGATGTGTGTTTAATTAATAGAAGTACCCCCACTTTAGCCCATCTGTTTTGTTCGGTTAGACAGTATTGTGTTGATTTATTGATGGAGTGAGCTTTGTTTCATTTAATAAGCTTTGGTATCGACAGAGATTATGGTATAATAGTTAGTCGGCGCTTAGATGCCAAATGTCTAAGGCAGGAACATAGTTGCGGTAGCCCGAGCACAGATAGCGTTGCGAGAGATTTCTTTTAAACGTATCAAGTAGCCTAGAGCCATTGGCACACGGGAAAGTTCGTTCATCCTCGGAAATCTCACAGTTTGGCCACATTCAAGTGATCGACATCGGCCAAACACAAGCATGTGGAGCTGAAAGGGGGGGGGGAGAAAGTCGGCGAGAGATGGCAGCGCTATCTGTGCTCGAGCTGCCGCAACTCTGTTTATTTTGCCGCCTCAACCATGTGGCATCTATGCGCTATCTACCTATTATAACATAATCTTAGGTATCGAAAAATGTATACTTCCCATGGATCTGGATATTTAGCGGACCCGTGGTAGGTTGGTAGGGTGCGCGACCCGGGCTCAAACCGAGAATAAGTAAAAATGTCTAAAACGCTCTAAGAATACCATGAAATAGCCACCATTTTGAAATCATGAGTTAGATCATGCTGGTAATGCTTCCATAAAGGATCGTCCTTGGACACAAATTTGTATTACGTTTGAGTCAAATTCGATAAGTGGCGTGGGAGATAATAAGTAGTAGGCCCTAAGTGCAAAAATTTAAATGGTAAAATATTTGGTAAACAAAGGGTTTTTGAAAAAAATTCAATTTCTATTTTCTCTTTGTTTTGACCCAATAAACCCAAGCCCAAAGTTTGTGATACCCATTTATAAACACCCGTATTATTTTTGGAAAACAGGAAAAGATGCCTCTTACAACCATATTGATAAATTCAAATTAAATGTATTTTCCACACTGCGAGGTGAATGCGAGATCTATGTCTGTTCTTGTGGGTGGAGCTACAAGCAAAAGCGGAGCTTGTCTCAACATCTCAGATATGAATGTGGAAAGGACGCTTCATTCTTCTGCAGATTCTGTCCATACAAATCTCATAGAAGATGTAATCTCAACGCACATCTGGCCATCAAGCATAATGAAATTAAGAATCATTGACATGTGTTGTGTGGTAGATGAAGAAAGTATTTGAGATCTCTCTTGGTGGTTTGTGATGTAGCAGTTGATGTACCTATTTTTGAACCACGTTATCGATCTTAGCAAAATAGTCTTGGGACTGTCACTGAAGCATGATGCAGAAAGTCAGTTTTTGTATGTTTCCGTATTGGTTGCGACAGCATAAGAGGTAGCGATATACACTCTTATGTCACTAGAGGCAGGGATGACTACCAGACTGGGAGACACAGAACTGTGGTCCATGAACGTTTGCCCTCCCAGGCAGGAATTCATTTCGTCAACAGGCTTCCAAATTCAATAAAATGTGCTCATATGCTTACGGCATTTAAAACTCGCTTGAAAAACGTTTTGGTCGCAGAAGCGCTTTACAGCGTTAAGGAGTTTTTGGCACACAATTGGGAAATCTGACCAAAGAGCTAGGGAGGAACAATTCGTATGGATGAAGATGAATGAGTGCACGCAATGTATGTTTGAAAGAGTTCTCGATGTTTGAGTGAATGGAAAATTTTAGTTTCACATCCTAAATGACGATTGCCATGCATTGTGAAAATGTTTATGCAATAAACTATTGATTGATTGATTGGTTTATTCCTGTTAGTCCTAAAATTGGTTTTCGGTCTGAGATACCCTATCCCCAGACGATGGAAAAAGCAAGGGATTCAAAAGAGATTTAATAAATTATTGATCCAGTTTTGAGTTACTACCTGCAGTTGTTTATTAAGTATGCAACTTGGGTGAAGTCCCTGCAACATTTTCAAGAATCTTGTTATCATACTTCCAATTTTTCTTCCTCAATTATGTAAGTCTAGAATAATCGAATAAATCGATAGACTTGATGACCAACTTAATCGATATAGTTGATGATCAATTCAATCGATATAGTTGATGATAAACCAAATCGGATTTCTTAACGATTAACTTCGTCCATATAGTTAATTGGGGCTAAATTAATAGATTTGACAATTAAGTCCGACTAAAAAAATTCACTAGAGCTGTATTCGTTGATATTTCTGAAATAGGCTACTTCCATCTGAATATTTAGTGGCTGTTTAGTTGTCCTGATGTGGAGGTATTATTTTCTTAGTTGTGTAATTGTAATTTCTCTATGTACAGTAGTTGAACTTAAACTAGATATTGTTTTACCATTCTTACTAACATGTGGAAGATCGTTAATTTTTCCATTGAGTGTATATTTTTATAACTAGTTTGTCTATATTTAAGATTATTTTTCTTTTATTTATAAATAGTATTTATTTTCATTGTTCGACAGTATGTCTTAGAGTTTGTGATGGTACCTCAACACGTTTAAATGAGGTACCTAACTATTCATTCGTTTTTTTTTTAAATATTAGTATGAAATTTTATTTATTCAAGTATTTGCATGTATAAAATATTGTTTATTTTGTATTGTGACTATTGTGTATTGTATGAAGAAAAAATAATGATATTTTGAAATTGAAAAAAAATGAATTGGTTCCCTCATTGAAGACATCGATGGAATCCATTAGAGGTATAGGACTTCTGTAATCCAGCTGTAAAGCTTTCTCTCTAAAACCTAGACAATTGATATTTAAACCTTTAGATGTACATATACTTTCAAAGGGGTTTCATATTTCGTATAAATCATTGTTCGATTTTTCACAGAAACTGACGGCAAACCATTCAGTTGCGACCAGTGTGGGAGAACCTATAAACACAGGGGTTCATTGAATGCTCACTTACGTAATGGATGCAACATGGACCCACGATTTGGATGCCTTTATTGTACCTTCATAGCAAAGAAGAAGATAACTCTAAAAGTTCACGTGTTTAGGAACCATTGGGAAAAAAAGGATTTGTTAAAGTTTTGACGAAATTATTAAATTGGCTATGTTTTATCATAGGCTACAATGTGTCAGTTTTTCTTTTTTTGAAAATAAAAGAGGATTTATAGTGCTTTAAGTTGAATCTTTTACCAATAATGTACGTAAGATTTGGTTGGTTTAAGAAGAAATATCTTTTTTAGCTTGAGCTTAGCTCTTTGCTGAGATACGCTTAGATTTTAGAATGCGAAGGTAGACGGTGACCAAAGAGATTTAAGTAAAAAGGGACGCATTTACTTGTAATGGTTTTATTTGAGGAAAGTAAACTTCAATACCGGAAGTATTTAATTAATAGGTTTTAGTCGAAACAACTCACCAGTTTCAGAACCTTTGGTGGTCCTGAATGACGTGCTATAAACAATTTTGTGCGTTGAACTTAAACCTAGTTACTATTTCGAAATATTTACATTTAACTGCTGAACCACATCGCATACGAAACAGAAAACTCAATCTACCTGCATCACTCGTCCTTTATACCTTGATGATGTTCGATGCAACACGCGGTGCGAAACGTCAGCCATACAACGAAACTGTTTATCAAAATAATCCGCACGATAATTTTAGCGGATCCTTGGCGGATTGGTATCGCGCGTGACTCCGGAGCTCATCACTCCGGTGGTGCGGGTTCGATCCCCGCAGTCACCACTGACATTTGTAATGCGACTTTACGGTAACGCTAGGTAAAGGTCGAGGTTGAGTGGTAGAGAGGACTTTGTGGTTCTTACTTCGTCTCGATAAACAAGACGAACTTCACCTTTACCTTTAAACATAATCCCGAAAATTTTCTCTTGTTGATAATTATTTTCTCCCAATTTCCAGTGACCTGGTTGGGTGTCGAGCAGTTCAAGTGTGACTCTTGCTGTCGCATCTACAAGCATAGGAGAACTCTGCTCACTCACAAGAAGTTTGAGTGTGGACTCCCCCCTCAGTTTGAGTGTCCTCATTGTCCCTACAAGTCCAGGGTTAAGAGTAATCTCCGGGTCCACGTGGCTTTGAAGCACTTTGATGTTAAGTAGCTGAAGGTGTGGCAGAAGAAGCAGGAGATTATTGTTAAACTGACGAGAAGAAGTACGGAATGGCGAGGATGGTTTGAGGTGCCTTCTCAGGTTGAGCGTGAGTGCCTCTTCACTTCAGTTGCTTGCGAGAAAGTTTCCATTTTGAGCGTCAGTGTCTGTTAAGCTCGGTTTGAGAGTGAGTTCCTCCTTAAGTTTCAGTATTCTCGATATGTGAGCCTCATTTTCCGTATAGTTTTGTCCTCATTATTAAATATTTTTAACTGAAAACGTGGCTTTACGTTCTTCCCTTACTTCTAAGTGTTCTTAGTTCCACCCAAGGTTTTTACGTTTGGGATATCATTGTCATATATTTTGTGGAAAGATGGTCGGGGGTCGCCGACAAGGGGCGAAACAGCTAATCCCGAAGAAAGAAAAAGAGTACATGTACTGAAAACGAAACAAGTGTCTGCAAACATAAAACCAACTTACCCAAAGGGATTACATCCCTGAGTCTTTAATTTAAGTTTGACCGTTACCGGGAAAAATGATAGTTAGTTGTTTCAAAGCTGTAATCCTAACAACTTGACTGGGACTCGTGGCGTGGTCCTGTAATCCAGCTTCATGTAGGTCAGGTTTTGAGGATGATAAGGTCTAAAGCGGCTCAGATAGTCTCCGTGATCATCTGATGATACCCGCATCAACTCCCACCATCGTTTAGACATATCAGACCATCACCTGCGTGGTTCGGAAGTCACGTTAAGCCGTTGGTCCTTGTGTTTCCATTGGTCATTGGGCTATTAATTAATGACCCATTCTAAGGAAGAGTCGGCCTTAGTTTGTAACAAGACTACACCTCATAACTCATTACTACCACTCATCACACTCATCCTTCACCACATATTTGCCTTAAAATACCCTCATGAGAGTGGTCGGCATATCATAGTGATTTAGTGAACTTTTACCCGGTGGTATATTCTTCTTATTTAATTTTAGGAAAGTAAGTTGTTAATGTAAGTTTCGAAAATTGAGATATTGTCTATTTTACGGCTTTTATCTTAACATATACTAAAACGGAATGATAAACACCTCCTTTACCCGCTCATTGTAAAACTGTGTATATTAAATTATCGAAATTATTTTTTTTTCTTCGCAGACACGTCAAGAAAGACCAACCAGATCTCTCGGAAGAAACCAAAAGGTTGTTTGAAAAAAGAAGTTGTTTCCCTGCGAACAGTGTACTAAAGTATACCACTCCGAGACAACGCTCAACGTTCATGTGGAGTGGAAACATGGAAAATTATCTGGATGATTCTGACAAGATTTATCACATAGTTTAAGCCATTTAAATGGTTTCCATTTTTACTCAATTATTTACCTATTCATTTTTATGAGTTTGGAAGTTTGTGGTATTGTGATATTACGTGGTTGTTAGCTGCTATATACAAAATCTACACAGCAAATATTTATATTTAAGTCATTATATTGCGAGTGGACTAAAATGGTGGTCAAAGAAATTAAGATTTGTTTTCACACCAGTAATAGACTGTTTTAATTGTCTCATTTGATTATTGTTGATAACATTTAGCCTTATACTGCGTGCGTGTAATTTACAGATGTATATACTTAATTACTTAAAATATCAAATTTAACAGAAATAAGATATTTTCAAATCTTTTGAAACTTATATAATTTTTAAAGAAATTACGACAAAGACGATGGTAAACTTATTACCTCATCAAATGTAAGAAAGTGCCTTTATTATATGTTTTCAAATTATATGTTTTAATTATCCGAAAAAGCAATAACTTTGAAACCTATGTCGTTGAAAATACATTTCAAGACAATTGTAAATAACATTTCCTAGTAGATTATGTATAAGTTTAAAATGTATTGACAATTAATATTACGTGACAAAATCTCATTGATATAATTAAATTAGAGGGTAATGGAACCGAATTATATCGGATTTTTGATTTTTTCAACAATAGATCTCAGACGTGTTATTACTGAACATTTCAAATTTACAGACTTTTCATTTGGTTTAAAATTAGTCATGTTTTTAGGCAATAGTCATTGTATTGTACTGTTTGTTATTTGGTTCTAACTTGTTACCTTCAATTCTGGCCTTCAATAATTGTCAATATTAGCTGTATCCTAGTTCCATATTAGTAAATATTTCTTGTTTTCATTGAGTGAAAAGATGATTCCAGCCCCTTAGATTATTCTAATACTCCTCAGTACTCCAACAGCTTCCAACATTATTTCTGTTCTATTGAATTCTTAGCTTCCTTTTCTGATTCAATATTTTTAACATTTCAGATTCCGACCTCAGATATAGCTGTGACGTGTGCGACAAAAGCTACAAGTACTCCAGAGGACTTAATGAACACAAGAAGTTCTCCTGTAACAAAGACCCCCAGTACCAAAGGACCAAAGGTCGCATCAAACTTCATTGTTCCATCAAACATAACATTTTCCTCACTTATTAAGCGAGTGGATTATTATTATTTGTTTTGTTATTGTCCAAACCCAAACCCTTGTGCATGCGCCGGGAATCGAACCCGCGTCCTTGCGCTTTGGCAAGCCGTGACTCTACCCACTTAGCCACGGACGCAGGCATGATTGCTTTTTTTAAGGAATTTTTCCGGAACAATTTGTGACAGATGGGAATGTAATATAGTTCTTCCGGTGTACACTGCGTCAAAACATCTAATAATTGACTGGAGTTCAATCTTCAGTCATGAGATGATCATGATTTCAGTAAATGTTCTCATACCAATGGCTTCTTGATGAATCTTGGGTAAAATCTTTGGAAATACTTAGGCTTTGTCAATTCTACTTTTGCAAATTATTGGCAATCGTTTCACGATTTTATCCGAGGAACCATTGAAATAACTAAAAGTGATGACTTCAACTAAGAAGACATCATGAAACTTTCCAGAAACTAGCAACCAGTTTTGAAGTCTTTTCCAGTGTCACAACCAATGAGAATATCGTCAGTTGGAATCCCTGCTCCAATTGGACAGTTGGCAGTCCTGCCACCAATAGGATAACAGACTACATGTACCTTTGTTTCAGCCAATCAGTGACTGAAGATGGTACTTCACAGGGTGACCGAAATATTTCAAGGAATTATTATGATGTTTTGACGCGATGAGAACTAAAAGTACTTGATAATAGTTGTGACACCGGCTGCGATAGTCCAAGAGTTAAAAATGGCTATGTGTTGTTTTGATTTTAGTTTCAGTACAGTAAGAAGGGCAAGTTGACATACAAAATTCGTTTTGTGACAGTTTTTTGTTGACAGTCTAAAAATAAAAACGAAAGATAGAAGATCGATGTTAATGGAAATATCAACTTCCATCCACTGAATTGTTATGGTTAATTGCATGAGATAATAAAATAGTTTACCTTGTAACTATTAAATGTTAAAAATGAATGTTTTCTATTGTATAAATTGATGTATAAAATGTTTACAACTCTTTTTGGTAAGATTTTACAGGTTGAACGTATGCAAAGGGAGGTGTTTTTCAGTGGATTTTAAGAGTGCACAGTACCAGGCGGCCATTTTGTTTTTTGTCCTATAAGAACATTGAAAAACAAGTATTTTCTTGAGATGGTTCACGTCTAAAATTTCCATCAGATCATTTTCAAATAAGTTGTATGTACTACAGTGTCTTCGCTGACCACTTTTTTTGAACATTTTATTAGTTTAATATCAAAATCGAGAAATTCAAATACAACGTTTCTTCAAATTTTGGATTTATGTCACGGTTTGATAAATGAGAAAATGGAAATTTGGCTTAGTGGAGTCACTAAAATAATTAATGCACTTTAAAACCAATTTTATTTCATAACAATCCGATGAAAACTGTAGGTAGGAAGTTTCCCAAGAAAATGCATGTTCATTGCTCTGCTGGGACGAAATTTAAGGTCACAGTCACTACAGCGCACCCTTAATCAGTTGCACGAACATCATTGAAATAATTTATCATCTGGGCTTTCTTTGTTTTGTTGTGCTTTGGGGCAACCGTAACTGTCAGCTTTATATTTGCAACTTGTTTCATATCAGAATGAATCTTCGTTGTTTGTATTTTTATCCAAACGAATTATTGCATTTGTTGACAAACTTGATACTAACCTGACTTTTCTTTCTCAGATACGAAGCCAGCTGAAGAAACGAGATACCCTTGCACAGTGTGTGGATCAACGTACAAGTACAGGCACGGCATGAGAAGCCACATGAGGAAGAAGCACCCGGAGGTAGTAAAAGCTGCAGAGGAAAAAGCTGCAGAAATAAAAGCTGCAGAAATGAAGGTTGCAGAAATAATTGTCGCAGATATAAAAGCTGCAGAAATAAAAGTTGCAGAAATAAAAGCTGCGGAGATAAAAGTCGCAGAAATGAAAGCTGCAGAAATAAAGACTGCAGAACTGAAGGTTCTAGACCTCCAAGATCTAGAAGGTTCCGCAGAGGATCTACAGACTCTTCAACCTCTTCCTGTTCTGGACAACTGCTTCTCCCTCCAACATCGCGGAACTGATCCGTTCTTGCCACAACTCGAACCGGATGTACTCCAGGACGAACCGGAAGTAAATGTCGTCAGGTTTCTGGCCATGGATGAATTTTAGAATTTCATCACAATATCTGAAATAGTGTATATCTTTTCATGTGAGATGTGTAAAAGCTATTAGTTTACAATTGCGTGCAAGATTGTGGTGACAAAATTGCCAAAGATACTATTTTCAGAAACGCTTTACCTTGCATCTAGTCCGTTGTTGAACCTAAAGCAAAGATTGCGTGGTTTTGTCAGGCAAATACATTTTTATATCCTGCAGTGGTGAAGTATGTCCCTTTATGTTTAGTGGATACACGAATTTTTCTTGAGTTTTCTTAATCTTTACCTTCAAAACTATCTTAATAATCCAAAAATGTTAATAATTCAATGTTTAACATATTAATGTTCAATGTTGATATATTTGTACTACTTTCCTATGTCCTTCAAAATGGGTACTTTAACATTTTTAAATGAAGGAGATTTTGGCAGAATTATGCGAAAGGCTTCCATTAAGACTAAAGAAGGTATAAAACCGGCACGGATTTAAGTATAAATCGAATGACAGCTAGTAAGTTTTAGATTTATGATAGTTTTAAAGCCATTGTAAAGAAACCAAAAGATTTTAATATATCAATAACCATAGATGTATTAAATGTTGCTGTTTTGGTTGTCACAATGAAATATTTTATTTACTTTAAGTAAATTTACCTTTTACTATGTGTCGTTAAAGTGTTTTCATTTATTATGTAAGTGTTACCATAATGTATGTTGATAGAATTCAGTAGTTTTATGGCATTACCAGGTAAGATGTTACCTTACTTTAAAATATTTAATGTACCAAGCTGTAAGACCTTTTCCGAAATAATTCTTACCCTTTGGTTTGGCTTCGAGGCCCTATTTGAAACACCTTATTTTTTCTACTGTATCGGCTTTTGACTTTATAATGTGAAAAAATGCTTTTTAATGCATAACAAACTGTACACCGAGGTTGCAGTTACAATGCATTTAAAGTTTTTGAGTTTACCATTTCCAAATACTGCTGCCATATTAAATTTATAACTCATTTTATAAGTAAAGAAACCTTGAGTGATATGTTTTTATGATATTAACTCTTAGATCTCTTATTAACTCTTTCGCGGCCGATGTCACATCTATAATATTGTTCTTCCGGTTCACAACGCGTCCAAACATCATTATTAGGCTGAGATATTTCGTCCTCACTGTGGAGTACCATCTTTAATCACTGATTGGCTGATTGACTTTCATCCAATCAGTGATTGAAGATGGTGCTCCATAGCGAGGCCGAAATATCTCAGCCGAATTATGATGTTTGGACGCGGTGTTAACCGGAAGAACTGGATTATATATGTTTTACTATATTTAAGTCTCTGTTAACATTGAAAAGTTAATCAATCAAAGATTGTATTACGGGTTTGTAGTTAAGGTATTTTAATTTTGGAATGCTGTTGACTGCTTTTGTAAAAACATTGGGTAAAACATGCGTATATTTTTGGTTATATCAATAAACAAACGTTACTTTACTTTAAAGTGAATGTTGAAATATATTAGTTTGTATTTATTGTTGATGTTTGTTTATAAGTTATCTGAAGTTTTACTTCTAGAAATTGCATTTACACTGCATTCAAGTGTATAACAGGGTATTGTTGTGTGTTTATAACCTAGTCATATCTTCACTATAACTGTAGTGTTATAATTTCTTTCACCCAATTCAATACATGTTCATAGTTGTATGAGTGTTATTGTATGTTTAAAGGGCTTTAATACATAATATTTGAATACGTGTTTATATCGGATTTATAATATATTCCTGTTTGACTGATTATTTTAAGTATTATCACTGAATAACAGGTCATAGAAGTACATTAAAATTGGGAATATTATACTAGTAGTTGGCTGGGTGGAGAAATCAGGGGTAGGAGTTTTTGATAAATTAATTACATTTATGAGAACGAAAGCTGAAGTGGTTGGAGTTTTGATGATAGTCAAAACTTCCGGTAGAGACCGCGTCAATAAACTATTTACCTTTCGCTTATTTTACAATCAAGTATCCTCAGTGGACTTGCTGAGACTGGTTCAGGTAACTGTAGCTCTTCTGTATGTACTTTCAGTCGCAGTGCTGCCAACTGCTTCCTTCTTGCGTCAAGTGTACCAACCGTAGTTGTGAGATCGGCATTATGTAATGCGGTTTCGCGAACACGATTGGGCGAGGCTGCCTATCAGCCAATAGACGCCGACGTACTTCATTGGACGATATCAAGGTGTCTCTGCACTCCCATTGGCTCAACTGCGCTCTAATTATGCACAGATTTAATCTGTGCTTGTTTATAACTGGCTGCCAGGCTCTGGGGAGTTTGTCGAACAATCTTCACGTTTGAAATGGTTTTGTTTATTTGTAGATTTATACCGACTACAAAAGAAAAAAAACAATTTCAACCGTAAAGCAGCCAGTTTAAATATGTGCATAATTAGAGCGCAGTTGAGCCAATCGGAGTGCAGAGACACCTTGGATATTGCCCAATGAAGTACGTCGGCGTCTATTGGCTGATAGCGGCAACTTCGCCCAATCGTGTTGGTGGTGAATACAGAATATAGTATGTTTTTAACAATAACCTGCTAAACAAATAACAAGGGGAGCACCTACAGTCATTAAGGGTTAACTATGTGAACAGAAACAAAATTTAACTTTAGTTGTGTTTCTATAACTTTTATAATCAATGGTTTTATTTGTGTATCATTCTTTATGCAACTTATGCATTACAAAACACATCCGTAATAAATAAATTAATAAATAATAAAATGAAAGTCCTTTAAGAATATGCTATTGTGGAATAATAGCCGAAATTCCACTAATGGCACATTCTTAAAGGACTTTAATTTTAGTAAAGGTCAAGCGTTCTTATTTTTCAACAAAATGAATGAATGAATGAAAAATAGTCTATTCCATATTTGTTTCGTGCTACAAATAATTACAATAAATTATGGAATCACTCCTCCAACAAAGAAATCGTGTGCTAGATAGTTCTAGATACTTTTATATTGAAATAGGGTAAATATTAGTTTAATCCCTCTATTAATACAAATTTTATCAATTGAAAGACAGCCAGCCTAATAAAAGATGAAAAATCCTCATGAAACCGGTACTGAGATGGTTTCATCTTCAAGGTAAGTTAACATATTTGCAATTTTGCTGAGTTTGAATTGTTTTGCGTAAATTTGAGTTGAGCGTTTAGGAATGCGATTTATATAAACTCAGTTTAGCCCTTTTTTGTATTGATACGTTTCCTCTTATTTACTTAAATGCACTTAGTTTTCAGAACTAGTTCTCAGTTTTTCTGCATCGTGAATGTGTTGAACTTTGGGTTTTCTCTGTAGAATAATACTCAAGTTTTCCAGTGTGAATAGAAAGTTTCCTAAAATAGTTGTGGTAGATTTATTTAGATACAATGCTGATTCTATACCTATAAAGGAATTAAGATTGTACTGATATCTCAGTTATGTACGCAACATTATAGAATTTTCATCGGTAACAATTTCGTTTAGGGTAATTCTCTATGTAATTATAGTCTTGCAATTGTAAAAAGTGAGTTGTGTCACTGTTAAATATAGAGTTTAAATGCTAGGGTAGAGCAACAAGCTAGTTTTCATTTAAACTTTTTGCTAGAAACCCAATTTTTTAAATTTTAAACAATGGAAAACCCCCACATTTCCAGTTTTAATTTAATGTTGAATACAAAAGATCACTAATTTTTCACTTAAGAGTTGGTTATTTCCTACGTTTTCGCTGCAATAGAAATGTTCTACTGATATAGCTTTACACTACTCAATGCATTTTCAAAATTTATTTTAAAACACAAATTGAAATATTTGACACACTTGTCGTGGCGGGAGGATGTTGATTCTGGGCGTATCACTATAAGGATCAGTTGCCACTGTAACTTTATGAAGAAAATGTGTTAACGCTAGGTAATGGTCGACACTGAATGTCAGAGAGTGATTCTTGGCTTTCGTGGCTAGTCTCACAACTATAATCTAGTTCTTTCGGTTCACACAGAGTCAAAACATCATAATAATTAGCTTGAGATATAATGGAATCTTTGTAGAGTACCATCTCCAGTTACTGATTGGCTGAAACTGAGCTACTTGCCGGTTGCTGTCTGCTATCCTATTGGTGGCAGGGCTGCAAACCGTCCAGTGGAGCAGGGATGCCAACTGCCAATGTTCTCATTGGCTGCGACACTATCGAAAAAACTTCTTCAGGACTGGTTACTAGCTTCTGGAAAGTTTAATGCTGCCTTCTTTGTTGAAGTTATTATCATTTTTATTAGTAATTCTATGGTTTCTGAAGGTAGTACTCCACAGCGAGACCGAAACTTTTCAAGCTAATTTTTATGATGTTTAGACCAGGCGTGAACCGGAAGAATTAGATTATAGTTGCCAGAGAGTGCTTTCTTATAAGTTCTTCCAGTTGAATATCCAAACTTAACCTTTCTTCCGTCCGCAGATGGTGACTTCTCCCCGGAAGGGTTCTGGTGCGCCTGCGGGCGCAAGTACAAGAAGAAGAAGGCACTTAGAAGACATCAGAACTATGAATGCGGCAAGCTGCCCACTTTCGGCTGTACGTTATGCGTATACAAGGCGAAGCGCAAGGATCATCTGAGAACGCACTTGATGTACAAGCACGGCATCATCAACCAGGACCAGCAAGCGGAGCCTAGTTACAACGAACCGTATGTAGAGTTCGCGGAAGAGGTCAGGAGGAAGGGGCTTCGAGGTGATTGATCGATATGTTCGACTATCGACTTAAGGAACGAACTTTTTGTAGAGTTTGCGGAAGAGGTCAGAAAAAAGGGGCGTCGAGGTGATTGAACGATATGTTCGACTATCGACTGAAGGAACGAACTTTGTTTTGGAAGAGGTCAGGAGTAAGGGGCGTCGAGGTTATTGATCGATATGATCGACTATCGACTTGAACTGATTGGAATTTATTAGGTTATAAAATATGTGTTAAATGTTAGGGTCTCTTAAAAATTGTCGTGTTTGAATGTTTAAATATTATTATGGACGTCTCCCATGGTTTTTGAGTGAATAAAAGAAACATGTAGTTTCGGGATCTCGAATCTGATTCCGTTTTCAGGTGAAAGGGCACTTAAACATAACACAAAATATTAGGAAGTGACCTGCCCAAAAAGAAATCAGGGTAAGCTTACCAGTCACCCACAACCAAATAACATTAGATTAAAAACATTTAAAACCCCAAATGGAAAAATCAAGCACATCCACGGCCAGTGACACCTTTTCACAGACCGTCTGCCTGGTAAATCGCCGGACAGCCAAATTGGCTGGATTGGAGCAGCGGACGACCAATCACAGCAGTGAATCAGACTGACCAACCGCTAGAAATAAATATCTATTTAAACAGTCAACCTATAAAATATTATAGATACCAATATACATGAACTTTTGGGTTCTCTGTCGCGGTTGGCCAGTGATTGGTTGTGCGAACACTTTTGTAACTTATCAAATCATTGATGTACAACAAAGTGATAGAACAATTTGTGGTGTTCCGACGCAAGATCGGGGAGAGCTCAGCTATGATTCCATTCTCATCCCACTGCTCTTTCTGATCTACGTCAACGATGGCTCATCGGTACGTCAAGGGCGGCTCGTCCAGTACGCAGATACACGACTCTCTGTATCAACGAATTCAATCGATGAACTGAAGAACTTTCATCGAGCTCAATAGTGTTATTCAAGACTTTAAGAGCTAAACCTCAAAACCAATCCAACAAAATCATCTTTCATTCGTTTTGCCTTCGGATCGGATCTACTGACAATCCAACAGTCATGTGGATGAAACTGAAATTCAAGAGGTTCATTCAACGAAACTTCTTGGGATATGCCTTGATGGGGTTGACCTGGGACTGCCACGTTGAACACGTTTGCTCCAAATTTCTTTAGGCATTTATGTCTTGAGACAACTTTCAAAATACTGCCCAACTCAGTACTGATGACGGCGTATTATGGAGTTGTCTACCCACACACCTAGGTTTGGCCTTGTGGAGGCTGCTCAAATGAAAATATTTCAGGCTTTTCATTTTGCAAAAGCAGCAATCCGAACAATCGCAAAACTTGAATGGAGAGAAATGTGCAAGCCAGCTAAAAACTAAAATTGTTGACACTATTGCCTCTATATCCTGAAACATGTCTTTTTAGATCTAGTGCGACCCCGTAAGAGGTAGATGCATACACTCTACGTAACGAGAGGCAGGGATATGAACTGAGACACAGGACGGTAACTCATGAACGTTTGCCTTCACAGGCAGGAGTTCTTTATCAACAGACTTCAAATTCGATTAAGGTGCCACTATGCCACAAGCATTTAAATCTCGTCTCAAACAATACTAGTCAGGAAGCATTTTACAGCACAGACGAGTACATGGCACATAACTGGGAGACCCTTAAAACTGACAGACATTGGCTGGAGTGGAGCAGCGGACGACCAATCACAGCAGTGAATCAGACTGACCAACCGCTAGAAATAAATATCTATTTAAACAGTCAACCTATAAAATATTATAGATACCAATATACATGAACTTTTGGGTTCTCTGTCGCGGTTGGCCAGTGATTGGTTGTGCGAACACTTTAAATAACTTATCAAATCATTGATGTACAACAACTTTACAATATTTGATGTAATACGTAAATTTTAGAAAAAAACTTATTGTAGTAACATATATTACGAAAAAATGTTCTGTCTCTTCTCCTGTATAATATATTACACAATGTTTCATTTGGGAGGGAACCAAAGTATTTATTGAGATAGGAAAGCAACATCTTATACTATATCAAATATCAAACATTTCAGTGTTATTCTAGTGAATTTGCAAATACATACTTATTAATAAAGCACATTCTAATAGTTTGTATTAAGTTCTTGTAGTTAAATATTGTGTAAAGTGTGAACAATCTGTTTAAGAATTTTGTAAATATTTCTATTCTAATTGTATTTTATATTATTTATATCTGGTTTGTGTTCTTAGACTTAAAAATAATCTAGAATTTTTTGTGGCAATATTATTTTTCAAACCATATTTTGTTGTATGTCTTCATATTCTATTCATATTTAGTGTTGTACTTAATGTAGGGAATATTTGAATGTCCAATTCGTGTGAACAAAATATTTGAATTAAAAACTTATAAGAGTTGGTTGTATCAGTATTATCAATGTCTATTGGTGTAAAATAAATTATATTAATTTTGTGATTGTTGTACATTTATTGTGTCCTTATTTAAGTAGGTGTTGTTTTGGTTTACTCATGTAAAATAAGTTATAGTTTAAAACTTATTATAGTAAAATCAAAATTCTCTTTAATTTATACATACTCATAAATTATGTATGACCCCTCTTACGGTTTTAAGTTTTGTTGAACATTCACTAGCTATTTATACGATAGTAAAATATAAAACTACTTTTTATATAACTTTTAAAAAAATATGTTCTCATTTTCATATATGTTTTACTTTAATTTATAAATTGATTCGATATCTTGAATAACAATTTTTGTAGCAGGTTATTGCTGGAAAACGCTAAACATTAACTTTAAAGACAATAAAGCTACAAGTATAGAATAAAACTTAGCTTTTGGAAGTTTATATTTTTCCTGTAGTATTTGGGCTTTTAACATTATTTTCAGTTATCATTATTACTGTATTTAAATTTTAACTCTTAGCCTCTTAGAATTTCGCGGCCGGTGTCACAACTATAATCTAGTTCATCCGGTTCACACCGCGTCAAAACATCATAATCGAAATATTTCGGCCTCGTCACTGATTGGCTGAAACTGAGACACTTGCTGTCTGCTATCCTATTGGTCACAGGCCCGCCAACCATCCAATAGGATGCCAACTGTCGATGTTCTCAGTAGGATGACGATTGGCAGCCCTGAAGATGGTACTCCACAACGAGACCGAAATATTTCAAACAAAATATTATGATGTTATGACACGGGTTGGTAAAAAAGAACTAGATTATAATTTTATCTCTTAGGTTTTCGCGGCCGGTGTAATCACTAAGATCTAAGGCTCCCGGTTTACACTGCGTCACAGTTGAAATATAATTACTGCTAAACGTTTCAACCTCGCTGTGGAGAGTCATCCTCAGTAGATTGTTGTCTCAGCCAGTCAACCAGCTACTGAGGATGACTCTCCACAGCGAGGTCGAAACGTTTTGCAGTAATTATATTTCAACTGTGACGCGGTGTAAATCGGAAGCCTTAGATCTTAGTAGATTATAATTATTGTTATCGACTGTATTTCTACTACTATTATATTTTTAACTACTTTAAAAGATTTCTTATGTTTTAAAATAAGACAATTATGATTTCCACTTGCAGGCACCGTCAGCACGTACACCATGACAGTCACCCTGCAGGGTATCAGATGTTCACCTGCAACTTCTGTAGTAAGCACTACAAATACTACAACACTTTGAAGAGCCACCAGAAGTTCAAATGTAGCAAGACTGATGTGCTGAACTGCCTGTTGTGTTCGTTCAAAACCAGAAGTCAAGTCAATTTGAATAATCATCTGTATATGAAACACAGATGTCCCTGACTTGATTTATTAGTTGATACAATGAGTTTGTTATTTGTTTTGTTGATTAAATGTTTATTTGTTGTTTGTATGAGGTTGCTTTGTTGTGATTTTTTTCGATTGAGCTCCACAACATAACTTAAGTTGATAGAAGTGTGGAATTTCCCAAATTTGTATCTTGAATATTGATTCTATAATAAAAGTAAGAATCTGAAGTCGGACCCAAAATGACGGTGTTTGAATTGGAACGAAACGAGTTGTTAGTTCGCAGTGAACCCGACACTGTTTTGGTTCCAGTGTTGGTTACCAGGATGCGCTACTAGGCATAGTTTCTTACGCAGCTGGGTGGACCGCGAGGGTATACTTGAGGTGCGAAATACAAACCCCAAATAGCTGGATTTGAGTCTGCAACCTCAAGCTCCTGAGTCTAGTGGCACCCCTAGACTATCGTTACCCCACCAACCCCCTGCCACAAAAACAAAAATTTCAAATTTTCTCAAAAAGGTTTTATTTTTGTCCTAAAAGTCCCATTGAATTTTCTTGTTCCAGAAGCATACTCCCCAGTCAGCAGTGAATGCTCGAGCTACCTATGTGAAGTTTGCCACAAGGTGTACAGAAGCAAAGGCGCCCTATACACCCATGTTACATACGAATGCGGGCAAGTGGCCCAGTTCCCTTGTCCCTACTGTCCTTACAGGGCGAAACAGAAAGGAAACCTGAAGAAACATGTGACCCTCAAGCATAGAGCAGAGCAGGCGAATGAATCTGTGTTAAGTGGTTCTAATCTGTGATTGTTTGTGAAATAAATGCTATTCTATTTTTTTAGTGATGTTTCTCCCCCTTTCCGTAGGTGTAGACCGAATGCTACAAAATAAATATAAAAAAACACCTTTTGTAAAAAATATTTTGGGTTTAGAAATTTTATTTACATGTTTCGTCTCTTGACTGTGACTATAGCCTCAGAGAAGAAACATCTAGCTAAACTTTCTTTATACAAAATACTTTTAGCCAGGAGTATTTTTCCGTTTTAAATTTTGTGTTTTTTAACACCATAACATCTTTTTAGCTTTCAAATTCTTCCGTTGGTTGAGTGGAAAAAAATCTTTTATGATCCTAATTTTGCTGCAAAACATTTCTTTGTATCCTTCGAATACAACAAAAATAACAATCTTTATGTGAAATCATGTTGAACAAGTTCTTAAGGTGTTTTTAGAACTTAGCTGATAGAAATATGAAATTATAACTAAATATTACCCTATAAATGAATTAATACTTAAACTTGGCAGTAAGTTAACTTTTTTTTACATTTATGCTTCGCCGTTAGCGCTCCACTAAGTCATGACAATAAAAACTTTTAATTTAAAACATCTTACAACCTTACCAACGCACTTCCAACGTAGCGAAACTACCCCCGTCAAACTGAGCGAGCTGTAACGTCGGCCACTCGTATTCACTTCAGATAGTATCTACGTAAATAACTAGGTTTTGTTTCCAGGACTGTCTGCAGACGCAACATTCCCCTGCCAAGAGTGCAGCAAAGTGTACAGGAGTAAGGGCGCGCTCTATACACACCGGAGGTACGAGTGTGGACAGGAAGCTCAGTTCGCTTGTCAGTTTTGTGACTACAGGGCGAAACAGAAAGGATCTTTAAAGACACATTTGTTCTTTAAACATAAGGAGAAGTTTGTGTGAATGTATAATCTATTTCTTCCGGTTGACACCGCGTCAAAACACCATTACGATTTTAAACATTTCGGGCTCGCTGTGGAGTTCCGTCTTCAGTCTCATTGGCTGTGAACCGGAAGAACTAGATTGTTGTTGTGACACCGCGAAAGCCTAAGAGTTAAGTGTGTGTAAATGGGTTTTAGAAGCGTGCTTACTGGCTGTTATATCTCGTATGATACAAATTTCTTTGTTTTTTATTGTTCTCATTTTGAATCATTCTCTTTGTAGACTTCGCTATTAATGTGACATTACGTTAAAAACAAGAACATGCGTTTAAATTAAAGGTTAGGTGAACTCGTGGCGGGTTGGTATCGCGAGCTTCTATTTAGCTCGTCACTCCATGGGTGTGGGTTCGATCCCCGCAGTCGCCACTGACAAGTTATTAAAGGTGAAGGTTTTAGGTAAAGGTTGTTAGGGTTTTATTGTATATCTCTCATTTAGTGTTTTATTGTTTGTGTTTATCTTAAATATAAATAAAGTGAAAGTAAATCCACTAGCCTTTTAATTTTTCCTCACCAGTTTGAAACATCAAAGACAATTGCATAATTTCTTTCTTTTGTACGAACTTTTTCCACTCGTAATCAAATTTATTTATCTTAATGGTCTTTTGTCTGATATAATTAAGCAATGCTAGTCAAAATACGTCAGCATTGCATAATTTAAAAAAAAGAGGCTTATCCTTTTACAGGGTTTCATAAGATTTGACTAAGAATAATCTCTTTAAGCGTCACCCAAAAGGATATAGATTTATTTTTCAGGATTGAAAACTTTGAAAAATAAAGAAAAATGGTTGTACATTTTTTGCCAACGTCCCACAAGGCTCAGTACTAAGGCCTCTGTCATTTTCATCTTTATACTTAAAGGGTAAATTAAAGACTTAGAGTAAACTGTGTAAAGCTTTTGGTTTAATCATTATTCTTCTTCTTAGATAAACGATCTACATCTACATGGCACCCAGAGAGCTATCAATGCGGCAAATGCTCGAGATTTTTCAAGTCGAGAGGAGGTCATTATAACCACGTGCACTACGCATGTGGTAAAGAAGCTCAATTTATCTGCCACTTTTGCCCTTACAAAGCCAAATCCAAAGGAAACTTGAAGAGACATTTGCTGATAAGGCATAGAAATAAGATTTAAATTTATTGTAGCAATTCCGTTATAGTTTCTTCATGTTTATATTCATTTATAATATTCTAGTTTGAGTAAAGTTTGTATGTTTATTTTAGATATCTTGTCAGTTTCGATTTGATAGAAGCAAAGATTATGTTTTCATAGGTAGATGGCGCATAGATGCCCAATGGCTGAGGCAAGAAAATCATCATAGTTGCGGCAGCCCGAGCACAGATAGTGCCGCCGTCTCTTGCCGTCTTATTTCTCCTTGGCACTACATGCTCTAGTTTATCAATGGCTTAAATGTGACCAAATTGTGCCATTTTCGAGAGGGAACGAACTTAAGCTTGCGTCAGTGGGACGTTAAAAAATCCCCTTTCAGCGCTATCTGTGCTTGGGCTGCCGCAAATATGTTGATTTTCCCGCCCCAGCCATTCGAAATCCATGCGCCATCTACCTATTACAACATAATCTTTGGTGCAAGGTAGTGAATTTGTGTTGCATTGCGCCAAGTCTTTGGTGTAACTGGACTGTTCTTAAATTGACAAAAAGCTGATAAAATTTAGTTTTGAATTTGAAATAACTTTAAGTGGTGTACTATATTTTTTGTATTTCAAATAGTTTGTATAACACCTTTTCTGCATTTTCTTTAATTTTTGACTTGTTAAGCAGACAAAACATAATTGAAGATTAAATTCTACATTGACCCAAATGTTATATCTTTTCAATACATACTGCTCAGTATTTAATTAGTTCAAGGTATTTTCTACTAAATTCATAATGTAAAATAAGCCAGAAGCGCCAGCCTGATCAATTAGCAAAAATATGTTTTAATTACATCATTTGTAAGTTGAAAGAAAAATAAGTGACATGTTCCTTCAAGTTTTAAACTTAGTCGATAGTACTTTCTTCATTCCTCCAGTCTATTATTTTTTCGATGTTTACGATTATTTTTACCAATTGTTTTTGAACACGTGCGAAAGTGATATTTAGATTGCTAACCTAGTGGAGCCCGTGCGTTTCTTCGTGACGCAAGATCTTCACGACTAAAACCGGGTTACAACAGGGTTTTCGAGGGTGGGGGTAACCAACCGTCTTTCCATGGAACTCGTAATGCGAGGAAAGGCTATTACTGTACCTTTTGAAAACATCGATTTGTTCCCCCACTCTGTCCCCTCACCGAGCGCCACGAAGAAACGCACGGACTCTATAAATAAAAATCTATAATAAAACTGAATCGTTAGTACTTGTAATTTGTGTTCATGAAAATCAAGTGTTTCTATTTTTTCGGTGTACAACTGAGAGTGGTTTTATTTTTGGATGTATTGCATGAACATTATATTTTTGGAATCGTCATATGTTTGTGCAGGCTTTAGATCGATGGACAAAAATATTTTGATTCTCAACAAGACCGAAACGGACAGCGAACTAACCTGACTCAAACACCGTTCAACCGCGTGATGCCATTGGACCCAACCACTTATTAATTATTATTATAATCTAGTTCTTCCGGTTCACAACGTGTCAAAACATCATAATTAGCTTGAAATATTTCGATCTCGCTGTGGAGTACCATCTTCAGTCACTGATTGGCTGACACTGAGCTACAACTAAGAGGTTAATTTACTTAGTATTATTGTAACTGTACCATTATGTACTAACTTTAAACTGTTTTTTTCAGTCACCAGTTTCGCCACTAGTCCAGTAGTGGGGAAGAGCTACCCCTGTACCAAATGCAGCAAGGTGTACAAGTCTCAGGGAGGGCTCTCCAACCATGTGAATCATGAATGTGGGATGGAAGCGAAGTTTTGTTGTCAGTTCTGTCCGTACAAGACCAAACACAAGGGAAGCCTGAAGACACATGTGTTCTGTATGCACAAAGACGTAATGCTACCAAATTAAATGATAAAAAATGAAATAATTTTAATAAATTTGGTGTGTGTATTTTGTTTGAATTTAATTTGAAACCTTTTTACAAGCTTGAAACATTACTACGTACGTTTTCAATAGCTTTTAAGTGAAAAAGAAGAACACGTCGTTCAGGTTACTTTTCACCTGATGACGGGGTTAGATTGCAGATTTCGAAACGTCGTGTTATTGTTGTTCACTAAAACACTATCGAGAACGCCCGTAATAATATTTCAACCTCGGATATTCTACCATTGTCAACAACAAACTTATGGATATGTTTTGACTGGGACTCGTGGCGTGGTCCTGTCATCCAGCTTCATGGAGGTCAGGTTTTGAGGATGATATAGGTCTATAGCGGCTCAGATAATCTCAGTGATCATCTGATGATACCCGCATCAACTCCCACCATCGTTTAGACATATCAGACCATTACCTGCGTGGTTCGGAAGTCACGTTAAGCCGTTGGTCCTTGTATTTCCATTGGCCATTGGGCTATTTATTAATTAATGACTCATTCTAAGGAAGAGTCGGCCTTAGTTTGTAACAAGACTTCACCTTATAACTCATTACTACCACTCATCACACTCATCCTTCACCACATATTTGCCTTAAAATACCTTCATGAGAGTGGTCGGCATCTCAAATAGTGATTTAGTGATATTATTGGAATCGTCATATTTTGTGGAGGCTTTTGATCGATAGACAAAAATATTATGATTCTCACCAAGACCGAAACGGACAGCGAACTAACCTGACTCAAACACCGTTCAACCGCGTGATCCCATTGGACCCAACCACTTATTATTATAATCTTGTTCTTCCGGTTCACATCGTGTCAAAACATAATAATTGGCTTGAGATATTTCGGTCTCGCTGTAGAGTACCCTGATCACTCACTGATTGGCTGAATCTGAGCTACTTGCTGTCTGCGTTCTTATTGGTGGCAGGGCTGCCAACCGTACATTGGAGCAGGTATGCCAACTGTCGATGTTCTCAACATTTGGCATACCTGCTCCAATAGGATAGCAGACAGTAAGAATCTCAGTTTCAGCAAATCAGTGACTTAACATGGTACTCCACAGCGATACCGAAATATCACAAGCTAATTATGATGTTTTGACACGGCGTGTGAACCAGAAGAACTAGATTATAGTTCCGGCCCGAAAGCCTAAGAGTTAAATTTACGTATTATGATTGTAACTGTACTAACTTTAACTTTTTTTCAGTCACCAGGTTCGCCACTAGTCCAGTAGTGGGGAAGAGCTACCCCTGTACCAAATGCAGCAAGGTGTACAAGTCTCAGGGAGGGCTCTCCAACCATGTGAATCATGAATGTGGGATGGAAGCGAAGTTTTGTTGTCAGTTCTGTCCGTACAAGACCAAACACAAGGGAAGCCTGAAGACACATATGTTCAATATGCACAGAGACGTAATGCTACCAAGTTAATTTATAACAAATGAAATAATTTTAATAAATGTGGTGTGTGTATTTTGTTCGAATTTAATTTGAAACCTTTTACAAGCTATAGTTATTTAAGTGAAAAGAAGAACACGTCGTTTAGGTTACTTTTCACTTGAAGACGGGATTAGATTCCAGATTTCGAAACGTCGTGTATCGTTGTTCACTAAAACACTATCGAAAACGCCCGCAATAATATTTCAACCTTGGAAATTCCACCATTGTGAACAAAAAACTTATGGATATGTTATGTACAGCAAAGACATTTTTTATTAGTAAATTACAGTTTTATGAGAGTAAAACATTTACCATAAGTGTAGGTTAGGAGCAGAAAACAATTGTCTAGCCCCAACACAATTTTGGATTTAAAGTTCATTTTCATGGCGGAGATCAATTTACACTAAATTATATCTTCGACTTTTCCGGACACTTCAGGAGAAGACTTCTTTCAACGTTTCGGGCAGTTGGGAAACTCCACTCGTTGTCAAGGGCTTAACCTACCCGCTCTAGGTGTTTGTACCTAACACCACAAGCATACCCTCGCAGTCCACTCAGCTGCAGGAGGCAAGTGAGTAGCGCATCCTGGTAGCGAACACTGGAGTCTAAACGGTGTCGGTTTCACAGCGATCCAACCACACGACCAATTTAAACATCGTCCAATCGTGGACCCGATTGTAAATTATTATAATTAATTTCAGCTTAAAATTTTCCTTTATGCCTTGAATAATATTTTAATTTTAAATGTTCTAACTACCTGATTAAATTTGTTTCAGCACCAGAATTTGAAGGTTTCGCACCTAGTTATAGAGCTGAGAAGAACTACCCTTGTAAAAAATGTGGCAAAATATACAAATCCCAAGGTGGACTTTCAAAACACATCAACCACGAGTGCGGTTTGGAAGCCAAGTTTCGCTGCCAGTTTTGTCCTTTCAAAACCAAACAGAAAGGCAACTTGAAAGTCCACATTTTTAATAAACACAGTGAAGAAATTGCGCAATCATAAAAATAATTGTTCTTTAAGAAGATGTTGTATTAACTTTAGAAACCCTGTAAATCAGTTGATTAATTGTGAATGAAGTTCAGTGAAAACTACTGGAAATACAAGTTGTTGTAAAATTTAGAAGAGTTTTATTGAATAACAAATACATTCTAGTTCTTCCGGTTCACACCGCGTCGAAACTTCATACTTAGATTGAGGTATTTCGGCCTCGCTGTGGAGTACCATCTTCCGTCACATTGGTTTCAGCCAATCAGTGACTGAAAATGGAACTCCACAGCGAGGCCGAAATATCTCAACCTATTTATTAAAATTGGACGCGGTGTTTACTGGAAGAACTGGATTATAGTTGTGTCACCGGCCGCGAAAGCCTAAGAGTTAAGTTTAACAGATATAACATTACTTTTCTTCGAGCATGTAAATAAGAAAATAACTTATTTCATACTAAACCAACCATAAAGAAAAATTGTACGAAAAATTCACCAACATATCATGTATTTATCACCTTTTCTTTTGGTGATGTCATTGGATGAGACTCGTGGTGTGGTCCTGTAATCCAGCTTCATGGAGGTCAGGTTTTGAGGATGATATAGGTCTAAAGCGGCTCAGATAGTCTCAGTGATCATCTGATGATACACGCATCAACTCCCACCATCGTTTAGACATATCAGACCATCACCTGCGTGGTTCGGAAGTCACGTTAAGCCGTTGGTCCTTGTATTTCCATTGGTCTTTGGGCTATTAATTAATGACCCATTCTAAGGAAGAGTCGGCCTTAGTTTGTAACAAGACTACACCTCGTAACTCATTACTACCACTCATCACACTCATCCCTCACCACATATTTGCCTTAAAATACCCTCATGAGAGTGGTCGGCACCTAAAATAGTGATTAGTGGTTAGTGGATGGGGTTAATAGTAAGTTAAGTATTAGTGGACCACTATAATCCAGTTCTACCGGTTCACACCGCGTCCAAACTTCATAATTAGGTTGAGATATTTCGGTCTTGCTGTGGAGTACAATCTTCAGTCACTGATTGGCTGAAACTGAGCTACTTGTTGCTATCTGCTATCCCATTGGTAACAGGGCTACCAATCGTCCATTGGAGCAGGGATGCCAACTGTTCTAAATATTAATTAGTAAATATAAAACACGCTTCATTAACAAGAATAACAAAATTTTAAAATAAAAATCTTCAAACCGAATTGTTAACACATATCTTTTATCAGTTCCAGGTCTATTCCAAGACGACTCAGTCATGTTCAAATGCAACTGTGGGAGAATGTACAAGTCCAAGGGGAAACTCAGCAGACATTTAACATTTGAATGCAACAAGGAAGCTACATTCTTTTGTGCATTCTGCGCATTCAAGTCCAAGAGGAAGGACAATCTTAAAGCGCATGTGGCGTTAAAACACGCTCAGATTTTGTATTAAATTTTTATACGTAACGAAATGCCGTTCGAGTCGTGAAACGATAAAATGGTCTGAAAGATGAGTTTGTTCTGTATTTGAAAAACATTTTTATGTAGCACTTGAGCATAAAATTGCGTGTATATCGTTTTTAATGCCTTGAAACATTTTATTTATGTCATAAGAGTTAGCCTTGTTTATAATTTATCTATGGATGTTTATAAAATTAGATAGTTAATGGTATATGGTTTGTATATTTTTGTTAATAATTTCATAATTGTTATTGAATTTTAAAGTTTAAAAGCCTTTATATTGGTTGGTTTCTATTACTTGTGTTGTAAATTTTATCTTATATGTTGTTTATTGCTATGTACGAGTTTTCATCAGCAACAGATTTTATTACTAGTGAACATTTAATGTTCCATTGTTGATAGTCATTCTTTTCTTATAGTATAATTTGATGTTTGTTCTTTGAGAGCGTGTTTTCAGTTTAATACAACTGTTATTGATACTTAGGTATTATTTACTTACCTATAATGACTGGGCCTGCTTTATTATACTTATGATAATTAAGGGAAATGGAACACAAAAAGAAATACAGACCAAAAGTCCCGTTTTGGGCCAAATAAAAATTCGACGATTTATTCTTTTTTGATAGTTTTCCTTATAATCTAGTTCTTCTGGTTCACACCTCGGGAAATAATTAAATCATAATAATTACTTTGAAATATTAATTCTCGCTGTAGTGTATCACCTTCATCACTGATTAGCATAATCTGAGCTTCTTGCTGGTTGTTGTCTGCTATCCTATTAGTGACAGGGCTGCCAACCGTTTATTGGAGCAGGAATGCCAATGGGCATTCCTACGCAGTTGGAACTTTGACAGCAGGGGCTCCAATGAACGGTTGGCAGGCCTGCCACCAATAGGATAACAGACAACAACCAGCAAGAAGCTTATGTTCAGTCTGCAATATGTGACTGAAGTTTGTTGCGGTGGAAAGGTCCTGGCTGACAAAAGCAAGTGGTTAGAGCTTAGTATCCTAAGAACAGAAGGTTGGTTAGCTTTACAAAAGCAACATTTCAAAGTTTTACTTTGTAGTGTATGTCGCTCTTAAGCCCGGCTGATAAACATGACTGTAAACCAATCATTTTAGCTCAAATCTTGTGGCTAATTTTCATTTCTTTATTTTTGTGGCAAATGTGTATAAGCTTAGAAGTGGTAATTCAAATTCTACGAAGGGTTTTAGCTCTACAAATTCAGTATTACAGTAATAGACGACTTAAAATTCCATCATTAAATAATTTAAATTCCCTCTTTTTACATTAAGAGTGTAATATATTCTTCAAATATGTGCAGGAGAGACGCGTGGTCATGTGTGCACCCAGTGCGGCCGCAGTTACAAGAACAAGTCAGCTTTAGGAACTCACTTGAGGTACGAATGCGGCAAAGAAGCTTCCTTCTGCTGTCAATACTGCCCCTACAAGGCCAAGAGGAAGGGGACCTTGAAGTACCACGAGGCTTTGAAACATTCCGACATTATGACAGCCTTGTCGACCATGATGCCGCAGTAGACGTTTCAAACTCATGGTTCTGAAGATAGAATGAGTATGGGTTGTCCGCAGCTGGTTTTAGTTCCGCTGCCAACCGCTCAGATAGCAGTGCGAGCTCTGCTTATTCAGCACCGCGAACCTTCCCACAACCGGATTGCAAAGTGTAACCTTTCAGAGAAGAAAAAGTGCGGAAAAATAATGCCAGGCTTTAAAAACATGGGATGTTACTGTTGAAATTAGGTTAGTTTTAATTACATTATTACACGAAAGAAGTACTTCCTGCTTATTTTAAACCTATTAGACCAATTATTTGTGAATTTTAAAATTTGTGTTATGGTTTTGATAATCAATCAAATATGTTGTGACTAATGACAATTCACGATGCTTGAGTGAATATAGCAATTGCTCATCTACAACTCATGTACTATCTCTTCCAACCTATAATGATGAGCGAACGGTTTGTATGATTGAAGAAATTTTAGTCAGTTTCTAGAAAAAACGGAATAACGCTTCGTTCACGTAAACATTTAACGTGTAAAATACAAGGCCTCCAGGTCTAAGAATCAGCGCAATTCGGAATAATCGATAACGGACCAGGTCAATAAATTATTAATGCTGAGCGATAACAGGGCAAATAAAACAATTCGACATGATCTGTCGTCGATAAAAGACGTATTGAGACATTATCTGGTATTTCATATCTGTTTTATGGCCTACGTATTGAACTCTTATTCCCCGGCTAGTTCTAGTTCCTCAGCCGCTACCCAGAAAGCGCCACCGTCCCCGCGCTTAGTACCACGTTTCACCGTACGATAGCACCACGCGTTACAAATTTCCCAGCACAACACAGAGTGCGCATTCTACCTGATATCTAATTTCGTTGGGTTTTATTTAAATAGACCGGCTCGAAGGACCAATACTGTTCCAGTGTGCATGCGGAAGAGGTTTCAGCGACGCTAGCACCTTCGTCAGACACCGGAGGGAGGAACATGGACGCGAAGCTTTCTTCTGTTGTACACGGTGTTCTTACAGAACTAAACGTAAATTCAGTCTCATGATGCACAAGAGATTTAAACATAACAAATAAATATTTACGCAATTCTGTTGTTGTGTTTTCCCCCTCTTCCGAGAAGTGTTGATGGTTAGAAAAGAAATTATATGATGAATTTATTGGATGTTTATTGATTGCTCGTCAGTTGCAATACTGAATTTTTGCAATGAAGAGCTTTTTAATTTAGAATAAAGAATTTTAGTATTCAGGCTACTTTTTCAACCTTAACTTTATGGGATTTTGCACTCTAAATATTTTAATCATCGACAACAAACTCCTTTTCTATTAAATTCTTTTCTTGATTATAGCTGGATCATCTGGCCAAGATGATCATTATATTCCTGCTCCTACTTGGGATGTGACACACCGAAAGTATTACAATAAAATAGTAAATTGTATGTCGCGATTTGTCCAAAGTAAAATATGAATAAATGTTTTAGATATCATCATCGTAGATACATCTTCAATATACAATTTCTCGCGGTTTGAAATCGATTGTTATTGCGAATAACGAGGAAGCCTCTAGTTTTATCTACAATAGTTAAGAAAATAACAGTTTACATAACATTTCCTTAAAAAACGTTTTCCATAGACCCAGCCAGCCCGCAGAGGTTCTATTGCCTGGTGCGGAACGAGAAGGGAGACTGCGGGCAGACCCACAAGAGTTCCACTGTAGATGCGGCAAATTGTACCGTCACAGGTAACACTTGGTGCGGCATCAGCGCGATAAATGCGGCAAGAATGCGGCGTACTCGTGTCCGCTGTGCGACTTCAGGACGAAGAGGAAGTCTTAATGTGAAGAGACATCTGATACTGAGACACTGAGCGATAGAAGGAGGAGCGTGAATGGTGGGGAGGTAGTGGAAGGTGGGTGGTGGGGGTTGACGAAGAAGATGAGAAGAATGAAGAACAGGAGAATGAGAAGTCGAACTTGTTACGAATTTAATATTTGTAATTTATTAAAATATCTATGAAAGCATAATAAGGTGTTATGTTACTATCTCTTTGAGGGTGCTCAGTGCCTGTGGGCCATTTTGTTTTGTCCCATAAAAACAATGTAAAAACAACCATTTTCTTGAACCACTACACAACTACACATTTCATCAGATTTTTAAAATAATTGTCATTTAAAAAAACGACAATATAACTGCAGTGACTCCGCTGATTACCTTATTCAAACGTCCATATTTTTGAATAGTAAAAACATAAAATTAAAATACAAGATATCTTCAATTTTTGGATCTGTGTTACGTTTTTATAAACAATGACTCAGCGGAATCACTGAAACATTTAATACACTTTAAAACAAAGTTTGTTTCATAAAAGTCATAAAAGGTTTCCTTAGACAATGTATGTTTTTCCATTGTTCTTATGGGACGGAATTCAAGGTCACAGTCACTACTGCGCACTCTTAATATCTGAGCAGGTTAGTTATTCCTACAATTAGTTGCTTTAATATACCAAAGTCTGTCCAGTGGCAATCCCTTTAGATTCTCCTTAGCACCGAGCAGTAAGTACATAGGTAGTGGAAAAATCTTTATACGTTTAGTTAGTTTGTTCAGCACAATCCTCCGGCAAGTGAAAGACCCGGGTTTGAGTCCCGGTTCGCTCCACTCGTTTGTCTTCAAATTTCTTCAGTTAAGAATTATTTAAGGTACATTTTGATGGGTAATCTTGACGTATGTCTGGCTTCGTATCACGCTTTGCAATTACATATCCACCTGTTTCTTGCTCCGAATTTTATTTATTTGAAAAATCTAACAGTGTTCGTTTTTTTACAGATCCAGATCGCACAGACAAGGACAGCCTTCTTTGCTCTCTTTGCGGAAGACCTTACATAATACACAAAGTTCGCATCCAAATTGTAGACAAGCAAGTGGAGATCTTTCATCAGAAGCACTACTGCGTCAATGGGACGTCTTTGGACTTCCACTGCCAATGTGGACAGATCTTTGAATCACAGAAAACTTTGGCGTACCACTTGAATTTTGATTGTGGCCAAAAGTCTTTTCCGGATTATCTGTGCCAGTGCGGGAAGGATTTCGACGATGAGTTGTCCTTGATGCATCATCTTGCCAACGATTGTGACCTGGAGTTGTCTCTAGATTTCATCTGCACTTGTGGGAAGCACTTTAAAGATCGGGACACGTTAGGTGTCCATCAAACAGAATGTCAGAAAGAACCGAAGAAGAGTTTTATTTGCTGGTGTGGAAAGCAGTATGCCGATAAAGAAGATTTGATCCGTCATCGAGATAAAGATTGTAGTATGGAGCAGAAGAGAAATAAATCCAAGAATGAGAGAAATTCCGTTGAGAATGCTCCATCGACTGAGTGGTATTGCAATTGCGGAAATTTGTTTGACAATCAGGATGAACTGTTCGATCATTTGGCCGACTGTATGATCATCAAGCGCAAGAAATACGTCTGCAAACATTGCCGTAGACAGTTTGAAAACAAGGCTATTTGCAACAATCACGTGACAATTTGTGAAGCTGGACTGGTAAAAGATAAATGCGCAAAGTCTTGTAGTAGCAATACAATTCGTTGTGAGTGTGGTTATTTTTTCCAAAACGTAGAACACCGACGACGACACAAAGAAAGATTTTGCAAACTTAGGTTTTCTGGAGATACACCATTACCAACATCAAAAGAAAGTGCTACGACTGAAAATAGTTCTGAGCTCAAGAAAAAAGAAGAAACCCTATTAAAATGTCAATGTGGAAAAGTTTTCAAATTTGCAATAGATCTGGCTGCTCATTCTAAAGTATGCCGCTGCAAAAATTTGTAAGAGTTTCAAAGGCTTTGTATTATACAAGAAGTCTCGTGCCCAAGGACAACCCGTAAGGAATAAAACATGTCTACCGTGAACCTGACAGAGTCATCCAAAATCTCTATAACCACCAAATAATTTATGCATGTTTTCAAAAAAATGTTGATCTTTTCTTTGCAAAATCAACTAGATTTTAATAGTGTCTGTGTTGCCAAACTTTAGATTTGATTGTCGTACGTTTTAATTACGTGTTTAATTAGTTTTAATAATGTCTATTTGCATGTAAATAAATTTGATTTGTTGTTTGTTAATCGTCACACTGAATTTATGTTTAGTCAGTGTTACGATTATAATGAGGATGAAAATAAAGATTCGTTTTATGTTTAATCTCATCTTCATTGAATTACTCCTCCTAAAATCCTGTTCTTAAACGTGTTTAAGAAGGAAACGATTAATTAATAAATAATTATTAAGCTTAACTCTTAGGCTTTGGTAGCCGGTGTCACAACAATAATCTAGTTTTTCGGTTCACACCGCGTCCAAACTTCACAATTAAGTTGAGATATTTCGGCCTCGCTGTGGAGAATTATTTTCAGTCACTGATTGGTTTCAGCCGACCAACCAGGGACTGAAGATGGTACTCCACAGCGAGACCGAATTATCTCAACCTAACTATGAAGTTTGGACGTCGTGTGTACCGGAAGAACTAGATTATAAATAATTATTAGTTTACGGCTTCAAATTAACTAATATTTAAAAGTATAATACATAAGCCTTTCGATTAGTAATGCTGTCATCGTCAGATAGCCTCAAAAATTCAATGTAGTTATCAAACATTTTTCTATAATTAAAAACCGAAATAGGCTGAATCAAGCATAACTGTGTTTTGCTCTAAAGTGCAAAACAATCAACTTTTGATTGGAATTTAGGTAGCTGGTGAGTTATTTTTGCTGATACTTCCTTAGTATAAGTTCAGCTGTACTGCATAACGTTAAGCTAATTTAAACTTGACTACATTAAGTACCCATCAACTTCACTATCAAAAAAAGTAATAATTGACTTTAACGAGGTGAAGTAAGGAAGTTACAAAGTCCTCTTTACCACTCAACATCGTCCTTTACCTACCGTCACTTAACAAATTGTCATGGTGTCTGCGGGAATCGACCCGCGCCACCGGAGCCATAAGCTCCGGAGTCGCGCACGAAAACAACCTCCACCAGTCCGTTAAAGACTAAGACTATAAATTTCAGTTCCAATTTAACCATTAGCAAACAAGAAGGTTTAGTACCAACACTCATTTCTCTTACAGACTACAAAGTCCTCTCCACCACTCAACCTCGACCTTTACCTAGCGTTATTGACAAATAGTTAGTGAAGTTAGCGGGAATCGAGCCTGCGCCTCAGGAGTGATGATGTTCGGAGGTGCTAACGACACAGCTCGACCTTTACCTAGCGTTACGTCTATTGACAAATAGTTAGTGAGGTTAGCGGGAATCGAGCCTGCGCCTCAGGAGTGATGATTTCCGGAAGCGCTAACGACACAGCTCGACCTTTACCTAGCGTACCGTAAAGATACTTAACAAATTGTTATTGGTGACTGCGGGGGTCGAGCCCGCGCCACTAGAGTGATGTCCTCCAGGAGCCCGCTAAAGACTAAGCCTAAATTAATTTCAGTTCTAATTTAAGAACGTCCAAGACTAACACTCATTTCTCTTGCAGACTACAAGTCCGCTGTGGCTCTGAACGCTGACGGCGCCCCTGTGTTCAAGTGCCTCGCCTGTGGACGCATGTACAAACACCAATCAACACTCGCCAACCACCAGAAGTACGAGTGTGGCAAGGATCCGTCGTTTCTGTGTCCGTTCTGTCCCTACCGAGCCAAGCGCAAGACGCACCTCAAGTCGCACACGAAGAGTAAACACCAGGTTATGTTCTAGCGGGGAGAAGTTACGTGACTTTACAGTAACCTCGTGACGCTGCGTTAGACGATGTTACAGTTCGTCAGGTTTAGCATGGCCCGTGAGATGCGCTATAGGGCCATAAGCGGCCAGCAGGAAATCTCAAGGCCACTGGCCATGCTACACCTAACGAACTGTACAGGTGACGTAATCTTTAGGTAGGTAAGTTGCGCGTGGATGCCACATGGCTGTGGCAGGAGATTCAATACTGTTTCGGCAGCCGACGTACAGATAGCGCTGCGAGGGAATAATTTTAAGACCCACTGACGCACGCGCAAGTTTGTTCGTTCTGAAAATCGCACGATTTGGTCACATTTAAGTAATTGACATCGGACAAACTCGAGCTAGTCGAACTGATGGGAGGGGAGACGGCAAGAGATAACAGCGCTCGCAGCGCTATTTGTGTTTGGGCTGCCGCAACTATGTTGATTTTTCTCCCTGAGCCATGTGGCGACATTTATGCGCTATCTGCCTACCATAACGTTATCGTTTCTGTGACGCAATGTCATGGTAGTTTTGTTACAGTGTTGTTGAAGAAATTGTCATGTGAAGTTACAGTTGAAACGTTACGAGACGTTACAGTTATTACGTTACATGACGTCACAGTAGTAGGGTTACATTATACCTATATGTGATATTGTACTGTTTACGTTATTTGAAGTTGTTATTGTAACGTTACGTAAGTTTTAGCAAAGATAATGTTACGATAAGTAGATTGCGCATAGAGATCACGTTGTTTTGGCGGCAAAATCAACATAATTCGGCAGCCCAAACACAGATAGCGCTGCGAGCTCTGCTGGCTCTCGCTGTCTTTTCCCTCCCAAGGTTCTACATGCTCGAGTTTGTCCAACGTCGATTCCTTAAATGTGTCCAAATCGTGCGATTTTCGAGATAGAACGACATTGCGCGCGCGTCAGTGGCTCTACATATCTAAACTAATTCCCTTGGAGCGCTATCTGTGCTTGAGTTGCCGTAACTATGTTGATTTCTTGCCTAAGCCAATCGGCATACATGCTCAATCTACCCTCCATAAGATTATCTTTGGTACTACTTTTAGGGTTGAGGTTGTACCTCAATAAAAGACGGTGACATTTACAGCTAGCTCATTTTCGAATTACCTGAAGTACCTCTTCTATAATATTAAGGTTGTATATTTATTTTCACATTCCAGTAATGTCTTAGTTGAGAAGTTGTCTTTAGGGAATTTCAGAAGAGTTGTCTGTTAAAAGCGGGGCTTAAAATAATCTGCAAGCACAGACAATAGAACGTATACGGAGGTATAACCCAAAGCTACGCTCGAAATGTTAGTTCAATTACAACATCCATCACCGAGCACTGTTGCCACTCTCCCTCTGCACGATATGGCAACCTCATTTGGTGATGGATTTGACGACGACATTTCACAACCTTTCCCTATCCGTTTGGACCTCTGATGACGCTCTATTATCAGTGATGCATGGTTTCGAAATTTCGCCGTGGACCTCTCTCCTGACACCTACTTTAAACAATGTTTAAAAGGCAAATGAACGCTTTTGAAACAAATATTATACCTCCAAGGCCTCATTGTATTTTTTTAATAACTAAGATATTCTATTATTGTTAAATGTTGACGATTTTATGCATGCGACTAAAAATATATTTATGTTATTGTTTTTATATTATGTATATATATTTACATTTGTGTAAAATGGAAGATCTGTTGTTATTTAAGTTATGTTAGCGCAAATAAGACAAACTGTTATGAAACGGAACATTCCTAATTTTATGGTCATGGGTTTGTCGGTAACTGAGAGTTCGCGAAAATGATCTATGGTAAGTTCGACAGATTATATTACCGTGGGGAAATGTAGCACCATATTATTTTGCAATAAGTGCAATATTTTTAATGATTAAATAATATTGAATATAGGTTTTTGATTTTGCATTTTTTAAATATATTACCAGATTTATATTTCAAAATGAATAAGAGCCTTAATAGAAATAAGAGTTTTAAATGCATATTTTCAATACTATTGTTACTTGATTTTAGTTAAAAACTACTGTTAATAGTTTTGTCATGTTATATACTTTTTTTAGAATTTTAAACAAATATTTTAATTATTCATTGCAAATGTTGTGCCTTTATAATATTACACGTGCCTTGTTTTTAAAGGTGGAAGCTTTAGGGATATTATGTAGTTTAATAGTTTATGTAAATTGAACAAATATTTATAATATTGTTATGAAATCAGTTAACTAAATAGATTGGGGGATGGGTAGTTATAGGGTTGTTGATGTTTGATATAATATAATTGTTTATTTGTTGGAGATATATAGATTATTTTGTATACAGTTGTTTATCAAAGAGTTGTATATTTTTTTATTAAATGGTAAAATTGGTGATATTGTTGTCATCATTTCCTTATGTGTCATCGCAGAGCACAACGTTTGTATTGGTTTTTCTTATAATATTTATTACCTTCTCACAGGAAGTATCCTAGGCATCACCTACCAGTGATTTTGAAACATAAAATATCTAAATATTGTTAGCTATTTAGTAATCAAGATGAAAATGTTTTTGTCCAATTCTCCAATATGAATTCTCCTGATAAGTCTTTCACTTTTCCATCGACATTTTCTTACGTTTACTTTCCTTGACCAAATCACCACCCGAAAGTTCCTCAACTGCCTTAAATAAAATTTCCCTCCTCGGATCCTTCTAAGTTACTCTGATGATCATTGTTCTAAAGTGAAGTTATGTTTTTGTTCAGTTTACTTTGATCTTTCATGGCTCTTTCCCTCAAGCAACTCTTCCAAGTCTGCTCTTCTTCCTACGACTTCTATCCAATCGAAAAATTTCCTTTTCGGTCCTCCATGCGGACTCTTTTTACCGATATGTTATGGCTTAAGTAAAGTTCCTAAAATTCATTTTCATGTTCCTAAAATCGCCAATTATTCCAAAAATGTCCCTTTCAATCAGAAAACAGCTTCTTAATGGACATTACTTAATAAATTCAAACTGTAGTACGATCAATCGAACACCTTTTATTTGTTCGTGAGGAATTTCAGAGACAATGTTTTCAGAGAAACTATTGTTGAAGACATTTTCCATCGTTAGTGAGCAAGATTATCACGACGTTTCGGGATCTGCAATCTGATCCCGTCTTCAGGTGAAAACGGGATTGTACGACCCGACCCCTTTGTTATTTAAACAAAGAATTCCATGTTTGTGTCTCGCCAGAAAATATAAGTGGCCTGTTTGAACCACAACTTATTTTTTTTTCTCTATCAAACCAACATATTCCCAAATAGATTCTTTTGACCTATTTTGTTCGTTCTTTAGGTTTCTCGGACACGAGCAAGGGCCACGTTTGTGACTGCGGGCGCCGCTACAAAAACAAAAATCACTTGATCCGACATAAAAAATTCGAGTGCGGTCAAGCCCCGAAATTCTTCTGCCCAATCTGCAACTTCAAGGCGCACAGGAAAGATAACCTTCACCAACACATGGCCTTGAAACACTTGCGCCTGAGTCAACCAGAGATAAGCTCCTTTCGATAAAATCTTGTATCGATCTTTAAATTAACTTCAATTCGATCTTTGAATCTATTTTTAAATTGATTTGTAAAACGATTCTTGAATCGACCTTTGTATCGATCTTTGAATTGATCTTTGAATTCTTTGTTTGAAGTTTGTTCTTGACGATTATAGAATTTCTCAGGTTCAAATATTGCGTTTAAGAAGAACACCTTCGGTGTTACAAAAAACGTGCGTAGTAGGATTTCAACCTCCAAAATCTACTATTTTCCATGTGAAGTAATTAGCATTAAAAGTTTACAAAATGATTAATGAAATGTCTCATTTTTCCAATGTCCAGTTCATACAAGTTCATCAGGATCATGTTTTCTTACGGAATGTAGGCAAAATTTAACCATGAGAAACGCCAAGTTCGCATGATAAATATTTTATAGAAAAATAATAAATATGTTTTATTATTTTTTAAAATTCAATTAGATATTACTTTAGAAGAGATAAAAAAGGGTCAAATAAATGTACTCCTTCAACGTAAAGTATTCATGTTTTAAGTTTTCGTAATGAAGTTTACCCTTTTATTAGTTATTCTGGATAGAGTTCTAAATCTAACTCAAAACTATACTCTAGTTCTTCTGGTTCACACCGCGTCCAATCTTCATAATTAGGTTGAAATGATGGCTCACTGATGGCTGAAGATGGTTCTCCACAGCGAGACCGAAATATTTCAACCTAATTATGAAGTTTGGACGCGGTGTGAACCGGAAGAACTAGATTATTTATAGTTGTGACACCAGCCGCGAAAGCCTAGAGTTAAGATCTAACTCAAACGTCTTGATTATTTAAAATTTTATATTTTAACATCCTCCCCAAGTCAATACCAACTCTTGAAACTCCAGGCAAACTAGTTCTTTATAAAACAGAATAAACCTCCAAAATCCCAATCCTCACAACAACTCACAACAACAACTCAACAACTCACAACGCACTCTCAGCGGAACCGTGGCAAGTTGGTGTCGCGCGCGAGAGCTCCGGTGTTGCGACTTCAATCCCCACTTTTACCACTTACAATTTGTAAATTGAAGATAGGTAATGGGCGAGATTAATGGTAGTTCTCTAGGACTTCTTCTCGTTAAAACAAGACAAACTTTACTTTTTTCACAAAATCCAACCAATGATAAATTCGCTTTTCCACAGAGTTTTCAAGCCTGACCAGACAATTCCTGTGTGCTTGCGGCAGTTCTTACAAACACAAGAGAGGGCTCTCCCAGCATCAGAAGTATGAGTGTAATCAGGAACCTCAGTTTGGATGTGATCATTGCGTATACAGGGCGAAGAGAAGAACACATCTGAAGTCCCACTTGGCGTTGAGGCATGGGATCACCCTGGAGTTGTAGATGGATAAGTCAGTGGATGAGTTGTAGTTGGATAAGTCAGTGGAGGAGTTGTAGTTGGATAAGTCAGTGGAGGAGTTGTAGTTGGATAAGTCAGTGGAGGAGTTGTAGTTGGATAAGTCAGTGGAGGAGTTGTAGTTGGATAAGTCAGTGGAGGAGTTGTTGAGTTTTAATTTTAAAGACAATTTTGTTTCTACATTAGCTTGTAGATCCTATCTTTTCACACGATCTGTTTCGTGCAGTTGTTGCCCATGATCAAGTGATAACAATTTTGTTGTTATTAATTTATAAGGTTTCCGGCTGTTGAGAGTCATCCTCAGTAGCTGTTTGACTGGCTGAGACAAGCTACAAGCTACTGAGGATGACTCTCCACAGCGAGGTAGAAACGTTTAGCAGTATTTGTTTTTCAACTGTGACACGGTGTAAACCGAAAGCCTTAGATATCAATAATGACATCGGCCGCGAAATCTTAAGAATTAAGAATTTTGTTGTTCCTTTCTTTTAATTTTGTTGTTGACGATTGTAGAGTTTCTAGGTTGAAATATTGTTGAGAAGGTTTCCATCTTCTTTTGTGAACAGGAAGAAGAACACGGCGATTCCGTAGTTGGAATTTGAACTTAGGCTAGCTCATTTTTCTACTGTTTTGTAAACTATGATTTCCGGTTTCAGGACCTATTTTAAGTTAATTACCTTCTTTGTAGCCTGGAGATCCTGATGAAACTTAGATGCTAGATGTGGTGCTGACGATCGTTTCGGGATCATAAGACCATCTTCAGAGTTCAGTTTAGTGATCGTGCTCTGAAGATGGTCTTATTAGACCGAAACGATTGTCAGCACCACGTCTAGCATCTAAGTTTCATCAGGATCTCCAGGCTACATGGAAGGTAAATAATACTGTTTTGTGTTATGTTTTAGGTTAGTTTTTACCCGAAGATGGAATGATATTTCAGATTCCGAAACGTCGCGTTTTCTTGTTCACTATGAAACTTTAGAAAAGTCCAGAATAATTTTCAACCTAAGAAATTATGTTGTTGCAAACATAAAATTGGTTATTTCTCAAAGAATCGTGCAAATTGCATTGTACTTGATCTTATTTTTATTTGATATTAAGCAACTCCATCTGGTTAAGCATTGTCCGCCAAATAAATCATTAATTTAAACTGATGGCAGTAATTTTTATTTAGTTTATTTTTGTGGCGTCTTCTGTTACCGTTTTTTACACAACGAAAGGTTCTAGTTATATTAATAATCATGCACTAGTGACTCAAATTTTATTTGGCGTGTATGAATAGTGTTATAATTCAATCAGTATTATTAAGTTAAGTTGTAGAAAATAAAAAAGACATATTTATCTGTTTACCTATTTGTCTTCCTCAGTAAGTTTCATAATCCAAAGAAGCTACATTATTGTAATGTTACTTAAACATTGTCTCCTATATTGAAACATTCAAATACAAATAGATCATACGATTAATTATGCAGTTGTTCCTGTTCTGTTCACATTGCGTTTTAAGATTATAATAATTAGCTTGAAATAGTTTGGTTTTGCTGTGAAGTACCATTTTCAGCCAATCAGGTTTAAGCATCAAGGTTTTGGCCAATCAGCGACTGAAGATGGTACTCCACATCGAGTCCGAAATATTTCAGGCTAATTATTATGATCTTTTGATGGTGTGTGAACCGGAAGAACTAGTTCAATCTAGATTTTAGTTGTGATACCGGCCGCGAATGCTTAAAAATAAGTATACGTTTGATTGAAAATGTATAAGGGAATTATGGTTCGAACTAAGGGAAAAGTTCATAAAATCATCACTTACATTTATTATGTCCTAATTTATCCCTACGGTGTTAGTCTGTCAGTAACACATTTTCCCAGACGTTTCCGATCTTCATTTGACGTGAAATCTTAATCGAATTCAGTAATCTGTTGACAAATCAAATTCTAGCTCACGAGTTCGTCCTATGTCCATTAAATTTATAATTACATTGTCAATTAAAAAACAAACAAGTTAAAAAATACTCAACCTTTTGTGAAGATAACGATTTAGTTTGTTCATACAAAGTTCAACAATGTTCCATTTTGTTTACAGCGCTGTTCAGATTCACCAAGAAGTTCACTTGTGACTGCGGCAGTTCGTACAAACACAAAAAAGGACTTCTTCAGCATCAAAGATACGAATGCAATCAAGACCCTCAATTCCTCTGCAATATTTGTCCTTTCAAATCAAAGAAAGGAAAACCTGACGAAACACATCGCCGTGAAACACACAGCTGCCTTCACTGGCAAAACAGCTGATATGTTCTTGTTCCCTTTGATTTGAATCATGCATTCACTGGCAAAACACCTGATATGTTCCTGTTCCCGTTCCCTTTGATTTGAATCATGCCTTCACTGGCAAAACAGCTGATATGTTCTTGTTACCTTTGATTTGAATCATGCATTCACTGGCAAAACAGCTGATATGTTCTTGTTCCTTTGATTTGAATCATGCCTTCACTGGCAAAACAGCTGATATGTTCTTGTTCCCTTTGATTTGAATCATGCCTTCACTGGCAAAACAGCTGATATGTTCTTGTTCCCTTTGATTTGAATCATGCCTTCACTGGCAAAACAGCTGATATGTTCTTGTTCCCTTTGATTTGAATCATGCCTTCACTGGCAAAACAGCTTATGTGTTCTTGTTCCCTTTGATTTGAGTCATGCCTTCACTGGCAAAACAGCTGATATGTTCTTGTTCCCTTTGATTTGAATCATGCCTTCACTGGCAAAACAGATGATATGATCCTGTTCCTTTTGATCTGAGTCATGCCTTCACTGACAAAACAGCTGATATGTTCTTGTGTACTTTGATTCAAGTCATTTGTTGTTCCTATTTTGAAGAAAAAAAATAATAAAAGATACTTTACCCTAAATGCACTATTTTGTTTGCCTTAGTGCTGTGTTATTATGAAATCGTAATATTGTGACAAACGTTTAAGTTTTTATGTTTTTTGTTTAGGTCTGTTGTAGCTTTGTTCAATACTGCTTTAAATTTCATCTTAAACACTTGTTGTACCAGATCATATGTTCGTGCTAATTTATTACGTTTGTTATACACTTCAAAACAAAGTTTATTTCATAAAATCCAGATGAAAACTGTAGGCGTGAAGTGTTCCAAGAAAATGCATGTTTTACATTGCTCTTAAGCGACGAAATTCAAGGTCACGGCCACTGCAGCGCACCCTGATGTGAGCCAGAGTTAATTTAATATTTCTGAAAACCTCAACAATTTATTTCCTTGAAGTTCTTCCTCTCTCTAATCACTTCACGTCACTGTTTCCAGCCCGCTACAACTCGACTGACAGGCAGTTCCCTTGTGATTGCGGGAGAAGGTACAAGAACAAGAAACATCTACAGGAACACCAACGCTACTCTTGCGGCAAAGAACCGACTTTCTCCTGCAGCTTTTGCGATCTCAAGTTCAAGCGACGCAGCACTCTCAACTCCCATGTGATGTTTAAGCATAGCTTCGCGTGAACTCTGAAAAAGATGTTTTTGTGACTCAAAACAAAAACACATGACGGATTACATAAAAACAACTTCCCTGCCGTCACATCGCCCAGTTTTTAGTCTTGCGGCAGGTCTGCTAGCTGTTCTTTGTCATTAGAAGAAGTTTTGATTAGCGGATCCGTGGCGGATTGGTATCGCGCGCGACTCTGGAGCTGATCACTTCCGGTGGCGCGGGTTCGATCCCCGCAGTCACCACTTACAATTTGTAATGTGACTATACGGTGACGCTAGGTAAAGGTCGAGGTTGAGTTGTCGAGAGGACATTGTAGTCCTGACTTTGCCTCGTTAAACAAGACAAACTTTACCTTTGTTTCGGGATTAAAAAGGATTTTATCCAGCAAAATAGTTGAACGGATCGGTATCGCGCAAGACTCCGGAGCTGATCACCTCCGTGACGCGGGTTCAATCCTCGCAGTCATCACTTACAATGTGTAATGTGACTATACGGTGACGCTAGGTAAAGGTCGAGGTTGAGGGGACTTTGTAGTCCTGCTTCGTTAAACAAGACAAACGTTACATTTTCTTTAGCATAGGATTAAAATGGATCTAAATTAGCATACAAATTGTCAAACGGAATGTATTTTCTCGTCCTAGTTTATTGCTCAGTTTGAACTTTTCGATCGAGTACCAAACACCCGAAAAGAAAGTTTTATTCCCATTCCGATATGAACTTTAGAAGGGACGTAAAACCTTGGTTTTACGGATATCCTACCCAATGATAAATTCGCACCTATACAATTATAAATAGCCGTTCTTCTTGGTTGTAAAATTGTTCGTACTGAGCCAAAACTTCAAATCTAAAAAGTGACGTGATATTACGTAAATGTTGGAATATGCCTTTGTAAACAAACATGTGTAAATTGTTTCCGTTTTAAAAATCATTTTATTTAAATAAATTTAACTTTTAGGCTTTCGCGGCCGGTGTCACAACTATAATCTAGTTCTTCCGGTTCACACCGCGTCAACACATCATAATAATTAGGGTGAAATATTTCGGTCTCGCTGTGGAGTACCATCTTCAGTCCCTGATTGGCTGAAACTGAGCTACTTGCTGTCTGCTGGGCCTTCTTATCTCCTATTGGTGACAAGGACCTCAGTAATTGGTGACATCCTTATCACAAATAGAAGGAGATAAGCCCAGCTGGGACTAGTGCTTCCAGCAGACCAAATATTTCACCCTTATGATGTGTTGACTTGCGACCGGAGGAACTAGATTATAGTTATTTAAATAAGTTGTCTTTCAACATAGCCATTCTTACACTATAAAAGACATTGAAGAAGACCCTTTTAAACGTCTTATTTTGCTCTCATTTATTGATATCGACGTAGCTAATTCGTCTAAAGTTGAAAAAATGTTCCAAGGATGTTTTTACGCCAATTTGATCAGGATGGAATCCTCTTAGCAGATAGTTTTATCATGACCTGGTGTTTGTCTGGTCTTTAAACGGGAGAAATGTCCAATCCAAACAGTTTACGCGACAAATAGTATATTTCATCACTAGGTCCTAAAGTGACAATTTTTGACAGGAGGTCAAGTTAAAGTCTAAGGTGCAGCCGAGGTTTTTATAGGTTCCTAGTTATTGTTCGCTAAGCATTTCTTTTAAATATTAAAGAATAGTGAAGTATTTTTAAATATAAGTATTTTTAAGCATCGTTCTATTTCTAGTCTTGGCACTGCCTAGTCTTTATTTACGCATGTAAGGTTAATACTGACTTAAATACTTAATACTGATTTAAATGTGTAATTATGTTTCCGTTACCATTAATTTTGTTGTGATTCAAACCAAAACGTAGATACGTATATAATTAGGCTTTATTCTTCTTGAACTTGTGATATAACATAGCCTTTGGTCTATGTTAGGATATAGGGTTAGTCCTGAAATATAAACACTAGTCTAAAAGGTTGTATCAATACTTTTATATAAGTAATAATATTCTTGCGATAGGAATTTTAAAATATATAGTTACGTATACGTAAGAATTTGGTACATTTGTTAAAAATAGTTAAGCTTTTTACCTCGCTGTAGCCTTAATTTAAGATGCGATATTAAAATATCCATTGAACTGATTTATTTTACGGTAGGCTTAAGCAAGATCTTTCTCAAAGCCAAAGATTATTTAATAATAATTTCTACCATTGAATGTTGATAAATTGTTTTGTAAATAAAAACAAAGTTACGATATTTGCATTTAGTTTGATTTTACTCGTATATGTATATTTTCCAAAAATCCCACAAGAAGAAGATATTTTAAAACGCCTTTTACTGAAAAATTGTGCAGTTTTTTCATAATTAAGACCTTTTTCAATTTTTGACCATGTCCTCAAACGCAGTTTGAATTATCAAACGTAGTTGTATACTCTGTAAAGTCTTAATCAAGCTGCAATTTTTAGAACTTCCCCAATACCTCACCACCTTAATCGAGCTTTTCTGACGACATTTTCAGAAATCTTCATACACGTGTTCTAAATTTTAAAACCTTAAGAAGTTGTCCTATTTTAATTTACAATTCTTTGATTTCTAAAAACACAATTTGGACCCAAAGATTGCCCCCATTATTTTAGTGCTTGCCATATGTTTGAAAGCCTATTTTGTCAAATTAACATTCTGTTACTATTAAAGACTACGTTATGGTAGGTAAATTGGACATAGACGCCACATGGCTGAGGCAGAGTTGCGGCAGCCTAAGCACGCCATCTCTTGCCGTCCATCTCTCCTCTCGGCACCACATGTTCCAGTTTGTCCAACTTCAATTACTTAAATGTGACCAAATCGTGCGATTTTTCAAGTACGAACAAACTTGTCCGAGACTCTTAAAATAATTCCCTCGCAGCGCTATTTGTGCTTGGGCTGCCGAACTAGGTTAATTTTCCAGACTCAACAATGGTATCTATGCGCAATGTAGTAAGGATAATCCAATCTTTGATTCTTTGCAAATCTGAGACATTAAGACCCATAAAATAAGTAAAGTAGTAAGCTTATAGAAAACTTTCATTCGTTTCCAGCAGACTTCATGACTAACGATGATGGCAAGTTCGTCTGTCTCCAATGCGGCAAAGGCTTCACGCACAAGCGAGGGTTGACCGAACACCTGACCTTCATATGCGGCAAGGAGCCGCAGTTCAGCTGTGAGATCTGCGACTACAAAGCCAAGAGGAGGAACAACCTCAAGCAACACATGGTGCTGAGACATACCGCGGAAGCGCTGAGGCTGAACACAACTCAGCAAATAAGGAAGAACTAGATGAGAACGAAGGCGTAAGTGAGTCACGACTGTCATCTGAAGCTAACTGATGATGTCTAACACAATTTAGACGAAACGCTTTGTGTTTTAAGTAATTAAAACATGTTCAGTGGTTTTCATCCAAAATATTTTTTTATTTGAAACACCATCTCAATTCTGATGACCATCATCTATACTCGATTGATCTAAATTTGATGCTAATCTAGTTGTAGATGACAAGTTAGTTTTTCTTAACTCTTAACCTTTCGCCGCCAGTGTCATCACTAAGATCTAAGGCTTTCGGTTTACACCTCAGAGTCATCCTCAGCAGTCTACCAGCTACTGAGGATGACTCTCCAAAGCGAGGTCGAAACGTTTAGCAGTATTTGTAATTCAACTGTGACGCGGTGTAAACCGGAAGCCTTAGATCTTTGTGACAAGTTCTAATCTCTCTTCAACAACTTCTAGAGTCTTCTCTTGATCTCTTCTTGACCTTGACCATATGATTCACTCAATCATTTCTCCATCCCACAGGGAAGCTGCCAATGACGGATGACGGAAGGTTTCTCTGTGTCCAGTGCGGCAGTGGGTTCAAGTACAGACAAGGAGTGTACGAACACCTGAAGTTCGTCTGCGGAAAGACTGCTCAGTTCGCTTGTGAATTCTGCCCGTACAAAGCCAAGAAGAAGAACAACTTGAAGTCTCATCTTGTGTTGAGACATCCGGAGAGCTTTCAGTTGTAGTGGTGTTGAATTTGACGTGCTTGAATTGTCATCTTTAATTTAATCTAACGGCGTTAAAGTGGGTTATTTCATTGTTTTAAAACTTATATAATAATTTTAAAACTATTACGAGTTGAAAACTATATTTTATTTGGATTAAAATTATAAAAACTTTGCTCTACCTGTTTTGGTAATACAATTTTTAAGTCCTTACTTTCCTAGCAGGTAATCTATAAAATTTCTCATCCAAGTCAGTACTCTTATATTTGAAGATTGGTTAACCAGACTTGCTTTCATACAAGATAGATGTTGTGAGTGAGTTAATGAACGAATTACTATTGGTTTTATTTTTCAAGGGTAGGTGATAAACTATGCTTTCCCATGTTATGTATTTTTTTACCTATGTATTTTTTGATCTTGCTGTGTCAACAGAACTTTGAGTAATATTTCATATATGATGACATAAGACTGTGATATTTTATTTGCCGCTATATTTCCACTGATTGCTTTATTATTTGAACATTAAATGGGCAGCTATAATCTAGTTCTTCCGGTTCACAACACGTTAAAACATCATAATAATTGGTGTAGACCACCGTCATTCACCAAAACCATTATTTATTTAAACAATACATTGTGATAATCTTTTATTTATGATGTTTTGAGGCGGTGTGAAATAACTTGATTATTGTTTTGACCCCAGCTGCGAGAGCCTAAAAGTTAAGTAGATATTCACACTAAGTTCTATGTCAACTATCAAATCTTTTGTCATCAACGAATAAAATGATTGCATCAATGACTATTTATTGGACAAAAACAATTATAAAGCTCGTGAAGATTTGCATAACAAACAAATGGGACTCGTGGCGTGGTCCTGTAATCCAGCTTCATGGAGGTCAGGTTTTGAGGATGATATACGTCTAAAGCGGCTCAGATAGTCTCAGTGATCATCTGATGATACCCGCATCAACTCCCACCATCGTTTAGACATATCAGACCATCACCTTCTTGGTTCGGAAGTCACGTTAAGCCTTTGGTCCTTGTATTTCCATTGGTCATTGGGCTATTAATTAATTACCCATTCTGAGGAAGAGTCGACGAAATAAAAGTTGTATTTGAACAGTGCCAAAGATCTATCTGAAACCTTAGTTTGAGCGCCTCCCTTAATGTGTGTGATACAGTTGATATCTTTACAGACTGATGGTTCAATCACGAAAGTGTAAATTTGTTATGGCAAGATTAAGTAAATAAAAGTATAATTACATGTCATTGAAAAATTAGATGCAAGATACTGCTGTATTTTTCAATGTTAGATAGTTCTTAAATTTAAAACCACCTCAAAACTTCATTTGTCGATGTTGTCATGTTGAACACTTTGAATTAAATACTGGTCCTTGTTTGTTATAGACAATTTTCCATGAAGTTTAAGTAACGTTATTTTGTTTTAAGACATTTTGTTATTCTTCATTATAGATAATGTGATATGTGTATTGTACACAAACTAGAACTAAATGTGCAATTTGAAATTAAATAAACTTGTTGGTCTTTATTTTAAATGAAATTCAATGTTAATACCTTTTCTTCTATAAATTTGTTTAGCGATATGATGGTCTTGGTGAAGATGGAATCATTACATAATTGTTTGGTGGCATCTCGACATCTTCTGTTGAAAATTGAGTATTTTTACCAGCCGATAAGATGCCACCAAATTATTATATAAACTTGTTTTTCATTTTTATCAATGAAGGTTAGTTATCCACACTACAAAAACTGATATTTTACTGGTTAGTGTATTTGAACTCTAAGATTAATTCCTTATGCTGTACTTTCATTACATAATCGTCGAGTCTATTATATAGCAAACGTAATGTTTTGGTAAGTAGATTGCTCATAGATGCCTCATGGTTGGGACAGCGAAATTAAGATAGTTCGGCAGCCCAAGTACAGATGGCGCTGTCGTCTCTCGCTGTATTTCTCCTCCCTCGGCTTAACATGCTCTTGTTTGTCCGATGTCGATGACTTAAATGTGACCAATACGTACGATTTTCGAGAAAGAACGAACTTTTAAAAGCATTCCCTCGCAGCGCTATCTGTGCTTGGGCTGCCGCAACTATGTTGATTTTCCGCCTCAACCATGAACATTTACAAGAATAACTTTTAGCATTTCACTTTTAAAAGTATTGATAACCGTTTTTCTTCTCCAGTTCCGCCGATGACAGCTGATGGGAAGTACCTCTGCACCGGATGTAGCAAGACATACAAATACAAGCACGGCCTTGCCGAACACCAGAAGTTCCAGTGTGGAAAGCCTCCACAATTCTTCTGCCCGCACTGTGACTACAAAGCCCACAAGCAAGGAAGTCTTAAATCCCACATGGCCTTGAAACATCTGCATCTTCCAACGCAGATCTAATGAGAGGTTAAAGGTGTTCTTTAAGTGCACGAGTTGTAGTTCTTCAGTGCGTAGAACCATCGATTTCACACTACTATTTCTCTTACTCTCTAATGGTACTAGTATCGCTGTACAGTTGTTGTGAAGAACTATCAAGATATTTAAATAATTTACGTTTAGTTATAGTTGTGAAAATATTTATGATGCATTAGTTTTAATAATGTTGAAGAATCTCGATGGTGTTTGAAAACTCGTTGGTTTGAAAATAACTACGGTGTAGATCGAGAGTTTATAAATGCATCGAATCTTAGTTTAGAACAATTATCTCAACTTGATAACTACTTTATTTTTAGCGAACAAATATTGTCAATATATCTATATATTGTGTTTTTGAGAACTTATGTTGTTGTATTTATTGGTTCGGTTCCTCTGCAATTTTAGTAGTTTTTGTTTAATCAATTGCTTAAAGTACATTTCTTACATTTAGTTACAAACTGATCATGTATTTACAAATAAAATATTTGAAATTTGATTAGATATATCATTTTTCTTCTCACCAAAGGCGTTTAACAAACAATATTCTTACTCCACGATGCAGGCAATTGTTAGTGTAACACGATAAAACTACAATATGTTAACTTTTAGCCATAATAAAACGTTTTTTTTGTTTCTAGACTTATTTTAAATATGTTTTGACTGGTATTCGTGGCGTGGTCCTGTAATCCAGCTTCATGGAGGTCAGGTTTTGAGGATGATATAGGTCTAAAGCGGCTCAGATAGTCTCATTGATCATCTGATGATAACCGCATCAATTCCCACCATCGTTTAGACATATCAGACCATCACCTGCTTGGTTCGGAAGTCACGTTTAGCCGTTGGTCCTTGTATTTCCATTGGTCATCGGGCTATTAATTAATTCTAAGGAAAAGTCGGCCTTAGTTTGTAACAAGACTACACCTCATAACTCATTACTACCACTCATCCTTCACCACATATTTGTCTTAAAATACCCTCATGAGAGTGTTCGGCATCTCAAATAGGGATATAGTGTTATGCAACTGTCGCAATCATAATAATCTAAAATTTGCCATATTTCTTTGTCAACTCAAACATACAAGTTTTATTCATTCACTCTCTCTCGTTCATTCCAATTCTCTACTCTAGACCTGGCGTCAGTCTGCTATTTCCCCGTTCACCCACTTATGTGCCATAAACTCTACTGAGCTATAAAATGCTCCTGTCGTTGAAATTGCTTTCAGACGACCCTTTAATGATGTCAGCGTTGAGTCACTCTTAATGGAATTTGATAACCTGATGACGAATTTCCATTGTTGAGTCGTACAACGAGAGAGGTTATTGTTTTAGTTATGGGAATCAATTTAACTGCAATGACAACTCCAAAAAAGAAAATGACGTGGTTAAGTAATAGATAGCTATAATGTACTAATTTCGCCAAGTAAATAATGATTTTTTTATGAAGAAAAAGGTGTTGTACGTTACTGCACATCGTAACTCCCCCACTGATTATTAAACCTTTGAGGCAGTTTAACTCCAAGGGACCACCAACCAACTGGTTAAACAATTATAATCTAGTTCTTCTGGTTCACACTGCGTCAAAACATCATTATAATTTGCTAAAAATATTTCGGTCCGGCTGTGGAGTACTGTATTCAATGGCTTAAACTGAGATAATTGCTGTCTGCTTTCCTATTGGTCACAGGGCTGCCAACCGTCCATTGGAGCAAGGATCATTCTATATTCTACATTATTGGCTGTGACACTATCAAAAAGCCTTCTTCAGGACTGATTGCTAGCTTCTTGAAAGTTAAATTCATTCTTTTTTGAAGTTATCATAATGTTTAATTACTTCAATGGTTTCTAAAATGACTTTGGGGTAATTATATCAAATCGTATCCTGTGACCAATGGAATAGCAGACAGCAAGTTTCTTAGTTTCAGTCAATCAGTGACTGAAGAAGATGGTACTCCACAGCGAGACCGAAATATTTCAATCTAATTATAACGATGTTTTGACCTAATTATGAAGTTTGGACGCGGTGTGAACCGGAAGCCCTAGATTATAGCTGTGACATCAGCCGCGAAAGCCTAAGAGTTATGGTTGAAACATGATGCCGCTTTGCACTTTTTAGAAGTTGCACTTTGCAAGACTCTACGCCCTTATCTACAATGCTCAACATATTCTGATCGTTAGAGACTTTTCCAAAAACGTTGTTCACACTTAACATTAGACTAAACCTTTAGACTTTTCGATTCATTGTCCTATCGACTGATTCCAGGCACCCCAAGGACCGCGGATGGGAAGTTCATCTGCATCGCTTGCCACAAGACCTACAAGTTCAAACGTGGTCTCAGAGAACACCAGAGGTTCGAATGTTGTATGGAACCTCAGTTCTGTTGCCAGCACTGCGACTACAAGGCCCACAGGAAAGGGAGTCTCAAGTCTCATATGGCGCTGAAGCATTTGCAGTACCTGAACGCTGATCCACCGAGCACATAAGCGTAATAGAGTGGGCACGCCTGGTGTTTTAATCTAGGTCGACATTTAAAGTCTAAGTTTTTTAAGTCTAATAGATTTTTAGGCTAACGAGAGAAAAAAGGTTTCAATTCTAAAACGTGCGTATAATTAGATTATAGAAATTATGACTAAGTGCACATCTTTATGAACTTTTATTTTATTCACGCGTATCCACTTTTTACAGTAGTGTCCACATTGGTATAGTATTTAGTGCAAAGAACAAATGTTACCTATTTAAATATTTTGTGTAGTTTGTATGATTAGTAACCTTATTAATTATTCAACCACGAGTGAATTTAAATTTACGATTCCTGTCGGCAGACATTTTACCTGTTAATGTTGTTTAAAGATTATATCCTATTACCAAGTTGTAGTGCTCAGTTATTTTCATCCTAATCCATAAAATGCTTTCCTAAATTGTTGATTGTTGTTAATCTTTGTAGAGGCTACAATTTGAAAAAATAAAAACTCAAATATTATCACAACAATAAATATTTAGCGGATCCGTGGCATATTGGTATCGCGCGCGACTCCGGAGCTCATCACTCCGGTGGCGTGGGTTCGATCCCTGCAGTCACCACTTACAATTTGTATTGTGACTATACGGTGACGCTAGGTAAAGGTCGAGGTTGAGTGGTAGAGAGGACTTTGTAGTCCTAACTTCGCCTCGTTATACAAGACAAACTTTACCTTTACTATTTTTTTATCATCACATCTTTTAAACCTCCTGTTGGTATTTTTACTTTCAAAAACATTATTTGTTTTTCTGAATAAATATTTATTATCCCTTCAACAAATTGATAATTGTTTGATACTTTGATTTGAGTCACCAATCACTCCTAAAGAGTATTTAAGGTGAATATTATGATTTTTTACTACAAACTAGGGCCGACTGTTCCCTCGATTATTCTATGAACAACCAATAGAATGGACCAACGTGACTTCAGAATCACGGGGAGTGGTCATCGTGAACAATTATATAATTAATAGCTACATTTCTGTTGTATTCCAGGCCCTCCCCAAACCCCGGATGGAAAGTTCATCTGCACGGCCTGCTACAAGACCTACAAGTTCAAGCACGGCCTTGTGGAACACCAGCGGTTTGAGTGTGGGAAGTCCCCTCAGTTCTGTTGCCCGCATTGCCCCTACAAAGCACATAAGAAAGGAAACCTCAAGATTCATATTGGCTTGAAGCATCTAAGTTTGGCAAAACGAGTCAAATAGAAGTCAAAATGTGTTGTCATTTTCGCTATCATCATTGCCATGAAGTTCCACGGTGCTATTTGGAAAATGAAGACTTCTACAGGGTTACAGTATTTAAAAGTGTTGAGATATCCTGATTAGTTTTGAAGATGTGGAAATAAATTTATCCATAGCAAATTTAGAAACCAATATTTCAAAATTTGGGAAATCGTGTAAGCATGTTCCTACGCAGATAATTCATTTTCGGACTATTAAGGTCTCCATGGGTCTCTATATTTTAACTAACCCTGTACATACTCGCGTTCCAGAATACTATAAAAATAGACAAGAAATCTTATTGTTCTTAAGATTTCAGCTTTATATGTGCTTAGCTGTACTGAATAATATAAATTGGCTAAATACATAATCTGGGATTTACTTATTTCCTTTTTTTTGCACTCTTTCCTGTTAAAAATTTAAGTATGCCACTTGATTGTGTTTTCAACCATATGAATTAGGTTGTTTTCCCATAGTTTCTTCCTACTTAAATTACTACGAAAGATAACGTTGTTTATCATATCAAAGACTATGTTGAAAGGGTTTGCATTATCTCAGTGTGCATTCATTAACAAGCCCTTTAACCTACTGGTTTTCAAAACTGTTGTACCTTTTTTGAGATTAGCTTAGTAGTATATAGACCCTTCTTACTATTTATGGATGTGTGAAATCGACCCTTCTTACTGGTCTGAAATTGGTATTCAATGCAATCAGATTCCGAAATATTGCATTTAAAGGTGATATTTTCGTAAATATCTCACAGTTCCTGGTTAAAAAACACCGAATGAAACTACATTTCTCAATTTTTATAGAGATCATGCTTCAAACAAAGACCAAATTCCTCGTCAGGTAATCCTTATTGAAGATATTCATCTACTGGTTTTAGCACTAATGTACCATCATCTGGATGATCTCGCAGATCTATCGAAGAAAGTTTCTGACGACAACGACTGGGACTCGTGGCGAGGTCCTGTAATCCAGCTTCATAGAGGTCAGGTTTTGAGGATGATATAGGTCTAAATCGGCTCAGATAGTCTCAGTGATCTGATGATACCCGTATCAACTCCCACCATCGTTTAGACCTACCAGACCATCACCTGCGTGGTTCGAAAGTCACATTAAGCCGTTGGTCCTTGTATTTCCATTGGTTATTGGGCTATTACTCGTAATTAATGACCCATTCTAAGGAAGAGTCGGCCTTAGTTTGTAATAAGACTACACCTCATAACTCATTACTACCACTCATCACACTCATCCTTCACCACATATTTGCCTTAAAATACCCTCATGAGAGTGGTCGGCATCTCAAATAGTGATAGTGGCCATATGGCCGATAGATCTGCAAGATCATCCAGATGATAGTACCCGAAAATCACCGGTAGATAAATCTCTCCATTCAGAATGGCTTGACGAGGTATCTATAATAAATTTAGTCAATTACCAATCCTCGTGCAAAATGCTTAGTTATAATAATCCAAAAATTAATTAAGTAATATAACAATAGAATTTTTTCAGATATGGCGATGACACCTGACGGAAAATTTATCTGCACAGCCTGTTCGAAAATTTACACATACAAACATGGTCTTAGAGAACACCAAAGATTCCAATGTGGGAAGCCTCCTCAGTTCCGTTGCCCTCACTGCGAACACAAGTGTCACAAGAAAGGAAATCTTCAGACTCATATCGTGCTGAAGCACAAGTTCGATATGCTGTAACTCTTCTGGCTTCTGTTCTGATTCTAATAAACGTTGGATGTTGAGTTACTGAGTATTGCTTTATTAATTCACAGACTTAAGTGGCACATGCAACAAATAAATAGTAATCATTGCGTTATGGGTATAAAGAAAATCTCGAAAAACTTCGTTTAATGCTGAAAATTCTTGATTTTATTGGTGCCAACAGGGCTTTAGTTGCAAGATCAGTTGTCGTGTACTATGTATTTCTCTCCTAAGTTATTATATAATAGCCTGAAGACGGATATTTAAACAAGGGTGTAGATATCGACAAGGATAATTAAAATATACTAGGGTCTGAGATTCAAATATTATTACTGACATTTTCTACAGGTTTTTAGGAGAAAAATAGTGTTGGGTTACTGGTCAGCTTGCGCTGATAACTTTTATTCTCGCTCATTTCGAAATGGTTTGTGTTATGTTTAAGGTTAATTTTCACCTGAAGACGAGATCAGATTGCACATCCCGAAACGTCGTGTTCTCTTTTGTTCCCTAAAACACGATGGAAAGCGTCTATAATAATATTTCAACCCCAGAAATTCTACAATCGTCAACAGCAAACTGTAAAGAAAGAATATCACTATATGACTATTTGAGATGCCGTCCACTCTCAGGAGGATATTATAAGGCAAATATGTGGTGAAGGATGAGTGTGGTGAGTGGTAGTAATGAGTTATGAGGTGTAGTCTCGTTACAAACTAAGGCCGTCTCTTCCTTAGAATGGGTCATTAATTAATAGCCCAATGACCAATGGAAATACAAGGACCAACGGCTTAACGTGACTTCCGAACCACTCAGGTGATGGTCTGATATGTCTAAACGATGGTGGGAGTTGATGCGGGTATCATCAAATGATCACTGAGACTATCTGAGCCGCTTTAGACCTATATCATCCTCAAAACCTGACCTCCATGAAGCTGGATTACAGAACCACGCCACGAGTCCCAGTCAGTTTTGAAAAAGGCTCCCTCCTTAAAAATAACTTTGTATATCCAACAAAAAAATAGAGACAGGTAAGTTTACATATCCTTCCCATTTAATTTCATCATACCTCAGCCTGAACAAAATAAACGAAGGACACATTTTGCTTCCAGGACCCCCGAAGACAACTGACGGCAAGTTCATCTGCACCGCCTGCTCGAAGACATACAAGTACAAGGGTGGCCTAGTGGAACACCAGAGGTTCGAATGTGGGAAGCCTCCACAGTTTTGTTGTCAGCACTGCGACCGGAAGTATCACAAGAAGGGAAGTCTCCAGACACATGTCATGTTGAAGCATAAGTTGAATCTGATGTAGAGGCCGAGAAGAAGGCCTCCTTTTTGGATTCTCTTGGCTGGACGTTGGCTCATTCTGTGTTTCTGAAGAGCGGGTTCGTTTAGGTCGTTTGGAATCAATGTTTAAAGTTTTGACGTATTACTTGTTTTTGTTATAGACGTTGTTAAGAGTACATCAGTGATTTAGACATTTTAAACGTATGTTGAGGCAATTAAGAGCCTTAAAATGGACCCTTGTATTGGTCTAGATCAAAACTGACCAAGTTTACGTTTTTATTTGTTTTGCATTGCTCAAATTGTGGTCTAACACATCTTTGTATGTTATTGAAACATGTCAATGTTCGATCAAACTTCATTTGGGTAGTTTATTGTTAAAACGTACAATTTCTTCTTATTTTCAACCCCTGATGCAACACTGACAACCCCTGAAAAAAGTAATAAATAAATTCAGTGTTAAGTATCTTGGTTTACTAGGAAAGTTATGTACGTTTGAGGAAAGTTGACTAGGGAATCCAATTACTTTAAACACTTTTAAACTTTTGTAAATTTTGTTTTCTTTATAATTCAATTTTAATTCTAAGTCTTTTGTACAATTGTTACTAAAGTATTAGAAAATATACTATTGCCTAATGAGAGTTTTATTTTCTCTATCAACCTCAGTTTTAGATTTTAGTTATTCACTAGAAGAGATTTTTATTAAAGCACCGACGACCTGATTGTACTTTCCATATGACGATTTCAATGCAACTGCTCGTCATCTATGAAAAAAAACGATTGAGATTTTCTTGAAGTGTATATTATTGGCAATACTGTATAACATATTTAAAATTCAAAAACGCCAATAGAGTTGTGACTTTTTCCACAAGGGCTTTTTATCCGCCTTTTTGTATTTTAAATATTTCGTAAAATTTATTTTTTATTTATTCCAGAGCCTCCAAGGACAGCTGACGGGAAGTACGTCTGCACGGCCTGCTCGAAGTCCTACAAATACAAGGGAGGCCTTGCGGAACACCACAGATATGAGTGTGGGAAACCCCCTCAGTTCTGTTGCCCACATTGCGATTACAAGTCCTACAAGAAAGGAAATCTCAAAGTTCACGTCAGCATTAAACACCTGGGTCTGGGATTGAATTAAGGATTTGTGACTCTATGACCATCCTCCGCACACTTCAACCACGTCAATAAATCATACCAATTTTCCTTTTGAGTTGTTATTGTGCAGCTGTCCAAGGGCCTCCTCTTATCACGCCAATGAAGTTGGATCGATCCCTGCAATCACCATTAGCAGTCTTGTCTAGTGAATATGCGAATACATCAGGTAAAGGTCGAGGTTTAATACAAATTAGACAATTTCTTAGACATCCTTTACAGCTCTTCGTTTTGAACTTTCGGAGTTTGGAGTGACTTTGAACGCAAAATTTGAATATATTTCTAAAGATATCAAATGTTATAATTTAGCTACATCAATGTAAAGTTCTTCCTGCTCAGTAATTTTTAACTGTAGCCTATTCTTACGTTCTTACCAAACTTACTATGAAAGTACCGATAACAAAATAGAGGAACAACCATTTGAGTTTCGATATACAATGTTTTAACTCTAAGGCTTTTACGGCTGGTGTCTAAACTATAATCTAGTTCTTCCGGTTCTGAAGAAGTCTTTTCGATAGTGGCACAGCCAATGAGAACACCATCAGTTGGCATCCCTGCTCCAATGGACGGTTGGCAGCGCTGTCACCAATAGGATAGCAGGCAGCAAGTAGCTCAGTTTCAGCCAATCAGTGACTGAAGAAGGTACTCCACAGCAATACTGATATTTCAAACCAATTATCATGATGTTTTGACGCTGTATGAACCGAAGAACTAGATTATAAAATACTTTGAAGACAGTCAAGTAATCTAAGTTCTTAAATGTTCTTCAACTCAAAATTCACACTGCAACTTCATTCTTTTCAGGTCCACCGATGACTCCTGATGGAAAGTACCTCTGCACCGGTTGCAGGAAGACCTACAAGTACATCCGGGGGCTGATGGAACACCAAAAGTTTCAATGTGGAAAACCTCCCCAATTCTGCTGTCCTCATTGTGACTATAAGGCTCACAAGAGGGGAAGTCTCAAGACCCACATTGGCATGAGACATTTAGATCTTGGGGGACTTTTCAACATAGATCAAATTAATCAAAACGAGTAGTTTGAATTACGATTACTTTTCAACGGAGATTTGTATTAAAATTCTAATATTTGAGTTGCTTAGGGTAGGTTTGCAATTTAACATAAAATTAGTGATTTTTTATATTTTATAAATATTTATCATTGTTATTCTTTACTGTTCGCCAAACATGACTTTGGACATTTCGTGTTTTGCGTATGAACTTCTATAACATATGTTTGTAAAACTTAATAGTTTTGAATAAATATTGTTTATAAAATGTATCATTGAACTGTCGGTTTAAGGTGTAAAGAAAAGAATGTATTTGCTATATTTTAGTATATTTATAATACCTATAGTGATTTATAATGATTTAATTATTATAATTATAGACCTTTGTATTTAGCTCAATAAGTAAATCATTGTAAAATTTCCAGAGCATTTTTGTCACTATATTCCTTTTGAAAAATCACTGGCATTCGATTCCACAGTTCTTTCGGGCAAGACATATTCAACGAAAACTTAAAACTTTGGATATTATTAACATATTTTAGATGACAAATTAAAGATTACTATAAGACATTATGTTTTGATTGATTTAGAAGTTTTAAAAGCGTAGTTTGCATTGATTTTCAACGCGTTATTGGAATTTCATATAGTCGAGGAAGTTGCACTATTTTTTGCAGACTACTCTTCATATCAGCTTCCTCTCAGCGGATCCGTGGCGGATTGGTAGAACAAATATTTTTCAAAAAATACCCCGTCAAACTGGAGCCAAATTATACAATAAACTGCCAGATAATTTAAAAAGTATACAAAATATGAACACATTTAAAGGCAGGTTAAAATCCTTTTTGGTCAAACATGCTTTTTATAATGTAGATGAATTTATGGACCTATAATACATCTCCAAAACTATTATCTATCTATTTATTTTAAATTAATATTATTATTTGGAGGTCAGCAAACATTTTTTGTTCAGCTTTTATGGTGAATTTACCTTATTTCTTTTATATATATTTTTATTGTTAGCTACTGTTTTTTGTTGTTGTTTTTGTTTTGAGGACTTAGTAGTACTGTACTAACTTCGCCTCGTTAAATAAGACAAACGTTACCTTTTTTATATCATTACTCTTGAGCGAATCAGGAGAAACCATTCATTCCTGACGCCTATCCTCTTCTCTAGGAACATGAAGTTCAAAGGACGTTTAAAGACTAGTTTACCTACAGTTAACAGTATTTTCAGCACTAATTAATTTCTTCGAAATTTCTCATTACAGTACTTCCTGGCCCAGCAATGACAGGTGATGGGAAATTCATCTGCACGGCTTGTTCGAGGACCTACAAGTTCAAGCGCGGCGTATTGGAACATCAAAGATTACAATGTGGGAAATCCCCCCAGTTTTCCTGTCACTATTGTCACTATAAAGCACACAGAAAGAGCACACTCAAGAACCACATTGAGATAAAGCATATGACTCCCCCAGGCCTATACTACTAAGGGTGGAAATTGCAACATGATTCCTGCTTAGCTATTTGTTTTAACATTCATCATGGACTCAAATAAAGAATCTCCTGTAAAGAAATATTTGTTTGTGATTTTAGTGATGATTTCATACGTTCTGAAACTGTAGTTGATAATAATTCACGATTATTTTGTTATAAAAATAATCTGATGGACGATGAATCCTACTGTCCAATATGTTATTTTTCACGAGTATAATGAAATATATTGGAACCCAAACTATAGTGTTGTGTTGATGGTATAGCCCCATCTTCTCTTGGATTCAATTCAACTATATTAATAGGTAGTAGTGGTTTTCAAAACATGGGATGGATAACGAAAGGGACAACCAATTTTCCAAAAGGCTCCTACTTCAGAAAATTTGCCACAATATCAGTATTGATAACTGTCTCATAAATCTAAAACCACACAGATTTTTAAGTAATACTCAAATTCAAAACACAACTTTGATCTAAAGTTGAAACATTATCAAGGACTGTTTCCTACAGTTTTTAGTAAAAAGGAACATCACAATGGAGAAGAAGAAGGGGTTCTTCTTGTCACAATAATATTTAACTTCAGAAATTCTATCTCCGTCACAAACCTAAAACAGGAATCTGTACACCACAAAACATAACTTATTTTTTTCGTAACGTTTATGCTTCGGTGGCCGGTATCACAACTATAATTTAGTTCTTCCGGTTCACATTGCGTTAAAACACCACATATAGTTTGAAATATTTCAATCTCTCTGTACACCATCTTAAGTCATTGATGATTTCAGTTACAGCCACTCAGTTCAGTGATTGAAGATCGTTCTTCTCAGTGAGACCGAAATATTTCAAACTAACTATCACAACGTTTTGACGCGGTGTGAACCAGATGAAGTAGATTATAGTCCATTATCCCCCTTTCTTGTTTGTATTATAATTAATAAATATATGGTGAATTGTTTCAGTCTGGCTGCAGACGTCTGACGGGAAGTACATCTGCTCGTGTTCCAAGACCTACAAATACAAGCACGGTCTCACAGAACACCAGAAGTACGAATGTGGAAGACTTCCTCACCTGGAGTGTCCTTACTGCTCATTCAAGGCTTACAGAGAATGCAGGATCAACAGTCACTTGAAACTTAAACACAGCGTCCTGTCCTGAAGCTCAGACAGTGGAACATCTCTGCAGACGTCCATTTCGTTATAGAAAGGCTAGTTCCATCGCCGGATTCATGACCCGTCCGCTTTAACGGGGGCAACTTTTAACTCCGCTCGATCTAGACCTGAAGCACAGATAATGAAAAATCTCTGCAGACGTCCATTTCGTTATAGAAAGGCTAGTTTCATTGCCGGATTCATGACCCGTCTTCTTTTCTGGGAAACTATGAACTGCGTACGATATGGCAACTGTGCTTGGTGATGGATTTGACGACTTAGCTTCGAACAATTTCCCTATCCCACTGGACGTCTAATTTATAGATTATTCATAATCTATTAAAATGTTGAAATACATGTTTGTTTTTATATTATTTGTTTCATTACAATGTTATTGATGTTAATTTCATAAGATATTTATCAATACGTAGAAAAGAAATTTAGTTTGATGCTTGTTATTAATTTTTGTTATAAAAGAAAAAGTAATGAAGTAAATTGTATCCTTGCTACCAACCAAAAGGTTAATGAAAGTAAATCAAATTGTTCTTACGTAATGATATTGTTACATAATATATAGCCCATTGGGCAAAAATCAATACAAATTTTGAATTTTGATAAAAAACAAAGCGTTAAGATTCTTCCAACCAGTAGTGTTTTCTGTTATGATCTTTATAAATATTTGTTATCAATTTCGTATAAGAGAAATCTACAGAAGTGAACATTTAATATTCACGTATGTTATTTATAACTTTTAGTCATCTTAACTCTTAAGCTTTCGCGGTGTTATCATTAATATCTAAGGCTTCCGGTTTACACCGCGTCACAGTTGAAATACTGCCAAACGTTTCGACCTCGCTGTGGAGAGTCATCCTCAGTAGCTGATTGACTGGCTGAGAGTGGGTTGGCCGGCCGTGTCGTCTTCTTATATACCCAAGCGGTGGTGGGCTGTCACCTGATTGGCCGAGGTGGGCGGAGCTTGTTGCTCGTTGTCGAACTAGATTGGCTGGTTTCAATAGGACTTCTGAAGAACTGGCTGGCAACTTTTTTGATAATTTTATGCTGTCTTCTTTGCTAAAGAAAACAGCATAAACAAATGCCAACCTCGGTGTTCTCTGCAGCTTGTATTTCAACTGTGACGTGGTGTAAACCGGAAGCCTCGTATATATTAACTTTTAGTCAGTTTGTGTTCGAAAATTAAAACACGTTATGTTTTAGGGACACTTGAAAACATGAACAAACATGAAGAGAGCTTCAACTGTACCTCGTGTGATAGAACCTACAAATCAAAAAGTTCTCTTAACAGTCATAGAACTTACGAGTGCGGGAAGCCGCCTCAATTTGCTTGTCCTAAATGCCCTTATAAGGCCAAACTTAAGGGCCAACTCAATGCTCATAGGGCCGCGAAACATTATTGGTAAATTGGTTAAACCTGAGGCGATATTTAGCTCAGGAAGAGTGGTATACAGAGTCTCCCTGAACTCTGTGAACATAGAGTATTGTTTTTTTTAACTGCCAAACCATTTTCGTTGGCTTGTTTTTTGATAAATTAATGTAGGTTAAGATTTAAAGCATATTTTTAAATTTGTAATACGATGTATACTATGTACGTACTGACTTCAAATAAATAATAAAATACGAAGATTAAAGATATTGTTGTTTTTGTCCTTAATATCTTATTCACTTTTATAGACTGGGACTCGTGGCGTGGTCCTGTAATACATCTTCATGGAGGTCAGGTTTTGAGGATGCTATAGGTCTAAAGCGGCTCAGATAGTCTCAGTGATTATCTGATAATACTCGCATCAACTCCCACCATCGTTTAGACATAATATCAGACCATCACCTGCGTGGTTCGGAAGTCACGTTAAGCCGTTGGTCATTGTATTTCCATTTGTCATTGGGCTATTAATTAATGACCCATTCTGAGGAAGAGTCGGCCTTAGTTTGTAACAAGACTACACCTCATAACTCATTATACCACTCATTACATTCATCCTTCACCACATATTTGCCTTAAAATCCCCTCATGAGAGTGGTCGGCATCTCAAATAGTGATATAGTGATTTCTCGCGAAAATCTTTTGGTTTTGTTGACGTGCATTTTCTTTTCAGGTACATTTGTAACGTCTGAAGAAAGGTTTGATTGTCAGACGTGTCAACGGAGCTACAAATCCAAACAGTCTCTTTTCAACCATCAGAAATACGAGTGTGGAAAATCCCCTCAGTTTTCCTGTCCTCACTGCCCTTATAAGGCGAAACTTAAGGGCAACTTAAAGTCACACGTCGCCCTTAAACATTTGGTTCAATTGACAGACGCTATTTAGCAAGAAGAATTGCTACATTGTGTTATTGTACTCCTAAGTGTTTTGAATAAGTCTATTTTGATAATTTAGAATAGTATACTTTAAGAGTAGTTTAAAATGCACTTGTGTTAAAGAAAAATAGAGTAAAAGAATAATAAATAAATGAAGGACAAGGAAGGATCTACAAATCTTTGGTTGGAAAAGGTTTAAACTAGAGGTACAGAAACAGAAAGTATGAACAACAGAATCAATGTAACAACATTAACAATAAATAGATCCTATGGAATTTCGTTAGTATTATGAATTGGTTTAAACACTTTTAGACAAATACATTTAGGCGATGTTAAGGAAATATAGTTAAGGAGTTAATGGTTAAGGAAGACTGCAATACAATGTTTTTCGACGATGATGTTTTTGATTTTTATTCTTGTGTACTTTTCAACATTGATCAAACTCTATCCTTTTGGGTCAGTTCGACAAATAACAATTTGAAAAGTGACAAATAAGGTTAAATATAAGTTAATGTAAAGAACAACTCAGTGGAAAATGTTTGAGGAGTAAAAAGGTTAGTATATCCATCAACGTTGGTATAAAGAAGAAACATGTGAAAACGAAATCACTAAAATGGTCAACCTGATTTTCTACTAGCGATTAGTTTAAATTATGTTTTTTGAGCGACTAAAACAATTAAATATAAACTTTATAGAAGTTCACCTCAAATGAGTAATTAATGTTGTTGCTCTTTGTCGTGCTCTTCTGAATGGTTGGTGAACAGCTAACATAGCATATTTTTTGTTGACATAGTAATTTGTGTTGCCCGAAGATGATAGCCTTGCTATCGAAAGGCCTCGCAATTTAAATTATTATAAGTATTGGTTTTTGTTTTATTTCTATAACTTTGAAAAACAGTAACAGCTGTTGTCAATTACACAGTTTTAATAAAACGTACTATCAATGATATCCATAATATTGTAATATAAAACGTAACCCTGCTGTATAAAACACACACAAACCAACAATTTAATGCACTATAAAACAAAGTTTATTTCGTAAAATTCCGATGAAAACTGTAAGCGTGACGTGTCCCAAGAAAATGCATATTGTTTTTACATTTCTCTTATGGTACGAAATTCAAGGTCACAGCCACTGCTTCGCAAAGTCTTTATATTGACCGGGACTCGTGGCGTGGTCCTGTAATCCAGCTTCATGGAGGTCAGGTTTTGAGGATGATATAGGTCTAAAACGGCTCAGATAGTCTCTGATGATACCCGCGTCAACTCCCACCATCGTTTAGACATATCAGTCCATCACCTGCGTGGTTCGGAAGTCACGTTAAGCCGTTGGCCCTTGTATTTCCATTGGTCATTCGGCTATTAATTAATGACCCATTCTAAGGAAGAGTCGGCCTTAGTTTGTAACATGACTACACCTCATAACTCATTACTACCACTCATCACACTCATCCTTCACCACATATTTGCTTTAAAATACCCTCATAAGAGTGGTCGGCATCTCAAATAGTGAGTTAGTGATAATTTCATCGATTCGTGCTAGAAATAACCACGAAAATTATATCTTTTCAGAAACACTGATGACGTCAGAAACACTGATGACGTCAGATGGCAAGTTCGTCTGCCCAACTTGCAGTCGCACCTACAAATCAAAAAGGGCTCTTTCAACACATAGAAAATATGAGTGCGGTAAGTCTCCGCAGTTTTCATGTCCACATTGCCCTTTTAAGGCAAAACTTAAGGGCAACCTTAAGGCTCATATGGTCCTTAAACATATGGCTCAGTTGGGAACTTAAGAGTTACTGTTTAGTTAAGATAAAACTGTGTTAAATAAGGTTTTGCAGATGTTGCTGCTGTTTTTATTACCTTTTGTTTTACTCAATTGTATCAGTGTTGTTTTGTTTTTGTAATATGGTTCAAAAGTTCAATTAAAAAGACTTTCAGTATACTGTTGTTGACAGTTTCTTGAATATACCCTGATTTGTGTTCTATTTAACAACGAATCTCTTTGCATTTTCAGCTGAAACCCATCGTGAAAGTTAAAACTGTTATTTCAGGAAGAAAATATAATTCAAAAGTTGCCTTTTAACCAACGTTTTTTGTTTACATTTTATTTCAAATATAGAAATCTTGATTATTTACTCTCAATAAATTGGATTTCCTCCTTTAAAGTTTTAAATTATAACTTATTGTCTGAGGTTTTAAGGAACAATACCGCTGCAACGGAACGTGAATAAAGGTTAGATTTGAGATTTAAGATACCATCATAAACAAACAATTTCAAACAATGAACGATTTGCTAAGTGACTTTACGCTGACGCTAGGTAAGAGGATTTAGCAGTCCTACCTTCGCATCGTTAAACGGTACCAACTTTAAACTTAAGCGGCCGGATGGTGTCAAGACTAGAATCTAGTCGTTCCGGTTCGCACCGCGTCAAAAAATAATTATAATTTGCTTGAAATATTTCGGTCTCGCTGTGGAGTTTCCGCCATCAGTGACTGAAGATGGTACTTCACAGCGAGTTCGAAATATTTCAAGCCAATTATAATTTGTTTCCGCAGTGTGACCCGGAAAAACTAGATTATACCAATTTTACCTGTTGATATGGCCTACTAAAAACCACAGATTTCTATTTTTCCAGATTACAGGAAGTTTCAATGTCCGGCCTGCTTCAGGTCCTACAAATATAAACACGGCCTTGTGGAACACCAGAGGTTCGAGTGTGGGCTGTTGCCTCAGTTCTCCTGTTCTCTTTGTGAATACAAAGCCCACAAAAAAAGCTCCATCAAAAGACACCTCGTGCTGATCCATAAGGATGTTAACAACTAGTGACCTAACATGGAGAGTCTCAGCCAGTCAACCAGCTACTGAGGATGTCTCTCCACAGCGAGGTCGAAACGTTTAGCAGTAGGCTATTGGTATTTCAACTGTGACGCGGTGTAAACCGGAAGCCTTAGATATTAATGATGACACCGGCCGCGAAAGCTTAAGAATTAAGATTAAAATGGAGAGCTTTTGGTTAAGAATGAAAATGATAATCTCATCTTCTAATGTTTTACTGTATACATGTGTGTGTACAATACTTTAAAAATCTAAATATGTTTACACATTTTGCAAAATTCAATATTATAAGTTTTCAAAAGTTGAATTTTACGTCTAAAAGGTTGAATTATTGTAATATATTATTTGGTATATTTGAAAATATCTCTCCCTAACACACAGACGAATAGTCCTTGTGCGGAAGACGTTCTACTATATAGTGTTATGTATACAAATTTCTCTGTAAAATATTAAATAAAACCCATTTGACTTGAGTTTGTGTAAACACTTTTAGCTAAAATCGACACAAAATTTGAGAAAACAGCAGAGAAACCCCTTTTTCAAAATTCTGAATTTCAGCACTTCGTCGCGTTCACAGCCTTGTTTCGCTTTAAAGCAACTTTGTTTAAACCTCCCCAGGTGACTTCTCGGTTTCTGATTCTATGGGTTTTAATTTAACCGAAACAAAAAGAACGTATGTATATTAAAAAAACATAAGAGAGCTTAGACACAATATACGAGTATGTACGGTTCAAAACATGTTCTGGAGTCAGGATTAGTGCTCATTTCACAGTCGCAGTCCTGGGTACCACCAACGAGAATATCTCATAAACAAAATAAAATTCCTTAAAGTACACGAGTTAAAAATTGCATTCTTCACTTTGAAAAATCTGTTCTAGGACACATGACAACCTCGGAAGGAAAGTTCATCTGCTCCGGTTGTGCCAAGACTTATAAGTTCAAGCGGGGTCTTGTGGAGCACCAGCGCTTCGAATGTGGCCAACCTCCGCAATTCTTCTGTTCCTTATGTGATTACAAGGGCCACAAGAAGTTCAGACTCAAGAGGCACATGCTGATGAGGCACCACGACGCTCTAGGACTGGCGAGCTTTAGTAGTTAGGTCAGAGAGGTGTCGAGGCTTGGTTTTTAAGAGCGTGCGTCTGCAAGTAACGCCAAATAATTCCGCTTGGCGCGCCACTGTCACTCTCCCCTCCTCCGTTCCCCACTCCTACAGAACTGTAACGGTATGTGCAGTGCTTTCATTTAGTACATGGTTCATTCGAGCACCAATAATCATGTACTTTTGAACTAATCGCTAAATTAACAAATTATTCGCCCACTATATCAACACATGCTTTGCACCTTTTTTTTACATCAGTTGTTTATAATCGTTAAAATCCTATGTGAAATTCAGGATTGCTTGTACGCCTTGCGTGATGGGCTTATCTTTCTTGTAATAGTGCAGTTGGTCGGGTTAGTTAAAATTAAACTACAACGTTAAAGAATCAGGAACGTAAGCAAATAGATTGTTATGATTAGAACAGATTATTTTTTGTTTAATCACGTAATTACTGTTATTAATATTTAATTTTGATTGTACATATACACGTGTATTAATTACTTTATTGTCTGTGTAGGAAAGGCTATCCAAACCAAAGCTATAAACATGCATATTCCTACAATACGCTAAACAAATACAGAAGTTTTACATTTCAGCTAAACTATTTCTAGTTTTATTTATCCTTCAAAACTCTCAAAAAACTACATTCTACTTCAACTGATGAACATTAATCAACAATTTATGGCTCAAGTAAATATTTTAAATATTTAAATAAAACAGTACAACCAATATGATTTAAAATTTTGCATTTAAAATGAATAATCATTTAATTTGTATTTAGATCAACTTTAAACACGTTTTGTTAGTTACGTGTATTGCGAAAACGAGCTTTTAAAAAAAACAAGCTATACAACTGATTAGATAAGACCCCAGTGCATGTTGAAAGCATTACTAGGAGATAAATGGAGGAAAGATAATGTTATGGAAGGGAAAGATGCCATATGGCTGAGGCAGGAAGACCAACATAGTTAGACGGCCCATGCACAGAATGCGCTGCCGTCTTTCTCCCCCTTCGGCTCCTCTTGCTCGAGTTTGTCCGATGTCGATTTCAGAGGTCAAACGAACTTGCGCGTGTGTCAGTGCCTCTACTTGAGACTTCGCAGCGCATTATGTGCATAGGCTGCCTAATTATGTTGAGTTTCCTGTCTCGGCTATTTGGTATCAATCCGCAATCTACCTACTTTAACATTATCTTTGAATATGTGTGCTAGGACTACAGACAACAACTATTTTTTAGGTCAATGGCATTAGTTGACTTGGACTCGTGGCGTGGTCCTCTAAACCAGCTTCATGGAGGTCAGGTTTTGAGGATAATATAGGTCTAAAGCGGCTCAGATAGTCTCACTGATCATCTGATGATACCCAAATCAAATCCCACCATCGTTTAGACATATCAGACCATCACCTGCGTGGTTCGGAAGTCACGTTAAGCCGGTGGTCCTTGTATTTCCATTGGTCATTGGGCTATTAATTAATGACCCATTCTAAGGACGAGTCGGCCTTGGTTTGTAACATGACTACACCTCATAACTCATTACTACCACTTACACACTCTTCCTTCACCACATGTTTGACTTAAAATACCCTCATGAGAGTGGTCGGCATCTCAAATAGTGATTTAGTTCTCAAAACCAACATTTTATAACACAACTTTCCAATAAAGTCAACACTTAATCACCGCTTGAACACTAACCAATCATTCTTCTACTTTCAGGTACCTTGATGACGTCCGATGGAAGGTTCGTGTGTTCTGCTTGCAAACGTGTTTACAAGTACAAGCACGGACTGAGCGAACACCTCAAGTACGAATGTGGAAAAGAACCTCAGTTCGCATGTCCGCAGTGTCCTTACAGGGCGAAATACAAGAGCAACCTCAAATCCCATGTTGCCGTCAGGCATCACGCTCTGTTGAGCGACTTGTTGAACAATTCCTAGTTATTAGTAGTTATAGTATTTATTAGTAAATTTAACTCTTAGGCTTTCGCGGCCGGTGACACAACTATAATCTAGTTCTTCCGGTTCACACCGCGTCAAAACATCATAATAATTAGGGTGAAATATTTCGGTCTCGCTGTGGAGTACCATCTTCAGTCACTGATTGGCTGAAACTGAGCTACTTGCTGTCTGCTGGGCCTTCTTATCTCCTATTGGTGACAGGGCTGCCAACCGTCGATTGGCGCAATACGAACTCGGCAGTTGGCACTCCTGCGCCATTCGACGGTTGGCAGCCCTGTTACCAATAGGAGATAAGAAGGCCCAGCAGACAGCAAGTAGCTCAGTTTCAGCCAATCAGTGACTGAAGATGGTACTCCACAGCGAGACCGAAATATTTCACCCTAATTATTTTGATGTTTTGACGCTGTGTGAACCGGAAGAATTAGATTATAGTTATTTATTAGTAGTTATAATAGGTAGTTGGCGCATGGATGCCGTATGGCTGAGGTAAGAAAGTCAATATAGTTTCGGCAGCCCGAGCACAGATAGCGCTGCCGTCTCCCGCCGTCTTACTCCCCCCTCGGCATCACATGCTCGGGTTTGACCGATGTCGATGGCTTAAATATGACCAAAATGTGCGATTTTCGAGAATGAATGAACTTTCGCTCGCGTGATTATTGGCTCTACTTTAAACGTTTAAAAATACCTCGTGGCGCTATCTGTGCTTGGGCTGACGGAACTATCTTGTTTTCCTGCCTCATTCAATCAGCATCTATGCTCCATCTACCTATCTTTGCTTATAGTCTTTTGTAAGGACTTTAGGAACTACTCGTATTTTTTGTTATTTAATTTTGTGGTTAGACCTGACGAAGAAAGCCAGTTTTGAATGATCATGTCGACCAAATTAAAACATGAGTTGCTCTATGTCGATTTTTAATTTATTATACTGTACGTATTATTTTTATTCAGACGATTCGTCAAATTTTCCTTGTTTTAAATACAACACTTTATATAACTCTTGGACAAATAAAAGATATTTTTTATACTGGTTACAATTTATTACGCACTTTTATTGTTTAATGTTGTATCTGTGTTCATAATTAATATTGACTCTATAACAATAATTAATTATTGTGTTTAATTGGTCATATCAAGCTCATAAACTCATAAAAAACGTATTTATACACTTATAATTATAAAATGGCCAATATGCAATGTAAGTAACTTATACTCGTATATCAACGTTTGGCACTTAAATTGCTCAAAAGTTACAAAAAAGGTTAATTTAATTTGGTATCATTTTTGTGTTTAATAAAAAATATTTTGTGTTAAACAAACAACAGCTGAAGCTCTTGCTGTTTACATTTTGGTCAACGTTATTTTCATTACTTAAATTTATCTAAACAAACACAAGTAGTAAACCTTACAATATTCGTCCCTCAGTAGTCCTAAAGAAATAAATAAATACGTTGCAAAAAATTATTTATTGCAAAAAACATTTGAACACCATATTAGTGTCCTCTTTTAGATCCTATATTCACAACGTCTCTTTCAGTACTGGGACTCGTGGCGTGGTCTTGTAATTCATGGAGGTCAGGTTTTGAGGATGATATAGGTCTAAAGCGGCTCAGATAGTCTCAGTGATCATCTGATTATACCCTTATCAACTCCTACCGTCGTTCTAATCAGACCATCACCTGCGTGGTTCGGAAGTCACGTTACGCCGTTGGTCCTTGTATTTCCATTGGTCATTGGGCTATTAATTAACGACCCATTCTAAGGAAGAGTCGGCCTTAGGTTGTAACAAGACTACACCTCATAACTCATTACTACCACTCGTCACACTCATCCTTCACCACATATTTGCCTTAAAATACCCTCATGAGAGTGGTCGGCATCTCAAATAGTGATTTAGTGATTTCAAACCGATTCAATGTTTGACCTTGTTTCCTTTTGTACCCTCCGAATTTAAAATTGAACATTTCTTCTTCTAGGGTACATCCTAGGCGAAGATGCTTTTTCCTGCGAGACTTGCAACAGAATCTACAAATACAAGAGGAATCTCCAACAGCACAAGAAGTATGAATGTATGAAGGACCCAACGTTCTTCTGCAGCTTCTGTCCTTATAAAGCGAAGAAGAGCAACAACCTGAAGACGCATATTGTGTTGAAACATAAGGACATGTTGAGTAGTTAGTGCGGAGTCGTTGATAGTGAAGGTTAACCACGCAGATATCTACAAGAAAAGGGGGTCACCAGTTCCTTTTTTATGTTTTAGAACCTTTCTAGTTTTGTTTTCTGTTCAATCAATAGAATTTGATTTCCAAGTATGCCAATGAATTTGTTATTAAAGATGTTTAATGTCTACTTACCACATTTTTTCTTTGAGTCTCGCTTAACTACTTAGAGAAGGAGTCAATGTTTGTGGTCGTGGACCTAAGTGGCGGGTAAGTATCGCGCGCGACTCCGGAGATCATCATTCCGTTAAAGCGGGTTCAATCACCTTAGTTACTACGAACAACTTTTAAGTTACTCTGCAGTAATGCCAGGCAAAGGTCGAATAATAGACAGGGCTTTGTAATCCTACATTACATTACAATACATTGAGAAGGGGCGATCTGATCCTGATGCACTTCAGCCTTTAGGACCTATTGCGCTCTCCTTGTGTTGGTATAGAGAGATGCTACTCAAAAAGATTTGAGAGCTCTAAGAACTCCAAAATCCTTCTCACAAGTACTTCTGCTAACTTACCACCCTTAGTCATCTCACCAAAAGTAGCCGTTCTTGCTTGCAACACTTTCTGCATGCAGGTACGCCGTCGAAGACTCCACACCTCTGTAAGTGCAACCTAAGGCCGCAGTGATCAGTGATGAGTCCAATTATCAACCGCAGTTTGTCCCTTTTGAGATGGAGCAAATCTGATGCTATGGTACTGGAGGGTTGAGAGAGAACCAACTTACTCATGCGATGGCCCTGAACTAGCTGCCTTATCCTCTCATGCTCCGTTCTTACCCACGCTCTGATGAGTTGATGGACTGCACTACTGGGAACTCCACTAAGTTGTTATCCTAACTTACCTTCGCTAAACTAAACAAACTTTACCATTTTTCCTGTTCCCAATTATTTAAAACTCATTTCATTTTGTGATGTCTCCAGTTGGTTCATCATCGACAGAAGAAGTCTGCCAGCTGTTTCCCTGCCCAGATTGTGACCGGGTGTACAAACACAAACGCAGTCTCAGTCAACACATCAAGTTCGAATGCAACAAGGAACCTGGATTCATCTGCGAGTTCTGTCCTTTTAGGTCCAAGAAGAAGAACAACCTCAAGGCACACGTGGCTATGAAGCATTTCCAATACTTGAACTAGTTCCGTGCTATGTCAGGTTGATATTGATCTCAGTGTGTAACAAATTGAGGGGATGGCGTGAAGAGGGGAAGCTTTATACGTGGGTGTTCTCAAGACATTGGGAATTTTCTTCAACCAGACTTTTGGGTGCTACTGAACCAAAAATGTCTAGCCTAATAAGTAGTGCGTAATCTTGTCTTGATTCTGATTCATTCAGTTTCTGTTTTCTCATTTGATCTCTCCGGTTTAATTTGACGGATACATTTTTTTACTGGTTACCAACCTACGTACTATTTGTATTAGTCTTTTGGAAATGATGTTCCTGAAGGATCTTAACGTTTGTGTTATGATCTTAAGCTGTGTTGTTCTGTGATATTTTTCAATAAAATAATTTGAATTATTTCTAGTTCTTGTTTCTTTTACCGATTGGTACATAAAAAGCCCTAAAAATGGGAGGTGCAAAATAAGTTAGGTACCTCTAAATAAATAAAAAGTGCATTTCTATATTTTTAGATAAGGACGAAGGCTGGAGACATTAATATCATCTAAGGCTTCCGGTAAAGATAGCGTCAATAAATTATTTACAGTGCGAAACGTTTCGCTCAACCGAGCCTGGCAGCCGGTTATAAACCAGATAAAATCTGTACATAATTAGAGCGCAGTTGAGCCAATGGGAGTGCAGAGACACCTCGGCGTCTATTGGCGGCATCTTCGCCCAATCGTGTCCGCTGCGCCTCATTACGTATGCCGATCTCACAGCTACGGTTGGTACACCTGACGCAAGAGAGAAGCGGTTGGCAGCACTGAGACTGCAAGTTCTATAAGGATGAATAACAGTCACGTGAACCCCTCTCAGCAAGTCCACTGAGGATGCTCGATTGTCAAAACGAAACGTTTGGCACTGTAAATAGTTAATGACGCGGTCTGTACTGGAAGCTTTAGATTTTTATATTTTTGCTACCTAAAAGTTAAACAGTCTTGGAATACACCAATTATTTGGAAATAGATTGACCTCAGAGATGAGAATATAACATTTTTCGACAAAGTAAATTTGCAATTATTACAAGGCAGTATATTTACTCATTTGAAATCACTGAATACCTCTAATATTTATGTTTCAGTTAACTCCCACCGACTTTCAAGCGTAAACGCACAAAAGCACACGTGCGAAGCTTGCGGAAGGTCTTACAAGAATAAACAAACTCTGGTTCATCACAAAAGGTTCGAGTGCGGTGTAGAACCACAGTTCTCCTGTCCTTTCTGTTCCTACAAGGCAAAACAGAAGAGTAATATGAAGACCCACGTCGTGCTTCGTCACGCTGACCAGGCCGAACAGTTTGGTGGAAAGATGTAAATATTTTTGGTGGTCGTTGAAATGTCAGGAAGTGACTTAGTGCTAGATTTGGTCGCCTGGAAGCGCTGGCATCGTGCTTTGATCAGAAGATAAATCAGAAGTTATCAAAGACTGAAAGATTTGCAGCTTTCCTGTCGATTGCAGTACCAAACGTTCCTAGATGCTTCTGGGAGGACTTGTCTTTTAAGGATGATCTTTTAGGGTGAGCATTGCCAAAAGCTTCTCCAAACAATTGATGAAAGAAAGCTCACTCATTAACGTTATATTATTTGTTTGAACCTCCTTAAGAGTTTACTTTCGCCATATATTTATTTTTGTATATGATTGTGTTCTGTATTACCCTTTGCATTTATTATTGGTTGTCAGTTGATAATTAAAAGTTTTATAACATCTTAATATGACTTTTCAACTTCCGATCGACACAAAATATGCTTGAAGAGACAATGAATACAACGCTACTACCAATAAACTATTTAGAGTGCCAAACGTTTCGCTCATATTACAACCAAGCATCCTTAGGTGACTGTAGCTATTCCTTAAATACTGTCAGTCGCAGTGTCGCCAACTGTTCCTTCTTGTGTCAAGTGTACCAACGGTAGGTGTGCGTGAGATCTCCATATGTAACAAGATACAGCGAAAACGATTGGGGCGAAGCTGCCGTTATCAACCAATAGACGCCGACGAACTTCATTGGATGATTCCCGAGGTCCAAGGTGTCTCTGCACTCCCATTGGTTCAACTGCGCTCTAATTATGCACAGATTTAATCTGGTATAATCTGAGTCACCTGAACTAGTTTAGCAAGTCCACTGAAGATGCTCGATTGTAAAATTTCCGAAACGTTGGGTACAAAAATAGTTCATTGACGTGGTCTGTACCGGAATTTTTAGATGATAGTCATGCCTCCGACCGCTTAAGCCTTCGTTCCTATCTTTAGTACGTTATTGATGATATAGTTGTTATGATTGGTCCATATTAAACCTTTAGCAATAAACTGTGATTCATTTTCGTACCACTTTGTAAAACTTAACTTGCATTTAAAGTATTCGTTGTAGTATTTAAAACATGTATTAAAACCACTAATCTCTGTTATTCCAAGCAGATAACTCATGTCCGAGTTGCGGCCGAAGTTACAAACACCGGAAGACTCTCAACTTCCACATCCGGTACGAGTGCAACAAACTACCCAGCTGGAGGTGTCCTTACTGTCCTTACAGGGCGAAGCAGAAAAGCAACTTGAAGAGTCACGTGATCAACAAGCATCCTTCTGAAGCTATAAGCTATAGCAATGGCTTATAACATACGAAAGGAACTTGTGTGTGTATTGCTTTCTTCGGAGAGATTAAACACGTGTTTGTTTGAGTTGGTTTTAATTTAAACCATTTGTATGGATGTTTAGAGAGAACCTTAAAGATTGTTGTATTTTATTTTATTCTTCCAACGGTCAAACGACCAATCATCACAGGATGATACATCAAGTAGTGTTAAATAATAAATGCTCGTATTTCAAGGTTGATCATTGGGAAAAAATAATTGCATATTTTGATAGTTCTTCTTTGTTTTTGAGGTGGTAGAATATCTGAGGTGAACTGTTATTGCAAAGGTTTTCCATCGTTTTTTAGTGAACAAGGAGAACACGACGTTTCGAAATTTTGAATCACTTCCCTTCTTCAGGTGATAAGTACCCTAACACAAAACGTTAGGAAATGATTACTAGCTTCAGCGTAAATTGACCGTTCGTTCACTACGGAACAGTATGAGCTTTGCTTGTTGTTTTTAAATCTTAACTTCATTAATTTTATTTTATTTTTGCTAGTTATTCCTTAATAGTTGTGAACCCATTTATACAAGAAATAATATTCCGGTAGTCAAAGGTAAGTAAAGTTTTGAGTAAACTCTATGACTTTTATTCTTTAATGGTATAATTATACTTGCGAGAAAGATTCACACACAGTTTCAAATTCTTAAGCTTGAAAGTTTTATTACGAAAAATGCATTTAGACCAAAGAAAAAACGTAGCATATATGGTATTAAAGTTACGGATGGGAGATAGTTGATCTAGGCTTTCGCGGCCGGTGTCACAACTATAATCTAGTTATTCCGGTTCACACCGCGTCCAAACTTCATAATTAGGTTGATATATTTCGGCCCCGCTATGGAGTACCATCTTTCAGTTTCATCCAATCAGTGAATGAAGATGGTACTCCACAGTGAGGCCGAAATATCTCAACCCAACCGGAAGAACTAGATTATAGTCAACTAATCTTGTTTAACTAATACCTGTCCTCATTTCAGACTTGCAGAAGCCTGGTCCACACTGCTGCTACTCGTGTAAACGCTCCTACAAGTACAAGCACGGGCTCACCCAGCACCAGAAGTACGAGTGTGGCAAGGAAGCCATGTTCAAGTGTGCGTTCTGTCCTCACAGAGCCAAGCGCAAGGAGAACCTGCGGAGTCACGTGATCACCAAGCACGGCGCAGGCGCACAGAATGGTATCAACGAGGAGTTGGCATCACTGCTCAGTCCGCAGGAGTTGGTCCACCTGGCGCTTTCTTAGATTTGGGATTGGAGGGGGGGATGTGACGGAACAACTTCAAAGTAATGTGGCTGATGGCGCATAGGGTGGTGGGGGTGGGTGTGACGGAACACGTATTCATACTCGTACAAACTATATGTGAAAGACATGCTTTTCATTCTATTAAGGAGGAAATTATAAAACTCCAGATGAAAAGCTTAAATTAAAATTGGATATTCTACGTGGAACGTTAAAGTTTCCTGCATTTTGATTACGCGGCAGTTTTGAAGATAATTAAAGTTAATTTAACTCTTAGGCGTTCGCGGCCGGTGTCACAACTATAATCTAGTTCCTCCGGTTCACACCGCGTCCAAACTTCATAATTAAGTTGAGATATTTCGGCCTCGGCGTGGAGTACCATCTTCAGTCACTGATTGGCTACTTACTGTCTGCTGTCCTATTGGTAGTATGAGAAACCATTGAAATAATTAAAAATGATAATAATTTCAACAAAGAAGACAACATTAATTTAAAGAAGCTGGCAACCAGTGATAAAGAAGTCTTTCGATAGTGTCACAACCAATGAGGACATCGACAGTTGGAACCCCTGCTCCATTGGACGGTTGGCAGCCTTGTGACCAATAGGACAACAGACAGCAAGTAGCTCAGTTTCAACCAATCAGCGACTGAAGATGGTACTCCACAGCGAGGCCGAAATATCTCAACCCTAATTATTAACTGTGGACGCGGTGTGAACCGGAAGAACTAGATTATAACTAAGGTTAAGTTTGGCGGTAAACCGGTGTGTGCCAAGTGAAATCATATCGTTGAAAGTTGGAGTCTTTAGTTCGGAAAGTTCAGTCGGAGCTCAACAGAGGGAAAATGGCATATTCAACTTAAAGTCTGTAGACTGAAACAGTTGACCGACTTTTAATAAGATACTCGTATTAATTAATACATTTGTTGGAATGAGGCTGTGTCTATTTTATCTTTCGTTCTGAAAAATCATCTTAGTTCATATTCAAGTTACGAGTAGTTTCAAGGAATCAGAGTGATGCTGTTAAATGGAGCCTAACTCTTCATAAAAGCAATGGAAATATAGGAGGGGTTGGTCGTATTGGTGCTTAATCTAGTCCGTCATATTAGACGAAAAAAGGATATAGAAATTTCGGTTGGAAATTTTTAAACGTAAAGTGTTAAACATATTACTAGCCATTAGTATGTATAGACAAACTTTATTTCAGTTGTTATTTCTATCTACAATTGCTAATCGTATATACTTTCTGTGATAAATCACTAGTCAGTTTTGTTTTTTTATCTCTTCGTGTTTACAACTTAAGATAGTTTATAGGTTTATACGAATAGGTTCGATTACAAATCATAAATAACTGTGTTATTTTCTCGACATCGAAATGTAGTAGATTACAGTAATATTTTGCGCATGTCTTGTTAGAATTATCCAACTGGCTATATGCAATTATTATTTTAGTCGATATGTGCTGTACTTACCAAACACGTGATATTGCAGGTTCAGTATTAATGCTTCTTTTAATTTCAATGTGAATTAGTTTACCTCTGTATGTTGTATAACTTTTTGTAAATATATTAAGTTTGAAAAATATGTCTTTTACAGTTTTTTTTCTGCAAGAATTCATTAGTTTAAGCAAAGATTATGTTATGGTAGGTAGGTAGTGCATAGATTGGAAGCCGTATGACCTGAGGCAGAAACATCAACACAGTTTGGCAGCCCAAGCACACATAGCGCTTGTGGGAGATTCTTTTAAGAGTCTCAATTAGAGCCACTGACGCACGCGCAAGTTTGTTTGTTCTCGAAAATCGCACGATTTGGTCACATTTAAGTCATCGGACAAACTCGAGCATGTGGAGCCGAGGGGAGAGACGCAGAGAGACAGGCAGCGTAGCGCTATCTGTGCTTGGGCTGCCGCAACTATGTTGACTTTCCTGCCTCAGCCATGGGAATCTATACCCAATCTACCTACCTTAACATAATCTTTAATTTAAGTGATCAAGGCTTGAGCATTTTCATTAGGCATATAAAATATATACCATCAACATATTTATGTTGTCAGTGGATTTCTTTTGTCTAGTTCCAGCAGTATTAGCCACAATGTACAAGCAAAATATACAGAAAACTCCCGCAAGTTCTTTGAACGTTTGACAATAAGTCATATCTCCTGACAAGGTAGAAGTTTAATAAAATAGACGTATATATATATACAGGGTGTTCCGAAAGTCACTACCAATCACAAAGAGGTGCGTAGGTTCATAGATGGGTAGTGACTTTCGGAACACCCTGTATGACGAGCAATATACAGGGTGTTCCGAAAGTCACTACCAATCACAAAGAGGTGCGTAGGTTCATAGATGGTTAGTGACTTTCGGAACACTCTGTATGACGAGCAATATACAGGGTGTTCCGAAAGTCACTACCAATCACAAAGAGGTGCGTAGGTTCATAGATGGGTAGTGACTTTCGGAACACCCTGTATGACGAGCAATATACAGGGTGTTCCGAAAGTCACTACCAATCACAAAGAGGTGCGTAGGTTCATAGATGGGTAGTGACTTTCGGAACACCCTGTATGACGAGCAATATACAGGGTGTTCCGAAAGTCACTACAAATCACAACGAGGTGCGTAAGTTCATAGATGGGTAGTGACTTTCGGAACACTCTGTATATGGTCGTCATTTGTTTTGCCGTGTTCCTAACCTTGTTCGTTCTCTACTAACTCTCGCCTTGTTTGCCAGACGAAGAGCACGTGTGTGAAGTGTGCCTCAAGAGCTACAAGTACAAGAAGGGGCTGCAACGTCACCAAAAGTACGAGTGCCAGGCGCAGACCACGTTCTCTTGCAGTTTCTGCAACGTGCAGACCAAGCGCCACGATACGCTGAGGAAACATATCGCCAATAAACACTACGAACAGCTGGTGCAGCAGCAGCCAATCAGTGAAGGAGTGTAGCTGAATAGTGGGAAGTGTAAGAGGCACGCGTCGGAACTGTAGTAGAAAAGGGGAGGGCGTTATAGTGTTGCGTTCGTAGCCCTAGATTTGCCGTGGGAAAGGTGTATATCAGCGCTGAATATAAATCCGTGTAAGAAGTACGCGTCGGAAGTGTAATGGCGGGGAGAGATATTGTGACATTTTGCAATTCCGAGACGATCGCAGCGCCCATCAATCGTACACGGAGTTCTCGCAAAAGAGTTGAATAACCTACCAGTAGGCCTAGTGTTTCTAGTCAGCATTTTTCCTCATCTTATATCTTCAATAGTTTCAAGAGACCCTTTTGTTTGCTATATTATCATAGGTCACTTTATATTCCACGCCGTAGGTTTTCAACCTAATTCACCAGTATTTTGAATACCATATTCAATTACTTTTGTGTTAGCTCAGTTCCTTTTGGTTAGACGTGTACATTAATTTCGGTGCTGTTTATCAGTGAGGTTCATTCAGCTACAATTTTAAAGGTTAATGAACTTTACCGCACAATATTTTTTACTTTTTGGTACCTGATTTAGTTTAGATCTAATCAAATGTATGAAGGCAATCGCTTGTTCATTTCACATTCCATTTATTTCCTGAATCATTATATTGGTTCATTTATATTTTTCATATTGAAAAGTTTGATTTAATCTAAGTATAAAATAAAATGACAATTAAGCTTACCCATGTTTATTTTATTACCGTTTTGTACCTCACAATTTTAAACAAGGTTTTGATTTGTTCCTACTGTTAAGGAAAACCATTGTTAGGTGGTTATTAAGAAGGAGATGGTAATAGTGGAGGTGAAGAAGTATGGGCAGTGCTAAAAGAAAATTCAAATTTTTATTCTATCCTTGAGAAGACGTACACGAAATATATCAGAGCTCGAAGAGCAATCCTAGATCATCATTCTAGATCCGATTGGTTTCTATCTTACCAGTTATCTTGATCCCAGTGTACAGAAAAAGAGATATTTATCAATTGTAACCCACATATGTATGGCATAGTGTAGCTTAGGCTACTACATGCATAACTTTGTCGATTCCGCCCAAGCCGATCCATTGTAGACCTCTTTGGAGCAATCCTCATAGTGGGGTACTCTGTTTTTCAGGTCTCTACATTTGACCAATTCTGTTTCCCTTCCTTTCTCTTTCCAGTTTTCCTTTCATCCCGTTGGATGAACAATCCTCCTCCCGATCTTCCTACAAAACAATAACAAGCTTAAATTCCGGCGCTGGAAAAAAAGACTTTTCAGGAATAACAAACCCCGTGGTCACGTTAAGCCGTTGGTCCATTCCCATTGATCGTTCCCTAAATTAATAAGCCAATCTGGGGAACAGTCAGCCTTAGGTGGTAAGAAGACTACACCTATCATCCATCAAAACATTCATCACACTCAAGATTCATCCCAAATTGAACTTAAAAACCCCTCCAGGAGTGTTCCGTAAATAAAAGTATATCAAGGAAGAAAATCAGTGTAATCATAATATTTGAAATTCCCGGCATCTACCCACCTCTTTCCTCTATGCTGCTTCTCACTATCCCCAACGGATCCCTCAAAGCTTCACGACCTCCAGAATCACCCCACTGAATCTCCCCATGTACTCTTGGACACTATTAACCTCCTCTCTCCGCAGGGCTGGACAGGAGATCCCACCAATGCCCGGACTGTGGGAGGCGCTACTCCTACCGCTCAGGGTTGTACCAGCACCGGAAGCACGAATGTGGGAAAGCTGCTCAGTTCGCGTGTCCTCAGTGTGACTACAAGGCCAGCAGGATGGACACTCTGCGCACACACTTTATCAAACACGTCACCAGACACACGCCTTTATGATGTTGATTATATGATAGTTTTTCTGGGTTATGTGAGTTTATTTTTTAGTTTCCCTCCATGAACTCTTAAGCTTTCGCGGCTGGTGTCATCACTAAAATCTAAGGCTTTCAGTTTACACCGCGTCACAGTTGAAATATAATTACTGCTAAACGTTTCGACCTCGCTGTGGAGAGTCATCCTCAGTAGCTGGTTGACTGGCTGAGACCAGCCAGTTCCCTCCATGAACTTAGGAATCTTTGACGTTCGTTTGGAATTGTGGGTAATGTCTTGGGGCTTTTAAGAAAGAAAGGCGTATACTACCAAAATAACTTTTTCTGGACCCTTCAAACCTTGTATCGTCTTTCTAACTTAAGGCTTGGTTGAAATTTATTTGATATGTCAAGTAAGCTCTTAGCTCTGAGTATGCTCTTAAAGCCTAAGGTCTGGGTTGGTTATCAAAGTCAACTTTTCCTTTGAGTAGGGCTTCTTTCTGTTATTATACTGTAACATTGTAGGGTATTTCTAATTTCTCGTTACTTCTTTGCAGGATCTACTACCACTTTAACCCATCAATTTCGACCCAGGTTGTATAACTTGATTATGGTTCAGTTGTTCATTAGGACCTTTTTACATATTGCAATGTTTTAATTAATCTAGCTGTGTTTGGTTCAGATATATTTATATTAGTAGGAACCCTCAGAACTATTTACTGAAGGAACGGTCTTTTGTTGATTTATCAAATCGCTTTTCTTTAAAAGTCTAAATTTCTAGACTTAAGTTTAGCTGTAGAACTAGAAATTGTATCTAATGTAACTACACTTACATGACCGAAAAGTAAGAAACTTCTTAATTCATTATGGCTTTAAAGCCATGCTTTAAAAGTTATTCTTACTTGAAATCAAAATTATGCATTCCCAAAGTTTCGTCAAAAACTAATTACCGCTGAGAGACAAATATTACGAAATCCTTTAACCAATATATGCTCCTTTATTGACATTCTGATTCTTCCACAGGGAAACCTTTCGGCTGCGACAACTGTGGCCGAGCATACTCTCACAAGAGTGGACTCTATCAACACCGGAAACACGAGTGTGGACGAGAGGCTCAATTCTCATGTCCTTATTGCACTTATCGATGTAAACTCAGGGGAAATTTGAAGATGCATTGCTTCAGCAAGCACAATCAGCAACTCAAGGACAACTTCCGCCTGTTCTTGAACGCAGTTAGCTAGTTCGTCAATATTAAAAACAAGATTGGACTAGAGAAGATCAGCTCTCATTCCATTATTGTACTTAGCTGGAGGCTCAAAATGGTTTAAGATGCATTGCAAGAATTTAGCAAGCATAACCAGCGATTCAAAGTTAACGTCTATTTTGCTCTTCACTGGTTCACCAATATTGAAATCAAGATTGGACCTGGGGTTCTCATGTCCTAATTACAGCTGGAAGCTCAGAAGAAATTTGAAGAAGAATTTCTTAAGCAAATACAACCAGGGGTTCAAAGACATCTGCGCCTCTTCCTAATTAAGTAATTATGTTAACTAGTTCATCAACATTGAGAAGAAGATTTGACTCGGGAAGATCAATTCTTACGTCCTTTTTGCATTTACTTCTGAAAGATCAAGAAAATTTGAAGACGCTGAAAAGAAATTGAGGTTGCATAAAAAACAAACAGCATTGAAAAGACATTTTTCATCTTCAACGCGGTCAACTATAGTAGTTCATCAACTTTGAGAGCAAGATTGCATCAGAAAATAAAGGTGCTCACCCCCTTTTTTAACGCAGTTGGAAGAATAAAAATCTATGGACGTTTCAAGATGCAATGCTTCAGCAAGTCCAACCAGCCATTCAAAGACACATTCCACCTCTTTCAACGAAATTAAGATCTAGAGCTAGATTGGACTGGGAAGATAAGTTACCATGTCCTGCACGCAACGATATTTTCAAGATCAATGGGCCTTTTAAGATAAATCATTTTAGCAAGCCCAACCTAGATAGCAAGTTTATTAAAATTACGAATAGCAGTGGGTGGGAGAAATTGACGAATTTTGTTCTTCTTGATTTTTAACTGGGATCCCTTGATTTTGGACAGTCATTGGCCACCTTACTAACCAAAGCTTCCGGTGTAGACCGCGTCAATTGGCTATTTCTAACTTCTACTGCGCCAGACGTTTCGCTCATTTTGCAATGGAGCATCCTCAGTGGACTTGCTGAGACTGGTCCTCTGAGTCTCACTGAGTCCATTCAGTCTCAGCAAGTCCACTGAGGATGCTCCATTGCAAAATGAGCGAAACGTCTGGCAATAAAGTTATTTCAGCTTTAATAACCTTCCGCTAAGCCTAAGACTTAATTTGGCCACCTTATGTCTGAAATAACGTTGAATCACTCATAGCGGACACGTAAAACAAACCAATTTGTCTTCCTTTTTAGTTAATAAGTGGAACACCAATAGCGTTTTAGTTTTGTCTTGTTTGACGTATGGTATATCATTTTAGCTTCCATCTTATGTCATGTTAAGTGTAGTATTGTGTTGATGCAGTTGTAAATTTAATTTCATTAGAACCTTCATTAGAATTTCATGGGCCCAAAAGCCCAGATTCCTTTATGTTAGATCTCAAAGCAATACGTTTATGATAAGTTAATGGTACGTTTATTATAGTATTATTTAGTTTAAGTAGTTTGTACGTTATCTTTAAGGCTTTCTATGAAAGCTCGTTATTAAATTATTGCTGTTTAACGAGTTTCATCGTTATGACCTTCGATAGATTAGTCAATTTCTTTGAAAACGCTACAGCCGGTTAAAATGTATTCAACGATTTACTTATATATGAGATATTTATACTTCCAATGAGATATTTAGGTAGAACACAAATCATGTGCTTGTCTTTCTTTACGTAATAAAGCAATAAAAATTACTTAATTGTAGTCAGCCTTTTACTCGTAAGTACAATAGAGGTTTCCAAGATGATGGGAGTTTATTAGTAGCCTAATTCATATCTTTGTGATATTTTTGTTTAAAAGTACCTGCAAGTTATCTCAAATAAATTGTCTAAAACCTTGTGGGAAATATTTTTTGAGCCCTTGCATAAACTTTTGTACTGCAAAATTCACCGAGAGGCCAATGAGCAGTAAAAGTAATATTTTAGTATCTTCAAATAGTTAACGTAGATTAATCTTCTGTCGATAAACATTTTGTATCTCCCGTTTGTTAAAAGGTGTTAGTAGGGTTGGTTATGTAAGCTAAAGTCTTCTCTAAGTCTATCTATTTGTCTTTTGGTAAATTATTCTAGAGGATATTAGAAAATTTAGTCGTTACAGAATTTGCACGAGACCATTTAAGATTCATTTGTAAGGACTATTTAAATCCTAGAGATTAAATTTGTAGATGTTTTCTTGACCAAGCAGCTGAGTATTTAATAAGTAAAGGATGTAATAAATATTAAAAGGGGGTATTTAAAGTTTTACGTATTAATTGTTGATAAATGACTTGTCAAATAGCTTAGTCATAAATGGTTGAAAATCAAGCTGAAAACTTGAGAGGGAATTGTAGAAAAACTGTAGTCATTAGTTCTGTATGAAATATAATTGAGGTTTTTATTGATGATTTTTTATATAATATAAAGGAGTTGTGGCTACTTTTTTTAAAGGTTGATTACATTAATGCGGGCGTATTCCATAGTTGTTTAATGCACGAAAAAACACAACGTTTCGGGATTTCGAATCTGATTCCGTCTTCAGGTGAAAAGCACTCTTAATCACGCTCTCCTGTTACAGGCTACCAGTGCGCCCCTTGCGGCCGCTCCTACAAGTACAAGAGTGGTTGGTACCAACACCGGAAGTATGAGTGCGGGAAAGCCGCCAGCTTCCGGTGTATCCTGTGTCCATACACCTGCAAGCAGAAGAGCTCCTTGAAGATTCATCTGGCGGGGAAACACAGAATCTCGGAAATGATCAGTTAGAGGGTGGGAGTTTAAGTATGGCTCCTACAGTTGAGAGATCGTGGCAGCTTTTGCCAAGTTGTTGGATTAGTGAGGGTTTCATTTCGTCGTTATATTTATTAGCTATGGCAAAGATTATGTTATTAGGTAGATAACGCATGGATGCCGATTGGCTAACGCAGGAAAGTCAACATAGTTGCGGCAGCCCAAGCACAGATAGCGTTGCGAAGTTCTCGAGCCACATCGTAACGCAGAATTTCGTTCGTTTTCGGAAATCGTACGATTTTGTCCCAATTAAGTAATTGACATCGGATGAAATCGAGCATGTCGAGCCGAGGGGGGAGAAATACGTCGAGAGATGGCAGCGCTATGTGTGCTTTAGTTGCCGCAACTATGTTGATTTTCCTACCTGAACCATGTGGCATTCATGCGCTATCTACCTACCATAACACAAATTTTGGTTATGGTATTTGTTTGTAACTCAATTTATACCTTGGAGTTTAAAACTTGGAAACGTATTTATTATACGAATTACTGCAGTTCTTATTTTTTACTTTATTTTCTATCGTCTACATTAGTGATAAATTATTAGAAATCTCAAAAATTTGTTTTAAGATTATGTAACACAAGGAAATTAACGTTTTCAATTGTGTTTTCTGATTGTCTAGTTATGCAAATAATTAGTTCCCCAATTCATTAAATCAAAACAGTTTATCCCTATTCAAAAATATGTTACTTTTTTATACCGCTGATTTAATTAAAATTGGTCATAAGTGCATTTTTCAATCTTCAAATTGCTCTCAACGAATTGATTACATTTAGATTTAATCTTAATATCTACTGCTCATTTCATCCAACTTATTGAGTTATGTATTTTTATATGATCTTAATTTTACGGGTATTTAGGTTTAGTTTAGATAAAATATTGTTTAATTTTTACGTTCAGTATACATTATTTTACAGTCTTTCTATTTGGAGCTGATATGTTACGATATTAAAACAAATAAATTGAAAAATTGCAGTTTTCTTACACACTGTTTCATGTAGATATAATTCAATCCATTTTAAGTTTATCTCCTGGCCTGCATTAACAACCTTTCACGACGGCCACTCCCCATGGTTCGCCTAATGATCTCGCTAAAAACCACATTACTATCATACATAAATCACTATTTGAGATGCCGACCACTCTCATGAGGGTATTTTAAGGCAAATATGTGGTGAAGGATGAGTGGTAGTAATGAGCTATGAGGTGTAATCTTGTTACAAACTAAGGCCGACTCTTCCTTAGAATGGGTCATTAATTAATATCCCAATTACCAATGGTAATACAAGGACCAACGGCTTAACGTGACTTCCGAACCACGCAAGTGATGGTCTGATGTGTCTAAACGATGGTGGGAGTTGATGCGGGTATCGTCAGATGATCACTGAGAATATCTGAGCCGCTTTAGACCTATATCATTCTCAAAACCTGACCTAAGAAAGTCGACAGAAATCTGAAAGAATAAAGAAAAAATGTGTACGCGAAGATAGCTACTCCTAAGAGCATGCCAGCCAGTTATAAACCAGATTAAATCTGTGCATAATTAGAGCGCAGTTGAGCCAATGGGTGTCCAGAGAAACATTGAGAATCGTCCAATGAAGTACGTCGGCGTCTATAAGCTGACAAGGGCAGCCTCACCCAATCTTGTTCTCATCGAGTTCTCACACATAGGGTTGGTACACCTGACCCAAGAAGGAAGCAGTTGGCAGAACTGCGACAGAATTTCATGAAGAGTTATAGTCGATCTCCGGCCGTGGTGATAACTTTTCACGACTGCAACTCCCGTGGTTCGGAAGTCACGTTAAGCCGTTGGTCCATTCCATTGGTCGTTGGGCTATCAATTAATGGTCCAAGCTGGGGTGTAGTCGGCCCTAGTTTGTAACAATATGACACCTCATCCTCCATCAAAAACACTCTTAGACTTTGAGACTTTGCTTTGATACAACGACCATTCTTAAAGGGTATTTAAAGGTGAATATGCCATGATGGTGAGTGTGATGAGTGTAGTCTTGTTACAAACCAGGGCTGACTGTTCCTTAGATTGGGTTATTAATTAGTAGCCCAACGACCAATAAGATAGACCAACGGCTTAACGTGACTTATTCTCTTTAAAATACCCTCTAGGAGTGGTCGGTGTCTCAAACCAAAGCCGAGAAGTATCAACTACAGATGAAATTTCCTTAGTTGGCACTTGGGGCATGGTGAGGGGTGACAACGCTGCCTGATGTTTTCTAAACGACGAATACACATTTCTTACCTGAAATCCAAGTGCCAGCTTAGAAAATTTCATCTATACCAACCTTACTACTTCCTAATATTGTCCTGTTTCCAGGCAAAAGCGGAAGATGCCCTTTCAACTGTTTCACCTGCGGAAGGTCCTACCTACACAAAAGTAGCTTGACCAAACATCGAAAGTTTGAATGCCAGAAAGAACCCTCATTCTTCTGTCCTTGGTGCGATTTCAAGTCTAAAATTAAGTCTAACCTAAGGCGCCATCTGGGAGTTAAGCACATTGACTTGCTTGTTGAATAATAAAAGGAATTTGACTTTGTAAAGTTTTATTTCATCCTTCGGCTTCACAACTGGTCACCCGTGACTAGCAGACCCGTAGCGGGTTGGAATCGTGCGTGACTCCGGAGCTGATCACTCCGCTGGCGCCGGTTCGATCCCCGCAGTCACCACTTACATTTGTAATGTGACTATACCGTAACGCTAGGTAAAGGTCGAGGTTGAGTGGTAGAGAGGACTTAGCAGTCCTTACTTTGCCTCGTTAAACAAGACAAACTTTACCTTTGTTATATTGAGGCTGGGACTGAAGAGGATAAACCGAGAATTTGACATAAGAATAATTTGTGCCTTTAAATAACAATTTTAATTCAAACGCTGCTTACATTTGCAAGTGGGATGGAGCTTTTGGGGGTTTTGGATTTCGCAAAAGGAAATATCGCTTTCAAGGTGTGTTTTGGTGCTGGTGATTTACAAGCTTGGTGATGTGTTTTTTGTACAGTTTGTAATTTCTAGAGGTCTTTTCAGATATACTAGTATCGACTGATTTCAATGTATCGTAAAATAATGTTTTGTGGAAATGAAAATTTAAATTGAGAACAACAGTTTTGGTTGATTTTTATCTTTGTAGATTTTTTTTAGTACAGAATTATTTTTTATGGGCTGTATTCAAGATTAATTTTTCAAGGAACTCCCAACGTTTGATGTAAAATTAAAATGATTTCACCTTTTCAAAACATGAGTATTGTTTTCAATAGGTTGGTATATTTGCATAATAATTAGCACTAAATTTTAAACATTTTCTTTTAACATTCCGACATTACTACCTAATGTTGTAAATATTTTTCAACCCATTTACAAACTAAACTTTATTCAATATTCTCCTACATCTTTCTCAGATTATTTTGAACTTTCAGAAGGCTTGCAGATCACTTGTCAATTCTGCAAAGAATCCATCGCAGTGGAAGACAGAAATAATGGCTGGAAATGTTTAGTGAAACACGAAAAACATTGCAAGAGAAATCCTTTTTTCAAATGTCCACACTGCCCATACAAAGTGAAGAAGCAAGGAACTCTCACAAAACATCTTCTTTTCGTTCATAACATTATGAACGTTGGAGAGTTATGATTCGAAGATTTTTGTTAATATTTATGTTTATAATTTTAACGGTTGAAGTTATTTATAAAGAATATTTTGTAAAGTGTATATAAATGAACGTTATTGTGATCTTTAGTTTATTTTTATACAATGTAAGGATTTATGTTGTTATATTTATTTATGATGAAGAAAGTGTTTAAATAGAATCATTTATAATCTAGCTTTTTTTGTTTACACCGCGTCAAAATATCATAATAAATATCTCGGGATTCGCTCTCGCTTGGATTACCATTTTTTGTCACTGATTGGCTGAAACTAAGCTAATCTGCTCTCCTATTGGTGCTGGAGCCTGACCATTTGAGCAGGGATGCCAACTGATGACCCTAATGTTCTCATTGGCTGTTATAGCAGACAGAAAATGGCTCAGTGTCAGCCTCAAGTGACTGAAGATTGTACTTTAAAGCAAAACCGAAATATCTCAAGCTTATTATTATAATATTTCAATGCAGGGTGGTGCAAAAGAACTAGATTATAGTTGTGACACCGGCCGCGAAAGCCTTAAAGCTATGGAACCATTTAAAAGAAAGATTTCACATTTTGAAATTTTAACTGCAGTTTCAAACTAGTACTTGTTATTGTATTTTTCATTACGTGTACGATAATTAAAATCAACACTGTATGTAAAGAATAATATCCAGGTTAAACCTTTTGTACCAATCTGTTAAAACATGTATCACAGAAATGCCATTATTATAGTGAAATGGTTAATAGAATTACTTTATATGTTTCCAATCGTTATTTCAAACGACTTTTTAAAATAAACCATTAATTTTTACCTTTTATTTTTAACAGTTGGAATTAGAAGACTAAATTATAAATTAGTAGTTAAACTATTAATTATTTTCTACTTGTAATGATGTTTGTCAAATTATTGCTTTTTTGTGATGTCAAATCCATTTTATCAGAATTCAAATGATGTAAAATACAGAATGAAAAAGGTAAATATATAATCGACGTTGCAGAAAGCTTTGTGAATTATTTTATGCCACCTGATCTTCAAGAATCGCTGTAAAGTTCCCTGGTTTTCATAAAATTAAAGTAGCTATTAATGTAAAATCTGTCTTAATGATACGTTTTGCTTTAGCCCAGGCTTACTACAGTCTGATAAACGCTCTGGCCATTATATTTCCTCTCGAGCAAAATCTTCTCAAGACTTTAACATTGTTAGAGATAATTTGTTTCTGCTTTTAATGCTACTCAGGTTTCTAATACATCATTAAATGAGTAACGTTTTTCTTTTCTTTTTTTAATGAGTCTGCTTGCCTTAAAGTCTATATATTTTTAATTTTACTCAAAGTGTTTGTAAGTACGTACTGTACACCAATAACGCTCTTTTTAGTGGCCAAACGTTGTTTCTTAGTGTTTTTGGTGTTTTAATAATGTCTTTTGAGGAATATAGCAACATTCAGAAGTCGGATCCATCGATGGAAAAATACGTAAGACCAGTCTCTATGTTGTTCTCCTAAATGAGGTTCTAATACAATTTCAGGATTTTAAATTGAGACTAACATAAAATTTAGAAGAAAGTAAGTATGTTTTTTACTGTCTGAAATCACCAAGTTGTTCGAAAACTTAAATAAAGGATATATATTTATTTATCTTTTCGAATAGGCCATATGTTTTAGTTAGTAATTAATTTTAAGATACTTGTAAGGTAAACCATAGTTCCATCCATTGCAAGAGTTCACGACACTAACACAATTTCCTTTTCCAGACATTCAACCCATAATCCTGGAGGTATCCACCATCCAGAACATCGAGGAAGTCAAAACCGAAAACGCCTCCGAAGAAGAGGCGGAAGAACACGACCCACCGCCAGCTCCAAAGAAACAAGCAACTCCAAAATCTGAAAAAAAGAAACTCATCTTCAAAACCGAACCACTCTCATCTCCTGCTGGCACCTCCAAATCCAAACCGACTATGAAGAGACTGACCTTGGCCAAGAAGGTTATTACTGTGACGAAGTCCCCCGACCTCTTGGCAGGGTGGTTCCAGTGCCGGAAGTGCATGAACTGCTACGACTCCAAGACTAGGTATGAGTCGCATTTGAAGAAGAAATGCGGGCAAAATAAGCTCTACCAGTGTCCTCACTGCGGGGTTCAGATGCCCTATAACGATCTGCTTGATCATATCAACATCACTCATATGGGTAAGTCTTGGTGGAATTTAAAATATGATTATAATCTAGTTCTTCCGGTTCACACCGCGTTAAGACGTTATAACGATTGGTTTGAAATTTACTGGTCTCACTGTGGAGTACGATCTGTATTGCACATGAATGCATTTTCAAGTTTCAACAATCAGTACTGAAATATTTCAAACCAACTATTATGATCTTTTGATGCAGCGTGATCCGGATGTACTAGATTATATATTTGACCCCGGCCGCTAAATCCTAAGAGTAAAATAGGACTACATTGTTTGATCGAAAATTGAAGTTCAACGTTAGAGCCGCAGTAGGTTAACGTGGTGCGATCGCTAGTCGTGCCAAACTCTACCGCCAGGGCCGCACCACCTGTACTGTACTCTGACCGCTTGTAGTGCTCACCGCTAATGGGCAAACCTACGTATTACATGTCTAAAACACTATTCGTGTAGTTACTTTTGTGCCCACTATAAGTTTCAAATTGAAAAAAAACTATATATACCGTGTTTTGAAGATCATAGGCTTATCAAAGAATCCAACGATAATTGTATCAAAGCAATTGAATTGATTCAACCCGTTTATAATATTTTTGGTATAAATTTTGGGCTCAGAGGTTGAATTTGGTTTGAGAAAGTGTGCTAAAGTTATCAGTCGACCCTTGGCTGGTTGATATCGAAAAATTAGTTAGCTTAATCAAGTTTGTTTCAATTTGGATAAAACACTGGTGATTTTTTAATGAATAAATAAATAAAGGTGTTTTCTTTGTGTTGCAGGGAAACAATAAACTATCAACGATGTTTGTTGATTGGTCCAAGAAGAAGATGAGCATAACCTCTCTACAATTATTATTAAAAAGATGATGTAGAAAATGAGGAGACATAATAATATCTTTAGATTTAACTTTTGGCTTAGATAGAATAGTAGTAAGTTTTACTGGTAGAATATGCAAGGAATAGAGTTAGCATTGGCTTAATGTTAAACAACGTGTAATATAAGCATAACTTTATCCTTGTTTAATTGAAAACTTTGCAAGTAAAGTTTTGATTTGTCTTCGTTTTAATAAAACATAAATTAAGTTATTGAATAACTTTATGCATGCTGTACAGTGGGATGAAGAGTATTTTAAGAGTCATAAACCTGAATTTTTATTAATTGATAGTACTCGTAACATTTATTCATTCACAAAAATGATACTTATTTTAAAGGAGTTTTAATTAAATAACAGCGTTTAGATACGAGAATGGTTTTATTTGCAATTTAGGATTTCTAGGAACTGACAGTGCCTGATGAAGTGTAAATTATTCATTGTGCTTTTTGTAACATTTAAACGATGTTATTGTTTCGAAGAAAGATGTTTATGTATTCAAAGTTATAATTAATCCATGGAATGATAATTATTTACTTAGACCAAGATACGTAAGAGTGTGTTTTTAATATTGATTTATTTTTCGTGTATGTGTGGTTTTTATTCAGTAAACCTTATCTTTGGTTGTTTTGTTTCTTGGCAAATTAATACGGTTCAATTTTGTAACCAAGTGTGACCGAAAGGTTTTTGATTGTTAACCAATTTGAAAAATTTATTGTATCATAAAACTCCGTTGTTTATTTTCATAGTTAAATTTAACAAAACGTACCAGACTCACCCACTAATACTTTATTCGAATAGCATAATTAATGGAATATAAATGCCAATGATGTAGAGTTTTACTGACTCAAATACGTTCAAATATTTTTGTAGTTTTAGTTTTGTGTTTTTCGTAGTTAGTTTTAAGTTAGGATTTAAACTTAATTTACTTTTGGATTCAACAATTATTTTCGGTGGTGGTCGTCTATAAATGTAGTTTGTGTGAATAAATAAATAAAGGCAGCTTGTGTTGTCATTACCTAGATCATTTATCTGTTTTACAATGTTGTACAGAAATGATGGTTTTTATTTGTTCTTATTTTTGAATAATGGTTAGAATCAAATTATATTTTAACTACGTGAAAACCTTTGTTGTCACAAGTCACAAATAACTGTTTGACTGATTTTAATCTATCATTGAAAGGGAATTTTGAAAGGGATTTTCCAACAAAGTTAACGGATGGAAATATTGCTGTAAGGTAAAACATTAAATCTTAAACACAAGTATTACAATGTTAAATTTCTCTACACTTGTCCACAATGTATGGCTAAAATGCATTACTACGATGGGCTTTCAACAACCCTTCCAGTGTATATGATAATAAATAGATGAAGAAGGAATAATTTTGGTCCCATAGTTGATCCTTGGGGCACACCAAAGTATAACAATAGGTAGAAATTGCATGGTCATAATCAGCTAGGAAAGAAACTCTTTCACCTTTTCTTGATTTGTTAGTTCTCATAATATTATCGTCACTTGGTTGTGCAGAACTGCTTCCTTGTTATTAAAAGAATGATGGCCAGATTTTCTTGATAGTCAAGGTTATGCTGAGCAAGAAATAAAACGTTATTGGCTTAGCCCCTTGGGGTTCGGTTGCCTAGGAGAATCCCTGCGTGTGGGGGTCTCCCTTCATGATGCTGCCCCTGGGGAGTTAGGTCCTAACCTTAGTTCCAACGCTATTTTTATATTCTTTTAGTTTTAATTTATGTTCAAAATTTATTTAATCAGCTCTTACAGTTCTAACTTTCTTACATTTAGCTTACATTTTTAATGGAATTTCTTAAGATAATTGGGTTCAGCTAATAATATTTACTTCTCACAAATCTTGAAGTTGCCATTTACACATTCGTTCTAAGCCCTAGCCCAATGACGATTATTCTCCATAGTTTTTCACATAATTTGCAATTTAATACGTTTTTATCTACATATTTGAATTTTTTGTTTGCTACTCTTTAAATATACACAAGTTTTAATTTGAGTTTGCGAGTACTTTACTCCATTATCTGACTACATTATCCCCCGATCCATTTATCTTAACGGGGAGTAACAACAATGTAAATTATCAATGTGCGTATATTGCAGATCTGCTCCTTTCTAGGGTTTATATTTGATTGCCGATACATATCTTGATATTTTCATTTTGGTTTCGTAGTATAAAACTGATTTGTAACTAGCTTATATGATACTTTCGGGTAAGAAGACTTTTCAAAGAGAGCTAATAGTAAAAAATCTCTGCACCAAAATTATGATGATAAATTTAAGTTTTATTTTACAAACTGCAGTAGTGAAAACAGACTAATCCGTTGTTAGCTTCACACTCCAAAATATCCACATTAACTTTGTGTGTGCCTAGCTGTTCCGTAGACAAAAATTATTATTATATTAAGTTTGAAGAATTAAGTTGAGTATACAGACAGGCAGACGATTCAAACATCAACCAGTGTTGAATGCTGGAATAAATCAATACACTGCGTACGCACGCGCCGCCCCCCTTGCCACCCCATCACCACCTGTAGTTCTCGGAACCGGTTCTATTTCTGTTCAAGTTCACCCTTAAGCTAGGGTGCGATTATTCTGACTGGGACTCGTGGCGTGGTCCTGTAATCCAGCTTCATGGAGGTCAGGTTTTGAGGATGATATATAGGTTTTAAGCGGCTCAGATAGTCTCAGTGATCATCTGATGATACCCGCATCAACTCCCACCATCGTTTAGACATATGAGACCATCACCTGCGTGGTTCGGAAGTCACGTTAAGCCGTTGATCCTTGTATTTCCATTGGTCATTGGGCTATTAATTAATGACCCATTCTAAGAACGAGTCGGCCTTAGTGTGTAACAAGACTACACCTCATAACTCATTACTACCATCACACTCATCCTTCACCACATATTTGCCTTAAAATACCCTCATGAGAGTGGTCGGCATCTCAAATAGTGATTTAGTGAATTGTGTATAAATAAGCTTTACAAGTAACATATTTGGTAATTGAATTGTAAAAGGAGTTTTTAAAAACCGTTGGTCCCAAGATTGACCCTTGTGGGACACCTCATCACTTATAGGCTGATAAACCACAAGTTGTTTTCTCCTTATTATCTGGCACAAAAGTAGTGTCTGACCTGCTATATTTGCAGGATCACGATCATTAGCAAGAGGAGATTCTGTCAACATTTGCATTGAGTGAGGGGTTATCCAATCAGGGGAACAGTCGGCCCTAGTTTGTAACAATACTACACCTCATCATCTATCAAGTACACTTATTACACTCATCACTCATCCCATATGCAACTTAAAGTACCCTCTAAGAGTGTTCGGTGTCTCAAATAAAAGTAAAGTGAGAGATAAGCTCAAGATATCTGCTCGTTCAGGACGAAAAATAAAAATACCTTTCGAAAGCACAAAGAAGCGCACGCCAAGTAAACAGATGCGTTTGGTGCAAGCTCTTGCAACGATCTCCAAGAATCAAAAAGCATCAATATCTCATTTAGGAACACCATCACAAATTCCAAATTTGCACAAAATAAATGTCTAAAACACAGATTTTTCAGGAACGAAGAGTTTCTTCTGCGTAGACTGCGGACGTGCTTACTCTCACAAGAACGGACTCTACCAACACAGAAAACACGTTTGTGGCAAAGAAGCCAAGTTCGAGTGTCGTCACTGTCCTTACAAAGTGAACTACAAGTTCTCCCTCAAGAAGCATTTGATATTGAAACACGGTGACCACAATGTCTAGCTTTGATTTATTGGTAAGGTGTTATTGAACGAAATTTGATAGACGTGATGGATGAATTAAATGTAAACCTGTCCCTATGAAGTTTTATTTATCTTCGTCCACTTTGGTCAGTAAGTGTAATTTATTCAGGGTTTTATGTTAAAATGTGTTTAGGTTTATATTATTTGTTAATTGGGCAGCGTTGGTCCTAAATTAAAAAATGGCGCCTGATATCTGCGCCTAAATATCAGTAAAAATTAGTCAAAGTTAATTGAAATTTTGAATTTTTTAAATATCGGAACAATGACTAAACAAGAGTTTTGTTGATTATAGCCTTAATTGTGGAGTTTTCATTTTAAATGAACTAACTTTAATGTTTAATTAATCATTCATTTTTCATCCTAACTTGTCTACGTTTGGTTGACAACAGCGCTTTCGCCGGTTAAGGATTTATCAGTTATAGGTTGTTAGATTCTATGTTTTTGTTTATACGTAAATTATGTCTTAACCGGACAAAGCGTTCTTTTCAATTGCATGTATGATTTTTTATTAATTATTAGGTAAATATAAATAGTTTTCATAAAGCATTCAACGAATACACTTATGTGTTGTTTTTTTACGAGCATCCGCACTGCAAGACTTATTGTGCTCTTAAGGAGTGCATAGCAACGTACAAAACGATGCCCTGGTCGAAGATATTCTCTTCGCTGCCCAATAAAATCCAAGTCACACGCCTAAACTAAACTAGTTTTGCAACTCTTTTGCAGACGGCAGCTACCAGTTCCGCTGTGAGATGTGCGACAAGCGATATAGGTACAAGAGGAACCTCTCCGATCACCAGAAGTTCGATTGCAACACCGAAGCCAAGTTTCATTGTCCCGAGTGTCCTTACAAGGGCAGGCGCAAGACGCACCTGAAGAACCACATGGTGTTGAAGCACAAGCAGTTCTTGGTTTAAGGTGGTGCAGGAGCGAGTCGTGCCAAACTATGCCGCCAGGGCCGCGCCACTTGTAGTTTGACTACATTGTTGGCCGCTGCGGGGGAACTCACCCAGCCCTACTGCACTGTATAGTGTAAAACGGTTTATTCAGCACAGATCTTACCTTAATTAAATATTAATATTAACTTTTGTTGATAACTTATAGTTTATCGATAGACTTTTCTACTGGCCATTGTGTAAACTACACAACGTTTCGAGAGGTATGAGGACTCCTCCCGTTATCAAGTGAAACTAAGCCTAAATTATAACTAGTACACTTTACTACAGAAACAAATAACACAGTCAACCTAACTTGTAAGCGACATAGAACTCAATATTAATGTTGTGTAATGTTTCATGTTTCTATGTCGCTTACAAGTATAAGTTGATTATGGTATTTTATTTTGTTGTCAAAAAGGGTATTAGTTAAACATTTACATTTGAGGGAAATAATTCGTCCTCAGTATCAAGGACGTAGAACTACTAGGTTTAAAATAGATTGTAAAGAATCCACGGGTAACTAAAGTAAAAATTACTCGACAGTTTCTGTACCTGATGTTTATAAGTTAGTAAATATTTATTTTGTAAATTGTTTTATTTAATCTGTACCATGATCTACTTTTCGACTGGATAGGCTATGATAGGTCGCTGAAAAGTAACTTACACTGCTTTTTGACATGGACAATCATGCTCGACAAAACGAAAGAGCTCGTCACAATACCATACGACTATCCGAGGATCATAGAGATTCTGTACTTACTTACTTACTTGCATACTTGTATCTTTGACCGACATTGTCGGATAGATTGCGTCAAAGACTAAAAAACTATTTACACTATATACATTATTTTATACAATTTACTAGTTGGCGGAGGCTTGGTCCCCAAAGAGTGGCACCTCACTAAGCTCCTGGAGAGAATAGAGCGGTCTCTCCACAAGATATTTTTTAAGTTTGATTTTAAATGGCTTATCGTCGAGCTCTTGTACACTTAGTGGCAGCGTGTTGAACAACTTAATCGCGAACCACGGGAATCCTTTTTGCGTACGGCTTAATCTGCAGCGAGGTACGTCCAGTTTGCGGGCTTGTCTGGTGTTGTATGTATGCTGGTCCTCCCTCTTGGTGTACTCGCCGACATTGCTTTTGATGGCCAGTAGCCTGGTGAATACAAACTGACTGTAGACGGTCAGTACGCCAAGCTCTTTGTGTATTTCCATTGGTCATTGGGCTATTAATTAATGGCCATTCTAAGGAAGAGTTGGCCTTCTCATAACTCGTTACTACCACTCATCCTTCGCCACATATTTGCCTTAAAATACCCTCATGAGAGTGGTCGGCATCTCAAATAGTGATTTAGTGATAGAAATCTACAATAAATAAGAAAAAAATCAACTGTGAGGATAGGTACAATCTCCTCAGAGCCTGGCAGCCAGTTATCAACAAGATTAAATCTGTGCATAATTAGAGCGCAGTTGAGCCAATGGGAGTGCAGAGACACCTTGGGATCGTCCAATGAAGGAAGCCAACATCTTCGCCCAATCGTGTTCGCCGTGTCACGATCATGATAAGACTAAGCATGGTTTAATGATAATTAACTTCGGTAATTCGGTGATTGAGCTACAAAGGTCTATCACGAAGAAGACCTATTAATGGTGAGTATTTTTTGTTCAAAGAGCACATATTTGTACGCTAATATGTTTGTTGATTTTCTTTGTGTTGCTTTCGCTTTGCTGTGAACTAATATTTTGGGATGAACAAAATCACCACCTGTTATTCATTATTTATGATCGATTTAAAACTTCACCACTGATTTCAATAACCAAAACGCAACATTGATTTCACCACACAATTTGAATACCCCTGCTTACCTTGAATCGTGTATTATGTAAATTCATTTTTTAATTTAAAAAGAAGTTAAATAAAATTCCCCGTCGGTTAAACTCTTGGACAGTTGTAGGTACTGACTGGGGCAGTTTCCTCTACACCTTTGTCTGTCTGAAGTGCCAAAGAAGATTCCTGCACAAGAAAGGACTCCTGGAGCACCTGACGAAGAACTGTGCACCCGAAACGTCCGCATCCGTCGTCAGTCATCCTAAGGAAAGTGGGACCGCTGTTTAATGTTACTTTGTTGTTGTTTGTGGGGCCAATACAATATTTTTTAAAACAGTATATAAATGTGTATGGAATTGTTTTTGCTTTCCAGTCTGCGCTATGTTTTAGAAAACGTAAAGATTTTATATTCTTTTATTTGAACATTAATGTCAAAAGCGGTTTAAATGACTTTAAACTATCGTTTTAAATTTGAAAACCGATTTCATCAAACAAAAATGCTAAAGTTATTTATCTAATCTGTTTATGATGTCTATTGCTTTTACCGTAGATGCAATATACCATCAAGTCTAAAGCTACTTGGTTAGTAGTTATTTAAAAGCATTCCCGTTTACATTTTCAAATATATGCAGTAAGTTTAAAGTTTCTATAGAAGACAGTTTTGACAAAAATTGTTTTTTAAGAAAAAGTCTTTTAAATTGGTGAGAAACTAAATTACAGTTTAATTGAAGTGTGATGATTATTTTTGGTTTTAGATACAACACCTATGTTTTATTTGGACGATGATCATATTATTTAAGATTAAAACTAATGCTTGGCTAAAATCTAGTCTTACCGCGACGGACATATCATAACAATTTGCTTAAAATATTTCTGTCTCGCTGTAGAGTACCATCTTCAGTCACTGATTGGCTGAAATTGAGCTTCTTGCTGCTATCCCATTGGTGACATGGCTGACCAACCCCAGCCGTGCCAATGAGAACAGTTGGCATCCCTTCTTTATAGGACGGTTGGCAGCCTTATCACCAATAGGATAGCAACCAGCAAGTTGCTCAATTTCAGCCAATCAGTGACTGAATATGATGCTTTCTAGCTAGACCAAAATATTTTAAGCTAATTATTTTGATTTTTTAGTTTATGAAACCGGCCGAGAAAGCCAGAGAGTTAAGAATGCTCGGCTGTCAGTTCATGATTTCGTTGAACCTCAAGTTTTTTTATTTCTCATCGGCTACATAAAACAATTGTACAATTTCCAGTTTTAACATTCCATTTCAATGTTCCCAGACCTCGAACAGCGCTTCGAATGTCCGAACTGCAGCCGGAGTTACAGACAGAAATGCAACTTGCAGGTTCATCTCCGCTTCGAGTGCAACAACGAAAGGCAGTTCTCCTGTGAGTTGTGTGACTACAAGGCAAAAAGGAAAGGCCACCTGAAAACCCACGTGATTCTCAGGCATAAGAGTATTCCAGATTAGAAATGTTATGGAACATTCTGGAATTAAAGCAATCGTAGTCGTAATACATTTTTTTGAAATTTTGAATTTGCTTTTTTCAGTTTTCCTTGTTAGTACTAAGGACGGATTTCTAACGAATTTGTTGAACAGTTTGACACTAAGCGGTCGAAGTGGTTATTATAGTTATTTGATGCCGTTATGTATTAATGTAGGTCCAGGGTTTCTTTGATGGGGGTTTTGAAAGAGTGAACATTTTTCTGCGGTTTGTCATCACAGTTAAATATGACATTCCTTAATGCAGCTGCACAACTTATTCTTTTCAACCTGAATGATAAAGAAAAATTGATACAGTAGTATTAGGCTGTTATATTTAAATTGAAATTTGTTCGGTTTAAAGATGTTTTAGTTTCTTTAGATGCTTAGTGTCCTATATTTCCTCTCCTTACGGTACGGTACTAATCATTTTTAAATTCACTCTTTTTGAGATCTATAAACAAATATTAAATACTGGACGAGGCATTCCTGAATCACAGCTATTACCGTCAGGTTCTTAAATAGATCATAATCCTCATTACATTGATGACCCTATAATGATAAAATTGACTTTGAAAGGCCTGAAAATAAAAGGATCGTGTAATTCTTCTCAAATCCAAGGGCATCTTCAACCCCTTCCCTCAAATCCTCTTTCTTAAACCCAAATACTCTTCTCATTTCTCATGACATTTCCTGAGACTCTCCCAAAAGATATGATCCTCTTACAGTAATACTCCCATGTTACAGCTGACCATGGCTGCGAAATGTGTGGACGAAGGTATCGTCAAAGATACAATCTCCTGGTTCACCAGAGATTGGAGTGCAACAAAGAACCTACCTTCTCGTGCAGTCTGTGCCCCTACAGAGCCAAGAGGAAGACTACGTTGAAAGCACATCTGGGAGTTAGACATTCAATCTTCTCGTTGGAGCAGATGCATTAGGACAATCTGCGATGAACTTTTCAGTGAACTTTGAAGAAATTCTCTATCGACGTGTCTAGTCTTTGATTTGGATCTTATAGATTGAATATTGCCCTTTGAATGTTGAAAGCACATCTGACACTCAGACATTTGAACCTATCTATTGAAAAGATGCATTAGGATAATCTGTGATGAGCTTTTCAGTGACCTTTGAAGACAATTGATGAGTCGTCAGTGTATTCATCTTCTAGATTGAATATTGTTTCCTGAACTTTGAAATCACTTCTGGGAGACACTCAATCTTCTCTTAAGAGCAGATGGATCAGGACAACCAGTGATAGAGTGGACTTTTCAGTGATCGTTGAAAAACTCATATATTGATTTTGCTCCTAGATTGAGAATTGCCCACTGAAGAAGGAAGTCTATGAAACCAAATTGGTCTTTAATACAATTATTTTAGGATCTAAGAATTCCATTTGCGCATTAAAGAAGATGAATTGTCTTCTTCATGAAAAGATTGATTTGATGGATACACTGGTTCTTCTAAATCAATTTATGTTGACTAAGAGGCCAAAACAAAGACGATCCTAACAAAATGTTTGGGGGCCGAAAATGCTTTGAACAAAGCGGAGTACATATTTTATGATAAGTGCTGTGATAAGAGTTAACAGGGAAAAACAAACTCTAGTCTTTGGTTTGTCATAACATATTTTTCTTCAAAATCATATAACTACTTTGTTATGTTAGTCATTTGTAATGTGAGAGTAAATCTACTCTTCAGTATGAATTGTTAAGACAACGCCAAGTTTAAATTTATGTATAGTTCAATTTAAGATATTTCATATTGAGTATTTATGTATTGATGTTGTTTCATTGCCCATAAGATTCACATTAAAAAGTTAGCGGTTGAATTGAGTTGGCGGAAATACTCGTATACGTGTATTTAAAGGTTTTAATAATTCTAGTTATTAAATCGGTCTTATCTAATTTTTATTCTGTCCGTAGGGTTTGTAGATAGATCTATTTTATTACACCCTCAGTTTATCATATTTTATCATGTTCATACTATCTAAGGTTTTCCGTAAGATCTCTATGTAAAGTAATGTACACATTCAGACTGACTATGTATTTTAAGTTTATGTTACCTAACAAGTACAAACTATGTAGTAACTTTTAAATAATTTATAATATTTATGATTCAACTTTTGTGTTATCATGTTTTTATACGTAGACTCAAACCATATTTGCATTACCACATGTTATTTAATCATTAAAAATTCGATGTACTGTTTTCAGATTTTTGTTCAGTCCTTTATTACATTCATAAGAGTTTTAAGATGAAGCCTAGTTGTGTTCATAGATGATAACAATTAACATAGGTTTATCTGAAACCTGAATTTCTAAACGATTTCCCAAGGTGCATCATTCGCAATATGCTGTCAGCATTATTTTATTGAAGAAAATAACATAGATAAGTAATAATACAGGTCGGTTCGCCATCATTGCTTTTTGATACGTTAGTATTATATTTAATTACAAATACCATACAATCTTTTATTTTGTTTAAAAATTACACAGTTTTAACAGTAATTTATTTAGATGGTAATGCAGTACTTCCAGAATATCTCAAAAGAAGCATGCTTTAGATCTTCTTAGGCAGTAAGTGTCCTTTTGCTCTTAGGGGAAGTTCTGGACTGTAGAGTTTGTAGTTTAGTCCTGGTAAACAAAATTATAATTTTGAATCGCTTGTAGTTGGAGAGGATAAGATTTCATCCCACAATTTATTATCTTCACCTAGACTATTCCAGCAATTTTACTGGACTGTTTTTAGAGATTTTGGATCTTCTGGGCATTTTTTATAGGTTAGGGTACAAACAGGCTTTTATAATACTTGTGTCAATATGACCAGTAAGGAATTCAGTGATTTCAGAATTTTTCACTTGCTATCAAAATGTTTTTATACAAAAATCAAATGACTTTTCTTTAATTACGTTTGGGTTTTACTTCATTTTATTTTTTTTCAACCACTCAATTATTTCAACAGCGAAAATCATCAGATCATTGAAAATTTCAGGGAACTGGGATCGTGTCACAGGAAGGGTCATGATGCCGCTACCGAACAACGTACTGCACAGCCCCTCCGCTGTTAATAGAAGAAGAAGAAGCGGAAACAGAACCAGCCACGGACCGGAAGTGAACTTCGCCTGTACCGGATGTGGGAGGAGCTACAAACACAACCGGAACTTGCAGGCGCACCTGAAATACGAGTGTGGAAAAGCACCTCAGTTTTTCTGCCCTTTCTGCCCTTATAAGGCGAAACTTAGAGGAACTTTGCGCACCCATATGATCCTCAAGCATGATAAACAGTTGGAATAATTTTTCTTTCATTTTGAATTATTAGAGAACAATCGATATGAGTTCTTGAAATGGTTTTGACATCCGGTGCTCTTAAAAATATCAATACTCTTTCGTCAAATCAAGAACTGTATCAATTTCAAATAAAAAATTGTTTTCATTAACTTGCTTAAAAGAAACAACAAGCATAATTAAGCAACAAGCATAATTCTAGTTGAACAATTTCGTTCGGAAACTAAAAGCTATTGTTTGATCTTGTAGATTACTTTGTTCAAGGGAAGTAATTTCTATTGTTTCTATTGTACGTCATTTCTACCTCTCATCTATATTTTTTATTTAAATTATTTTGTCATATTTATTGTATCTTTTTCCTCTTATATCCTGGTGTTTATTTAATCCATTGTTGTGAATAAGTTTGTTATTTTGAACATTGATTTGTTTTATGTTCTTACTTTCTTACTTAAGAATAAAACTTTGAGTTTAAAGACTTTTAATCTTTGCTTGCCCATTTAAGGAACTTACTTCAAACTTCCTACTTCAATAAAGGATACTGCAAATTGGCTAATATGGTCTTCTTATACACACAAAGCAAAAGCAAAGGACAAGTCTACATTTTTAAACATAGGCTTATCTTTTGCTATTTCTTATTGTAGTGTAAGTGTCAATTTATTTTATTTTTCTGGTTTGAAGCAATCTTATCTCATTGCGTAAATATACTTCGGTTTAGTCAAAAGATGATAATCTAACAGGCAAAAGTACTGAATTTTACATTTAGACTTTCGCGACCAGTGTTTGTGCTGTAATATAGTTCTTCCGGACCCCACCGGGTCCAAAAATCATGATAATTAGCTTGAAACTTTTCGGTCTCGTTGTCAAGTACCATATTTTCTATCGTTGTTCCTTAGTTCTTTAGTGAACAAAAAGGACTTATTCATGCTCGCAATTTAACCCTCAGAAAGACCACCTTCGTCAACAACAAACTTCAAACAAAGAATTTACCTTAACCACAAAACATAACTTCAATTTTTTCGTAACGCTTAGAATTGTGCCGCCGGTATCACAACAATAATCTAGTTCTTCCCGTAACCGTGGACCGGAAGTACTAGACTATAATTCTAAATTAAGGTTTTGAGAATGATACAGGTCTAAAGCGGCTCAGATAGTCTCAGTCATCATCTGATGATACGCGCATCAACTCCCACCATCGTTTAGACATATCAGACCATCACCTGCGTGGTTCGGAAGTCACGTTAAGCTGTTGGTCCTTGTATTTCCATTGGTCAATTAATAAATGACCCATTCTAAGGAAGAGTCGGCCTTAGTTTGTAACAAGACTACACCTCATAACTCATTACTACCACTCATTCTTCACCACATATTTGCCTTAAAATACCCTCATGAGAGTGGTCGGCATCTCAAATAGTGATTTATTGATTTAAATTTTGGCTTCCGTGGACTTTTTTGTTATTTTTTTTTACTGACAAGAAGAAAGAGAAAAATGATAGCAAAAGAATCATCCATTGTACTCAATCATTGCTGACAACAACTGACTTGTTTCCAGACGGGGATGAAACGCTCCTGCTCGGCAGCTCCGAGGGTCGCTTCCTCTGCGGCAAGTGCGGGCGCAGCTACAGTCAGAAGCGGAACCTTGTGGCACACCAGCGCCTAGAGTGCGGCAGAGAAGCGCAGTTTCCGTGTCCGGTGTGCGACTACAAGGCCAAGCGCAGAGGACACCTGAAGAACCACCTGGCCATGCGACACTACGACGTGTTCAAGCATACCTATGGCGCTGTAGACTCGTAAACATGACGAGGATGTGATTTTGAAAAAAAAAACTGTATTTAGATTTTTATTAACGTGGTGTGATTATTAGTCGTGCAAAAGATTGCCGCCAGGGCTGCGCCACTTGTACTATAACTTTATACGGCGCCATTTTAATGTTCTAGTGATTCTTTTTGATAATTTAATCATAATTGGCTTCACGTTTTTGATTACTGAAACCTTTTAAAATGACGGCAGTTTGTACACTATTTTTTCCGAGTTATTTGTTTTATACTCGGTCTACTTAAGATGGACAGAAGATGCAGTTTTACTTTTTTGTACTCAAAGTCTTTGTGAATGATTTCATTTTGTGATGTTATAGGTTTGAAATTTTGAAATTAATTCAAAAATAGTTTTTTGTTTGTACTTGAGTTTATTATTATGTTAACCTTAAATTGTCATGAATGGATTAAATGAATTTGAAACGAACCAGTGAAGTTCAAATTAATCATGGCACACCATCGCGCACTAAATTGTAATGAGGTGACTCTAGGTAAAGGTCGAGGTTGAGAAGTAGAGATAACTTTGCCTCGTTAAACAAGACAAACTGTACCTTTGTCTATTATTGGGACACCGCATGCAATATCTGTCTTCGAGTCGGAATACACAAATTTGAGCGAATTATATTTAATGAATGTTTGAATACGATTTAGATGTGTGAGAACCCAAAATCAATTATGACGATTAAAATGTAATATGCCACTATATTCACTCAATAAATAAACAATTTATTTAATCAGTTTGCGTTTATAGACGCGTCAACCACCAACCTTTTATATAGATGAAGAACAATCCAGCTACAACATTTTCTTCTTCTATTTTCGCGCTACAGCCTTTGGTCGGCTTTGGCCTCCATTACAATTATCTTCCATTCCTCTCTAATAACGGCCTTCCTTCTTCATCCTCTCACACCCATCGCAGCCAAGTCAGCTTTCACTACAAAATGTGTGAACAAGATATGAAAATGTGACGTGGATCGTCGTAAGCAAAATCTTTTCATTCCAGCAAGCCAAAAGAAAATATGATTAGCTTAGAGCTATTGTAATGAAAACTTCACATTTTTGTCTGATTTATGTATCAACTTTTAAATTTAAGGACCATTTATTTCTTAACTCTTAAGCTTTCACGGCCGGTGTCATCACTTTGGCCAAACAGGCGACAGCCCCCCGCTAGGGTATATAAGAAGGGCGGGCCAATCCAGTCTCAGCCAGTTAACCAGCTACTGAGGATGACTCTCCACAGCGAGGTCGAAAAGATTAGCAGTAATTATATTTCAACTGTGACGCGGTGTAAACCAAAAGCCTTCGATCTTAGTGATAATTTATTTCTTTTACTCTCAAACACATTAAAACTCCTCAACAATAATTTCCCCACGACTAATTCTCCTTCCAACTTCTTCCAGCATCACGAGCAGTGGAGACTCATGAAGGCCTCTTCATGTGTCCCAACTGCAGCAAGGTCTACCAGAAGAAAGCAACCCTTCAGTCCCACATGAGAGTAGACTGCAACGCAGAAGAGCCTTTCCAGTGTCCCCTGTGTGACTTCAAGACGAAACGCAAGAACAACTTCAAGGTCCACATGGGTCTGAAGCATAAGCAAGCATTTCGTGACGGTCTTGTTCACATGTAACACAATCAGAACTATTAAGTTTTAGCACCACGATGACATACCATTTATTTGGTCCTACGAATTGTTGAAGTCTAACAACAAATGTATACGATAATATGAAATCATATATATGTTTTGATTGGTCTTTCGTTATTTTTGCCTCTTCGTCTAGTTTTAAGTTTAAAAATCTCGTTTACCCAAAATGAAAGAGCTGACATACTCTTCTCAATGAGTTTAATCGAATTTTAAAAATAACATCTAGTATTTGTCATGATTTTTTTTAGAAGATTGTCAATGTAATCGTCAAAAGCTTTTAAACATTTACTCTCTTTAATTAAATTTTAATGAAATATTTATTTGTATGTATATATTTCAATTGTTTTCATATATTATTTTGTTATATTTTGTACTGTGGTTAAGTGGAAGAGAGGACTTTAAAGTCCTAACTTCGCCACGAATAAAGACGTTTTTCATTTCATTTAATTAGTTACTTTAAAAGTACTGAATACATTATTTAGAGAATAAATGTAATATAGTTTTGTAATAGTGATACTTAAGTTAAATTCTGGTGTTTCCCCACACGAGAAACGCTAAAATAGATCTAGCGATCCAGAAAACTGCCTAGTAGAAGCACATGTTTATTGTATTTTTTCCGAAACCTTTGATTTATCATGGTTTTAGACAATAAGATAACGACACAGTGTTCAATTTTACAAAAGTCAAGGCTTACTTACCGTTAAATTTGGATTAAGTATAAACTTCTAAAAGAACACAGACTGTCCAATTTTCATCCCTACTTTATCCAGGTGAGCCTGCTCTTCTTTCTGTTCCTTTTTGATAGCATATCCTGGCCATAGTATAGCATATTGACTCAGATTCGTGGCGTGGTCCTGTAATCCAGCTTCATGGAGGTCAGGTTTTGAGGATGATATAGGTCTAAAGCGGCTCAGATAGTCTCAGTGATCATCTGATGATACCCGCACCAACTCAAAACCATCGTTTAGACATATCAGACCTTCACCTGCGTGGTTCCGAAGTCACGTTAAGCCGTTGGTCCTTGTATTTCCATTGGTCATTGGGCTATTAATTAATGACCCATTCTAAGGAAGAGTCGGACTTAGTTTGTAACAAGACTACACCTCATAACTCATTACTACCACTCATAACACTCATCCTTCACCACATATTTGCCTCATGAGAGTGGTCGGCATCTCAAATAGTGCTTTATTTCCTAAATCTTACCGTCAAATTTGTCAGTTTTCTACGAAAATAATACAAAATAGGCGCTACAGCTAGACCTGTAGGTTTATAATATTAAGTTAACGAAAAGATTTTAACATTTACGACTATTTTCAGGGTTTCTCCTGGAAGACGGGCCATTCATCTGTAAGAACTGTGGACGCTCCTATAAGCACCAGAGGAATCTCACCTCCCATATCAACCTGGACTGTGGCAAAGAAGCAGCCTTCCCTTGCGCCTTCTGCCACTTCAAGGCCAAGAGACGCAACAAGCTTAAGCTCCACGTCGCCATGAAGCATCCTGGCCAAGCTTTTTCTTAAATAAAGCTTCATCGTTTGCCTCTCTGATGTCATTTGGCCATAAAATAAGTTTTAAACTACCTTCTTCAGTATCCTAAAATTGATAAATTTTATCAAACCAATGAATGTGATTATTCATTCATCAAAACGACCCTAAGTGATCAGTTTGTTTGATAAATTATTTATTTAACGTACCAGTGAATACATTTGGCTTGGTTAAGATCCTTCTCTTATTCGATCAGTTCAGTGTTTGGACACGTGCATTTAACTTTGGAATGTATATTTACTATGGTCTGTTATCTTCAGAAACCAAACAAAATATTTAAAATACAAGGAGTGATATCTTTTGTGGATTAAAAATATCTACTTGTATTTTTATTGACTTACTTGACTTATTTCCTTTTATACTCCTGGACGGAGCATTGGGCTTCTACGAAACAGCGCCAGCGGACACGGTTGGCAGCCAAGGCGTTTACTTCTCTCCAGCTCTTCCCTTCTCTCTTGCCTTCTTCCTCGACTGTTCTTCTCCAGGTCTTCTTTGGTCTTCCTCTCCTTCTCTGACCTTGGGGGTTCCAACTGAGAGCTCGTCTTTCCACGGCGTTTTCATCTTTTCGAAGGGTATGTCCTATCCACTTCCATTTCCGTGTTTTGATTTGGGGGTCCTTTGCAGCAGTCCACAGGTCTTTATTAGAGATTACATTCGGCCAGTAAATATTACTATGGTCTGTTATCATTAGAAACCTAACAAAATATTTAAAATACAAGGAGGCCAATAAAGAGTTATATTTTTTTGCGGATTAAAAATATATACTTTTGTTGGTCTTCTTGTATTTTAAATACTTTGTATTTAATTGCCAATAATCTCCACTTTAAGACATTTTTAGATACCACGTTATGCAGCTAGCTATGCAAATCTTTGAGACTTCGAAACAAAGCTACACTTTTGAATATATACAGTATTAGTGCACTTAAGGTTTTGATTACCCTGTATAGTAGTTTCCAGCCTTTAACTTTAGTCTACCTGGTTGTCAATTATGAAGTTATTGTACATAAATAATGTTCTGAATTTAATTTTGCCCTCCGTGTTCATCTTGACTAGATAGAAAATGGAAAATTACCGTGGTGACGCATATGGTTTATGGTTACGAATATGTACTTGAAATACATTTATTATTGGTTTTTAGCAAAATTTAGTAGCTCAACACACCACTTAAGCCCTCCTTCAGAATCGACATTACTTCATCTGCACTTTTTGTAGCACTTGTATCCAGCACTGGCTTTTGGGTAAATTCCTTTTTCTGCTCTTTAAAATGGTCTCTTCAGCAGGTCTGTTGCTAGGAGTTCTTTTGCAGTAGATCAGACCTCTTTCTTAAACTTCCCTCTGGCTGTAAAGCTCCAAAATTATGTTTGAAGTATGTAAAGTTCTTCGTATAGTATACATGTCTCTAAACTTTCTTCATTGTCTAGCTTTTTAAGCGCCTTGTAAAATTTATGATTTGGGAAGACTATTAAGCACTTAAATCTTAGGCTTTCGCGGCTGGTGTCACAACTATAATCTAGTTCTTCCGGTACAAACGCGCCTAAACTTCATAATTAGGTTGAGATATTTCGGCCTCGCTGTGAAGTACCATCTTCAGTAACTGATTGGCTGGAATTGGCTGATATCGGTTTCAGCCATTCAGTGACTCCACAGCGAGGCTGAAATATCTCAAACTAATAATTATGAAGTTTGAACGCGGTGTGAACCGGAAGAACTAGATTTTAGTTATTTATTACTCGTTGTTTGTAGTTTGAAACGCAACTTAGCAAACAACTCTTTTGCAGCACCAACAATTTAAATTAGTTTTAGCTACTCAATGATTTTTTAGACTTTCGCCCAGGAAACATTTGTTGAAATTAATCCCGTTGAATTTTCAGATGATCCGCTCTACGTGTGCGATTTGTGCGGTAATTACTACAAGAACAAAAAAACTCTAAGAGAACACAAGAAATACGTTTGCAACAACATGCCAGCTCATCTGAAGTGCTTGGATTGTGATTATAGCTGCAAGAGGAAATACCTTCTGAGGAAGCATCTTCTGTCAGCTCATGGCACCTTTTATGACTCATCGTTGTTTTTAGTTCGGTTGTTAATGTTTTAAAAACATGTTGTTAGTTTTAGTTTTGTTGGGGTAACTCGTAAGGGAAATTTAGAACGAATTAACTAACTATTAAGATTAGAGGGTTTAGTTTTCTACACTACATTCCTTTATCCAAATCTCTTAGTTTTGCACCATTTCCTATTTAAAACTATTATTCTCACTTTATTCTTAGGCTTTCGTGGCCTGCGTCACAGCTATAATCAAGTCCTTCCTGTTCACACCGTGTTTAAACATCGTATTAATTAGCTTAAGATATTTCGGTCTCGCTGTGGATACCATCAGCCTTAATTTTTCAGCCTATCAGAAACTGGTGATGGTACTCCACAGCGAGACCGAAATATCTCAAGCTAACTGTTTATAATTTTCTGTCGCGGTATGAACCGGATGAACTAGATTATACTATTATTATACTCTGTTATTGTTGTATCTTTGGTGTGATTAGTGGTGTAACTTTATACATCTGTGTCCTTTTCAAAATCGATGAACAGAAATACTCATTTTTCGAACTTATTTTATGAGATTTAAATATTGTTTCTACATTTACCTTTGTTTGTTAGACTATACGTCAGTATATTATGTTTCTAATTTTGTAAAAATTAAATTTTAAAACCTGTTATTACTTGTATTTTAATTATTGTCCCTTTTATATTCATGATTTTTTTACTTGTATTACGCATTACTTTTATTATTACGTATTATCAGACAAATTGTTGCAAGACTAATGCAATATAGGTTTAATATTAGATGCCATTCAAGGACATAGAAGATACGCGTGTGGCAATATATTGGCTTATGCAGATTGTTCCGAAAGCAATTATTATTTTAATACCCAGAGGAAATATCTGCTCACCTGACTAGTACATTGAGTAGTGTAACAATACAGAACTTGTTATGTTATACGAGGCTAGGTCATGATGATTTGACATATAAAAGTATAACTGTGCAAGGGCCAACTGTAGTTATTTTACAGACTTTATTTAACGAGGCGAAGTTAGGACTACAAAGTCTTCTTTACCACTCAACCTTGACCTTTACCTAGCGTTACCGTATAGTCACATTACAAATTGTAAGTGGTGACTGCGGGGATCGAACCCGCGCCAGCGATACCAATCCGCCACGAATCCGCAAGACTTTCGTTGTACAAAGGTTATTTACTTATTTAGTGTTACAGCGCCATGTTAAAGTACAAGTTGTAGTTTATTCGTTGGTACTTTCACAGGATTTATACTACGGTTAACCCTTAAATAAAACTGTAATGATCATTTTTTCAACTATAATTTACCTCTTCCGGTTCACACAGCGTCCAAACTTCATAATTATGTTGAGATGTTTCGGCCTCGCTGTAGAGGACCATCTTCAGCCAATCAGTGACTGAAGCTGGTACTCCACAGCGAAGCCGAAATATCTCAACCTCATTATGAAGTTTGGACGCGATGTGAACCGGAAGAACTAAATTATAGTTGTGACACCGGCCGCGTAAGCTTAAGAGTTAAATCAGCTTTTCAATTTAATGCATATGCTTAAAATTCGCATAGAACTGTCAGGTTAAAATTCGTAAAATTACTTTTTCAACCAAATGAACAAATTATTAAAGTTAATTTTATTTTATTTCGTTATTGAATAGCCCGCCCTTGCTTTTCATTACAAACGCAAACGAGTTTTGCTCAGATTAATATACATAAATCAACCAGTTCAAAGGCAAGTACTGTTTATATATATATATTTTTACTATCGTTGTTTCTTAGCCTGAGATGTTGTCTTTGCGTTATCAGTGTATTATTTAGTTTTTGCATTACTTATATAAGCATGCCGAAGCTTACACTATCTTTGTTTTGCTTTTTGTTTGAAATAGTAACGATTCAAACTGTTACAGTTTTTAATTAATCTTGTTTAATGAATGCTAGCATAAGTTTAGTTTGAGCCTGTAAATTTACGTAGGGCATTATAATTATATTTAATTTATAATGCATCCATACTTTGGGTAGGTCTAGTTGAGTAATGGACTTATGCGATTAGGTTTGCTTTTAATTTTCAAGTGCGGACGCCATTTTGTAACTGTTTTACCGATCTCCTACTCATAGATGAGGTGACACAATGCGACCTGGGATTTTTTTTATTTAAATTTTTTCCTGTTTTACCTCAATAGAGCGGCCCAAGGGTTGCGTGTCTCAACTAGTTTTCTACATTGTACGATTACTTTTACTTCAAAAAATAAAAATATTGAAATAAAATAGAGATTTTGATATATATTTCATAAATTTACTTTTCGAAAAAGCTAGCTTTCGCTGGCATAAGCATTATCAGTTGATGAACAAAATTGGAAATATTCGTTGATTACCAAGATATAATAAATTGTTGTACAATATTCAAGCAAAAACCCAATGTTATCTTAGGTCCTTATGAAACCTTCATAGGCAGATTGGCATCTTTAAAAACATATTTTCGAAGAAAGAGTCAAACTTAATGGACATTTATTTAATGGATAACAGATTGATTTCGTTCCATAAAATAAAAAATGTAACTATTTTAGTTAAATGACTATTTTCTGCAGCAATGTTTAATTATTTAGCAAACTTTGCTTCGAAGAGTAAAAACACACTGCCTGTTCTCGTTAGTTAAAATTTACTTTTTAAGCTGGCCAAGAATCTCAATGGAGGATTTTGTTGTAAACCTGCCTCGACCTTTACCTAGCGTTCGGAGTAGTATAGTAAAGCTGTCTCCAACCTTACCCAGCGTTGAGGCATGGTCATCAACGTAGACAAGAATCTCAATAGAGGATATTAATTATTTACCAAACTTTGCTTTGAAGAGTAAAGAAATTCTTGATCGCCAAATCTGAAAATTGTAATATTTCTCAACAGCTCCCGTTTCTTCTGATTTCAGACTCCCCAGGAAGCAGAACCTCTGGGGTGTTCCCTTGCCCGAGGTGCGGGAAGGTCTACCGGCATCAATCTAGTCTTTGTTACCACAAGAGAGAGTGTGGACGGGAAGCTTCAATTGTGTGTCCTCTGTGTCCGTACAAGGCAAAGCAGAAGAGATCCATCAAACTGCACCTGATGATGAAACACTCCGAGGAAGTGATGCCAACCTAAACGGGAAGAAAATTAATGTAAAAGGGAAGAAAACCAACGCAAAAGGGAAGAAACCCAACGCAAAAGAGAAGAAGTGAAACTCTGTAACTTTGGATATTTTCTACGAGCGTTAAAACTACCTTTCTCAAAATAAATCTTTGAGTATGTTTTCAGAAAGTTGGCTCTGACTTTTCAAGAGTTTGAGGTATTGAGGTTGAAATACTACTAGATGCTTTTCATAGCTTTAGCGAACAAAAAGAACACGACGTTTCAGGTTCTAGGATTTTATCCCGTCTTCAGGTGACAAGTGTCCCAAAACATAACACAACACGTTCAATATATCACCATCATTATATCAATATTTGAGATTCTGACCACTCTCATGAGGGTATTTTAAGGCAAATATGTGGTGAGGGATGAGTGTGATGAGTGGTAGTAATGAGTTATGGAGGTGTAGTCTTGTTACAAACTAAGGCCGACTCTTCCTTAGAATGGGGCATCAATTAATAGCCCAATGCTGACCAATGGGAAATACAAGGACCAACGGCTTAACGTGACTTCCGAACCACGCAGGCGATGGTCTGATCTGTCTAAACGATGGTGGGAGTTGATGCGGGTATCAACAGATGATCACTGAGACTATCTGAGTCGCTTTAGACCTATATCATCCTCAAAACCCGACCTCCATGAAGCTGGATTACAGGACCACGCCACGAGTCCCAGTCAAAAGGAAATGAGCTAGCTTAAAAGTAATCAGCGTTGAGACCAGTCACCTACCACCAAACAACATTTCTTTTGTTTGATGTGTTTTTTCTTTAGACTCCTTAAAACTTGTTTTGTTGGTGGTCGGTGACTGGTTAGCTTATGCTGATTAATTTTGGTCAAGCTCATTTCCTAATCTGTTGTGTTTCTTATAAGTTACTTTTCACCTGAAGACGATATCAGATTGAAGACTTCGAAACGTTGCGTTCCTCTTGTTCACTAACGTGCGTAATTATTTTTACGTTCTTCCAACAAAGAGTTGGTGGTAGACACAATACGTATTGAATTTACTACAGTTATCCCACCAAAAACTGTACATTGATGTTGTTTCAGATACAAATATTATGAACTAAATTCTACACTGTTATGTGAAATATTATCAACTGTTCATAGTGTTCCTCTTACATGTCTCCTAACTGTCTTTTAAACAATCAACAAACACTTCTTTTGTACAAATGTATTATAAAAACTATTATTTGTTTGATCTGGTCATCTATTTGTGTTTGTGGCAGGCAGCCTGTAATTGTTTATATCATATTAGTTAAATCAGTATATGTTTAGTTAATTTATGATTGTATTTGTTCATAACTACATAAATAAGTTTCGTATGACTGTTGTGTTTATTTCATTGTCATTTTAAAACAAATATACACTCTTCTTGAAAAATAAAATAAATATAATGAGGTAAATGAATACTTCTAATTTCCTGGCCATTTTCCATGTTCAAGTTACCGAATTAAAACTACGGAACTGACGGATTTTATGATTTTACAGAAGAACTCTCTGAGTGAAGTTATCTTGTAGTGCTATCCTGCTTCCCACTTATTTAAATCAAAGTCTTCGATAAAAAAATGTTTGTTATCTTATATTTAATGTATATTAAAGGAGCTGGCTACAATTGAATTAGGGCTGGCAGGTTGGATAAATGGCGTGTTGTCTTTGACCTTACAAAAATATGTTTTCACTCAACTTTACCTTTTACAATCTGCACGCGATCAATGACTTTACTAACCACTAAATCTGATTTCCAGCCATCCCCACCACCACCCCCAGGTACTCCTGCGCAACATGCGCGCGCACCTATTTACACAAGAAGAGCCTGGTGCACCATCAGCGCTACGTCTGTTCGGTAGGAGACAAGTTTGAGTGCACATCTTGCAGTTTTGTAGCGAAGAAGAAACACTCTTTGCTGACACATGTGTTGTTGGAGCATGGTCGGCAAGGATCTCTGTAGAGGATGTTTTGGACCTGCCTCGACCCTTACCTAGTGTTGGATCATGGTCACGTAGATGGACAAGAATCTCAGTAGAAGATATTTGATTTGAACCTGCCTCAACCCTTATTCATCGTTGGAGCATTGTCATCAAGCTAGACAAGGATCTCAATAGAGAATATTTTTGTGAACTTTGACCCTTCACTGAGTCGTCCCTACAATTTTAGGATATCATTTGCAAATATATTTTGTTTATTTTCAATTCTGTGAACTTAGTTACTTGAATCGTAATAAAATTATGTTTTAACATTGTATTCTTATCCTCTAGTATTTTTCCATTTAAACACAGACATCCTCTCTTAGATAGGAGTCATCGCTGGATCAGACCGTCTTTCAATTCAGATTTAAAGGTTTCAATTTTTTCGTATAATAAAAAAAAAAATGAATTCTGTCCGAGGTAAAAAATATTTTATTTCAATACAAGATTTCACCATTTTAATGAACAAGTTACGTTTCATCAACTTTTAGAACCAATCAAGTTAAGTAAAAAAAGCCCTGAAGTAATTTATATTTAAAGGTATTTGACGTAAGCATAATAGTTGGTGTACAGAAAAAACCATAATTAGTATTAACACTTCATGATACTAAAGTATTTCTCTTTTCAGGTTCATCTCACCTGGTGAAGTCAGGCTCAAAAACGGAAACTTCGTCGAAGAAGATTAACTTTTTAAGTAAGACACTACATACCTTGCAACCAGGTGAAACCTAATTATTTAATAAACTCTAGTTTTGACTACGGGTTTAAATAAGTGATTTCTTTTATTTATTCTATATACTAAAATAGTTCCTTTTTTCCAGGTTGTAGGAAAATATTGAAGGTAAACCTGAAGAGAATGGCGTTTTTGAAAAAGATGAAGACTCTAGTCTCGTCATCAGGTAAGCACTATTTATTTTTGAATCTGTAAAATAGTTTTTTTAAATTGCAAAGGTTAAAAATGTACATTTTTAATTTTCTGCTTAAATACTAATTTGAATATGGTTTCCTTTTAGATATTGACGTCAGTATGAGCGGTGACGACAGTGGTCAGGGAAGCTCTACTAGTGGAGGAACCGCCAATGATTCAGGTGTAGGATCGACCGCTGGTGATGGAAACCAGACTGGTCCTGGGGGACAAGGTAGTGATGAACCTGAAGACAACTCCCCTCCGCCCCAACAAGGACCTTCGGGTAGCTCAGGCTCTGGTGGTAGTGATCAAGATCCGCCGGAAAATCCGAAAAAGGTCAAGGAAGAGAAGGACAATGACGATGAAGAAGAGGAGGATGATGATGACAATGAAGAGTCTGCAGTTGTCGAAGAGAAAGATGAGGAATGTGAAGATGATGAGTCTGCAGTTGTCGACGAAGAAGACGACGAAGAGTCAGAAGATTCAAAACGTGATAACGTTCAGAATGGAAAAGATGAATCATCACCCGCTGACCCTAGTGGGAAGGACTTTGAGCCTATAACTACTTCCGGGGTTGTGCCAACTTACTCCGGTCGAGGACGTCCTCCCGGAGGTGGCAGAGGGAGCAGGGGTGGCAGGGGACGAGGACGTGCTAGAGGTCGAGGCAGTAGAGGTGGTAGAGGTCGTGGTTCCCGCTCTCTTGACGTGAAACCTAGAAAGGACCCTTCACGTGTCTACAAGAAAAGAGAACGCAAAGCCTACAAACCTTCAGAAATGGTTCGAAGGGAGTTCATTAAATCTCCAGAACTCTACCAACCGATTTTCCCCGTCTCCGCACGTAGAGGTAGAGGAAGTCGAGGTGGTCGTGGAGGACGTGGCAGAGGGCGCGGAGTCAGAGGACGTCCTAAGAAAGACGACATGGACAAGCAAGAAGATTCCTCCTCTACATCTTGGGACAAAGACATCTCCGACACTCTGAAGGAAGTGATCAACAAAGCGTACAAAGCGAAAAAGTTCAAAGCAGTCGGCAAGAAGAAGAAAGCCTTCGAAGACGACAGTGAAGATGAAAACCTCAAGCATGTAAAACTCGGGATGATGGCCTACCCTGTCATCCAGATCAACAAGAAAAGCGACACCGATATCGACGCAGAAGCTAAATATACCTTTTCCGGGTATTGTTGCAACGACTGCGGCGCAGTGTACCAGAGCACTGCCGCACTGCGGCGCCACCAGACATTCGAATGCGGCAAAGAGCCGCAGTTTAAATGCGAACAGTGCGACTATGCGGCCAAACACAAGGGCACTCTGAAGAGTCACATCAAAAACCGACATTTGCCGAGAGATGGCGAAGCTGTTGAGAAAAAGCCGAGGAAGCCCCGAACCCCCAGTCTTTTCAGGGCCCCGTCCCCAATTTGAATGTCTTAAGTCCAGTAAAAAGTATCTAGAGATTGGAGATCGTAAAAAATAGTGTAACCTGGTATGACTTGCTTCTGAGTCCAATGACAGTAAAGTTTTACAAACGTATCCCTTAAAAAATCCTTAAAAACCTATATCACATGTGTTAGGTTTTGGCTTTAATTGTAAATATGACAAAGTTTTAAGTTTTTTTATAAAATATTAATGGGTTTTATTACTCATGATTCATTTTGATGTGTTAGTAGCTTTGAAAGTAATAGTTTTAGAAACTCACTGATTTCGTTTCATCTGCTGTATGTAATGGTTCGGTTTCATCTAAACCATGTAAGTGCAATAAAAATGTTGAATGTGAAGTGCGAACTGTCTAGCTAAGCTTTGTAAACTAGCATTATTAACAAGTACAAAATTACTAATTAGATGAAGATTTCAACTAGATTTTAACTTATTACATCAGTAGTAAGGGCGAGAACTTGGAGCGCCAATCAGAGAGCAGCATTCTCCCCTTCCCATTGGCTGGGACATGGCCTATGGGAAGGGAGGGGAAATGCTGCTTTCTGATTGGCGCTCCAAGTTCTCGCCCTTACTAATTATATCCATCAGTGTTTGTAGTCAAAGTAGAGGTTTATAATACCTTTAGATAGTGAATTTTAGCAAATCTTAGCGTAAATACCGTAGCTTGGGCAAATTTTCTAGCCGATCGTTGTTGTATTTACTGTAGTAATCTAGTAAACATTTAGACTTTGAATTATTCGTAAGTTATTTTAGTTAATAGCTTCGGGTTCCCCAGTATTTCGAATCAAAATAGTATTAAGACATAAAGTTCCTTTATGCAAAATATATCGGTCACTGCCATACATATTAGTCAATTTTATTTGGTACTGAAAGATTTTTTATTTTACATTTTTATTCTATTATTAATTTTTTCCATTTTAAACCTGGCGTAATGTAAAATAAGGCCTTGCTAATCTATTCGTTTAATACACGGTGTTTCTTTTTAAACGCAACCCAATTTTAAAATTATAGTAAGTTATTTTTTACGATCGCTTTATGGTTATACATTGTATCATTGGTTTGTTCACTTCAATATCTACCGGATTGTATGTACTGTTGCAGTAGTACAGTATAGCTTTGTAGATGTCCTAATTTGATGTTATTTTAAAATAAAAGCAATTTTTGCCTTTAGCAAAGATCAAAGAGTGTTTATTGTCGAAGAATACTTAAGAACAAGATAATTTTGTTTTCAAGAGGCGTTTGAGACCAAGTTTGCAGGCGTTAGTAGGCTATATTCTTTTGTTGTTTCAAAATTCTTAAAGGTGTTTTTAGATAATTGTCTAAATTAACCCTAACATCCTCCATCTTTTCTTCATTCAGTACAGTTTAACTTACAGTACAGTTAAATCTGTGAATTTTAAATTTGTTTGAAATATTAACACCTGTAATCTTGACCCCAAACACCTCTTGACAAAAAATATCTTGTTCTTAAGTATTCTTCAACAAAAAGCACTCTGAACTTTTGTAAACAACATGATTGCGTTTATTTAACAATAGCATTAAATTGAGAAATCAAACACTATATTACTGCAACAATACTTATCTAGATAGATGAAGTGAACAAACCAATAATACAATTTACAACCTGCTAGCGCCCGTAAAAAATGACTGACTAAAGTTTAAAAATTGGGTTGCGTAAAAAAACACCCTGCAGTAGTCAACATTTCAACATTATTAGATAACGTTAAAAAACCACTATCGATTTTTCGATTAGTTTTTAACACACTAGTATCGATTGCTTGTCTTGTACCGTTGTCTATAAACTTATAAGTGTTGTGCTTGTCCGATTTCTAGCGTTTTATCGATAGTTGTAGTCGTATGAATCGGTTTGTAGTCGAAGAGTAGTTGATGTCGTTTTGAATTTCGCACTGTTTGGAATTTTTTCACGTGTTTTGTGCAATAGGTGAGCTTTTAGAAAGGTGTTTTACGTATTCGAATAAGATTCGTTCAGGTTTTCTCTTGTAAAAGTACAAATAGTGAGTAAAGGTTTTAGTAGAAAAATAGTAAATTTGTAAAAGGATTTTAGTTATGATATTTTTATTATAATGGTGAACTGACTTTTGTTGAACCAAAGCTTTCCCTTGTTATTTTCTTTATAGTTTATTCTCTATCCTTATTTTTATTAACAAAATTTATTTTTTGCTCCTGATTTTATAAAAATACTTTGATGCCGCTTATTTTTATTTTCACATCATTTTAATTTTTCCCGACTGTTATCATTTTTTGTTACCGATAGTTATTAAATGAAAACCTTAATTATTATAGTTTAGAATAAAGGACATGTGTGTATAAAAATAAACATATGGTGAATTTTTTTACAGATAATTAAGCTGTTTAGTATTAATGAAGAGTTTTGGTTTTAAATGAAATATTATATTATTTCATAGTTGCAATAATTAGTTTAGTTGGTGTTTAGAGTTAAAGAAAATAAATCTCATTACTAAAACTATATATTGAAGAAATAAGTTTTATTTTATATAGCGTTTTTATAGCCATTATACGTTATTTTTATTTTAGTTTTATTATTCGAGAAACTTTTGTGTTCACAAAAAATGCAATGGTTGGTGTTGTTGTGGGTTTCGGCGTTGTGTGTTGTTTTTTTACTTTTATATAGTATAAAATGCTGTGTTTGTTGTGTTCTCCTGTTGTTTACTCAAGATGATTATATTGTTGGATGGCGCCAGTTTTTCAAGAGTATCAACAGTTTTGCTTAGAAATAAAATAATAAAATGTATTTCGTGCTCATTTCAAATCCTCTGCCTTTAAAAACTTTAGACATTAGATTTGTCTGTGCTTTTTAAAATTCATGCAATTAAGAGTTGTTGGAAATAAATAATTATATTTTTGATGTTAAATTCTTGTTTGCCAGTACGATGACAAAACCAAAATTGTATCTGGTTTATTAACTTCTTTACTTCGTATACAAAGTCTTGTTCTTGCGGTTCACAAATTGTTAAACATCATAATAACTAGCTTGAGATATTTCGGTCTCGCTGTGGGGTACCATCTTCAGTCTCTGATTGGCTGAGACTGAGCTAATTGCTGTCTGCTATCCTACTGGTGGCAGGGATGCCAACAAGCCATTGGAGCAAGGATGCCAACTGTCGAAGTTCTCATTGGCTGAGACACTATCGAAGAGACTTCTTCAGGAATAGTTTCCAGCTTCTGGAAAGTTGTATACTGACTCTGTTGAAGTTATTATCATTATAAGTTATTTCTTATAGATTGTGCCTAATAAACAGTCTAATGAATGAATGAAAATAGTTTATTCCATTGATTTCGTGCTACAAATAATTACAGTAAATTATGGAATTACTCCCGCAAAAAAAATCTTGTGCTTGGTGTAGAATCATGCTCAACAGATTTAACATGGTTTCACCGCACTAACAACAGTACATAACAATATATAATATAAATAACTAAAACAATTACACTATAGTTACATAAAAATAAATTTTAATAACAAATACAAAAACTGTAATAGTTATTCCAAAGTTTACATACAGATTTAGCCAAGATTATACGTAAATAGAGTATGTTATCTGAGCTCACCTCTCCGGACCAAGGCACTCAAGCGTTCCTGGGCTGGGCTCCAACACAGTCGCTGTCTTCAAAAATGGCTTTTCACCAGTCTAAGAAAAGAAAAGTGCTTAGAAGGAGACATTTTTAATTTGGCAGTAAATTAAATGTGTTCATGAGTAATTTGGATTTCAATTAATACATTTTTTATTTTCGATAATCAGTTATTACTGGTTTTACAGTAATTCAAATAAGACCAACTAAACTCTGTGTTTAAAGTTTGTTGATGACGATATTGGAATATCTGAGTTAAAAATACTTTTGGGCGTTTTCCTTCGTTAGTGAACGAAATAAACGACGTTTCAGAATCTGAAATTTGATCCCGTCTTTAAGTGAAAAGAAACAACAACGCAGATGAGCTAGCCTAAAGTAATCAGCGTAAGCCGAAGACTCGATTAAATACCAGATCCAAAAGTGTTTCGTGTTTCTTGTTATTAAAAAATAATATTTCAAATTACAATCGCTAACTGAACACTCGTGATGTTTCGTCACGAATCAAAGACAATGTTATGGTAGGTTTATAGAGCATAGATGTTACATGGCTGAGGCAGGAAACTCAGAACAGTTGAGGGAGTCCACACACAGAATGTGCTGCGAGGCAATTCTTTTAAGTAGAGCAACTGACACAAGCGCAAGTTAGGTTGTTTTCGGAAGTCGCACGATTTCATCACAATTAAGTAATCGACAAACTCGAGCATGTGGAGTCCAAGGGGGAGAAAAACTGCAAGTGACGTCAGCGCATTCTGTGCGTGGGCTGCCTAACTATTGACTGGGACTCGTGGCGTGGTCCTGTATCCAGCTTCATGGAGGTCAGGTTTTGAGGATGATATAGGTCTAAAGCGGCTCAGATAGTCTCAGTGATCATCTATCTGATGATACCCGTATCAACTCCCACCAACGTTTAGACATATCAGACCGTCACCTGCGTGGTTCGGAAGTCACGTTAATTTTGTATTTCCATTGGTCATTGGCTATTAATTAATGACCCATTCTAAGGAAGAGTCGGCCTTAGTTTGTAACAAGACTACACCTCATAACCCATTACTAACACTCATCACACTCATTCTTCACCACATATTTGCCTTAAAATACCCTCATGAGAGTGGTCGCCATCTCAAATAGTGATTAGTGATACGTCGAGTTTCCTGCCTCAGTGCTTTCCATGCGCAATCTACCTACCATTACATAGTCTTTGTCACAACCAAACATAACCACAGATATATACAGTTTCAGACGGCTCGCCCGGTGCGTTTCCCTGTAGTTCCTGCGGGCGCCGCTACTCGCACAAGCGCTCTCTGAACATGCACCTGCGCCTGGAGTGCGGCAAGGATCCTATGTTCCAGTGTCCTCTGTGCGACTACAGGGCGAAGCGCAACAGCAGCCTTAAGTCCCATATGGTGTTTAAACACAAGTTGGGTATCAGTGTTGAGAGTGAATAATGTTTTTGTGTTCTGTTGCTTTCTGAGTGGGGATGGCAAAATATCGATCATCTAATCTTAAGGGTCCGCCTCAGCTGAGTGGTGACACGTCGGCCCAAAGGTTTAATACGGTGACGCTAGGTAAAGGTCGAGGTTGAGTGGTAGAGAGGACTTTGTAGTCCTAACTTCGCCTCGTTAAACAAGACAAACGTTACCCTTTTACGGCGGCTGGTTTTCACCTTTCAAAACAATTTTATATTAATAAACATAATATGTTTAAAAAACTAGAGGAGTTTTCTCACAGAGCGTATAATTTTGAAAATGATGTGTTTTAAGTACACAAAATAAAGTTAAATAGCACTACATTTGGACAATGTTTCAATGTTTATTTGTGTAATTATTGAACAACTTATGAGAAATCGGGCTTCATTAATGTGTCGGGAATCCCCTCTAGTTTTCAAATAAATTATGTTTATTAATGAAAATAATTATTTATGAAAGGTGAAAAACGGGCTGACTTAAACCCATGCAAGCGCTTGGTTTGACAGTTAAACCGCATCAGTTGAAAGAAGGCCCGTTGTTTTGCCATTTGTTACGAGCGAGGTGTCGTGTGTTCCTTGAGCGGACGAATCTTAAGTGTGAATATTCATAAATTATGCGCTATTAACGTATGTGTCACTGAACTACTACTGTAGCTTGAAACTATGATATATCTAATAGATAAATATGGTTAAACAAATACATACATTAAGCGGACTCGTGGCGGGTAGGAATCGTGCGTGACTCCGGAGCTTAACCCTCCCCTGGCGCGGGTTCGATCCCCGCAATCACCACTTACATTTGTAAAGTGACTATTGTAACGCTAGGTAAAGGTCGAGGTTGAGTGGTAGAGAGGACTTTGTAGTCCTAACTTCGCCTCGTTAAACAAGACAAACTTTACCTTTTTTAATTTTAAAGTGGTATTTCTGACGTATCGATATAATGTTGCCATCTCTACTTTAGGTCAATAAGACCTAAAATATGAAAAACTGGTTTTCATAACTCTTGGTAAATAAAGTTTCACTTTATTGTTGGCCTTCTTAAATAAGTATATGACAAGGTATATTATTTAGTTTTTAGAGTGACTTGAATTCTTTTAAGATACGAGTACTTTGTATTAAAATATTATATTCTAGACAATATTATAATTTTTAGTTGCACTTTTTCGGTTTTTGTGATCCGTAAAAGCATGTTTATACTTTCAGTGATGACTTTTACTTATGCATTAGAATTAATAGCAGCTAAATCCCCAACCAAATAAAACAGTCACATCTGTAATCATTTGCAATCATATTAACAAATATATTTTATTGTTATATCATTTTACAAATATCACAAGATTTTAAGAATATATGTTTCGATATTTTATGATTTACAACATTATACGTGTTTGTTTTATTGTTTTATGTTGAAGTGTATTATGTTTTGGTGTTAGGATGCATTGGTATTTCTAATTTAGTTGTTGTTTTTGAAATGTATATCATTATTGATTATAGGTTTGTTACGATTAAAGGTAATCATCTTGTGTGTTCCCTCATTTTACTGTTTTACTATGAGCAATATAATAAATAAATTAGAGTTTATTTTAACGAGTTTGGTTATAGTTGATATATTTATAATACCCTAAATGCAATTTCTTTGTCATCTCGAAAAATTCATTAAAACTAAAAAATAGTTACTATCAACTCTTTCAAAAATAAACGATAAACTATATCGATCGAAACCTTAGGAGTTCGTATGGTTCATATGATGGAGCGTTTGAAACCTATTCAATTTTTGATAAGCTTTTAAAGGAAATGATCTTACCAGGTAAGTTTTAAATTTTACTCATTGCAACACCTATAATTACTTTAAGTAGTAAACTTGTTCTCCCCAGTTTAAGAAGGAAGTGTCTAACAACTAGTTGAAAATTTAATTTGAGAGATTTACCCAATCAGTGTTTTCTATTACAATTCTTCCACCAGGAACTTTAAGTTCATGTTTGAGTAAGTATTGTAAATCTGTCATTCATGCCGTCAATTTTGGTCTACCTAATTTTGCCACGATTGTAGATTTTACGATACATTGTTTTAAATTGTCTTAGTTTTATCTAGTCTTACTATATATAATTTTTCTTAATTTCCTTCTTACTTCCAAACAAGAAATGGAAACAATGATTTTATGCTAAAATATGTCAAGCCAAGGGTATAGGCCTACTAGCTAACTTATGGCCACCATAAGATCTCTTTCTCTTTAAAACAAACAATTGATTCAAGTATTGTGTTACACATTTTTGAACCAGTAAGTGGTTCATTATTGACAAACAATTACTCACTCAGATCATAAAAAAATATGAAAACGTCACTATAATTATTTCCATGAGCCAAGTCTATTAGCTGAGATCTAAGGCTATCGGTTTACACCGCGTCACAGTTGAAATATAATTACTGCTAAACGTTTCGACCTCGCTGTGGAGAGTCATCCTCAGTAGCTTGTTGACTGGCTGAGGCTGGATTGGCCGGCCGTGGCGTCTTCTTATATACCCAAAGGGGATACGGCCGGCCAATCCAGTCTCAGCCAGTCAACCAGCTACTGAGGATGACTCTCCACAGCGAGGTAGAAACGTTTAGCAGTAATTATATTTCAACTGTGACGTGGTGTAAACCGGAAGCCTTAGATCTTAGTGGTGACACCGGCCGCGAAAGCTTAAGAGTTAAGTTTATTAGCTGACTTTGATACTTGTTCCAGAGGTAACCTATGACCACAACTTCCCTGGACAGATGTACACCTGTACAGTCTGCCAGAAAAGTTACAGACAACAAGCGTCCTTGTACAGGCACAAGAAATACGAATGTGGGAAGGAGGCACAGTTTCGCTGTGCGTACTGTACTTACCGCGGTTCCCTGAAATGTAACCTGAAGAGGCATTCAAGGGCTAAACACCACAGATTATTGACTGATGAGGAGCTTCGTAACAGCTGTTTGTGAATTTGTTGTTTGTTTATTAAATGTACCTGAGATTATTGACAAAGCCTCGTAACAGCTGTTTGTGAATTTGTTGTTTGTTTATTAAATGTACCACAGATTATTGACAAAGCTTCGTAACAGCTGTTTGCGTATGTTTTGTGTGATGTTTGTTTATTAAATGTGTTAACTTAATGCGTTAGCGATTATTTTGACCTTGGTCGTGTGCAGAACTGAAGAATTCAAAGACAGCTGTCTATAAAACCATTAATTAAACTTTTTACAACTGTGCAGTGTCAAAAGTTATAGTTTGCTTTACTCCGGCCGTTGACTCTGGCGTTCACAAAAATTCTGTCACATCCTCTGTTTTTCTATTACTAGTTGTTCTCAATATCTAAACGATACACAATATCGCTTAAAACCGTAATCATGACTGTCACCATTAAGAGTACGCAGTAGCGGCCGTGACCTTGAGATTCGTTTCATGAAAGCAATGAAAAACAAGCATTTTCTCGGGCCACCTCACGGCTACAGTTCTCTCCAAATTATTTTCACCAACCCTTCCTCTAAAACACTTTAAACTTAAATTTACAGCAAAACCCCGCCACACAGTGACAGGCTACTCTGCCATGCTGTCGTCACAAGGTGACGTCATCTTTGCTTGTGACGCTTGTGGGAAGATCTACAAGCACAAGACGAGCATCTACAAGCACCTCAAGTACGAATGCAACAAAGACCCTGGCTTCCTGTGTTCCCACTGTTCCTTCAGGAGCAAGCTCAAGAGTAACCTGGTGCAACATATGACCCTGAAACATAAACATGTGCAATATTAGAGAATAAAGATGTGGTATGAAGGTGTTGGTTGTCTGTTAGTTCCCACTTTAGAAGTTTTCTTAACTGTAAGGCTTTCGCGACAGGTGTTATAATTATAATATAGTTCTTCCGGTTTACCTCGCGTCAAAACATCGTTATAATTGGTTGGAAATTGTTTCTGTCTCGCTGTGGAGTACCATCTTCGTTCAATCACTGATTGGTTGAACCCTATCAGTGACAGAAGATAGTTTCAGCCAATAAGTGACAGAAGATCGTACTCCACTGTGAGATCCAATTATTTCAAGCTTATTATTATGATGTTTTGACGCGGTGTGAACTGTAAGAACGAGATTATAGTGTTGTTAGTCTGTTTGGTTAGTAGATGTGGTAACACATATTCCTCCAGTTTCGTGTTAATTTTATTTGGCATTACTGCTTTGAAAAAGACATTTTTGGCCACGATTTCTTTTATTAAAACTATTTAATATAACTTCAAAGTTTCATATTATCTTTTTCTTGTTATTTAAAAGAAAAAGTGAAGTGTTCAGAAAAATTCATAATTTTGTAATTGATTTTTACCACTACTACGAACTTTCAATGTAATATTTACTGTAAATAACTAATTTCTTATCTACGAGTGAAGCAATGCAGTTAATGTTCTAATTATAATATTCGTTAACATATTAAGAATGAAATTGGTATTGGCCAATTCAGTTTGGAAATACTACCACTTCTTTTCTTTGATTGGGACCTTAAAATAGTGTAGTTTTCTTGGTAAGGTTGTTTTGGAAAACCCTTTTTATAAATTGAAGCCACTTACATCTTTTGAATAAAAATCGTTAACTTTTTACACCACATTAACTAAATTAGGACTTGTATTTTGCAGAACTTTCCAACGAGACAGCAGGCTACTCGACTCAGCTAAATCTACAAGGCGAAATCTCCTTGCTTGTGACGCTTGTAATAAGGTTTACAAGCACAAAACGAGTATCTACAAGCATTTGAAATACGAGTGTAATAAAGACCCTTCATTTGAATGTCCTTATTGTCCCTTCAAAGCTAAAATCAAGAGCAACTTAAGACGTCATGTGATTTTTAAACATGAAAAACCTTTCGGTAATATCTGAAATCTTGTGATCAAGAAGAGGATTTTTTTCTGTATTAGGAAGTTTTCTGAATAAAAAACAGTTTTAATCGTGGTGATCTTTTGTTTAATCCAAACAAATTTTGTTAAGTAAATTGTTATTACCATTATTTATATTTTCAATGTGATAAAAATGTAGATGATTCTCCTGGGTGTATTTTAATACAATTTTATAGGTAGGTTAGTAATAGTAATTTAAAAACAAAATCATATTAAAAAAGTTGAAAATTTTAAGTTTACCTCCCTGAAGTAATTTTATAATTTTTTGTTAGCTATTATGCGTTCTGTTTATTTACTAGGTATGTTGTTAACTTTTATCCCTTTATTCGATTGGGGATGGTTGGTTAGGAGAGGGCCTAAATTAAAAATATTAGATCTTCAAATGATCTTTACTGGTAATTTTTGATACGTATGAAATATGTTTCGGTTAGTTTGGAGTAAAGATGACCTCTAATGTTTTATGGATCCCAATGGGTACTTAAACGAAGGGTAATGCAGATGTCTTGACAAATATCTGATGGCCAAAAAGGAAGTTTATATTTGATCACAATTTACCATTACAACTCAATCTGAACTTCTATTTTACAGAAAACTACGGAGCAAGGCTGACTGGCTTCTCGCCCCAATTTAATCTACAAGGAGACATCTGCTTTGCTTGTGACGCTTGTAAAAAAGTTTACAAGCATAAAACCAGTATTTACAAGCATTTGAAATATGAATGTAATAAAGACCCCACATTTGAATGTCCTTGTTGTCCCTTCAGGTCCAAACTGAAGGGCAATTTGCATAAACATATGGCTTTAAAACATAACACTAAACTTGGCTTTTAAAGATAGCTTTTTTATGTTATATGAATTTTACCTGTGACTAGTCTTGAGAAAATTTTAGATGTTGTTTTTATTAAAATGTTGTTTTAAACGTTGAGTTTTTGTTAAACCCTGCAACAGTCCTCTCGGGCCTCAAGATATGTTTTGTCAGATCGAACTCTTCATGAGTAAGATGGGAATTTATTATAGTTCAAAGGTAAAACTTGGTCACGGAATCGTCTTTGTATTGTCGTCTCAACAAAATCAAACTTTCAAAACTGTATAGCCTTCGTGAAATTTTGAAAATTAGTCTCAGGGCGTCTTGGGAACTACTTGTCTAACTATTTAGCGAGAGACTTCAACGCACGGTTGGTTCTTGAGATATTTTACACCTTCTCTTCAATGTGGGCAAACTCAGCAGCAATGCTGAGAGAAAATTATACCCCCATGGAAACGTGGCACGCTTTTTACGTCAATAAAAAGTGTAAATTTGGTGATATGGATTTTCAACGGGTAGTTCAAAGGAACCTTCTTACTAATGGAAATATAAAAAAAGTTAGAAAATTGTTTCTGAAATGATGACTCCACCTTAGAAAACAACATGTACAAAAAAACAAATAGGAAAAAAACAAATAGAGAAATTAAAGACGTTCACGGCCAACGACAGCTGCACACTAACTAACCAGAAAGTCGCATTGGCCGGCTTGGAGCAGCGGATGACCAATCACAGCTCTGAATCAGTCACTGTGCAACTGTCACTGGCCTTAGACTTGCTTGATTTCTCGATTTGTTTATTCAGATTTTGTTATGTTTTGTACATGTTGTATTGTTTTCTAGGCTAAAAATCGCCAAAAATTATATTTTAAATAATCAAATAACAAACTGGGTTGGTTATTAAAAACTTGCTTACCCCAGTACCTTGCGAAAAATATTTGTTTTGTGTGATACAAAAGACAATCTGAATTTTTCGGTGAACAGATTTTTAAAACCCTCCAGCATCACATAAAAATATATAAATGTTTTTGTTATATAAACCACCCTTAAACCTATTTTAGTGGATCCGTGGCGGATTGGTATCGCACGCAACTCCGGAGCTCATCACTCCGGTGGCGCAGGTTTGATCCACGCAGTCACCACTTACATTTGTTATGTGACTAATACGGTGACGCTAGGTAAAACCAGGTCGAGGTTGAGTAGTAGAGAGGACTTTGTAGTCCTAACTTCGCCTCGTTAAACAAGACAAACTTTACCTTTTAAACCTAATACGGCCAACAATTAGATTTAGTGACCAACATTTCTTAACTATCGACAACATACGACACTTTTTCAATTTTTTTATTGTTTTACTTCATTTATTTTTATTTTTGTTTTATTTTATAATATTTTCATTCTTTGTTACCTAACTTGAACTTGTATTTCCAGACACCCCAGACCGAGTGACCGGCTACTCCACTGTATTCACGTTACAAGGCGACACCTCCTTTGCTTGTGATGCTTGTAAGAAGGTTTACAAGCACAAGACAAGCATTTACAAGCACCTAAAGTACGAATGTAACAAGGAACCTTCATTCCACTGCCATCTGTGCGTTTACAAGGCAAAGAGATCATGTTCTCTTCGCTCTCACTTGTATTTGAGACATCAGATTTTGAATGATTAATTTGTTAATTTTTTGTAGTATTATATATTTAGCATATTTTAACATTTATTTAATTTTAAAAATTTTTTGTTGTTAGTTTTGTATGGTTTTATTTTTATATGGTATTTTGTGTTATACTATTTTTTTCTTTAAGTAACTCTGTAGGTGCTGTTTGTTTTTATAGTTTTGTATTTAATCTTTTATCTGTGGTTGAGGCACATTTATTAATTATATTTTTATGGTAATTTTAACATTGTTTTGCAGTATTATTTTACTATAACTTTGCCCACTTTAATAAAATGTTGCTTGATCGAAAATTATTTACGTTTTTTTACCCTTTTTATATAATTTTTCTGTTGTAATGTTGTATAGATTTTATATCATATGGACTAGAAATATTTTCTCCTTTGAGCCATATTTTTTGTCACTGGTAAAGCTATCACACGAAACAAAGATTATTGTAGAGATACGGCTATTAAAAATAATACCATAATACCAGGCTCATACAAGAGGAACCACTTACTTAAGTAGCAAAAGGAAATAATATTGGGAAAAATTACATTTTGGAATTATATTGTCGTTCAATAAACAAAGACAGATTTAAAATTTTGGTTCGCAGTATGAAATCACGAGGGAAAACGAACATGACGATAGCCAGTCATTTCTTTTGGGTTTTCATTAACATTTTAATTAAAACTTTGTATTATTTTAACTTATCTCATTCATGTAATTGTCTAAGACTGGGACTCCTGGCGTGGTCCTGTAATCCAGCTTCATGGAGGTCAGGTTTTGAGGATGATATAGGTCTAAAGCGGCTCAGATAGTCTCAGTGACATCTGATGATACCCGCATCAACTCCCGCCATCGTTTAGACATATCAGACCATCACCTGCGTGGTTCGGAAGTCACGTTAAGCCGTTGGTCCGTGTATTTCCATTGGTCATTGGGATGTTAATTAATGACCCATTCTAAGGAAGAGTCGGTCTTAGTTTGTAAGAAGACTACACTTCATAACTCATTACTACCACTCATCACACTCATCCCTCACCACATATTTGCCTTAATCACCCTCAAGAGAGCTGTCGGCATCTCAAATAGTGATTTAGTTCAATAAACTTCAGATTCAAAATTTTGATTTGTAGCTTTTTGTATGAATTTACGTGGGAAAACGAACTTCGCGATAGCCAGTCATTTCGTTTGGTTTTTCATCAACATTTTTCATTAAAAACTTTGTTTTATTTTGACTCATTCATGTAATTATCTTAGACATATTCATTTAACCATAAGTGTATAACTACAAAAATAATTACTTTTTGAAAAGTATATTCTAATTTTCCGTAATTAAAATCAACGAATCGTTTAGTCATACAATTATTAGTTCTTGTATCGCCGCGCGTGGTTTAACTCCTCATAAACAAGTTTCTCGTATACTAATATATAAAAATGAGAAGCTGTGTGTCTGTTCCTCAATCACGCAAATATCACAGGACCAACTTTAATGACATTTTACAGGAATGTGGCTTATATACCTGGCCAACACAAAGGATATTAACATGTTTGACGGTAAATAAAACGCGCGTGGTTTAAACTCTCCTTAACATGTTTTTTATAAATACTACTCTATTGACAAATTGATGTTTTGATTGCTCCATAAGTTTTACACTATTTAACGTTTGTTTTCAGAAAACCCTGACTTACTTAAAAGTACAAAAACAGTGGTGTTCATAAGAAGGTGTCAGAAGTGTGGCAGAGATCAAGGAACTTTGGAGATGTACAATGATCACGTTTCTCGCTGCTGGGGATCCTCACTGAAGTGTTCACACTGCAAATTCTCGGCTCCCAACCGGAAATCAATGAAAAACCACGTGCTCAAAAAACACCTGAAAGGGAGAAAGAAGGCCAAAAATGATAATTCTCGAAGTGAAGATAACGAATCAAATACCACCGAAAAAGAAATGGACACCGTTAAATTATCAAGCAATGAAATAAAAGAAATTACAACTAGAGAAGAAGAGATGACATCCAATAAAAAACAAATGAAGAAGCAAGAACAAACCAAGAAAAATGAAGAAGTATCTGTTGCAACGAATATTCAAACTGTCCAAACAAGAATTGATTCAAATAAAGAAGAAAAGATGAAAACTCACCAAAAGCAAACAGATGAAGAACCACAAGACGCGCAAGAAGAAAACGAAGAAGATCCTCAAATTTCCGAAACGGATTGCACAAGTAAAGACACTGAAGTGATTACTGTTGAGGAATCAGAAAAAGATTATGGAAAAGTCACTGATGGAGTTCCTCTTCAGAGAAATGCACTTTTGAAACCAAAAGACACCCAAGACACGTTGAAACCTATTTGGAAGATGTTCAACAATCGTCGACGTCCTAAAAAGTTTTAAAACATCTCTTGGATCTCATTTTGCAGTTTTTCAATGTGATAGTTAGAATTAAGAGTAATCTAGGATGTGTCATTTGCGTTCGAGTCATTTAAAAATCATTGTGTTATTTTGCGAAAATTGTGCACAATCGTGCTAATAGACAAAACATTGATGTACCTTTCAACTTATTTACTAATATCTTGTCTTGCTGAAAGTTTTTTTTAGTTTTTTCGCCAAATATGAAACGTTTTGTTTAGGTAAATGTTCCAATTGATGGTTTCACCTACACATTAATACTGGAAACTTTGTTTCAAAATATCTTTTATTTTGTGATAAAGTGTGAATCTTACATAATATCAAAAACCTCCTTTGTTTAGCATATTGCAGGTTTACCGTTTTGTAATTAAACTATGTTCGTTTAACAATAAATGTTGTGACTCATTTTTCTTATTGTTCATATTATTTATCAATTATCAAGAAGGTTAGCTGTAACTAAGCAGGCAGTAAAATAGTTTTAACTTAAGGTTTACTGGCATTTCTTCACCGCTAACCTTTTGCATAAAACAAGGAAACCCTGCAAATTTATAACTAACAAACAATTAACAAGTTAAATGACCAGAAAGATAGTTCATGTTATTATTATTATGACAAAGATGCTTAGCAATTGGTATTGTATCTTTAAAGTTATTTTAGTCACTGTCCAATTTTCGTTTTTACATAAATAGTCAGTATTTCTCCGTCTAAGTGGCACTTATAAATATCATAGTAACATCGTCCCCCTCCACACTACGTTACTAAATACTTCAAATGGAACATGCCGAATCAAGAAATCCCTACTAATAAGGTTATACTGTGAATTTATAACGGTTACTTTATTGTAACGGTTACTTTATTGAAATGGTTACTTTCTTGTAACGGTTACTTTCTTGTACCTGTTAATTTTTATAACGGTTACTTGTGTGTTTATTGCTTAGATAACCACCGCAAGGACTCTGTTACTGAGATGTCACCGGATGGAACGGTTATGTTTGTCTGTAAGCGTTGCAGAAAACGGTACAGACACTCAACGTCACTGCAGAAACATCTACGTTTCGAGTGTGGCGTAGAACCTAAGTTCTCCTGTCACTTCTGTCCTTACCGTTCCAAACAACGGGGAAACATGAGGATACACGTCAGGAACCTGCATGGTCGACAGGTCGGCTCAGAGAAGGGGTTCTACGTAGATAACGGTTTTTGAAGTAACGGTTATTTAACAACGGCTAAGTGAACATTTTTGGTGTGTTCCAGGTGGATAACAGTTTTTGAAATAACAATTATTTAAGTATCTACATTGAACAGACTTTTCCGTTGTTTCCAGATGGATAACAGTTTTTGAAATAACAGTTGCTTAGTACAATGAATATATTGTCTGCTACACGCTGCTTAAGAACGTATTATTATTATTTGTGGTTTTATTTAGAAACTATATCATTAAATTGTAATACTTCAAGTCGTAGAGGCTTCAAAAAGAACCTGCACAAGTTGTAAAACTAATTTTTAGTTCCTGTGGTTGTACGTAACAAATAGAAAGGTAAGATAATTTAAAATAAAAATAGTTGAAGTCATTATTAAATATTAAGTAAATAGTTTAATTGAAAGTTAAAACAATAAAACTGTTGTTGGTTTGGTGTATCGAATTATATCTTCAACCTATTAAGCTTTCATCTGAGGTTTTATGGGTTTTTTATGCAATGATGTTTTTTTAACTGATCTAGGAGGTTTTTTCTTTGATCAGTTGAATAATACTACTTTCAGTTAAAAGCTTAAGTTGTTATTTAACTTCTTAAGTTGTAATGAACACTATTAAAAAATAACAGACGTGACATTTCTAAAACCATTTAGTCTACAACTAATATCATCCCATATTTACCTTAGAATACCCTCTTAGAGTCGTCGGTTTCTAAAATCTAATCATTAAACTATTTGAGTAATACAATTTATTCCGGCACCTTTGTTGCAATGCCAAACATATTTTTCGTCAACATGGGTTACATAATATTTAAATTAATGTTTTATTCAATCTATTCAGTTGTATTTTTAAAGGAAACGCCTCCAATTTACAATAGAAACTATAGTTCAAAAGTCAGCATTTAGTAACCGTTGTCATGGATCAGGAACTGCATATTCACTTTTGCTTCAACTACGCAGCCTAATGTAGGTTTAGTTCTAAAACGAACTTAAAGTTACCCTCCTTCTTTCAGACATCAAGCCGAACGTGCTGGTCTGCAAGATGGCGGACAACTCAGAAGCTTACCAGTGCAAGATGTGTGGCCGCAACTATCGACATAAGCCTTCCATCTATAAACACATTAAGTACGAGTGTGGACTGACTCCAAGCTTCAAGTGCCCTTTTTGCGAATACAAAACCAAGAGACCCGAGACTCTCAAGTATCATACGTTGAGGGTCCATTCGGCTCAACTGGCGTTGGATATATGAGAAGTGCACGCTCGCGTCTCATTGGTGGAGAATCAGCCAATCAGGAGGCACGTTGTCACTGCGGATGTGGCATTGGACAGAGAGAAGCGGTCGCTTGTGTCTCATTGCCTCATTGGTTGAGATTTAACTAATCAGAACGCACGCATTTACTGTGGATTTTTTATTGGACATTTGAGCACTCATTGCTTGCGTCTTCTTTTTCATTTGACCAGCTTTCTTCAGTGCATCTTGCATTTGGAATTTGAGAAGGTATTAGTATTATTAATTAATAATAAAGCAAGTGCGAAGTATTTCAGCTATCTTATCCCTTGACGAGGTTGTTATCTAACATGGTCTATTGGCCGATTAAAAGAAAATAGGTTGTTTAATTAAACAATATTAAATATGAGTTTAGCACCTTAAATTTATTTGTATTCTTGTGTCTATGAACGGCTGTGTCAGTTTGATGTACAAAAATAAAATGTTTAAAATTTGTAGTTAGGTGTACTCATTTACTTCCTACTTATAGAGGTGTTAAATCGTAACTATTAGGCACGTAATTGTCTTGAATCAAAGTGTTACTTTCAAAAACCTTTTGAAGATTTGGTCAATGTAGAACCTCATTTTTTGTAATGGCCAGCTGCCAAAAGTAAAATGGTGCATCAACCCCGCACTACTCCAACATGACCGATGACTGCAAATATATGTCATATTGTTTTGTAACTGCCTATGATTAAAAACGTTTTCAATTGTCGTTCTGTATAATTATACGTTAAATGGACAAATGAAGAACAAATAACTTTTCAAGTGGGAAAATTCGTGTTTCCACCTCTCTAAAAAAATTTCTAGTGACGTTTCTAAACATGACTGACTTCCTTATTCAGTTGCAGATGGTGTGTTGGTGGGGGCGGAATGCTTCTGCTGCCCGACCTGCCTAAAGACATACAAACATAAATGTTCCTTGATTCTTCACCAGAGGTACGAGTGCAACCAAGCCCCACAGTTCTCCTGTAGCCAGTGCTCTTACAAGGCCAAGAGGAAGAGTCATATCAAGTCTCATATGGCTCTCAAACACCAGATATTCCTTGGAAATGATTTGCCTTCTTGAAGAGCGTCGGTGATCTGGGTTTGAAAGTGACAACTATCTTCGTGAATCAGCTCTGATAATTAATACATGTAGGCTAGCTGGTTTTGATGTATCTAACTTATTGTCTTCAGGTTCGTTGATCTTTATCAGTCGCAGGACAACTGGTATTGGTGTGTTTCAAATCATTGTCAAATCTTCAGTGAATTGATCTTTATCATTTTCTTGGACCAGTCGTCTTGTTTGGGTCTATCTTTGACCCTGATTGACAAAGGTACAAGTGAAACTATTCGATTTCATAAGTCTCCCCTGGAGGAACAACGTTTAAATAAAAAACCTTTGGTCTTTCGTGTAAAATCTTTGGTAGGGATATTTTTAGGTTATTTTTTATTGATTATACTATTGATGTTTCTTTAAAATCATTATATCGATAATTTGCTATGTGATACTATTGTCTCATTTTCGACCCTTAGATCTCCACAATAGTATTGGTCTGCTTATAAGAACATGTCATCAATGACGTAGATCAAATACGTCGTTGAAAATTTAAATTCATCACACAACGGTGATAGCGATTTGTTTCTTTGTAGAGTTTTAATCAAAGCATCCCCGTTCCTGAGGTATTGTTGTGGTCAATTGCCATAATATTTTTATGATCAAGCAAAAAACGTCCGTAATATTATATCAACTTTAGAAATTTGAACCTCGCCAACAACAAGAATCTATTCTTGTTATTAGATTAAATTACACGACGATTTTAAACAGCCCAGTTGTCCGTTTTAAATACATAGTTTGTAAGGTCTGTATAAACAAGAATTTTATGGACTGTATTTAGACCGGTAGTCAGACATTTTGATTTAACAGTTCGTATGGCAAGGCTGATTTTGCAAAACTTATATTTTCTTCAAATACGGCAGACAATTCAAAGTCATAAACAAACCAATCTTCTCTCATACTGAAATGACCACGAACAATTACAAAACTCACAGTAACAAACTATATCTTCGTGGTTTCAGCCTTCAAGACATCCTTGAACGAAGGTCACGTGATTCAAGAGTCGGAAGCCTTTGCCTGTAACCAATGTCTGCGAATCTACAAGCACCGCAGATCTCTGTGGTTGCACCAGAAGCATGAGTGTGGTATTGAGCCCAAGTTCGTCTGTCCTCACTGTCCTTACAAGGCCAAACAGAAGATATCTTTGAAGAAACACTTAGCGTTCAAACACTCCCTGTTCCAAGATCCGGATGTGGTTTGTAATTAGAGGCTGAACTAAGGGTGCGCCTCAGTGGCCACCTAAATAAAAGAAATATGTTTTATCGAAACATTGTTTTTATTTCATTCCAGTCAGACCTAACTAATGTTTAAGCTAGACGTTCTTCAATAAATCAGGTAAAGTCAATCTTAGAAATTAAAAATGATAAGGTTCCTGTTAGGATCTTTTGTAAGAATTGTTCAAATACAATTGTTATTGATACAATTAAGAGCGTTCAATTATCTTGTTGTTATGGATCCTTTATCCAAAATAACAAATTTGTTTCTTGCAGAGGTATCAATTTGGTGTTGGGGGTTTCCACATTCTTTCTTTGGCTGGTTCAATACGACTGTCTTTTATACATTTAAGTTTTATGCAAACTAGTCTTTAAGAGCCACCAATTTGATAGAGTCCGTGCGTTTCTTCGTGGCGCTTGGTGAGGGGAAGTGAGGGGACAGAACTAATCGATGTTTCAAAAAGTACAGTAATAGCCTTTCCTCACAGTACGAGTGCCATAGAAAGACTGAACAATTGGTTACCCCCGCCCTCGAAAACCCAGTTATAACTGGTTTTAGTCGTCAAGGTCACGAAGAAACGCACGGACTCTACAAGGGCTTCCTTCTTTTTGTCTCTGGTTGGTTGGATACCATTGCCATTTACATTTTTCAGTGCTTTCATCTTAATTACGTGTATTATCGATTATTCCCCTATGAGAACTATTATTGTCATGAAGAGCCATGTATTCTATATTGTGTTATCCTTCTTTCTTTCTAGAAGTTTAGTTTCTTATTTACATACAACTGTCTGCTACCACACTACTGGGGTTTTCTTATTTCCAGGCAACAGAACCAACTAAGTTTTCAAGTTCTGAAGTTCTTTAGAAAATTAAGCACTCCAACCAAATTATTTTGATCATTTCAACCTTTCGTCACTAACAATTATCCTTCCATTTCCAGTAGTATTCTCGCCACTGTCACAGCAACCCATGTCTCAACAGCCAGTCGACTACACATCGACAGGACCTCATCCTCCTGGCGTGCCGATGTACCGGAAGCGGAAGCCCCGCACTGCCTTCACCAACCAGCAAGTTATGGAGATGGAGAAGAAGTTCGAGATGGATCGTTACCTCACTCCAGGAGACCGCGCTTCGCTCGCTGCCAAGTTGAATCTGGACGAGACCCAAGTCTTGCTCTGGTTTCAGAACAGAAGGGCAAAACTGAAACGTGAACTCGACGAACAGAAAGGAGCTATCGGGAGGATAATTAAATGAAGTTTTGTTCTGAATTGGGGATCGTCGTGACGTTTTGTTATAGTTACCCATTTACTTTTCTCCCATTTTTTGTATCAGGAATTTGATTATTGAGTTTCTTTTAATTGTCTTTACTCCCTTGACAGTCAAGCTTTGTTGTCTCTTATTAAATCAATAACAAATTTTTTCACTAGTATCCATTTTTTTATTCCGCAATTTCGTATGTTTGAATATAATCAATCTAAAATTTGCCTCCATTTGACGTCACGGCGTACCCCGTAGAAGAAAACTAATCTGTTCCTATTGATTATTATTTTCTAGTGTGCCATTTTTCTTTCTTTTTTTAATTAGTCTTTATTCGTTTTCTATTTAATAATTTATTTATATGTTTTAAGCAACAAATATTTACTAATCTTCGTTTTTTTTCTTTTGTCAGTTTATCTACATCTGTTGTAGGTATTGTTTTTCTTTTCTAGGTTTATATTTTGTTAAGATGTTGTGTTTAGGCTACATTTTTGAACCTCTGTTTCCTTATTTAATATTTGATAAAAACCATGGGTATGTTACTGCATACTTTGTCTTCTCTCTAATTTTTACCATCAAGAACATATTTTGGATGTTTGGAAGTCTTAGTTTACTTTTGGTAATAACTTGTCATTAATCTTAAAAGTAAATGATGCGGGTTTTTGAGATTTCAGTCACAAAACTTAATTACTCTTCGTATTATGAAAAATATACTTTTAGCTTTTATGAGTTGTACCATTATTATTAAGCTTTTTGCCATTTCAGTATTGTTCTGTCTTAAAATAGTAATGTTTTTCGTGTGATTTCCTGTGTGTGCATATTTCTTGTAAATATCTTGGTTATAAATAATAATACAGTTAGTTTTGTTGAAGTTTTGTATTTCTAAAACAAACCTCAAGACCTATTTATCTTTTAAGGGTGTATATTATTAAGTTATCTTATAAAATATACATTTATTATTTGTTAGATTTTGCAAACGGTTTTTAACCCAACTTGAAATTTGATTAAAATTCTACTGATTTACACTTTAATTACTGTCGACGTAAGCAAAGAACTATAATTTTCATGATCTTAAATTTTCTTGCTCCTTTAAATTTCACTATCTTTAAAAAATCATTTCGAAGTACAGTTCGGGATGGAGTCGTGCACGCTGTTTCGATCCCCGTAGTCACCACCTACATTTATAAAATGACTATGCAGTGACGCTAAGCAAAGGTCGAGGTTGAGCGGAAGTGAGGACTTTGTAATCCTATTTTCGCCTCGTCAAACAAGACGATGATATAGGTCTAAAGCGGCTCATATAGTCTCAGTGATCATCTGATCATACCCGCATCAACTCCCACCATTCACCTGCGTGGTTCAGAAGTCACGTTAAGCCGTTGGTCCTTGTATTTCCATTGGTCATTGGGCTATTAATTAATGACCCATTCTAAGGAAGAGTCGGCCTTAGTTTGTAACAAGACTACACCGCATAACTCATTCACACACTCATCCTTCACCACATATTTGCCTTAAAATACCCACATGAGAGTGATCGGCATCTCAAATAGTGATTTAGTGAAGACAAACTTTACCTTTTTCAATAATATATTGTGTATTTTTCCACAGCAGCCTCTACAACTCACAACCAGTTCGACGACTCGAAGAAATTCGTGTGTGAGAAGTGCAGCCAACGTTACAAACACAAAAGTCTGTTGACAAGACATCTTCGTCTCGAGTGTGGGCAGGAAGCCAAGTTCTTCTGTCCTTATTGTCCTTACAAAGCGAAACAAAAATGCAATTTGAAAACCCACGTTGGTTTGAGACATGGGGCAGCTTTGTGATAAGTTTGCTTGTGATAAGTTTGCTTCTTCCTTGGTTGGTGAAGTTTGTGTTAAAAATATGTAAGCATTCTTAAAACATGCAGAAGAATGCTTTTCTTTTAAATATACAGCTGTATTTGTATGAGTTTTGGAAATAGACACCTCTTCGTTTTTATGTGTTGTTGTTTTTGTTTCCTTGAATACGGGATCCTCTCATACGCGCATCCAATGGTTGTTAGAAATATTGGGACTTTAACAGCTGTTCTAGTCTATTTTTGAGTCAACTTTTGCTTTCAACACATAAAAATTTAACTTTTTAAAGCTGTTTTCCTAAATTTCTTGGTTTCATTGTTACGTATTATTCTTTCTTGTATATGCCTTTATTTTGTATGAAATTACAGGATTTTTAATAACGTTATGATGCTGTTATTTGCTTATTTTTGCTCTTAGGCGTTGATCTTGGTTAGTTTTGCTTTACCTTTAGGAGATTTTGAGTTTAGGGTATTTTAAGGTTTCGTAGTTAGTTGAGATGTTAGTAGCTACATTCAAGATAGAACAATGCCTTTTCTATCATCTTAAATTTATTTAATATATTTGGGTATATAACGATAAATTTAGGCGTTTTTCTTCATCCCTCAGCTATTTCTGCATACCTAGACCTTGCTTTTAGTGAGAAACCCAGGCGTTTGGTAGGGTATTTTCTTCTCACCAGATTATAAACTTTCGAGCTTACTTTTTTTATCTCTTCGCTAACCTATTTCACACTGCTAATCTAATTCAAATGATATCTTTTAGGTTAACGCATTTACGAAAGCCTGATCCAACGTAAAAGTGGAGAATTTCTGAGTCTGAAATACTATCGCAGACGTTTCTGATTCCATCTTCAGACTAAAACCTGAAAATGGGATCAGATTGCAGATACCGAAATGTCGTGATCTTCTTGTTAGGTAAGGTTAGCAAAACCAACAACGTATTTTCCATCATTACGACCAAAAAGAACTCGACGTTTCGGCATCTGCAATCTGAATACGTCGTCAGGAGTTTTACCTGAAGATGATACCAGATTACAAATCCCGAAACGTCCTGTTTTCTTTTTCACTGACGATCAAAAACCGCAGCAATAAATACTTCAAATGTAGATTACGTTGATGACATGTATTTGCCACACCCGAGGTTTTTTGTTGATGTTGCGAGAACTTCATCAGTATGAAATGTCATTGCGGAAATTTTCCGTCATTAGTAAACAAGAAAAAAAACGTTTCGAGATCTACAATCTAACCCCATCTCCAGGCGAAAATACCTAATGACGGAATTAGATCGCATATCCCGAAACGTCGTATTTTCTTTTCCATTTCCAACGATGGAAAACTTCCGAAATAACATTTAAAATATGGAATACGTTGATGACATGTTGTATTTACCACAGGGAGACTACACGCCTGCAGATGTTGCGGGAAGCAATACAGACATGCGCAGTCGCTGCACAAACACGTCAAGTTCGAGTGCGGGAAGGAAGCTGGCTTTGCGTGTCCTCACTGTCCTCACAGGAGCAAGCAGAAGAGTAACCTGACATCGCACATACTCATCAAGCATAGGTTCTGATAATGGTAATCATTTCAGAGGAAAACGGAAAATATCTGTACCTTTCAATATTTTTTGTGTTTACTCCTTGAAGTTTCAAACTGAAAAGTACAGCCTAAAGGTTAAAACGTATCACTAAATCACTATTTGAGATGCCGACCACTCTCATGAGGGTATTTAAGGCAAATATGTGGTGAAAGATGAGTGGTAGTAATGAGTTATGAGGTGTAGTCTTGTTACAAACTAAGGCCGACTCTTCCTTAGAATGGGTCATTAATTAATAGCCCAATGACCAATGGAAATACAAGGACCAACGGCTTAACGTGACTTCTGAACCACGCAGGTGATGGTCTGATATGTCTAAACGATGGTGGGAGTTGATGCGGGTATGATCAGATGATCACTGAGACTATATGAGCCGCTTTAGACCTATATCATCCTCAAAACCTGACCTCCGTGAAGCTGGATTACAGGACCACGCCACGAGTCGCTTTACGGGTATAAACAAACTAAAGGCAGGCAGGTCCTTCTTTACGAAAACTACCCCCTCGCGTCGGTGGTAACAAAGTATGAGGCTGCTGAACTATTGCCAGAGGTTCAGGAGAACTCTTTTTAACATTGCTCATTTGAATACACACCCTGTGTTGATAGATATTGTATTCATTTCAAGGGTGTCATATTGTATTTTTGAAATAAATTATTGACTTTTATTATTTTATGTTTCAGTGGTTATTTAGTTTGTGTGTCTATTTTATTCGCCCATCGATATGAAGAAAAAAATTAAAATAATATAATTTTTATTGTTCTAACGTATTGGAATTTTATTTTAGTAAAACCTGCATGAAATAAATTTAAAATGCATTAGAATCTTACTTATGAGGTGAGAACATATTTATGGAAACGTTCCTTGGTAGATATAGTATAAGCCAGTCCTACTAACCTTCTAGACTCTTTTCAACGCACAACAAGAGCCATTTGGATTAGTAAAAGAACACGTTTTTGGTCTGGAGAGGCAGGCAAGAATTTTATATGTAGATTCATACTCTCAAAATCATAGCTAAAAAATACCGATATATTGATAAAAACATCTAAGTAGCAAAGATAGGCTTCCGGATTACACCGCGTCACTATTATATATAAATACTGCTAAACGTTTCGACCTCGCTGTGGAGAGTCATCCTCAGTAGCTGGTTGACTGGCTGAGACTAAATTGGCGTCTTCTTATACGCCATATTTGGGGGCTGTCACCTGATTGGCCGAAGTGGGCGGAGCTTGATGCTCGTTGCCGAACTGGATTGGCTGGCTTCAATAGCACTTCTGAAGAACTGGCTGCCAACTTTTTGATAATTTTATGCGTTATTTTATGAGTATCAAACGTTTCTCAGGCTAGAACGTTTAAATCCGTAAAATTTATAACCGACTCTCTTAGAAGGTATTTGAAGGCGAAGAATGAGTATTTTGATGGGTGGCGAAGTGTAGTTTTGTTACAAACTAGGGCTGACTGTTCCTTAGATTGAGTTATTCGTTAATAGGCCAACGACTAATGGAAACGGACCAACGGTTTAACGTGACTTCCGAAGCACGGAAAGTGACAAAACCCGGACACAAATTTCCAAACCACTATTTTGAATTAAAGTTCGAAATAATAATTTGTCTAACTTATTTTGTATATTTTCCAGGCAACAAGACTTTCACCTGCGACACCTGCGGGAAAGTATACAAGCATCAAACATCTCTTTGCAAACACCGGAAGTATGAGTGTGGCAAAGTCCCTCAGTTTATTTGTGACTACTGCCCTTACAGAGCTCATCAGAGGGGCTCTTTAAAGAGTCATATGGCCCTTAAACACTCCATGGGATCGATGAACCTAACTCGACCTTTGTAAGAGTTGTGGCAAGGGCGTGACTGTGTTGGGACGTGGAGTGTAGTACTGAGTTTTTCCGCTAGTAGCGCGATGAGTCATAAGAGGGGAGAGGTCCTTCGCATCAACTTCTGGGCATCTTGTGATTGTTACTAGCGCTAACACAGTAATTAATTTTATATACATTTCAACTGATTTAGTAGCTCGTATTTTTTAAGATGTAAACATTCCAGCCGTTCCATTATATCGGAAAGAAATTAAAAGATTCCACTAATTTTGAAGGAAATTAGTGCTTTGTTCGCCTTTTATACAATACATACGTTTAAAAATTGTGGTTATTTTTTTTCTCCTACATCTACCTAGTCCAACATCTAAACCAGCCTAATGTTTAATAATTCCAGATTAAGACAGTTAAAAGTAGATCTGCTTTACTAAATATCACGTAAATATTTTATATTTTAAATATTGTGACAACCTAGATTTTTGATTCAGCAGTTTATTTCGTAACTTCAGCTTTTGACTTGATGTGATAAAATTTATGGGCGATGAGTAACTAAAACAACAATACTTACTACCGACACTTGAGAGAGTTCAAATAAAAAGTGTATCATCAATTTTAATTCGTCTGAATTAAACACCCTTAAGCACCAGTATTATTAGAGTTTTCAATCTACTTTAGACCTTCACGATAAGAACATCCAAAAACATCTCAAAAGATCCCTCCAAAGAGTTTGCATTAAGGTGTTTAGTCCTCGACTAAAAAGGCTAAAAGTTTCCCCAACTTTTCCAGGAAGTTCAGCACCTGTTGTCTGCACTGGATGTGGCAAAGTGTACAAGCAACACGCCTCGTTATACCGTCACCGGAAGTACGAGTGTGGCAAGCCTGCCAACTTCCGGTGTCCTGTTTGTCCCTACAAGGCTCATCAGAGAGGAACTCTCAAGGTGCATTTGGCGACGAGACATTTCAACTTTAGCCAAGAGATGGATCCGCATGATCTTCTGTCTACAGACAACTAAATACTGTTGTTAGTTCTTTAAAATATAATGCGATAATATTTATTCTAGACGTGTTTTATCCTGAACATTTAAGATTCTTTTTTGTAAGGCTTTAAATCAAATATGTTAATTGTTGGCAGTAGCTTCATTACTGCGTCCTAATGTCAGTAGCCCTGCTAACCCAATCTTTCTTTTAATTTTATTCTTTTAGATTGCTCTACTCAGATCTCCATCATGATCTCCACCGTGACCTATCATGATCTCCATCATGACCCATCATTATCTCCACCATGACCCATCACGATCTCCATCATGACCCGTCATTATCTCCAGCATGACCCATCTTGATCTCCATCATGCTATATCATGATCTCCACCACGACTCATCATGATCTCTACCATGACTCATCATGATCTCCAACATGACCCATCATGACCTGCATCAAGACCTACATTCCTGAACCAAAGTCCTTTTGAACTCCTTCCATTTATTTCCATCACAAAACCCTCTTCAACACATTGTTTACGAAATACCTAACTCTTTTTCCTTCATTTTTCAGCCGGTGAGCCCATCCTACAAGCGGACGGAAAAGTGGTCTTTCCCTGCCGGTGCGGGAAGATATACCAACACAAGAGATCCTTGCAGCTTCACCAGAAGTTTGAATGTGGAAAACCCCCTCAGTTCCCTTGTCCGCACTGTTCATACCGTGCAAAACAGAAAGGACATCTCAAGTCGCACATTGGCATCAAGCACAACACTATTGGACATTTCGTGTGAACGAGGCTTGACAATTATCTTAAGATGTGCTTAGTTGTATTGAGCAGCTCCGGTGAGATGTGTTGGTGCAAGTGAAGTAAAAGAGGGGGCGGTTGTAACGATGAAAACTTTGGTAAAAACTACTGGGTAAAGAAGGTTCTATGTTTATGGAAAGAAGGTAAAGAAGATTCTTAATCTTTCTTGAGACTATCTTACCCAACTGTTGTCAACCGCCTGAAATGTTTCTTTACTAAAGCTTTGTTAGATCTGCTCAAGGTTGTTCAGTTCATAAATCATTTTGCTTAGTTAAACTGTTTGGTATTATTTGAAATATTATTTTTTTAAATAAGTTAGGCTTCTTGGAAGTTGTCAGACTCTTTATAACGGGGCGTGTAAAGTCTCTCAAGTATTATTTTTAAATTTGCTATTATATATTTCTGAATAACACATCGCTTCGTTTTCCCTCATGTCCGTTTATCAAATAACGCTATTGAAATTTCATACTAAGGTTTACATTGCTACCGTACTCTATTATTAAAGTACTTAACTCACATCAACAGGTAAATCAATAGCAGACACGATGGTAGCTTCATTTGAAAGTACATGTTAGTGAACGTGATACAGAATTAATATGAGTATGTTCAAAATATGCTTACAATGATAAGATAATGTCTGTTTTACAAACCACTTTTTATAAGTACTTAATGCGTAGGACTACGAAAATCTGTTTATCACTTTGTATTTTGTCACTTTTTTATTTACTTCATGAACATCTTAACTCTTTCTTTGAGTGAATTTCCTATGCGTAGCCTTCCCCCAAAAACGAAAAATCAACACAATTTGTTCACTGGGCGGAAAATTGCCATCCTGGTTTGTCTGATTGGGGTTTGTTGATTTTAAGTACACATGTGACGTTCCGTGCCATACAGGTTTAAACCAAGTTTAATTTAAATCGTGGTATACATACAATCTTTTACGTAACAATAACCAATTTTTTCTAGAAACCGACCATTTTAAAAGGGCATTCTGGTGTTACACTAGTTGTAGGAAATTCGCCAGGACTCACGGTAGCGCTTGTGGCTACGTTCGCAATACTCCTGCCGGTGCTGAACTTTGTGTTCCAGTCCTACCTTGTCCTATTAGCTTTGCAACTCAAACTGGTCAAATGTAATGAATAAAACTAGTACTTACAGTTGATTGAAACATTTCATTTTTTTCCAGTAGTTGAAATTCTTTGCGGAAAGGGTCAACTAAAACTATTCCACTGCAAGACTTGTGGGAAGAAATACAAACACAAGACGTCTCTGTACCAACACTCGAAGTATGAATGCAACAAACCACCTCGATTTCTTTGTGGACATTGTCCCTACAGAGCAAAACAAAGGACAAATCTTAGACATCACGTGATCTCACAGCACGCAAGCCAAATGGTTGTAATGCCCAAATAATTATGAGTTGGGTGTACCCATTGAGTATGACGCCATATTTACGTAATTCTCCGTCATATTACGTTATGTTACGTCACTCTACGTCATTATACGTTATGTTACGTCATTATACGTCATGTTACGTCATATTAACGTCATATTTGTGAAAACTGTTTCTTATTCTTGTGATAATTGTTTGTATACCAAGTAAATGTTCATATTTTTTATGTTGTATTTATATCCATTCAATGTGTGTTTTTATCCTATAATGTTTTACAATCCGAAACGGATTTGGCAAAAGGTTGGAGGGATTTTAACTTCTAGCCTCGCTCAAGTAACGTTGTAGACTTGTTAATGCATTGCGCAAAAGATTTTTAGCGAATTTCCGTAGACAATAAAAATTTTAATTTATGCTGTAAAACTCATGAGGGAAAGTTCCCCACTTTAAGAGAGTACTTTTTGGTCCGTAGGCCTAAATAGCTACGAAGCATCACTAGGCCTTTTTCAGATTTCTATAATAGGTTTTGCTCGATGTCGTAAGAATCCAAAAAGTACATACTTAAACCTTTTTAACTGTATGAGTTAGAAAATATTCTCATTTCTCATAATGCGCTTAAAATTTGTACTGCGCTAAGTTACCCGTAGGCCTAAATACGTCCGGTCACTACTAGGCCTTTTCAGATTTCTTTGATCGGTTTTGCTGGATGTGAGAATCGTAAAGAGTAGATACTCAAACCTATCCAACTGTATGGATTTGAAAACATTCTGATTTCTCATAACGTGCTTAAACTTTGTTCTGCGCTATGTTACTCGTAGGCCTAAATATTTTCGGTTACTACTACACCTTTTCAGACTTCTATGATCGGTCTTGCTCGATGTTATAAAGGTGTAAAAGACTATTTACAAAAACCTTTCCAACTGTATGGATTTGAAAACATTCTGATTTCTCATAATGTGCTTAAACTTTGCTCTACGCTAAGTTACCCGTAGGCCTAAATATTTTCGATCACTGCTTCACCTTTTCAGACTTCTATGGTCGGTCTTGCTCGATGTTATACAGACTAGTTACAATAACCTTTCAACTGGACATTTTTATTTCTTTCTTCTTAATTCCCTAATTCCTTGCAGGAACGCCCACCTTGGACGTAGAAGGGAGGACTCTCTTCCCCTGCAGCAAGTGCGGGAAGCTCTATCAGCACAAGAGATCTCTGCATCTACATCAGAAGTTTGAGTGTGACAAGCCTCCTCAGTTCGCTTGTCCGCACTGTCCTTACCGTGCCAAGCAGAAGGGAACTCTCAAGTCCCATATGGGACTCAGACACAGTGACATATTGAGGGAATTTGTTATGAAGTGAAGTTTGTTGTTATAAATAGTTGCAGCAGGACTGATCCTAGGGGTACGTCATTTTCTTGTTTTATCTAAGTCCATTTTGAATTTTTCTTTTCATTAAAATCTGATTTGACGTTTGTGTTGTTCTTTTTCCAGTTGTTTTCCGTGTTGAAATGTATTCGCCAAAAGGGCCGTTGTTTTAATCAACATAGACTTCTGAATGAAAATACAGTTCAGTATTTACAAGTAGAAAAATTAAAACTCTTTTGAGGAGAACTTTTACTTTGGTTGTTATAATACAGTTGAATTACATATTTTGCCCATAATTACAATATTATTCAGCGATTAGTCTTTAATAAAACTGCGTGAAAAGTGTTTTCTTGCCTAGAACCTTTTTTATCAGTCAATCATTAGGGCGAGTATCCGTAAAATTGCTATCTTTCCTTGAAGACCAAGGTAGTGTTTAACTTCTAGGCTCTTGCGGCCGGTGTCACAATTATAACCTAGTTCTTCCGGTTCATACCGCGTCAAAACATCATAATAGTTAGCTTTAAATATTTAAAATAAAAAAAAACGACGATTACTTTAACTAAAAAGACAGTGTTTAATTTCCAGTATCTAGCAACCAGTCCAGATAAAGTCTTTTTGATACTGTCACATCCAATGAGAACATTGAGAGTTAACATCCCTGCCAATAACGGTTGGCAGCCTGCAACCAATAGGAAATCAGACAGCAAGTAGCTCAGTTTCAGCCAATCAGTGACTGTAGATGGTACTCCACAGCAAGATTGAAATATTTTAAGGCTTATTATGATGATGTTTTGAACGGAAAGAGCTTTGAAAGAAGAACTGGTTGAAACTTACCTTACTGAGTAGGCAATTTTGTTTTTCCATTCTGATTTTCATCCCACCTGGCTTTGTCAAGTCATGAAGGTCTTAACTTCACCCGAATAACACAATTCCAATCTAAAACTTCACATAACGTTACAGAATTCCCAAAACTCGTCAGCGGAATTTTTTCGTCTGCAACGTCTGCGAGAAGAGCTACAGATACGAACAATCTCTCAACAATCATACCAAAGACCTCCTCAGTTCTCTTGTAGCTTCTGTCCTTACATGGGTAGACAGAAGCGTCACTTGAAAAAACATGTAGCCATGAAACATTGTAATGGTAGATAAGTAAATAAAAAAAAAAAAAATGTTTTCTGGAGGGTTTTTATTTGTGATCGTCAGCTGTTGTGTTGTTAAACAATACTCTCTGTTAAAACGTCAATACATATTTTGTTTTGATCTTATTTCTTTAGTTATTAATTAGCTTTCCCTTTCCTTTTGTTTCAAGGTTGTTACCATCCGTTTCATGACGCTTATGGAATTAGTCTTTATCTTGGTAGAGTCAATGTTAAATTCATATGATGGAACATTACTTAGTTAATAAATAGGGATCAATAATCAATCTCTTTGGCATCTTTGATAATACATCTGCATATAGCTTAGAGGAAAGAATCTTTCGTCTATACTCTTAGGATGTAGATAAGTATTTTTTGTAGGTTTTAAGACTTCCGTAATTTTTAGTTTCCAACCGATTAAATCGTGTTAAACCAAAAACGGTTTAGACATTCCTGACAACGCACGTTACTAATGCGTTTACAAAACGCACTATCACAACGTCTTTTATTGGTTCTGTAGTTCTTTCAAATATACCCGTAATAATGACAAATGAGAAAGGGTTTTCTTGATTCTTTTGCGTTATTTTAATTGGGAAATCAATTTTTATCTAGATCAAATAAGAAGGTTGTTGCGTTTGAAAAACACCTAGTATCAATGTTTATTACCTCCCACGGATTTGAGAGAACTTAGTAAGTACCTTCTTACCCTTCCTGAAGTTTTCTCCACATGTTCAGATTGAATGAGATTGAAGATTTTGTCAAAAAGACGCTTCAACTTAGTTACTTTAGAATTACCTTCACTTGTTTTAAAGGAAACTAAAAAAGTCCTTAAAGAGTATCATTTCTAAAATTTTCTTGAAGGAGCAAATCTTTTCTTATTAATGAAATTTCCTTTTCACTTTTGCAGATTTTGAAGTTGTCTACGAAACTGACGGCAGTGCGAAGTTCATCTGTTCCTGTGGGAAGTTCTACCGTCACAAAAGATCCTTGAAGGCTCACCAGAAGTTTGAATGCAATCAGGACCCCCAGTTTTCCTGCGACCATTGCCCCTACAAAACCAAACATAGAAAGACACTCAAACTGCATATGCTCAATAAACATTCTGTGCTAGCTTAATTCCTTGTTGTGTTTAGATTAAATGCATAACTTAATTGGCTAAATTGTTGATTTTCCAAAGTCCAATAGTAGAAGGTGCCTCATTTTGGAAATCATCATAGTGACTATATAGTAGATATATTCAGTAAGAAACGGTTGGTCTATCAAATTATCTTTTTGAAATGACACAAGCGATTGTAATAATTTCGTTAAGTTAATCTTCAATGTTATTGCAGTAACAGGGAAAACAGGGGAACAATAAGAAAAACGCTGAGCTTAGAGTTACGTTCCTAAGCTATTATTAGTATCATGATAGGAAAAGGTAATCTAAAATTTAATTTGGATAGTATTGATTACTTAACTTGATTTATCCTAAGCCAGCGCAGTTTTTAGGCAAGTTTACAAACATGTTGAGTAACACATACTACAAATATACTTGCTTTTGGAAGTTTGGAAAACTTTGAAACTAGTACCTTAAGAATACTGACGTTTTTACTATCAACGAGCTTTGAGGTTCACTAAACTTTCTTACTACTCTAAATGTTTCCAGAAACCCCGGACCGGCTGGATACTGTCATGGGAAACGACGGCAAGGTGATGTTTAAATGCGGCAAATGCGGGCGACTCTACTTGCACAAGCAAAGTCTCAAGGTTCATCTGCGGTACGAATGCGGCAAAGAGCCGCAGTTTGCCTGCCCGCATTGTCCTTACAGGGCGAAGATCAAGAGCTCCTTGAAGACCCACGTGGCGCTCAAGCACGGCAACTTCGTCTGATAGTAGAAGTGGTGCTACCATGGACCACTGTCAGGATTGGCTGGCTTGAATCGCACTGCCAGTGGGATTTTAATCCATCTTTGTAATACTGTTCGATATGTTTGTTGGTTGAACATAGTTTCAAGCTCTTAAATTCTATTAGAGGCCGTTATTGTTGGTGTTGTACTATTGTAATATAGCTGATGTACTAAAAAATAAATAAATGTAAAATATTGTTAATCACCGAAGTTTGTTTTTAATGAACCAAGTCATTAGTATACTGTAGAAAAACAACATATTTACTTGAGCTATTACAATAAATAATTACGTTTACAGCCCTGCAATTAAATAATGTGGTATGGCTGTGTACTCAGGGCTTGAATAACACCTGTCTTTTACACCATCAATTTGTTACAACGACCATAATTAATATGATAGTTTTTCAGCATAATTAAACATGTATTTAAATTTTTATTTGACATTAAATTTACATCCGACGAGTAGCTCAACTTTAAAATTGTACTTTACCGTCTTTTGTTTGCGAAACCATAAATAATACATTCCTATATTTTCATCCTTGAAAAAATTGAAAATCCAAACTAATCAACTTGAATAATTACAACAAGTGAAAGTAAAATGAAATTAATAACATGTCTATGTCCATACCCCTGGACTATTTAACTTGGGGTTGCGTGTTGAAATCCCGCTCAAGGTGGTCTTTGCACCTCAAGTTTACCCTGCAGACCGCTAGTTGCGTGGGATAAGTGAGTAGCTACGCACAGTAGCGCATTCTAGTAAAAAATACTGGAATCAAAACGGTGTCGGGTTCACAGCGAACTTACCATTCGTCCCTATTCTAACACCATTCAGTCACGTGGTCCCAGCTGGCCAAATGGCAGATTATTATTACTAAAACGATTACATTTGTCCTCAGGTGACTTCCCGCCTCTCCAAGAAGAAGTTATAGAATTCCACTGTCCTCAGTGTCCAAAGAAGTACAAACACAAGCCTTCGCTGCGCAAACACCTGAAGAATGATTGTGGAAAAGGTGGTGAGTTCTCGTGTCCATATTGTGTTGACTACTTGTACACAACCAAGGACATGTGCAATCTCCGGAGTCATATAACCAAGACGCATAAAATTGGCCAACAACCAAGGACATGAAAATCATAAAATTGGCACTTGGCAGTTTTGACTATTGAATTGAGTGAAATATAATTACCCCCGCGACAAAGTGACTAGTTTTAACTATAGTGTAAATAGTGTGTAAAAAGTGCTTATGTAAACAGTAACCCACCTCCCCCCCCAGAAGATGCGACAAACGTCGCGAAATGTACATCGGGACTTTTAAATCTCACAACAAGGTCTACAGGCACCCAACAGGTATTTACTATATTAATTGATATAGCCCTTGAAACTGGATATAATAAATTTCGTCTTTACTGTTTAAAAGGATGCAATGAAGTAATGATTGTGACGAATTTGATAGTTTTAATTAATTATAAGTGAAATTGTTAAAGGCAGAGCTGAATATTTAAATTGATCAATAGCTTAGGGCTATAATCTTGAATATAGCTCAAGTCATGAGAGCTTTGTATTTTGCATTGGTCCAAAGTAGTTCGGAGTATGGTGTAATTTTATGGGGCAACACTTTCAAAACACATTTGAAAGTATTAAACCAACAACAAAAAATGTTTCTGAGAATAATATTAAATAAAAATAAGTTTGACCATTCAAAACCACTATTTAAAGAACTGCAAATTTTCCCACTAAATTATTTATTTGTTTTAAAGTGCTTAAGATGTTTTACCCAGAGGCTAAAAGTATAATGGTAGTCTCTTCATACAAATCAAAACTTAGAAATTCAAATTATTTAAAATTCCAAAGCCAAACAATGAGTTTTTAAAAGATGATATAGCTTTATTGCACCTAGAATGTTTAACAAACTACCAATTCATCTAAAGATTCAAGTTCGATAGAGATTTTTTGTAAGAAGTTGAAAAATTGGTTATTGCAGTTAGATAATATTGACAACTTAGTTTTAATATGTGAATGAATGGTGTGAATGTGTATCAGTTAAGGGCGTACATGCTAGCTGAGCCATGCAGGGACTAAGCATATGCTTATGCATAGATCTATGACGGTTTTTTTCTTTTAAATTTGATACATTAACGTTTTTATGCCAGAGACGCCTGATAGTTCAGTGTTGTACGCGGTTTGGGAGTTCCAAACCTTAGTTTTGTTTGTAACGGGATAAATGTGGATGTGTTGTATATAACTAAATATAGGACGATCTTTAATGATTTTAGAATTATAAGGGCATACAACCAACCTTTTCATTTATGGACAAAATTCCGATCGCTGCTGATTTTGGAATTTTCTTAAGTTTAAGGAACCTCCTATAATATTTTCCTTGGAGGCCCTAATTTCCTTATAAGATTTAGCAATAATAGTATATTTTGTTTTAGTTTAATATTTTTGGCAGCCTGACAAGTTATGTTTTGTATTCATGTAAAAATGGAAATAAATCATTCTATTCTTAATATGCTTTGGCACATTTACATACTTCAATTGAGTGTTTATATATATACATAGAAAGCAGGGTCAATGTACTATTTTTTTAAATTTTGGCAAACTACATTAAAAGATCAATCCGTCGCTTTCTGGAATGAAAGTTAGCAATAATTTACGCATAAATTAGAAAGAGATTTCGTAGTATGGCTTTAGTCGTCGATTTATTTATGCTTACACGTTTACGCAACAGTTCAAATTTAGGAAATAATGTATTGTTCACAAATTAAATGTTGTTGATTTAAATACAATTCTGTGTTTTTCATTAGATTTTGGTATCTGTAGTTTAACATAAATTTTAATAATTCCATTCGGTTCGACGTAGTGGTTCCAAAAACAGTGCAAAATTTAATTGATTTCATAAGTTTCCAGCAAAATAGCTCTTAAGTGAAACAATGAAATTAATAACATAGTTAAGGATGTGCCTCTCGAATTTTCAGCTTGAGGTTGTTGAATCAAATCGCGCTCTAGGCGTTTCGTTTTTAAACATCAAGCATACCCTCGCAGCCCACTCAGCTGCGTGAGACAGGTAAGTAGCTACGTCTAGTAGTGCATTTTGGAATCAAAACGGTGTCGGGTTCACAGCGAACTACCCACCCGTCCTGATTCAAACACTATCCAGTCAATCTTTAACTTTTATGATTTCGCGGACGGTGTCATCACTAGGATCTAAGGCTTCCGGTTAACACCACGTCACAGTTGAAATATAAGTACTGCTAAACAGTTCGACTACTGGATTGTTCGGCCGTGGCGTTCTCTTATATACCCAAGCGGTGGGGGGTTGGGTCTATCACCTGATTGGCCGAAGTGGGCGGAGCTTGTCTTGCTAAACATTTCGACCACGCTGTGGAGAGTCATCCTCAGTAGTGACAACCATCCAGTCACGTGGTCCCACCGCAGATTATCATCATTATTACTAACTTGAGTACATTTGCCCACAGGTAACTCCCGTTCTCGCAAAAGAGAATTGTTTCAATTCCGTTGCTCTCACTGTCCAAAGAAATACAAACACGAGGATTCTCTGCGTAAACATCTGAAGAATGATTGTGGAAAAGGTGGTGAGTTCTCGTGTCCATATTGTGTTGACTACTTGTACACAACCAAGGACATGTGCAATCTCCGGAGTCATATAACCAAGACGCATAAAATTCAGCCAACAACCAAGGACATGAAAATCATAAAATTGGACACTTGGCAGTTTTGACTATTGAATTGAGTGAAATATAATTACCCCGCGACAAAGTGACTAGTTTTAACTATAGTGTTCATAGTGTGTAAAAAGTGCTTATGTAAACAGTAACCCACCTCCCTCCCCAGAAGATGCGACAAACGTCGCGAAATGTACATCGGGACTTTAAATCTCACAACAAGGTCTACAGGCACCCAACAGGTATTTACTATATTAATTGATATAGCCCTTGAAACTGATATAATAAATTTCGTCTTTTACTGTTTAAAAGGATGCAATGAAGTAATGATTGTAACGAATTTGATAGTTTTAATTAATTATAAGTGAAATTGTTAAAGGCAGAGCTGAATATTTAAATTGATCAATAGCTTAGGGCTATAATCTTGAATATAGCTCAAGTCATGAGAGCTTTGTATTTTGCATTGGTCCAAAGTAGTTCGGAGTATGGTGTAATTTTATGGGCAACACTTTCAAAACACATTTGAAAGTATTAAACCAACAACAAAAAATGTTTCTGAGAATAATATTAAATAAAAATAAGTTTGACCATTCAAAACCACTATTTAAAGAACTGCAAATTTTCCCACTAAATTATTTATTTGTTTTTAAAGTGCTTAAGATGTTTTACCCAGAGGCTAAAAGTATAATACAGGTAGTCTCTTCATACAAATCAAAACTTAGAAATTCAAATTATTTAAAAATTCCAAAGCCAAACAATGAGTTTTTTAAAAGATGATATAGCTTTATTGCACCTAGAATGTTTAACAAACTACCAATTCATCTAAAAGATTCAAGTTCGATAGAGATTTTTTGTAAGAAGTTGAAAAATTGGTTATTGCAGTTAGATAATATTGACAACTTAGTTTTAATATGTGAATGAATGGTGTGAATGTGTATCAGTTAAGGGCGTACATGCTAGCTGAGCCATGCAGGGACTAAGCATATGCTTATGCATAGATCTATGACGGTTTTTTCTTTTCTTTTAAATTTGATACATTAACGTTTTTATGCCAGAGACGCCTGATAGTTCAGTGTTGTACGCGGTTTGGGAGTTCCAAACCTTAGTTTTGTTTGTAACGGGATAAATGTTGTGTGGATGTGTTGTATATATAACTAAATATAGGACGATCTTTAATGATTTTAGAATCAATATAAGGGCATACAACCAACCTTTTCATTTATGGACAAAATTCCGATCGCTGCTGATTTTGGAAATTTCTTAAGTTTAAGGAACCTCCTATAAGGTATTTTCCTTGGAGGCCCTAAATTTCCTTATAAGATTTAAGCAATAATAGTATATTTTGTTTTAGTTTAATATTTTTTGGCAGCCTGACAAGTTATGTTTTGTATTCATGTAAAAAAATGGAAATAAATCATTCTTATTCTTAATATGCTTTAAAGTTATGCACATTTACATACTTCAATTGAGTGTTTATATATACAATAGAAAGCAGGGGTCAATGTACTATTTTTTTAAATTTTGGCAAACTACATAAAAAGATCAATCCGTCGCTTTCTGGAATGAAAGTTAGCAATTAATTTACGCAGTTAAAAGAAACGAAAATAATTTTATAGTTTGTTGCTTCCAACCACAACAAAAAAAGACAACTTCTCTTACCTGATGGTTTCTATGATGCAAAAGCTATATATGCATTGTATCATTGATTTTCCATAATAAATATAGATTTTTTAACATATACCACAAAGATTTCTGTAAAATGTAATTTTTGGAACACAAAAGGCAAGAAGTACTCAAGAAGCGTTGTGCTTTCGGTTTCCATCAGTGGGATTAAGGATAATTTTGATAAATTTTGAGGACAACAAGTTCCGTCCTTCCTTATTATATGGGTGAATAGGTCAATGATTTTAACCACACATATGATTTTAATTATCACCAGCAACAATTCTTTCTTAGAAGTACAATTTTCAAGTTGTAATTGCAATTTCTGAGGTTAAATTATTATTACGGAGGTTTGCTATTGTTTTTGAGTACACGACGTTTCGGAATCTTGAATCGGACCCCGTCTTCAGGTGACTGGGACTCATGGCGAGGTCCTGTAATCCAGCTTCATGGAGGTCAGGTTTTGAGGATGATATAGGTCTAAAGTGGCTCAGATAGTCTCAGTGATCATCTGATGATACCCGCACCAACTCCCACCATCGTTTAGACATATCAGTCCATCACCTGCGTGGTTCGGAAGTCACGTTAAGCCGTTGGTCCTTGTATTTCCATTGGTCATTGGGCTATTAATTAATGACCCATTCTAAGGAAGAGTCGGCCTTAGTTTGTAACAAGACTACACCTCACAACTCATTACTACCACTCATCACACTCATCCTTCACCACATATTTGCGTTAAAATACCCTCATGAGAGTGGTCGGCATCTCAAATAGCGATTTAGTGATAAGTAGCACAAAACAAAAAAAAAGAATTAGGAAGAGAGCTAGCCTAAAAGTTATCAGTGCAAGCTGACCAGTGAACTGCCAAATAACCTTAATGTTTCCTTTTTAACCTTTTAAATTTGTAACAGCTAGCCTAGAAAAAATTTAAAAACTTAACGAAATAAAAATATAAAAACAAGTAGAGAAATGAAGCACACTGATTTACTGCCTGGCCAGCCCCTATTGGCTGGTTTGGAACACCGTACGACCAATCACAAGCGTGGATCAGACTGACCAACTGAAACAAAAAATACCTATTTATGCACAGCAAATGGAAGGGAAATTCTAAAGAGTTTGATGAATTAATCAACAAAATAGTTAAAATAATTAACTCAGCTTTAGAAAAATCCCTACGTTTTCGTTCACCCCAAAAACGAGGGAAAGCATTTTCGTTCAGACTTGTATTTTCTTATAGTATCTTGCAATTTCAGGAATTCTTCCAGCCCCAAAGAAGGCTTCCTGGAGTTCCCCTGTCACCAGTGCACGAAGAAGTACAGACACAGAACCTCTCTGAACAAACACTTGAAGTTTGAATGCGGAAAAGAAGCTCAGTTTCAATGTCCCGAGTGTCCTTTCAGAACTAAACACAAGGCGACGTTGAAAACTCATGTCGTTCTGAAACATAGCAACATTATTGCGAATTAAATTTGAGATTAAATTTTGTTTTTATAAGGTATGTTATTTCATTGACCAAATAAGAAATGTTTGAAGATACTTACTTTTTTCTGACATATTATGGATGCTTTTCCCCGCTTTGAACTATGGTGTTTCTATCAGGGGATTTGATAGTTTTCGAGTAAGGGCAATCTTTAAAATTCAAAAGAGAGCAGTTAGGATTGTTCTAGGACTTAAAACAGGCGCTTCCTGCTTAGGTAAATTTCGGGAAAACAAAATGTTAACATTTCCATCTATTTACATTTTTAGTTGTTTGAGATTTTGAAAAGCAATCTTAGCTCATTTCCAAATTGTGCCCCTTCAGGGTACAATCTTCGGCGGTCCAATGTCTTGGCCCTTCCTCGTCACAGAACTACTTTTTATGGGCACCAGACATTCTATTGTTCAATAAAAATGTACAGTAAACTGCTTTTAAACTTAAAAAATGAATTAAATACCTTAAAATTTAAAAGACAACTAAAATTGTTTCTTATTGAACATAAATATTATCGTGTTGATGAATTTTTCAATTTTAAATTTGATTAGTGTAAATTAAGATATGGTTTATTTATTTTTTACATTAAATAATGTATTTGTGCCATAATTATAAAACATGTTTGTAATATTTGACGTTGTCATGCATTATTTGTTAATTGACAATAAAGATCTTGAGTTTGAGTTTGAATATTTTTTTCTGTATGTTTGGATTAAAATTGGTTGTATAAATAATTTTTGAACTTATTATTGAAATAATTACATTTTAAAAAGCCCAAAAGGGCGAAAATTGCCTCATTTTAACGGTTTAATTTATTTTAAAACAACTGAATTCAGCTGATTGGTTTCGCACGCGACTCCGGAGCTCATCACTCCGGTAGCGCGGGTTCGATCCCGCAGTCACCACTTACTTTTGTAATGTGACTAATACGGTGACGCTAGGTAAAGGTCGAGGTTGACTGGTAGAGAGGACTTTGTAGTCCTTACTTCGCCTCGTTAAACAAGACAAACTTTACCTTTTTTTACTTCAAGGTTTGCGTCGAACAACAATTAAATTTTCAACATACATTTTTGCCTAAAATTACTCATGGATCATAGATTAAATAATTATAAAGTCATTTAACCTACCATTTACCTATAATTACTCGTTACGGTACATAACTTCACCTAAAATAGCCCTCAAATACTAAATATATCCGTCGCGTAGGCCTAACTGCCGTGAATCATCGCGAAATTCCCGTAAGAATTAAAACTGTGTTTATGAACCGTTTTAATTTAAACTTGCTATAAACACTAATGGCACCTTACCCAACGTGTGTATCAAAAATCAACAAAATCCGTTCAGCCAGACCAAGATGGCGGCTAAGTCGAGCTGCGCGGGAGTCACAGTGAGACGGGAACAGTACGGGTTGAGAGAGTACGAAAACAGTCAACCTCTCTCAGAACATGAACAGCCAACCTCTCTCAGCTGGCTTTGGTTTTTTTGTCTGCCCTCCCAAGTCCCGCCGCTCGCTGTGGTTCCACAGCATTTTACGCCCCGCTGCACTTGGATATAAATTATTATCGAATTTCCTTTTGAAAAATGAGATATTCATGCGGTCAGCATGGTAAGACCCCAGACCCGGGACCATGAATTCAGCCCGATCCTTACCCCTAGGACAGTGTTTGAGCATTTCCAAACCTTTATGTACATAATTTATATTAGTGTGTAATTTCCACAGTTCGACTTTTTTCCAATTTTGGTCAAACAGTTTGGTTCACATGTTTTTTCTGTAATTGTTATGGTCAAGTTCGTTAGCCTGCAAAATCGGACCACCCGTGGCGGGTTGGAATCGTGCGCGACTCCGGAGCTTATCCCTCCGCTGGCGCGGGTTCGATCACCACTTACATTTGTAAAGTGACTATACAATAACGTTAGGTAAAGGTTGAGGTTGAGTGGTAGAGAGGTCTTTGTAGTCCTAACTTCGTCTCGTTTAACAAGACAAACTTTTTCTACCAGAAGTACCGGAAGGGGAGCTTTTAGAAAACGTGGGTTTAATTACCTAAAACTAGTAAATTTAATCCGGTTTTATTGAAATTTAAAATGTATTTTAATGTTATCCATCCCTATCTACTTTGCGTGATTAAATAAAAATAAACAATTGACTAAAAATATGTAAAGCATGATATATTTGGAACCTAGAGGAGTTTTCCACTTTGATCTCAAACATATGTTTTCCACAGGTGACGCCGACCTTACGTATCCCAACTGCTTCGCCTGTCCTCAGTGCAGTAAGATGTACAAGCATAAAACCTCTCTTACGAAGCACCTCAAGTACGAGTGTCAGAAAGAGGCCACGTTTCAATGCCCGAAATGTCCTTACAAATCGAAGCAGAAATCCCCATGTTGGGCCACATGTACCGAATACACAAACTTATGTGAATTTCTTGATGTTTCATTTTTGCTATTAAGTTTATATTGAGATATTTATACAGTAGAGCTTTAATCTTGATAGTCTTTAGTTTCTTTACCAGAACCTTGACCAATATTTCATTCTTAATTCTTAAGCTTTCGCGGCCGGTGTCATCATTGGTATCTAAAGCTTAGACTGGCTGTCCCAGCCAGTCAACCAGCTACTGAGGATGACTCTCCACAGCGAGGTCGAAACGTTTAGCAGTATTTGTATTTCACCTGTGACGCGGTGTAAACCGGAAGCCTTAGATATAAACAATATGTTATTGTTTGGGTTTTAATATTTTGGGTATTAGATGATTTTAAGTATTTGTTGATGTTCAATTATTTTTGAATCTGTATTAAGACTGAATGGACAATACAAATTAATATTTTAATTGGAAGAATATACATTTTGTTTTGTTAAGGGTTTGATTTTTTAAGACGTTTATGGAGGAAGCAAGCAAGTTGAAGTGCTGAATTAGAAAAACCAGATCGCACTCTTAAAATTCATCTAGAGCGTTATTTAAAATATTACACATTTTAATGTTCATACTTTTTATAAATAACAATGAAATGAATAAAAATATGTTTAAAAGTTAATTTAAATGATTTCCCAGTCAAGTCAAATTTGTATTACTTTATTATCGAAATAATTATAGGAAAAACAAAAATCTAAACTCCTAGAGTGCAATTTTAATGAAATCCTCCTAATCAAAAATACCTTTGTTACTATTATTGTTGTCGTAGAGTCTTATTAATAACCATTTGATTCAGATTTTTCAATTTCCATTTGTTTACTTTTTGGTCTTAAAAATTATATTCATAGTTATAATTTCAATAACATTTAAGGATTTACGAGATCTTTTGGACGTAGAAGTTTAAGATTACAAATAATGATTTTGAACCAGACGACCATTAAAACCAAAACATAATCCATTCCCTTATTTATTATTTCATATAATTAAGCAATTTCATATCAAAGTTTTAGCGAATTTAAAATTATGTGTACTCAAATAATTGCTCCTTAGTAGTTATCAGTGACTTGAGTTTTTTGTGTAATGGTCTTGTAAATATGTTCTTGGTTTTTAAGCTATATGTTTTGTCAACACAAAAATATTTGTAAATTGACAAATAAATTGTTAAATTTGGAAACAAAATTGAGAATATCTTGGACCAAAACTAACCAAAACTTTTCTTTTTCAGCGTTCACTCTTCGGTTCTCGAATCAGACTCACACATGTCCTAAATGCAAAAAACTCTACAAACACAAATCCTCGTTGGGGAAGCATTTGAAATTTGAATGCGGAGTGGAAGCTCAATTTAAATGTCCGCATTGTGCATTTAGAGCCAAGTACAAAGGAAATCTGAAGCAGCATTTGTTTACCCACATAAACAAAGGCGATGTCAGCGCATTTTTGTAAATGCTTTGCTCTAGAAATAAACATATACCAAGAAACACCTATGTTGGTCAATGTATTTTGTAAAAAATTTACAGTGTTTTCTGTGATTTCGATATTTTTTTACCCAATATACGTGAGCTGAATGCATCATTTGATATTTTATAGGTTTAAAATTAAGGCGATACGTCTGAATCGGTAAGTTGAAATTTAAGCATGTTATGAATCCATGAATTGGGGCATGAATCGATGTTTCCTGTTGACATGACCACATAGATTTAGCAATTTAGCTGCTCAATAGGTGTGCTTCAAATTCAGACCTTTGCCTGGATGGTAAAAACGCTTGATTTCCACTAGTCAACGAAAAGATGCCATAAGTTTAAAACATACTTTTTAATAGTATGATTACAATTGAGTCGTCTTTTTCCAACTGCAACTTGTTTCCAAAATTTAGGACCAAAGATTATTTTGTTAGAAAAGTGATATGTTTTACATATTTTGAAGAAATCTTTTCATCGTCAGCCACGTGCAGTCCACCTGAAGGCTTTGTTAAGTTAATAGTCACAAGCACATAAACATATCAAGGCCTTCAGGAAGGCAATATCAATACCTACGAAGGAGTTGTGAAGACGCTTTCCAGAAGCTGGCAACCAGTTCTGAAGAAGTCTTTTCGCTAATGAGAACATCGACAGTTGGCATCCCTGCTCCAATAAACGGTTGGCAGCCCTGAGACCAATAGGATTTATAGGAGCCAGCAAGTAGCTCAGTTTCAGCCAATCAGTGACTGAAGAAGGTACTCCACAGCGAGACAGAAATATTTTGAGCAAATATTTACGAAATATTTATGATGTTTTGACGCGATGTGACACCGGAAGAACTAGATTACGTGTCTGACGATGATTTCTTCGAAACATGTGATACAATTTTATAAAAATAATTTTTGGTTTAAGTATAGTTGGACCAATTAAATTTAATGTCGATAACTTATTTCTATTTGAGTCATACAATGATAAACATAATAGGCTGCTGTTTACAGCTTTTTCTCATCTTTCGATCACAACACTTTCAACAGACTTAACATCTTTTGTAATCCTTTCTTTTCTCTTGTAGATAATGTTTAATGTTTTTTCCAGAAGCTGAAGAGACCCACTGCTGCCCGAACTGCAGAAGATGCTACCGCCATAGATCATCCTTGAGGAAGCACCTCAAGTTCGAATGTGGTCTGGAAGCTCAGTTTAAATGTCTTTATTGTGACTACAAAGCTAAACACAAGAGTCATTTGAAGCAGCATTTAGTCACACATTGGAACAAAACCTTCTGATCTATGTTGAACAGCTGTTATAAACGTTCGTGGTATCAATGTTGAACTTTTGTTTATTTGTTTATCGTTAAGTTTTACATCTGTGTAATTTAATTTAGTGAATTTCTATTGGGAAATGAGTTATTTATTTTTTGTGAAATGTTAAAAGAAACGTGGAAGAGTTAAACGAAAAGCAGTTTTGGGTTTAAACACCTGTATGGTACCGTGATCAACATACGTTCCGTAAAAATAAAAGATAGCAGTGGAAAATCTTGATTGGACGTTTTTCGCCACCATTATTGTTTGGCTGATGGATCTCCTTTGCTTTTGGTACACATGATGGCCACTGTGACATAGACGTTTCCATCAATTAAATTTAAATGAATAATAAATGGACTTTTATAGAGATCCCCATTTAAAGGGTACCTCCGGTGTATATTTCGGTGTATTATCCTGATCCTGGAAATTCACTAACGTTCACGTTAGCGCTACTCGTTGGCTATGTTTTGTCACCTATCTACTGTTGATCTCATTTGTTGCCCAAGCTAGTGATAAGAGTTGTTGTGAAATGTATGTATTTACTGTTTAATGTCTAATAAAAATATATATTCCAGAAATACAAGGATAATAAAAGGAAATAAAAGGACTATTTATTAATAAACCAACTTTAGCCGTAATTCAATTTAAGGCCAAGCAAGCATAAAATCCTATTTCGTTCCCTTATATTTGCAAAACATATTTCAAGTCAAGAAGATTATTTTACTACTGATGGATTTACAACTTAAAATATTATTAAACATGACGGTGCCTGAACCAAAAACAGTTTCAAGATGTTTTAATATTATTGCGGATGTTTTCCATCGTAATGAAGAACTCGACGTTTTGGGATCCGCAATCAGATTCCTTCTTCAGATGAAAAGTACCTAAAACCCAAAACAAAACATTGGAAAATGAGCTAGCCTGAATTAATGAGCGTAAGCTGCCAGTCAAACCAGTGTTTTTTGTTCTTAACTTAATTCAAATGTATAATAATTACCTTAGAAAACAACGCTCAACGCACACAAATTTAAACGAGATAAACATTATTTCAGCCGTTACTCAAATAAACCAAAGACATTATTATGGTAGGTAGATAGCGCATGGATGCCGTACGGTTGAGGCAGGAAACTGAACATAGTTGTGACAGCCCAAACACAAAATACCCTTTTCAGAGTTTTAAGTCTGACGCAATATACATCAGTAAATCACTATCGCTAAATCACTATTTGAGATGCCGACCACTCTCATGAGGGTATTTTAAGGCAAATATGTGGTGAAGGATGAGTGTGATGAGGGGTAGTAACGAGTTATGAGGTGTAATCTTGTTACAGACTAAGGCCGACTCTTCCTTAGAATGGACCATTAATTAGCCCAATGACCATTAATTAATAGCTTAACGTGACTTCTGAACCACGCAGGTGATGGTCTAATATGTCTAAACGATGGTGGGAGTTGATGCAGGTATCATCAGATGATCACTGAGACTATCTGAGCCGCTTTAGACCTATATCATCCTCAAAACCTGACCTCCATAAAGCTGGATTACAGGACCACGCCACGAGTCCCAGTCATCGGACACGCTCGAGCATGTAAAGCCAAGGGGGAGAAAGAAGAGAGACCCCAGCGCTTTTTTCAATTGGGCAGCCTAACTATTTTCATTTTCCTGGCTCACCTATGCGTCATCAATGCGCTATTTACCCACCATAACACAGTCCGCTTAGACCTAACCATGTTCTTCATTTTGCAGGTATTTTCTCCCAAACACCTCAGAACTTCCCGTGCCCCGGCTGCGGCAAGCTCTACAAACACAAGGCTTCTCTCGGCAAACATGTAAAGTTCGAGTGTGGGAAAGAGGCTCAGTTTGGATGTCCACATTGTCCCTACCGCGCCAAACAGAAGGGATCCATGAAGTCCCACATCTTCATGAAGCACCGTCACTTGGCTCCAGTGGGGTTGTAGGGGCGTGGACAATGGACGATGTGCTTTAGAAATAGTAGAAAAAGGGGAGTCGACTGATTCTACTAGCTCTAATTGATTTCAAGTTGTGAATTATAATGTTTTGTCTATACATATTAACAAAATTTAGAGTTCAATAAGTTGATTTTAGTCTTACTTTTTTTGTTAATTAGCCATAGTTTTTCACTTGTAAAGTATTAAAAACAAAATGTTTTTTTGATTGGCCTTTTTCATTAAACTGGTTTCTATAAGGTCGATTTCTGGCCTTAACGTTCAGATTGGAATTTCTTCGTTTCGTGGTGTATTTCCTAGCAGGGAGCTGAAACGTGCTTAAGAATGTGCATTCAGAAAAAACCTATTATTCTTTAATCGTCATGATCATAGAACAGTTTAAGAAACTTATCTTCAATTTAAGAATGGAAAAACACAACTTACACGTTTTTAAGACGTATTCTCCTAGTATTTTGTAACCTACAATGATTAAAGACGATTTTAAATACCGTGTTGACAATTTTACTGTGGAGTCCAGACATAACCAAATTTCACTGTTTCAAATGTCAAATATATTTCAAACATATTTCAAATATATTTTCATCAGTACAAACAGTAATTGTTTAAACATTTGTATGATATATGTCATCCGTCTCGTAGTAGCTATCAACAAAACTTAATAATTGTTTTCCGTTGGGATAAGTTGCAGGGTTGGTTAGTCTGTTGCGCTATATACAGTTAGTGCGGTTAGAGAGCGCGGCTGAGTGAGTTCACGCGCAGATGTAGAGTCGGAGTACAGGTGGCGCGGCCCTGGCGGCATAGTTTGGCGTGACTGGCGTTCCCACCACGTTAACTTTTGGCAAAATTCAGTTGCTTAGTAACTTACACCGTCCGCTCGCTCAGTCCGTGTATCTAATACTACATTGTCTTTAATGATCGTTATTGATTTCCAATCTCAATAATGTGTTTAAACTGCTCTAAAACTTCACTCTAAATACATTTGTTTCGCAGGATTCGAGGATTTATTGCTCCAAAGCGACCAGGAGTTTCCTTGTCATCAATGCAACAAGACGTACCGTCACAAGACCTCGCTGATCAAACATCTAAAGTACGAATGTCTAAAGGAAGCTCAATTTCGTTGCCCTCATTGCATTTATACTGCCAAGCAAAAGGCGAATTTGAAGACTCATATTGTTATCAAGCACGGCAGTCTGGCTGGGTTACAGAAATAAATTTAATTTGTTATTAGAAGTTTTGGATTTGTTGTTGTTTTCCCAACTCAATCTTCCTTTTCCTTCTTTTTGTCTCTTTTTTGTCGTCGTCCTCTTCCGATTCTTCAACCTCTTCCTCCTCCAGCGCTAAGGAAACCAATCTTGGTTTCTTTGCCTCTTGAAAATCCTAATAGGCCTACGGTTAACGTTCTCCTAAGAGGGGCGCATCTTACTATTAGGAAGGTTATGCCTCTTTCTTCTTTGATTAGAAGTTACGATCCACAATCGGAATTCGGGAACTTTTCCAAGAGTTTAGTGTTTAATATTCTCTAAGCTCTGAGTTTCGCCTGTTAGATAAATTATCCAGTTTTTTTTCCTTTTGACTGAATCTCATATGATTTTTGTGTCATAACATGCTAAACTTAACTATCCATATTGTACCTACTGCTAAATATAGTAATTATAATTTGCATTCGCCTTTGAGAGTAATAACCCAAAATATAATACAGAACCTTTCCGTTATTACACTTAAATAAGTTTTTGTTCGTTGTCTCATCACATGTTTCGAAAAGATATTCAGATTAAAGTACTTCTAAAATTAAAAACAAACGAACACCATTTACATGAAGATACAAGAGATAAAGTTGTTGATGACTAGCTATTCCAATAACAAATAACGACTAATATCCATGTATGTAATCGTGCGCGATTCCGTAGCGTATCACTCCACTGGCGCGGGTTCGATCCCCAGTCACCACGTACATTTGTAATGTGACCATACGGTGACGCTAGGTAAGGGTCGAGGTTGAGTGGTAGACAGGTAGAGAGTGGTTGACAACAAGACAAACTTTTACCTTTCAATATGACCGTTATTGAAACCCACCACATCTTATGTTCCAGCACATCGCCTCCCACCGATCTTCTCCTTGACGTCCGCAGATATCTTCCCGTGCTCCCAATGTGGGAAGGAATACCGACACAAGTCTTCTCTGAGCAAGCATCTCCGCTATGAATGCAACAAGGAGGCTCTCTTCTCTTGCCCCCATTGTCCTTACAAGGGCAAACAACGTGTTCATATCCGCAGTCATCTCTTGCTGAGGCATCAACAGTCCGCTGAGGAGTACTTCAAGAGTATAGATGCTGGGAGAAGTCCATGTCCTGGTGTCTGAACAATAGAAGGAAAAAGAGCTTGCAATAAAAAACACAATTTGAAATTATAGTTGGATTGGGTTTTTATTGAACATCTTTTCAGTACTGAAGAGTTTAGAATCTAGAACACTAAAGGCCCATCAACTTGTTGATGCAGTCATCTGTTGCTGAGTCACCAACTGTTTGCAGAGGGATGAGTATTGACGCTGGGAGAAGTCAGTGTCCTGGGGTTTGAATAGAAGAAGTTGTTGAGCGTCTAATAGATTGAGAGCAATAAAAACAAATTTTGAAACCAGTAGTTGGAAAGAATTTTTCTTGAATATTTTTCTTGATTATTGAGATAATTTGATGTAGTCTTCATTGGGTTGAGTTGATTCTGAGTTAGAAATCAGTACATCGTAGGAGCTTTGGTAACTCCAATAAAAGCCCTCCAAAATCCCAAATCTCAAATATCCCAATGTTCTGTCGGTGTATAAATTTTTTCTGACGTCTCTTTTCTAGCATATTTGTGCTTTGTTTTGTTACTTCCTGTTGTAACTCCTCAAGTTCTGCGATTATCCTAAGAAAACTAGATTCCTTGAACGTTTAGAGGTATCCAACCAAAAACAGTTCAAACAAACTTAATAGATTTCATTAGTTTTCACAAATTGTGACGCGATTGTGTTATTCATGAACCGTCTGTTTTCCACTTGTTAAAATTGTCCTCCTCACATTAGGTTATCCGGAAGTGTTTCGTAGTTCAGTATAAATATTAACATCCGTATACTAATGGTGAACCACGAAATGAGCCCCAGCTGGATAATTGCTCAAGGCTTTCAATATTCCTAAACTAGTCATATCAATTTCTAGTTATGTCACGTTTCTTCATGACTTGAAAACGTATTATATACGATATACTGTAACTATTGGTTTTAATTTTCTTTCTTGCTATCCTCTATATTCGTCTACATTATTTATGTTTTATACAAAAGAATTGAGATGTGATAAAGATAAATACCAGTAAATTTTACCGTATTTAGGGTAAAGGACATACGCTAACTCTCTGCCAATCCTTCTACTAGCACATTCAATAAGAATTAAGGATCATTTCGTGGCTCCCCATTTTATGTTATGTTTGTAATTTATGTTTGTTTTGTCTTTAAGAGACGCACTAAAGACATTATTTTTAAAACTCCAAGGTATGCGCTAGCGGCCTAGAAGCACACTTTATAGAGGCTCTGGACGTGTATAATATATCATAATTGAGCGATTTAAAAGGCTTTGTATTTCTAATAACCTTATGAAAACAGAAAACAATTATCTCTTTAACATACGATTTTCTCTTACAGCCACACGAACCTCCCTGATGATTGGATCCGGAGATAGGTTCGAGTGCCCCCAATGCGGAAAAGTCTACAAACACAGACCATCTCTTAGCAAACACCAGAAGTACGAGTGTAACAAGGAAGCTCAATTTCCCTGTCCTCATTGTCCTTACAAGGGGAAACAAAGGGTGTCCATCCGCAAACATCTGATCTTCAAGCACCAAGCATCACCTGACGAGTACTTCAACCTGTTCGAAGAAAGTGGGGGGTTGGAAAGACGGTGATTGCGAAGTTTATTTAGTGTTTTCTGAGTATTAAACATAAATATCGTGTAAAGCTTTGAAATAAATGACAGTTTTGAAAGCTGGCAAATTTTATTTGAACCTATTGAATTTAGGATAAGTTTAGTTTGGTGTTTTGGGCATTATCTAACATTATGAGTGATTTATAACCTTAGTAATTACGTTAAATCCCTACTGAGATCCTAATTTCTGTAACAAAAAGTTAAAATATTTGCATGAACCAGACAACAGAAAGGTTTTCAAGTTCCTGGTAAACGTGCATTTGCATTCAATTAGATTTAAACTGAAACCTAATTCATTAAAAATCTTTTTCAAAGGATATGCATTTTCTGTAAATAAGGGAATCGCTTCTATTGAATACTAATTAGATGGCAAATATATTTTTACTTGTATTGGCCACAACTTGAGCGGCCCCTTAGCGGGTTGGTATCGCGCGTGACTCCGGAGCCCATCACTCCTAAGGCGCTGGTTCGATCACTGCAGTCACCACTAACAAATTGTTAAGTGACTATACAGTGACACTACTAAAAGGTTGAGTGGTAGAGAGGACTTCGTAGTCCTAACTTCGCTTTGTTCAACAAGTCAAACCTTTTACTTGCTTAACTCTTGTCTTAAAGGTTGTCTCTCAGTCTCAGCCAAACAAGAAGCTACTGAGGACGACTCCACAGTGAGGTCGAAACGTTTAGCAATAACTAATTTCAACTGTGACGTGATGTAAACCGGAAGTCTTAGATCTTAGATTTTACTTGTTTGCTTCATATTCCTTTAATTACCATCAGCTCTTTTTTCCAGTCGCGTTGCCAGGAGACTCAATGTTGGTCCAAGACGAGAAGGGAGATCAACGCTTCATGTGCCTCAAATGTGGGAGAGGATATAAACAGAAGAGGAATCTTCAACAGCATCAAAGACTCGAGTGCGGTCAAAAGCGTCAGTTTGCGTGTTCTCTGTGCCCTTACAAAGCCAATCAGAAGAGCACATTGAAGACCCACTTGGCCCTGAAGCATATGCAGATCTAGAATATTTTGGTGAATTTGAAAACTTTTTGAACATAGGATGGACAGAAATATTCTTGTGTTTTAAATACTTTCTTTGAACTGGTTGTGAACTATTTTTGACTGTAGCAATGATCTCTAAGAAAAGTTCCCTGAATTTTCGTAGAAAGTTCTTAAAGAAAGAATAATGAAGAAATTCCCACAGAAATTTGGAAAATCCATTGATGATTTAATTTTGTACATTTTACCATAGGTAAATGTAAACAAAGCATACAGCTGATAGATGTATGGAAAAGCCGTTTTGTTTTTTGTGGCCAGCACAAAGTAGTTCTTAATAAATACGTATATTCTCATTGAAGTTTGATTTGTTAGACATATCATATGACTTATCCTTACCATCATATCCTAAGGACAGTTGAAGTGAATCCAGCGAGGATCCTTTCAATTTATCAACGAAGCTGACTTTCTGCACGTGATGTTTTTACTCGAATCATCCCCCGGATGTAACAAGCCTTAACAATTCCTTTTGGTATTGACGAAGGTAATTGAAAAACTATTCCATCGTCAAGTAATTTTTTCAAGGGTCTACATTGACCTCATAGGATGAACAGGCTGTCGATTTAAAATCACTAAATCACTATTTGAGATGCCGACCACTCTCATGAGGGTATTTTAAGGCAAATATGTCGTGAAGGATGAGTGTGATGAGTGGTAGTAATGAGTTATGAGGTGTAGTCTTGTTACAAACTAAGGCCGACTCTTCCTTAGAATGGGTCATTAATTAATAGCCCAATGACCGATGGAAATACAAGGACCAACGGCTTAACGTGACTTCCGAAAAGATGTTAGGGCGATTTATCCTTTCTCAAATAGTGAATTTCTAAATCGCCAATTTTCAAATCTTAAATATTTGTGTTGAAAGCTCCAAGATAATATCATAGATATGGAAACCCCTCGTATAACAAATGTAATTAAATATAGGTTTTAATTTCTTAATTAGTTCGTTTTCCAAATCTTACTTCAAATTTCCTTCCGTTCCAGTGTTCCGCATGACTGGAGAACTCGTTCCCTTTGTCTGTGACAACTGTGGGAGGAACTACAAATACAAGAGAAATCTGCGAGAGCATCAACGGCACGAATGTGGGATCTCTCCTCAGTTCGCGTGCCCTCATTGCCCTTACAAAGCCAAGCTTAAGGGAAATCTCAAAGCTCATGTGGCTTTGAAGCATACCCAGCTTACCTTTAAGATCTGATTAATTTTTTGTTTGGAAATAAAAACATTGATTTTTGTGAATGTGTTCACTTTTGTTTTAAAGAAATGACCTAACTAGTGTATTTTTTAGCATTATATTTCCTGATAAATATACATAATACTAGTTAGTCACACACACTCTTTGATAAGAGTTTCTGTTTTAAAGCCGAAATAAAATTTAAAATTTAAAGAACCTTTTTTCTTAAAAGAAGGTGTGTAGCTAACTTGTGTTTTACATATGAATCACTAAATCAATATTTGAGATACCGAGCACTCTTATAAGGGTATTTTAAGGTAAATATGTGGTGAAGGATGAGTGTGAAGGAGTGGTAGTAATGAGTTATGAGGTGTAGTCTTGTTACAAATTAAGGCCGACTCTTCCATAGAATGGGCCATTAATTAATAGCCCAATGACTAATGGAAATACCAGAACCAACGGCTTAAAGTGACTTCCGAACCACGCAGGTGATGGTCTGATATGTCTAAACAATGGTGGGAGTTGATGCGGGTATCATCAGATGATCACTGAGACTATCTGATCCGCTTTAGACTTATATCATCTTTAAAACCTGACCTCCATGAAGCTGGATTACAGGACCACGCCACGACTCCCAGTCGAGGTATGGCCACCTCTCAAACATCAGTAGCTTTCAACACCCAAACTATCTCTCCAGGCGTTTTCAACCCCAAGAAGCCATTATCTAACGCCGTTTATATTTCCAGGTACTACTCAACTTTATTCCTCTCAAAATAACGACAACTACTTCCACTGTGCCAATTGTTACAAGAAATACAAAAACAAGAAGACGCTAGCAAGACACCTGCGCCTGGAGTGTGGCGTTTGAGAGACAGTTTGCTTGTGTTTACTGCCCACACAGATCAAAACGCAAAGAAGACTTAGACAAGCACATTGTTCGTAGACATTCAGGTAATTGGCATTTATCATGCTCAAAACCTGACCTCCATGAAGCTGGATTACAGGACCACGCCACGAGTCCCAGTCATATGGTGAGAAACTTCTAGACAATTCTAGAAGATGTTTTTTATATTCTCTGGGTTCGTTTTTTACTTTTCAGAACTCCAAATGTTTACCCCGCCCTTTATTGACCAATTATCTCTGTTGTGACATTTCCAATTTTCAATTCCAGAATCCCAAAGGTTTCTTTTGGCTGTCAAGTTTCCTTGCTTGGACTGCGGACGCTCTTACAAGTACAAGGAAAACCTAAAGAAACATCAGCGGTATGAGTGCGGAAAGGATCCTCAGTTCTTCTGTCCACATTGCCCTTATAAGGCAAAACTTAAGGGCAATCTTAAGGCTCACGTGGTCCTTAAGCATGGGACGCCAGATTTTGTTTGAAATTTGTCAATAAACCTTCATCAAATAAGATATATGTTTTACCCTTTTTTCTCTTCGTAATTGGTAACAAGGATTTTAATTCACAAGTTTAATAGTTTGTTCAAGTAGCCTATGGGAGAAGAATTTTATTTGCATCTATAATTCCGAGATTTTGACGAGTTATAGAACGAAGAAACTTAAAGAGGTTATTATATATATCTTCAAGAGCTGGATCTCATTAGCTTATTTATAAATTTAAAAAACAAACTGTCTAATAAAAAATTAAAATTGTTTAATCCTGACAACAAACATTTTTAATTTTTTACTAGACAGTTTGTTTTATAAATTTATAGATGATTATATGTTGAAGTTGCTTCTGTATCTAATCCTAATCAGGTATTTGTTCCTAAAACACCAATGAAGACCTTGTCCTTTGTTTGAAGTTTGTTGTTGACGATGGGAGGATTTCAGAAGTTGAACTATTATTGCGGACACTTTCCATCGTTAGTGAAAAAAAAGATCACACACCTTCCTGCGGGTGGAAAATGTCCGCAATAATAGTTCAACTTCTGAAGACCTTGGGTTGTTGGCAATCTCAACTTTGCAACTATTTATTTCATGAGAGTTCTCAACGGACGCATATTTAACATTAAAGTTACGATAATCAAATAGTTATTTTGTTCTCGCAGTATTATAACATTATTTACAGTGCCAAACGTTTATATTTTACAATCGAGCATCCTCAGAGGACTTGCTGAGATTGGTTCAGGAGACTTTACCTAGTACAGTGCGTTAGGTTCAGCATGGCCAGTGGCCTTGAGATTTCCTGCTGGCCGCTTAAGGCCCTATAGCCCATCCCACCGGTCATGCTAAACCTGACGAACTGTAGTAATGCTGCCAATTTCTTCCTTCTTGCGTCAGGTGTAACAACCGAAGTTAGTTGTGAAATCGGCATATGTAATGAGGTATAACGAACTCGATTGGGAGAAGCTGCCGCTATCAACCAATAGATGCCGACGTACTTCATTGGACTATTTCCAAAGTGTCTCTGCACGCCTATTGAATCAACAATAGTTATATGTTACAGCCGCTGACGAACTTGATTGGACGAAATTATTGACGCGGTTTGAACCAGAAACTTTAAATGATAATAGTGTCTTCGGCCTCTTAAGCCTTCGTTCTTATGTTACAACATTTAAGTGTAAAAAATTAGTATTTTTATTTTATTTTTATCGTAAATTACACCTTTAATTTGTAATCCCTCTTATATTCAAGATTATTGTCAGCCAATTGTCTTTGGTAATCTATCCAAATTTCTTGTCTTACCCCATAAATAAAACCCCACATTGTTCATCACGCGGTCTCCTGTTCACAGAATCAAGCGCACTCCCAGACGAGGAAGACTCCAAGAAGTTCGCATGTTCCAAGTGCACCCGCAGATACAAGTACAAGCACGACATGCAGAAGCATATGCGGCTAGAATGCGGCATGGAGCCGCAGTTTTGTTGCACGTTCTGCCCTTACCGCGCTAAGCAGAAAGGGAACCTGAGGACGCACCTAGCGCTGAAACACTCTGCCTATTTAGCTTAAAGACGATTCATTGTGGTCTTGAATATTTTTTACTTAAGTTGATTCAATTTTTCTTCTCGCCTAAAATTCTTTGTACTTTTTAATGTTTCATTGTAATAAACCTTTTTATTCTGATTTAAATTTGTTTAATTTTGAACCCTTAACCTTGACTGGGACTCGTGGCGTGGTCCTGTAATCCAGCTTCATGGAGGTCAGTTTTGAGGATGATGTAGGTCTTAAGCGGCTCAGATAGTCTCAGTGATCGTCTGATAACACCCGCACCAACTCCCATCAGCGTTGAGACATATCAGACCATCACCTGCGTTTTTCGGAAGTCACGTTAAGCCGTTGGTCCTTGTATTTCCATTGGTCATTGGGCCATTAATTAATGACCCATTCTAAGGAAGAGTCGGCCTTAGTTTGTAACAAGACTACACCTCATAATTCATTACTAGCACTCATCACACTCATCCTTCACCACATATTTGCCTTAAAATACCCTCATGAGAGCAGTCGGCATCTCAAATAGTGATTAGTGATATGACAGTGACCATTGTCTTCTTTAGTAAAGGTACTGTAAACTAACCACTTATGCACTTTCTAGGATTCAAGGACACTGACATATACGACAATCCGTACACGTGCGAGAAGTGTGGACGCATCTACAAAAACAAAAACGGGCTCTTTCAGCATGTGCATTATGAATGCGGTTTGGAGCCCCAGTTCGCCTGCCCGAAGTGTCCCCACAAGGCAAAACGCAAGGGCAGCCTCAGGATTCACGTTAAGAGCGTGCACAAGATAACTCTGAAAAAATAGTCTTCGAGAAATATTTTAGATTTTTTTATGAATTAGTGTTTTTAGTCAAAATTATAATCGTACCTAAAAATGTATTTCGTAATGTGTTGATTTTCGATCATACTGTATTATCTTAGTTAATAAACCTTTAAACATTGAACTTTGTTGTATTTAAACCTGGGTTTTGTGTTACAATTTTCAAATATTCCAGTGTTTCAAAAAAATTGGTTAATTCACTTATCTTGAAGAAGGAAATGGTAACCCCAAGAAAGATAAAAAGTTTTGTTTTTTACTTTTTCAGCAGTAATTTCTGGGAATAGTTGTCGACACGTGGTTCAAAGCATTTTTTGACATTCTAAAAACCATTGATTTTAAATGTATATTTAAAGTCAATGTAAAACGCTCATTGGTCCCCGACTTTTAGATCCCAAAAGACATTTTCTTCACCGACCAAAATAAATAAAGATTTTTTCTTTGAAGCGTTTCTTATTTAATAATGTTTTCCAGAACAACTAACTTCAATACCAAATGATTCCCTACTTTTTGAGTACGAGCTTTTCTATTATTTTCCCTAAGATTACAGGTCAATTTCTTTTCTTACAGACTAACAACTTGTCACTGTTTGAAGTATTTTACGATAGTTCAAGAATATATTGTCAATCAAAAAACTACGATATTTCTATAATCTAGTTCTTCCGGTTCACACCGCGTCTAAACGTCACAATTACTTTGTGATATTTCGGCCTCTTCAGTCACCGATTAGCTGGAATAGTGACTGAAGATGGTTTCAGCCAATCACTGACCGAAGATGGTACTCCACAGCGAGGCCGAAATATCTCAACCTAATTGTGAAGTTTGGACGTGGTGTGAACCGGCCGCGAAAGCCTTTACGATATTTTTACACAAAATTCCCAAATATTTATTCAACAAATCTGTTTTTTTCGCAGATCCAGAAATTCTGTTTCCTCTAGAGGACGAACATCAGCGATCCTTCAAATGCCAAAGTTGCGACCGGAAGTACAAGTATAAGAAAGGACTCCAAGAACACGTTAGATTTGAATGTGGAAAGCCAGACAGGTTCTTCTGTGTACTTTGCCCTTATAAAGCAAAAGTCAAGAAAAGCTACAAAAGACACATGATTCTCCTACACCAGACTATGGTTGATTTATAGTTCCTTCGTTTAGATGTAATACAAGAGGTATTAATAATTAAGTTTACATTTTATGGACAAAGTTTCAGGAGTACTCTGTACATTCTAGAAAGAAAAAGTGATTTCCCGACTACAAACTATTGTATCTTTTCAATTCAATGTACTTATTAGACTATAACATTTTTTAAAATAAATGAATAAATAGTCCACCAAAGTTAATTGTATTCTTTCCTTTAAATAACCAACAATGTGGTAGCTTTAATTTAGTTTCCTAGCTTGCATACAGGCCTTGTGCCCATTCAGGCTGTTTCCCGTGAAAAAATGACTACACGTAGTAAAACTTCTTTTATACTGAGAAGTAATAATTTTTTGCGTGAATTTTAATTCTTCTAAGCTCATGTATAAATGTCACTAAAAACCTAAACAGTGTCAGTTTCTTAGTTTTTAGTTCCCTTCATAATTTTATTCGGATTTTATGTTTCCAACCTATCTGAACATCCAACTTTTGTTTTCTTTTTCGAAAATGGGTCAAGAATTTATATTTTATTTCCACCCAGGTTTATGCAGTTCATCCGTTCATCATTTTTCTTAACGCCCTATTAATTATTTACTCATTTTATTCATTCTAGAATTACTAGCATCGTATTTTCTACCCGAAGACAACCCGTCTAAGACCCACGAAGAGGCTTGAACACGCATCTACGATTCGAGTGTTGAAAAACTGCCCAACTCAACTGCTTATTTTGCCCGCTTAGAGCGAAACACAAAGGCAACTTCAATAAACATTTGCTTAACAAGCATGGGGCCAAGTTTGCAGCATTTCCACCAGTATTAGTAGTTTGAGTAGTGGTGAAATATGCCTTCTGGCCCACTTGACCTTGGAGTGACATCACAATCTTTGTTTGGGCGTAACGATGTCGATTATCATGTCTCAGCCATTCGAAATCTACGCGCTATCCACCTACTAAAACCTAATCTTTGGTAAAACCTTCTCCTTCTTGTGGCACTTGAAACAAAAAATTTTGCCTTTGCAGGTCACTCGTGCCCGAACTGTGTACGCAAGTACAAACACCTCAAGAGTTTGAAGGATCATCTTCGCTACGAATGTGGACTGACTCCTCAGTTTCCCTGTCCTTACTGTGACTACAGAGCCAAACATAGGAAACATCTCAGGTCCCACGCCGCCATTAAACATAAAGCTTTCGATGTATAGAGGAGCTGTTGTTGTGATTAAAATTTGTTTTTGAACTCTGTTGTTGATTTTTGTCCATAAAACTTTTAAAATGAATAGGTGTAGTTTAAGGTATATACATTTTGTGTATGCGCTAATTATATGAAACAGGTAAAAGGATGTTTTTTAAATCATAATGTACTATGTTGTAAAAAACATGATGATGATGTATTTTGTACTGGGTTGGAAAACTACGAGCTTTCCAAAGCTTGATACAACTGATGACATCCCGTTTTGACGAATTTGTCATTTAAGTCACCGTTGGTAATAGTGGCATTTTGATGTATTTATTTTAAATAGTTCGTTAGCTACGGCTACAGAAAGAAATACACTTGACCCTTCTAATTTAAATCTCGTTCTTCTGGTTCATACCGCGCCAAAACATAATAAACATAATAGTTAGCTCGAAATATCTCGCTCTTTTGTGAGTACCATCTTCAGCCACTGATAAGCTGAAACCGATCGGTTTAAATAGTCCCTATTCAAACGTAATACTTTCATTCAAATTCAAAGTTGAGCTCCGTATATAGTTAACATTTTATCCTTTAATACCGTTATTTAAATAGCTATTTCTTGTTGTCTTGGCAGTACAAATATAACAATGAAAATAGTCACAAATTGTACTCATCGTGTATATTCTAAGGATTTCCATTTTTACTACGAAATTTAAGTTGGAAAATGCCAAACAAATAATTAAGACGTTCGTTATATCAATACTATTTAGGTTTTCGGTTTTAAATTCAGTTTCGTAGTTTTATGTTTAAAACGGAATATGTATTCGCTGGGATCAATCATGGCCTTAATAGTGCGTGTATTAAAAAAAGGGTTTTAAAAGCCCTTTCTTTAATCCTTGTTAGATAATGATGGCCTTTTGGTATTCTTCAAAGTTTTCACGCTCAGTAGTTAAATTTCATCTTTCATTTGCATAGATAATGTACCAAAAATGGTCTTTAAAAAGACTTAACTATGAATCCTTCCAAAAGAATTGGTCTTTACGTATCCTTCAAAATTAGCAGGCTCGATAATTTAATTTTAGAACTTCTAGAATTTTCATGAGGTTTCCAATTCATTAAGTCATATTGTGGTTTCAGCAACCTACCCTTGCAACTTGTCCGAAGACTCCAAGGGGTTCCAATGTGAAGTGTGTCTTCGAAGATACAAATACAGGAGGAACCTGCTCATGCATCAAAGAGTGGAGTGCGGGAAGGAAGCTCAGTTTTCCTGTCCTCATTGTCCTTACAGGGCAAAGCATAAGGGTCATTTGAAATCCCATATGGCACTGAAGCACCATGCTGCTTTAGCGTAGAGACATTTACTTATATTGATAATTATGTCAAGGAAAGATTTGTAATTGTCATAAGTTCTTTTGAAATAAAAACCCGAATGTTAAGAAAATGTTTATTCTAATGATTATAATCCTAGTTCATTGTTTGAAAGTTTTGTTGAATTTCTTATGCTAAATTATTATTACGGATGTTTTCATAGTTTTTGAGTGAACAAAAAGTATTCAACGTGTTGGGATCTGAAATCTGACCACGTTTTCTGGTGACAAGTAACATGACACAAACGTTAGGAAAAGAGCTAGCCTGAATATAATCACTGCTAGCGCGAATCATAGTATTTTCCTGTAACGGGGGATAATTCCTTTTTTTCTCCATGTCGCGTTTAAGGTTCCTTACCCCTGAGGATGGTGTCAACTTCCGAAACCGTTGACAATTTTTATATTTTGCTCTGAGACACTGACCACTCTTAGAGGGTATTTAAGGTGAATATGGGATGCTGATGAGTGTTTGTGATGGATGATGAGTTTTAGTATTGCTACAAACTAAGGCCAACTGTTCCTTAGATCGCGTCATTGATTAATAACCCAACGACCAATCAGTTTTAGTCACCTTACGCTCGTTATCTAATTTATACAGTTTATCTTCATGTAAATATTTAATGTATACTAGTATTACTTCAGGTTGCCATCGAGCCTCTGGTTACTCACTTAGTTTACAATCTTAGCGCTTACCACTTGATTTTTCTCCATTTATGTAAACCTTCTTAGTTTTAAGTCAACTTTTTGTTATTGCAATTATCAATTCTTCTGTAAAAAAGGTGTAAACCATTAGGTATTAATAAATAAATGGACCAATGGCTTAACGTAACTTCCGAACCACGGTGAGTGGCCATCGTGAAAAGTTATCACTGCGTCTCCCAATCGCACCCGGGCCGCTTTAATGCGAAGCACGCACTACACCACTAAATCACTATTTGAGATGCCGACCACTCTAATGAGGGTATTTTAAGGCAAATATGTGGTGAAGAATTAGCTTGATGAGGAGTAGTAATGAGCTATGAGCTGTAGTCTTGTTACAAACTAAGGTCGACTCTTCCTTAGAATGGGTCATTAATTAATAGCCCAATGACCAATGGAAATACAAGGACCAACGTGACTTCCAAACCTCGCACGTGACGGTCTGATACGTCTAAACGATGGTGGGAGTTGGTGCGGGTATTATCAGATGATCACTGAGACTATCTGAGCCGCTTTAGGCCTATATCATCCTCAAAACCTGACCTCCATGAAGCTGGATTACAGGACCACGCCACGAGTCCCAGTCGAGGTATGGCCACCTCTCAAACATCAGTAGCTTTCAACACCCAAACTATCTCTCTAGGCGTTTTCAACCCCAAGGAGCCATTATATAACGCCATTTCTATTTCCAGGTACTACTCAACTTTATTCCTCTCAAAATTACGACAGCTACTTCCACTGTGCCAATTGTTACAAGAAATACAAAAACAAGAAGACGCTAGCAAGACACCTGCGCCTGGAGTGTGGCGTTTGGAAACAGTTTGCTTGCGTTTACTGCCCACACAGATCAAAACGCAAAGAAGATTTGGACAAGCACACTGTTCGTAGACATTCAGGTAATTAGCATTTATACAGGGTGTCCAGTAATTAGGGGGTCAAACTTAACCAGGTGGTTTATCAGCTTATAATAAACAAAAATGTCCTATAACGCAGAGTCCTGCTCACTTTTTTTATCTCCGAGGTCAATTTTGTTACAAATTTCAAACTTTGCACATTTGTTAATATAACTAATACCAATATTTAAAAATAAATTTAACTTATTTTCCCTTCCGGTTAAAAATGACGGCCATATTAAACTTTCTAAGCCTAATAACTTAAACTTTTTCGTAATTCACAGGACTAACAATACGTGGAAAATGGTTTTATAAACATTTTAAGACCAAGTTTGTTGTGCTGCGATAAGTAACAATGAAAAAATTCAAGTTTTCCTGAGCACAAACCTTTATTTACATATTTTTCTCAAATGTTGATAGAGGAGTGTGTTCCTTGGGCAGACTAAGCCTTTCTTTGAGGTGTACTGGGACAATGCGACCCTCTGTTCGTTAAGTACACACAGAAGATATAATTCACAAAGGAATGTCTGAAGAAGGATCGAGCAAACAACTCCGTTCTTTTTGTGCAGCGCAAGCCTAACATTTTATGGATCATAACAAATTCATACCACTTGGAAATTGATCTTATTCGCGTACCAATGACTTAAAAGCGTATTTTTGTGACCTTAACACAACTTAACCTCTAACTTTTGAAAGTAGTTTCTAATCCATTATAGACAAGATATGATCAAGTTAATTTAATAAATTAAAACTACTCGAAGATCAAGTTAATAGCGGTGTTTGTTTTGTGTTCTAAAAATACGAGTTATGGAGAAAAGGTTGAAAAACGCTGCATGTACCAACTGCAAGAAATATGCTCTCGTTCATCATCTGCCCAACGAGTATGATGAAGTCGAACCCCCCTGAAGTGTTCCTGTCCTTTATGTACCTTCGAGACGGATCCAAATATGGTCTGGAAGTTCACACGAACTAATAACACTCCGATGCGAATACTGACTATTTTTACTAGGGAATGATAGTTAACAGATCTAAGGCTTCCGGTTTACACCGCGTCACAGTTGAAATATAATTACTGCTAAACGTTTCGACCTCGCTGTGGAGAGTCATCCTCAGTAGCTTGATGACTGGCTGAGACTGGATCAACAAGCTACTGAGGATGACTCTCCACAGCGAGGTCGAAACGTTTAGCAGTAATTATATTTCAACTGTGACGCGGTGTAAACCGGAAGCCTTAGATCTTAGTGATGACACCGGCCGCGAAAGCTTAAGAGTTAAGATAGTTAACTTGTGATTTTTAACAGCAAAGATAATGTTATGGTAAGTAGATGGTGCATAGATGCCATATGGCTGAAGCAGGAAAATCAAATGAGTTAGGCACTTACATAATGCGCTGCTAGCGTTGTCGTCTGTTAAGACTAGGAACTCCCACTCTGTGCTTGGGCTGCTTTAATCCGGTGAGTTTCTTGACTTTCCCATTCAGCATCTATCCGCTATCTACCTACCATAACATAATATTTGGTAGCAGTGATCCATTACTCCTGGCCACTTTCCTAAGAATCTGTTTATATACGTACAGTTCGTTAGGTATAGCATGGCCGGAGACCTTGAGATTTCCTGCTGGCCGTTTAAGGCCCTATAGCCCATCTCACTGGCCATGCTAAACCTGACGAACTGTATGTACTATCTCATTACATTTTAGACACTGAGTTGTTCTTTGGAGTAAATATATGTAACCAAACGCTTTCAAAATATGACTGTAATAATTGCCAGCAATTGGGAAAGTTTTAGTTTTGATTTGTATCTTACTAGTATATTATTTTTTCGAGAGCTTTGTGGGATTAGTATGTATTTACAATTGTTTTTGTATTTATTTTTAGAACTATACGTGCTACGCCATTGAGCATATTTGTGCGATTTTATTTCCACCCAAATCTTGTTGTTCTTTATATTCGTGCCCAAAAAGTCCTTACCTGTTCAGGATCAGATTCCTGATCCCGAAACGTCGTGTTCTTCTCGTTCACTACGATGGGAAAAGTCCGTCGTCAACAACAAACTTTAAACAAAGAACTAGATAATATAAATTATTTTTTCCAGGAAACCACCTCTCGAGAGATCAAGATGAAAACCTTCCACTGTCTTAACTGCGAGAGAATTTACAACAGCAACTCTGGGCTGTTGCAGCATCGAAGACATGAGTGTGACAAAGAACCCAACTTCTTCTGTAGTCTTTGCTCGTACAGTACCAAACGCAAGGGCCACGTCAAGAGACACTTCTACAATGTACATTCGACAAGCAAGGACTTTTGAAGACTTACGAAGGTTCTTGTAATAGTTCAATATTGTGAAATGTTACAATACTTTTTACACATTCCTTGTGTTTTGTTTTAATAAAGCTTTGTCAATTTCTCTACTTTGTTGTTCATTTATATTTACTTCGTTGGATGTTCGGAGATCTAGCTATGTCGCTGGCTTCCTGAGCTTGAGGTTGTGGGTTAAAATCTTGCTCTATGCGGTGAAATTTACACCTCAGGTTTCAAAAACGGCCGCCAGAACCATTGTGGTTTCAGAATTGGTCGCCAGGGCCATTGTAGTTTCAGAATCGGACGCCAGGGCCATAGTAGTTTCAGAATCGGACGCCAGGGCCATGGTAGTTTCAGAAATGGCCGCCAGGGCCATGGTAGTTTCAGAATTGGCCGCCAGGGCCATGGTAGCTTCACAATCGGCCGCCAGAGCCAAGGTACTTTAAAAAACATACAAATATATATATATATATATAGTTTAACCATTAGGTTGTTCTTTACACTAAATTAAACTGATTTGTTCAAATATTTCATATTTTATAATTGTAAAATAAATGTATTTGTTTACTCCGTGTTAATTTTCAAGCCTACAGTTGGCCTACACCTTGGGTTTCTCCTCGACCGTTGCCTTTAAAACTAGCCATTTAAATACACAGATGAAATAAAACTATTGTATTTTATTTGTCGAAGGTCGCATTATGAATCAATAATGCAAGACCATTTAATGTTGTTCTTGTAGTATTATTAAATATTACCAAGATTTGAGCATTGCTTAATATTTATTATTTAAGTAATAAGTATTTTTAAGGTTTACATTTTTTATATTGTATTAACAGTTAAAATAAAAACACAACACTGTAAATACTTATGTCTCCTATTCATAGCGTATGTATGTAAAATTGTAAAAGTATTATTTGTTATTTAGTAATCTTGACGGGAAGGTATAAATTTCAATAAAGTTTTCATTATATGAAAGACAATAAGTGTGAAATCTTTTTTTACGTTTTTATATTGTATTATGGTTAAAATAAATACAACAATGTTAATTATTATGTTTTATTGTTGTTTGTTCATTTTGCTATGTATTTTACTGAAGACGGTTTAAACCGAAATATATAATCTTAATACGCTTCTCTCTCTTCAGTCTCAGCTATGTCACTGAGGATGCCACATCAGAGTATGGGCGAAACGTCTGACAACGATAGTGGTAGTTTTATGATGCGGTGTGATACCGGAAGCCTAGGATATCGAAATATATAATGTTTTATAGTTTTTTAAGTTACCTTTTTCCCTTTCAGTGTTTAGTGTGTCTATTGAATGATTATAGGTTCATCACTAAAGTGACGCAGATTCATCACTATAGAGTGACGCAACTAATGGCAGTGTGTTTTACAGTGACTACTCTCACGCCGCCCAGCGGAGACAACCTGAACTACTTCCAATGTGCCAACTGTAGCAAGAAATACACAAAAAAAGATTCACTTCAGAGACATCTGCGTCTGGAGTGTGGTGTGGCTCCTCAGTTATCTTGCGGCCAATGTGAATACAAGGCCAAATATATTAGAAATCTGAAACTTCATATTCGAAGGAAACATTCAGGTAATTTTCCTTACCACACCTTTTAATTTGTAGCAAAAAAACATAAAGTAAACACGGATTATAGAAGCCAAAGAACGTAGTTATTTCGAGTTTATCAATAAAATGCAATAGTATTATTATTATGAGATTGTTATTGGATTATTATGAGTTTGAAATATCGTAAAAACAATACGAATTTCTTCGAATTTCAATAAATTTTTCTTGGAATAAACTTACTACTAGTTTGTCATTACACGTATCAAGACTATATGTTTTGAGCACGACAACAAATTTCTCATTAACATTGTTGGTTATTTCCAGAAGTTGCTGAGTTAACAGCTGCATGTAAGACCGTTATATGCTACAATTGTAAGCAAAGGTACAAATCTAAGAAAGGTCTCAGAGATCATCTGCGTTATGAGTGCGGAATCGAACCTAGTTTTCAGTGTCATCATTGTCCTTACACGGCTAAACTGAAAGCACACTTGAAAAGACATCTCGCTAGGAAACATTTAAAGAGCACATAACTGTGAAGAATGCGAGCCCATGTACTTAATTTCTTCAACAACACGATACTCATATACGGTGTGACAATTTATCATGATAACACACGGTAAGGTCGGAAGTAATGTGCCTGTATTTACTATACACACTCACACACACGCATACAACGTTTTATTCCGGTAGCCCTTCTATATTATTCTGTGTTCGCTGGATTAAACTTTACCGATCGATTAACCTTTCATTGCTCCTTTACAGTGTTAAACGATTTGAACACTTTAGATGATATGGAAGCACCACCTTGCAGATTTGTTGTACCTAAAGCCTCAAGAAACAAAATATTAAATATTATAGGTCAAATGAATGATAGAAAATCACCTGGGTATGGTAATATTCGAATGTCAGATTTTAAAATAATTGCAGATAAGATTTCTGGGCCCATTACTCAACTTATAAACAAATCCATCACTGAAGGCATTTTCCCAGACTGTTTGAAAACCTCAATAGTTAGGCCTATATACAAAAACAGTAGCAAAAAGGGGTTCAAAAATTACAGGCCCATTGCAATATTATCTTCCATTGACAAAATACTAGAGAAATATATGCTGAACTACTTAAATAAATATCTGGAAGAAAACAAAATTTTGAGTGAACTGCAGTTTGGATTTAGAAAGAAAAGAAGCAGAAAACGCTTGGAAGAATTTGGAAATTTGGCTAACTTTATAATGGACAATAAATTCCATGGGTTGGCCTTATTTATCGATTACTCTAAGGCTTTTGATACCATAGAACACAAGGAAATAATAAATGCATTGCATAACATAGGTGTAAGAGAGAAACACCTAAGATGGTTTAACTCATACTTACAAAACCGATTTTTACTATGAAAGTTTTAGGTAAATTTAGTGCAAAAAAGCATATGTGGTATGGAGTTCCCGAAGGAAGCCAACTAGGACCAGTGTTATTTATAATTTATTTGGATCAGGTTTTAAGAAAAATGGAGGAGTGTAAAACTTTGGCCTACGCCGATGATGTTGTCCTGCTAGCCGTTCATAAAAATATTAAAACAGCAGAAACATACCTACAAAAGGATTTCACAACCTTAACAAAATGGGCCCATGATAAAGGTTTAATAATAAATCAGAAAATAACCAATCTTATGCACATATGTCCTAAAAATATGAAAACTGGTGATTCATTCTCCATAAAATGGCATAGCTGTAAATGTCTTCAAGGGCAGAGAGTAGGCCTATGTAATTGTGACAATATAGGACTGGTAGAAAAAGCCACTTATTTAGGAGGTACAGTGGATAATAAACTTACGTGGAAAGATCACGTGGCTATGGTAAGCAAAAGATTAGGCCCTTGTATTGCAATTATGTATAGGCTTCAAAACAAAGTGTTAAATTAACAATTATATATAAGTCATTATTTGAATCAATTATGAGATATGGAATAATTCTTTGGGGAACCGCAGCAGACAGCCACATTAATATAATTAATAACATGCAAAAGAGGTGTATAAAGGCACTTTATGGAAATAAACTAGGCCTAGGCCTCAATGAAAAATATATTGAGGGGTTAGGACAGGTGACCTTAGCTAGACAGTTAACAGTCAAAGGACTCTCAGCCTACTTAAATTATATAAGATTTTTTGGAAACAGTGATTGAAAAACTAACACTGTAAAACTAAGAATACCAGAGACAAAAATAGGTCAAATTACAAATAGGTATACCAAGGACAGAGTATGGAAAAAGGCTACCTGAGTATAAGGTTCCTTATTTATACAATAAACTGCCGGAACGAATAGACAAGGAAGCAAATTTTTAACTTTTAAAGGGAAATAGAAATGGCTTGGTATTCCAAGAACAAGGAATAATACTTAGACTCTAGGCTGAACAAGCCCAGTTGCCCATACTTGACATACATACACATAGCAGTAAACATTTCACAGGGAACACACACAAAGGCACTATTCTACACGCATACATATTTACACAAACACAATAAGGAGAAAGGAAACACACATTTTTATTCAATAAATACATGAAACACAGAAACTGACAATCACATTTAACAAGAATCTGACAGAGCAGTACCGACAGACAAAACGATCAAGCGACAGGAGCCAACGCGCTCCGACCGCGGAAGAAATTTCCCAAGAAGTACCTCTTTATTACCGCATACCTTCTCATCTCCACATACTATAATCAAGGTTTTAATTTTTAGCAGGAAGTAATGTGTATAGTAGTTAATAGTACAAACCCTAGTAATTGTTACAGTTCGTATTTATCATTTACATCTTAGAGTTGCTAATTTTATTCTATTATATTAAGTAATGCCGCCCTAAACCGCCAAATTAAAAAAAAGATAAATTAACGCTAATCTTAAAAAAATGGAAAAAGATATATGTATGTGATATTAATAAAATGTAACAATAATTGCATGTATTTGTTAAAAGTGGACCTCACCGACAAGTTTTAACTTGGTGAGGTCGTTATAATGTAAAAACTCAGAAATAAACTAATTGAATTGAATTTTAAGTTTCCTTTTATGTCATAATCTTGTATTCAGTAGCACATTTATTTATTATAGTGTAAGCCGGTTTTGACTTTACTGCAGTCAAAAAGTTTCCTTTTTTTTTACATTTGTTAAGTTTTTTACACTTTATTTAAACAGTAAGTTAAATTTTGCACGCCACGAGTTTGAATTAAAACTTAATTATGTTCAATTATCTAAGATCAATTATTGTCTAATATGTTACTAAGTTTGGGTTTTTTGTTTCTATGAACTGTGTTTCATACAGGTTTAAGAACTAAACTGTTACATTAATCCATGCATTATATCGTAAAAGTTTTGTTATTTTTAAATAGTTCAGTATGATTAGGTTTTTTGTACCTACTAACAGTAAGTCAATTTTCCTTTTTTTTTGTAACTTAAATCTATGTTAATGTTGTATTCTCATTTTTCATTTAATTCAATTATACCTTAAGTATTATAAAAATAAAATACTAGAATATCACAAGATCGTAATAAATACAAGTATTTCAGTGTTGATTTTCCTTTCTTTTTCTGTTTCTCGCTATTCAATTTGTGTTTTATTGTTAATTGTAATATTGATCAAAATATTAATGTTTTGTTTTTCCCAAAGAATAACCTTGTTTATTTAAATTTTGTGTATTTCGGTTTGTGCCGTTTAGTTGTGATAGTAAATACAGTACATACATTAATACACACCTTGAGTGTTTAAATCGTGAGTTTTTAAGTGCGTAGTTGAAATATACTATTGTAATAATTTATCTTTTTGTTTGTATTTTGCTTTTGAAACTGAATGTTCGTTTGTGTGATACCAGCCGCTTTCAAATTTTTTTAACAGTACGATAAATTTGGTTGGTTCTCTTTGTCTACTTGTGCTTACTTTTATTTTCATGACATTCCAAAATTTCTTTTGTTAGTACAGAATATAGCTTTTTCGTGGCTGAAGAATTTGTTGTTTCTCAATGTCCGAATGTATGCTAGTATCTATTTCCTTATTACTTTAAAGTCTCTATGTTTTTGGTTGAGTATTCAACCAGTAGGCCAAATATATTCATTAAAATTTGTCTTTCTGGTTTTTTTGTTTGATCCTAATTTGTCTTTCAATAAATAATTGAGGTTTCTGCTGTATACAGTTATCGTTTGATAACTCGGTTGCACTTTCTGATTTTTTCGAATTATAAATATATTATTATTAATTATTATATAAAACCTACCTTAATGTGTTAAACATTTATTTTATTTTGTTACAGGAAGAAACTCGGGAAACATTATGGTTAAAAGTCAAAAACAGAAACAAAGTTACGATCTTCTGTACTTGACATCTTTATTCCCCTTGTTTTATCCTCTTGAATGTTTTCTTTAAACTAAGTTAATCAGGAATTATCCAGTATCACCTTTTAGCTAAGTAGTTTATCGTAGTTAGTTTCATCACTAAAGTGACGCAGGTTCATCACTATAGAGTGACACAACTAATGACAGTATGTTTTACAGTGACTTCTCTCACGCCACACAACTACTTCCAATGTGCCAACTGTTTCAAGAGATACACCAATAAACGTAATCTTCAGAGACATCTACGTCTGGAGTGTGGTGTGGCTCCTCAGTATTCTTGCGCCCAATGTAAATTCAAGACAAAACGAAATGGATACCTGAAACATCATATTCAACGGAAACATTCAGGTAATCTTCCTTACCACAGCTTTTGATTTTTTTGTAAATCAATTTAAGTAACCCTGGTTTACAGAAGCCTTATAACGTAGTTATTATGAATTTATCAATAAAAAGCAATCTTATTATAATTATGAGTTTGAAAGATCATAAAAACAATTTTCTCTTGAAATAAACTTACAACTAGTACATCAGAGCACAAATCAAAGCTATATGTTTAGAGCATGACGGCAAGTTTTTCATAAATTTTGGTGGTTGTTTCCAGAAGTTGGTGGGATCCCTGGAGCTGCAAGTAAAGACCGTTATGTGCTACACTTGTAAGCGAAAGTACAAAGATAAAGTAGTCTTCAAAATCATCTGCGTTATGAGTGCGGAGTCGACCCTAAGTTTCAGTGTCATCATTGTCCTTACAAGACAAAGCAAAAAGGAAACTTGAAAACACATCTAGCTTTAAAACATTTAAAGAGCACATATCTGTGAAAAATACAAGATGGCGTATTTAACTTCTTCATCGAAAGAATCTAGAACCCTCACATGTATGATGTCTCAATCATTCATGATCTCACAGTATGGTCAGAAGTCATGTGCGTGTATTTACAATACACACTCACACGCGCACCAATACAACGTTTTGCTCCAATCGTTTAACGCCCTTCTACATTGTTCTGTGTTCGCTGGATTAAACTCTCTACCAAACTATTAACCTTCAGTTTCTTCTTTACAGTGTTAGTTTATTACAAATATTAAGTTTCCTTTATGTCATAACCTTGTATTCAGTAGCACATTTTCTTAGTAGCCTATAGTGTAAGCCGGGTTTGACTTTACTGCAGTCAAAAGTTTTCTTTTCCTATTTTTATATTTGTTAAGTTCTTAAACTATATTTAAACAGTAAGTTATATTTGTCATGTCACTAGTGTGAATTAAAAACTTAATTATGTTAAATTCTCTAAGGTCATTTATTGTCCAATATGTTACGATGTTTTGGTTGTTTGTTTAAATGAACTGTGTTTTGTATATGTTCAAAAACTGTACTGTTACATTAATTCATGCAGTTATATCGTAAAAGTTTTGTTATTTTTAAATAGTTCAGTATGATTTGGTTTTTTGTACCTACTAACAGTAAGTCCAATTTTTACTTTTTTTGTAACTTAAATCTACGAGTTAATGTTGTAATCTAATTTTTATTTAATACAATTATACGTTAAGTATTATAAAAATAAAATTCCAGATTATCACAAGATCGTAATATAAACAGGTATTTCAGTATTCATTTTCATTTCTTTTTCTTTGCTTGTTGTTCAATTTGTGTTGTCATTGTTACGTGTAATATTGTTTAAAAATATTAATAACTACCTTGATTCCATGGGCTTGTTCATCCTAAAGTAATAAATCCTACTGTGATTCAAGCTCCCAGGCGGTCATCACTATTAGGTTGTTTAACCATTGTAATGTTTTGTTGTACCCAAAGAATAACCCAGTTCAGTTAAGTTTTGTGTATTTAGAGTTGTGCCTTTCACTTTTAAGAATAAATAAATACATATGTTCACATCTTGGAGTTTTTTAATCCCATACTAAAGCTCCGTATTTAATAGTAATATGCCGATGACACTACATTACTTCAATCAGGGTTAACGCAATCATTAGAAGAAAAAACATAGGTATCAACTAATGCGTCTATACAATATTTTGAATCACTCAATTTAAAAACAAATTTTCAAAAAACAAACTTTATCATGATTGATGTTAGTAGTCGAATAGGATTCAGTCCCCACTAGTTGTAATGAAAAATGAAATAATTGAAGAAGTTAAAAGTATCAAGGTCTTAGGAATACATTTAGATCACAAACTCACATGGAAATCACATATTGATTTTGTGAGTAAAGAGTTGTGCTCATCTATATTTCTCCTAATAAGTCTATCGCTATTGCACACCTACAATTTTGAAAACAGCATATTTTGGTTTAGTTCACCTTTACATGTCTTATGGTGCATGTTTTTGGGAGAATAGTTCCAGAAATAGGATAATGAGAATTTTCATTTTACAAAAGTCTGCGATAAGAATAATTTGCCGTCTTGGTAAGAGAGATTCCTGTAAATTTGCATTTGAAACATTACAAATTTTGACACTGCCGTCCATTTATATCTATGAAACTATAATGTATTGCATTTCAAAATGTAATTTAGTTTAAGGTAGATAAATTCATTGTCATAATACTAGATTAGGTATTTACTCGTACTCTAGAACAAACCAACACAGATTAAACATGTATTCCCAGCTACCTTCACAGGCGGTTGTAACATTATTTAACAAACTCCCGAACAGTCTGAAAATTACGAACATGTTAAAGCATTTAAAACTAATTTAAAACACTTTCTATAATATCAAAAACATTTTATAGTGTTGATGACTTTCTGACTGGTAAATGGATTACTCATTAGGTATTCTGTTGATGTCTTGTTACTGATGGCTGATTTGTTTCTAAATTTCAAAAATGAATTACAAACATAATTTAAATTTAATTTGGATATTATTATTTTCAACGTATTTTTGTTTTTATTGTTATACCAAAACAAAATATTTCGTATAATTAAATAATAAAAAAGTGCATTATTGATATATAGTATTGATTTTTTTTCCTTTTGACGCTGGATGTTTGTTTGAGTGATACCTGCCTCTGTTAAATCTTCTTTAACAGCCACGATAGATTTGATTGTTTCTACTTCTGCTTACCTTTTGTTTCAGGATTATCCCCAACTTCTCTGATTAGTTAACAATATAGCACTGTTTTTATGTGGCTAAAAAATGTCCTTCTCTGTTTTTTTATTTTATCTAAATTTCTCTTTCTATTGAGAATTTAGGCTTCTGCTGTATAGCCTGTATACAGGTATAGTTTGATACATTGATTGCATTTTCTGAGTTTTTCGAGTTATAAAATATATAATATAATTATTATACAGTAAATAAATATAAAACCTACCTTAATGTGTTTAACATTCTTTTCCTTTGTTACAGGAAGAAACTCGGGAAACATTATGGTTAAAAGTCAAAAACAGAAACAAAATTACGATCTTATGTAATTGACATCTTTACTTCACTTGTTTTATACTCTTGTTTTATCCTCTTCACGTTTTCTTCAAACTACGTTAATCAGGAATTATCCAGTATCATCTTTTAGCTAAGTTGTTTATCGTAGTTAGTTTCATCACCAAAGTGACGCAGGTTCATCACTATAAAGTGACGCAACTAATGACAGTGTGTTTTACAGTGACTACTCTCACGCCGCCTAGGGGAGAAAACCTGAACTACTTTGAATGTGCCAACTGTAGCAGGAAATACACAAAAAAATATAATCTTCAGAGACATCTACGTCTGGAGTGTGGTGTGGTTGCTCAGTATTCTTGCGTCCAATGTAAATTCAAGACAAAACAAAATGGAAATCTGAAACTTCATATTCAAAGGCAACATTCAGGTAATCTTCCTTACCACAGCTTTTGATTTTTTTGTAAATCAATCTAAGTAACCCTGGATTACAGAAGCCTTAGAACGTAGTTATTTTGAGTTTATCAATAAAAAGCAATCTTATTATAATTATGAGTTTGAAAGATCATAAAAACAATTTTCTCTTAAAATAAACTTACCACTAGTACATCAGAGCACAAATCAAAGCTATATGTTCTCAAACATGACATAAGTTTTACATATTAATTTTGGTGGTTGTTTCCAGAGGTTTTAGATTCTGTTTAAAATCAAATTAAGTTTACCTGGAGTATAGAAACTATATGACGCTTTGAGTTTATGTTCAGAAACGATCGTATTATAAATTGCGCAGTTTGAAGTCCTTCTTTATCTTGGAAATAAACTTACAACTAAGCACATCATTGTACAAATCAAAGAAACTATATGGTTCTCAAGTTTCTCATAAAATTTTGTTGGTTCAGAAGTTCGAGGATGCACGGGCTGCATGGAAGACAGCCGCTACACGTTCGTGCTGTACTACTTGTGGCGAAAGTTAAGATAAACATATTCTTCAAAAAACTTATCTGCGTTTTGTTGCTGGACTCGATCCTAGTTTCATTGTCATCATTGTCCTTACAAGACAAAGCAAAGGAAACTTGAAAAAACATGCGTTTTGAAACAAGAGCACATAACTGTAAGTAATACAAGATGGCATTTGCTTCTTTGCGAAAAGATCTAATTACCCCTTATGTATGATGTCTCAATCATTGTGATTTCCTGATAAGGTGGTCAGGAAGTAATGTGCGTGTATTTACAATGCACTCACTTATACCAGCGTTTTGCTGATAGCCCTTCTATGTGATTTCTGTTCGCTGGATTAAACTCTACCAAACTATTAACCTTTGGTTTCTTTTTTACAGTGTTAGTTGATTACAAATATTAAGTTTCTTTTTATCATTTATAACCTTGTATTCAATGCTTTATTTCTTGGTACAGTGTAAACCGTTACTTTACATGCCGGTCAAAAAGTTTCCTTTTTCTATTTTATATTTGTTGGAGAAAGTTATATTTAAACGGTAAAAGCAATTATGTTTAATTCTCGGTCATTATTGTCTAATATGTCACTAAGTTTAGTTGTTTGTTTCTATGAACTGTGTTTCATATATGTTTAAGAACTATACTTTTACGTTAATTTATGCAGTTATATCGTAAAAGTTTTGTTATTTTGAAATAGTTGAGAATGTTTAATTTTGTGCCTCTTTTAAAACTTTAAGTTTCCCTTTTCGTTGTCGATAATGGTTTTAAGTTTTCGTTGTTTTCATATGAACTGTGTTTCATATGTGGTGCAACTAAACTGTTATCAATTCATGCAGTTATATCGTAAAAGTGTTCCACGAGTTAATTGTAATCATTTTTATTTAATACAATTATACCTTAAGCATTATAAACATAAAATACCAGATTATCACAATATCGTAATATAATTATACAGGTATTTCAGTGTTGATTTCCATTCTTTTTCTTTTACCTGTTATTTAATTTTTGTTGTTATTGTTTAAACATAATAATTGTTACCTTGATGCCATGGGTTTTTCATCTTAAAGTAATACATTTGACTGTGATTCAAGCTTCTAGGAGGTTTTCACTATTAGGTTGTTTAACCATTCCAATGTTTTGTTACTCCCAAAGAATAACCAAGTTTAGTTATGTTTAGTGCCTTTCACTTCTGATTTTAAAATATACATATGTTCATATCTTGGAGTTGTTTAATCCCATACTAAATCTCCGTATTAAATAGTAAAGTGCATTATTGATATATAGTATTGTATTTTTTTCATTTTGACGCTGGATGTTTGTTTGAGTGTTACCTGCCGCTTTTAAATCTTCTTTAACAGCCACGATAGATTTGATTGTTTCTACTTCTGCTTACCTTTTGTTTCAGGATTATTCTCAAACTTCTCTTATTAGTTAACAATATGGCACTATTTTTATGTTGCTAATGAATTCATTTGTTGTTTCTCAATATCTGAATTTGTGATAGTATCTAAATTCTTATTATTTCAAAGTCTGGAATGTTTTAGGTTGATAGCTGATTAGTCCAATTATTTTCATTACAAATTTTCCTTCTAATTATTATTATTTGATCTAAATTTGTCTTTCTATTGATAGTTTATAGATTCCGAATGTGTAGGGCCTAGAGATTTTTACACGTGGCATCAAGGGCAAAAGTTGCCCAATTTCAATGTTTAATAATTTGTGATTTTTTTCAGATCGTCCCACTACTTAAGCAGAGAATTCAACCCACAGCAGTGTTCAAAAGATTACTTTATTGATTTTACATCATAGCATGGCATGCCTATATTCTAATCTAACCTAACCCTAGGTAAGACAACTTATATGTTAGTTGATCTGTTTGAAGAAGGGAAAACAACTAACTTATCGTCTGTTTTCAGCGCTGCCGGTCGAGAACGTGAACCAATTCCAGTGTGAAAATTGTAACAGGAACTACAAGAACAAACGTATTTTACGTCGTCATCTAAAGGACTGTGGGAAAGAACCACGCTATTTTTGCGTAGCTTGTCCTTACAAGACAAAGCGGGGAGCGGACTTAAAATCATATTAAGGCTATGCATTTAGGTAATTAATTTAAAATAAATTTTAAACAAAAAACCAATATTTATAATTTAACTACGAGGCATTTTTAACCGTAAACCTTTATTTATTTAATTTACACGTTTTAAAACCGATTATATTTGGCATTTTTAGCGGATCCGTGGCGGATTGGTATCGCACGCAACTCCGGAGCTCATCACTCCGGTGGCGCGGGTTCGATCCCCGCAGTCACCACTTTCATTTGTAATGTGACCAATATGGAGAGGCTAGGCAAAGGTCGAGGTTGAGTGGTAGAGAGGACTTTGTAGTCCTAACCTCGCCTCGTTAAACAAGTCAAACTTTACCTTTACCTTTTTTTATTATATCCACTTAAGGGTATATCACAACAGTTCATACTATAATGACATGACGTAATGTGTTGGAATTTACCTAATTCCAAAATATTACACTGATAATTGTAAAATACAAAATTTATAAAAAAATTACTTATTTGTGAAGACCAGTACAAAAGATGTATACATAAATACACTTAAAAGGATAGAAAGGAAATAAAAAGTACCCCCAAAAAAAGAGTCTCCATATTTCGTTTTTTACCAAACGTTTAGAAGAGAGAAGTGATCTTATTTACAATAAAAAAATTACAAAACATAATTATGTCTAACTCAATAATAAATACCAAACATGAAAATAGACATAAAACTATTTTTAGTTTGGCCAATTTAGTCGTACCAAACCACGACTCCATTGCATATTCGTATGAATAAGAATTGTAGTGACACTAATCTCATAATTGCTACAAACTAATTTTGGTCCATAACCAAAATTTTAATTTTTAAATTAAGTTTTAAAACTTTTAAATAATTCTTTTTCTTTTAAACGTGTCCATAGATTTCAAAATTTAATCTTGTTTATTTAAGCTACGTGGAAGTCGTTCATCAAAATGCTTTAAGAACTTAATTGCCTGATGGCATTAACCTATGATTTGGATAGTTTACCTTTTAGTTAATTTTCCTTCAAAATTTCTATTCTAAATTGTATTCTAAAAGTATCAACAGAATTTTTTAAATATATAAATCAGAACTTGTTACAAGATTTGTTATTTAGTTAAACATGTGTTTATTTGTTTTTTGAGTCATTTAGTTTCCTTCTGTCTTGTAAAATATTTTTTAGGAACGAAATAAAACCTTTTTTGTACCCCCTTTTCCTTTCCTTTTTTTTTCTTTTAGAGTGTATTAAAAGCTTAATTTCCTTCAAAAGTGTATTAATCAATGTAGACATCAAAAGCCTTCAAAAGACGTATCAAGTTAAATAATTGTTTCACAAAACCATTGGTTAAAAATACTCCTAACACTTAAAAAAACTTTTTTGGGAGATTTTCTTAAGATTATACAGTCTGAACAATTTAAGTCGATTTACAAGTATAAGTCAATAACTATTTTGGGGTTTCTACACGTTTTCGTGTACACAAATAGTCTGAATTTGTGCCTTTAAAAACGTTTAAAAGTATAAACTAATATTGTATACAATGAAAAGATCTTTTAAAATATCATAAACATAATTTATTTCATATGAAAGTCCCCTACATGAATTTTTGTGATATGATTTCTCGTTTGTTATCAGGAATTAAGGATACTAAGGACTTCTTGTGTCCCGGCTGCCAGAAGGGGTTCAAAACCCAAAACCATCTTGACGTACATCAATGTGGACAGGAGCTCCAGTTCCCCTGCCCTAAGTGTCCTTTGAAATATACGAATAAGAGATCTATGAAATATCACCTCAAGATGAAACATCAGGAAGATAAAAGCACACCTCCTGAAGATCAAAATCGTGATACTTCAAATGAAATAATTTGAAACTTCTAAACATATTTAGAAGAACAGTGACCTTTGCAGTGTCATCACTAAGATCTAAGGTCTTCGGATTACACTGCGTCACAGTTGAATTAAAAATACTGCCAGGCGTTTCGACCTCGCTGTGGAGAGTCATCCTCAGTAGCTGGAGTCTCAGCCAGTCAACCAGCTACTGAGGATGACTCTCCACAGCGAGGTCATACTGCTAGGCGTCGACCTCGCTGTGGAGAGTCATCCTCAGTAGCTGGAGTCACAGCCAGTCAACCAGCTACTGAGGATGACTCTCCACAGCAGGTCAGAAACATCTAGCAGTATTTGTAATCAACTGTGACGCGGTGTAAACCAGGCTTAGATCATAGTTAAGAATAGGTCACTTTTTCCATGATCTCACGGTATGGCTTGTGTTGCGTGTGTGTGTGATCTCAATTTACCAAATACAAACACACTAACGAATGGAGTTAAGGTCCGTTCCATTATCATTTAGTTTCTTTTTTATAGTTCTACTTTTTTTACAAATATTGAGTTTTCTTATTTGTTATGATATTGTGTACTGTGTATGTTTCAATTTACACATTTAGCAACATTTGACCTTGTTGATCTCAATAGTATAGTCAAACTTATTCTTTTTCTGATATTTCGGTGTAAATTCTAAAACTTTATCAGACAATTAAGTTTGGTTATTTGATGTTACCTAGGTTAAGTCACAAGTGTTTATTCAAAATATAGGTATTTTATGCTGAATAAAAAGAAATAAAAATCCTCTTACAAATGTTGTTAGTTCAAAAGAGAAATACTGTAGTTTGATAATTTTCTAACTGATGTTGAAAGATTGTTCTTGCTAATATCACATAGGAAAATTATTATTTTCGATTTATAGAGTCAAAGATTTCTGGAAGATATACTAAGATGTGCTGAAGCGCTACAGTTTAAAAATTGTTCTCAATCATAAAAAAGCAGCTCACTCTTAATTTTTTCCCATTGTGTTTTGTTAATAGTTATAAACGTAATTCTTTACATTATTTTCATATAATGTTGGCAGGCTGATTATTTAGGATGAAGTTATACAGCTTGTATTCATACATCTTTACATGCTAAATGCCACATTTTGTGTACTATAATAAATATCTTAAGCTTTTTGCGTCTTAAATAATTGTTTATGTTTATTTTCAAGTTTGTATGTGTAATCTTTGGCTTTTATAGTTTCTTTACCTAATGTGTGCAATTTACATATTCATATTATTATTTGAAATATTGCAAGGTTTTTTGGCGAAATATTACACCTAGAAAGCTATAATTACTTTAAATACTTTTCTTATGTTACTTTATTATTAATGTTCTGTCAAGCATTTTTAGTAAGTTGTTATTTACACTATTTATAGTATTCTGGGTTTATTACAACATTGTTTAACATACAATTAAAAAGCCTACTGTGTATTAATGTTTTTACTTATGTTAAGTACAGTTTTGAAATGCCATAAGCAGTAAAATTTTTCTTGACTATAATATATAGTCTTTATTGCCTTAGATTAAAAAATACCATTGTGACTTATAAACTTACGGGTATACTATTAAGTTGTATACAAATTGCAATGTATTTTTGTTACACGCAGCTAGAGTTTAAACTAAAGAAACAACCCAGTTTAGTTAAGAGTTTTTGTAAGTCTAATTGTGCCTTTGAGTTTTGTTTATAAATACAAAAGTTTGTATGGAAATTGGTGTTTTAAACTTCTACCTAATACATACGCTTTAAATATCTGTTTATTATCATAAATCATTCAATTGCATATAATTATTATGTATGAATCTTTAAATTAAGTTTCGTCTTATAACATTTTTGTTGTTGAGTATTTTCAGAGGTTTTGAAGGTACGTGAATTTAAATGATGTTATGAGTACAGAAAGAGCAACTTTTATAATCTTTGTGAATGCAATTTTAAATGGTTTTACTTTTGAAAAAACTTAATTAGTTATCCTTATATCAAATAACTATGTAAACAATAGTTATTAAAGCAAGTTCAGCTAATTATATCACTATTTGAGATGCCGACCACTCTCATGAGGGTATTTTAAGGAAAATATGTGTTGAAGGATGAGTGGTAGTAATGAGGTAAGAGGTCTAGACTTGTTACAAACTAAGGCCGACTCTTCCTTAGAATGGCTCATTAATTAATAGCCCAATGACCAAAGGAAATACAAGGACCAACGGCTTAACGTGACTTCCGAACCACGCAGGTGATGGTCTGATATGTCTAAACGAGGGTGGGAGTCAATGCGGGCATCATCAGATGATGACTGAGAGCTTTAGACCTAGATCATCCTCAAAACCTGACATCCATGAAGCTGGATTACAGGACCACGCCACGAGTCCCAGTACTAAATCATTTCAAAAGTCGTAGTCTAAAGGAGTTTGCTGTCTTCAAGTTTGTTTTCACTCTTTCTCATATCTTAACAAAACTCTTTTAAAGCCGTAAATGTGTAGTTTTTTCTAATTTTAAATTGTTTGGAGTATTTTGATTTTTAAGTGTATTGGGTTATTTATTTAAAAATTTACTTTCGGTTTCAGTCGGCAACTTTTCATAAACTGTTTTATAACTTTGTTTTCTTCTGAATTGTTGTTGAATTTTGTCTTGTAACCATGAATATGTTCGTATCAGTAGGTTTGATTTGAATTTTTCATTCGGTTCAGTTTTATTAAGTTTGTATTCTATTAGCTGCGTATTTTGGACTGAATGATAGGTAACTCTTTTAGTAAATCACGTGATTTAGTTTCGTAGAAGCGTAGTTGTAGCAGTAACGTAGTGTATATTTATGCTATTAAAATGGAATAGAAAGGAGAGCAGGCTCACCTGGATGAAGTAGAAACACATAAAAGAACACAGATAGTCAAATTCTTTGCCCTACGATCTCTTTTTGTCTTGACAAAAGGCCCTAGTATGGCTAAATATTTGACAGTCTCTGATCATTTACGTGTTTCCTCTTTAACCAGGTGAGCCTGCTCTCCTTACTATTCTTTTTTGATCACATAATCTGGCCTAGTACGCCATTCCTTAAATAAAACTGTGGTGTGTATTTAGTTTTAGTGTAGTGTTGACATTTTATTGTGAAGAAAATTACGTTTTTTCAAACCAGCTCTTGTACTAAATTAAATTTAAAAGAAAAAAAACTGTATAAATTTACGTAACCTGCGAGACCTTTCTATAGCAAGGCTTGCTAGAGAAAGGCGTCGCAGGTTAAATTTATACAGTATTGGTTTTTCTTTTCTTTTTAAATTTAATCCATACCATCCAATACAATGTTTTAAATGCTAAAATTCATTTCAATTAGCCCCTGAACTGTGTAATTAATGACTAAAATTAGGTTGTTACCTCCGTCAAACAGTTCAAACTTGTTGTAGTTAGATCAGTTGGCTACATGTTTCGACGAATAATCGTCATCTTCAGGCTTGAAAATCTTCTGATTCATCCTTGTGGACTTCGTTAAGTAGTCGTTAGTAATCGTTAGCAGAGTCCATGAATCGAAAACTCAACTGAAGATGGCTGAAACATGCTTCTTCCAATAAATTGAACGACGGAAACAACAACAATTCTGATCAATTAAATCCTCTAACTCTTTCACTTTTAACGGGATTTTAAATTCCACAGAAACTACTAAAAATCCTGAGACGTCCAGCAAAGAAAAGCCGAAAGTTTTGTTCACCTGTGCGAACTGCAAGAGGAGCTATACTTACAAGCACGACCTGCAGAAACATATCAGACTGGAGTGTGGCGTAGAACGTCAGTTTCCATGCGTGTACTGCCACTATGCGGCGAAACGCAAGACGCATTTGACCAATCACATAGCGACTATGCACTCAGGTAATAGAACAAGCACAGGCTTAGGCAGCCCACGCACAGAATGCGCGACCGTCTGTCTCCCCACTCGGCTCTTCATGCTCGAGTTTGTCCGATATTGATGACTTAAATGTGACTAAATCGTGCGATTTACGAGAGGGAACGAACTTGCCTGGCTCTACTTGACACTCTCGATAGAATTATCTCTCATTCTGTGCTTGGGCTGCCGCAACAACGTTAACGTTCTTGTCTCAGCCATTCGGCATGTATGCGCAATCTACCATTACATAATCGATGGTTATAGTCTAAATCTTCCGGTTCACATCGCGTCAAAATAGTGTGGTCTCGCTATGGAGCACCATCTTGAGTCATTGATTGGCTGAAACTGAGCTACTTGCTGACTGCTATCCTATGGGTCACAGAGCTGCCAAGTTTCCATAGGAGCGGGGATTCCAACTGTCGAAATTTCATTGGTGACAGACAACATCCCTGCTCTAATGGACTGTTAGCAGTAGTCAGTGTTTAGCTCAGTTTCAACCAATCAGGGACTGCAGATATCTCAGGCTAATTACTATGGTTTTGACGTGGTGTGAACCGGAAAAATTAGATTTTAGTTGTTATATCGGCAGGAAAGCGAGTAAGGATGAATCAGGGTTTGGTTTAGTACACATAAGAGTACTAGTTACTGAACAGTTGTGGTTTAAACAAAATCATGCTCAACGTTTCGAATTTCAAACGTCTTCAGATATCATCAATGGTGTTGTCAATCACCTCGATCCGTGGACTTAAAATGATCAAGATTAATTTACTAGTATTTTAATGCCTTTCTGGTTGATGGATAGTAAGTAAATTATAAATTGTATACGAAGACGTATAAATTATGCAGGCAAAATAGAACTCCGGACCTCATCACTCCTCGCAGTCATCGGTAACGCTAGGTAAAGGTCGATGTTAAGTGGCGTAGACACTGTATTTCTTCTGTTTTCAGGCAAGAAGCGAGAAAACCCGGCGGCGAAACAGTTCAAATGTTCAGAATGCGGCCGGGGGTACAACTTGAGAAACAGTCTGGTTCAACACATCCGGGAGGTTTGCGGGAAAGAACCTCAATACTGCTGTGCGCTGTGTCCCTACAAGTCCTGGAGAAAACAGTACCTCAAGCGACACATTAGTAATACGCATTCGAGTTAAGGAAGGTACAACAGTTTGGCTGTGAGATTTAAGTATTAACGTTGTGCGTTCGTCTGTGATGTCAAGCTGGTCCACCAGGGCCGCGCCACCTTTACTCCAACTCAGCCGCGCTCTCTCACTAACTGTATAGAGCGCAACACTTACTTTCATTGAAATTAATAATTGTTTAAACTATAAGTTTTATTTTCTTTCTGGATGCAACTTGTGATGACTTTAAAAAATAAAATAAAGTTAAAAAATACAAATAAAAAACAATTTTTCTTTTAATTCTTAAGAGTTTGCGGCCGGTGTCATCATTAATATCTAAGGCTTCCGGTTTACACCGCGTCACAGTTGAAATACAAATACTGCTAAACGTTTTCGTTAAGAGTCTCAGCCAGTCAACCAGCTACTGAGGATGACTCCACAGCCGGGTCGAAACGTTTAGCAGTAGGCCTATTTGTATTTAAACTGTGACGCGGTGTAAACCGGAAGCCTTAGATACTCGTATTTAAAAACTGTTTGTTTTTGTCACAATTTTAAAGTGTAAAAGATAAGTTTTATAATATCTTTGAACAGTTTGGTTATAAAACTCCATAAAAAAATTAATAAAAAAATTGGTTGCGATCATAAGAATAAAAATAGTTAACTTTTATTTGTTGATTGTGCATGCAGCCTTAATAATTTTCTACTTGAGTATAAGTAGGTTTATTTTTATATGAAGTACACAAAACCAGAGTGTTATTATGCGTAAAACTTTAAGAAAAGAAAGAAAGAGGATTTCTAAATGATTGGAAGTATGATTGTAAATTTAAATATTGTTTTTATTATTTATAGAGAAGGCGTGTAGCAATATAAGGGTTCCTAAATACAAGAAAGTTAGTTCAGCGTTTTTGTCTTTAAGGCTAAGAAGGCAGTCTGTTTAAAACATCATACTAACTTCAAACATTTAAAAGCCGTACAAAAAGTTCTAATCTCTACAATTTTCTTGTAGTATTTGTAATTTTCTACTTTTATAATGGTGGTTTATGACTGATAGTTTTGTTTTCTTAAGTATACTAAGTTAAATGCCTTGTATTGTACTGTATAATTATTATACAAGAATTTATGGACTAAAGATAAAGCCAATTTAAAACACTACTGAAAACAATTCTAAGTTTAAGATTTTTGTGTTAATTTTTCTGCTCAAGTATTGTAAGTGTATGATAAGTGATAATTATATATGTAATCTATCTGAAACATATTGATTGTATTTTTCCATAGATAGTATATATCTTATATGAATTTTATATTAAATACTAGAATAACTTATTGAGTATTATTAACCCTGTCCAATGTCTAAAATGCCTTTTGGGTCCAAGCGCCGCTTTGATAAAACCTTTTAACAAGAACAAATGTTTTTTGGATTTAAGAGTCTCTTCTCTTATAAGGCCCTTTTAGTTTAAATGCCCCTTTAATAAAACTCTTTTGGGTCTAAGTTACCCCTCCAATAACTACTCCCTCTAATAATACTTTAGCATCAGAATCTCTTCTAATACACATTTTGTGTCTTAATTCCCCCTCTAAAAATCCTTTTGGGTTAAAGTGCACCCAATAATTAATCTGTTGGGTCCAAACCCTGTTCACAAGACCTTTTACATCTACCATCTCAATTAGATTAGACTGGGACTCGTGGCGTGGTCCTGTAATCCAGCTTCATGGAGGTCAGGTTTTGAGGATGATATAGGTCTAAAGTGGCTCAGATAGCCTCAGTGATCATCTGATGATACCCGCACCAACTCCCACCATCGTTAAGACATATCAGTCCATCACCTGCGTGGTTCGGAAGTCACGTTAAGCCGTTGGTCCTTGTATTTCCATTGGTCATTGGGCTATTAATTAATGACCCATTCTAAGGAAGAGTCGGCCATAGTTTGTAACAAGACTACACCTCATAACTCATTACTACCACTCATCACACTCATCCTTCACCACATATTTGCCTTAATATACCCTCATGAGAGTGGTCGGCATATCAAATAGTGATTTAGAGAGAAATACTTATAATATTTGTGTTTACAGGAAGTTTTAGATACCCCACAAATGACGAAGGGTCGCCCTGTTTTCCTTGTGAGAAGTGTGGAAGGAGGTACAAATACAAACATCTCCTCAAGAGGCATCTTCTGTTCGAATGCGGGGTTTTACCACAATTTCCTTGTGAATATTGTCCTTACAGAACCAAACATGAATATCATCTCAGAAGACATATTCTAGTCAGGCATCCGGAGAGGCTAAGGAAGTAAAACAAAAGGTAAATACTTTTTTACTTTGGTGTCGACGTGGAGAATGATAACTTTAAAAATGACAAAAAATAGACTAGTGAGAAAATTTAGAGCAAAGATTATGTTGTGGTAGGTAGATAGCGCATAGCTGGCTGAGGCAGCTAACTTGGCCCTATCTCTTACCATCTCTCGCCGCATTTCACCCCTCCTCAGCTCCACACGGTCGATTAGGTCCGATGTCGCTGACTTAAATGTGACCTAATCGTGCGATTTTCGAGAACGAACGAACTTTCACGTGCGGCTCTTCTTGAGAATCTTAAAAAAGATGTCCACGCTGCGCATTTTGTGTGTGAGCTGCCGCAACTATCGAGGTTGAGTGGTAGAGAGGACTTTGTAGTCCTCGTTAAACTTGGCCTCGTTAAACAAGAAAAACTTTATTTGTTCACTTTTACCTACCATACACAATCTTTGAACAGAGACACCTTCGATCTGGAATGTGGCGTGAAAAAAACATTTGAACAATTATTTATGAAGTTTTATGTCTCCAACGTTCTAGTTTTTAGTCTTATTTATTTGATTTTTTCCTGAAAGTACCATAAAGTTATTGTATAGCTCATTTCTTTGCAATAAATATACTAAAAGGGTTTTACGTAATAATTGTTACACCTAACTATTAAGTTTTGTACTCATGTGCTGGATTTTTTACAATTGATCCATTTTCCTTCTTCTTAACGTCCTTAGCAATCCTGATCTCTCTTTTCATTTTCCTTTTCGCCTCGCTAAAAACCGTACGGTTCGATTTATAAATAATAATTAATCACAATTATTTTAATTTCAGGTACAATAACAATTCAAGGAGCAAACTCAACGTACTTCAAGTGCCCGGATTGTAACAGCAAATACAGGAACAAAAGCGATTTGAAGAAACACCTACGCTGGGAGTGTGGACAAGAAGCGAGATATTTTTGTACATTTTGTACTTACAAAAGTAAAAGAATCACGAATCTGAAGCGACATGTTCAAATAAAACACGCAGAGTGGTGCAGGTGATTTTGTTAAAAAGAAAAATGTTTTTATTTAACCTTTGTTGGTAAATCCTGTTTAGTTTAGTGAAGGTGTTTCTTTTTTAATAAGCTTGAGTTTTATAAAAGGTGATTTTTCCCTCTTTGACCCCAAATAATTATGATGATGCTTGAATTCAAAAACGTGTGTTAGGAAAAGAAATTTTGTAACTACGTGTGAAAAAATATACATTTTGTAACTACGTAGATATATATTTTGCGTAGTTCGAAGTATTGTTTAAGAAGTTAGCTAAAACTAATAATACGTCAAAGTTTAAAATTGAAAATACTAAATTATAACACGATTTTTATACACATTTCCCAGAATACAATATGGCTCTATTTAATTAACTTGTGAATAAATTAAATGAAGAAATAAAAACGGGTAAAGTTTGTCTTATTTAACGAGGCGAAGTTAGGACTACAAAGTCCTTTCTACCACTCAACCTCGACCTTTATCTAGCGTCACCGTATAGTCACATTACAAATATGACTGCGGGGATGGAACCCGCGCCACCAGAGTGATGAGCTCCGGAGTCGCGCGCGATACCAATCCGCCACGGATCCGCTAACAAGAAGTCAACATGAACAAGTTCAAAATAAATTTAAAATCATTTCTGACAAGAAAGGTTTACTCCTCTATTAATAAGTATTTACAAGACGACATGAAAAGAGATGATTGAACCACTAAAGCCAATTTTTTCTTTTGTTCTATTTGTTATTTAACTGTTTTTAATTTTTATGTTCTCTTTTATTATTTATTTTGTTTATATTTTTCAAATTGTCTTATATGTTCTTAGTTGTACGTCCTTTAAAATATTTATATTTTGTTTTAGTCCATGCAAAAGCTCACCTTTGTCAGAGAAGTAAAAAAACTTTTATTAATATTTCTCTTTTTTCTGTTTTTCTCCAAGGCGCAGCAGGGATGAAGCCTTGGTTCTGCGTAGATTGTGGGCGAAGCTACACACACAAGTCAGGGCTCTCACAACACAGGCGTCTTGAATGCAACAAAGAGCCCAAGTTCGCCTGTCCCCATTGTCCTTACAAGTCTAAGAGAAGTGACACCTTGAGGTCGCACATGGCTCTGAAACACTCAAGCATTTAAGTGGATCAATGTGATACTAAGATCCAAGGCTTCAATTTAATGTTTTGTACTTGTTTTTAATTTTAGTTATTTTAACTCAGTTGTTTGTTATATATTATCTGTTTTGACCATGCACATAAAGAATACATGTTTCTTTAATTTTATTATTGGTAATTTTGCAACAAGGAAAGACCATCACTCCTACAATACCCGAAGAAATGATCATCTGGACCTCCCGTACTGCAGGCTTAGTAAAAAGAAAGACTGCTACCCACATCTCGCACTGCGAATGTATAATAACTTACCGGTGGATATTAAGAACTCGTCACCTGCGGAGTTCAGGAGCAGCCTGAAGACTTGGTTACTTGCTAGGCCATTTTACTCGCTGGGCGAATTCCTTGTCGAAAAGTTCTAGGCTTGCCATCTTGTAAATAGTGTATATAGATTTTAAATTAATTGACGCTATCCATCCAGCAGAGCTGGTCACCGATTCAGCGGGAGGTAATAAGGTAATAATTAAAATATACGTGTTATTTAAGATTTGAGATACATTTACATGAACATTCCTTTTTTTTCTTCAATAAAATATATTTAATACAATCTTTAGTTATTCTTCATTCTCCTTACCCTATGAACAAAAAATGTTTTAATTTACAGTTTTTTTACAGTATGTGGTTGAGGGGGTAGCATGCTGGGTGCCTAAAGATTTACTCGTTCACTTCGTTTTCACAAGCAGTTTTTCTTTGTGTGTGTGTTGATATGGAACTTAGAACCACTCCTATTGTATCTTATAAACCCGCATTTGTACGTTTCTGCTTCTTGCAGGTGTTCCTCCCTCAAAAAGGCCGCTCGTCTGCTCCGGATGTGGCAGACGGTACAAGTACATGCGCAGCCTGATAAAGCACCAGGAATTTGATTGTAATCCCAAGTTCACCTGTGAGTACTGCACCTACAAGGCCACGGAGAAGGGACACCTCAAGTCCCACATGGCTCTCAAGCATGCGGACTTTAGTCTGTTTTAATTTGTGTAAGTGTATCGCTACTACAATTTCTCTTGACTGGTAAGGTCGCCGGCGCGCGCCCTCCTTCAAAAAACTGAGCCAGACAAGACAACCCTACCAGAGCCGATGATTTGAAAAGGAGATAAACTTGGATTTCCACCTACTCCTCGCAAACCTGTGAGAAATAAGCATCATGCTGCTATTTCGGTGGTAATCACGGGTTCTTGCTTGGTAGACTAATCCTCTTAACCACACACGCTGCTTTCAGGTGCTCCTCAATAATCCGCTATTTCAGTGGTAAACATGGATTCTTTCTTGATTGACTAATCCTCTTAACCACATGCTTCTTGCAGGTGCTCCTCCCTCAGACAAGCCGCACGTCTGCTCCGGATGTGGCAGAAGTTACAAGTACAAGCACGGGCTGAGTCAGCACCAGAGACTTGAGTGTAACCAAGAGCCCAAGTTCACCTGCGGGTACTGTCCCTACAAGGCTAAGCAGAAGGGACACCTCAAGACCCACATGGCTCTCAAGCATGCGGACTTTAGTTTAGTTTAATGTTTGTAATGGTTAAGGATCTCTGCAGACGTCCATTTCTTCCATGTTGGATTCTTTTTTTTTTTTGTTTTTTTATATATATATATAGATGTAAGATTAAACCGGTGGTGTAGTATATTATATTGTTGTAAATTAAACAGAACCAAATTAGTTTTAAAGTTTTGACAATATCCTGTTCTGTTGTGTTATGTTTTTCTCAGTGATTGCGTGATTTGGACAATATTTTGAACACCGTAGACTAATATCTTACATTTATAATGTTTATTTTGTATTTAATTGTGAAAATTCCACTTTTACTAACGCAAGTTTAGTAGCTTCAAGCTCGTAGACACATAGCAATCTAAAATTTGTGGTTTAATTAAAAAAATTTAATAAAGTATTTTTTAAAATGTTGCTATTTGTCAACTTTGTTTATTTTACTTTATTTCTTCATTTTCTACAAAAACTAAGTCAACAACAATTCACAAAATGTAGTCAACTTAATTTAAATGAACCACATTTTAAATTTTTTTAATCATTCCTAACTTAGTATGGCTGAAAAGCAGAACATTTTATACGCTGTAGTATGAATAAATTATATTATATGCCCTTCGTATGAATGTTTATGATATGAGATCAATTTCTATTTTAACATCAAATTAAAACCCTGACTACAGACATTATATATCATTGTCATACATAACTCTCACATTCGCGCCTGTATATAAATGAAATAAATCATTTATTCATTTATTTTATTTATAAATCATTTATTCATTGTAGCTCCCAGTCCCTCTTTAGGTATGATCCTATGACATAATTATTATTAATTAGACATTAATTGTTATCTAAATTGTCTTTAGATTAAAATAATTGACATGTTCAATTTCAACAATTTTTTGTCAGTGAGTTTGTGAAGGTCTGCATGATGAATTTCAAGTTTCCAGTTAATCAAAATTAAAATACGAGTATATAGGCATATTTTAAAAATGCAGTTACTATAAGTATGGCTTTGTATAAGTTTTCTTATCTCTAAGGCTTTCGCGGCCGGTGTCATCGCTAAGATCTAATCTAAGGCTTCCGGTTTAAACCGCGTCACAGTTGAAACATAAGTAGCCTACTGCTTTGGTTTCGACCTCGCTGTGGAGAATCATCCTCAGTAGCTGGTTGCCTGGCTGAGGGTGGATTAGCCGACCGTGGCATCTTCTTATATAGCCATCGGTGGGTGGGGGTCAGTCACATGATCGGGCGAAGTGGGCGGAGCTTGTCACTCGTTGTCGAACTGGATTGGCTGGCTTCAATCGGACATCTTCAGGACTAACTGCCAAAATTTTGATAATTTTATGCTGGTGACTTTTATGTTAAAGTTGTCTTTATGTTAGATTATTTCTATGGTCTCTTTTACTTTACTTGGATATCAGTTGTATTTTTTTAAAATCAATTCCATGTTTTGTCTAACAAATTATAAAAAAGTTGGCAGCCAATCGTGAAGAAGTCGTATTGAAGCCAGCCAATCTAGTTCGACAACGAGTTACAAGCTCCCCCCATTTCGGCCAATCAGATGACAGAACCCACCCCCACCACTTGGCTTTATAAGAAGATGCCACAGCCGGCTTATCCAGTCTCAGCCAGGCAACCAGCTACTGAGGATGACTCTCCACAGCGAAGTCGAAACGTAGCAGAACTTATGTTTCAACTGTGATGCGGTGTAAACCGGAAGCCTTAGATCTTAGAAGAATGGGTTTTGCAGTTTTCTCTCTACACGTAGATCACTCTCTAATCTCTCAATGACTGACAAGTTTCCCATGGTTTCTCAGGTTCTTCTCATGCGTTCTCAGTGGTGGAAGTAAACGGACGGAAGATGTTTGTTTGCGGGCAATGTGACAAGAAGTATTCTTTGAAAGGGAATCTGACAAAACATCAACAATTGGAGTGTAATAAGGATCCTCAATTCTTCTGCAGTATTTGTGTCTATAAAACAAAACGAAAGGAAGTCTAAAGTCGCACATGGCCTTGAAACATCATGTTTTCTGAACTTTTCAGTGTTTTACCTTTTTAAATTAGTTTACGTTTTTACGCTTTGCTGTTTTTTTATATTATAATTATTCAAGTAGATTTTGTTTTTAGTTCAAAGTTTAAATATTGTATCATTTGTTTCGGCAAAGAATTAACAAATTTCAACTAATTTCAATTGTTATAATTTTTTTCATTATAACTTGACGGAATTTTTAAATATTATGTTATATATTTTCTTTTTGTCTGCCTCTTTTATAATTACTATTTAAGGAGATTCCGTTTTGTAAATTATGATTTAAATATTACATGTATTTCGTTATGTTATAAGTAAATATATATAATTTACATGTGTTTATGCAAAGCATTGTAAATAATTTTAAACACTCATGATGATAACAGTTGTGTACAATAAATATTTTCAAGGATGTAACATTGTAGTTATTCTTTCAGTTTGATTTTATTCACTCAAGACCTGTTCAACCTAATGGCTTTATCTTCAAGACGGACTTTTATAGGCCTATTTGGTAGGCCTTTAGGCTAATTGGTATTTGCTATTAAATTATTTTTAAAATTTGTATAACTTTATATAATTTAAAATGTATTTCATTCAACCAAATATTTTAATAAATACACCAAAGAATATTTACGCACTCCAGTTCCAATAATTTGTAAACTTCTATTTTTTTTACTTTTGAGTTATTCCTCCCAAAATATTTTTTTACACACGTTTAAATTTCTCATCCGACTTTTACATTCAATTTCTAATTTGTGTATTATTAACATTTTTAGGTCCACCAATGCCCTTCTCCGTTGTCATTGAGAACGAACAAAAGAAATTCGTCTGTGGTCAATGTGGAAGAAAATATTCATCGAAGGGAAGTCTTACCAAACACCAACAAAGAGAATGCAATCAGGAACCTAAATACCATTGTACTCATTGTTCGTACAAAGCAAAACAAAAAGGTCATCTGAAAACACATATGGCTATAAAACATTCAGTGCAATGTTTACTATAAGCTTTTAACATAAAGTTTTAAGGGGCGTCACTTTATTGTTTAATCTCCCATAATATTAGCTTTGTTTTTGACAGAAGTGTTTTAGGTTAAAAGTACAATAGTCATTTTAGAATGCTGTGTTAACGTATTCTTGAAGTAAATAGTTTCAAACAAATGATTACCGTTTTTAACTAACCTGTCGCATACAAGAAATAACTTATTACGAGAATTGATCACCGCAGAAAAAGTTGCTCAGAACATGGTGTTGTAGTTTAGGATGCTCTTTTTTATGTAGAAAATAAAAAGTCGTTATCAATGTTCTGAAAGTTTGTCTGGAGGTTTGTATAACCAGGGTTTTCCAAACATCATACACCAATATTAGGAAAAAAATTGTTAAAGTTGGTCAAAAATAGGCTATTTTAAAATTGTGCTATATTACACTTCATATTAGGCCTTTTTCGTGTATAAGCAACATACAACCACTCCTATCATATAAATCCACATTTAAACGTTTTAGTTCATAAACGGCGTCAGAAACATGTTTTGCCACTGTTTGAGTTGGAATATCGCTACTACCATTTCTCTTGACTGGAAAGGTCGTCGGCAAGCGCGACTTTTCAAAGAACTGAGCCAGACAAGGCAACCCTACCAGAGCCGATGTTTTTGAAACAGAAGATAAACTTGGCAATTTCCATCTATCTCTCACCCACCGAGCACCTTGAGAGAGAAATAACACTTACTCCGCTATTTCAGTGGTAAAGATAAGTTCTTGCTTGGTTGACTAATCCTCTTAAGCCCTGGGATATTTTAAATATACCTAGTATAAAAGAAACGCTGCAGGTCTACATCTGACGTTTAATACGAATTGAAAAGTTGGTAATTGACACCATTTGGAAGGTGTCGATATTTTTTTGATAACTTTTAATGTGGTAGTCAGATGTACGAGTATTCTAAGTAAAGTCCGGTTATCCGTGTTTCAAAAAAATCTTTACTTGTTAAAGCAACTTATAAAGTAAGTGATGTTTATAATTTTCCCGAACATAAATCTAAATATTATCGAGGAAGTTTTCTATCGTTAGGGAACATTACGACGTTTCGGGATCTCATACCTAGGTGTAAAGTAACCAAATTCATAGAAAATTAGCTATCATATAGCAATCAGCGTCAGCTGGTCAGTCAATCACAACCAATCAACAAGTGTGTTTATTTTACAAAACAAATAAAATCTCCAAAAGCTAGCCTAGAAAGCAGTACAACCTGCACGAAGCGCAAAGAAACAAACAGCAAACAGATCAAATAAACACGTATACTCGTACCACCGATGATTGGCTCGCTAGCTGGGAGCAGTGGACAACCAATCATAGGCGAGTATTATACTAACAAGCTGTAGCTGATAAACAAAAAATCTTACTCATGCAAAGCCAATGGAGGCTTATTTCTCTGATTTTGTTCTCTATGGTCCGTTTTAAGTCCTTAATACCACTTAAGGAGTTGTTAGTGATATTTCTAAATGAAAGGATAAATTATTATTACGCTTAAGTTTTTCTTGCTTAAAATTTTCCAAATAGAATGTAGCTTCCCCTCAAAAACTATCAATCTGATTTATATCATTATATGATTAGTTCAAAAAGAATACAAGCTGAACAAAAACAATCCGAATTAATATCCTCATGGATCTCATCGTAAGTTCGATGTATCATATTTTTCTTCTTTTGCTAAAACCCGCGTTCTGTTCAAGGTTCACCAGTAGCGTACCAAATTCTCGAAGACTTCGGCAAGAAGTACTACCTCTGTGTACAGTGTGGGAGGAAATACGAACTGCTGGGGAGTCTGAAGAAACATCAACGTCTGGAGTGCCTCAAGGATCCGAAGTTCACCTGTCCTCTTTGTCCTTTCAAAGCTAAACAGAAAGGAAGCCTGAAACGTCATCTTGTCTTGATTCATAGACAAAACGTTTGAAGCGAAGGAAGATGTTAATAAACATAATCGTAAGCATGAGTGGTTTCTTTTTATTCACCGCACGGTTTCACTGTGTTTTCTTATACACTAAATCACTATTTGAGATGCCGACCACTCTTATGAGGGTATTTTAAGGCAAATATGTGGTGAAGGATGAGTGTGATGAGTGGTAGTAATGAGTTATGAGGTGTAGCCTTGTTACAAACTAAGGCCGACTCTTCCTTGAATGGGTAATTAATTAATAGCCCAATTACCAATGGAAATACAAGGACCAACGGCTTAACGTGACTTCCGAACCACGCAGGTGATGGTCTGATACGTCTAAACGATGGTGGGAGTTGATGCGGGTATCATCAGATTATCACTGAGACTATCTGAGCCGCTTTAGACCTATATCATCCTCAAAACCTGACCTCCATGAAGCTGGATTACAGGACCACGCCACGAGTCCCAGTCAAATTATAAGTAATTCTCTAAGGCCTAGGCAAACGGCCCATTGCATTTTAAATGGTGGTGTGTTTTGTTGACCTGATTTTCTTTAATGATTATGATGTTTATCCTCAACTCTTGAAAACTACCCATTCGATCTTCACTCTTCTCAGGCCTTCTAATGCAAATACCAAATCTACAACCACAAAACTTCATAATCTTTTGATAATCAGTATCGTTTGGAGTTAACATTTCAATCCGTATGCAATAACCCTTTGATGCCTCAAGGTACTTTACTTAATTGACTTTGAATGCATTATGCATTATAATTTGTGTGGTATGTTTACTTAATCTTAAAGTACTTTTGGGTATGATACCAAAACGATTCCTTTTTGAGTGGAGCTTCTATAACGGAAGTACTAAAAGATCTTACTCATAATTTGAGGACGATTTGTCTAGCTTACTTAAATAGTCAAAGCTAGGACAACAAAGTCCTCTCTTCCACTCAACCTTTACCTAGCGTTACTGCAAAGGCTCTTTACAAGGGTGACAGTGGGGATCGATCCCGTGCCAGCGGAGTGATGAGTTCGGTTCCAACCCTCCACTAAACCACTTTTTGGGATGACCTCTCTCATGAGGGTATATTAAGGCAAAATACACTGATCCACTAATTTATTAATGTTATGACTAATCATCAGTTAGTTCATAATCAACCACAACCCATCATCTCGCATGTTCCAGGCGACTTCCTCCCTATCAAGAAGAGACAGAAGATGTACCCCTGTACTCAATGTGGGAAACAGTACGAAGTGAAGGGAAGTTTAACAAAACATCAACAGTTTGAATGCAACAAAGTCCCACAGTTTCCTTGTCCAATGTGTTCCTACAGAGCAACGCAGAAAGGAAGCCTCAAGAGACATCTGGTGATGATTCACAATGGAAATGTTGTTGGAAAATAGTCTGATCAGATGCAGAGAGTTTATGACTGTGTGGTTTAGAACAATAGTTTTATTTTTAAATAAAAATTGTTTTTAAAAACATTTGGTTCGTTTTTTTCTTACAATAGATTAAAATCTTATATTTTCCTTAAACCTATATTGCAAGCTGATGTCGATGTTCTACTATCGACACTATAATTGCAGAAAAGTGTTACTTTTCACCTGCAATTCCACTTTTGACGTTACCGTAAGTAAAATTTCATTATGCTAAAGATAAACCCGTTTAAATAGTTACACCTGCATACTCAAGTTGTTTAAAAAGAACAAATCAGCTGATTTTATTTTGACTTGTGATATACTTTACATACTCGTATATTGATGAAAACATTTCGAAGTATCTCGAAAGGCTAGCTGCAGCTAGTTCATATTGATTAAACCTTCAATGTAAAAGTAATTATAAAATATGCAAACTTAAATTGTATATTTATTAGTTTTAAAGAAATTGTTAACCATGATTTTTACCACAAACCTCTTAAATACCTCTCGATCAATTCCCTGATATAATTATAAATCCTGAACGCAGCCGGAGTCTTCAGATGTCGGTGAAGAACTGTCGGAATCCCTCTGTTCGGGGAAAAAGGGACAAAGTCGCCTCTGGTAGCCCCTCGAGTTTGGCAGCTGACCCTGGCAGCTGAGCGTTTTTGCTGTCTTGCCGGACTGTCATGGCGGTGACCAGTGTTTGTAAACAGGCCTTGCCGACCACTTGTTGTGGGGGAGGACGTGTAAGTAACAAAGTAATCAGGTCAACCCTTAGTTAGTGAGAGATAGCTAGCAGAGCCTAGGCTAGCCTGCATGGGCTAAAGGTGTTAGTCCTAGGTCTGCTGGGTTCCAAGCAGTGGTCCTACTATGTAAGGTTTGCCAAACATAGAGCCTGCTCTACCTTAATCGGGCTTAGGCCTGTCTAAAGCTAGTCAGAGGTCGCCTCAATGTAGGCCTAAGCGAATTTTTACCCCTCGGCGAAATAAGAGCATTACAACTCCTGCTTTGGTTTCAGGTCCATCCATGTCCTACTCTGTCGTAGAGCAAGCCGGAGTTAAGGTCTTCATGTGTGAGCAATGTGGCAGAATGTACAAAATCAAGGGGAACCTGACCAAGCATCAACGACTGGAGTGTTCCAAAGAGCCTCAGTTTCCCTGTTCCTTGTGTCCTTACAAAGCAAAGCAAAAGGGAACATTGAAAACCCACTTGGCGCTAATCCACGGCGGTAAAAACTTGATATGATGGACAAACTGTAATGTTAAATATAAATAGTTTAATACAATTGTTTGTCATTTGAGCCCTTCTGTGAGAATCCGAGACTTTAAAGCTTTGATTTTTTATGGAAATGGTATCCTGACACAGCTCCTAAAACAAAACCTAAACGTAAGCCTGCACCAAGTAACTAACTGTTTACTGACAATTTCAAGATCGGGAGTTGTAAAGGACAGCTGATTGTGGAAGATTTGGTAAAAGTACAGACGCAGGACCTTCAATTGGCGTACACCAAATGAACCAATGTGCACAAAAAGATGGCCAGAGGTAGTTGTCATCCGAAAGTTATCTAGTGTTGAAATATATATGAAGCCACACCACCTAACTGGTATCAAATGAGTGAGAGGAAAGAACCCAAAATAGTTTATGCACTGATACTTTACAATCAGCTGCTTATACAAAACTAACTTTTGCAGAATTGTTTATACTCTGTGTGAATTTTGGAAACGGTTAAAAGTCAGGAATGATCAATGCAATTAAACGTTTGGCTCTCAGTGAAATATTTTATTGCCAACATTCAGTCACACTTATTTATGTATGTTTTAAATTATTTGCACTTGTTAGAGTAAAGTTCGATTTAAATGTATAGTAGTTTGTATTAAACACAAAGCTACAATTGTTCTAGAGAGTCTTTCTCAAAAGGCAAGTTCACTCCCTTCCCCTATACTCCTTGCGGGAGCTACAGGAGGAACCAATCAGCGTCAGCTTTCGCAGTCTGTAAATAGTTTTTCACATGACTCAGTCTTATCGTTTCGGTCAAAGACGTAGATGCCAAGTATAAAGTAAGGAAGTAAGTTTCTCTTTTGGGTCGCAGAATATTTTGGTTGATTCCAAAGCTTTTTCACTGTACACCCCGAAAATGGCACTAGCTCTTTTAAATTAGTTGTATGTTCACTTGTGCCTAGATAATTCAACTTCTTAAATCAAGATAATTGATAAAAACACTATTACTCCTGAAGTTCACAACCTAACTCTGATTCTTATATGATAACAGGTCAGCGGGAGAGGTTTTCTTGTGACGTCTGCAACAAGAACTACAAGTGGAAACATGACCTTGTTTATCACAAACGTTACGGATGTGGAAAGCCTCCTCAGGCAGGAGTTCATTTCGTCAACAGATTACCAAATTCGTTCAAAATGGCCATATACCCAAGGCATTCAAAGCTCGTCTGAAAGCTATTTTGATATCTCAAGCATTCTATAACACAGACGAGTTCTTGGCATTTAATTGGGAGACACTGCATTAACTAGGGTCTAGAGTGGTATGATTCGAATGAATGGGAGAGAGTGAATGCAACAAATCTGTATGTTTGAATGTGTTTTCGATGTAAGAATGAGTGGAAAATTTTAGCTATAAATCTGACGATTGCTATGCATTTATTGTAAATGTTCACGCAATAAAACATATTTATTATTATTATTATTTATTATTATGTGGTGAAAAAGAATGTTCTGACTTCGCTGTGGAGTCATCCTCAGTAGCTGGTTGACTGCTCTCGGCTACTGAGGATGATTCTCCACAACGAGGTCGAAACGTTCAGGAGTATTTATATTTCAACTATGGACTCGGTGTAAATTGGAAGCCTTAGATTTTAGTGATAACAACGGCCGCGAAAGCTTAAGAGTTAAGACATCATGTGTATTCAATTTTTAATCAATTTTACTTTAATGCTATTGTTGGAAATCACAAAATAAATGTAATGTAACCGCTGATTATTTTGTTATCCATTAAATTCCACTGGGCGAAACTTTAATCGACTAATTGACTAGGATCTAGAGTTGTACAAATAATTTGAATGAAAGAGAGTGACAGTGTTAAACCCGTATGTTCACTGTAAGTTTGCCATAATTTTATTGTAAACATATTTACGCAGTAAAACGTTTGTTCACTTCCTCACAATAAAGCTAACAAGAAACAAAGATTTGGTCTGAAATTAAGATAGTTTTTAAGAAATAAATTCTTACATTGGTGTATTTAATGTAGGGTATCTAACCACGTCACTACAATATTACGAGTACTTTGTTATAATTCAACCTTTTCATTAAAAGTTAAGTAGAATTTAAGGACACGTTTATTTATGAGATAACTATATTTTAGCATTGTGGTTAAGAGGAAGAGAGGACTTCCTCCAATAAAACAACAATGACTCTGGACGGGGGGGAGGTGGAGGGCAGTGCTGCTATTGCGGAGGCCTTTGCCCAGTACTTCAAGTCTGTGTACGATGCATCCGCTCTTGATTGTGATCAGCTGGCTGCACAAGCGCTCGCCTCACCTGTCCACTCCGGCATTCCTTGCCTCTCCTTCCATCCCGTCACTGACATTGAGATTTTGCAAGCATTAAAAAAGCTCAAATCAAAACGATCGTTTGGCCCTGATGGCTTGCCCTCCTTTTTGTTTAAAGGTTGTTCAGAATTTTTAGTTAAACCTCTGAAGCATTTATTTAACATTTCATTGCAATTTAACTCTTTTCCTGATTGCTGGAAATTAACCAAGGTTATTCCTATTTTTAAGAAAGGTTCAAAAAATGACATTAAAAACTACAGACCTGTTGCTATTTTGTCTACGCCAGCAAAGCTATTTGAATCAATTTTATTTAATAGAATTTTTACTCATGTTAAGAATTACGTTACACCTCATCAACATGGTTTTTTTTCAGGAAGGTCGATAAACACAAACCTTTTATGTTTTACGGATTTTTGCTCGACTGTTTTGGACAGGGGAGGGCAAGTCGATGTAGTTTATACAGATTTTTCTAAAGCATTCGATAAAGTCAATCATTCGGTACTTTTGAAGAAATTGAATTATTTCGGACTTTCGGATGCTGGAATCAAGCTTTTCTCTTCCTATCTTTATAATAGAAAGCAAATAGTACATTTTAATGGGCATTGTTCTAATGAATTTGGTGTTCAATCTGGTGTACCACAAGGCTCGAATCTTGGTCCTTTACTATTTATTTTATTTATAAATGACATTGTAAATTGTGTTAAGCACAGTAAAGTCTTGTTGTATGCTGATGACATGAAAATATTTCGAGAAATAAAATGCTTGAATGACTGTAAGCTACTCCAAGAAGACCTGGACCGATTAGTAGAGTGGAGTCATACTGGTTTAAAGTTTAATGCTGATAAATGTGTTGTAGTGAGATATACCAGAAAGACGCAAAACTTTACCCTGTATAACTACAAAATAGATGAAGTTTTTGACAGTAAAATCTAAGTTTAAAGATTTAGGTATACTTTTTGATGAGAAGTTCTTATTTTCTTTTCATATAATCGAAACTTGTAAGTCTGCCTATAGAACAATAGGATTTTTAAGGAGAACAGGTGGCTTTTTTAAAAATATTTATACATTCAAGTTGGTTTATTTTTCCTTAATAAGATCAAAACTTGAGTTTGGTTTCATCATCTGGCATCCGTTTCAATCTTATTTAATTGAATTGATAGAACAATTACAAATTAAGTTTTTAAGATTTTTATATTTCAAAGCATTTGGAATTTTTACTTACCTTGTTCCCTATACTGAATTATTGGCTTTATTTGAAATTAAAAGTTTGCGTCACCGTAGATCGGTGGGATTGTTATGTTTTTTAAGAAAAATAATAACTGGGGAGGTTGATTGTAGTGACATGCTTACAAGGCTCAACTTTTTGATTCCCCGGCCTTCGTCCAGAGTCAGAGTTCTTTTTACTCCTCATTTTTCTCTTTCTGCTTTGGGTGCGAATTCACCAATTAACGTAATGATGCACTTATATAATGCTCTGCCTCAAGATGTGGATGTATTTCAGTCATCAACCTTGATACATTTTAGAAGGATGGTTGCTAACTGTTTACTTTGTTCATGATTTGCTTACTTTCACTTCAATTGCATATTGTTTATTTATTTGTTCTCTATATTTATTGTTTGTTAAATTGTATTTATTGTCTAAATTTAGTGTCATGAGTAAATTATTGATGTAGAGTAAATGTCCTGTTGTCTATTTATAACTGCTAACTCTTTGTAATATTAATTTATAGTTAATATATCCTCATATCCGCTGTTAATTAATAATTATACAATAATTAGTGTGCATGTCAATTTAAAGTGAAAGTGCATGAAGAAAGACTACTTGCTTGCTGGTTCCAAATATATTTGTATTATAATGCTACAATGTAATTGGATTTTTAATCTGTATTGTAAGCATGTAAAATAAAATAAATAAATAAATAAAGACTTCGCCACCAATATAGACGCTTTTCATTTCACTTCAAACATTAAATGTATTGATTTTTACGTATTTAATAACGTGTTGCTCATCTAAAAAAAACTGGCCAGCGCAACTTGTTTCCTCATTTTAAGTGACCCAATATATGATCTAGCCTCTGTTAAAGTTGTTCACAGTACTAACCTTTCTAATATTTACTCACAGTTGCAGAGAGAAAGTTCGCCTGCCCCTGCGGGAAAGCTTACAAGAGGAAGAACCATCTAAAGGATCATCAACGTTTCGAATGCGGAAAAGATCCTCAGTTTTTTTGTCTTTATTGTCCATACAAAGCTAGACAGAAGAGCACCCTTAAGACGCATGTAGCGCTCAAACACTTTCAATGTTCTTAGACATTAGAGTAGTCTGGTTAATCAGAGGTTTACAAACATATTATGTGTTGTGTGTTTGAGTTGTTCACTGTATTTGTAATTGTTTACAAAATTTTATGGGTTTACTTACAAAGTAATGTTAACAGTGACTCTTTTGTACATTTATTTCCTGATTCTTTAGAAGATATTCTTGTATTTACTGTATTTAGAGTTGACTCTTCGACGTAAATATGACTATATAGGTAGCTTCTGAAAGGCCGTACTGCTTTTAAACATTTATATAATCTTTTTTCCATATTTTGATGTTAATTTAAACACAAGATGCTATAACACATTTCACCTTTTACAATTAATTTATTATAAGACAGAGCTATTTAGTTAACAATCAGTTAGTTAAGTTGTACCCCTAAGATTTCTTATGGGGTTTTTTTACCCTCAACTGTTATTTAGAAGATACTCAGTTTATATTGAATAATATAGCCTGTACGAATTGATCTAGGAAGTATGGACTGCCTAGTCAAATTCAGTCCATGATAATTTTTATTTCGACATAACGTGTAATTATCGCGTACATACATTTCTCAATAAAACACATAACGCTATCTATTAGCGTTCACACTTACTTTTAAAAGAACTACAGTTCACTTAACAAATTTACTTAAACTGTTTTCTTAAGATAGGTTGCATCACTGCGACCCGTTAGAAATACATGGGGTAATTTTAACTGTTCAAACTATTACATTTATCTTGGACTAAATTTGACTAGGCTCTTCAACGGTTTAATGATTCACTGTCCAAGCTTTGATTAAAAAATTCTTTTATTCTAACAAAAGACAAATAAGGGTAATGTGGAACCTTGAACTATCATCCTTCCAAAGCTGTAGCAGTATTAAACAACATAAATTGTAGATATTCTTTATTTTGTAACCGATAATATAGCATTATTATTAAACCAGTCGTAGGTCTTTATTATTGCCCTGCTGTTCTATAGAGCCCGAGTTCGATCTACAATAGTTTAAGTTATACAACAAATAATCTATCATCTCGCAAGGCTTTGTTATTTTATGTGTGAACTTAATGTAAACTGCTTCAATAGGGTCTAGTTCGACATATGCACAAAAGTGGAAAGAACGAGTAACGAATTTCAACAGATGTCAGTTTATTGTTAATTATATTGAATAAATCAACAAAACTAGTTAATCAATCCTTATGATATTACCTGAAGAAAAATCACACAATTTATTAGCTCAATAACGTATATTTTTAACTTATAGCGGATCCGTGGCGTATTTGGTATCGCGCGCGACTTCGGAGTTCATCACTCTGGTGGCGCGGGTTCGATCCCCGCAGTCACCACTTACAATTTGTAATACGATGACGCTAGGTAAAGGTCGAGGTTGAGTGGTAGAGAGGACTTTGTAGTCCTAACTTCGCCTCGTTAAACAAGACAAACTTGTTTTTATATTTTTAACTAATAAACCACATGTAATAACAAAATGCATCATTGTGACAGGTATAGTCTGGTCGCAGTTCGTGCAGAAGCTAACTGATGGCAACATTCGCTATGGTTGCGCCATGTGCCGTCGCCTCTACAAGCAGCGCGGCCACCTCAACCATCACCAGCGCTTCGAGTGTAACCGAGACCCCCAGTTCCATTGTCCTTATTGTCCTTATAAAGCGAAACAGAAAAGTAATTTAAAGTCTCATCTAATTGGGAAACACAGAGACGCTAACTTATGTTCCTTGCAAGCCTTACTCAACTCGTAGATATTAGTGACAAAGCCAGTATATCTGTCGTAGTTAACCAGCCAAGACGCTATTTTACTTTTATAAACTTGAAGACAATCTCGTGTGAATTATTAAGTATCGCTTTATGATAGCATCGCTGCATTAAATTATATTAGATAAGATTATTTAACTATTTATTAAATTATGTTAATAGATTTACTTATTAAATTATATTAAAGGGAATACATTCAACCTGACAAACTATCCATGGTGTCATTAACAATTTTAAATATACTAAAAAATCACGTCGTCTTAAATTTTAAAATTTCTCAGGTGATATTCTATCGTCCTAAAATTGTCGTAGTATTTGTGAGTCGTATTAAAACATAATAATAATTGTGAAAGTATTCTCAAAGCTAGAAACCTGTTTTTAGCTACAGCACGCACTGTTGTGTTAAAATAAAAACACATGTACAATACTCATAACGTATCATATAACCTGATTTTTTATTTATAAGGGATGCTAGTTGTGTTATGGTCTGTTACATTTCCTTGCTGTTTGTTAAGTCTAAATAAAGTTTACGCTTGTTAAATTAATAGTGCGTCTCAATTCCCTACGGTTCTTAGCTCTTAACTTATGTTTTAAGATATCTTGGTAGTTTAGTACATATTCAGCATATTTTTACAGACAATAAATTCCGTTGAACCAACGCAACACATAGTGTTTAACATTAACACCACTAATTCATGACTTTTCTATTGTTCCAGGTTACCGCATAGTCTTCGATCCCCGCACCTCAGAAAGACACTTTGTCTGTGACACTTGTAATAAGGCTTACAAACGAAAGTCTCATTTGACTGCTCATCAACGTTATCAATGTCAGACTGAACCAAAGTTTCCTTGTAGCTTCTGTAACTATAGAGGAAAGATGAAGAGTTGGCTGAAGAGACACATGTACACCCGACATCCGAAGGAATTTTCCAAAAGAAAACATTTATTTAACTGATGGTATCACAGGACACAATAAACTAACCAAGATAGTAAATTTGACTCGTTTGTTGAATTATTTTGTGCCTTCAAACATTGTTTTTCTTTGAAACTATTAATAAATCCTTCCAGTAATGTATTTATGTGTGCCTTTTTTCCTCCTGTTTTGGTGAGTTGAGTTTAAACATGAGGTTTAAATATTATTGGGACTGACTTCCCACTTATAGGTATTAGCTACGTGGATTGCAGTTCGATAACATTTTAGTAAATTTGAATAGGTGCTGACAAAAGAATTTAGTTTACATTAAAACAATGAATTACGCCAATTTGTTATACGTTTCATACTAATGGTCGGTTCTTGTAAATGTCTTGAGGCTTAAAAATTGTTTTATTGCTTTTCCAGATCTGTAAAAGTATTTTGTGTACTAAATTGCAGCAAAGCATGGTAGTGAAAGCTAATATATCCATACGCCAATTTATACCAATAATAAATTCCATTGAACCAACCTAACACATAATGTTTAAAATTATCCACCACCAATTCATCACTTGTCTATTGTTCCAGGCTTCTCAATAGTTCTCGATCCTCACACTTCAGAAAGGCGCTTTGTCTGTGACACTTGTAATAAGTCTTACAAACATAAGTCTCATTTGACTGCTCATCAACGTTATCAATGCCAGACTGAACCAAAGTTTTCTTGTAGTTTCTGTAACTATAGAGGAAAGATGAAGAGTTGGCTGAAGAGCCACATGTACACCCAACATCCGAAGGAATTTTCCAAAAGAAAACATTTGTTTAACTGATGATATTACAGGACACAATAAACTAATCAAGATAGTACATTTGACTTGTGTTTAGAATTATTTTGTGCCTTCAAACATTTTTTTTCTTTGAAACTATAGTGATGGTTTATTAATTTTACTAATAATTTGATTTTTAGTTTTTGTTGACAAACAATTTTAAGGCTTTATTTTTTGTACGCACACCCGAAGATGGAGTCATCTCCGAAACCGGTAGTGTGAATAAAATGTTAATATAACAAAGGGTATATTAACATTACTAATAACTGATTTACTCCTTTGTTTATATAAATCACGATATATATAACACATCGTTTTGTTTAGCTCCAGAGACGCGTTTCCCCTGTCCAAAGTGTGAAAGAAGTTACAAGAACGTGAAGAACCTCTTGTATCATATGAAGTGGGAATGTGGCAAACTCCCTACTCTCCAGTGCCCGTCGTGTTCCTGGCGAACCAAGCACAAGAATTCCTTGAAGAGACACATGGCGACACAACACAACCAGGTGCTCCATGTGTTACCTGGTTGACGGTCGAGGAGAGAGTGAGCTCTTCAGGCTTCTCTTTCAGGTGGTTTTGTGGTTCCCCCTCCACGATGTTTCATCCTTCTCCCTCCACGAGGCTTCTTGCTCAAGACATATTGATTTAGACAACTTGCAAGACTGAATTACGGCTGAACATTTTAGTTCAGCTAGTGTAAAATGCATATTTGTTCTTAATCATTATAAAAATGGTACTTTGTTTAGTTAAATAAATCATTGTTTGTTCTATCTTAAAATATAAGAATGATTAGTTCACCCTTAATGTTCACCTAGTTTACTTTCTGAAAGAGCTTTACCTTTTGAAGTAAAATAAGCTCAATACAAACGGATTACTTTTTTCCACCACAATAACGTTTACTAGGCCTACTCCAACTATAAATATCTGATTGTCTTAACTATTCGATAGCAAAGGAGTACGTAAAACGTCTTAACACAAAAGACAGTGTGTTGTTTTCGTACGTAACTTAGTTCATATAACAAACCTTTACATTATTTCCTTCTGGTCTATAAGCAAGAGAACCTGACCCTTTATCTGCGACATAGTATGGGGAAATGCATCTGACGGTAGTTCCTTTGCCTTAGGCTTTGAACAACTTCATCTAATAGAAGAAGTTATTAGTTGAATTTGATGCAAATCAGTTGGAAATGCCGTACGCCCTCTAACCTTTGACTTATTGTCTCAATCAGAACGAAAATATACTAATAATGTTTTTGGGGAAAAGTGTATTATGAGCTTTTAATTATTCTAGTCAGTGTCAATATTCGCTATAACACTACGATATATAACATATTGTTTTGTCTCCAGCTCCAGACATGCACTTCCCTTGTCAAAACTGTAAAAGAAGTTACAAGTACAAGCAGAACCTCAAGTATCATATTAAGTGGGAGTGCGGAAAACTTCCTACTTTCCAGTGCCCGTCGTGTTCCTGGCGAGCCAAGCACAAGAGTTCCTTGAAGAGACACATGGCGACACAACACAACCAGGTGTTCGTGTAGTCTGCAGTGTCCAGTGTTACCTACTTGACGGTCGAGGAGAGAGTGGCTGTTGGCTTCTCTTTCAGGCGGGTTTCTGCTTCCCCATCCACGATTTTTCGATCTTCTCCTTCCACGAGGCTTCTTGCTTACTACTTCAAGAGGTTCCGTTCTCCCTTCCCCTTGATATATTTTGTTCTTCTCCTTTCACTAGGGTTCTTGCTTCCTCCTCCACGCGGTTTCTTATTTCCAACAAGATCTCTTTGCCTTTTCCCTCCTCAAGCCCTCCCATAACTATTTTGTTTGCTATCACCACCACTAGATCTCCCACTCCTATTATTACTAAAACGGCTAAAAAGTCTAACCGTAACACCTTTTTGCTTACCTACATGCTTACCGCAACCTTCTATTCAAATTAGTAATCAAGTGATATTGATTTAGAAAACATGCAAGACTGGAATACTGTTGAACCTTTTAGTTCAGCTTAGTGTAAAATGTATATGTGTTTTTAATTAATATATAAATGGTATTTTGTTAAATTAAATAAAAAATTATTTATTCTAACATCAAAAGCTAAGAATCATTCTTTCACCCTTAATAGTCACCTAGTTTAACTCTCTGAAAGAGCTTTACTATTTTGAACTAAAATAAGCTCAATACAAAAAGGATTCCTTTTTTCTACCACACGAACGTTTACTGGGCTCAATACGAATATGAATTTCTCATTGTCATTGCTATTTAATAAAAAATAAATAGGTATAACGTCTTAACTTTAGACAGTGTGTTGCTTTCGTTACTTAGGTAATTAAAACAAACCTTTACATAATTTTCCCTTCGAATAGTATTCACCATGCACACGTTTCAAATTTACTAAACCTCTCACTACTGTTTGCAGTTCACGAGGAAAACTCTGAGAAGGCGTTTCGATGTACGACCTGCTCCAGATCGTATAAACACAAGAATCATCTCAACCAACACCTCAAATACGAGTGCAACAGAGAGCCCCAGTTCGAGTGTCATCTTTGTAGTTACAAGGCCCACCGCAAGAGTTCTCTCCAGTCACATTGTCTGTTCAAACACAAGATCAACTTGAGCCTTAATCTTGGCTAGGAGTGTCTTCTCTGTTTCTGCAATACGAGGTTCATAATATAGGTGTGAGGTATAGGAGCAAGATCTCAAGGCGTTGCATATAATATAATAAAATTACGAACCAAAATTGTTTTTTTATTGGCGCGCCTTTTTTCTGGACAAATTTATCCTCCTCCCTCTACGAGGTTTCTTTTTTCTGACTCCTTGAGACTTTTGCTTCCCCCTCCACAAGGTCACATCCTCCTCCCCTCCATTAAAGAAGAACATCCTTTAGTTGTAAATTTTACATTTTGTTCAATTAACTGTATTTTATGTTTAGTTAAAACCCTACAAATTTTACGAACAATAATAAAATCAGCAATATCGTTAAAACTTTAGTAAAAGCATTTCTACTCCATTTCCCCTTGTTATTTATTTATTTCACCCTAATCCTACATTTTAGTAACGTAAGCCTATCTGCTTTATGATTCTTGATGAAAATAATGCCATACCAAATCAAATCTCACGTAGTTTATAACTCCGAATAATAATAATACAAATAAGTTTAATTATTCGACCATATGCGTATAGTCTTTTTCCGCTCAAACAATGTTTCTTTTAGCGGACCCGTGGTGGGTTGGAAGCTGAGCTTATCCCTCCGCTGGCGCGGGTTCGATCTCTTTAGTCACCACTAACATTTGTGATCGTACGGTGACGCTAGGTAAAGGTCGAGGTAGTAGAGTGGTTAAACAAGACAAACTTAACCTTTTACCTTTTTATTATAGTTCCAACTGTGTCCTCACACAAAAATGGTTCCACAAAATTTCTTCTCTAAACCAACCTATAATTTTTCAGACGAACGCTTCGCCCGGTATGCTGAGGACGGGAAGGACAAGTATCTCCAGTACATAGAGAACGGAGAGGACCGCTTCCGGTGCAACTCTTGCAGAAAAGTCTACAAAAGAAGAACCGTCATAATCCGCCATCTCAGACACGAATGCGGACAGGAACCTAAGTTTCAGTGTGATCACTGTCCTTACAAGTCCAAGTGGAACTTCTCCTTGAAGACGCACTTGGCTTTGAAACATGGCTGCTAGTCGACCAAGATCAACTACTTGTGTATTTTTACTTGTTTTCATACACTTGAGTATAGACACGTATTTTAGTCATGTAAAAATGCCGAATTTTTGTAATAAAAAGGGCATTTCTTGTTGCAAGTTCAAGAGGTTCAATAAAGTTAAAACTAGAAAAGTGTGATTTATCTATCTTCTAAAGGTAATTTATCCTTATTTTAGGTCTCCAAAACTCACTTAGTTCAATAATCTAACTTTAAGGCTTTCGCGGCCGGTGTCGAAACATGTTAATGATTATCTTGAAATATTTAGATCTCGCTGTGAAGTACCATATTTTTAGTCAGTGATTGGCTGAAACAAAATTTCAAGAACTATTTCAAGGTAATTATTATGATGATTGACGCGATATGAACCACAAAAACTAGATTAAAGTTCAATAATGTTGTGTTGAAGGCCTTGTCGGATCTATTTAACCGAATAAAGGTTACATTCAAAAGGGAACTGTTGCTTCTTACACAGTTATTCCAAAGTTATTAAAGAAAACTGCACTAAATATTCTTTAGTATTGATGTTGTATTTCAATGTCGTTTTTAATAGAGAACTTACCAGTAACTATGGGGCTATGGAGCCTGTGCGGTGACCTTGTAGACGAAATAACCACCGACCGATGGCTGAGGTGGGGCTCGAACCTGCGAACGTTGGATCTGTAGTCTCGCGCGCTTCCGACTCAGCCACCACGCCGGCATTTATTCTTGAAAAGCTTTAAATATCCTCACCCCTTTAAAAATAAATTCTCGTTTTAAAAGAGTGGCTTTTAACAACGTGTAGCCTAAGTTACCCTTCTTCTAACCCCTTTTCTTGCTTAGGCCTAACATTGAACGAAGGAGAAGAACGGTTCGGCTGTACGAGATGTGGAAGATCATACAAACACAAATACAACTACAACAGACATCTCAGATACGAATGTACGCAGTCAAGGCTGTTTCCTTGTCAGCTGTGCGAGTACAAGGCAAACTACAAACAGCGATTGCTGACCCATATGGCCAACGTGCATTCCACGCTGCCCGGCTCTACGTAGCCGTACCTAGTGCACTGTAAAGGAACTGTTCTAAAGCCAATGCTATTGGTAAAATGTACAAGTTTACAATATTTATACACTGTAAATTGTTCAAAATTCTAATTCTATTCAGCTGTACATGAATGTTAAATGTTATTTGTTACGAAAATAAAGATTTGATACAGTTTGTTCCTGATAGTGATATTCCAGTTTGATATTATCAAGTGATTTTCCCTTAAATAGAACCAGTAGTTTTTATCAATCACCCACAGCATAACTACTTTTAAAAACAATATTAAATATATATTTGTGTGCATGGAAATACATGTTTGAACATTTTAACTAATTGGCTGTCGGTAGTCAATCAACCTTATAGTTTAAAGTTTGAATTTGTAGGTCAAAAAAGTTTTACAATTATGAGTCTTGATCGAAATTTTAATTAATCTTCATGATAGCTGAGAAATTCCTATCCCAAAGTCCCAAAACAAACCACAAAACCCCTCTCTCAACACTGGTGTACCACAGGGTTCAGCTCTTCTTCCTAACTATTCTCACCCCTTCTCTTTTACAGGCATGATGAAGAAGTTTCCTTGTGACACCTGCGGTAAGAGGTACAAGTGGAAAGGGGACTTGACACGACACAAGAGATATGAATGCGGTCAAGAACCGCAGTTTGGTTGTCCGCACTGCCCACACCGCAGCAAACACAAGCAGGATCTACGCACCCACATGGCGCTCAAGCATAGTGACTTTATACAGGGTGGGACACAGTGAGGAGGTTCTGCCGGATTTTCAGTAGGAGGTGCAGCTCGTGGGGAATCGAACCTTAAGGGACTTGTGAGGTATGAACGCGCACAGTACCAAGGATTATGTTATAACACATAGATATCGCATGGATGCCGAATGGCTGAGGCAGTCCGAGCACAGATAGCCGCAAGGGAATTTTTTAAACGTGTCAAGTAGAACCACTGATGCACGTGCAGATTAAATCGGGGAAAGAAAGATGGCGAGAGATGGCAGCGCTATCTGTGCTTGGTCTGCCGCAACTATGCTGATTTTCCTGCCTTAGTCATTCGGCATCCATGTGCTGTCTTCCTATCATAACATAATCTGTGTGGTACTGAGTCCCAACTTTGAGTTTGATCCCAACGATTCTCAAGGATTAATAGTCATTTTGTTGGTTTTTCACCTCCTTTGGTTTTCGCTTGCTGTTTTGATTTTTTTTTAGTTTATGATTTGTTTGATTCGAGTGTATGTGTTTTCACCCTTTAATTTCTCGTTTGTGATTAGTTAATTTTCACTTGTTTCCACGTGAACAATTTTTCAAGTCATTCCAACCAATGTTTAGTTCCCTAAGATCTCATTGTGACTACCTCAAGAATATACCATTGTTTTGTTTTTACATTCATCTACGATGCCATTGTTTTGTGATTTATATGTTTAATAAATTTAGTGTGTTGTAGTTTTGATTGGTTTGTTTTGATATGTCCCTGAAGTTCATAATAATGTGCAAGTAAAAAGTTGTCGAACCTGGTTCCATCCTCCTTGATGGTTACAATCCAAAATTCCTAAGGAAAATCAGTGGATGATAACATCTATATACAGGTTATGTTACTTTTTATAAACCTTATTTTGGTTACCATACCAATGAGCTGCATTGTAGAGGAATAATAATAAATGGAAGAATTATTATTCACTATCATTACTTTGTATTCTTTTTTTAAGCCCAAACAACCGGTAGATACTATTAGTAACAGTGTGTTTGTGACGTATAACACCGCGGTTAAACGCAGAGAAAAACGAGGGTCAAATGACCAATCGGACCAATTAGCGAGTGGCGGCCAATTAGCCAATGAGAATGGAGAAGTGACGTAGATCTGGGAACGAGGAAGAAGAAGAGCGTTTGGCGTCGGTCCAGCAGTAAGTCACCATTAACATTTAGTAAAATCCACAGGGTCTTAGACATGGTTTCCCTGTTTTTAATTTTGCTCAACATTATCATGCCGGAGTTTAAATACATAAACTGTAACTCACACAGGTAAAACGTGTTTGATTATTTACTCTAACTACTAAACTAATTCAGGCTTCTTCTAAGTTGACCACTGAGGCGCACCCTTAAAATCCAACACACCCTTTCTATAGTCTAATGCAACCTCTTTTACAACGTACCCTCTTCTGCCTCCAGAATTGAAGCAGAACGTGTGCTGCTTATGCGGCAAGAGTTACAAGCACGCCAAGCACCTGTCCAGGCACCTGAGATATGAATGCGGGCAAGAGCCGCAGTTTCCGTGCCCGCATTGCCCGTACCGCAGCAGGCACAAGCACGGTCTGAAGACGCATATGATTTTCAAGCATTCAAGCACTCAAGACTTACCAAGTAACTGGGCTTAGTGGTGTTTATGTTGTGTGTAATTTGACTGTACTGGGAAGTTTATGTTAAGTGATCAAGAAGAATTCATATTTTGTTTATGGTTGACTCTGATTTCTAAGAATCAGAACTCTGATCTAAATCTTTTGACTGATTTGTTATTCGTGGAAATTAATTAATTTAGCTACAAACCATGGACCTTTTCATAATACGGTGGTTGTTATGTATAATAAATATATTCTCAAAACACAGTTATTCCTTATATCCTTTGTAGTGTGTTTTTATGTCAACAAAGTGTAATTTACTTTCCAGTACTATCAATCAACGCCAAATATACAGGTCGTTTTAGCAACAATTGACACTTTTGCACTGTAAATCCTCTACCAGGTAGATACGTGCAATTTACAATCTGAAACCAGCATTTTCAATTATCAGGCCTTCCTTGAACTCGTATCACAGAAAACAGTCGTTCATTATTATGTTAGAAGAAACGGCTAGTTCAATCACCAGATCCATCATCCAAATCCATGCAGACAAATCATATCACCCCCCCGTCCTATTCGCCACGTTAGCCACTGTAATCTGTATTAATGGTAAAGTTTGTCTTGCTTAAAAGGGGCCAAATTAGGACTACAAAGTCCTCTCTAACACTCAACATCGACCTTTACCTAGCGTTACCGTACAGTGACATTACAAATGTAAGTGGTGACTGCGGGAATCGAATCCGCGCCGGTGGAGTGATAAGCTCGGGAGGCACGCACGATTCCAACCCGCCACGGGTCCACTTAACTCCATATTATAAGCCAAGCGCGGTGATGAGTTTGAAAATTAAACCTCTCAACACTTTTCTTGGGCCATCACATCTCTGTAGAGCCCCATTTTCTGCGCTTTGTAATCGTGTTGAAACGACGACAACACAAACGCTGCCTTTAATAAAAAAGACAACCGGCTTTTCGCCAGCCCGTACTGATCATGATTAACCAAGGACCGGAGAAGTGAACATAAAGGAAACTAAAGACCTTTGTAAAAACATATAGTGTGCCTTACTAATCATATAGTGAGTTGAAATAGCCCACTACATTTGAGCGAGATCCTCCAATATTCCTGAATCTTACGAATCCTCTCCAAGAGGTCCTTGAAACATCCGGAAAATTTACTAGAGCATTCTAACCTCAACTAAAAACATTTTCAGAACAATTTTTAAACTTCTTCATTCCATGAAACTCCAATCACACTAATCCTTATGTATCTAAACCACATCTTAAACTTTCTAGGTCCGTCACAGCAAGAAAAATCAACATCCAACACCTGCACCTGCGGGCGGAGCTACAAAAGCCGCAGCAACCTCACCCGACACAAAAAATTCGAGTGCGGAAAAGAAGCTCAGTTTTGTTGCACTCTTTGCCCTTACAAGGCAAAGTATAAGAATAATCTCCAGAGTCATATGGCTTTTAGACACACGAAACACGTAACACTTTGGGAATAAATGGAGGATTAATTTGTTTGGAGATTGAGTATTCATTTGCGTTCGCCTTGTGGTTCTTGATTTGGTTCCTTAAGTAAAACTGTTATGATGGATGTTATTGGTTCATAAATAGTCCAATCAGGCTGCGGAGTCGATGTCAAACTTGTTGAGAACCTATTATTATGTAAATATCTTGAAGTCTTGTGGTTTTGATGTATATGCAAATAATTTGACGGTGGCTCGCTATAAAACTGAGCATCATCATAATTTTTGGGTTTATTTGTTAGTCAACAATCCTGACTTCCTTCCATTCCGGTGGTAGCACAATCAGACAGAGCAGATGTGCAAAAGGATAATTAATCCTGCCCTCTTCCCTCACAATCTAACATCTCTATCCAACAAAGAACTCAAAAAACTTTTCTTCATTCCAGATCCAGCTCTACAAGAAGCACCCAAACTCCACATCTGTCATTGTGGTCGAAGCTACAAGAGCAGTAGCAACCTTGGTCGACACAGAAGATTCGAATGTGGCAAGGAAGCCCAGTTTTTCTGCAAATTTTGTCCCTTTAAGGCGAAGTTAAAAGATAACTTAAAGAAACACATGGCTTTGAAACATTTGGACTTTATGCTGCAAGGATCTCAGGGTGATTAGTGTTGTGAGGTATTTGTTTGGTGTTCTGTGGGTTTCTAGCTTATTGAAGTACATCTTGGTGTTGTTAGTGAGTTACTGGACGTTCCTTGTGTGATTGAGTATTATGATTAGTTCATTTATGTCATGCGAAGAGATTGTGCGCCTTTTGTACGAAAATTAGTTAATTGGTGAGTTTACTGTAAAACTGTATATTTTACTACATGCTTTTCTGTAAGACAATTTATGTGTATTATTTGTTGTTTTCTGTGAAAGTAAACTTATTAAAGTCACAGCGTACATTTTTGTTCTTATTTAGAGCCTCTTTTCCTTGCATACTGACATTATTTAAATTATTGTTCTAAGTCATTAACATTTTGATTCTGATGAAAAGACATGCAGATATAAATTGCGGTAAATCTAACTATCAGTACGAAAGATTAAAGGTTAGTTATTATAAAATATAATTAATCAATGTGCTGTGCAGAATTTTCTAACTCAGACACTAACAAATTCTTATCTCTCTTCAGGAGTCTCATCATTTCCGGAGATCACGGAACCACCCTCTCGGCTACGAGTCAGGAACTTCAACCCTCTCAACGACGAGACCCAAGACCTCCCGAAGCCTCCCTACTCCTACGCCCAGCTGATCTCGCAGGCCATCGCTTCCACGCGAGACCGTCAGATCACCCTGAACGGCATCTACTGCTTCATCAGCAAGAACTACCCCTACTATCACCTCGGTGATAAGGGATGGCAGAACTCCATCCGGCACAACCTTTCGCTGAACGGGTACTTCGTCAGGGTGCCCAAAGCGCTGTTGGAGGGGGGAAAGGGATCTTATTGGCGTCTGGATCCGCAGTTTGAGGCTAAAATGATCGGGAAGGCTTTTAAATCTAAGAAGAAATCGAGGAGGAGTGCCCCTGTTGAACAGTTGCCGTTGGGGCATTTGACCACTGATCAAATGGGGGAGTATTCTGATTGGAATTGAAGTAACAGATTCGATTTTGATTTGTTTTAAAATGTTATTCAACAAGATAATGTATGAATTAACTTGTTTATTGATTAATATAAAAGCCTTTAGATCTATGGTACCGTCATCAGATCTTACCGGAAAGAATACCTGCGGTTATTCACAATTCACAAGAAGTTCGTCAATGCCGTCTTAAAAGTTGGATTTCAAGAAATATACTGTTTTTTTCCTGAAAGGTTAAAAGGTCTTAAATGTGAAACACACCTTAACTTGAAGATGGTTGAACAATATACATTTCCTGTTTGGATATCATCGCACATAAATTCGTGTTTAATAGAACATTGTGGTTGGATCTTTTTAGTAATAGCTTCACGAGAAAACAATAAAATCATTAGTTACCGTTAGATTGGCGGTTTTTAGACCGAAAATTACAATTTTCCGATCCCAACTAGAAGCGCAGTATTTAGCGGATCCGTGGCGGATTGGTATCGCGCGCGACTCCGGAGCTCATCATTCTGGCGGCGCGGGTTCGATCCCAGCAGTCACCAATTACAATTTATAATGTGACTATACGATGACGCTCGGTAAAGGTCGAGATTGAGTGGTAGAGAGGACTTTGTAGTCCTTACTTCGCCTCGTTAAACAAGACAAACTTTACCTTTTCTTTACAGTACATGAATCCTTTCGTGATTGATTTCGGTTCGATCTGACGAGGTTAACTTAGCTCTTTAAAATTTCATCTAATAAATAACTACAAAATATTTATTTGTTGAATAAAAAAGAACTCACTAGGGTACACGTGCAATATTGAGGGTTCTTTAAGGTTTTCGATTCAAGTATTTAAGTATACGAAAGCAATGTTAGGTTTTACTTTGGTGCTCCAACGTGCCATATTTTATTCTTACAATGATACGTTTGGTATTTTCGAATTTATTCTTACTGTTATATTTGTTGTGTATTTGAATCCATTCTATCTTTTACAAGAATCAGCCTTTTTTGTTGTTGTTTTGAAAAATCTTGACCGTTGTGAAACGTTATACAAGGGTGTTTTAGGATCATATTCAACTCGTTCCTAGACAAAGGTTACTAACAGGTTCCAGTTTAAAACGGTTGTGTATTTTTCGTTGTTATTAGGTTTGTATTATCGTTTTTGTGTGGATGGGTTTGTGTTCGGCAGTTTTCTGGAGGGGTTTATTTTACTTTTGTGATAGTTTTTTATCTTGTTAACTATAGCTTCACTGTACGCATCACTAGATTTAGTGAAAGTGAAAAGATATCTAGAACCAAAGGTCAATTTCGCACACAGCTATATGTATTAGATTCTAAGGTGCCACACCCTTTATTGTGAAGATCATTAGTCTTATATGTGTGTGTAAAGGTTTTGGTTATCCAGTTAAATTATAATTTTAGTGAGTATTTTAAAAGCAACTTTTTTGCATTTAAAGAAACTTGTTTTACAGTAAACGTCACATAGTTATTGTGTATACAGTCTAAACGATTTATGGACATAATATCGTAACGTTATTTAGTGTTAGTTATGATGTACCTAATAAATATATGTGTTTGAAATAAAATAGTGTAAAATATTATTCGTCTGAGTTTTGTCAATTTTTTCTTTCCTCAATGACCAAAGCAATATTACAGGAGGTGTGAGCAACGACAATATTATGGTAGGTAGATAGTGCACAGATATGCTGAGACAGGAAACTCAGCATAGTTGTGGTAGCCCAAACACAGAATGCGCTGCTGCCTCTCGCCGTCTTTCTCCTTCCTCGGTTCCACATGCTCGAGTTTGTCCGATGTCGAAGAATTAAACGTGACCAAATAGTGCGATTTTCGAGAACGGTCTTGCGCGTGTGTCAGTGACTCTACTTGAGACTCTTAAAATGATTCCCTCGCAGCGCATTCTGTGCGTGGCCTGCCTTAGCCATGTGGCATCTATGCGCTCAGCCTCTCTACCTACATTCACATTATTGTTGGTTTAACTTACAGCTCTGGGCGTAGAACGTATAGCCACTGCGTGATATCAGCACCAATGCTCTAGCTTTCCTTAACTAAATAATATCTCTCGAAAAGCATCTACATCTATTAATTTGTTTTCCACCCATTAAAAACTCGTTCTTCAATGTCCATCTCTAAGAAAATTGTTCTTGATGAATGTCTAACCAGCGAATTTATGTCACTTTAAAATTCTGGAGTTCCTCAAGGTTCCCAAATGGGTCCTAAACTATTTTAAATTATTCTTGAACCTTCTCAACCATTGCTATGATTGTATTTCTATTTACTACTAAGTTGTTTCAGGTGGTTTCTACAACAAGCAGCATATTTGTCATGATTGTGGTAGGAGTTATAAATTCAAGACACATCTACGGCGTCATCAACTTTACGAATGTAATAAGGAACCTACTTTCAAATGTCCTTACTGCGAGCATAAGAGCAAACTGAAGGAAAATCTTAAGAAACATGTGGTCCTGAAACACTTCCGTATTGACCAATGAAATTGTTAACTGTTAAGACTTTTCATTGTTCAGTTTTTTTTCTGACGATTAAAACAAAGTTTTTCTTTAGTTTTGTGTTTTATTGTGTCCTATATTTTAATGTTATTCTTTACATAAAAATATCACTGACGTTCTAGCTCCACCCTTCAAAAGTAATTGCTCTTGTGACACTAACAATAATTTTATTTTTGTTGGACCACTTCAAAGAAATACATGTTTATTCGTGTTTATCTTGGATTTTTTAATTGTATGCTTACTTTTAGCTAAATGTATTTACCCCTAACTGGTTGGAAACGTTCCAGTAAATTGAGCCGAATTTAATGCGTATATTCCTCATTACAATGATTTTCCTACCATCTCTTTTAGCAAATTTAATTCCGTTTTAAGGCTTGAATTTCTGTTAACATTGGTTGGAATAATCAGTTGTAATATACGAACGGATTTGCAGGGTCCAAATAAACTGTTCATTAGTACCTAATGGTACAGTGTTTTCCCTGTTAATTGTAATCTGATGTTCCTCAAGGTTCCCAAATGGGTCCTAAACTATTTTCAATTATTCAAAGCACCCAGCTAAATAATGTAACTTATGCGTTACCTACCATTCGCTTGCCTTTGTTCTCGGTTAGGGTCACGATTTCGGATTCGTAATCTAGCAGGTTCGATTCCCTGGGAAGACATACTAGTCCACCTACTAACCTATATGAATATCTATAAAACCTGTGTAAACTTAACTTATGAAATACATCACATACCACGAATCATACCATACATACAGGGTGAGTGTTAAATGTCCCCCTTAACTTTTGAAACAGGAACAAAATGTTAAGTAAGCTTTTTGGGGAATGTTTTATAGTATTGTGAAGTTTGTTTTGACGTACTTTGCGTCACCTACTTCCCACCTTAAAACCGGGGAGCTTCAAATTTTAAAGTACAAATCCCCAATCTCAAAAGAAAGGAAATTTTAATACAAATGTTCAGCATTTTTAACCTGATTTCTTGTCATCTTTAAATTGGTATATTAAATAAAAAACGAGTCGGGATGAAAAATTTTTTTGCGTCGTTGAATTTGTATCAAAACTCTCTTTCTTTTGAGGTGCCACAAGAAGGTGTGTTTAAAATTGGGGCCCTCCCCCCGGTTTTTGGGTGGTGGGAGGTTGACGCAAAGTACGTCAAAACAAACTTCAGGATCCAATAAAACATTACCTTGAGGGTATTTAAAGTATTCTTCAAATATTAAGGTCGGGGACATATAAAACTCACCCTGTATAACTTGACTCCTGTTCTTGTCTAGCTACTGCGGTATACGACTGCGACCAATGCGGCAAGCGGTACAAGTGGAAGGACAGCCTGACGCGGCACAAGCGTCAAGAATGCGGCGTCGCACCCAAGTTCCAATGCGGCTTCTGTCAGTACAAGACTGCATACAACCAATCCCTGAAGAAACACCTGATCTTTAGACATTCTGACCAAACTTTGCCTTTAAATTGATTTATCGTTCATTTGTAAAATATATTTTTAAAGTTAAATATGGGTTTAATTTTCCTAGTTTCTTTTAGATCAAAGAAAATCTGTGCTTTATGGTGATATAAAATCACTAAATTAGGGGAAATGATCATCAGGAAACAGTTTCTTATTGAAATTAAAAATATTCTAGTTGAGTTATGAGTATGTTAATTTTAGGCATTGAAAACAATTCCATACATGGTTATGTGTGTTTTAAAATTGGTAGTTTATTGCTAGAAATATATAAAATCTATACAATGAATGCACTTCTTTGCAAGGTTGTGTAGAGGTGGAGGTAGCGCTATTTGACCGCAGATAAGAGAAATCCTACGGATGACTTTAATTTTAAATTAATTATATGCATACTAAGAACGCATTCGAGCCAACACCTTGGGGACCGTTTAATGAAGTAATTCTGTGTCTATTAGCTGATAGCGGCAGCGTCGCCCGATCGTGTTCGCTGAACCTCAGTATGTGTGACGATCTCACAACTACGGTTGGTACACTTGACGCAAGAAGGAAGCAGTTGGCAGCCCTGCGACTGAATGTTATATAAAGAAGAGCTACAGTCACCTGAACCAGTCACAGCAAGTCCACTGAGGATTCTCGGTTATAAGAGCAAAACTTTTGACACTGTAAATAGTTTATTGACCTGGTCTGTAACGGAAGCTTAAGATTATAGCAAAGATTAGGTTATAGTAGGTAGATTGCGCATGGATTCCACATGGCTGAGATAAGAAAATTAACATAGTTCGGCAGCCAAGCACAGATAGCGCTGCGAGGGTATCATTTTGAGAGTTTTAAGTAGAGCCACTGACGCATGCGAAATGCCCCTGCTCCTCTTCCCTCCCCAATTCCGCCTTCTCTTCTTCCCCCTCCTCCTACTCCCCTATCTCCTGCCCCCTCCTCCTCCTTTCCCCTCCTCCTATTTTATAAGTTAGTTCGTTCTCGAAATTCGCACGATTTTTTTTGACGACGAAAGTCACAAGCTCAAGTCAAGTGACATCGACATCGGACAAACTCGAGAATGTCAAGCCGAGGAGAAAGATGACAGCGCTATCTGTGCTCGGGCTGCCGCAACTATGACCTAATTCCTGCCTCAGCCATGTGGCATCCATGCCCAATCACTAAATCACCATTTGAGATGCCGACCACTCTCATGAGGGTATTTTAAGGCAAATATGTGGTGAAGGATGAGTGTGATGAGTGGTAGTTATAAGTTATGAGGTGTAGTCTTGTTACAAACTAAGGCTACTCTTCCTTAGAATGGGTCATTAATTAATAGCCCAATAACCAATGGGAATTCATTGGCAATCTACCTACCACAACATAATCATTGACAACATCCTATCTTACTCTGCTTGGTGTTGAGTTGCAGATCTCCTATGTCTGTTGAGGACGACTCTCACTTGCCCAGACTGCTGTAAAGAATACAAACACCGCGAGAGCTTGACCAGACACAGAACCTATGAGTGTGGGAAGATCCCTCAGTTCAACTGTCCTCATTGCTCCTACAGGGCCAAACTCAAGTCCAACCTGACCAGACATGTCAAGGTGCAACATTGGGAAATTGTGTCTGCAATAAAACTGTGATCTTTCAGACGATAATTTTTTTCAATTTCCTGATTTTTTATTTCTTCGATTTTCTAAAAATTTTCTTCTTTTGTTGAGTTTGTCATTTGCATAGTTTTCTCCATAATTCCTTCTACAGTCAGAATGAACAAAGCAGGACTACTATATTCATATTTTAAATTAAAATCATAGTTTATAACCTCGCATTTCTGTTAGCATTTGAACTATTGTAAGAAACTTTGAAAACGAAACTTTGTTTTTGTATGTGTGTGCTTTAACACCTTTACTTTTTGTCTATGTTATTTTATACTTTTATATATTTTCTCATGAACTATTGGTTTGTATTTTCAGTAATGATCGGGTTCCAAGGCAAGCAGCCGCACGTCTGTCCCTCGTGTGGGAACAGCTACAAACAGAAGGAGAGTCTGACTCGACACCAGCGCTTAGAATGCGGCAAGGCGCCGAGCTTTCAATGCCCGCATTGTCCATACAAGGCGAAACGGAGAGACAATCTTAATCAACACATCGCGCTCAAACATATCACGCTGAACCAGCAGCTGTAGAGTGGGGGAAGTGCTCTGCCAATCAGAGAGCTTTGAGAATTGGTGGGGAAAGTGCTCTGCCAATCAGAGAGCTTTGTGGAGTAGTGGGGCGGGGTTAGTGCTCAGCCAATCAGACAGCTTCGTGGAATAGTGGGGCTAATGCTCTGCCAATCAGAGAGCTTAAAGGAGTGGTTGGGGAAGTGTTCCACCAATCAGAGAGCTTCGTGGAGTAGTGGGGTTAGTGCTCTGCCAATCAGAGAGCTTCGAGGGTAGTGGGGTTAGTGCTCTGCCAATCAGATAGCTTTGAGGAGTAGTGGGGTTAGTGCTCAGCCAATCAGAGAGCTTCGAGGAGTGGTGGGGAAAGTGCTTTGCCAATCAGAGAGCTTCGTAGAGTAGTGGGGTTAGTACTCTACCAATCAGAGGTCATCGAGGAGTAGGTGGGGGGAATAATGTACCAACCAGGGAGCTGCCACAAGTGGCGGTGAGTAGTGCTTCACCAACAAGTGGTGACCAAACTAAACTTTACTCCGTCTTCTTAAGATGAGTGATAAAAACAGTATTAAGTTGCAGGAGTTAAATTTTATTAAACAACTAATTTGAGTTCTTTTTGTTTTAGTTTTAAAATGCCATTTTTTCATTATGTATTTTTGTTAATGTACTGTTTATTAGTTGTACTTAACATAATTTTAATTTTTGATTGTATTAAATACATTTGATTTAAACATCAATTACAATTTTTATTTACCTCATCTTAATACGGTTTACTGATGTAAAGTACTTACGCTTACAAACCAGAACAAATACTGTACCCAACTCAACCAATGTTTGCTACCTATTATTTCCAAACGTGATCTTCTTAATTGACGAATATTTTAATCGACATTTAGTGTTACTATGTGGCCAAACATTTCGTGTTAAAGCTCTGTCAGCCACAACTTCTCCCGAAGTGGAAACCATGTCATATTGTCACACAACAGTTCTGTTTTAATTAAAAGTGCCAGAACACACTATTCTTCAATAACTGCGGTTTAATGCGTTTTTTTATTTTTGCTTTCCAATTTAAAAATCCCTCAGTCATGAAAATATTAGTGTGTTCACTACTATGTCCCTCCAAAACAGTAGTGTTTTCTAAAGGAAGGGGTTTTCACTCAAAATATATGATTTCATTGTAAAAGAGTATACTGTGTCCTCAAGTATGGAGTTTATCGCCTTTCCATCCAAACTGTGGTTCATCACCAAAGGTGAAGGCCAACGAACACGCCATTAATGAAGGCTCTAGCAAGTGGAACGTACAATATTCTAAATCAGATTTCATTCCAGATGCTCTTCTCTTCTTCCCCCTTCTTCCGCTCCCCTTCTCCTCTTCCCTCCTTCCGCTCCCCTTCTCCTCTTCCCTCCTTCCGCTCCCCTTCTCCTCTTCCCTCCTTCCGCTCCCCTTCTCCTCTTCCCTCCTTCCGCTCCCCTTCTCCTCTTCCCTCCTTCCGCTCCCCTTCTCCTCTTCCCTCCTTCCGCTCCCCTTCTCCTCTTCCCTCCTTCCGCTCCCCTTCTCCTCTTCCCTCCTTCCGCTCCCCTTCTCCTCTTCCCTCCTTCCGCTCCCCTTCTCCTCTTCCCTCCTTCCGCTCCCCTTCTCCTCTTCCCTCCTTCCGCTCCCCTTCTCCTCTTCCCTCCTTCCGCTCCCCTTCTCCTCTTCCCTCCTTCCGCTCCCCTTCTCCTCTTCCCTCCTTCCGCTCCCCTTCTCCTCTTCCCTCCTTCCGCTCCCCTTCTCCTCTTCCCTCCTTCCGCTCCCCTTCTCCTCTTCCCTCCTTCCGCTCCCCTTCTCCTCTTCCCTCCTTCCGCTCCCCTTCTCCTCTTCCCTCCTTCCGCTCCCCTTCTCCTCTTCCCTCCTTCCGCTCCCCTTCTCCTCTTCCCTCCTTCCGCTCCCCTTCTCCTCTTCCCTCCTTCCGCTCCCCTTCTCCTCTTCCCTCCTTCCGCTCCCCTTCTCCTCTTCCCTCCTTCCGCTCCCCTTCTCCTCTTCCCTCCTTCCGCTCCCCTTCTCCTCTTCCCTCCTTCCGCTCCCCTTCTCCTCTTCCCTCCTTCCGCTCCCCTTCTCCTCTTCCCTCCTTCCGCTCCCCTTCTCCTCTTCCCTCCTTCCGCTCCCCTTCTCCTCTTCCCTGTCCGTCTCACATATGTCAGGACTGCGGAAGTTCCTACAAGTGGAAGGAAAGTCTCGTGCGCCACCGGAAGTACAACTGTGGCGGAAAACCTCCGCAATTTCACTGTACACATTGCGAGTATAAAGCCAAGCGAAAGGACAGCCTTCTGTCTCATATGGCTATTAAACATTTCGGGGTTTGAGTAGCAAGGGACTATCACCTTCGGAAAATTAAGAATTCTAGAATTCATCTATTTAATTCTACAATCAGATCATCCCTTCTCTTTTAACGCGATATCACATATCTTTATCATGTTAGGAAGAGTTACTACAAGTTATAAGAGAATGAAATTTGTCTTGGCTTAAACTATAACTTAAGTGTATATTATCAGGCACTTTTAATCGTTATTGGCAGTCTGTTGACTTTTACCACTACCTGCGATTTAATTTTCGTGTAGTGTCAATGAACAACTTTTTCCTCTTAAAGAGGTCACTAATAAGTTTTTTTCTGGCTTGCCTTTAACCTATTTAATTATTATTGCGTGATCAAATAGTTTCAACACGATAACTTCCAATTGTATGTTGTTAGTTATAGAAAAATAAACCCTTTTTCATACTTTATTGTGTTTTCCTCCCTTACTACTGAGATTTCCTTCTTTAATAATTTAACACATTTCTTGGAGTACAATTTAGGTAAGACTTTTTTTAGTTCGCCTATGGCATCTTTCACCAAGTCACCTTTTGGAGAGTTTTCGATAGTAGAATAGAGTTTCTAGTGGAGGAGGAGGGGGACAGGAGATAGGGGAGTAGGAGGAGGGGGAAGAAGAGACGGAGGAATTGGAGTGCGAAGAGGAGAAGGGGAGCGGAAGGAGGGGGAAGAGGAGAAAGGGGAGAATAGAGTACTGTACAGCATTCAGATTGGATAATCAAATTAAAGATTAACCACTAACAAAATATAGATTATCAATACATAAACCCACCAATTGTTATAAGTCACGTGGTCCGGTAGTATGCAACCGGTTGTCACGTTTACCTCATCAATTTATTTTTAACAACTTGTTTATTATTTTTGCAGGTGTTTCGTTCAACCCCAACATGTGTCCTAGTTGTGGAAAACACTACAAGTTCAGACAAACTCTGATAAGACACATAAACTATGAATGTGGCCAAGGAATGAACTTTTCATGTCCTCTTTGTAACTTTAAGTCAAAGAGAAAAGACAATCTTCACGCCCACATGGCTGTAAAACACAGTGTTTTACAAAATAGAAATTTTACAGTGTCAAATAATAAATAGATTATTTAAAAAAAGAGGTAATTTTTCCTGTTTGATAATATTTTTAGATGTAATGAAAATGTCAATTAAAAGTCTTAAACCTACGTGACTATGAAATTCTTTCTTCAAGAATTCTTTCAGAATTCTTTCTTCTCATTCCAAAGTGTTTCGCGACCAGCGTCACAACTATAATCTAGTTCTTCCGGTTCAAACCGCGTCCAAACTTCATTTAGGTTGAGATATTTCGGCCTCGCTGTGGAACCTTTAATCACTGATTGACTGAAACATGAAACCAATCAATGACTGAAGATGGTACTCCACAGCGAAGCCGAAATATCTCAACCTAATTATGAAGTTTGGACGCGGTGTGAACTGAAAGAACTAGATTAAAGATAATTAAGGTTAAATGAGGTTCTGTTTGCCGAGAAAAAGGCTAAAACAAGTGTAATTCCATCTTTAAAGTAGAGACACTCGTATTTCAGCCTAAGATTTGGTCAGTGAAAGTTGACCTTTTTATTTGATGAAGTTCCTCCTAAAAGACTTTCGTAAAATTCTTTACTTGACAGGTGGAAAATTAGGTCGATTGAACCCGATCTACCATCCTTTTACATTTAAAGTCACTCAGCTGCTTAAGTATCGCCGTTTAATTTCACAACCTTAGACCTTTCAGTTTTCCCTACCCTCGTCGTCAGACATTTCCCAGTTCTCGAATACAAGCGTTGCAAGTGCCATCTACAATCAAAAAAGGTAAAGGTAAAGTTTATTTTTTAATGAGGCGAAGTTAGGACTACAAAGTCCTCTCTACCACTTAACCTCGACAATCGAACACTGTCGTTTCTTATAATTTCTGCACCTAACATCTCTCTTTATTTCCACAGGTACCCAAGCTACCCCCAGCGTGTGTACAAGTTGTGGGAAACAATACAAAAACAGGAGAACCCTCCTGAGACACATCACCTACGAGTGTGGTCAAGGAGAGAACTTTTTATGTACTATTTGTCCTTTTGCGTCAAAGCGGAAATATAACCTTCACAAGCACATGTTTGTAAAACATAATGTCATTATGCAATAAATATTTTTGTGTGTTAAAACGGGGTTTATTATAATCCTCTGCTAAGACACTTAAACAAAACTATTCAAAACTGTCAAATAAATGTAATTTCCGTAGAGTATTTTTTTATTTTAGTTGGAAGTAATGATCTTTATTGGTACAGTAAAGTGCTTAAGTCATCCGAAAAATCTGAAATTCAGAAGTTCCTTCTGGAAATTGTGTTCTTTGACCTGTCTGGCTGTACTAATACTGATCCAAATTGTAATAAAAATTAACCAATTGGAGATGTACTTGTTTACCATTAAGACAAATATGTATATTATTTTTTTTAACTATTCGTCGCTCTTTGTATGTTAAGTCTCAACCTTTTCTTGAACTATAATCTAGTTCTTCCGGTTCACGCCGAGAACCATCTCGATCACCCACTGATTGGCTGAAACTGACTGAAGATGGTACTCCACATCGAGGCCGCAATAGCTCAACCTAATTACGAGGTTTGGACGCGGTGTGAACCGGAAGAACTAGATTATAGTTGTGGGACCGGCCGCGAAAGCCTAAGAGTTAAGTTTTCTTGAACTGGTGGAAAATCTTCAAAAACTCCAATCTTCCTTTAGTTTGTCCTAACTTCACAGTGTGTTTTCCAGGAAGGCCAACAGACAACGAGCAAGATCGACCCCACTCATGTCCAGACTGTGGTAAATCATACAAAAGAAAGGATCATGCCTCCAGACATAGAAAATTCGAATGTAAAATGTCTCGTCAGGGCTTGTTGTATTTTCCTTGCACTGAATGTCCAAGCAAGTTCACGAGAAGATATCACCTGAAGAAGCATATAGCTATGAAGCACCCTTTCAATGATTCAAATGAGTTTGGGAATGCAATAGCCACCATTCACTCAGCTTTGAATGTTGATACTGCGACTAAGGAATGTTCCCACAACACTTTTTTCTAGAAGGTTTGAAATTTCGGTGGATTTTCCCTCCATGAGCTGTTGAGAGCTGAAGCCTTAAAGAAAGATTTTGGACATTTTACGTCACTGCCCTGCCATCCCGGATTCTAGGAGAGCAACTCTTCGGGCACAAATGGCTTCCCGAAAAACTATCTTCGCTACCGCAACTTTGGAAAGGCCAAACATGAAGTAAACAACTAACCGAAAACAAACCACCGGATACGGAAGAATCAGGCGTGCCAACACACTTATCGATAGGTACATTGTGATCCTGAGGTGCTCGTAGCAACAATATTGAATATTTTAGGCAAGTATGATTGAAATATTTCTCACAACATTTTACTAGTATGAGATCTGAGTTCGATTTTTACTCTGAGACGATTTGGACTCTTTGTCCGTGTTATATTTACATTTCCACTAACTTAACTTAATTTAGACTTAAATTGTATCTTTCTGATGACATTAAATTGAACAAAAAATTAGTTTTCTATATTTATGAACTTTATTAACCTGATTCAACATGTCAAAACGGGACCAAACCGGCCAATGGGAACTATTAAATAGAAGATACATAGAGTGTTGGTGGAAGTTGTTGAAGAACTGAAGCTAATTATAGGTATGGATGCATATCACCAAAGTCGTCATCGTAAAATAAAAATAAACGATTGTTTTAATTACCGTACATTAATTTGAAATTTGTCTTTAAATACTTGTCTAAATTTGAAGGTATAAACAGTTAGGCCGGATGGTTTAGTGGTCAGCAAGCGAAAGACTCGTGTTCAAGTCCCGGTTTGGTCCAAACATTTGTGTCTTCAAATTTCTTTAGTAATGACTTTTAATCTCTTATATATTGCAAGTTACCACTGACATATGATCACTCCACAGCACAAACTATACGTCCTAGAAGATGAAATTTGGCGTAGATACATTTCACATGGTGTAGATGCAATAAGGCTGGAGTTTACGAAATTCAAATTTTAAGGGGTTTGGGGGTGGGAGCTACTTCGCGTGAATCTCGCCCGTGCAAGCCTTTACACTTGCATCTGTAGAAGCTAAACAAGTGATCGGATCTTAGATTTGAAAATCGTTAGTGTGGAATGAAATTATCTACAACTTTTGTATTTAACATTCTTTTCTATCTCTCAACAGTTTTGACGTCATATCACTTTAAAGAGTAAAAACTGAGAAATTTTACTTTTTGCCTGTTTGCGCATATAAAAAGGCAGATTCCAACCATCTATGACTACAAAACCTTTAGTTTAGGTAGTAAGTGTTTGATAGTATACAAAATATGACGATAGGCTAAAGATATATTTCAAAATTACCTATTATTGAGCTTAAAGAGCGACTTTTTATACGCATTTTGACGTTTTTCTTCAACGTATCTTCGGTATTAGTTTTTGTAGCTCAACTGTGATAATAGAAATCTTTAGAATGTCATATTTTTCATTTGACATTAATTTTAAGATGGTGTGATTATTCTCTTTAAGGTTATGACAAGTTGAACACAGATAGTTTTATGATATTAACTTAGTGGAGCATTACCGTGGATCGCAGTGTGAGGATGGTGGTTTGGTCTGAAATGGGGTCCTGTACCGCGGCATGGCGGTCTTTTCCACTGTTTTTCTGGTGGTGGGGAACAAGAGGGACCCGCCCGCGCGAAACTGTCACCACCTATGCAACTACTGGCGCTTCACTTGGTTCTTTGATCTCTTACTGTTCACATCGTGCCTCACCACACTCTGCTATCGTTCTCAATCATCTTCCATCACTCTAATAATTCAGTTTTTCCACAGCATTTCCATTAAGTTCATTGTTTATTCATTACAGTCTTCCAGTTAAATTTTATTTTAACTTATTTATAATATTACTCAATACGGGGTTAAACTGTAAATATTAATGTTAGTTTATCATCATAAAACCGGATAATATTATTTTTTACTTGCGTTAGGGGTTCTCAGTTTATTAACACTCCTACAATCCTTTTAATTTAATACCTTTAACGTAAACATTTTGTTTGGGTAAGTAAAAAGGTTGTTTGTCAACTCCCTTTAGTCATATAGTTCCTAATATTCCTTTTGTGTATGTAATTTATTTGTCGTTTTTCTATATTTTTAAAACATGGCTTCAACTATTCAACCCGTCGTAGGAATATTTACAAAGGGTATTAGACGGGGATCCTCGACACTGACCAATTAGATATATTTATTCAATTGTTGGAGCGACATACTGGCATTAGTACCTAGTGTTAATACAATACAAACCTTGATGGTGCAAGTCACATCCAACCCGTTCTAACTCCTCATATACAAATCTGTTTCCGGTAACCGACAATGAGACGGCTGTAGCCACTACAAGGTATTTCACTACAACGGAAGGGAACTGTATGTATGATAGTTTCAACACAGCAGTTTTGACACCACTAGATTTTAAGTTTATTAAACCGTTTTCCCCACCTGTCTGAATTGCTGCTATTTTTATTAAGTTCAGAGAGCAAACTAACTACATTGATTGTGGCCTCTTCGCTATTGCCAATGCCGTCAGTTGCACTTGGACTAAAATCAACGAGTCAAACTTACAGTCTGTCTGACATGCGCCCACACCTGGTAGAGCATGCTTAATAATGATATGCTGCGTCCTTTTCCTACAGCTTCAGAATCATCTCAAGTTTCCATCGATGCATTGCAACTCAACAATGCTTCCACAGCTACCAGTTTCTAGCTTAGATCAAACGCACGAATTTGGTACACGTTGCCCCAAAATTTGAAGAAGATAGCACCTAAACAATTAAACTTTGTGCATACTCAATATACGATCTTCAGAAATCATCGCCCGACGATAACAGTATTCCATTACCATCATTCCATTCAAGCATCTCAAGACATATCTGATGATATTTGCCTCTCATTAATTATGTAGATAGTAAAAACAAAGCCACGTTGAAACCTTCTACCTTAAAAATGGGTTTGAAACAAACAATTCAAATAAAAGGAGAGAAATCGGTCTAAAGTGAATGATAGGACTAAAGGCAAAAACATCGGAATCAGTTAAAAAACTATACACAAAATCCTCAAGCACAAAAAGAAGCCAAAAAAAAGTATAGGACAAAATTCCAGAAAAAAATAGAGAATCAAGTGGAAATTACAATGTGAAATGCCAGAAGTAAATGTCGAAGCTGTTAGGCGTTACAACGAGAAAAGACCGCTCATTCATGGAAATCAAAACACTCCTCAGGTTTTTCTTATGACCCATCAGTTGATTACAACAGTGACAAATTAGTTTCTCTGGGTCAACACGTTGAATACAAGTGGTGTCATGCGATCAAGTGGAAGGATGAAAGTCCTGACTGTGCTGTAGCAACGGAAAAGTTCAACTTCCAGTTATTAACCAGCCTCTGACCACTACATAGCCTTTTAAATACCACCAGGTCTAATTTTTGGCGAACACTAGAAAATATAATAGTTGTTTTCAGATGACATTTTGGAGCGACAGAGATAAAGTTGGTAACTTCATGCCGACGTTTAAAGTTCAAGGCCAGGTCTACCACAGGATAGGCAGTTTGTTGCCATCGCCTGACAAAATCCATCTTTAGATTTACTTTATTGGAGATGAAGAAAAGAAGCGGAAATAAGAGCTGGCCTTTTAATGCTGTGAAATAGCTTGGTAAACTCAATTCAAAAATGTGTTCACGAACACAACCCCATATTTGGGACTTCAAATCAACAATAGAAAACTCCCCGCAGATAAGATTCAAGTCGTAATAAGCAGATGGGAGACCGGCAGGTGAGCATAGAGGCCGCTACAATTCACCTACACAAGTGAGGTTGCTTTGGTCGCGTTAGCTGAAAGTTTCCAGTTGGGACATTTAAATTCTAAAAATACGTCTTGGTTTAAGGGGTATCCTTACTCCCAAGAGCGACACCACGCATTCAGCATAAACAACGTTCTGTTGGACCAGCTACCAACTGAGAGAGTGAGATACTGTCTGTAACTCTGTTGTGGAAATGGAGGGATGCGGTTCATGCAGGTGGAGTTTCTTAACACCTTAAATCCACCAGAATTCCAAAGATTCTACCTCCGGTTTGGCGCTCCAATTATGCTGCTACGTAATCTGGTTCCACCCAAACTCTGCAATGGTACTAGACTTCAGATTAAGTCATTGCAAAAAGCCTGTGAGGCCCACCATCATGACGGGATATTGGCCAGGGGAGAAAGTAGTTTTTATTCCAGGAATTTCCTCTGATTCCGACGGACTACCATTTTCAATTTAAGAGACTCCAGTTCCCTGTGAAACTTTGTTTCGCAATGACGATCAATATCACAGGACAGTCTCTACAGAAAATGGTCAGCGTTGATCTCAAGCCTGCTTCTCCCATAGCCAATTATGTTGCACGATGTGCTCCAGAGTAAGTTCATCAGACTCTTTGGTCATCCTCAGCCTGTATAAAACCAAACATTATTGTGTATATAAGGAAGGGACATGCAAATGTGTTACTTTGTAAATACCACGTGTAAAATAGATGTTTCTATAAAACCTGTAAATATTTTCGTTTATTATGTAAATTTATCTGTATGTAAAATATAACTAGTAAATATGTACATTATTACATAGTCTCTAGGTTAGCGGCCTCCCATTAGCGAGACTGGATAGCGCTATATTTCGTAAACATCAAATATAGTTGCACCCAACTTCTAGCTAACAATTCATGGAAACTGAGCATTTTATGCCCGTAGCAGAAGTCACGGGTGCTGCAGCTAGTCCTCGATATACTTAGCTGGTCTCCCAAGCTTACCTCTTTCTACAACACCATAATAAATATTCTTACATAATAAATTCTCTATTTCGATAAGACGATGTTATGATTCATTATATCAACAACATGGTTATATTGATCCTCTCTTTGGAACAGTAGACGTTAGGATGAAAAGGTTGATAATTCCAACCGAATGTTGCACGAAGTAAAAGTAATGGAATATTTCAGCTGATAAAGTAAAGGTAATTCTTATACATTCCAACGTCAACTATAATCCATCCCATTGATGAATCGACTCTTATTGGCTGTTGCTGTGGCCAATCAGGAGTGACTTAAATATTTCAATCAATTAGCAAGCTGCTTTGGACCTCTTTTTATAAAAACCCCGAAAGGTAGCAGCACGGTCGATTCAGAATTTGAAATTACGGGCGTTTCACTCTAAATGTGAAATAGTGAAAATCTAGCCACTCTTTAATGAGAGTGGCTGGGTTTCAACACCTAAGAGAGTGAAATTTCACTCTTTCTGAGTTGCCTTCACTCCTTCGTTTTTCTCAGTAAACAAGAAGAACACGACGTTTCAGGATCTGCAATCCGATCCTGTCTTCAGGTGTAGCAGATAAGTATTGCTTGTTACCTTAATGTATTGTGATTAATGTTGTATACTGTTATAATTTTGCATGTGGTTTCAGCGTCATTCTCATAAAGTGCATGTGTTTTATACGCATTTATTCTATATTTATTTAAATATTGTTATCAATTATATTATTTATATACCGCATACCTTTCCTTTGATGTCATATAATTATATTTTAAATTTAAATTATGTTCCAGTTTTGTTATTTATATGCACAACGCTACGATGTGATTGGATGTTATATCTGTATTATAGCATGAATAAATAAAAAAAAGTAAAGTCATTTCGTCGGGATGAATATTTTGATCCTGAAATTTCCTTACTGTTGCAGATTTAAGACCCTTCGCCTGCGAGTGAGGAAGACGATACAAGTGGCAAAAACACCTAAAACGTCACCTGAGATACGAGTGCAAAAAGGACAACCAGTTTCAGTGTCCTTTTTGTCCTTACAATACAAAACGCAAAGATACTCTCCAAGCACACATGATCTCGCTGCATGTATACGACAAAATGCAACAACGATGATGATCCAACAGCTGTTGTGTTTATAGTTTTAGTCATGATTATCTGTGTATATTGTAGATTAATTTCACCAAATATTGCATATCCAAAGTTAATAAAGTTCTAGAATACTCGAAATGTTTTTGTTAATACCCAGATCTAAAGCTTGGGTTGTGTTTCAGCCAGTTTGTGTTAGCGATGAGAGTTTTATAATGAGTTTGATGTAATGGTAAAAACTTTTCGTGCGTATTTTTCCTCAACTTTTACATAGCCTACTTGTAAATATTTTTTCTAAAGTGTGTTTTCTATTATCAAGGTCCAAAAGAATTTAAGTTTGACTTTATTTAAATTGATAGTGGAAACATTTTCAATCTCTTAGGCTTTGACCCGTGTCACAACTATGATTCAGTTCTTCCGCGTCCAAACTTCTTGATGAGTTGAGATATTTCGGCCTCGCTGTGGAGTACCATCTTCAGTCACTGATTGGATTAAACAGTGCAGACTTCCAACAGTTTCAGCTTATCACAGCGAGGCCGAAATATCTCAACTTATTGTCTAGTTTGGACGCGAGGAAATTGTGATCATAGACTACTACCTAAGACAATCCGAGGTTGTTTACGAAAAATTACTCTTAACCCCGTATTCCCTCAGAACACAAACCAACATTTTCTGTATTTCAGTTGGCCAACCTGCTCGAGAGTTCGTCTGCCCAGTCTGCGGCAGAGGGTTCTCAAGAAAGGACCACCTGACAAGGCACGTCAAGTACACCTGCACTCAAGAATATAAGTTTCAATGTCAACATTGCCCTTACAAGGCTAAACGAAAAGACGGCCTGCAATCTCACATAGTCTTTAAACATCATAACGTCACTGTAAATTATGATTGATTTTAAGTTTTTCTAATTTTACAAAATTTATTTTTCGTTGACTTAGTCAAAAGAGTGGATTCGTGGTGGATTCGTTATGGCGCGCGACTCCAGAGGTTATCTCTCTGGTAGCGCGTGGCCGATCCCTGCAGTTTTGTTGTATATATTTTCTTACTTGACTGTGCGGGGACGCTTGGTAAAGGTAGACGTTTAATGGTAGAGATGACCTTATCAGTCCCATCTTGGCTTCTTTAAACAAGACAACCCTCTTCTTTTTCCGCTTTTATTCCATAATAAAGCTACTATAAGAAAATTAAAAAATAGGCTACAAATAATTTATCCTGTCATAAATCAGTTTTAAGAAATATTTAGAATATATAAATATCAACATAACTAAATGTTCAATGTCATTTATGAAGTTGTGAAGTAGGTTAATTCTAGGCATTTTATTTTTACACAAACAATTTTGTACAAAGTTTACATATTTTGTAACGGTTTGTATAATCGTTGTCATGTTTACCTTAATAAAACCATTTACGCCTACTCGTATATGTTATTTGATTTCCTGTAAACTCAAAATATCGACAGATAATTTTTATTTGAACTTGCAATTAGAGATGGATAGTATTGAGTAAAACACAGAAACAGTAAATTTATAATTTTGGAACTTTAACTCTAGAATAGGAACTCTTAATGAATTTAGTTTAAATGATTCGAATCATAATGTCCCTGACTTTTTGGATGATACTTTATTTGGTGGAGCATATAATTTTAATAACGATAATGAATTGATTTGTGAAAGAAGGGAGAGCAGAGACTTAATAATAAATGGTCAAGGGCAACAAATATGTGTCAAATACAATCATTGTGTATTATGAATGGAAGAGGTAAAGATAAGCCAGGCCAGTTCACATTCATGTCAGAGAATGGTTGTTCGGTGGTTGATTACTGCATTGTGTCCCAAGAAATAACTGATAGGGTTGTTGTTTTGTAGTAGAGGATAAGTATGTTGCATCTAGTCATTTTCCAATAGTTTTACAGTTATCCAGTCGTAGTAGTATTTCGCAAGTTGATAGTGTTGGTTTCCAGTATGATATGTCTCTATGTAAATCCATCAAGCTTCACAGGTGGCGGGAGTCGGGCGCGGCGCGGTTTGCCGCAGATATTGAACAAACCCCTTATTGATGATATTAGAGTTGATGAAGCTAAATAGAGAAGACACCGAGAGAGCTAATGAACTTTTACGCGGATGTTTTGTATGCTGGGGAAAGATTTTGAATTAAAGAAACTACTGTACAGAATAGGAAGGTTTGGTTTGACAATGAGTGTAAAAATTTAAAGCAAAACACAATAAAACTATTGAGAGCTTACCGAGTAAATAGAAGTAATTTCAACTTAGTCAGGTATTTAAATTCTAAAAATCGTTTAGGAACATGTGCAAAACAAAAAAGAGAATGCGATTCTGTCTGGGGAAATAAATTAGAAGTTTTTTAGAAAATAGAAATATTAAAGACGCATGGAAGCACTTAAAAGCGATTGAATTCGTACAGAAGGGTCAAGTTAATATATCACCGGATAAAAGTTTAGAGCATTATAGAGAGATCTTTGGCATGAAGGATCGTTGGTTAAGTGAGCAGATTATTCCAGCTAAGCACGAGAGTACATTCCAGAGTTGGATAGCGAGATAACGAGGAGTGAGATAACGCAGGTGATAAGACAACTTAAGAATGGGAAGGCTGTAGGCATTGATGGTGTGTGGCGAGTTCTATAAGGCCTTGGTAAATAACCAAACATTTACTGAAAGTATATGGAAGTTATTCACTTCAATTTTGATGGCAGAGGCGTTGTTCCAAAGATCTGGGGTCGCGGGATGATTCTCAGCTTGTATAAAGGTAGTGGATTGAAAACCGATCCTAACTCCTACAGAGCCATAACTTTGTTGCCCATATTGGGAAAGTTGTATGCCAAACTTTTAACTAAAAGAATAAATAATTGGGCCAGACTATATGATAGAATATCTATGTATCAGTGGGTTTTAAATCTGTATACTCGACAGTAGATAATGTTTTGTCTTGAGATCTCTAATCGACAGAGAATTAAATAAAAAGGGGAAACTGTACTGCTGTTTTGTGGACCTAAACAAAGCCTCGATTCTATTTCAAGAAAAGCCCTTTGGTATAAATTAAGAGCAAAAGGTATGAGTACGAATATGATTGAACGAATACAAGCAGTTTACAGGGAAGTAAGTTTTAGTGTTAAAGTTGGTAAAGACAAAATAACAGATCATGTGAAACTGGAGTCAGGGTAAGGCAGGTTGTCAAATGTCTCCTTTATTATTTAATTTATTTATTGATGATGTAGTAGACAACATTAGCAGAGACGAGAATCATCCACCATACGTGGGAATTACCTGTCAATGTATTACTCTATGCGGACGATATGGTACTGCTAAGTTTAACACCTTTGGGACTGCAAAGAACGTTGAATAAGTTGGATAATTATTGTAGAGAATGGATGCTAAAACAAATGTAAAAAAACCAAAATTATGATTTTTCAGAAAGGAAAAAGATGTAGTAATAAATTTGAGTGGACGAGTATGGGAAGTAAGATAGAAATAGTTAGTGAATTTAAATACTTAGGAATGACTTTAAAGAAAAGTGGTAATTGGAGCTACATCAAAAACTAATGACCACAAAGCAGAAAGAGCATATTTTACTGTACAAAATGTAAGAAAATGCAGAGATCTACCAATTAAATTACTAGATCAGATTTATGATACTCTTGTACAACCAATTAGTTTATATGGAGCGGAGGTGTGGGCAGACGCATGATAAGTCAATGATTGACAGAGTTGGCATAATGTAAAAGAATACTGGGAGTAGGACAAGCGACAGCAACTGCGGATGCATGCTGGAGGCAGGGAGAGTGCTGACGTCAGCCCTGGCCGTTGAGAGAATGATCATATATGGCTTAAATTGACTCATTTCCAGAAAACCCATTGCAGTTAATGTGCTTGATATGCAGGAAAGATGTGTAAATAGTCGAAGTTGGATAAGAGGTTTAAAAGCAAACTTAGAGAGATTAAATATAAACCGCAGGAAACAGAGAGTCAATAAAGTCCAGGATTAAAACGACAAAACACAAAATTAGAGAGGAATGTTTTAATGAATTAGAGAGAGAAACATTGGAAAAGAGAAGTCTCAGATTATTTTATTCCCTCATGTACCAAGATATGAGCAATTTATTTGAAAATTTTAAATTCCAAACAGAGAGCTATTGTTGCTAATTTTAGATTGGGCACTTGGCTATGGAAATGTAAGAAGGACGATGAAGGAAACAGAGTTTGTGAGTTGTGTAATGAGGAGGAGGACGGAATGCATGGACTGGTGAATTGTAGAATGAATGGGTTAGGAATTGATCGGTTGAGAGGCATATTTGTAAGAAATGAACAACATGAGTTGAATGACCTGAGCGGACTGATAAGAATCTGGAGCGATCTGATAGAGCAAGGTTGGAAGGCAAGGTCCACAAACAGTGTACAGGACAACGCAACGGTAGCCGGTCCGCCTGACCCCCGCCCACCTCACCATCCATACCCCCCCACACTCACAGCTGATAACGTCCCACCGTAGCTTCCTTGTCCTTCACATTCCTAACTTATTGATGTTATTTATTTTTGATGTTCCTAACTTATTGATGTTATTTATATGTAAACAGTAGTGTTGTTATTTATATGTACACAGTATTGTTATTTATATGTACACACAGTATTGTTATTTATATGTACAGAGTTTATATTTATTGTAATTAAATATAACCCCTACTATAGGTACTCATTTTCACTTTCATTCTCTTATTTATTATATTAATGCACTTATATTATATTAAATTACTGTTATTTATTTATTTATTGCATCTGTTCATGTTAATTACTTAAATAGATTTGTAATTGTTTTGTTTAATAAGAAGTTGCGTGAATGTTGTTATTAGATTTATACGTAAAATTAAGGTTGCCAATTACGACATTACGACGTTATTTATCTATAATTACTGCATATTTATCTGTCAATTATTTATTTATTTTATTCTGTAAACTATTTGTAAAAAAGTTGACAGTTGTTAGCTATTATACAAAATAATTTAATTATTAATTGAATTTTACTTTAATTGTAAGACGTTATTGGTAATACATGCATGTAAAGATGATATAGCCTTGCGGCCAAATCAAATAATAAAGAATTTTGAATTGAAATAGTTTTAAGAAATATTTAGAATATATAAATATCAACATAACTAAATGTTTAATGTCATTTATGAAGTTGTGAAGTAGGTTAATTCTAGGCATTTTATTTTTACACAAACAATTTTGTACAAAGTTTACATATTTTGTAACGGTTTGTATAATCGTTGTCATGTTTACCTTAATAAAACCATTTACGCCTACTCGTATATGTTATTTGATTTCCTGTAAACCGAATACCTTTACAACCCCTTTTGTTTTTTGAAGACCTAGTCATATAATTTGTATGATTCGCAGGTTATTTTGGAACTGAAATTATTATTACTGTTAGAGCTGGTTCTACTCTAAAATTTCAAAGTCATTCATTATGTTGCGGTCGATGCTTCCACTCCGTCACGTCACTTCGCCACTCCACCTGCGTCACCACCACTCCGCCGCGTCATTTCCCCCACTCCGTCGCGTCAATTCCCCCACTCCGCTGCGTCACTTCCCCCACTCCGTCTGGTCACCGCTTTACCTCCGTCGCGTCACTTCCCCACTCCGTCGCGTCACTGCCCCCACTCCGTCGCGTCAATTCTCCCACTCCGCTGCGTCAATTTCCCACTCGGTCTCGTCACTTCCCCCACTCCGCCGCGTTACTTTCCCCACTCCGTCTCGTCACTACCCCTCTCCGCGCTTCACGCATGCAAGGACACGACAATTCTGATCACTTCTTTACTTTTTCAGACCCCTCGCCAGCTCGGAAGAAACACGTTTGTTGCAACTGCGGCAAGGGGTCCAAGAGGAAGGATTGTCTGCTGCGGCATGAACAGTTCGAGTGTGGGACTGCTCATAGGTTCGGTTGTCCCAGGTGTTCGTACAGAGCGAAGAGAAAAGATACTTTGATGAGACATGTCAAGGCTCAGACATGTCATGGATTGTTTAGTTAAAACAATTTTAATTCTATAATATTGTATTCCAGAGTTTAAACTATTATTGCGGACATTTTCCATCGTTGGTAAGCAAGGTGATCACGAACGATGGAAAATGTTCGCAATAATAGATTAAAGAATATTGTATTATTCGTACGTTGTTGTTTCTATTTTCCATATTTTTGATTCACTGATACTATAAACTTTCATTGCTTTATTTTCGCGCTTTTAAAATTTATTTCCATCATTCTTAATCTAGTATAGTTACAATTTTAAACAATAAAGTACTGTTCCATATTTATTTGTATCTGGAATTTATTATGATTATTGTTTAACAAATTCTTACAAGGTAGTTCTATGTATTCTCGAATTTCTGGATGAACGAACGGTAAGAGTTAACAATTCCTGTTTTTACTAACAATTAACTAAATTTCCTGCACGCATGCTGCGCCTGTGAGGGATTTCATAATATAATAGAATAGAATTATGGAATATTATTCTTGAATTCTATGATATTCTATTATTTCACAATGGACATTACTCACCTACTTTTGGTGGCTGTGGCTTTTATTAACAACGCATTTACTCAACCTAACACACCAGGATATATTTAGTGAATTTTTTAATATTGCAACTGGGTTTTTAATAAAGATAAATACTACTTTCTTGGCTAAGGCAAGTTTAACACCAAACGACAGACTTTACAGAACAGGGGAAAAAGCTACTGCAGAGATCAAATGGGATAGGGAATATTAGAATATTAACTGCAAAATCCATCACCAGGCACGGATGCCTTATCGCTTCGAATTGTTCAGTGGAGGCTTTGCAGAACGAAAAGGCAATCATGCTCAATGATAAATTCTGTCTTTGAACTAGTATTTACTTCATAAGGGAGAATTGGACGTCTGTAGTAAGTTCTGTTGTCTCTTCCCACGTATTCTTTTCTCTGGCGAAGTAAACTTTTCAAACGAAAGCCAAAAATTCCGTTTCGGACATTTTGAGCTATCACCTGGCCCACATAACAAAAGTCCTTAAAATCCACCACATTTCTGTAAATTCCTCTCTTCTGTTCCAGCCCTACCCTACGACCAGAGGCCGTTCCCCTGCCTGGACTGCGGAAGACGCTACAAACGTCGCGACCATCTTACCCGACACCGGAAGTACGAGTGTAACAAGGAACCCATGTTTCAATGTCCGATCTGTCCGTACAGGGCCAAACAGAAGAGTAATCTCAACAGTCACATAGCTATCAAGCACTACTGCAAGTCTCTCTTCTCGTAGTAGTGGAGAAATAGAGGTTCTGGGGTTACTAGGGGGGAGGACTGATCTGCGGTGGTGACGTCACGATGTGTTACCTATCGTAGGTGTAGCGTCATCATGGCATTATGATCATTTAAACATTTTCCCCGTGACGAAATGGAGAATTTTTGGCTCATGATAAGAAGTACTATTTTTACTATTCTATCTCAGCCGGTTTGACTCTTAAGTTACCGTCAGGGTACAAAACCTCCTACAACAGTTTTACATTATTACCTCATCGCAAACAAAAATAAATTAATAGGTTAATGAAATGTTTTGCAAGCTGATTAAATTTTGTAATTAAAATTGTACAGTATCCATAAAAAGAAATATAACATTGTTAAGTACTTAAGCTTGTTAAGTTTATTTTAATTTAAATATATTTTTTATCAATCTATGTGATATATTAAAATTAATCATACGTTAAAGCTACGTTGATATTATTACATGGTTTATATTCTAAGTTCTTTGATTTTTTTGTTGTGCAAATTGAAACTAATTTACTAGTTTTATATAAAGTTATTGTTTATTTAATTTTAATTGTGAGTTTATTTTTAATTTATAGGCTCTTATAATCTTGTTTTCTTTAGTTATGATTACTTACCAATGTAACCAGGTTCTCTATAAAAGATGGTGTAGTGGTTCATCTATATGTTTTATATAGTCTTCAATGAATTAAAGCAAATAAGCATATGATCGTTTATCATTAGCCTAACACAACACAAGCATATCTTATAAGATCGTGCTTAACTTGCTCTTGAGATCAGGATATATTTTGTCTACCAATATTGCAGTCATAAATTCAATTAGTTTTTAGATTACTTCCTTTTTAAAGGATCACTACTTCGAATTCTGACATCACGAGTACCTTTTAACCTTTAGAACATTTTAAGACTGATAAAACATGTTTAGTCATACAAAAGGGACTTCCAAATACCTTAAAGTTTTCACATGTACCCATAGTTTTCTTTAAATACCAATTAATTTTGACAATGTCTAAGACTTATCAGTATGTCACAATACTACAATAGTCTAAGCTTTCTTTCGTCCAATACTTTGTGAATAATTTTCTTCAACACATCTCTTTATCCTTTATGGTGGCTACATCCTCTTTACAGAACACTCGCAAAAAGTTTCTTTCCTTCCAACCAGTTGTCAGTTACTCCTCCCAAGCCTTATCGCTTAGTAATAAGTTTTCATGTTGCAGTGCTCTTCGCTATGCTGGGAGAATCCCGACCCTTCATCTGTCCGAACTGCAACAAATCTTACAAACGCAAGGATTACCTGACCAGACACCTTCAGTTTGAGTGTGGGAAACAACCTTCGTTCGAGTGTCCACATTGCCCCTTCAAGTCGAAACACAAACATAACCTCAGGAGTCATATTGTCGTGAAACACAGGAAGTTGCAGTAACAGACTTGAGAATTCTGTTACCACTTGTGGATATTTTAGAGGGTTGTTATGTGTTATTGTTTGCAATCTTTACTGAATTTGTTATTAAATGGTTTATTTTGGATAAATTCTAGTTTTATTGTGAAGCCACCTGTTGTTTTATTGTAGTTTTAACCTTTAACCCTAAGACTATGTTGGTTGGTAGATTGGGAATATATGCCGCATGGCTGAAGCAGGAAAGTCAACATAGTCGCGGTAGCTCAAGCACAGACAGCGCTCCCATCTTTTGCAGTATTTCCCCCCTCCTTCTCGTCATGACATGGTCGAGTTTGTCCTATTTCGCGTGACTAAATCGTGCGATTTTCGAGAACAAACAAACTTGCGCGTGCGTCAGTGGTTCTACTCGAGACTCTTGAAATAAATCTGGCGCAGCGCTTTCTGCGCGTGGAAGCCGAACTGTGTTGATTTTTAGCCTCAGCCACAAGGCACCTATGTGCAATCTACCTACCATAACATCATCTTTGGTAAAGCTCAGTTGTTATGAAAAAGCTACATGAAAATGTTACACCATGATGTAATGTTAAATGATCAAAACTGGAACAATCAATTGTTTTTTTTCCAAATAAACTATTAATTCACAATCATGCGAACAAAATAAATACCAGATTACATATCAGTTAAACTCTAAATTTGAAATGCTTTATTTACTAAAATGTGCGTTAACATAAGTCTTTAAAAAAGGAGAGATGTTACTCGATCGTTACTAACACTAAATCTTTACATCAGGTAAACCTTAAAAATTCAGGATCAAAGATCTCAATCTTCCTAATATTTTGTCTCTTTATGCTCTTATTTATACTAGAACGAACAATCTTTCCTCAGGTCAACGCAGGTTCGAGTGTGGTCAATGCGGGAAGAGCTACGTCCAGAGTCAACACCTAAGAAGACACCAGAGATTAGAATGCGGTGTCCAACCTCAGTTCGGGTGTAATCTGTGCTCATACAGGGCGAGACATAAACATAGCCTCAAACTTCACATGGTCTTAAAACACTAATGTCAAATAAATATGAGCCTTTGTAATGCTGTAAAGTTTTCTTCCACTTTTAACCTATTGAACCAATTTTTTCTGCGTGCTTTCTTGAATTCCAAACAAAACCCTTGTTTATCTTCCCAAAAACACAATCATTAGTACAATCTCAACTTAACTTCCACGAATTGTTAACAGGTAACCGTTTCGTATGTCAGCAGTGTGGGAAAAGCTACGTCCACAACCACCATCTGACCAGGCATAGAAGACTTGAGTGTGGCGGTATTCAACCTCAGTTTGGTTGTGAACTGTGCCCTTACAAGGCGAGGCACAAGCACAGCCTCAAGCTGCACATTGCGTTTAAGCATAAGTAGTAGTGAAATGGGGGCCCTGGAACGTTGACGTCATAATGTTGCAACGATGGTGTAAAATAAAGTTACTGCGTTGGATTTTTTAGTGTATTTTGATTGTACCATTTTACTGAGGAACTATACTTATAATTTTCTGGCGTTCATTTATTACAATTTTATTAGAAGTTAGGGGAGTAGTTGTCTTGATTCAAATATAGTCCTGACAGCAAGTTGGTAAATAAGTTTTAAAGCTTGAAACTTATTGAATATATATCTGTCAAGGGGATACAGGAGCTTATATAAACGAAGAACAAATGTTTTGTTTACTTACGTTGATGCTTTGTGTTAATAATGAACCAGAAGCGATACTCTAGACTGATGTGCTTTTCGATAAGTGATTATGCTATTTGTTTCTAATTAAACGTAGTATGGGTTTCTTTCCAAATTTTACGAATACTTTTTCAGAAGTTATATATAATTATAAGTTCATTGTTTATCTGTATTCATTTTGGAATTTTTTTAGGTTTAAGAGACATGGTAAAAACGAACGTTTGCGAAGACTGCGGCAAAGCCTACAAGCACCGGTCGCATCTGTATCGTCATAGACAATACGAGTGCAACAAACCACGAACGTTCAGCTGCCGCTTGTGTCCTTACAAATCACACAGGAAGTCTACTCTGGATCGTCACAAGGGCTTGGTTCACTCTCAAGAGCTGGGAAAACAAATGAACATTCAGGAGTTTAACATGTCCCTTACTTGAAAGACAATTTAAATTGACGTCTTAAGTAGTAAGGGCGGAGCTTTAGTCCACTAGCCCTTCCCCAACAGTCCTTTAAAGTAATATTTATTTCAACAATGTTTGTCTTACTTGATTTTAGTTGGTATGTTTAGTATTTATTTGTTCAACTATTTCAGGCGCTTTCAACGCACTGCTTAAAACGCACGTATGTGAAGAATGTGGAAAAGCGTATAAGAACCGGACACACCTGATGCGTCACAAAAACTATGAGTGCAACAAGACGCCATCTTTTAGCTGTCCTCTGTGTCCTTACAAGTCAAAACAGAATAGTAACTGTAAACGTCATATTTTGTTGGTGCATAATCAAGAAATTGTAAATACTGACTGAGGACTACACGCAACAAATAACTTTTATGAGAATAAAAAGGCTTGTATGTCACTCGTCTCTGTATTAATGGCCATACGAAACAACAGCTCAAATACAGTAATTGATAAATATAGCTGCACAATAATAAAATTGTTATTTTTAAACAACCGCCTATTTTATCTGACCTGAAGTCATATTTAAAGTCAAAATGTGCAAGGTTTGAAGTACAAAAGTGTGTGTCCTGTTTTATAAAGAACGTTATTCACGCCTTGCAAACTTATGCTTCATGTTTAAAAGAAGTAGGTTAATATAATATCTTAATACAACGGCAGGTTTCTTTACAACATTTTGAGATGAAATATGTATTACACATGTTTTATTTCTTTTAATTTGTGGGTCAAACGGAATGTACAATAATCGATTACAAAATAATATGCCCAAATTATCTTAATGTAACTAGTTATTTAAAAGATATAATGCTGTATCTATTCGAAATGATACGACTCTATATTAAAGGTCAACCAAACTCAATGATCTTTCTTTTTACCTTTTTACTTAGACGATTGAAGCCCTATAATACTATGACCTTCAATTATTCTAAGGTTATTAGGCTAGTGCCTTTTTTAACCTTGGTAAAATGCTGTTCACAGTTCAAATAAGAATTACAGTTAGTTAATAAGTTTAGATCTACGTCCGTACTTTTTCCCAGTTAACAATCTTCACTTCCAACAAAACTGCACCTCTCTGACCGGCCCCGTCTGTTCTAGGTGCGAAGCGACACTTCTGCCCGTCCTGCGGGAAAGCCTATATCAACAAAGGTCATCTGACTCGACACCAAAAGTATGAATGTAACAAAGAGCCTCAGTTTGCCTGCACGATCTGCCCATACAGAGGCAAATACAGGCAAACCTTGCAGACCCATATGGCCTTGAAACATGGCACGAATATTCCATGACTTCGTCAATAAAATGTTGATAAACGCTATGAACTCATTTGGTTCTTTTTTTCCTAAATGATTCAGTGAACATTACAGTTATTTCTTCTTAAGTAATACTAGGCAAAGTTCAAGAAAAGTCTATTTTGGGTGGTAGAAGAATTGTCCGGTAACTTCATACCGTGAAGCAAGACAAACATTCCCTACATGTTTCTAAGGAGGGGAGCGCATTCTTGGTGGACTGGTATCGCGCGCAATTTCGGAGCTCCGGAGCGTCACTGCTGGGTTCGATTCCCGCCGTCGCCACTTTCAATTTGTAAGTTCCTTTTCGGTAACACGAGGTAAAGGTCGAGGTTGAGTGGTAGGGAGGACATTGTAGCCCTACCTTCGCCTCGTTATCAGTCCATCTTTGCCATTAACCTTTTTTCTTAATGTTTTGTGTCATTTTCCACGACACCTATAGACGGAATCAGATTCCCGAAACGTCTTGTTCTTTTTATTAACTAAAAATCTTGGACACAATTTTGTAACAATATTTCATCCCCAAAGATTCTAGTCACGTCCAATATTTTTAAAATTGTATTCTCCTTTGCTTAAGTTTGGATCTTACTCAATAAATCACGTAATTGAACGAATTTTCCTTAGTTTTTTCAAATGTTTCTTATATATTTCGAATGGGTATATTTTATGTATTATATTTATATAATTCTTCTATATAACCCCTATGTAATCCTTGGTGTTGACTGTTTCCAGCGTATAACCAAATGTACGTTTGCATCGAATGTGGCAAGAGTTACAAGTACGTCAAAGGACTCGTTCGTCACCAAAGATACGAATGTTCCTCTGTTGCTCGTACATTTTCCTGTGATCACTGCAGTTTTAAAACCAGCAGAAACTATCTCCTAGTCTCTCATTTGAAAAAGAAACACCACCTATGATTGTAATAAAACAATATATGTGTAGCCTCTGCCTTCTCATTAAGCCCTGCAAGTATACTTTACTAAACTGAATTAAAATTTTGACATTTTAAAGTTTAATGATATGTTTCAGTGTAAAGTAGTTCGTTATCTCTGTAGATCATCAATATCTATCTCCGAATTTAACTTCTTACATCACCCTATTCGCCATTTTCTTCTTTTCAATTCTTATAATCTTCATTTTTATATTTTCAGGTGATCGCTCACATTTAACCTGTGAAGATTGTGGGAGCAGTTACACCCACAGAAGCAACTTGTTGAGGCATAAAAGACTTCAATGTGGAAAAGACCCGCAGTTTCCTTGCCAATTTTGCAGTTACATAACTAAAAGAAAGGACACCCTCAATAAACATGTTTGCCTAAAGCATTGGGATGAAGCACAAGCCCAGAAAAATCCAGAAAATAAATAACAAATTAGTGCCATCTCGTTTTTTGGGACTTGTCGAAAATGTTGTCTTTTGAACTTGTCAGTGCAGCTTCATACCTAAAAGGAAATCGTATCACGGTATTCATTTTGTGTTAAAAATATAAATTTATAAAATATATGAATGTTTACTTTTCCGAGTACAATAATTTTTTTCTAAAAGATTCGTTAGACGTTGCTTTAAAACTCTTCGATTCTTTGCCTCATCCCATTTAGCTGAAATACGGAGTTTCTCATTTTGGGACCTTAGCTGTTTATTTTACATGTGAAGAACTTACATTCACTTGTGAATCATGGTCATTCGGTTCAATATGAAGATAATACAACTTTATCAATGTGCCACGAAAAGAATTACATTATCATACATGTGACAAAGACATTATCATATTCTTTGACCACTGTTTAAACTTTAACACATCTTGCCATAACACATGTATGCAGCAATTTCACCGAACTTATTCAATATGATGTTACGTTTCAGGTACGTTTCACACGACGACTTCCGGTGATGTCACTGCCAACCAGTGCGCCGGATGTGGCAAAAGTTACAAACACAGAACAGCTCTGAACAGACATCAAAGATATGAATGCAACAAAGCTCCTCAGTTTTCGTGTAATCTGTGTCCTCACATGACAAAGCGGAAGGAAAGTCTGGTCAAACATATGGCTTTGAAACATTCTTCGGTTGTGCTGAACTTGTAGATGTGTCAGAAGAAGGCCGTGGATCGGGATAAAACTCCTTTCCTCATACGTGAAAAGAACTATATTCATTTGATTATTGACCTAACCAAATGAATTAAGATGGTAGCTCATAGGAGATTCATCTGGTCTTCAGGGTATTTCTTTCTCGGAGTAGGCCCAAAGGAAACTTTGTTTAAGGGTCCTTAGCCTGATATATTTCCGAGGTAAAGCCATTTAAGCCTCAGGAACGGCCGAGAAATGATCAAAGAAGATTTTGAGAAAGTTTTCTGGAAGGTAAAGAAAGCTAAATGCTAACGTACCTTTAGCAAACACTATACCATAGTGTCAATTACTAGTCTAGACTCTAGAGAAGAAATCCAAATTATAGCGTTCAAAAGATTGAGCCTCTTTTTCAATCATTGTACAAAGCATCGCAACAAAACACCAAACTATATTAATTTTAAAATCTGTAATATTTAGTCCGTATACCTTATCAATAACCAAACAAATTTATAGTTTTAAAATAATTTTGACCTTAATAATTAATAAAATTTACTTAAAGAGAGTTGACTTAATAAAGTTATTTGTACCCTGAGACCATCTACCGTAGAAACTGTATATCCCAGGCAAATCAGAGTTATGGAGACCGAAAAATAATACACTTTCGGATATTTTCTATTTACATTGAACACCCTAATTAAGGTTTATTAGAGTTTGCAATAATTTTTGACCAGGGCTAAACCTTCTATGGGCTATAATTTACAATATTGTACCTTCTCAAGTTTGTTTGGATACGACTCAAAGTGTTTCAGATTTCATAACTATTATTCATATTATTCATCAAATCTAATTTTGTATTAATCTACTTCAAATGATACCAATGTCCTAGTTACTAATTAGGATGCCAAAAGCAAAAGTAAAAACCCCCAGCATTGAATTAGTTAATTATTTTATTGTCTTAGTTAAGGTTAAACTTGTTTAAAATATTAAAAAATAAATATAAAATCAAACAGTGCAATAGAAATTTAATGAGCCCAAAGATGTTTATGAACTATCTTTATATCACCAGAGGATCTAGACTAAATTTTATTATTTGAACTCACTGAATTATTTATTGGCTGCTATTCGAGCTGTTTTGCCTAATCCATTAGTATATGTACTTATGACTCATCTGCTAGTTTTGATAACTACGAGTACAATCCACCATAAATGTTCGAAGAGCTCATTTTAAAATTCAGAACAAACGAATTATATCTCCCCTGTTTACCTTTTCTGGTTTACCTCGTCCTGAAAAATACAAATAAAGCCAATTTCTGCTCCAAACCGTTTAAAAACACAGTTTTACAAGAAACGTTTTAACCAGTCATCAACTACAAACTAATAACAAAACATTTTTATTTTCTTTCCAGTGTTCAAAGAATCTCTGTTGAAGCCCTACGTTTGTACAGTCTGCAACAAGAGTTACAAGTACAAAGCCACGTTCTCCAGACACAAGATCTACGAGTGTAACGTAGAACCTGGCTTTTTCTGTCCTCAATGTCCTTACAAGTCGAAACACGTCCAAAACCTCAAGAGGCACATCGTATTGAGACATGCTGTCAAATAAGCAAAGATTAAATAAATGTTTTTAAGTATGGTTTGTGTTTTTCTTTTGTGATCTGTTTCTTTAACCGAAGAAATGAACATTTATAAAGCCCCATTTATTGAATTTCCTTTAAAATTACAGAGGAGGTAAAGACTTCCCTTCAACCTCTAGGTTTACATTTTGACTGGGACTCGTGGCGTGGTCCTGTAATCCAGTTTCATGGAGGTCAGGTTTTGAGGATGATATAGGTCTAAAGCGGCTCAGATAGTCTCAGTGATCATCTGGTGATATCCGCATCAATTCCCACCATCGTTTAGACATATCAGACCATCACCTGCGTGGTTCGAAAGTCACGTTAAACCGTTGGTCCTTGTATTTCCATTGGTCATTGGGCTTAATTAATGACCAATTATGAGGAAGAGTCGGCCTTAGTTTGTAACAAGACTACACCTCATAACTCATTACTACCACTCATCACACTCATCCTTCACCACATATTTGCCTTAAAATACCCTCATGAGAGTGGTCGGCATCTCAAATAGTGATTTAGTGGCATATCCAGAAAAATATTACTCACATCTTACATTTCGATTTCCACTTGCAGGTGGCAGAAGGTTCACGTGCCCCGTATGCTCGAAGGACTACTCCCGCAAGGACGCCTTAACCCGTCATCAGCGCTACGAGTGCAACAAGCTCCCGCAGTTCGCGTGTGAACTCTGCCCCTACAGAGGAAAGCATAAGCATAGCCTACAGTCTCACAGAGTGCTTAGGCATGCTGCCAGGCCGGTGTTTGACCAGTGATTCAAGCCGTCAGATCTGCTAGGAAGACATTTTCTGTCTTCCTAAGAATCTGAAGCTTTCGCGGCCGGTGTCTTCACTAAGAACTAAGGCTTTCGGTTTACAACGCGTCACGGTTAAAATATTAGGTCGGGAGAGTCATCCCCAGTAGCTGGTTAACTGGCTGAGTCTGGACTGAGATTCTTCATAGGTCCTATTGAAGCCAGCCAATTCTGTTCTACAACGAGCAACAAGCTCCGCCCACTTCGGCCAATCAGGTGACAGGCCCCACCTCCACCACTGACATATATAAGAAGACGCCACGGCCGGCCAAGCCAGTCTTAGCCAGTCAACCAGCTTCTGAGGATGCTCTTCACAGCGAGGTCGAAACGTTTAGCATCAGTAACTATATTTTAACGATGTCGTGGAGTAGACCGGAAGCCTTTAATCTTAGTGAAGACATTTTCTGTACTAAAGTTTGAGATACATTTGAATTAAGTAAAAAATGTTAAGAAGAAAATGACAAAGTAAAGTTTAAGTTTAAAACCTACTTGTCCATATTTTAAAATATCCAAGTACCCATAATACTTAAGTTTAGTCTGTGTTACTTACTCTTTATTAAATCTCTGCATATTTAAAAAAATGCTTTTTATATAAAAATAAAATTTGAAATTTAAAAATGCTATTAGGGTGTGTATAGGACGCCACAGTAAAAACTGTAAAAAGTACTTTTGTAAGCTTTTCTTACCAGTGTTGGTAAAAAATTAAAACTATTAACGTCTCATTACAAATTAAAAAAAGTTCAAATTCTTCACATATAAGTTGAGTGTTTTTATATGTGTTACGTTAAAAATGCAAATATTAATTTGTTTTAATGCACAACCTAAACTCATGATAGTCGCCGATTATTCAATTTACTTACAATGTCCTTAATTTGAAAAATTAATAATTAACTATCACTAGTAAGTAATAAGAACCTTTCTTCGTACCTTCAGTCCGTCATTTTCCCTCTCATCTCCCATTACCCTGTTCAAACCTTCCCCCATACTACTCCCCCCTCTACCTACTGAGTTTTCTAGTCTCTCTTCATCGTCAATTCTTGTTCGCAGGTGCCAAGAACGTCTCTTGTGCAGTTTGCTTCAAGAAGTATTCCCACAAAGATGCCCTCAAGCGTCACCAGCGCTATGAATGCAACTTGCCTCCTCGATTTGCTTGCAAATACTGTACATACAAAGCTAAACACAACTTTAGCCTTCAATCCCACTTGGTTTTGAAGCACTCGGGAAGAAAAAATGTTTAATAAAGTTTGTTGTTGAGAACAAACAACGAGTTTTGTTACATCACCCTTTCAATCATCAAAAATACTTTCAAATCGTGATGTTTTTTTTCGATTCCAGGCAGTTTTGATCCTTGTAAGAAGATGTTCTCCTGTGTTTCTTGCGGGAAGCAGTACAAACATCGAGAAAGTCTGAGTCGACACATACATCAAGAATGTGGAAAACTACCGAAACATTCTTGTCTATTCTGTCCTTACAGGACAAAACATAAACACAGTCTTCAAACTCATGTAGCGCTAAAGCACTCGCTTACGTTTAATGTTATTTGATGTGAGTTTTTATTAAAATGGTTGAAGTTTTGTATTTGTTGTTTTTTTCTCCCTACAGTGTTTTGAACTATTACTGAGTTTGACATTTCCTAGTTAAAGGTCTGCCTCAGTGGACAACATGAAGAAGTAACCTAAAAAATAACAAAAAATTAGGAAATGAGCTAGTCTAAAAGAATTAGCGCAAGCTGACCAGTCACCTACTACCATATGTCATGTTTTCCTTAAACTTATTTAGTTTGATAACAACTAGCCTAGACAATTATACAACATGCACAAACACTTTTAAAAATTAAAATACAATTCGAGAAATCAAGCAAATTCACGGCCAGTGACAGCTGCCCATTGACTGACTGCCTGGCGAGCCGCATTGGCTGGCTGGGAGCAGCAGACGACCAGTCACAGCCGTTAATCAGACTGACAGATTTCTAACAGAGAACAAAAATACGCATCCATGCAAAGCCAGTGGTGGGAAAATTCTGTTGAGTTTTGATCAATGAATCAGGTTATATTAACAACAGAGTTAAAATGACCAAAAAGCCTTAAGAAAGTTCCCTACACGGTGAATCACGCATAGTTAAGCCAAACATATTTATCTTACTTTTAGACTAACATAATGAATGTCTAAATTCGTCCGTACAAATAACACTCGACTCTGCACACGTTACAACTGCCTAAACAACGGGCCTTCTTTCAACTGATTTGGCCTAATTGTCAAAACTAGCGTTTGCAGGGGTTCACGCCGGTTCGTTTTTTGCCTGTAAATAGTTTTTAAATTGTTTAAAATGTTTGGTGTTTTTCCTAACTAGAAGAGAAATTCTACTCCTTTGTAGATCCCAATATTTGATAAATATTTAAATATCCCAACGATTTGACTTCGAAAAGGTCAAAGCTTCCGTGTTTCAAACTTCTAATGAGTAGTTGAAATAAAACTTTTGGATGAACCACAATAAAAATAGTTTAGTGTACAAATTAAAACTATTTTTATCGTGGTTCATCCAAAAGTTTTATTTCAATTACATGTCAAGCCACATAAATTTAAAATCTAAAATTCTAATTAGTAGGTTTGCTAGATGAAATGTCAAAAAAGAGCTCTATGCACATATAGGCTTTCGAACGAGTGAAAATACTTAAATTTAACCTCTAAAGTGTGAGGTTATTTTGATATCTTGCAGACCCTAGCATCGGCCTTTCGCCGAGGCATTTAGGCGGGCCTTTAAAATGTCAAACCCTTAAAGAACAGCCTTTCTGCCTTATTCCGTTCATCATCAAACACTAATCTCTGTTGTTCCAGCTGTTGCGGGACTGTTCTTCTGCGAAGGCTGCGGTAAAGGTTATAAACACAGAAAGACTCTGAAACGTCACGTGACTATGGAGTGTGGCAAATCTCCTGGATTCTCTTGTGAATATTGTCCTTTCAAAACCAAACATAAACACAACCTTCAGTGTCATGTTGGTCTTAAACATTCTCCTATGATGAATTTCCTTTGATCTATTCATGTGAATAATAAATTTGAAACTCTTGGAACGTTACATTTCATTTATTACCTAACTTTTTAAATACTTTGTTAGTTCAATATGAGTCAACCATCGTTACTCTCTCCTTCCAAATTTCGCTGGAAGAACAAAACAATTTGAAGTCGCATTAGTTACAAACCTCGCCGCTAGAGCTGCCGCCGCTACTGACCCCCACCACAACATGAGTACTCCCCCACTCAAACCCTAATCTCTGTTGCAGCTGTCCCTGGACTGTTCTTCTGTGAAGGCTGTGGAAAAGGATACAAACAGAGAAGGAACTTGAAGCGGCACATGAATCTGGAGTGCGGAAAACCTCCTGGATTCTCTTGTGATCACTGCCCCTACAAGACCAAACATAAACACAGTCTGCAAACTCATGTAGCTCTGAGACACTCAATCATGCCGAGCGTGTTGGATCTGTAGCTTTGTTTGTTGTATCTGGTGTTAATGTTGTCATTAAACGTTTTATTATGAAAGGTTGTTTTATACACACTTGATCCATCACATGATCAGTCTGATGTTGGGAGTTTGACACAACCTCTCTTCAAGTCGCTTCTGTAAATTTTTAAAGTGACTAGGTGACGCTAGGTAAAGGTTGAGTGGTGGAGATGAATTTGTAGCCCTAACTTCCCTCGGTCAATTAGACAAAATTTACCTTCACCATTAAAAAGGAAGAACTGAAACCCGAAACTACTCGAAGATCTCGTTAAGATTTCACTATTCCATTTAGAACGTTCACCGCCTGTCACTCTCAAGAGACTATTTTAACACTTTTTAATATTTAAAATCTATTTAGGGCCAAAGATATTTTTAAACTTCCAGTGAATTGTTAACTATGATATGATAGCCTCGTCATCACAGGCAAGCACTACCCATTAGCTTCGCTCCAAACTAGAGTACAGGTAGCGCGGTCCTAGCGGCACAACTCGGCACCACCGACAGCCCCACGTTCTTAACCACCAACCTGTTACAGATTTCCTCCAACTGCTCGACCCCGCAAAGAAGTTCCGCTGCGAGACGTGTGGCAGAACTTACAAGCACAAGTTCCTGTTGGGTCGTCACAAGAAGTTCGAATGTGGAGTGGAAAGGCAGTTCCATTGTCCTTGTTGCAGTTACAAGGCCAGTTACAAGCAACGGCTTAACGCACATGTGTTTATGAAACATAAGCAGTTTTATGGCTCAAATTATGAAAGTTTATAAGTTATTTTTACGTTGAAAATATATTGACTATTTGTAACAAGTGTTTATAAGGCTTTTTAACCCAATCTTATTTTTCTGTTCTGTGTGGAGGGGGGCTTACCTAGCTTAGGTTTTCCATCGAAGGCAAGTTTCCGTGGACAGGCTGAGGTCCGATGCACGTAGTACTTCGATAGAAGCATATCCAATAGTTTTGAGCTTTCTTGGATTTCACGTTTTGTGCGGAAAACCAAGTTACTCAACCGAAAAATTAAACTCTTAAATAACCTTCTTCTTGACAAAAAAAACTAAATAAAAACAGTAGATTTGAGCTCTTTTGAAGTCCAGTAATTGAATATTAGAACAAAGATAATCTAGAAAATGACAGTGTTGTTGACTTTGAGAATTAAATTCGATCTATACTTCTCCCCTTCCGAATAATACGTTCCGTTATTAGCCAAGAAATCACTAAAAACGTTTTTCACCGCCATCTTGTTTGTTTTATTTAGTACACATTTCGGGTACGGTGTCATAATTCGATGTTTACAAAATTGGACCACAAAACAAGTTTTCATACGAGCATAAAACCCCAATTTTCTAAGAAAACACCTCCCTAAAACTAAAATCAAAGGCTTCCGGTTTACACCGCGTCACAGTTGAAATATTGTTACTGCTAAAAGTTTCGACCTTGCTCTAGAGAGTCATCCTCAGTAGCTGGTTGACTGGCTGAGACCAGCTACTGAGGATGACTCCCAGCGTTAACTTAATTTAAATTGTGGCGGGGTGTACACCAGATGCCTTAGATCTTAGTGACCTCCCTAAAATACATTTCCGGTGTAGGAAACCCGCCAGGATTCACAATAGCACTTTTGCATACGCTTCAGCAATCTTCTCTTTTTCACGCTTCCTTCTTCACGTTCCAGACCTCCCCAGCAGAGTCCTGGAGGACCTCCTCCTGGTCAGCGACTACCGGAGATTCTTCTGCGACCTCTGCGGTCGTGGATACAAACACAAGTTCCTCCTCTCCAGACACCAAAGATATGAATGCAACAAGGACCCGATGTTTCCTTGCAGTCTGTGCCCTTATAGAGCCAAACAGAAGGGAACTTTGAAGAAACATGTGTTGTTGAGACATAACAACGTGATGAGTGATGTTTCGAGTCAAGTATTGACACTTTTGTAGAATATTTGTCATTTGTAAACAGCTTTTGAATGTTTGTTGTACTTCGATGTCGCCAGCTGATTTTAAATCGTAGTTGGAAGTACTTTACGATATAAAACTTGTATATGTTGATTCAAAAACTGCTTCAAACAATAGAAATGTAATTATTTTTTAACATGTCTTGTTTTAAACGACATCCTTTGCCTTTTTCTGTTAATAGATCGAAGGTGATAAAGGTTATTTAGGTACTGATTAACTTTTATGGACCAATACTCTTGGTGAAATTTTATAAACGCGAATGGTTGTTTTTTGGTGCTTCATAATTGAACAATGTAACGAAATTTCGATCAATTGGTAAACAGTTTGAAATTAAATGTGAAATAAACAAGGAGTTTGATTGCAATTTGTCATGTTTTTGTTGTTTTTTTTTCTTTTATAACCGATTATTCGCCTATTCATATCAGGATAAGGAGATATTAGCTTTTCACTGGAAAAGTGACTAACCTGTTGTAGATCCACGAAGGACATTCTAAATTATATTTGTCTGCAAATTAGATACTTTCTTTCCGTCACTTGTTGCGTTTTAATACATAAAATAATTCTCACGGTTCTAGGCAAGTTTGATAATAATTGGCTTGATTATTCACCCACTGGTGTTTTTCTAAAAGCTTGAAATCTCGTGAGCGCTCTTCATCCTATGTTCCAAACTAAAGTTCCCCCTCTCTCTCTCATCCATCTTCTACATTAAGTACTACAAGTAAAGAAACAACCCGGAAGCTAAGCTTGTAGCTCAAAAATTACCTCCACCCACTTTACTCCTGATCTCACGTCTAACATCTCCTCCAGTAGGTGACCTGGACGCCTCTCTGCTGACCACGGACGGCTTCCTGCGTCACGGATGCCCCAACTGCGGACGCCTCTACAAACACCGGAAGGACCTGGTGAGACACGGAAGATACGAGTGTGGAGTGGAACCCCAGTTTGGATGCAGTTTTTGTCCGTACAAGGCCAAGCAGAAGGCGACCCTAAAGACACATGTGGCCCTCAAGCATTGTTTACCCTTAACGAATGTCTGTATCGAATAAAATAATTTTTAATAAGACTGGTATTTGTTTTGTAACTTTGCTTTATTGGGTTGGTTGTTACTAATGATTAACATTTTGTGGAATGGCTGCTTCACTACTTCTATCGAGTAGTCTATGAGCTCTCCACAAAAAGACCCGTAAGGATTGAAACTATTTCTCTTTTCGTTGTGATAGAGCTTACGATTCAATATGAGTTTTAAACATCGATTAAATAATCAGACTAAAAGAGGCATTTGAGATACAATGTAAGCATTCTCCCCTCTCGAAAATCTTTTTTCGATGAGGGGTGGGAGATTACCATAACCTTTTCACCTCGTAGATACAATCTTGATTCATCTACGTACAGTCAGCCATAGTGATTGGTTCTAGAAGATCTGTGCCAACAACTTGTATCAAAGCATCATGCCGAAAATAATCTACAACATCCTTCATCATGAACTCACACCTTAAGTACACATAAACTGATACGAGTATCTCTATATGCCGTTTTAAAACCAGAAACTCTGCGCGGGGTGTTTCTGCGCATCGAGTGGAGGGGGTAGGGCCCTCTTCCACCGCGCTCGTTGAGTTCGAGCTGGTCACTGACCACATGCTTCCATAAGAACAACTCATATTATTGATCACTTACTCCACAAGATCAAGATCTTTAGTCCACCTCACTCCCACAAGATCTTTAGTCTACCTCACTCCCTCAAGATCTTTAGTCTTCATCACTTTACAAGATCTTTAGTCTACCTCACTCCCACATGATCTTAAGTCTACTTCACTCCCACAAGATATTTACTCTACCTCACTTCCACAAGATCTTTATTCTACCTCACTCCCAAAAGATCTTTTAGAGAAGTCCCGTATAACTAAAAACTTACATTAGCCAATCAACCTCATCCAAACCCATCATTCACAACTTTTCAACGTTTCAGGAAATCTGCTGAATGACTTCTTCAAGCTGACAAGCATGGTAGACCGCTTCTCCTGCGAGACTTGTGGGAAAGCGTATCGGCACAAATGCGACTTAGTACGTCATCAGCGGTACGAGTGCAACAAGGCTCCTCAATTCTTGTGTCCGCATTGCCCTTATAAGGCCAAGCAGAAAGGGACCCTGAAGACGCATCTAGCGCTGAAACATGCTCATATCAAGTGATTTTGTTGAAATCTTTCATCAGAATTTCAAGAACGAAAAGAAAGTTACAATAGTCATATTTATTGTTAGGGAATTTCCAGTTGCAGTTTTGTTGTGTGTTTGTGTTTTAAATAGCTAGTAGTAGAGATTGAATAAAGAAACTACTAAGTATTTTTTGGCGTTAATTACCTGCCTGAATGTTTAAGAGATGTTTGGATTTTATATAAGTAAACCTTTTATAGTGCCAGTCAAAATCCCACCACATTCAAAACTCAAAATGTCACGAAAGCCCAAATACCCACTTAAGCCTAACCGAATGATGCTGCTAAAAAGGCGATCCATTCTTATTGTTTCTTAAATACTTAATTCGCTTGTCCTCAAGCATATTTTAATAGACCGTGCTTTTGGAATATGACTATTAGTGGTACACTCCTCATATTTTAGACTTCCCCTAGTATGGATTAACATCAGTATTAACATCAAACATATTATTTAATATGTTCTTTTTGTTAATTTGTGTCTCTAACAATTTGTGTTTTTTTCTGTTTTCAGATGAGGCCAACCTGATTTGTGGCAAGTGTGGTCGCAAATATTCTACAGCCAGCACATTGAAGCGCCACACAACTTACGAATGTGGAAAACCCCCAATGTTCGCCTGTAAACACTGTACATACCGCGCAAAACAACGTAGCTCCCTCAAGTCCCATATGGCGCTCAAACATAACGATTTCGAATTTTGAGATAGTTAAACGTGAGTAGTGAAAAATATGTGGTTCTACGACAACTCGTATCGTGATGGGTTCTCCGTTGATTCGTGTGGGAGGGGGAAGTGTTATAGTGTACATTTGACCTGTGTTGAGTGTTTTTATTTATTTGTTTGTTCTATTGGCAGAAAAGACAAACCTGAGTTGCGTCAAGTGTGGACGGACGTACTCTAGAAGCAGCACTTATGAATGTGGGAAAGTCCCTATGTTTCCGTGTGAACATGGTACATACCGCGCAAAACAACGTAGTGCTCTTAAGTCCCATATGGCGCTTAAACATACGGAGTTACAGACTTAAGTTGACTTGTTGTTTCCCATGTAAAGGTTTACCCTTGTCAGAGTTCAAGAATGTATTTTTACTGTGGTTCTACTGTTTTAGTGCTTAGACATCTAACATTTTGGTTTGATTGTTTCCGATTTTTTAGTTATCAAATTGTAAAAGGTAAATCGTACTTGTAGTTTGAAACCTAAATACATTAATTTTACTGTATTAGTTTAAGTTCTGAATTTATTAATTAATAAGTTGATTGTTAAAACCTTACGTTATTCAACCCTAATTATGATTTGTTTAGTTTTAGTTAAATTCAAATTTGACTAAATTCATGCGTTATGTAATGTTAGATTTTCACAATTTTTTGTACGTGAAAATTTTTAGTTTGTAAATATGTAATTGTTTGTAGCATAAACTGCCTTTTAAAACTAAAAGTTGTTGTACATAAAAAATGTTGTAGGGACCATTTGAAAAACAAAATTGTAAAGTTTGTCGATCGCTTTCATTTTTCTCATTATTTCCCGTTGGTAAACTTCTAGGTTTAAGTAATTCTCAGAAAAGCGATCGTAGATTGGAGATGCTGAGAATATAAATTCAACTGTTCCTACGTTCATTAAATATGGAGCAAATTAGTAAGATCGTTATAGTGCTTTGTTTGAAGATAGTTGTTGACAATGGTAGTACTCCTGAGGTTAAATTATTATTTCTAACGATTTACATAGTTTTTTAGTGAGCAAGTAGAACACGTTGTTTCTGGATCTAGGATCTGACCCCGTCTTTAGCTGGAAAGGAATACAAAACATAGCACAAATCATTAGAAAACGAGATATGTTGAAAGTAATCGGTGTAAACCGACCAGTCACCTATCACCAAACAACATTACTATTTTAAAATATTTTTTCTTCCTTGGGTATTTGACCAACTTTACATCATTCCCAGACCATTTTTTGTTTCTTATCGACAATATTAAACGAGGATTACATGACTTTTTGATGCTTTAAACATTCCAATTAGGTCTTCTATAATTTTGCGTTTCAACCATTTACACTCTGAAGAATAAAGCTTTTAAACTACTCATTCCCTAGTAGACAGACTTACACATATCCGTTATAAACTCATAATCTCTTGATTTTCAGCCAGTTCCACCCTGGAATGTGATCTCTGTGGAAGAAGGTACGGTTCTGCAGGTACCCTGAACAGACACAAACGCTTTGAGTGCGGAAAAGCCCCTCAGTTTTCCTGTCCTCAGTGTCCTTACAAGGCGAAGCGAAAAGAGAGCCTTTCCAGCCACGCTGTGATCAAGCATGGTCTCTTTCTTCAGGGCAAGGACTTGATGAAGTGTGTTGAATAAATTGATGCTCGAAACGTTGCTTTTATTGTATTCAGAGCTTATATTGTTTTGTTTTTATATTTGAATTTATCATGATTGTTACCATGGAAACCTCGATGTAAACAGGTGTTTTGTGATTTTATTTGAATTAAATAAGGGTTTGTATTGATTGATACTTCATTCATCGTACCTTTTGTTTGTTTTAAATTGAATCGACTAATTTAGACTGGTTTTTCATTTTATTAAAAAAAAACTTTAAACAGAAGGTCACTATACGTATCAAATCTTATACATTTGAATTTTATTTCCATACAATTTTATTCATTGGCCTTTTGTTTTAAATTGGTTTAAATAAAGTGCCTATATCCTTACTAGTAGATTTGTTTTAATCTTTTTATATGAAAGGTCATTAAATCATCATTTTGAATTAATGCAGCTTGGTTGAATTAAGTCCATAGTGTATACGGTTTAGTATTTTGCAGAGAAAATGGAGAGAATCAGTTAGTTTGTCACTGATTACACACTTTAGACTTTGCTTTAGATTTAGTAACAAAAACTGGTGTTTACTATTATGAATTTTCAAAAGGGCGTGTCATTTTAAATCTTGGATTAAGTCTCAACCTCGAAATAAATGGATTCCGTGTCATATGCTTTGTATTAATCTGCATTTGGTATAGTCATTTGAAACATAGTTACAAATGGTTTTAATTAAAATTCCATAAAAGCCATCCCAATTTTCGTTGTGTGACAGCCGCTTATTTGGTTCATTTTATGAACACTTAGATCTTTGACAAAGTATTAATAAAACTCACACAATATCCCTTGCAGAAAGTTTAAACACAACTTATTTAAATAATTGAATACATAATCCGAAACCAAGACACAGATTTATTTCTTAAATGAGTGACGTGAACACTTGTTATAGGAACAGGTAACATAACGCACACTTTATATTACCATTTAATAATAAAAGTTAGTATTAGTTAGCCACCGAATTTTCATACAGTATAACTAACTCCAACGTATTTGTTTGTCGTTAGGTTGCCACTCCTGCGTGAACTGTGGCCGGAAGTACTCCCACCTCAAGTCATTGCTTCGTCACCTCCGGTACGAGTGTGGCCAGGAGCCTCGCTTCGCTTGTGAATTGTGTCCTTACAAATCCCTGCAGAAAGTAGGACTGAAGAAACACCTGGCCAACAAACACAGCGGAAGTATAGACGACGGGTTGATAAGAAGATGATAACAAATGAATGAGAAACGATTACGCCAGGAGAGCTGCCGAGTGAAACCTCAGACAAGTGGTGGGAGAAGCGAGTGGTGGGGGAAGCGAGTAGTGGGAGAAGCGAGTAGTGGGGATGCGAGTAGTGGGAGAAGCGAGCGGCCAGGAGCAGCCAATCACAAAGCCGTATTCTAGCACATGCGTATTACTTCATATTCTTCGTTCAAGACATTTGAAGCCTGACTACTAAAAACAATTATGCTAATTAGAAAAATAAGGAATCAACAAATTAGCTGGACTTATAATTATGTAAGTGTTAAATTATATTGTCCTTTAAGATGTACCTCACATTAAAATTTTAAAAATATAATAAAGCTATTTTCAATAGTTTTGGGTTTTTTTGCAATGCTTAGTCAAACCACTGAACAACAACAGTCAAGACGAAATCTGTTATTCAATATACAAAAAATAGTTTCCAATGTGTTTGAAAACAAGCTAGTATAAAACTTACAATAAACGTTTGTGATAAAATCTACTTTTTAAAAATAAAAACGTTTAAAACTTAAATTAACCCTTTTCAACAGGGGCTCTGAAGAAAATTAGTACAGTAACGAAAATGTCGCTTGCAGAGGGCGATAATATATTAGTTGCAGTTGAATTTGTAAACCATGAAAGAACGTGCTGAAATATAGTATTATGTTTAACATGTTTTAACAAATTCGTCGTGGTACAGCTGTTTATTTATTTCAATAAAATATAATGAAGTTTATTATTGTTTACAGTTGTAGAGTTGTGTTAATAATCAAAAGTAAATGTGGTAAAAGTTTTAAATATCTTGTTTTTAATTGTATAAAGCAACCTCATCTTGAACATCGCGAAAGTACATACTCTAAAGATAAAGTTCAAAAAACGTTTAAGGTTAGTGTTTGTTTTGTTTTACGATATGAAGGTAAGACTACAACGTCCTCTCTGCCACTCAACCTCAACCTTTAGTTTTCTAGCTTTACCGCATAGGCACTTACCAAGTTGTGTAGCGTTACCGCATAGGCACTTACCAAGTTGTGTAGCTATACCGCATAGGCACTTACCAAGTTGTGTAGCTATACCGCATAGGCACTTACCAAGTTGTGTAGCGTTACCGCATAAGCACGTACCAGGTTTTCTAGCAATACCGCATAGGCACTTACCAAGTTGTGTAGCGTTACCGCATAAGCACGTGTAGCGCGCCACCGCATAGGCACTTACCAAGTTGTGTAGCGTTACCGCATAGGCACTTACCAAGTTGTGTAGCGTTACCGCATAGGCACTTACCAAGTTGTGTAGCAATACCGCATAGGCACTTACCAAGTTGTGTAATTTACCGAAATGACGAGCTCCAATTTGTAGTTGAATTGTAATTGTGCACAATTTAAAGTCAACAAACAAAGTGATCACGCCTTCTCTGAACTTCTCCATCGTCTTCCACGTCATACTTTACTTGGCCATGCCTTCTCAAAATCGTTCCGTTTTGCACTCTACTCCAACAACAATTTTTTCCAAGACGAAATCTCTAGGGTTGATAGACCCCACAATGAGATTGTTCTCCATCAAGATTCTTCTATTGATGTGTCCACATTTTCCATGGCAACCAATTGAAGAAGGGATAGCTTCGTTCTCATAGGGTGGCCGAAAATCATTTCAGCTGGGGACTTATCAGGTAAGGCACGACCCGATAACTGAAAAGAAATGTCTGTAGATACTTAGTAAGATTGCTGCAGTCAAGTTTAAAGGCTAAAAATCTTTTCCTGTATGTTTAAATATGTTTACAAAACTAAGCAACTATCTCAATTACTAAAAACAAGTTCTGCCAGCTGATTTTACGACAGTCCCAAAATATTTCTCCACCTAAAACTACTTCCTGTTTCAGGTCGACACCTCTGTATCACATGCGGTCGCAGTTACAAGCAAAAGTCTCACCTCAACTTTCACATGAAATACGAATGCAACAAAGCTCCTCAGTTTCACTGTCCTTACTGCGTATACAGGGCGAAGCAGAAATCTGCACTGAAAGTCCACGTCATCAAGTACCACAAGATGATCGTGGGGTGGGATCAACCTGTGAGGGAGGACAGGGGTGGTGATGTACTTCGGTAGGAATAAGAGACAGAAGGTCGAGTGTTACCAGGTTTTAGAAAGTTATTTATGATTAAACTCGGAATTATTTTGGAAAACTTTCAAGAGCGTGCATAAAAAATATTGTGCTTTGATACATACTTTATGAGTGACTAGGTTAGTTCAAAATTTTGAGTAATATAGGTATTTACAAAGAGAAATTTAGATAATTGACGCATATACTAACAAATTATACTTAAGAAACCCTATTGGCTCACCTTTCTTATAAATTTAAGATAGTTGAAGACGATAATAGTGTTTACCAGAAATATTTTATATGGTTGCTATCATGACAAATCTTACATGATGATAGTTGTTGCACTGCCTAATTAAATTATTAAGTTTGCACGAGCACTTCTTGTAGATGTTTGTTTTCAAAGCACGTGATTGTTTGTTATGTTTTTGTAAAAAATTGAAATAAATTTATTTTATTTTATTATTTAAAATACAAAATTACCTAAATGCGTTTGCCTTGTTTGAGACTTGCAAATTATATTTAAATATTGGTCCGAAATGAAGTTAGTTTTGTCAATCGTCAACGTAAATTTAAGTTGGTTAGATAAAGTACTAACTTGTGTGAATATTAAAATACCAATTCACAATTGCAATTTTTATACTAAAAATACAAACTATGCCATGTCTAAATTGTATAATAAACCTTTAGATAACTTGAAGCAAGAAGTGTCGTCGATTTTCCGGACCAAAACTATAAAGTATCTCTCGAAGAAGGCCTTCAAATCCACACACAAATACATGGTGGAAGAAATATGCGTTGTTTTCCTGGGTCTATTGGTTGTTTATTTGTCCTTTTTCCACGTTTTTTGTATTCCTGCATCTTCGTATTTATCCTATGTATATCTTCCTATGTATACCTTCGTGCAGGATTCGTATTCAAAAGAGTTTTATCATCTGCATACAAGTCGGCTTTACTATGAATGCACTCTGGAAGGTCGTTAATGCAGATTAGAAATAATAAAGGACCAAGGACAGATCCCTGAGGAACTCCATTTTTATTGTATGCAATGGATTAAATCTTAATTTCTTTATCAGAAGCTTGGATACACATTAGTTTTGAATTTGAGTTAATGGCGTATATTAAAAACAGGGCTTTGGAGATCTTTGAACCATGTTGCTGGGGTTCTTGACAATTGGTTATGGTGAGCCACGATAATTTAAGAGTGTTCATTTTACGCCGCCGTATCTCATACTAATATCATATTTAAATGCTTTGCTGTTCTTTTTGTACTAGAAATCAGGATTTAAATCTCATGGCTTACCTTCAAAACCCGCACTGGCGTAGAGTCCAGCCAATTCCATTCCTGCAAAATATCTACAACCCATTTCCTCTAACGACAATTCTCTCAATCCACAGATCCCCATAGACATTTCTGTGAGCAGTGTGGGCGAAGTTACAAGCAGAAGGGACACCTGACATACCACGAGAGGTTCGAGTGTATGAAACATCCCCGGTACAGCTGTCCCCTCTGTGCGTACAAGGGTAGGAAGAAGTTTCACGTGAAACGTCATCTGCTCAACACGCACGACTGTGACCCAGCTGATTTGGACAAGATTGGTCAGCTGTTTTAGGCTCTAATCTGTGATATTTGTTGCGAGAAGTTTCCGCGCTGCTATTGGGTCTTGAGATTGCTTACAGCCAATCGTGTTGTGGCGTTTGCGCGACTTAGTTGACTGGACGTATGGAGCACGAATGCCGCACTGTGATTGGTTCTTGTGATAGCTTTCAGCCAATCAGGTCGTGGCGTTTTTTGGAGTGTTGCTGACCATCCGTCCACTATCTTTCGGAGCCAAATAAACTCAATTTGTGGGTTTTAACTGCAGTTGCCTATTTTCGACCAAAAGAGTCCAAGAAAAATACTTTCAACTCAAATATTTTCGCCAAAGTGTACTTCTTGGAAGTGGAGGTCTTTTTGACAAGTGTTTAAATCTAGTTTTGATTTTACAAAAATTATCACGCAAATTAAACTTGTCTATCTTTGTTCTGTCTCTACCTTAGAAAATACTTTTGAGTCAGAATTTTTTCTGGAATTTTTAGGGTCGTAAATAGTAGGGCCTAAATAGAGTTTACTTGGCTGCTAGATTAATTTGGCGTGTGGTCTGTTCCACTATGTAGAGTTTGGTATGCAATTGAATTAGCGGTTGATGTCAAATTATTTTTATTGTCATTGGTTAATTTTACTTTAATGAATGTATTTTTTCTTTACCTTTTTGCTCTTTAAGACATTTGTTGTTTGTTCCTACTTGAATGAGTTCAGTTATTAAGATGTTTATCACCTATTTATGTATACCACTCATTGTTGTTATTTGTTTTGAGTTTTTTTTATTGTTATAGTAAAAAGTGTAATGTAAAACACAATGTTGTTTATTGTTGTAAAATACACGTGTTTTGAAATATTTTACCTGTTTTTGTTACTTTTTACCTACTATGAACTGTTTTTTATCGAAAAGGAGCTATCAAGTTACTTACTTTTTTTACGTTTGACTTTTTGACATGAATGACTCATATTGGCTTCCTTTTTTTACCCACAAGTAACGAAATTCGAACCCAAGGCCCAAGTATTCGGAACACTCTATATACTTAAAACCCGAAAATAATTGTCTCTTATTTCTTCATTGCAAGATGGAAATTTCGTATTGAACCCCAATAGGACAAAGCGTTTTAGAGATAAACATGCGATTAGTATAAAGACACTCTGTACATGTTCATGTACATGTTTAGCGGATCCGTGGCGGATTGGTATCGCGCGCGACTCCAGAGCTCATCATTCCCGAGCGCAGTGATAACTTTTCACGATGGTTACTCCCCGTGGTTCGGCAGTCACGTTAAGCCGTTGGTCCATTCTATTGGTCATTGGGCTATTAAATAATTACCCAATCTGGGGAACAGTCGGCCCTAGTTTGTAACAAGACTACACCTCATCATCCATCAAAAACACTCAACACACTCACCCCTCATCCCATATTCACCTTAAAATACCCTCTAGGAGTGGTCGGTGTCTCAAATAAAAATATCTGCGAAGTATCTGCCCAAATTCAACTTTTCCTCTTGTTATTTTAAACGAACTGGGAGACACAGGACGGTAGTTCATTAGCGTTTACCTTCTCAGGCAGGTGTTCATCTCATAAACAGATTACACAATTCGTGTATAAACGCACAAGTGCCCAAGGCATTCAAAGCTCGTCTTAAAAATGTGTTGTCCACCCAAGCTTTTTATAACATAGACGAGTTTATGGCGTTTAACTGGGAGACCTGATAATTGGCTGACCGACTAGGTACTAGAGTGGGATAATTGGAATGAATGAGAGAGAGAGATTGGAAAAATTGTATGTATAAAAGGGACTTAGATGTGAGAGTGAATGGAACATTTTAGTTCAATCAACTTTTCTGACAATTGCCATACATTGGGAGATGTTTTGCAATAAAAAATGTATTTATTTATTTCTCTCCCCACAGATTATCTCTCCGAAGCAGCCTCTACTCTGCTGTCTCGTCACTTGTGCGTCGTCTGCGGCAGAAGCTACAAACAAAAGAGTCATCTCAACTATCACCACAGATACGAATGCAACAAAACTGCCCAGCTGAGATGCACCAGCTGCGATTACGTCACAAAACACAGATCTCACCTCAAGAGACACTCTCTCATCAAACACGGCCATTGTGACGTAATATTGGAATAAAATATATTTTTGGAATTTATTTATTTCTGCCCGGTTGTTTTTTTATTATATTGTATAAAGGTAAAAAAGGTAAAGTTTGTCTACCCTTCAACCTCGACCTTTATCCAGCGTCACCGTATAATCACGTTACAAATTGTAAGTGGTGACTGCGGGGTTCGAACCCGCCCCACCAAAGTGACGAGCTCCGGAGTCACGCAGATACCAATCCGCCACGGGTTCGCTATTGTATACTGTATGTCGATTAGTTAAATAGTTTTCAATTGACTAAATAAAGAAAAGTGTATACAACAATAAGTAAAAAAATGAAGTCACTGATAACAGCCCTATCACGTGATAAAATTCAATTTGATATGTCGATTTGATATTTAAAGAGGTAAATGGTAATTTGCATCCATTGTGTAAAAAATACGCGTTAATTAAACTTGTTGTTAGGGTTTTAAAAGGGGTTTTATTAATTTGTCTTTGAAGTCCGGTTTCCCATGTGTTTTAATGCTTGGTATACATTTTGTACTAGGGGTAAAATCACCAGTAATTGCATGATGAGGAGGTGGTTTTAATCCTAGAGCAAAGTTTATACCCAGCATAAAAACATATGGGAAACCGGGTCTCAGTGTGTAAACAACGTTTGTTTAATGTTTACAAATTTAAGTTCTATAAACCATTTGTGTACATTATTCAAATTTCATACTAACGTCCTTTAAATTCTATATCAATCATTTTATGGTTTTGTAACAATTTCTACACAACATATTTAATATTTTACGTTTTAGTAGAGCTGCTAAAATTAATGTCTCGACTGGCACGACGAGCAAGATGCAAGAGGAAACGCGGTGTACCACAAGGGACAGTTCTGGGACCACTTCTGTTTTATCTCTTTGTTAAGTTATACATATTGCCACTGTATTTAATCGTTGGTCGCAACCTGTAAAATGAACTTACGTTCTACATTTCTCTTCTAATTTGCATCATATCATTGATTTTTCTCTTAAGAGACTACTTCAAATTCTTCTTCCTCTTGTTTTGATGAACAAACTCAAGCTCTAAACATCATATTGCAGTGAGGAAGGTTTACGCGAGTATTTTATCGACTTTCCTGGTGGGGTTAGGAGCCCAGGGCTCAGTTAGGGGTCTGTGGGAGTTATTGATTGGGAGGGCTGTGGAAGTGGGAGGTGGAATGGGAGGGAGACTATTGACCCAGTAGTCAGTGGGTGGTAGGTGAATTATTGTTCTAGAACCGAATGGAAGGATTCGGGTCAGTTGGAATGAAAGGATTAAAAGTTGGTAAATAAGGTAAAGTTTGTCTTGTTTAATTGGATAAGTCAACCAAGCAAGAACCCATGTTTAACACTGAAATAACGATTGATTATTTATTTATCTCTGGTGGACGAGGGGTAGGTGGAAATCCAAGTTTATCTTCTGTTGCAAAAACATCGGCTCTAGTAGGGTTGTCTTGTCTGGATCAGTTCTTTGAAGAGTCGCGCGTGCCGCCCACCTTGCCAGTCAAGAGAAATGGTTTATCTTCTGTTCTAAAAACATCGGCTCTAGTAGGGTTGTCTTGTCTGGATCAGTTCTTTGAAGAGTCGCGCGTGCCGCCCACCTTGCCAGTCAAGAGAAATGGTTTATCTTCTGTTCTAAAACATCGGCTCTAGTAGGGTTGTCTTGTCTGGATCAGTTCTTTGAAGAGTCGCGCGTGCCGCCAACCTTGACAGTCAAGAGAAATGGTTTATCTTCCAATCTAAAACATCAGCTCTAGTAGGGTTGTCTGTCTGGATCAGTTCTTGAAGAGTCGCGTGCCGCCCACCTTGCCAGTCAAGAGAAATGGTTTATCTTCCAATCTAAAACATCAGCTCTAGTAGGGTTGTCTTGTCTGGATCAGTTCTTGAAGAGTCGCGCGTGCCGCCGACCTTGACAGTCAAGAGAAATGGTTTATCTTCCGTTCTAAAACATCAGCTCTAGTAGGGTTGTCTTGTCTGGATCAGTTCTTTGAAGAGTCGCGCGTGCCGCCAACCTTGACAGTCAAGAGAAATGGTTTATCTTCCGTTCTAAAAACATCAGCTCTAGTAGGGTTGTCTTGTCTGGATCAGTTCTTTGAAGAGTCGCGCGTGCCGCCGACCTTGACAGTCAAGAGAAATGGTTTATCTTCTGTTCTAAAAACATCGGCTCTAGTAGGGTTGTCTTGTCTGGATCAGTTCTTTGAAAAGTCGCGCGTGCCGGCGACCTTGCCAGTCAAGAGAAATGGCAGTGGCGATATTCCAACTTAGCTCCACTTAGATTAAAGCGTAGACTAATAAAAAAACTATTACAAGTATAATTATTTTACAACACCATATGTTAACAACATTGTTTTGCCTTTTTTTGCAAAGTAGGCAACCATAATCTAGTTCTTCCGGTTCACAGCGCGTCACATCATAATAATTAGCTTGAGATATTTCGGCCTCGCTGTGGAGTTCCATCTGCAGTCACTGATTGGCTGAAGCTGAGCTACTTGCTGTCTGCTAGCCTATTGGTGGCAAGGCTGCCAACCGTCCAATCAGCGCAGGTATGCCAACTGTCGATGTTATCATTGGTTGTGAAACTATCGAAAATACTTTGACAGTTGGCATCCCTGCCCCATTGGACGGTTGGCATCCCTGCCACCAATAAGATTTCTTCACGACGCAGCGTGAACCGGAAGAACTAGACTACCCCATATTTCATTACTTGTGGAAAACCACCTTACATAATCAAATATTCATTTAAATTAATGATCTGACTTATTCCAGTTCTCAGGGCTGAACAGAGACACTTCTGTGTCACTTGCGGGAGGAGCTACAAACGCAAGAGTCAACTGAACTACCACATCAACTACAACTGCAACAAAGAACCCGCCTTCGCCTGCAGTTTCTGCGACTACAAGACTCAGAACAAGGGACATCTCAAGCGTCATGTTATTTGTAAACATGCAGACACCATTGTACCTCGGTGAAGAGAGGAAAGATTTGCGGGGGTGACCGAAGTAAAGCAAAGATAATGTTACGGTAGGCAGAAAGCGCATAGATGCCACATGGCTGAGGCAGCCCACGCACAGAATGCGCTGTGAACGCTGCCGTCTCTCTCCCTCGGATTCTCGTGCTCGAGTTTGTCTAATGTCGGTGACTTAAATGTGAGATTTTTCGAGAACGAACGAACTTGCGCGTCCGTCAGTGGCTCGCGAAAGAATTCTCTCGCTGCGCTTTTGTGCTTGGGCTGCCGCAACTATTTTGATTTTTTCCTGCCGCTCATTCGGCATCAATGCGCTGTATACCTACCATGACATAATCTTTGATTAAAATATGGGCTCAATCTCAAAGCAAACCCAAGCCAATCATCGTTCATACACTTTTGCTTGCGAGAAAATGACTCAGATCTTATTCCTACAGTAATGTTGGATGAGACTGAAATTGAAGAAGTCTACTCGACGAAATTTCCGGAATACACTTTGATCGAGGGTTGACGTGGGATTGTCATGTAGACAGCGTTTGCTCAAAATTGGCCTCTGGCATTTATGTTTTGAGGCAATTGACCAAATACTGCTCAACTCAGATACTGATGACGGCATGATCTACCCACACCTTTCCTACGGCTTAGCGTTGTGAGGAGGTTGCTCTAACACAAATTTTTCCAGAATCTTTATTCTTCAAAAACAGGCAGTGCGAACAATCGCAAAACTGCAGTGGAGAGAGTTGTGCAGACCAGCGTTCAAAAGTTTAAAACTGTTGACACTACCCTGTCTCTATATTTTGGAAACCTGTCTTTTTTTAAAGGAAAATGCGATCTCGTAAGAGGTTTAGATGTACACTCTCACGAAACTAGAGGCAGGGAGAACTACTGAACTGGAAGACACAGAACGGTAGCTCATGAACGTTTGCCTTCACAGGCAGGAGTTCATTTTGTCAACAAACTTCCAAACTCGATTAAGTTTGCCCTAATGCCGAAGGCATTTAAAACTTGTCTAAAGCAATTTTTGATCGGAGAAGCATTTTATAGTCCAGACGAGTTTATGACACATGATTGGGAGACCGTGTTAACATACAGACATACGGGAACCAGACGGGTGAAATTCGAGTGAATGAGACTGTATGAGTGTAACTTATGTATGTTTGAATGTGATGTAGATGTGAGTGATACCAAAATTCTAGGTAATTATTGACGATTGAGATATATTCGTTGTAACATATTTATTCAATATACATTTATTTATTTATTTTATTTAAAATTAATGAAAAAGAGGGGGTGGCTGTAACGTCTCATCTTGATTGTATACAATCAGAGTTACTTTTCACCAAGTTGTCTTAGGCTTTTGTTATTAATTAATACAATCCATAGACATGCACATGAATAAAACTGTTTTACAGTATAGTACATGTTTTACTACAAGTTCTTTGTGTCACCTTTTTAATTTGGTGACACGTCTAATCTTATGTAATTCAAGTCGATGGTGTTGCCAATTAAATTTAAATTTTTTGAGAACCCTGTATGAAATTTATTTGGAAATCCTGCAATGAATACTTCTATGTTTTTAATTTCCAGGAGACGTATATACAAAGGATTGATCAGGACACTTAAATATTATTTACCCATGAAAAATATTGAAAGTAATGGATATTCTGGAATAAATTCGTTAGTTTTAACAAGGGAAACCCTGGTGTTGATTTTGTTGTATATAGGATCGTAGCATTTTGCCTTTGAGTGTTTTGTTGCTAGAAAATAACAACACAAAAATTATTGTTGTTTTTATCAATCTTTTTGTATTTGTATTTATTCCCTAATTAGTTTTCCTATTTAGTATTCTGTGCTCTTTTTTAAAACACATCTTGTGTTCAATTTCAGGAGAATCGAGACATTTTTGTCCAAACTGCGGAAGGAGTTACAAGTTCAAAACTCAGCTGACGTACCACATCAAGAACTACTGCAACCAAGAGCCCCAACTGGATTGCTCCTTTTGCTCCTATAAAACCAACATCAAAGGCAATCTCAAAAGGCATATGCTTTTAAAGCATAAAGAATTCACTGTTCCTTGAACGCTTTTGATGACAATAAATAAAGCATCAGGCTCCTAAGTACTCTTAGGCTTTTGCGGCCGGTGTCATCACTAAGATCTAAGGCTTCTGGTTTACACCGCGTCACAGTTGAAATAGAATTACTGATAAACGTTTCGACCTCGCTGTGGAGAGTCATCCTGAGTAGCTGGTCTCAGCCAGTCAACAAGCTACTGAGGATGACTCTCACAGCGTTTTACACAGCTCTATTTCAATTAGTGTCAGAGAATCTCTAGATCTTAAATAAACATTATTTACATACTCAAGATGTCGAAAGCTGTAATGGTGTTAAAAGTTGCTCAATAGATTTCACGTTTGAAAGTTTGATCGTGTCAAATTATTACCCTCTTGAAATTGAGACTAAATGCCAAAGATGAAACACTAAATCACTATTTGAGATGCCGACCACTCTCATGAGGGTATTAAGGCAAATATGTGGTGAAGGATGAGTGTGATGAGTGGTAGTAATGAGTTATGAGGTGTTGTCTTCTTACAAACTAAGGCCGACTCTTCCCTAGAATGGGTCATTAATTAATAGCCCAATGACCAACGGCTTAACGTGACTTCCGAACCACGCAAGTGATGGTCTGATATGTTTAAACGATGGTGGGAGTTGATGCGGGTATCATCAGATGATCACTGAGACTATCTGAGCCGCTTTAGACTTATATCATCCTCAAAACCTCACCTCCATGAAGCTGGATTACAGGACCACGCCACGAGTACCAGTCTTTGAGGTGTACTGGGCTACAAAAGGCCTAATATGAACCACAACGATTTTCACAGTACATTAAAGGATGAAGTTGGAATAAATCAGTTAAGAATCTTATATTTTAGATAGTCTCTACACTCTTAAATTATTCAGGTTTTTATTTAAAGAAAATAGTCTTTTGAAGTGATTAACTAAGAATAAAAAAAACTTTAACTAATCAAAAAACTTGATTACATTTTTCAGATTTTTTAGTCACGGACGGAAGACATCACTGTCAGACTTGTGGGAAAAGTTACAAGTATAAGAGGGACCTCGTGCATCACGTGAACTTTAATTGCAACAAGGAACCGAGGTTTTTGTGTACTTTGTGTCCTTACAAGTCCCAAAACAAGAACAATTTCAAGAGACACTCACTTATAATGCATAAGACCTTCGACAATGTTTGATGGCAAAGAAGCAAAAGAAAAATATCGTCTGAAAAAATACTGTTAATTTCAGCTCGTTCATAGTTACATTTGTCTACGTTAGATATAAACCAAATTGTATATAAATATATAAAGTGCATAATTATTATACGTGTTCTTTGTGTTTAACCCAAGTGCAGTTTGTTTATAAACCAAATTTTCTTTTCGCTAGAAAAGTACAGTCAAGAAAGTTTTGTTTGTAAACAATCTTTGCCCAGCGTTACCACTAAGGAATTTCCATTCAACAAGCGTAAGTTCGATTCTCTGGCAAAGGTTATGTCAAATATCTTGAAACTTAAGCGTTAGTATTGTCAAGATAACTTGGTAATGTAGAATAAGTAATTGTGTTTATGTTTAGTATTTTGTTGTCACTTAAAAAGTAACATTTTTCGATAGGATTTAATGTACATTTGTATTTAGCTGGTAGATAGCAGGTACTGTAGGAAACCTTGTAGATATTGAGAATAGCTGGGTGTCTGGTATGCTAGCCTTGTTGCCAAGGGCTTAGCTTACCAGTATATAGTTAGAGTAAGGTCATAAGGGGACAGATCGGAGAGAGGTCTTGGACGGGTGTTGGGTGTGTTTGGTGTTTGTGGCATCGGCTACATGGCTTTTGAGCGAGCCGAGCTTGATGGTGTTGGTGGGATAAGTTTTGTTAAGTTCAGTGTCTTTGAATTTTAGGTTTGAGTTGCTAAGATTTGTTGGTTTTTGTCTGATTTAAAGGTTGCATTTGTAATAATAAATAGTATAAGATAATCTTACAGTAGTACCAGTTTATAATCCGAGTTACGCCTTAAAAATGCAACACAGTGATGCTTTTCCATTGTATTGCATTACGCCCCAAATATGTGGTATAACAATGCGTTCTACTACAGTAAAATTTTCAGTTCTCCAGAGTTTTTAAATACATTCCTCTAAAGTAAATTGAACTACGTTAAAAATAGTTTGGTTTAATTACACATAAACAGAATAAATTATAAAGATTAAAGCAATGTTCCAAATTTATTTTAAAGATATTTACTAAATTTATTTTGAAATAATTTTTCTATTTGAAAAATTTGAGGTCGATACTGTATAAATTATAATAAGTAAACGAAATTCATTTTCATCTCTTTCATTTATTTACGGACTTAGCTAATTAATCAAAACAAAGATAACAAATTCAATAATGAACTGTGCTTTTTAGATTTCTTCACCGGTGACGGAAGACACCCCTGCTTCACTTGTGGGAAGAGTTACAAGTACAAAGGAGACCTCAATTATCACATCAAGTTTCAATGCAATCAAGAACCCAGATTTCATTGTCGTCTGTGTCCTTATAAATCCAAGAACAAGAAGGACCTCAAAAGGCATTCCGTCCTTAGGCATCAGAAGCTTTTGGATGATTGAGTCAAGAACAAAAGGTATATGAATATCCATCCGTCGTCATAAGGGGATTTGAACCATTCATCCAAGAACACGAAAGACCTCAGGAAACTTTCCATCCCTAGGCATCAGAGGATTTGAACCATTGATCCAAGGAACAAGAAGGACCTAAGGAGACAGATGATTTGAACTATAGCCGTAGAATTAAATAATTATTTAAGGTAACATCTTGACGATGTCTCTGGCAGAAGACTTGGCCCTGTTAATTTGTTTTTGTATGGATTTAAATACTGTATGCCTCATGAGAAGCATTTCAAATGTCAATTAAAATAATGTTTAATTCGTTATATTGTCAATGTCTACAGTCCTTGTTCCTCTCTTCCTTTTGTTTCAGTAAATTAGAAACCCGTCTTTTAGCAATAACTCCAAATCATACAATGTTCATAACCGAGTTTAAAATGTTATCGTGAACGAAAAGGACAAGATCTAGCAGATCCGTGCCGGATCGGCATCGCGCGCGACTCCGGAGCTCATGACTCATGGGTTCGATCCCAGCAGTCACCACTCGCAATCTGTAATGTGACTAAATGGTAACGCTAGGTAAAGGTCGTTGCGACAATCATTGTCGGACAATGGGGCAAATCAGTCTCCAATATCAAATTAAATATCCCAAATACTTTTCAACCGCCTGCTATTATCGTCCAACTTGTAATTTTTAATCTTAAAAATAATTCAACTTTGAATTTCAGGAGCTTCAAACCCACCGTTCAGCGAAGATGGAAGACACTACTGCCCGACTTGTTCTAGAAGTTACAAGTTCAAATCCCAAATGAACTATCACATAAAGTATCAATGTAACAAGGAACCTACATTCGCTTGTTCGGTTTGCACCTACAAGTCGAAAAACAAAGGAGATCTCAAAAGACACTTTTTTACACAACACAGCGATCTTAAGAACTTACGTGACTTTTTATAAACACCTACTTTTTATAAACCCGTTCGTAAAAAAACACTTTTTGTTCATCAGCTGTTAACAATTACCTCTTCCAAAATGTATATTTATGTTTAAATTTTGATTTTATTTTGGTTTTCCGTAGTTTTAGTCATGTTGATTCGTCACGGATATGTTTTGTTATGAATCAAAAATGTATACGTTTAACCTACACTGTGATTAAAATGTTTATATGAGATTGGTATATTTGACTTTTCCTAGTTAGTCCTTGTACTTCCATTGGTCATTGGGCTATTAGTTAATGACCCATTCTAAGGAAGAGTCAGCCTTAGTCTGTAACAAGACTACACCTCATAACTCATTACTACCACTCATCGCACTCATCCTTCACCACATAGTTGCCTTAAAATACCTTCATGAGAGTGATCGGCATCTCAAATAGTGATTTATTTCATTTTCACAGTAAAAATTATAAAATAAATAATAGTAAACAATATATAAAATATGAAAAATTATAAAAGAAAGCACAATGTAAAAATATAAAATGTAAAACAATATAACATACAGAATAATATTTTAAAAAGTATAAAAAGAAATATATAAAATAGGATGATTATGAAACATTAGGTTTTAGAATAAAAGTGATGTATACGTCATTTAATCGACGTTTCGGTTTGTTAAGGTTTCTCAGAGCGTCATCAGTGTCCTACTTGCAGTCGCAGCTTCAAACACAAGGCTCATCTGATTCACCACGAGCGCTACGGATGTAGTAAAGTACCTTTCTTCGCCTGCCCGTACTGCCCGTACAGGTCTGAGTACAAGGGAAACATCAAGAAACACTTACGCAGGAAACACAAGGACCTTTGTAATGTAGAAAGCTTGTTGTAAAATCAAAAACTGAAGATTGATTGAAACTGTTATTGATTGAAATAAATAACTGTGTTTATTTAGATCTGGTCAGCTGTCTTTCATTCTGGTTTGTGATTATTATTGTAGTGTAAGAACTACAAATACATTTGTTGAAGAAACGTTGCAAACGTAATAATTTTTAACCATACTGCAATATTACTAGTGTTTTCATTCTTTAGGTTTCTAGACTTAAATTTATTAAAAATATGTAAATAAATTATAAAGATGTATCTAGAACAACTTCCTTTTGATAAACAAATTTATGTATCAAAAATCCATGTATCGACTAATTCGATGTATCGATGTTGCAGTGTTGCAGGCGTCGAGACATCGATGTATCGTCTGTGGTCGATCCTATAAGCATAAGAGTCACCTAACTTTTCACCTAAAGTTTGACTGTAACAAAGCTCCTTCTTTCTTTTGTCACCTGTGCCCTTATAAGGCCAACTACAAACATAACCTCAATAGACATGTTAATATGTATCATACTTAGTCGATTAAATGTTTATGTTTGTATATGATTGTGCTTTCCGGCCCTACAAAGCTAAAAGTCACCCCTCTGTTGTTAATCACTAAATCACTATTTGAGATGCCGACCACTCTCATGAGGGTATTTTAAGGCAAATATGTGGTGAAGGATGAGTGTGATGAGTGGTAGTAATGAGTTATGAGGTGTAGTCTTGTTACAAACTGAGGCCGACTCTTCCTTAGAATAGGTCATTAATTAATAGCCCAATGACCAATGGAAATACAAGGACCAACGGCTTAACGTGACTTCCGAACCACGCAGGTGATGGTCTGATATGTCTAAACGATGGTGAGAGTTGATGCGGGTATCATCAGATGATCCTTTGTTTGAAGTTTGTTGTTGACGATGGGGAGATTTCAGAAGTTGAACCATTATTGCGGACATTTTCCATCGTTACGTTTCCATCTATTTACATTCTAGAAACACTCTCATTTGCTCATAGCCACCTTTCAATTTTTAATCACTCCATCAATACTAGGTATCTTCTTCGAAACAGCTTAAGTCTTCCGATTCCCAAACATTCATCCACATTTTTCCAAAAACATTTTATCTATAACTCCATAAAACTTTACAACGCCCTTCCTGTTAACTTGAAGAACGAGCAGGATCACAGAAAGTTCAGGGTAAACCTGAAATCACAGTTAGCCAATAATGCCTACTACAGCGTCCGTGAATTTACTGGCGAGTCTCGAGTATTGTACATAATACGTAGATCTTACTGACTTAGTTCATATTGTTAGTGATGCGACTCTTGACTATGTAAAAATTTTTCTTTGACCTAGCTAATGCCAATGTTTGTTTGTTAATTTTGCCTAATAAACGACTTTGACTTTGTTAGTGAACAAAAAGGATCACGACGTTTCGGGATCTGCAATCTGATCCCGTCTTCAGGTGAAAATAACCTAAAACATAACACAGAACATTAGAAAATGAGCTAGCCTAAAGTAGTCAGCGTATCTGACCAGTCAAACTGTACCAAACAACATATAGTTGTTAAGTCAAACAACAAATTAAACCTTAGAATTTAGTAATAGCCTAGAGAAAAACAAAACTACAATATTACAAACACAAGCCACACTATGAAAGTAAACAAGTCACCGGAGAAAATTCAAAACGAATCACAAAAACACAACGAACGAGCTAACCTAGACTAACTGGTTGGCCGGTGACAGGCCAACTGTAACAAAGAAACACAAAATCCCTATTTATGCACAGCCAATGGGAGAAGGGGGCGGTTTACGTGAGTTAAGTTCTCTGTGGCCTGTTTTGCGTCCTTAATACCATGCTATGAGTTTTTGAGTTGTTTCTTGTTGAAAATTTACTTGAATATTATGTTTGTCCCTACGCTTAAGTTCTTTTTTAATGGTTCACTAACGATGGAAAATGTCCGCAATAATAGTTCAACATCAGATGATCACTGAGACTATCTGAGCCGCTTTAGACCGCCTATATCATCCTCAAAACCTGACCTCCATGAAGCTGGATTACAGGACCACGCCACGAGTCCCAGTCTAATGGATAATGTCTATGTCCGATGTGGTGGTGATACACTTATAGCTAACCAACCATTAGTTAGCTACAAACCACTAAGGTTCGGCTTCAGCTGCTCGGGAGAGCGTCGTTGCAGAGGTTTGCGGGAAATAAAATGGAGACTTTAGTATTAGTGCTATTTTGTCTAAACAACTCTTAAATGAAAGATAAACATATTATCTAGGTTTGCCTGTAGTTATTTACCGCCTTCATTCAATAGCCTACCTTACAACGAACCTTCCTTCAAAAATTATCTACCTTAAAAATGTGTCTAGTTTCTTCAAACTCTGCTATAACTTGTTCACAAATTAACCTTTACTAACACTATCAAATGACGTTGCAGACTCCAGCGCTGCAGAACTCCAATGCCCCAATTGTGGGAAGATCTACGCACGAAAAGGAGGTCTTGTCTACCATGTAAAGTTCACCTGCAACGTCGAAGCCAAGTTCTCTTGCCACTTGTGTACCTACAATCCAAACACAAACATAATCTCAACAGACATGTTAATATGTATCATACTTAGTCGAATAAATGTTTATGTTTGTATATGATTGTTCTTTCCGGCCTTACAAAGCTAAAAGTTACCCCTCTGTTGTTTATGGTTAATATCTATGCCTATGTGATGTTGATACACTTATAGCTAACCAACCATTAGTTAGCTACAAACCAACCATTAAGGGTCTGCTTCAGCTGTTCGGGAGAGCGTCGGTGCAGAGGTTTGCAGGAAATAAAATGGAGAGTTAAGTATTAGTGCTATTTTGTCGAAACAACCCTTAAATGAAAGATAAACATATTATCTAGGTTCGCCTGTTGTTCATTTATCAAAATGTCTTTATTTCTACTAACGGTTAAAGTTGTAAAATACTGTATAGAGTGTTTTTAAGACCTTTTCTAAGAAGCTAAAAATAGGTTGATCAAAAGTCTAATGACGGGCAAACACAGATAAACCCAAAAATTAACATATCCATATTTAACTTGTATATAGGAGCGCTATCTTTTTTCTACGAAATCCTTGCAAGCGGAGGAATTGACAGGCCGCATCAGTTGAAAGAAAGCCCGTTGTTTAGCCAGTTGTTACGTGCGCGGTGTCATGTGTTTTGGGCGGACAAATTCAGCCTCCGCGGTGACCACTGAGGTGGAACCTTAATATTTATTTTAAATTAGAGTAAGTGCAGGGTGATTCGATCTGTACAGTGTCGTTCAGCTAGAGAACGTGTTGCAACGGCCAACACGTACTACTAGAGCCAGAGTACTAGTAGCGCGGTCTAGCGGAATAGTTCGGCGTGACTGGCGACCGCACCACCTTAAACCCCCTCGAATACAGAAAATCATTGATGAAACCCTTCTTGTTTCAGGAAGATACTACCTGAAGAACGGTCGCTTCCACTGTTCAGCTTGCTCCTGCAGTTTTAAACACAAATATAATCTCAACCAACATCTTATCACATCTGTTTATAATTGCATCAAAATTCCCCCCTATTCTTGTGCCCTGTGTGAATACTGCTCTTATAACAAGCAAGCAGTTCGACAGCATTTAGTTTGTAGACATCCCGAGGTGATAAGAGATAAGGATGATGTTAAGAGTGTGGTGGAAGCTCACGTACTTACTGCGAGGTAACTTTGGTGTTGGCAGTTTCGAGAATATTTTGAAATTTTGATGTGAAGCTTTTTTTATGTGTAATAAAATTTTTCAAGCGGTGTTGTTGTCTATGTTTTCTAAAAGATGTATTGGTAATGTGTTGGCTTTAGTTCAGCGGATCCGTGGTGGTTTGGTATCGTGCGCGACTCGGGAGCTCTTCACTCCGGTGACCTGGGTTCGATCCCCGCAGTCTCCACTTACAATTTGTAAAGTTACTATACTGTGACGTTAGGTAAATGGTGAGTGGTAGAGAGGACTTTTGTAGTCCTAACTTAAAAAGAGGAACTTAGCCTTTTCTTGTCGGTAGCCGAAGAATGGGAGCCGGGGCGTACCCCTGTCGTTCGAGCTCATAAATTTCTCATAAATTCCCCAGGACTGACCTCCTCCCCAAATAGCAGCCTGCTGACTCATCAAAACTGTGTTTTTCTTTAAGGGTGAAAGCATTTGATTTGATCTATATCCACGTAAAGCAGCCGTCCCCAAACTGCTTCACAGGGGTCTTTTAGATATAAACCGGGGGTAACTAATAGTGTTCACTCTCCAGTGTGAACCTTCTTTACCGCACCTCCAGTTAGTCCAACATTGGTACAAATCAAATTACATTAATTCCTAATGATGTGCACATGTCTTGATTTCGATTCTTAGCTTCCCAAGTAAATTCACTAGCCCGTAAGGAAAGTTCCTATTTTACTAGGACATGTCCGTTTGAGCATGATAAAATAAACCGCATTCAATACCTTACAACAAACCTTCCTTCAAAATTTATCTACCGTAAAGTTTGTCTAGTTTCTTCAAACTCTGCTTTAACTTGTACACAAATTAAACTTTACTAACACTATCAAATGACATTGCAGACTCCAGCGCTGCAGGACTCCAATGCCCCAATTGTGGGAAGATCTACGCACGAAAAGGAGGTCTTGTCTATCATCTAAAGTTCACCTGCAACGTCGAAGCCAAGTTCTCTTGCCACTTGTGTACCTACAAGTCCAAACACAAATGTCACCTGAAGAGGCATTTGATGTTGCTCCATCAGACAGAGTACGTGGAGCCTCCGTTCAGTGACGTCATCGGACGTAATTTTGTGTAAATACGTTGATGTGGTGTTTGTTAAAACAGTTTTGATGTTTTGTGGGTGTTGTTTATTTCCTGTACCAAAAACTATTCATTAGAATTTCGATAGGATAAAGGGCTATTAGTTTTTCTTGCCAAACCTTTCCGTGGTTTTCCGCCGCCATCTTGGTCTGGTTTATTGGATTTTTTAGATTTTAAGAACTCAAGTTATGCACGGTGTCATAAATGTCCGCACCAAGTATATCATAAAAAATTTATAAATATCACATTTTTAGCACAACCCCCCATTAAAAAGAAAACGCCACCTCCTCTCCCCCAAAGGGCACTTCCGGTGTAAATTAACCTTACTACAGGAAATTCGCTAGAATTCACGGTAGCGCTCGTGGCTACACTTCGGTTATGTTTGATATTAAAACTGTAAAATGAACGTAATATCAATTGTCAAAGTGGAATAAATTGTGACATTTTGTACGTTTAAAAGAACGAAACCAATAAGCTACGTTTTCCTTCTGTAAAGTCCGTGCGTTTCTTCGTGCCGCTCAATGAGGGGACAGAGTGGGGGAACAAATCGATGTTTTCGAAAAGTACAGTAATAGCCTTTCCTCACAGTACGAGTGTCATGAAAAGTCTGAACAGTTGGTTACTCCATCCTTGAATCCTTTTTACACATTTTAAATTAATTTTGCTTTTCAGTAGTACAATGCCCCTCAGTCAATTATTAAATTCTACCTACAAATCTTGATATGCAGAAATATTTTCTTGCCTTAAGTCCACAACTAACATAGATTTCTCTTCTAGTTACAGTGGTCACCACGGAAGAGCGCCACTACTGCCAAGCCTGCGGCAGAAGCTATAAACAGAAGTGCCAACTGAACTATCACTTGAGGTACGCTTGTGGCAAAGAACCTCTGTTCTCCTGTCCCTTCTGCCCTCACAAGTCCAACTACAAAAGTGCCCTTAAGAAACATGTACTCCTGATCCACAAGGGCATAGCTTCTGTTATTGAATCGCCTAACAAATTAGTTTATGATAAAGTGTGTGAATTGTGAGTTCTTTTAGAATTCTTCAAGGATTTGCTTGAGAATTTTCATTTCATGGATTAAATGCCTTTTGATATTTTTTACACTTGCTTTGTGTTTTTAGGGAGTTTATGAAGTTTTATGTTAAAACTGGTTTGTATTTAATGAAATAATTAATTTTAAAAGTTTATGTCTGTTTTAATTATTCCTTGATTTATGTCTAAATAGGTGCTTATACGAATAGAAATAGGTAAGACGTGTTAAGAATAATTCTAATACTGTTCTTAGCTGTCCTAATTAGCTTAAGGCTAATTTACCATCATTTGTTAGATAAATATTTGCAATAGTTATGGTTCCAAACTTAAACCAATCCTTTTTTCGTAGTACCATGCAAACATATTTTGGTTTCTGAGCTGTAAGTACTATTGTGGACGTTAAAGGACAAGAAGAGCACGACGTTTCGACATCTGCATCCTGATTCCATCGTCAGGTGAAAAGCGGCCCAAATCATAACAAATAACAGTAGAAAGTGAACTAGCCTGAAGTAATCAGCGTAAGATGACCAGTCGTATATACAACCAGACAACGAGAATGTGTGTGTATACAAGTTTTCTTAGCAAACCAAATAAAATCGTAAAAACTAGTCTAGAAAACAATACAACGGTAACCAGAGAAACCAAACACGTCCACAGCGGCGAAAGCTACAACCTCACTTGAAGACGAGATCAGATTGCAAAACCCGAAACGTCGTGTTCTTCTAGTACACTAACTACGTACTTAAAATGCCTGCAATGATATTTTTAATTAACTCAGACACTCTCACACCGTCAGCAACATACTTCCAACAAGTAGTTGGATAGGATTTTAAATATTTACAGAGGTAACTTAAAGTCTGTCGAATGTTCGTCTGATACTCAACCAGACCTCGCTGTATGCTCGACGGTACGAGATAATTTATTCAGCCGATCAGCACCTAACTATAAAGGTCCCTAATTTTCAACTTATTTTCCGTTTTTAGATGACCCTGTGGACCCTGAAGGCCGATTCGTCTGCAAGACTTGCAACAGAAGCTACAAGCAGAAGGGAACTCTGAACCATCACATCAAATATATCTGTAACAAAGATCCTCAGTTCTTCTGCAGTGTTTGTCCTTACAAGACCAATGTGAAGAGCAACTTGAAGCAGCATATTGTACTCAAGCATAAACTAAATGTTGCCAAGTACTAAGCAGCATATTGTACTCAAGCATAAACTAAATGTCGCTAAGTATTAAGCCATTGCAATGACATGTAAACGTACTTTAATACATTATTTTCATGATTAGGAACGTTCTTTTCCCGATAAATCTAACTTTCCACAAATGTTCCATCTCCGGAAGGCAGTAATATATTGAGGTGCTCCGGTGATTAGGTGCGCGAATAACTACTCCCCATACAAGAGTTTTAAAGACTCATACAAATAAGCACATTCAAGACTGATGTTAAAATAGGAGAACACAGTAACAAATGCTAGAGTCCGTGCGTTTCTTCGTGGCGCTTGACCTTGACGACTAAAACCAGTTATAACTGGGTGTTCGAGGGTGGTAACCAACTATTCAGTCTTTCCATGGCACTCGTACTGTGAGGAAAGGCTATTACTGTACATTTTGAAAATATCGATTTGTTCCCCCACTCTTTCCCCTTATTTCCCTCACCAAGCGCCACGAAGAAACGCACGGACTCTACTAAGCCTTTAGCTACTTAATGCTTGTTACTTCAGTTGCGTGAGGTTAGTGAGTAGATACGCCTAGTGGCGCATTCTGGTAATGGACACTGGAATCAAGATTGAGTCGGGTTCACAGCGAACCAACCATTCATCCCAATTTAAACACCGTTCAGTCGTGTGATCGTACCGGGCCTAGCTGTAGATTAATATTTATGAAGAATACACACAAATAAAATACTACCCACTAGTCTGGATTGTACATGTTCTGAAAATTCTTTCCCTATCTGGCGAAGAACCACGATTTGGGTTAATTTTCCTTATGTAATAGAATAATGGACGAATGGTCAAAGAGAAATTGCTACAAACGTATGCATAACGTATTTTCATGTGGTATGATACAAATCTTTGTTTAGATTTTGAATAATGAACCGAAACTTCCTAAGAGTACTTTCAAAACATCAACTAACACATAGTAAAATGTAGTTAATAAAGCCAATGCTCTTAAAGTCTTTAATATTTATAAATCATTTATTTCCAATTAAATTTACAATATACAAGTTTTAAATAATGTTCACAATAAAGCTCAATTAAATGTTATAACTTTTTTAAACCACACCTTTAAATTTAAAGTTTTATTTTTTATTTTATTTCCACATTAAAATTAGATGCACATTTTTAAACCATCCCAAACCCTTTAAATTGTCATTGTAACTAAAAAACTACCAAATCTGACCAGGATGGATCTGTTTCAGCGCCAGACGGCCGTTACTACTGTCCTGACTGCAGTCGTAACTACAAACAGAAAGGGCATCTTCAACAACACCTCAAGTATGAGTGCCAGAAGCCTCCTCAGTTCGCGTGTACTTACTGTCCCTACAGGGCCAATCAGAAGGGCAATCTCAGGCGACACGTCAAAGTCAAACACGGCAGGGAGCTGTGCGCAGACGTCGTGGAGTGTGAGGCAGGAGGAGACGCCTAGGAGCGTGGCCAGGAGGCGGGGCAAAGTGGGCGTGGCTACCAAGCGACTGGAGCCAATAGGGTAGGGTCCCTGGGATAACACTATATTAGGCGTGAATAGAGAAGGAGGGAAATGGGCGTGCCCGCTGCAGAAGCGACGGTATTTACCGTGAAACTGGGAGCCAATCGGACGAGGCCACTGAGATAAAACACTAGCCTAATAGTAGGCGTGGCCAGAGGAAAATGGGCGTGCCAGCTGCTGAAGCGAACCTGGCGTAGTCAATGATCTGGGTAACTGGTAGCCAATAAGACGAAGCCACCAAGATAAACACTAATAGTTCGCGTGGCCAAAGGGAAATGGGCGTGTCCAATTTAGAAGCGAAGTGGGCGTAGTCAATGAGCTGAGTAACTGGGAGCCAATAGGACGAATCCACTGGGATAAACACTATTAGTAGGCGTGGTCAGAGGAAATTGGACGTGATAGCTACAGAAGCGAACTGGGCGTAGTCAATGAGCTGGGTAACTGGTAGCCAATAGGACGAAGCCACTAAGATAAACACCATAGTAGGCGTTGCCAGAGGTAAATGGACATGTCAACTGCAGAAGCGTAATCAAAAATGGAATGAGATGCGAGATCAAAGTGGGCGTTAAAAAGTTGATTTTATACAATATAAGTTCTTTTTTCGTATTTAATCAACCTTTTAACTGTGTCAAATACCGGTAAGTTAATAATTTTTAGTGTGTTTATGATTGATAAATTTACTCAAGATTTAATATTTCTACATTTAGATCATGACAACTTTTATGTTCCTATGAAACTATGAGATGATTCCTGGTCTAGTCTTTAATTTAGCTGTACTACTAATCATGTGATATTAAAGTAAGCTTATTTTTATTTGTTTGGTTGCGTGTAATTAATTATCAATAAATTCGTTTGATGTCTGTATTGGGTTATGAGTATTTATTTTCCATATTAAACTTTTTTCATATTTAAAATCTTTTACATGCGATTCTTTTCACAATTTTAAAAGCGCTAAAAACTCCAAAACGATTCCTGAGTTTTAAATATTATTAAGGACGTTTTCCATTGTAATGACCAGTAAGAACAAGACGTTTCGAGATTTTCAATCGGATCCCGTCTTCAGGTAAAAAGTAATCAACCGTTCAGTTACGTTCACTAATGGTGCGAAACATCCGCAATAATAATATTTAAAACTCAGAAATTCTCCCATCGCCAACAACAAATATCAAAACGGTTACAAAAATCTAAGCAAGACCATAACTTCTGGGTTGAATATAAAATAGACCTTTATTAATTTAGCCCAAAATGCATCAACCCAACAATAACATATCTGTATTTTAGGAGTGTCCACAGAAAAAGGAGCAAATATGCATGACCATAATTAACATACTGACTTAGAGCTTAAGACTATTTCTGTTATCAGGTACCTACAATGTGGACGAAAGATACAATTGCTTATCTTGAGGGAGAAAATACAAACAAAAGTCTTTTGTTGACTTTTCACATTAAATTTCAATGAAACAAACATGCTCAGTTTTTCATTATTATTATGATTATAGCATCTTTATATTAAAAATAAAACTATTTTTATTTGATATATTTGTTTAACAGAAACTTTTCAGATTACAAAATAACAATATTGTTGTTTTGTAATCTGAAGAGGGTTTTAAAAAACCGAAATATAATTCAAAAATTGAAATAATTATTTTTATATAATGTATTTATAAATTGAACTTCAACACCATATCGACAAACACTGAGAATGCTCAATTTTCTTTCCAACTGGCATTTACAGCGAAAAATGGTCTTTTATCGCAGATAAAAAAAGAAACAAGCTATTTGATATAACATTTATTCAGGTGGTTTCTTTGGCGTTTCGGGAACTCCTCTTTTTCTCAAGTCACACCTAAACTCACACGATAGTCCCATGCACATTACTGGTCAAGTGTGATAAACCCTTCTTTTATTAACAAGTTTTGTTGTTAGGACGTGCTTAGTGATATTCTTGTATCTTTAGTAAAGTAGTTGGGTGAATTTCAAGCTCGGTGCTCCATGGTATTATTTTTAATACTTGGTTATGCCACGTGATTAATTTTTTTCAGCTTTTATTTAGGTTGCCAGTAACATATTATTTTCTCAACACGTGGTGTGGGTGTAAACTTTGTATTCTGTCTGTGTTTGTAAGGGTAACTTTAGCTCTTTTGTGAAGATTATATTTCCTCTTATAAGAAACTTTGTGTTAGTTTGGGTTGAAATTACTTTTACTTTACAATCAAGTTCAGCAGATCCGTGGCGGATTGGTATCGCACGCGACTCCGGAGCTCATCACTCCGGTGGCGCGGGTTCGATCCCCGCAGTCACCACTTACATTTGTAATGTGACTAATACGGTGACGCTAGGTAAAGGTAGAGGTTGCATGGTAGAGAGGACTTTGTAGTCCTAACTCCCCTCGTTAAACAAAACTTTACCTTTACCTTTTTTAAGTTTGTCTTAGAACTAAAAAGTCCTCCCTTCCACTCAACCTCAGCCTATATACCCACGAAAGTAAATTTACAAATGTAAGTGGTAACTGCAGGGATCGAACCCACTTTAGCGGAGTGATAAGCTCCGGAGTCGCGCACGATTCCAACCCACCACGGGTCCGCCAAATACTCATTTGTATTGATTCTGAAGCGAAATTCACATATGATTTTCACCAAATCATCTTCTGTTGCTAGGTTCCTTCCGTGGACTGGATGGGAGGCACTATTGTACGACTTGCGGGAGAAGCTACAAGAACAAAAACCACCTGGGTCATCACATCAAGTTTGAATGCAACAAGGACCCGCAGTTTTCCTGCCATCTATGTAGTTACAAGGGAAAACAGAAAAGTCACCTGAAGAGACATCTGGCTTTCCATCATGGAACTGACCTCTCTGGGAAAGAATTGGCGAGAAAGAGTTTTGCTGAGTGAACCTTTTGTAAAATTAAGGTTTTTGGGGTTTGAAATTATGTTTCCTTCAGTTATCCGTTGGATTGTTAATACGTAGTGTTCTTATGAATTTTGTTGTACAGATAAATAAATAAACTGCCAACATGAATAAATGGTTTTTTTAATTGTTTAATCCCTGCTTGTTCTTTATTGTGCGTTTAAAGAAAAAGTCCTTTTCAATGTAAAGTTTTCGCCCTCACCCCCTATATCGATCTATGAAGCCAATCTGTTTTCTCCTACGCTAACAGTAATTCCAGTGATATAAACAGAGAAGAATACTATTTAAATAATTACTCGTTTCTTAAAAAAGGTTCATACAATTTAAAAAGCTAAGAGTACTTTCGCCGCTTAAGGCATCATCAGTTGTAAACACAAGACGATAGAAGAAAACGTCGTGCTTTTCATAAACAACTATGTTAAAAATCGTCTGTAATAATATTTCAACCTAAGAAATTCTACAAACGTCAACAAAGAAATGCAAACAAAAAAAAAACCGAGACAGCTGCAAACTAAAAATATCTATCTGCTCTTAACTAAAAAAAACTATGGACAACGTCCGTAATAATTCAGAAATTGTACCATCGTCAACAGCTGACTTCAAACAAAGGATTTAACGATTTTCTCATTGAAATAATTATAATTATGATCACTTCGTGTTTCAGATTACTTAAATCTGGAAAGGCATGTATGCGTCACTTGCAACAGGAGCTACAAGCAAAAAGGTCACCTGACTCGACACCTCAAATTCGAATGTCTGAGGGATCCCCAGTTCTTCTGCCATCTATGTAACTTCAAAAGCAAAAGCAATTCTAGTCTAGTCAGGCATATTGGCACCATCCACGGTCATTCGATTGCTCAAATATAATTTACCTTAATTTTTTCTCGGTTTTTTTTTTTCTTTTTTTCCACCCTTTGTTGAATACATTCTAGTCAGTTTGTGATTGTGGGCTATGTCAAGGCCGTTAGTAACTTTATATTTACGTACTGTTAAAATCGAGTTGAATTAAAATAATTACGTATATGTGTAGCTGGTATTCATTCCCATTTTCTTAGGAAAAGAGTAGCTTCTGTGAGTTATTTATAAAAAACTTATTATTTCGCTTATCGATACAAACTACTTTAGCATTGTTACATACAATCATTGACAATATACGTTAGAGTCCGTGCGTTTCTTCGTGGCGCTTGACCTTGACGACTAAAACCAGTTATAACTGGGTTTTCGAGGGTGGGGGTAACCAACTGTTCAGTCTTTCCGTGGCACTCGTACTGTGAGGAAAGGCTATTACTGTACTTTTTGAAAACTTCGATTTGTTCCCTCACTCTGTCCCCTCACTTCCCCTCACCAAGCGCCACGAAGAAACGCATGGACTCTATATAGGGACAACTAAAGTATGACATCTGTTAGCAACTTAGTGATTTTTTCAGTTGGTAATTTTAACGAAAAAAGTTCTTCAACAGCTACCAAACATTCAAGCACTTCTGGTAATGCCAACAGAGTATGGGGCAAAAATGAGTATCCCATTTCATTCATCTTTCTGTAAATTAAATTCTCAAAGCTACAATTATCCAACTTCACAACGTTATTTTAACGTCATTAAAATGTTATTTTAACGATTATTTTATCCTCTTGTTTCAGGCTTTATCGTGAATGAGGAAGGACGATTCGTCTGCATCACTTGTGGAAGGAACTATAAGCATAAAAGTCATCTTAGAGCCCATCAGCGGCACGAATGCTTTCAAGTTCCTAAGTTTTTCTGCAGATTTTGCAACTTTAGATCAAACAAAAGTCCAGCTTAAACAGACACATGGGGGAGAAGCATAAGAGTATATCACCGGTATAAATGTTGGGAAATACTGACTCTAGCATATACAATACTATATTCGATACATGGTCTTATAATAAATACGTTATGAAAAGATACAGTATGCTTTAAAATTGAAACCTGTACTTGGAGTGAACTGTTGTAACCTTTGCTTCTGTGCGTGAAGTTCTTTGATAACGATAGGTTAACATTTAGGTTAAAGATATGTTTTTGTTAGCCAACTTCAATCACTGATTGGCTTAATCTAGGCTATTTGCTGTCTGCCATCCTATTGGTGGCAAGGCTGCCAACCATCCATTGAAGCAGGGATGCCAACTGACGATGTTCCCATTGGCTGTTACGCTGTCTGAAAAACTTCTTCAGGGTTGGTTACTAGCTTTTGGAAAGTTTAATGCTCTCTTTTTTTGTTGAAGTTACTATCATTTTTAATTATTTCATCAATTAAAATTATTCTAAGAACACTTATATTTTCATCATTCCTTCTAATTGTCATTAATAGGTTATGTATAAATCCTCACATTTCTTTAAAACCTAATTCTTTTTCAGGCTTTAGATTTGACAACGACAGATATTTCTGTTCAGGGTGCGACCGAAATTACAAGCGAAAACAACACATCCTTTCGCATATCAAGAACGAATGTAATCAAGAGCCCAAGTTTTGGTGTACCTATTGCGAGTACAAGAGCAAACGAAACTCAGACTTGAAGAAACACATGGTTCTTAAACATATAGGGCTTCTGAGACCTCCCATAAATTGAGGATAAAGGTAAAAAAAGGTAAAGTTTGTCTTGTTTAACGGGGCGAAGTTAGGACTTCAAAGTCCTCTCTACCACTCCACCTCGAGGATGATAAGTCCATGTAAACGTAAGTTTGAGGTTGGCATTAGTAAAACCATGAACAATTTTGTTTAAAGCAGAGTGGCAAAAGTTCCTAAAATAATCAACGTCTTAGTATTGTTCTAACATGTTTATTTTTATGACGTAAATTTCGAGAATCTATCAAAAGTAAATTCAACGAGTGAGTTCAACTATGACACTCCTATTTAGGTCGAGTAACCTTTTAGGCTAAAATACCGATGGCTTGAAATGAAATGACAAACGTCTTTATTCGTGGCGAAGTTAGGACTTTAAAAGTCCTCTCTTCCACTTAACCACACAAAAATCTGGCTTAAAGGTAAAAGGGTAAGTAAAGTTTCTCTTATTTAACAGGGCGAAGTTAAGACTACAAAGTCATCTTTATACCTCGACCTTTACCTAGTCGTACCGCATAGTAACCTTACAAAGACAAGTTGTGACTGCAGGGATCGAACCCGATCCAGTAGAGGGATAAGCTCCGGGTCGTGCATAGTTCCAACCTGCCACGGGTCTGCTAAATCATAAGATTGTTTTGTTGGAGATTCCGACTGAATATTAACTTAAATTTACATTCGATCATAACATAGTAAGTCTAAATGCTTTGCGTCTAAGAACCACTCAAACGCCAGTTCAATATATTACAAAATAATTATTTGTTAGAACTAGTTTACTGGCAATTGAATTATTCAAGATTCTTAACGATTTTTCTGGTGATTTCTTATTTTTTAGCAATACAGCACAATGATCCAAATGTACAAAACAATCTAAATATTTTGGATTATTCCGGCCTTTTCCTTTTTTTACCAATAAACCTCTTGCTCACAGAAAATCTACAACAGGATTTTTAACCGTCTCAAATCAACTGATGTGATTAACTTTGGTTTCAGGTTTTGTTTACCTAATTAAGTACACCTGCGAAATCTGTGGTCGTTCGTACAAACAAAAAGGTCACCTGACGAGACATCAGCGCTTCGAGTGTCAAAACGTTGAACGACAGTTTGCCTGTCCGCATTGTACATACAGGGGAAAGCAGAAAGTAGCTCTTCAAACTCACATAGCTTCTAAACATCCAGAACTTTGTCAAGCCACGTCGATTGTACTTAATTAAGGATTTTTATTAAATGTTGAAAATATGAAGGATCGTAATTACATTTGCACAATTGCTTTTTTCAGAAAATGTTTAGTAATTGGTTTGGTCCAACAAAGGCGTATCCAAATGGATTTTGTACTTTATTTTCACGATTAAATATTTTAAAAGGTTGTTATTTTGTACAATTTTATCTGAAGATTACGACAGATGTACCTACCAACAGTGACTGCTAAAATAAATACAGTTAAGTCTTACCAAAGAAATATTGCCAACATATTGGCAAAATAAATTTGCTTAACTGACAGAGAAAGTCGACTGTTAAATGTAAAAAAAACAATAACTTGTTGCAAGGTTCTAAAATATATAAAAAATGTTGTTTTCAACCAACAGCAAATATCTATCAAGAGTATAATTTTCTTAATTCTTAAGCTTTTGCGGCCGGTGTCATCATTAATATCGGCTTCCGGTTTAAACCGCGTCACAGTGGAAATACAAATACTGCTAAACGTTTCGACCTCATTGGGAGAGTCATCCTCAGTGGCTGGTTGACTGGCTGAGACTACTAGCTACTGAGGATGACTCTCCACAGCGAGGTCGAAACGTTTTTCAGTATTTGTATTTCATCTGTGACGGGGTGTACGAGTAAACCCTAAGCCTTAGATATTAATTGTAATTTTCTATTTATTTTCCTGCTAGGTATACGAAGAACAGCTGTTTGATTTTAACGTTCCTATTTCTCTTACATCAGGTAGGAAACGCTTTCTTTATGTCTAGATGTAGATAATATATGTTTATCAGGATCTCTCAGAATATTTTCTTTCTATAAGCTCGTCTGTCCTGGGCTTGCAATGGGTAATGGTTGGATTGTCTGGGTGTCCTGTTTTGGTTGTGATGTTTTCTAACTTTTCTTTTCCATACAATTTCATCTAACATCACTTTTCACTGCAAGAATCAAACCTAATATGACTGCATGATTGTGATGGAATTATTTACTGTTATAATTTTAATTTCAATCTTAATAATTTATCATTTTGATGGAGATTATTGTTTAGGACAAGTGTGTTCCTCCATGATATATATTTTGTTGTCGAAATGCTTTTGAAGAAAGTTAAATCATTGTTGCAGTTTGTCTCATATGTTTTAAGAAGAGTCTAAGAATAACTAGAGCAATATATTTCACAGTTCTTAAAAAAAATGAAAATGTTTGAAATTATATATTTTTTTAGTTAGACTTTAAAATATACACTTTCTTTTGTACTCTCAACTCAATACTATTCATGACTTTTACAAGCCAATTTCAAGGTTAAACTCATTTCAATTTTCAAAAAAACCGTACTGCCTGATAAACCTACCTTCCAACCCCCAAATATAATGTTACGTAGATGATATCTCTTCTTATCACTTCAGGTGACCTTGACCCGAACCGCTTCAAGTGCGTGTCCTGCGGGCGGAGCTACAAGTACAAGAAAGGACTCCAACAACACCAACGTTACGAATGTGGAAAGGAACCTCAGTTCGCCTGTCCTTTCTGCCCCTACAAAGCCAAGCAGAAAGTAGCGCTGACGTCACATGTCTACTGTAAACATAAGCTGGCGTTGCCACCTTAAGACGAGAGTTGTAGAAAGGTTCAATCGAACCTTGAAAAGTACCGGGTGTTTCAAAAAACTTTACAACTTTCAAAATTCATATAAATTTTATTAAACAAGGTACATAGCTGGCTTTGGCGTTATTTTAAAGGAAACACTTCAAGTTTTTTTACCTTAAACTAAAGATGTTTTATGTGACTTCCGTTGGTTATTCTGCAGACATCCCATCGGTAGTCGATTTCTTCCCAGACTAGCACTAAATTTTCAGCAGTAAATTAATCAGCAGCGGCGTAAATTCTTGCTTTAAGTTCACGTAGAGTGGCTGGTTAAGGAGGTACACGTACATCATATCTTTCATGAAACCACAGAAGAAAAAATCTAGCGGTGTCAGGTCTGGTGAACGGGGGGCCCGGGGGCATGCAAAAGGCGCATCACGGTCAATCCATTGACCTGGGAAGCGGTCATTTAGAAAATCCCGGACGTCAGTCAGATAGTGTGGTGGTGCACCATCTTGCATAAAGAAAACATATCGTTCTCGATCGTCCTCATCGATCTGTGGTATGAGAAATTGTTGCAACATATCAAGGTACAATATCACATTGATGGTTCTCTCTTGGAAGAAACTGTCCTCTTGCTCGACGCACTAAAATCGTTCACTTTAGGGCTATCACAAACATGTTGTAATGAGGCACTAGCGGACTACGCGAGTAAAAACGTGAAGTGTTTCCTTTAAAACAACGCCAAAACCAGCTCTGTACCTTGTTTAATAAAATGTACATGCATTTTCAAAGTTGTAAAGTCCTTTTTGAAACACCCGGTATAGGAGTGGGGATGACAGATCAGAATGGGGAAGGTTTTCTTAGGATTGAGATTGTAAATCACTATTGGAAAATTTAATAATTTAACGTACGTTACACATATCTGATACATTTAATGTATTGAACTATTGAAATCATCACATAAAATACAACAGTAAATGGTGGTATAAAAGTTGTCCATCTTTTTTTGTAATTTAATAGAATACTTTGTCATGTAACAATCGGTTATTAGAAATCTCAATATTGAAGACGATCGATAAAGAATCTTCATCCTATAGTTGTATTTAATCTTTATTACGTAAATAAAAAAACAATCAAATGTTCCAATACCTAAAAAATGCTCAAAATAAGCCCTAAAACATAAAATTATTGATTTTTTTTAACTCTTAAGCTTTTGCCGTTGTTAACATCATTCCGGTTTAAGCGACAGTTGAAATATAATTACGTTAACAGCTAATGCTGTGGAGAGTCATCCTCAGTAGCTGGTTGACTGGCTGAGACTCCAGCTACTGAGGATGACTCTCCACAGCGAGGTCGAAACGTTTAGCAGTATTTGTATTTCAACTGTGGCGTGGTGTAAACCGGAAGCCTTAGATATTAATTATTGATTTTGCTTTTACGATAGTTTGTGAAAAAGTTTTAAAATAATGAAGTATATTGCAAAACATGAGAATGAATTAGATACTGAAATGTTGGTTATTACCTAAACAATGCAACGAGGTTAAAATGACCCTTTAACACTAAAAAAATGTATGTACGAGAATTATGTTTTACATAACTCATGTTAATGGTAACAGTAAATTTAGATTTAAAATAATATGTTTAGCTAATTTATGATTATGAATTGCTTTATACAAAATATTGCTTATGTGTTTTGCTGCTAAGGTGGATTATTTGGAAGTTGTTCGTTTAGTATATGTGTGAATAATACTCGTATTTAATTAAGATAACACCACGAACAAATGTTTTACGTCAAAACCTAAATCAACATATATTTCAGGAATCAAATTCCTCTTTACTGTAAATCTATAGGGTAATATTAAATATTGATTAACTATTTTTTGCTAACTATGTGTAACATAATTTTAAAATAAAAGTATTCGCATTGATTTGTTTTCTTTAATATAATCAATCACTAAGTTGTAATAACAGTTATAAGTAGTTCGATAATAATGAACGCTGAAAAGGAAATCGTTGGTTGTTGTTTATCTACGTTTTACTATTCTTAACTTGTTATTCTAGTTAATTGATGACTCATCAAAATGTTAAAACGATGTGTTAAGTGTTCAGTAAGTTTAAACTTATATTTAATCTATCTACATCTAGGATTAAAACTAAAAGATGTACAATTAGACCAAACGGTTAATCAGGTGTATGTGTTATTCGTTATGTTAATACTCCATTTATGTACATTGCTCTATGGTTGTCTGTTAATATTTTTATTTAAACAAAGTTTTATTCTGTGGTTAAATGTGTGTTTGATTCGATTTCCCCTTCTGAGTTTGTAATCTTCTACCCCATTTTCTTTTCTTTTCCCCTCTTCAATTATATTATAATCTACAAGATATAATAGTTACGAATTCAAAGACATTTCATGATGATCTGAAATTGACTAAGTTCAACCATTTTAATAAGGAGCTATTATAGTGTTAATTGTCATATTTCGTTTATTTTACTATTCAATGGCTTTGGTTTTAGTTTGCTAGAGCAAGTAAAGCATCAAATTATTGGTTTATATTAAAGCAGCATTTTATATCCATGCGTGCTCCTCTTTTTACATTACTGCACAAAATGTTGTACAAAATGGAAATAAAAACCGACCTTTACCCAGAAGCCTATACATGTAAACAAGAAGACGCATTATTGCCCAGTTACAATGTTTTTTGTGAATGTTCAAATTAAGACCGAAATAAAATGCCTATTTCTTTCCCAAATTAAAATGAATGTGTAGTTAATAGGTTCTAAAGTTAAACCATCCTTTTATAATCTCTATATCACTATTTGAGATGCCGACCACTCTCATGAGGGTATTTGAAGGCAAATGTTTGGGGAAGGATGAGTGTGATGAGTGGTAGTAATGAGTAAGAGTCTTGTTACAAACTAAGGCCGACTCCTCCTTATAATGGGTCAGGTTTTGAGGATGATATAGGTCTAAAGCGGCTCAGATAGTCTCAGTGATCATCTGATGATACCCGCATCAACTCCCACCATCGTTTTGACATATCAGACCATCACCTGCGTGGTTCGGAAGTCACGTTAAGCCGTTGGTCCTTGTAATTGGTCATTGGGCTATTAATTAATGACCCATTCTAAGGAAGAGTCGGCCTTAGTTTGTAACAGGACTAAACTTCATAACTCATTACTACCACTCATCACACTCATCCTTCACCATATATTTGCCTTAAAATACCCTCATGAGAATGGTCGGCATCTCAAATAGTGATTTAGTGACCATCCAAACCTCCCCTGAATTCTTTTCAATTCCCAAAATCGTAAATTGACACCAATTCACATGTTCAGTAGTACCCATGTTCAGTAATAACCCTCTGTTTTCACAGGGGACCCTGCTGCTGGACAGACCAGTTTCACCGTAGAGATGATGGACGGAAAGCCCAGGTTTGTCTGTTCCTGTGGACGTCACTACAAGCGCAAAGGAGGTTTGAGTCAACACCAGAGATACGAGTGCAATAAACCGCCCCAATTCAGTTGTTCCCATTGTCCATATAAAGCTCATCAGAAGACGGCTCTTCACTCTCATATGGCTCTGAAGCATGGAGTGAGTCGCAGCTGCGAGGATATGTAGAGGGCACGAAGAAGGACTTGAAGAGGACATAAGGATGAATTGGCGTCTTCTTATATACCCTATGGGTGGGGAGGGGGTCCTGTCACCTGATTGGCCGAAGTGGGCGGGGCCTGTTGCTCGTTGTCGAACTGGATTGGCTGGCTTCAATAGGACTTCTGAAGAACTGGCTGCCAAGTTTTTGAGTACAATATTTCAGAAGATTTTGTTGAAATTTCTTTTGAGACCCTTGTACTTCGACAAGCTTTTTCAATCGACTTGAAATCTCAAAGTTGGGTTGATTTAATGTTAATTATGGTTTGGTCATTGGGTGTTAGTATGAAATGTAATATAGTCTGTGTTCTGTTCAGTGTTATCGTTTTGTGTTAACTAAATACAATTTTTATTGGGGTGAATAAATTGTTTGTACTTTTTACGTATTTTATTTTTTGGTGATACCTATTGATCTGTGTATTTGTGTAAATTAAAACTTTCTGTGAAAGCCTATCATACAGTTCCTTTACAAGTATTGTAACTTTTATTTTGTTAGTTCCGTACGAAGGTAGTAGGTCTGTTTATACTACGATAAAGCGTGAATATTTTATCTTTTTTATGTTGTTATTTTGCTATAAACAGCTGCTTTAGTCACATGTTTTGGCGTGCTAAAGTTGCACTTTTTTCGCAGAGATGTAAAGGGTAGTTTTGATGACATTTAAGGGCTAAAGAGGTAATTTTAATAAAGTTTTGTTGCAAAACTTTTGCGTGAAAAATTAGCTAAACTTGCCATTGTATTCACATACAAAACAACACGAACACTCTAAAGTTATCTACATTGCTTTTTATGAGATATTTCCACAGAAACTAATCCCAAAACTCCATTTGCATCGTAGTCTTGTTAGAGGTAAGATTTAAGGATTTCGTTTCTCATTTAAGAAAATACTTATCTTCCTTTCGTAAAATAAGATGTTAAAAAGGTAACCTCTTCTTATTTTCTGTCAACCTATTTACTACATTTATAAATTTCACTAACAAAACTGCTTTTGTTGTTCGCCTTTGTTTAAAGAGTTTTTTATCTTTTAGTTATTAGCTTTTTTGCATTTATTTAATAACAGCACGGTTCTTTCTTGACCCTTTTTACTAATCTAAGAGTTGACCCATCTAAATCAAGAGTTTTGATAGTTCGTCATCAGTAGACTATTAACTTATAATTTAATAATGTTTAACATTGCTTTGATCTGTATTCACACATGAACGTAGGATATTTCTTATTGCTTTCCAATTTTTTTGACTAAAATAGCTATTTCATCTTCCATTCTTTTGCAAATCTTTAGTTGCAGGAAGCCATCACTACGGAGGCCGCATACCCTCGTGGATGTACCTGATTCAAGAGACTCCAGATGGACCGAAGTACGTGTGTACACGGTGCAAGAGACAGTACAAGTACAAGCGAGGACTCGGCCAACATTTGAAGTACGAGTGTGGCAAACCTCCTTTGTTCCAGTGTATCGTGTGTCCCTACCGTGCCTACCAGAAAGGAGCTGTCACCTCGCATCAGAAGTTTAAACATGGTCTTGTGACGTAATGTAAAGAAGGCCATTCATACGATGCGTGGCTGAGACTCGGCCAACATTCGGTAATACACGGAAAACATTCGGAAATACTCGGACAACATTCGACAATACTCGGACAACATTCGGCAATACTCGGATAACATTCGTCAATACTCGGACAACATTCGACAATACTCGGACAACATTCGGCAATACTCGGACAACATTCGGCAATACTCGGACATCATTCGACAATACTCGGACAACATTCGGCAATACACGGATAACATTCGTCAATACTTGGACAACATTCGGCAATACACGGATAACGTTCGTCAATACTCGGATAACATTCGTCAATACTCGGACATCATTCGGCAATACACGGATAACATTCGTCAATACTCGGATAACATTCGTCAATACTCGGACATCATTCGGCAATACACGGATAACATTCGTCAATACTGGACATCATTCGTCAATACACGGATAACGTTCGTCAATACTCGGATAACATTCGTCAATACTCGGACATCATTCGTCAATACTCGGATAACATTCGTCAATATTTCCGATAACACTCGACACTCGTCAATCGTGTGTTGACCAACAATTTGGCAAGAATCTGCCAATATTTGTCAAATATTTAAATGTCCTGTACTTCAGTGCTTTACACTTTTATACAATGAAATACTAGCTTAAATTACAGGATGCTAGTTAACTTATAAATACATGTATAAGAGCTTAAAATTATTTTAACAAAATAATTATGTTGCATATAATTTATTGCTAGTTGATACCTTGTTAGTGTTAAAGTTGTTTTTAAACTAGTTATTTAAATAATGTTGCATGTTCTTAGTTGTTAGCGTTGTTTTATTTAATTAGTTGCTTTATTTGTCTACACGCATTCATAACTAATTTCAAATAAGTTGTAGTTAATTAAATAATTTACATAAAAAGTGTTAGCAGCTTTAAATTGGTTTGTATTAATTGTACGTTTTGTTAGTTTTCATGTGTTATTTATTATGTTAGTCTACGTTTTAATAAAACTATACTGGTTTAGTTTGTATGCTTTGTTTTTTCGATCCTTTTCTCCTATGTGGAAGGATGGTGGATGTTAAATATCATTTTTCAAAGTATCACACTTGCTACGTACAATCAATGAAAAACACCTGTATCACGATGGAAAAATATACTTTCTTCAACAATTAAACAGTTACGCCTTAACGTACGTAGTTTTTATAATTTTATACTTTAACTATTGAACCATTACCTTTCAACTATCTACAGATACAAATTAACGTATATGGGGTCAACTGGAGGTCGTGTATAGTACCGGGAAGGAATTTGAAATTGAAAATACACTGCGTCTGTAATTCATACATTTTGAGAGCGGTCGGATTGTACAGGTTTCAATCCACGGGTAAAACTTACACATTTTCCATAAACAATCATCAACAAGCTATATCCTATTGAAATATTTGACTGGGACTCGTGGCGTGGTCCTGTAATCCAGCTTCATGGAGGTCAGGTCTTGAGGATGATATAGGTCTAAAGCGGTTCAGATAGTCATCTGATGATACCCGCATCAACTCCCACCATCGTTGAGACATATCAGACCATCACCTGCGTGGTTCGGAAGTCACGTTAAGCCGTTGGTCCTTGTATTTCCATTGGTCATTGGGCTATTAATTAATGACCCATTCTAAGGAAGTTTGTAACAAGGCTACACCTCATAACTCATTACTACTACTCATCACACTCATCCTTGACCACATATTTGCCTTAAAATACCCTAATGAGAGTGGTCGACATCTCAAATAGTGATTTAAATACATTTGTTCATTATAAAACTGTTGATTTCAGATGTCAAACACGAAAAAGTCTCAACGAGTGGCCTCGACCTCTTCTACTGCTCCTGGTGTGGTAAAAGCTTCTGCCTAAAGAAAGCTCTAAGGCACAAAAGATATGAATGCAGTCAAAGGCAAAAATAAATGTAACATTCAAGAAGATATTTTTCGACATACTTGTGTACTATAAATACTTGCTCATGTGGCAAGCAAGAAATATATTCAAGAATATTTATTCAAATGTTGTTTTAAAGTAAAAAAAATACAGAGCTTGTAGATTATTTTTTGCATTGGCTTTTTTATCCTCATAAAGTTATATGTATTCTACATAATGATTCATTTATATTACCTTGTAGCCTGAGATCCTGATGATTAGATAGATGTGGTGCTGACGATCGTTTCGGTCTAATTAGACCATCTTCAGAACACAACACTAAACTAAATTAACAATTATTTTAGTGTTGTGCTCTGAAGATGGTCTTATGAGACCGAAACGATCATCAGCACCACATCTAGCATCTAAGTTTCATTAGGATCTCCAGGTTACAAAGAAGGTAATTAACATAAAATAGGTCCTGAAACCGGAAATCATAATTTATCGAGACATGATAACACTTATTATTATAAGATGGCTAGTATTTAGTTAAAAAACGTTGGTGTAAAATTTGTTTTTGTTATGTGAAATACATTTTTTTAGTTTGATACCGATAAGCTAATATTTAGTTGACCTGCAAAACGTAGGCTTAGCCAACAAGAAAGTAAATTTTAAAAAACTACTCTTTGTATTTATGCCTGGACACTGAAGAGCCTACTCTACTTGAGATTTTGAGTGGATATGCCTTAATTGTGTGGCATCGGCGACTCTCTTCTGTGTTCACAATCACAGTCACTGTACTTCCTAACACAAAAATACACTATTTACATACTGAACTGTTATTTCAATCTCACGATTTTCTTTTGGTTCCAAGATGAACAAAACAAGAAAAAATCCCATCAGTGATAAGTGATCAAAATCTAAACAAAACAGCTGTTATGACTTTTTTTCAAATTTCCAGGTGACTCAACTCGACACTCCTGTCATGTATGTGGGCGTACTTATAAGCACAAGAAACACCTGATGACGCATCTACGTTTCGAGTGCCAGAAAGAACCAACGTTTGCTTGTCTACATTGCCCTTACAAGGGGAAAAGAAACTCGTCCCTACAGTCTCACATGATCTTCATGCATAGAGAGGTTTTGCATAGTGGTAAACCACTTTAGAATTAGCCTACTTCAAAAAGAAATTTTCTGTACTATAAAATAATTTGGGTTTAACTTGTTTTGTATTAAATTTTTAATTTTATATATCATTATATCACTATTTGAGATTGCGACCACTCTTATGAGGTTATTTTAAGGCAAATATGTGGTGAAGGATGAGTGTAATGAGTGGTAGTAATGAGTTATGAGGTGTAGTCTTGTTACAAACTAAGGCCGACTCTTCCTTGGACCAACGGCTTAACGTGACTTCCGAACCAAGCAGGTGATGGTCTGATATGTCTAAACGATGGTGGGAGTTGGTGCGGGTATCATCAGATGATCACTGAGACTATCTGAGCCGCTTTAGACCTATATCATCCACAAAACCTGACCTCCATGAAGCTGGATTACAGGACCACGCCACGAGTCCCAGTCAATACAATGCACGGTTTGCAAAAACACAAGAAAATACAAATAAAACATTCTGTGAACGTTTTTAAAATATAGGACAGGTTGGTCATTAGTTTCGTAACGATTGTACTTACAAATCTGTTGTAAGCTGACGTTGTGATTTTTGAAAATAAATATATTTTTACTATTTCTATATTGAAATCAAATTCCTTGATCCCTATCACATTGCTTTTATACTAAACATTAAAAGGTATTTTCACAGTAAGTATTGCTAGATAGAAGTAGTGTTTGACTGTTTTTGATTTTGATCATGTTCAGTGAGCGATAGGCTGATGACATTTTCTCTAAAGAGATCTGTGACCTGATGTTGGACTTGCAGTTCTTCTCACTTGATGACGGGATCAGACTGTAGATTCCGAAACGTGATAAAATCCCTGATCTCTAAATACGTCAGAAAAGCCTCACCAACATAAAATAAGTTCCTTGGTGGTAAAAGTCTGTGGTAGTAAAACCATCACAAGGGTTTCTTTATACGTAATCAAAGATAACCATTTTCAAAAATGACATCATAAAATTGTATTTGAAAGAGTTTAAAGATTGGCTACTTTACGGAAACCTCGTCTGGAACAAACACTACAGCTAAATCAATCTAAGTAAAAAATTAAGAGCTATGTATAGAAAAGTACTACAATTGGAAAAAACGCGTTAGAAGTAAGGACGAGAACTTATAATTAAATATTACATTTTACACTAAACGAGCTATTTTGAAAAGGATCCGCTAGTGGATCGATGAAGTTGTTTTACCGAACAGTTATCCAGGAGATTCAGATCGTTTTTCCATCTAGACCCTCAAATATAACATGAAATCTCTTCCAGGAGACGCTGGAAGCGACAAGCACACCTGTCCGGAATGTGCACGTTCCTACAAGTTCAAACACGATCTGACACGTCACCTGCGTTATGAATGCAACAAAGAACCTATGTTTGCGTGCCAGCTGTGTTGTTACAAAGCTAAACGAAACTCTTCACTACGTTCTCACATGGTTTTCAAGCATCAGGCTGTCATGAAATGAGTGTATTTTTGTAATTTATTTGTTTATTTATAGACTATGTACTTCAGTTTAACTGGTAAGGAAGAGGGGAGTTCTAAAATAAGGATTTTAGTTTTATTATATTTGACCGTGTTTAAAAAGCATTCAACACGGGTTTTATTTAAGTCTTGTTACAGAAAACTCTCCGAAGTCTTACAAAAACTCTCTTAGAAATATCTTTAAACCTTATATTTGCTTTTTCTTCCTTAGATTCTGAGATATACGGACATACTTAGGATAAGAATACTGAAAGCAAACATATCCTGAATCCAAACACTGTTTTAAATGAACTAAGTTCCAGTTTCAGGACCTTTTTGAAACTAGAATTACCTTGTTTGTAGCCTGACGGTCCTTTAGAATTGCATCAAGAATTTTCTTCAGGACCTTTAGGCTACATGCAAGGTAATTCTACTAACTTCACCTTTTTCTCCAACAGGTAACCCTCAGAAGCACCTCTGCCCAGCTTGTGGTCGCTCTTATAAGCACAAACCTCATCTGAACCGACACATCATGTACGAATGCAACCAGGAACCTATGTTCAGATGTCGGTTCTGTCCCTACAAAACCCCGCGCAAGGAGTCTCTTCAGAAACATTGGGGGCTCATGCACTATGCAAAGTACCATGAGTGAATTCACTGTAATACCATCACTATAATCTAGTTATTTCGGTTCACACGAGTCAAAACACCATAATAATTAGTTTGGAATATTTCGATCTCGCTTGTTCAACTCAGTAATTGATTCAAAATTGTTCGCAACCAACTGTTTGCTAAACTAAACGTTTGTTATTCATTCATACTATTATTAAATGTATAACAATATTGTCAATATATGTTTGTTATAATCTGTATGTTGTTTTAGCTTTTGAGAAAATATTGTGCAATATTAAAGATGAAATGTATAAGAAACTTATCGTTCATCAGTTCTTTATCCTATTTTCTTAGGTGAATTTAAAAAGCAGTACCTTTAGGAAACCTTTGTCCATCAACTAAAAATGGTATTTACCTTTGATTGCTTAATGAAAAGCAATAATCAAAACAATAAACAAAAACTAGATATTATTTCACTGTTAAATTAGGTTTTGAACATTTTATATTTAACAAGCTTGTGACAATTTTACCTTATAAACGAAAGCAATGGCTTGAACACCGTTACATCCCAGATTTTTAACAACATATCTACACGAACTTTTACTATATACATCGTAAAAGCCTCTTCTTTAATTACATTTATTTTTCCATACGAATTGTACCAACATTCTACTCAAAGATTACTTAGTGCAAAGCTCATGTCAACTAAATTATTTTTACACAGTTCATACAATATAAAATGAACGCTCTCTAATCTGCGGTGTGACTCCAGGTCCCGCGACGGCAGCGCTCCTACCGGCAGGTCTCCTGAACTGTCTGCAAGGCGAGGTGAAACACTGCTGCCCTCTGTGCGGCCGGAGCTACAAGCACAAGCATCATCTGAACCGCCATATGAAGTTTGAGTGCGGGAAGGAAGCTCAGTTCATCTGTCCCCATTGTCCATACAAATGCAGACAGAAGGAATCTCTGAAACTGCACGTCATCACGAAACACTCCTCTTAAAATGGATTTAGGCAAATACCATTTTTATTTTGAAATTTTTGCAATCATGGCATTGTAAAGGAAATGTATTTAAATCTTACATTTTTCAGTTCTCGTTGCTTCTTTAAATTTCGCTTTTGATAGCTTTGGTTTTAATCTTGGTAGGTGTAGATTTATAGTAAAATTATGTTTTCAAGAGTTTGTACACAATTTGTTTAATACACACAGTTGAAAGATTTTACGGCGTTTATTCGGCCCTCTCCCTGCCCCCAATAAAATGTAATTTTCGAAACGAATTGTCCCATCTATAGTTATACAAAGGATTCCTATGATTTGGTCAAGGTTCAGGTGTGAACAAAATAATCACGTCTCTCCGTTAACAACAATTAGTAAGAAAACTTTAAAATAAATCAACAGTTTTATCGACTTTTCTTCTGGTACCAACCTACTACGTCTAAAGTTGCTGCTCTAACTGATAAATAAACAGTGCATGTTAAATTTCAAGCCGTTATTTTAAACTTAATGGAAGCAAATAAAAAGTCAACGATACATCACTTACGCAATGTGTCACTCTGCCGTTAATTATGCATTTACTAGACAAACCTTATACTTAGTTTGTGTTATTTATCCAACATTTCCCAAACTAACTTAAAAGTAGAACACCGTGGACCAAGCACCTGATTGGTCCGGATACCACCAATGATTCGCCCGGTACTAACACATGTTTCTATTACAGACAGCTTCGCAGTGCAGATGGTGGGAGGAACTCCCCGGTTCCAGTGTAAATCCTGCGGACGAATGTACAAACAGAAACATCTTCTTGAACGTCACCAGAAATGTGAATGTTACCACGAACCTATCTTTGCTTGCAAACTATGCAACTACAAAGCGAAGAAGAAGAGCACGCTGCACTCTCACATGCTGTTTAAACACAAGAGTTAGATTTAGTTTGTAACTTCTCATTCTTTCGAAATCTTCATTCGTTCATATTCACTTTTGATCATCCTGTAATTAAGAGTGTTAATTTTCCTATTAAAAGTGTATGAAAGAAGGTTATGTTTTTAACAGCGATTTAGGGTCGATGGCGATAGCTTTAACCTTTGAACGATCAGCTGTTTTATAGGCCACATTTCTAACCTCAAAACAATCCTTCGTCGCCATTTTTGGACGCTCCTTAATCTCTTCTTAATTCTTATAAAGAAGAAGGATCTCTCAACGTTTATTTCAAACAATATAATCCGTACTTCTAATTGCTAATAAGGCTTGCTGGCTCCTTTTACTGTCCTCCCTCGTGTACAGCACATACATTTAGTTGAATTATGTGTCTATGTATGTTTTAATTACATTCCTGTAAGTATCGCCAAAGTTTGATCTCATCGTTGCATTTTATCGCATAAGTGCAAATTTCAGCTAATTGATGTGTATACCATAACAAAATGTTTTGTTGCATTAGTTCATAACTTCTTACGTGTTAAATTTGAAAACATTATTGACAAATTAAAAACACAAGTTTCTTGATCAACAAATCTATGATTAATAAAAAACCTTTGTAAAGTCAAAGAGCCCAAACTTACCAAATGTCTTGTCTTGTTGGGTTGTTGTGTATTTACGATTGCAATAATCAGTGATTTCTCAAATTTGACCTTGTTTTCCTATTCAGTAGTTTATCGTCCGAAACGGTCATGTGAAATATTGTTAAGGCATATTAGTTTTAAACAAATTGATGTTGTTCAAAGTGTTATTTATTGTTGCAAAATATATTTATTATAGTTCTAGCCAACCAATCCAGCCATCGAAAGTATTCTAGTCCATAAATGTATTTATAATATTTGTTATATTACATCAAAGTACAAAGTATTTTTGTTGTGTTTATGTTTGTCGTCTATTATTATGAATATACAATAGAGTAGTATGTGTTAGTCTAGTCAATGTAGAATAGGATATTAACCGCCTTTATCAAGTACAATTCTATTCGAAAATCGTATTTATCGTATAGTTTATGTGTTTAATTAATGTAATAGTCGAAACATGTTGTTAAAACAGATTGTCTTTAGTTTAGAAATATCAACCGTTTGTAGTTTCTCTGTTTCTTAACTGAATTTTTGAGGCTTGACTTTAATTTGATACTTTGGACTCATTGTTTTATGCCTCATTGATTAAGTTTTGCCTAACGTAGCCATAGTATTGGATGGTATTATTAGAAAAAATGCAATACTGTCTAAATTTTAATTTGCGAGGCCTTACACTAGCAAGGCTAGCAAAGGTTTAATTTCTGTTGCCCAAAGGCTTGCTAGTGAAAGGCCTCGCAGATTAAGTATATACACTATTGGGTTTTTCTTTAAAATGTAATGTACCATTCGAACTTATGTTAATAATTCATTGTAGTATAATATAGCTGTTACTGATACCAAAGCATGCTTAACGTTACCAAAGTATATATCCTGGCTTAGCGTAGAATTGTTGTATATAGTTAAAGCAGAGATAATGTTATGGAAGGTAGCTCATAGTTTCTACATGGCTGAGGCAGGAAACTTAACCTAGTTAGGCAGCCCACGCCCAGAATGCGCTGCCGTCTCTCTCACCCCCTCAACTTCACATGCTCGAGTTTGTTCGATATATCTTACTTAAATGTACGATTTTCGAGTAAAACTGAACCTACGCGCGCGCGTCAGTGGCTTTATGAGTTCCCTCGTAACGCATTTTGTGCGTGGGCCTCCTCAACTATATTGAGTTTTCTGCCTTTGCCATGTGGCATCTACCAATTGTCTTTGGATATAGTCATTAACTTCGGACATCTCATCTAGTGCCACATTGCAAACAACTGAATTTAACTCTTTGGAAGTTCGCCTTAAAGTGTAAATAAAATTTCAAAAATATTTTTGTAAAACAAAGCTATTTTGTCTGGTATCTGAGTGTTGCTAGATGTGTACAGTATTGTATTTGTTGTTGCTATGGTTTGAGTGGGACCAAGTTTTCTAAGTGATATGAATAAGTGGACTATTCGAAATTCCTTTTCAAATATTTAAGAGTTTTATATTATCTAACTAAAGAGGTTGCAAAATACTTATAGAAATTACAAAATAACAATCACAAACAACTTTGTTTATTTCTCAAAAATAAAGTGTGAAATAACTGTTGAATTGTTAATTTCTAATTAAAATGTGTTGCTACAAAAAACGTAAGTAATGAAATTACAATTTAAGAAATCAAAGAACCTAAGTACGTGTTATTTACTTTGAATTTATCTCTTCTAAAAATTTAATTAATCCACTTATCTCATGTTACTGTACAAAATTCAAGCTCAAATGTGAAGTAGCGTAAGTTGTACGATCATGAAAATCGGGTCACTTTCACTTGTATTCCAAAAGCTAACATATGTTTAACTCAATATTTTAATTCTTATAAGAATATGTAGCCGTTAGTTAAGCTGTTGATAATTTTACTTCTTATCGTATTGGCTTTCATTAAAAATGTCTTTCATCACGAAAAGTTGGTGTAAGTTCGGATAACTTACATTAGTTTTCCTAAACCAGCATCCATTAAATATTTTTCTTCAATTTATTCAACGGTTTGGTTTTTAATATTGGAAATGACTTTTTAATTTACATAGTGAAAAAGACATCCATTGTTGTCTGTATTTAAGATGAATCTTGAAAGGTACATAAGGTCATGAGCTTAAAACTGTTGAGTAAATTCTAGGAATATTGAGATTGTTGGTAATAAAAAAATTGGTTACTTAGAATATGTCTACGAACGTTATTTACAGGTATATTATATATAGCATATTAGTCATATTTTATTTTCATTCAGTCATATATATTTAAAAATGTCAAAATTTGAATTTTACTGAAAATACGTTTTTTTAATCTTATCGGTTTTTTGAGCATAGCTCTAAATTTTAATTGCCTAGTTTTCAACAAAATACTAACGTATCTGTAACAAAGTACCCGTTCGGAGGCAGTTAAATTGTTAATTACGACTAACAATTGAAAGGTGTATAGCCAACGACGTAAAGATAAATGACTAGTCATCGATGGAAACAGGATTAACACTATAATCTAGTTCATCCGGTTCACACCGCGTCCATACTTCATAAAAAGGTTGAGGTATTTCGGCCTAGCTGTGGAAGTACCATCTTCAGTCACTGATCAGTTTCAGCCGATCAGTGACTGAAGATGGTACTCCACAGCTAGGCCGAAATATCTCAGCCTAATTATGAAGTTTTGAGGCGGTGCGAACCGGAAGTACTAGATTATACATAGTTGTGACACCGGCCGCGAAAGCCTAAGAGTTAGGATTAACAATCATCATGGTTGTCTTGAGCTACATTTTTAAACGTTGAAAATGCTTCAAGAATTTTCTTTTATTACATACTGAAATCGTTGATAAAATTTTCCACCCCTAATTCTACGTATATTAAATAAAAGGTTCTTACCGTGCATTACATAATTATATTATTACGTACCATATAAATACGTTATATTACTCTACTTTCAATACAAATAAATATCAAACTAGTCTAGTTGTAACATTGTTGTTATTATATGCTAAAGTCTATTGCTGTTGATATTTATTATTATTATCACCATTACCCATGTGTACGTGTTAGTATAGTTAGTGGAATACTTCAATAAATACGTAATACAGAGTATAATGCAATACTTGTTCTATTATTTTTCAAAGACCCATCTATATCCATGATTTATCCCTGAAAGATTTATCTATTGTGAATTACGTAATCGATATATCTGTCTGTGAAACACTTGTTTGTGTTTTTTTCTAGATATTTTAATGCGGTAGTTTGACCTCTGAAAAAGATTTCCAAAATCCAAATGTTAAGAAAGATACAAACTTAGATGTTTTAATTTTTTACCCTGTTAAATTGTCTTCGTGCTTAAGCCTATTAGCTTGACAAATGTAATTTTAAACAGATGACCCGTTGTAAAAGCCTAAGATGTGCATACTCTTTACAATTTCTTCCAGCCTTTGAAGGTCGATCTACTTGAACGCAAAGTATATACGCTTAAAAACCTATTTCTCTTTGTATTTGTGGCAGTAGGTTTCTTTTTTTGCAAAAATTACACATGCATTTAACAATAAACAAATAATTATTATTTATTATAAAGCTGATTCAAAATACTTGTTTAACAACAAAACACATGGTTCCCATATTTTGATTTTTTAAGGAGAACTTATTTATTTGAAGACTCATGTTTTGTTAAGATGGATTTATAAGTACTTTTTTAAATACTCTTACTATAATTTTATTACTTCAAACTAATCACATTATTAAGCTATCGTTACTCTGGCAGGATATGTGCATACTATTTCCAAATTAAAGTAGAAACGTAGGCCAACAACAAGTACGTACTGTTTTATTAAGTCACGCAAAATATGTTGTAGAACTAAAAAGCTGCCCCTCTATCTAGCTCTCCCCCTCCCACCAGCCCCTCCTCTCTCCCCTTCCCATTTTCCTCCTTCCCGCACCCGCTCTCCCCCTTCCCATCACCCCTCTCCCCTTTAACATTCTCATATTAAGTTTCGTCCTGTTTCAGAACACAACGCCGGTGGAGGTGGATTTTCCTGCGAGAGATGTGGACGATGCTATCGACAGAAATGCAACCTCAATGTTCATCTCAGATTTGAATGTGGAGTTGACCCTCAGTTCGCATGTCCAGTTTGCACCTACAAAGCCAAGAGGAAAACTTCCCTCAGAACTCACATTCTTATAAAACATGGCGTCAATGCCTTGGATAGTGCCAATAGTGTTTGAGTCGTCTTGGAGTTGATTTAGGTTTTTAAGTTCAGGTTACGGTTGATGCTGTGTGTGTTCTTTTAATGAAAATAAATTAACCTTTTTGTCCAATAACCTTAACTTAAAGGCATACCTCTAGTTAGGTTATTATTTAAAGGAAGGAATAATTTCAGGAATTTTTCCATTAGTCTTATATATTTAATACGGGTTCTGTTTTATGATGTTAAATTAAATAAGTGTATTATCAACTGTCTTGTTTTTTAATACGTTTTTTACCTACCTAGTTTACATCTAACTCTTTCGACCCAATATCAAGATGGAGCTTGGTCAAAATTTAAATCCTTCATAATATATTAATAATAGTCAATTGTTTTACATTTACATACATGAGTTGCAAAAGGATAACAACAAAATGATGAACAACAATAATTTTAAATAACTAAATCTAACGGAGTTTAAAGTCTTCCAGTGTTTTCCAATGAGTCTGAATGTCTTGATAGAACTCTCACAACCTATACTATAGAAGGACTTAACATTAAGTATGCTTTTATTTTGCATTAAAGTTTTTTATCTTCAAATTTTTATATTAGATTATTTTCCAGATTATACGGTGTTAGTTAATTACACCGTAATTAATTGCCTAAGTTTAAAATTTTGTTATTATTGTATTAACATTTTCCTTAAATTTTACTAAATAGTTACTAAAGCTTTCCAAAAATTTGACTTTTTACCAACGGAAATTTTATTTTAAAATTATTTCAGCCGTATAACATGGCCTCTTATTTCTAAGATTTACCTTTAAAAACCTTTATCTCTTAAGTATAGTGTTTTCTTTTTGCAAAATTTAATTCGAAGCTCAGGTTCTAGATATTTTTATATTTTGGCTACTTCTGTTGAACACAATTTGCCAAATCTTTGTGTGCAATTTCGTCACCATTTTTCTAGCAACAAACCTACTCTGCGGTCAGTTTTTCTAGCAACAAACCTACTCTGCGGTCAGTTTTTCTAGCATTTAACCTACTCTGCGGTCAGTTTTCTAGCAACTAACCTACTCTGCAGTCAGTTTTTCTTGCAACTAACCTACTCTGCGGTCAGTTTTACAGCTGGAAGGAGAGGAGCGCTACGTGTGTCTGTGTGGTCGAACCTATCGTCAGAAACGGAACTTGATCCAACACCAAAGATACGAATGCAACAAAGATCCTCAGTTCGCTTGTCAGTACTGTGACTACAAGGCCAAACGCAAGAGTACCCTGACCTCCCATATCATCTTCAAGCACAAGGGGATGGCGCTGTGAACCCTAGTACAAATACAAGACTAAACTACCTGTAAACCAAAGATCTTTAAGTGAATGTTTCCTAAAGGTTTTTTACCTTATTGGAAATTACCTTTGATGATTGATCTCAAATAAAACTGTGTTAGAATGATGTCAGTGCTTAATATTTCACTTGGAAACCGTATCTTGTACATGCAATAGTTTCTAGATGGCAAGGTGTTTTAGGGTAAATTGGTCAAAACATCTTGTCGTAAATATGATAAAAAATGGTGAATTGAGGGGTTCTTTATAGTCATAGGAATTTTTATCATAATTCAAATAATTTTTTGTGTTTGTAAAAATGTGTAGAAAACTATAAATAAAGCTTTTGAATAAGTTTTGTAAACAATACGAGGACTTCATCATGGTTTCGCGCTGATCTGTCTTTCCCACCTGTCAGAGAAATCTTCAAGCACATCAAAAGTTTTTTATTATACTTTATTGTAAATTCTCTGACCATTTTTAAAGCAAACCTTTTTTGTGAAAAAATATTCGAATTCTTTGATGTTTAAATATATAACACGGAACAGAGGGATCTATACAATATATACTACGTCCTTGTCATGTTCATAGGAGATCATACAACGTACTGCCAAAAAAGGACTAGGAGGCTCTTGTCTTTTGAGGTATTTAATTTTAAGAGTGGTACTGTTTTTTTCTTAATCAATAGTAAAATCTTGTACATGATTTTAAATGTGATGTTATTTTTAAATCAAATGTATACCATCGCTACAGCAATTTCGTAACACATTATACGAAAAACATGTTTCCAAAATGTAGAAAAATGGGTTCTTTTCAAACTCAAACCTTGAAAGAGGTAACGACTGATATTTTCATTCTTACACAATATTTTCTTAAATCTCCAAACTAACTAAACCCTTCTTCCTCAGATCCTCTTCAATGCAAGCGGTGCGGCCGGAGGTACCTCAAGGTGTTGAGTCTGCGTCAACACCTCCGCTACGACTGCGGTATCCCTCGCCAGTTCTCCTGCTCTCTCTGCCCCTACAAGGCCAAACGCAACAACGCACTCAGCAAACACATGCGCAGTGTCCATCGTGACGTCATCAGCACTCTCAACTTCTCCTTCGTGCCGCAGCAGAAAGTGTCTTCTGCTCTCCCCTCCCCTTGAGCCAACTACCCCCTCTGCATCCTACCCCCACCACATCAGTGGCGCTGAACCACCTTTTTCTAACTACCTACTACTCCAAGTCTTAACTTCCGCGACGACTGCGATCTTTGTTTGTTCTCTTTCGAGCCACAGAAAAGGATTTATGGAAATTGAACAGAGGAGAGTAAATGAATCTTTAAACCTTTCAAAAGATATTGGTGCTGTTGCAATTTGTTAGCCGCTTTACCTCATAATCCACCAGCACTCTTAATTCCTTCGTTTGTGTTCATTTAATTTTAACACCTTGAGTGCCATCTAAGAAATGTGCTAGGATTTGTCGTTGGGCATTCGGTGAATTCATAACAATCAATGACCTATAAGGTGTGTAATCTGAAAACCTTTTCCAGTAGCTCTTTTTCCTTTAGCAAGTATTCATTTTCATACACAGTTTAAAACTGTATTTTGATCTGAAGATCTTAGAAAAACTACCTAAGACAATTGTACGTTTTGATCTCATTTATTAACCCATGACTGAGTAAAATAGTTTTTATTTAATTGCAGTTTATTACTAACCTTTTAGTCTTGTGTGTGCTACTATATTTGGTTTTATTACTTGCAGGCACTGACATCTTTTTAGTCTATTAGTGTTATAAGGCTCTTGGATTTATTGTTAGTGGAATCCCATTTTTTGGGTAAAAAATGGTCTCGGGTGTGGTTACACCAAACAACAAGAAAAATGGTGTATTGATACGGAGAATTGGTTTTTACATCGAATGAAATCTTATGTTTTGTTTGGTTGCATAAAATGTCACAATTAAGTTGATGATTATATCTTGTATTTTTACTACTACTCCTTGTGCTGACCTAAGGTTATGTCAACTATGATTACAACTAGTGTAAGGAACTTTAAACGCATTAATCAGTAAATGCTAAAAACGTTAACATCCTTGCTTCTTATGCTAGTTTTAAAACCTCTAGAAAGGAGATTTTCTTAAGTTATTTCCATCGGTCACTAAACCTTCAAAACTGTTCCAGGAGACCTAGACGGTTTCTACGTTTGCAGCGAGTGCGGGAAGTCCTACAACCGAAAAGGCAGCTTCTTACAACATCTACGCTACGATTGTGGAACCCTTCGTAGATTCCCCTGTAGTCTTTGTCCGTACAAGTCCAAGAGGAGGGGAGACCTCAGGAAACACATGAGTCTCAAGCACTTTGAACACGGCGATGTCTAAGCTGTCAATGTGTTTTGTATAGAATGTTCTGGAAACTTCTAGAAATGGACTTCTAGAAACTTCTAGAAATTGACTTCTAGAATCTTCTGGAAACTCCTAGAAATAAACATCTAGAAGCTTCTGGAATCTTCTCGAAGTACGGGGTTTCAGACACGACATTGATGATCTCAAGAAGAACATGGCTACTTTGGAAAAGCATGTATCCAAAAATAATGTAGCTGTGTTTATAAACTAATGGACGAGTTTTATTGAAGATATTAATTTCAAATAAAAGATATGTGATTTTTGTAAGTGTATTTTGAATACATTATTCTCCCTTAGAAAACAAAAAAGAAGCGAAAATAAGTATTGGACGCTTTGTGAAATTTTCCTGCCATTTAAGATAACGTATTGTAGCTACACACCTTCTATTTAAAAATTAAAACAACTTTTAAGTGTATTATTATATTTTGATATCTTAAGGAATGCCTCTTACTTGGTATTCTCTACTAATGCGAGATAACGTAACATTTTTCCTTTCTCCAAAAACAGTCCGTCCAAAACACAAAATCTCTCTTCCTGAAAGTATGAAGTATTCACCCAAAAATATTTTCCAGAACACCTCGCCGTCAGCCAGCAGGCGAGATTCATTTGCGATACTTGCGGCAAAAGCTACAAGACCAGATCTTCGAGAGAATACCACCAAAGATACGACTGCAACTTGGAACCCAAGTTCTTCTGCACTCAATGTCCTTACAAGTCCAAGAGAAATACAAGTCTTCAGCAACACATCTACAACCGGCACAGAGTCAAGACCTTCAGGTTCAAGTTTAACCATTTGAATAAACGATCTGCCTTGTATGTGGTCTTATTTTTAATCCTGTAATGTTTTTCGTATGCTCTTGGGTTGTCGTGGATCAAGATTCATAAGAGACTATTTAAATAGAAGAGTTGGACGAGTACAGTTAGGAATTCAGCATTTTGTTGGATTCTCCCCGATCTTCAATCAATCCTCGATCTTCAAGCATTTGAGCCCACAAGGTAATATTTTAAGACCACACATATTTTCACAATCTAACATTATCTTTTTAACACTTTCAGACAGCTTCCTGCATTCTGCAAGCCTGCCGCTGGAGCAACATCTGCAGGATCTCCCATTGCAGCTGCAAGATCCTACCAAACACACTTGCGAGCAGTGTGGCCGCGTCTACAAGCAGAAATGCACCTTGACGTTTCACCAGCGCTACGAGTGTAATCAGGACCCTCAGTTCGCCTGTGAACTCTGCCCGTACAAAGCTAAGAGGAAGACTTCGCTCAACTCTCACATAGTGTTCAGGCATAAGGACGTGCTGTTAAAGTAGTAAAGACGGGGGTTTAGATCACCATGACGTGAGATATTCGACGATATTAAGTACTCAATTTATTTGGCATAACTGCACAAGTACTTATCGGTACACTAAGTGTTCTTGGCAGTTTTAATTTGATTTTAAATATTAGTTTTGTTTGTGTTCAGAGCTTTGGTCTAGGTTTTTACATTTTGGGCTGCGTAGTGTTGGGGAAAAGATAACAATACAGAGGGTTGCAGTTCAACGAACGCTGCCATTATAAAAAAATGTTACTGTGTGCTTTAAAAGATTCAATGAAAGGTCAGTGCATTATTAACGGTGGATTGTTAGGAAATTTTCAAAACAAATCCAGTATTTTTAGTTTTCCTTTTCGAACGTTAAGTTTCAAACGTTCACCCTAGATTATCTGTGTGACATGAAGTCGAAATTGTGAAACATTCAAAAAGTCATTACATGAGAACAGCGTAAGTTTCTTAAGCGGAGTTTTTTAATTTCCAGCCCCTCGATAACACAACATTTTTCACGCCCGTAGAGTATAGTTTTTGTCAGACTAAATCTTTATTATGACGCCTGAACTGCGCACAGATATTTTATAAAGATTAATCAATACAATTAATCAGGTTTATTTGGAAAACCTTTCTAGTTCCTTTTGTTAAAGTGGTAAATAAATCATTATATCTGTTAGTTTGTTTATATTAGAACAAATATATGTACTTCTACTTTTATTACTGTTGTTTATTTTAGGTTTTAAACTAAAAACCATGATCACATTGTTTCTTTTAAAAATACTTAATTATATGTACATACAAATATTTTAAACATGCAAAGTCCTATTACAAGTTTTTATAATATGAATAGTGTAGTAATAAAAGTATTATTATAAGTTTTATTTTTTTATTCATGGTTTTCTTAAAGGTTTATGTATTATTTTATTATTTGACACGTTTATTACGTATGATTTTATTTTCGTTTTATAGCCTATTCGTGTGTTTATAGTTTATATTAAAAAAAGATTTATATTAACGAGTTTATTATTTCTTCAAATTACTTCAAATTAGACTTTTAACTAGTACAATTTTAAATCGCTAATTGTAAAGTATTTTATAAAGAAAATTGATTCAGTTTTGCTTGATAATGAAAGTGCAATACTACTTTCACTTTGTCTTCTTTGTTACAATTTTTATTTTTATGTTCCACCCATTAGAAATAATTATTATATGAACTCAACAAGAACTGTTTCTAAGAGGAGGATTTTTTATATGGGCAAAGTCTGGTTCATTGTTTTATATGTTCTTTTTTTAACTTGCTTCGTTGGGTATAATACAAAACTAGAGGCAAGTACAGAATACTGAACTGGGAGACACAGAACGATAGTTCTCGAACGTTTGCCTTCGCAGGTAGGAGTTGAACTCGTCTACCGGTTCCTAAATTTGTTTTAAGTTGCTCCAATGCCAAAGGCATTTATAACTCGCCCTTAAAATATTTTAAATGTTCTAAAGCATGTTCTAAATGTGTTAAAGCATTCTACAACAATAACGAGTTTATAGCACTCGACAAGGGGAAGGCGAAAGAAGCCACTGACTGACTGATATTGCGACTGAAGCGGAGAAAATTCAAATTAATGAGATAAGTTAATATATTAATTTATGAATTATAAATTAGATCTAGATGCGTGCAAATGGGAAATTTTATGATTGACGATTGCTATGAATGAAAAATACATTGTTTAATAAAAGAATAATTTATTTATGTAATTAAACTTAGCGAATGACTATTTTCTTACACATACGACTACTGAATATTATTTTATATCTGACTCATCCCACAGATTATCTTGTTCTAAAGTTGTCGTTTCACAGATGCAGGTCCACAGAGTCAGAAGTTCCCTTGCACCTGCGGCCGGTCGTACAAACAGCTGTCAGGGCTGGTACAGCACCAGAGGTACGAATGTGGGAAGGACCCCATGTTTGCGTGCCAGCTGTGTGACTACAAGGCACACCGCAAGACTTCGCTGCAGTCGCACGTGCTGTTTAAGCACAGCAAAACAGACGTTCGAAGAAGACTGTAGAAATGTGACTGAAACGTTGTGACTACTGGAGAACTGCATAGGAAAAGTTTATGCAACTTAAGAAAATTGGTTTGAACAATACTGTATGATTTACGGAGTGTAACTGTGTTAAAAACAAACGTTAAAAAATAAACTTTCCAAAAATTGCAATCTTCTACTTATTGTTTTTTTTGCCCGAGACCCCTATAAAAGTTCTATACATTGAAGTTATAATCTCAGCCTTAGTTTGAAATATTATTGCGGGCGTTTTCCATAGTTAGTGCACAAGAAGAACACGACGTTTCGGTATCTGTAGTCTGACCCCGTCTTCAGGTGAAAAGAAACCTAAGAAACCTAGCTAACCTACAGTTACCAACGTAAGCTGGCCAGTATAGTTTATCCATTATTTAGCACATTAAGTCAAATTCAATCAACTTAAATGTTTATCATACACATTATTTTTCTGGTTGTCGCGTCTCCCAGGCTGACGTCTCACGACGATAATAGTTTTATATTTACCTCAATAAGACTTAATATGTCCTGTTAATTTTGTTTGATTAATTTTGGTGTTTATTGTCTAACATGTATATAAACCATTATAAAATATTATTATCTGTGGATATAGGTGGAGAGAGGCAGTTTATCTGCGACTGCGGAAGGAGTTATAAATACAGAACCGGACTTCTCCAACACAAGCTGTATGAGTGCAATAAAGATCCAGCCTTCGCCTGTCATCTCTGCCCGTACAAAGCCAAGAGAAAAACTTCCCTGAAGTACCACATCACGCTGAAGCATCAGCTGCAACAGCTGTGATTGGTCGGAGAAAGGTAATGGAGCGCGTGATTGGTCGGAGCAAGGCTAAGAAGCGCGTATTTGGTCGGAGCAAGGCAATGAAGAGCGTGATTGGTCGGATTAAGGATTGGAAGCGCGTAATTGGTCGGAGCAAAGTAAGGAAGAGCGTGATTGGTCGGACCAAGGAATGGAAGCAAGTGATTGGTCGGAGCAAAGTAAGGAAGCGCGTTATTGGTTGGATTAAGAAGTGAGGGCATGTGATTGGTCGAATTCAAGTATAGTATTAGCCTTGCACGTTTTAAAGTTGTTTTTTAACTTCTAAGAATATTCTTGTATACATCTGTAATATTGCAAATTAATTGTTTATGTTAATACCTCCTTCTGAATTATTTTCATATCTAGCCAAAAGCATTAAATTATTTTTATTCCTGGGTTGTATTACTTTCTTTTCAACGTACAAACGGAGTAGGTTTTTATTTTAGTACAAGGTTATTTACTTTACACGATTATTAAGAAAATTAGCATCAACTTGAGTATAGTTGGATTTCACTTTCCTTTGACTAAAACTTTATTTTTTACAGAAGTGATAAAAAAGCTCTCACACTGAAAGTATTTTGGAAATAATCTGAAAAATATCCTCCAAAGCTGCTAGAGGAATAAGAACTTCACAGTAGCAGCGAAGGGGCTTGTAGGGTTTCAAAAATAAATTTGAGAATACCCGTTTCATTTCTAAAAATCAAATTCCGCTTCCAGCTTACAAATACAATTAGCATTCAATTCGTAGTACCATTGATTTTACTTATAGAAGACCAACTCAAACAGGACTCTTGTTCACCGAGTTTATACCGCCCTCTGTCGGCATCAAGTCCAGAAGCTTTGAACTTTTGGTGAACAGAGAACATAGCCAATTTTTTACTGATCGGCTGTTAAAAAAGATAAACACGTAGTGCACCAATCTCAAACCGTTCGGAAAACGATGGTTTGCTGCGAGCATTTATTACCATTAAGTTGTGTGTCTATAAGTAAGTTCAACGATGATTCCCAAAGTACCAAAAGTAATTAAACCTGACTGTTACAGCTCTCAAACTGTTCAGCCTAGGAGAGAGACTACTTTGTCCAGAATGTGGTCGTAGCTTTAACCACAAGCCTAGCTGGTACAGACACCGGAAGTTAGAGTGTGGCAAAACTGCTTCCTTGAAGTGTCCTTACTGCACGTACATCTGCAAGAGGAAGGACCAACTAAGGCTGCATATGGCGTCTAAACACAACTCTACGTTGTGACTTTGTACTTAAGTCTACCACAGATTAGTAGAGCTGATACGAAATTTATTTTATACGTTTGAAATTATTACCCGATGATTTTTTCCCAAACCGTTCTCTGGTTGTAGAGTTTTTAAATCCAAAAGAAACATCAGAAATTGCCTACTTTATGATTGAAGTTGTGTAAATTTGTCTTAGTTAAGTAGGCTAGTAAAAAAGGTTTATTTGAAACAATTATAGTCTACTCCTAGCCCAAAACTTTATTCCAATGTATGGGCATTTGTAATCCAAGAATATTACACCGTCCAAAAGGTGTAATCACCAAGATTTATCGGAGAGACTAAATTTTGTAGTAACCACCTTAATTAATATTACTGTCTGAATTATTCAAGTTTCTTTTTGTTGACTAAGTTGTTTATGTTAACATACACATATAAAATAATTCTTTAGTTGAACTTTTTAAACCTAATGTATCTTGAATAAACTGTTTACGTTAAAGTGTTGTGTTGTTTCTTTCAAATCCTAATGAAACTTTCGTAATTTTTTTAATGGAATTAAGACAATTAGTCGTTCAAAATGGTCAAAACGTCAAAGTAGAAAATTATTTCAATATGTTTACTTTTTACCATACCGTTTTACATTTCAAACCGGTATCACCACCCAAGAGAAAAGATGAGATTTTATTCAAATTTTTACCAACAACGGTTCGATTTTTAAATATCTACGAAATCTTCCCTCTATTCTTGATTTTAATTGGTAGCTGAGAAATGTCCACCCAAAGTTAGTCACTTTATTGTTATGTTCTAGTAAATAGTTACAAAAACTCTTGTTACACTCTTTTTCCGGAAATTACTGGGCCTCCTTACTTACTTAGACTTCAATAAATCCTTAATGCTCACCCTGTATATTTCCAGGAACTTCCAAGGATCAACACATATGTCAATTCTGCTGCAAGGTCTACAAATGGAAGTACAACTTAAACAGACACCTGAGATTCGAATGCGGCGTTCAAGCAAAGTTTGCTTGTTCGAAATGTGATTATGTCTGTAAAAGAAGTGACAATTTAAAACAGCATTTGATTTTGAAACATGGTTCGGAAATTTAGACACAGTGGTTTTGTGCAGAAATGTAACTTTTTAACTTATTTTTCTAATATTATGGAAGGTTTTTGATATTTGGGAACGTCCAGAATTGTTTTTGAACTGTAATTATTGGAAATGTATAACATGTTAGTGCAAATTTCAAAGAATATAATTTACTTTTCTAAACGATGTTTTATTTATTCATCACGTTAAACCATTACTTTTCAATCATAGACAGAAAACCTTGAGCGAATTAAAACGAATTTTGGTTTATTCTCAAAACACTGACATTGATCAACATGATTGGATTTTCCAAAATAAAAAGCTCATCAGATAAAATTATATATACACACACACACACACACACACACCGAAAGTCTTGAAAAATCTTGAAAGTTTTGAAAGAATTCAAATACCATGGAATTTTTCAAATTCCTACACTTTTTTAATTCAAATATATTTAATTGATTATCTTAGTGTACTTATGTGACAAATCAAAATGCTTTTGATCTTGTATTTTAAACAAGGGGCAGAGATGTTGATTATTTTGTAAAGAAAGGACACAATCTTTCATGACAAGTGGTACACCCACAATTATCAACCCCTTACTACTAGAAAAATTCAGTTTGCTGCCCTCATATAAGCACTCAGTTGAGACTCTTTAGTCAAATTCAACGGTTATTGTAACTCAAATACTGTTTTCAGGCCTGCAAGACAGACATGTTTGTCAGATCTGTTTCAAGAGCTACAAGTGGAAACATGACTTGAACAGGCACAGAAAATTTGAGTGCGGGGTTCAAGCCACCTTCTCCTGTCCCCACTGCAAGTTCACGACCAAAAGAAAGGATAATCTTCGGCAACATGTGTTTTTAAAACATCGCTTAAATTCTTTGGAATAGTGTTGTTATGAGTATTAATAATAAAGCAAGTTACAGTTTTACGTTTTGGTTGATTTACCCTTCCAAAGTCTACTCAGTAGAGTGTCGTTGCGCTTGACAAAATCTGTGTTCTTTCGTCTGTGGGGTAATCAACATTGATGTCGTATTAGCGGTCAAAGTAAAACGTTATGAAATGGAACCTTTTAGCGAAGGGACTCTTCAAATAGTTTCACATTACTCTGCAAGAGTGATTATCGCTCACCTCTAACGCCTTTTTGTACGCCAGTGCCCACAGGTAATAAAGCTCATAGAGATCCAATAAGATAGGGAAAGTGTTGCAAGGTTAATTCGTCAATTCCATCATTTTTCGGACGCCAGTGCCACAGGGAATAATGATTAATACGTCTACAGAGTTCTAATGGAATAAGGAAATTTTGCGGAGTTAAGTCGTCAAGTCCATTTTTTAAGTATACTACTGCCACAGATAATAATACGTATACAGAGGTCTAATGGGATGGGGAAACTAATGTGAAGTGTTAGTCATCAAATCCATCACTTTTCGGATGCTAGTGTCACAGAGAGTAATAATTCGTCCTCAGAAATTCAATGGGATAGCGAAATTGTTTTGGAGTTAAGTCGTCAGGTCCATCACTTTGCGGACGCCAGTGCCACAGAAAGTAATACGTCTACAGAGGACCAATGGTATAGGGAAATGTTTGTGGAGTTTAGTCCTCAAGTCCATCACTTTCCGGATACCAGTGTCTCAGATAATAACACGTATACAGAGGTCTATTGGGATGAGGAAACTATTGTAAGGATCAGTCGTCGAATTCATTACTTTCCGGACACCAGTGCCACAGGGTAATGATGCATAAAAAGATATCAAATGGGATAGGGAAAGTATTGCGAGGCTTAGTAATCAAGCCCATCACTTTCCGGACACCGGTGCCACAGATAATAATACGTCTACAGAGATCCAATGGGATGGGGAAACTGTTGCGAGGTTTAGTAATCAAATCCATCACTTTTCGGGCGCCAGTGCCACAGCATCAACTAAGCATAAGCTTTCAACATTTTATGTTCGATTACACTCTTTACATTTACTTATTAAAATTACAGTACACATACTACATCCCAAATCTTATAGTTTTATTCTTCACTAACGTTGTTTTTTTCTTTTTCAGCCATGGTTCTGGAGTCTGGGAAGCTGATGTGTTTGCAGTGTGGCAAACAGTACAAAAACAAAAACAGTCTCGGGCACCATCAGAGATACGAGTGTAATAAGGAGCCTTCACACTCTTGCTCCATGTGTCCTTACAAGACTAAACTCAAGAGTAGCCTCAAGTACCACATGGCCAACAAACACAAGATAACATTGTAGAAAAAGTAAAAAAAGACGAAAACATATAACGACAACTAAAACAAAAAAGGCAACACTGTAGAAGAAGTAAAGAAGATAAAAGACGAAAACATATGACGACAACTAAAACAAAATAAAAAAAATACAGGAAACCCCCTCATGACAACAAAAACAAACAAAAAAGAAGCAAAAGACAGAATCCAAGAAGAACATTGGATGGCACGTAGTAACAAAAAGAAACAAATTCAATAAAAAATACAAACCATTCAGAACGATAGTAAGAAAATTAAAATAACCTAAAACAAAATAAAAAGAACAAACGAAGTAAATACTCGACGGCTGTAAAGAACAAAAACAACTTACTGGAGTCCGTGCGTTTCTTCGTGGCGCTTGGTGATAAGAAGTGAGGGGACAGAGTGGGGGAACAAATCGATGTTTTTAAAATGTACAGTAATAGCCTTTCCTCACAGTATGAGTGCCATGGAAAGACTGAAACAGTTGGTTACCCCCACTCTCGAAAACCCAGTTATAACTGGTTTTAGTCGCTAAGGTCAAGCGCCACGAAGAAACGCACGGACTTTTATAAATATTATTTCTTTTTTATTGAGCGAGTGTTTTGTGTTTCACCTCTCATTAATTAATGTGTTCACAGTGTCATTAATGAATGTATTTATGTTTTATTTTAAACTTTATATTAGTTCAAAATACATGTTATTAATTTTTCATAAAATGTATTTTTTATAATGCAAATTAAACAATAGTTCTTTGAAGTAACAGCGTGCATAATTTTCATTTACTATCCGTAAATTAGTTATTGCATGTCAGTTTCTATCATGATAACTAGTTCTTAAACACAGTATTAAACTTATGTGCAATAAAGACTTTTACAAAACATTTACTAAAGGAACATTGGTACCAATTTTTATGAAAATCGGACAGAAAACGCAAAGCAGCGTGCAATTATATAAGAGTGTTACTTTGTTTAAGGGTTGCTAATCATGCAGTGTGTCTTTAGCTACATTTGATTGACTGGTTGAGAGTACACACTATGTATATAAAATGTAGTAAAAAAATGCTCGAAACGTGTTCTGGAGGTCACGATCGGTACTCATTTCATGGTCCCAGGCCTGGGCCTTACCATGCTGACTGCTTGAATATCTCATTCTTCCAAAGAAAATTCGACAAAAATAGGGCTCTGATTAGATGAAAGGAAGGCAGTTTTGATTTTTTTGTATAAGTAGTATATAGACTACTTATAAGATCACTTACTTACAATAACCGATGTAGTTAAAAATGTATACACACATTTTCACGTGAAGTTTGGACGCAATTGATGTTTATTCATTTTAACCGCTCGTTGAAGTCTCCTTTCTTTTTCGCCGAAAATATATAATATCAGACGTTCTTGACTTCAGTTATAACTTAACCATTAATTGTTATTTGTTCTTTGTTCATATGATGAATAATTCCGTCTTCCGTGATTTGTCGAAAGAGGGACAATCCGATTTTTCTTTTTTAATGGCACAAACTACGTAAAGCCTTTTTCACACAGTGACTTTTGGTAGATTTATTGCTTTGCATTTAAAGGAGACTGAGAACGTATTTTGTATAATTTTTAAGTTTCAATTCAGGATTACTTAAATATTTCTCGTTCTATTATCAGCCAAAACCTTCAAACCCATCTATACGGCAATTTAACATGTCATTTTAATTTCCAGGTCCAGATGACTACAGATACATTTGCTCTTGTCTCCGCACTTATAAACTAAGACAACATTTGATACGACATCAAAAATATGAATGCGGAAAAATGAAAGCGTTTCACTGCGAGTTCTGTGATTTCACCAGCAAGAGAAAAGATAATCTCAAACAACATGTGATTTTGAGACACCCCCAGTCTTTGAACTAGTTCTGTGATAAATTATCATCTATACTTCTATATAAAAATGAGATGGTGTGTGTCTGCTCCTCAATCACGCAAATACCACTGGACCAATTTTAATGAAATTTCACAAGAATATGGCTTATATACCAATACATAGGCTATTGACATGTTTGGTAATTTTATTATTTTCAAGATGGCGGTCATTGATAAGACCTCTCATTACATTTGAAATGTATAAGCCTGTAAGGTGAAATTCTGTAAGGTGAAATTCTAGAAAACCCGTAACAGATATATAAGTTTTGACAGCCCATACGAGCTTTAAAATTTAATCCTCTACAGTCTACACAAATGGTCCTGTGCACTTTTGTCGTATCTTCAACCGTTTCCTCGGAAAGGACATAAGTCCTCCCAGAAGATATGTCTGTTGAGATTTTTTTACAAAAGTTGTTGAAAAGATTGAAATCATGTTTTTTATATCACAAAATGTTGACGGTTTCTTTTTTACTTAAATGTTTTAATTACGTTGTTATTTTTTCCTGTATTACAAAACCTTTTTTTCTAGTTGTTTTTCGGTAGTAATGTTTGCCTTGAAGTTTTTTGAGGATAGTTGTACTTGAATTAAATTTTTAATACTAGCTGTATTTTTATATTATCTTTAATTACTAAATAAATTTGAAGGCAAAAATATTTGGACCGAACCGGGATTTGAACCTGGTCTCCCGCTTGCCGGGCGGTTATGCTAATATTATCTCTAATATTATGTCTTATATTATCTTTAAGTTATGATCGTTTATTTTTCAACCACTCAACCAGTATGTGTATTCTTTTGATGGTGTCTCAACACATTCTAAATGAGGCACCTAACTATTTGTTCTTTTTTCTTGTATTATATTGTGTTTTTTTTTCACAAAAAGAATTTTTGTGTAAAAGTTGTTGTAATTATATTATTTTGTAAATTTGTATAAAAAAAGCAAATAAAGAGATTTGAAAGAGAAATTTAAAGGTCTTCGCAAGTGATGTTTGTCAAGGTTTGTATTTTTTAATTTAGCCTCTTCCTCACTTTTTTAATCTACAATACAGAGTAGGGCGTCGACAGAGATGACGCTGGTTACGTGGCTGAGTAGGCAGCGCATGGGTCGCGGGTTCGATTCCCGACCCAGGCATGTCGTCCTCGGCCAGTGTCAGCTGCACACTGACTGACTGCCCCGTTGGCTGGCTCAGAGCAGTGAAGGACCAATCACAGCCGTGAATCAGACCGAGCAACTGTAACAGAGAACACAAAAATACCCATTTATGCACAGCCAATGAAAAGGAATTTCTTTAAAGTTTTGATGATGTAACCTCAGAAATTGTATCATCGTCAACAACAAACTTCAAACAAAGGACGTAAACAGAAACTAAAATCCTTGTTCATAAATCTTGTTCACTTATTTACACGACTTCCATATTGCCCGCAGATTTAGAAAGCGTCAGGCCGCACCGATGTCTGTTATGCGACCGCCGCTACGTCCACAAGAAGGACTTGAACCGGCACGCCAAATACGAGTGCGGCAAGACAGCGAACTTCCATTGCACATTATGCGACTACGCCGGCAAGAGGAAGGACTTTCTGAAGAAGCACATGGTTCTCAAACATTTTGTAGTTTGATACCAATGGAGGTGGTGTTCATAGTTTACTATTTTGGTGGTCATGCAAAACTTTGTATAAAGTAAAGGAGATTTTAAAGTTATTTTGTGATGATGTGTGATGTGTATGCATTGATTGATTGAGAAATCCTAAAATTTCTTGAATAATGAAGTGGTTTTTTTATTTGTTAGTTACCAGTTAAATATAGTTCAATTTATTTCGCAGCCTTACTTTAAATTACGTATATTAAAGTAAAATTTACATTGAAATGTTTTCTCAAAAGTACCTGCTGCAGAGATATAGCTGTCCAAAAGCCATTATAGTTTTGGTATTATCAATAATATGGACCGTAAACATTTTTAAGGAAACGATAAAATTGTTTAGTATTTATCACTAACTGGTTTTGAAAACTTAAGCAGCATCTAACGAGCAACAAGCTCCGCCCACTTCGGGCAATCAGGTCACAGGCCCTACCCCTCCACCGCTTAGGTATATAACAAGACGCCACGGCCGGCCAATCCAGTCTCAGCCAGTCAACCGGCTACTGAGGATGACTCTCAACAGCGAGGTCGAAACGTTTAGTAGTATCTTTATTTCAACTGTGACTCGGTGTAAACCGGAAGCCTTTGATCTTAGTACAGATTACTATGTTCATCTTTATCATTTAAATGATAGATTCCTCTTTCCGTGTCAATTCTTCTGATTGATTCCTATACTTGACCACCCACCTTTCTCTTTTTGGTTACTTTTAAGTTCCTGATACTTTTTTGTAATCTACTCTCTACTAATCCACTCAATCATTTCCAGACGAAACCATCACCCTCTACAGTGGCAGCTCCAAACAGTTCCTCTGCATGTTGTGTGGACGAAGCTATCTTCACAAGAGAGATCTCATCCGGCATCAAAGATACGAATGCAATGTCGAACCACAGTTCGCCTGCCCTCACTGCAACTACAAGGCCAAACAGAAGATATCGCTGAAGAAACATGTGCTGATCAAGCATCATAATCGGTTGTTCTGAACTTAAGAGATGATTGTGAGAAGACTTTTGGAAAGTCTAAAAGATTTGCGCAGTCCGGGAATGAGTCAGATGGTTGGATGAAGACTTTTGGAACATTTCAAAGATTTGCTTAGTCTGAGAATGGTTCAATTTGCTAAATCTGGGAACAACGTCAGATGGTTGGATAAAGACTTTTGGAAAGTTTCCAAAATTTTCCTAGTCTGGGAACGGGTCAGATGATTGGGAGAAGAATTTTGGGAAATCTCAAAGATTAGCTTAGTCCAGGAACTGGTCAAATTATTGGGAGGAGGCTTTTGGAAATTTCAAAGATGTCTTTAGTTTGGGCTTTGTATCTTCCAGGTGGCCTAGTAACAAGGATTCTGTTTGATCAACTACGGCCGTAATCCAACTGGAAGTGGCAGTTGGAAAAATTCAATCATCCAAAAAGATGCAAGATTGGATGCAAAGAACGATTAAAAGATATTACAAAATTCCTTCAATCATGCCGATTAAATGAACTTAAACTTTTTCTTCTATCTGACTTTCGTCGTCAAACTCTTCGACCTGAATATGATTATTCGCTTTGTTTATGAAATTACTCTTTAAGGCCATTGCTTGAAATGTGCTGCAACCTCAAGAGGTTGGAGGCTGAGTAAATTTTAATACAGAAACTCATCACTACCTATGGAGAAGAAATTCGTTTCGTGTTTTTTTCCGGGAAAAACTAGTGGCAAATTGTGATAGTTGTAGATTTTAACCGTGTAAAAAATATTTAGCAAGTCAATGCACCATGTTTTCTTTTTAATTTTTCGACCAGGTATGGTTGTGTGTTCCGTTTAATCACTCAACCTCAGAGTATGTGATCTCCAGTTTTGACAAAGTACCTCTTGAACCAAAGATTAGAGCTTACTCTCAAGTTACTTCAAACCGTCCTTATTAGTTGTTATTTAAAAAGTGTTTGTTCCTGTTCTTGTTGTTTATTCTTGTTTGTTAATGTATGAGTTTTAGACAAATAAAGCAATACTACGGTTTTGTGTTAATTTGATTTGTTTTATTTAGTTCCTGTTTTGCTGTAGTACGGTGTTAAAGTTAATCATTCTAGAAGTAGAAAAAAGAAGAAGAATGGTATATCGTAGTTTTGACAAATTAGCCAACGGTCATGGCCGGAAATTGAACCCTGACGTTTATGTATCAGCCCTATCTGCGCCACCAACACAGCCACAAATACTCACAAATTATTTATTTTTATTTCCAGGTGATAAATATATGTATTTTTTGAAGAAACACTTTGGCTTGAACCATAAAACTACTATTGGTTTAGTTAGAACATTCCTTAACATGCGATGAAATGTTAAATGATAAACCTTTATGTAGAAAAAACGTATCAATTTATTATCAATTTGACTGGGGCTCGTGGCGTGGTCCTGTAATCCAGCTTTATGGAGGTCAGGTTTTGAGGATGATATAGGTCTAAAGCGGCTCAGATAGTCTCAGTGATCATCTGATGAAACCCGCATCAACTCTCACCCTCGTTTAGACATATCAGACCATCACCTGCGTGGTACGGAAGTCACGTTAAGCCGTTGGTCCTTGTATTTCCATTGGGCTATTAATTAATAACCCATTCTAAGGAAGTGTCGGCCTTAGTTTGTAACAAGACTACACCACATAACTCATTACTACCACTCATCACACCCATCCTTCACCACACATTTGCCTTAAAACACCCTCTTGAGAGTGGTCGGCATCTCAAATACTGATTAGTAAATAGTTGTGAAAAGTATAAGTAAGTTTATGGTAATCAAATTTGACTACTTTAAAAAGGATGAAAAGGCTTCTAAGTTGATTCTTCCAAGACGAGGCAATGCTACTTTCCAATTGTTACCAGTTTCTCTTTTTATCTAAAAAATATGGTGTTTATTATATACAACCCGTTTATTTTGATTAATCGAGATGTACTAAACCTGAAACTCCATCCCTTCAAAGTTAAAAGAACAAGTAAAACTTCATGGCAACTCTGCAACCGATGAATTGTTTAGGTAAGTACTTTGTTTTTTTCTTTTGTGATATTAAGTTTTTAGTGTTTTGTGATGCTCGCAGTGTGTTGCTTTTGTGCATGATCACTGTTCATGTTACATGTTTAATCATGTTTAATTCATGTATAATCATGCTCATGATCACCCGTGTTTGCTTGATGTTCGTTTTTATGAAAGCACTTTTAACTGATCATGTCGATACCCATGTGTTCTGATAGCTTGAGCACTCACACCGATTTATTTTAGTTTCGATTTATGTTATTGTTTTATAGTATATTTAAATTTAAAATTGGAGGAATCTATCGTTTCTGAGCAAAAGATTTTGCCAAGTAAGAAAATAGCCGTCAGTAATTTGTCTGACAAAGCTGCAGAAATTTTCAATGAAGTGGAAGAAAATTGTGTTTTATTTTATGTTTACAGTGTTTGAATTGCAGTTTGAAGATGATACTAGTAAAACAACACGTTTTTCTGAGAGAACTTTATATCAATGAATGCCCTTTTAGGAATTCAGTTCTAAACTGCATCATATATGACACCACTACAAAACTGATTAAATAGTCAGTCACTTGTGGCTTTTTGATCGCTCCTTCCGGTACCTACAAAAAGTATTAAACAAAAAGTTGTTTTCAAGATCTTATTTTCAAAATGTTAACCTTAAAACACTTTTTTAGAGCGTTTGTTAACGCCAATACAACCCAGTTGAGTCACCAAACCAAAATATCAAAACCAGTAAATTCATTTAAGCAAGGTTCTCCTAATGATTTTCTTGTTCCTCCAACATCAGAACGGATGGATCCTTGATGATCCATCAAAGGGAAGAAGTATCTTGATGACCCTCCTTGATGATGGATCCTTGGATACTGTAACTCCACTATAGCCGTTGATTCTTCTCCATGTTCCAGGTCAAGAACCCTCCTTCTATTGTCCCTCGTGCGGTCGGAGGTACTTCCACAAGAAGCATCTCAATCGGCATCTTCACTACGAATGCGGAGTTGAGCCAAAGTTCGCGTGTCCTTTGTGTCCTTACAAGGCGAAGCAGAAGATCTGCATCAAGGCTCACCTTAGAAGAAAACACCACCAGCTCTACGATTTCATGTACTCGGATAAGGCAGTGTCTTAAGTGGATTTGGGTGAATCAGTTTCGAGTTGTTCTTTTGTTACATTAATGACTTGTGATGTGACTCTTCGTGCGCTCATCGTGAGGTTGATGCGTTGATGACGATCTTAACTCTTAAGCTTTCGCGACCGATGTCACCACTAAGATCTTAGGCTTCCGGTTTACACCGCGTCACAGTTGAACTAATGCTGCTAAAAGTTTCGACCTCGCTGTGGAGAGTCATCCTCAGTAGCTAGTTGTCTCAGCCAGTCAACTAGCTACTGAGGATGACTCTCCACAGCGAGGTCGAAATCAGTGTAACTTTGGAAAGGTTCTAATGTTGGAATTTGTGCTATCGTACAAAGAGTAATATAAAGGGTGCGCTCTTAAAATTTTCTGAAATATTTGACTGATTTAGTTCTTAAAGTTCTTTTAAATTTTCCTTCTAAGAACTATGTCTTGTTAGTAATATACTTTGACAAATGTACCATAACTTTTATAGTACTTGAATGTGATTGTATAGTGTTTTAACGTTGAAAATGTGTGTTTATTTTATGGTTACCAAAGTTAGGTGTAGTCGGCAGGCGAAAAGATATCGAATACTTTTTAACTTATAAAACAATTAACTAGGCTTCAATAAAGGTTTTTGGTTTTAGCCTTTTGAAATGCATGCTAGTCCATATTTAAAAGTAAAATACATCGATAAACCCTGTCCAAATGTAGAAATCCTTCATATTGTGTAAAGTTTTCCTTTTAATTGAAAGGATCTAGAGTTGGTGTAAATTAAATAATTGTATTTGTAAAAATATCCCTGAACTTCGTGTGTGGTTGTTGGAAAACTCATGTGTGTAAGTTTTTTAATCTAATCGTCCTTTGGAAAACCATATTTCATGGGGTTTACCCCCATAACTACATGTTATTTTTTGTGTACCTAACATTAAAACGTGCTAAGATTTTACTATTAAATGTTATTTCAGTTATTATTACTGTATGTTCATCGTCGTTTCTTTTTTTTTTTATCCAGCCTCCTATGTCACCTTTTCATTGTTAGAATCAGAAACAATAGACCTAAAAATAGTTCAAAATTCTTGATCTTAATGTTTATTCCAAAAAATACCCTCTCTTCATGAGGGGTTTTCATCTACCAACATGACTTGACGTTCAAAGATGTGAATATACGAGTAGAATATAATTAGGACGCCTAAATTAAGTGTTGCTTGGTTTCAATGTAGGTGTTAATATACACTTTTTCTACATTGATGTCCTCTAAATTTATCAACTCCTTTTGAGATAGGGCCTACATCTTCTTTTTTATGTAAAAATCTTGACCGTCTAAACACTTGCACATACGAGTTTGAAAAATCTTACTTCCATCGTCGAGTTTTTAATAATCATCAGTTTAACAATTGGACAAATTCCTTTTATTACAGTAAATTTAGTTTGAATTAATTTTGTATTTAACGAGCACTCCAACAATATTTTCTTTTAATTTAGTTCTGTAAACAATGTCTTTATAACTTTGGAACTAAGATATTTCAAAACGAAACTCAATGTATACCTACCACTCGTCAATAAGTTATTTCGGATTAAAACAATCAATATTTTGAATTAAATACATGTGTATTGCTATATTGGTTCTAATTGAACCATTTTTTGTTTGACAGTGAAAGCCCTCTTTCATTTTTTTAACAACAGCTTTTAGGAGCTGCCGTCGAGTTTGTATATAATACTCTTGTCTATGTACTGAAGTAATTTTTCTTTTCAGATGACTGTTCGGATGATACCTTCTCAAAGTATGACGTTCCGGAAGCTTTACAAAGTTTCGCTGCAGGTAAACCCTTTGATTGTATTTATACTATTCCTTAGTCTTTAGCCCTGTTACATTCAATTTTGTACATTCGAAACTCACAAGAAATTACTTCATTAGCTTTATTTATCTTTCGCACTCTGTCAAAGAGAAGAAAGTTTGAAATAAACTTCATAAAATCTCAAACAGTTTAACCTTTACCATATACCATACTCAACTTAAAATCACACAATTTCGGAGCAATAAAGGAAAGCTCTTATTTTTTATGTTTTTTGTGGTACCTTGTCAAATGATCCAATTATAAATTTGTTTAATTTTCAAAATATAATTTTTCAGATCATTTTATGTGTACTGCCTCTGAAGATGCGGGTCAGAGTCTTTTAGAAAAAGCGCTTTTAAAGGAGCCTGATGGTAAGATATGAATAATATACAATGTTTTAATATACATTCTCAAAATAGTTTGACTTAAACCATGTTGTTTTAAAATTACTTTAGACTAAATTGTCAATGTTATCGTTTTGTGAAACCTGTCAAAAATTGGTTCTTTTACTGATTACACTAATCTTATCGTAAATTATTGCCAAAATGAAATATTTTAAGGACACCCATTGAATATAGAATACGAGCGTTCTCCACGGTTCTCTAATCAACTAAACATGAAAATAATAATACTTATAAGTAGAAAATATGCCGTTTATATATTTATATATATGTATATCAAAGAGGAAAACGTTTCAACGTTTGTTTATAAAAAAGTCGAATTTCCTGAAAAAAACAATAGTTGGGAGCTTACTTTAAACACAAATTATAAAAACCATCTTTCTGCTGTTGACGTTTTAGTCATTATTAAGAATAAGATTTTCTTTAATTCTTTGAATAGTTAGTTTGACAATTTTACAATTTATGTTTGAAATTGAAATACATTTTTCCACACTATAGCACTAGGACATAAAAGTAAAAGTGATATCGCTGACGCCAGTACATAAACTAAATGTCAGTCCTCTAAGTAACAAAATGGAACACAAAATAGTCTTTTGCCTGTCAAGCTAAATCTGTTTTCCGAGCTCACCTCCCCGATCTAAGGCACTCAAGGGTTCTTTGGCTGGACGCCAACACAGACGATGTCTTTGCATAAGCCGTACTGATCATGAATAAGCAAGGACCGGAGAAGTGAGCACAGTAAACGAAAAAATAATAATAGGTTACTAAACCCTAATATTACTTGAAATCAACCATGAGATCCTGATTAGATTAGTTACCACTCTCAAAAACTTCCAAGTTTATCTTTTCCAGATGTCATGATCGAGATCGACCCTAGCGCCGCAGACGTGAAGATCTGGGACTTCCAATGTCCCCGCTGCGGCAACACGTTCGCTCAGAAGCGCTATCTATCGTTCCACATGAAACACACGTGTCAGCAAGGTCCTCGGTACTTCTGTGACCGTTGCCCCGCCAAGTACAAGAAGAAGTACGACCTTGAGAGCCACATCATGCACAAGCACATGTACCAGTAGAGTCTTCGTCGGTAGAATTCGCTGTGGCGACGTATGAGAAGAACTGAAAACAAGAAAGGTCCCAAGACAGATCCTTGGGGAACTCTGGATCTGTGCAAATAAGAAAGGCCCCAAGAAAGATCCTTGAGGAACTCAAAATCTGGCAAACATTTCGCAAACAAGAAAGGTTCAAAGACAGATCCTTGGGGAACTCTGGATCTGTACAAACAAGAAAGGCCCCAAGACAAATCATTGGGGAACTCAAAATCTTCGCAAACAAGAAAGGTTCTAAGACAGATCCTTGGGAAACTCTGGATCTGTGCAAACAATAAAGGCCCCAAGACAGATCCTTGTGGAACTCAAAATATCTGCTAACAAGAAAGGTTCTAAGACAGATCCTTGGAGAACTCTGGATCTGTGCAAACAAGAATAGCCCCAAGACAGATCCTTGGGGAACTCAAAATCTTTACAAACAAGAAAGGTTCCAAGACAGATCCTTGGGGAACTCAAAATATTTGCAAACAAGAAAGGTTCTATGACAGATCCTTGGGGAACTCTGGATCTGTGCAAACAAGAAAGGCCCCAAGACAGATCCTTGGGGAACTCAAAATCTTTGCAAACAAGAAAAGTTCTAACACAGATCCTTGGGAAACTGGATCTGTGCAAACAATAAAGGCCCCGAGACAGATCCTTGGGGAACTCAAAATCCTTACAAACAAGAAAGGTTCCAAGACAGATCCTTGGGGAACTCTGGATCTGTGCAAACAATAAAGGCCCCGAGACAGATCCTTGGGAAACTCTTAATCACTATTTTCTCGTTCTTTGGGAATCTGCAAGGCGATGATCTCATGAAGAGTTAGTTTACGTTAAAGAAGGTCACCTCAAGTGAGAATCGTGTCGTTGAGTTTTCCCCGTACTCTGTCGTTATCAACCCTAGAGGTTTTTGGAGATTCGGTTAGTGTTAAACATTGTTTATGATAACTTATAGAAAACTAACCAGTGACGCACCTTCTGAACCACGTGAAAAAATTACAGTTGATTGTGAACAGGTTTTATTATTTGGTCGTGGTTCTATAAAATTTATATTCAATGGTAGTAGGCACGAATAATTTGATCAAAACACGAAAGATTTATTACGTTTGAAAATTTAGATTGTAAATCAACATAGTAATGGGATTTGACGATCTGAAGATCCCAAAATGTCTACAACAAAATATAATAGTTACTTCAAATGTGATCCTGTGATGAAATGTTTGTTATTTTATCCTCAGTGTTGTAATTGTTTATAATATATAAACTGCCAAATAATCAAATAAAACATATAGTACAATATAATTGTTAGTAAACGAAGTAAAAGTATAGCAGATTTAATTGGAAGCATTATGTAAATACTATATAAAAAATAGCTGTGATAGGTTTAACATAATTATTCGTATTTTAAGTGTGAAATTATGTATAATACTCGTTAAAATGTTGCAAACATGTGTATGGTTACCAATTTACAAAGATTTATTTGAGAACTCAAATAATTCAAAATATGAATAAGCATGAATTTAATTTTTCCCCATAATGACTGGGTGTTAAAGTTCCTATTTTAATTTTTAGTTTGTCAGGCCAATTATTTTAGTTAGTTTAGGCGACATAAAAATATACCATCTGAGTTATGTTAAATGTAAAATCTGTGATTATATAAATATGTATGTACCATGTCATATAGTATGTTACAGAAGTTATTTAAAATGTATTTTGATTTGTTTTATTGCTGTGATAGAAGTTGTGATATAGTTATTGGTAAATCTTCATTAGGCTGGTTTTTTTAAAGTGTGATTATTTTACATGAATTGAGCCTGGAAAAGATATTATTCTCCTGTTTTGTCATGCTAGTGTGTTGAAAATCGTTATTATGAATAAAATATACGTTTTCCTTACTTGATTGGTGTTATACAAATTATTTATTTGTGATTTTTCTGATTTTTATTTCGGGTTCTGTATTTTTTATCTGTATATCTAGCGAAACCATCATTGTAACGACTTATCTTTATACCTACATCTTTCCTCGGTCCTCCTTGCTTGATAATGTTGCGAAACGCTTCATGTTACATTTTTGAAATTAGTTTCTATTTTTATTTGTTGAAAGGTTTACTTTTATCGCTGAAATGATATTCAGACACTAACTTGAAACATCTTTCAGACGTGACCCCAAACAAGAGTTCAGAAGGAAGCGCACAAAGTTCGCAGCAAGAGAGTGAAAGAAATTCAGAAGAAAGCTCGGAAGAAGAAGGAGAAGAATCTTCAGAAAACACACCGCAGAAAACAAACCGTCCACTCATTCAACCGAAGACATACAGCTGCCAATTCTGCTCCGAAGAATTCCGCATTAAGGCTAGTCTCGCGATGCACATCCGCTTCGAATGCGGACCTGTCGCCAGACCGGAAATGCCTTCCACTCCCATCCATGACGACGAAGAAAGCAACTCCAGAGAAAGGTACAAATGTGAACAATGTAACAGAAGCTACAAATACGCCAAGAGTCTGCCACTGCATTTGAGATTTGAATGCGGCAGAAAGGACTGTTTAGGTTCTATCAGAGTTCCTAACGAAGAAACTCAACCGGATCCGGATGGAGAAGTCCAAATCGTAGCAGTGGTCGAGAAGGTTATCAAATGCTCGTATTGTGACGAAACCTTCAACAAAAGGCAAGAGCTGGACCAGCATCTTCCCAATTGTGAGTCTTGTCAGGCGGAGGTCTCCAAGTTGAACGGTGGGAAAGAAAGGTTTGAATGCTCGTCCTGTAGCAAGTCTTATAAGTATTGGAAAAGCCTTCTGTTGCATCGCCGATTGGGATGTAAAGAAGATCCAGAAACGGATCAGTCTTCTTCTGAAGTTGAAGTTGAAAACTAATCCCTGATCCAGAATGTCGTAAAAGTCAGTATTTTTGGATTAAAATATTTTAAAGCCACTTTTGTTTGATAACTATCCAACAGAAAATATTCAAAGAATTTTATATTCTACCGTGTTTTGCAAAAAGATTTCTTTTATTTGATCTGAGTCTTTTTTTTAAGAATCCAGTCTTTCTGACTGTGTTATAGCACGAGAGAAAATGTGCAATAGCTAATAAAGTCCAACGTTATATAACCATCCAGGAACAGTTGGTTTTTTTGCAATTTCACTTTTACACAATTCTAGTTGACAACTAACTATAGGATTTGGAAATAATCCTGACATATCCAGAATCTCTGGGATATGATTTATTACATCAAAACTGGAAGAGCTCAATCCACCCGTGTACCATACAAAAGGCATCCAAAACCTTCAGCCGCTATTTTTCTTTCCCCTAAATAATTTGTATTCTCCAAATAGATTGACGAATCAAATTAAACCCGTGTTCAATGTTTATTTAACTAAAGGTTCTTAAGTAAAAATCATTAGTTTTGAGAAACAATTATTTGAAAATGGTGGCTATTTTAAGTTTTTAGATTAAGGACATGTAATTACCAAGTATCCTGTGTACTTTCACTCCAAGAGTATCATTCTAAATACATATTGCCTTTTATTTAGCAATATACTATTTATCTATGACAATTATTACGGCAATATACATCTTGTGTTTACGTGTAAAAAGAAATTATTCAGTCATATATTCATATACATACAAACGTATGAATACATTTTCTATATTTTTTAATTATACACTTATTAATTAATGTTAAGTAAATATAAATATTTTTATTGTAAGTTTGTTCATGTTTTAAACATATTATAAACTTATTTGTATGATCATCTGGATCCGAACGTTTCATGTATATATAGTGCAAGAGTATGATTTTATTTCATTATAATGTAAGTTACCAATATATTTCCTAAATAGTACCAAAGTTGGTTTTCTAAAGTTCAAATCATTGCGGTCTCAAAAATATACTTATAGGTTGGTCCTTATGTGGACCATTAATTATGTTAAGTTTTGAATATTGTAATAGAGCACTTTAATTAGAATCCTAGGAATAGTTATTGGTTTTACAGTTCATTAGCTCTCACCATTTAAACACATTAGTTTGCGTCCTTTAACTATTTACGTTGTGTTTTATTTCAACTATTATATGTTACAATGTTGTATATAAAAATATTAAACTTATTAAAATTGAGCCGTACTACAATTGTTTTCACCATTTAGGTTTTCAACAATTTTATAATAAAAAGATAGCTTTCTTCATTCCCGTATAGTTAATTTTCAAACCCTATTGTAGGCATAAGCCTATGGGTAAATCACTATTTGAGATGCTGACCACTCTCATGAGGGTATTTTTAGACAAATATGTGGTGAAGGAAGAGTGTGTAAGTGGTAGTAATGAGTTATGAGGTGTAGTCTTGTTACAAACTAAGGCCGACTCTTCCTCAGAATGGGTCATTAATTAATAGCCCAATGACCAATGGAAATACAAGGACCAACGGCTTAACGTGACTTCCGAACCACGCAGGTGATGGTCTGATATGTCTAAACGATGGTGGGAGTTGATGTGGGTATCATCAGATGGTCACTGAGACTATCTGAGCCGCTTTAGACCTATATCATCCTCAAAACCGGACCTCCATGAAGCTGGATTACAGGACCACGCCACGAGTCCCAGACAAAAGATAAGACTCGAAAGGTTAACTCAAATAGGAAGCAAGAAGAAATCAAAGTAGCGAGTTCCAAATAAAGTTTGGTTTAAGTGGACGCCTTTGACGTATACCCTGGTCTTAAATCAGAAACCGTATCAAATTATGAATGGAGTTCATCTAATTGGAGCCAGATCTAAAATTAGGAACCTATCACAATAACTCCACTCTCGTCCTCAGACTTACATATTTTCTTATGGCCCAGGCAAGCAAAAAGAAAAGTTCTGACATTGCGTATTTAAATGTTTGTATTGATTAATTTTAATTAGTGGGAAGGGACTCTCTTTCGAAGAACGTACAAAATGTCCCCGTAAGCGTTAGAAAGTGTTCAGAAAGTTTTAAAGTGAATGTTTGAAGTTTTATTTGTAGATCGACGTCAAAGCCCTCTTTCATTTTTTTAACAACAGCTTTTAGGAGCTGCCGTCGAGTTGTATATAATACTCTTGTCTATGTACTGAAGTAATTTTCTTTTCAGATGACTGTTCGGATGATACCTTCTCAAAGTATGACGTTCCGGAAGCTTTACAAAGTTTCGCTGCAGGTAAACCCTTTGATTGTATTTATACTATTCCTTAGTCTTTAGCCCTGTTACATTCAATTTTGTACATTCGAAACTCACAAGAAATTACTTCATTAGCTTTATTTATCTTTCGCACTCTGTCAAAGAGAAAGTTTGAAATAAACTTCATAAAATCTCAAACAGTTTAACCTTTACCATATACCATACTCAACTTAAAATCACACAATTTCGAACAATAAAGGAAAGCTCTTATTTTTTATGTTTTTTGTGGTACCTTGTCAAATGATCCAATTATAAATTTGTTTAATTTTCAAAATATAATTTTTCAGATCATTTTATGTGTACTGCCTCTGAAGATGCGGGTCAGAGTCTGTTAGAAAAAGCGCTTTTAAAGGAGCCTGATGGTAAGATATGAATAATATACAATGTTTTAATATACATTCTCAAAATAGTTTGACTTAAACCATGTTGTTTTAAAATTACTTTAGACTAAATTGTCAGTTATCGTTTTGTGAAACCTGTCAAAAATTGGTTCTTTTTACTGATTACACTAATCTTATCGTAAATTATTGCCAAAATGAAAATTTTTAAGGACACCCATTGAATATAGAATACGAGCGTTCTCCACGGTTCTCTAATCAACTAAACATGAAAATAATAATACTTATAAGTAGAAAATATGCCGTTTAATATTTATATTATATAATATAAGGAATTTAAATTTCATACGTGTTGTTATATAAAAAAGTTTCTGAAAATTTATTTCAAAAATTTATTGAACTTAATAAGTTAAAAATACATAATTTACTTGATATTAAATAAAAAATGATGTTAGAACGCATACTTATTATTGTTAAGTCATATATATATATTAAATTATATTTTACTTTGAATTTTTTGAAAAGTAGTTTTACAATTTATACAATTTATGTTTGAAATTGAAATACATTTTTTCACAATATAGCACTAGACATTTAAAATTAAAATGTAAGTATCACATAGACTTGAAACATAATTATGTCCAACCATGTCATATAAACTAAACATAAATGGAACATCAAATTCTATTAAGTATTATTTGACAAAGCTAAATCTGTTTAGTTTAACATACTGATCTTTCCAATGTCAAAATTGGATAGTAATTCTGTTAACTACTTTCATAAGAATCGCAACAATACATAGATGATTTTGACTGAGCATGACAAGACGATGATCAATATTGTTTCACGGTACAACGACACTGAAAGAAGTCACTGATTGCTAAGTTTGCGAAAAATAATCAATATGTTAGATAACTGCCTAGAGATCACATAATAACTATCGAACAAAAATTGAGATCTTGTCTCTTGAATGTAGATTATTAAAGATTACTCCTCAAAAAATCCAAGTTCATTTTACTGATTGATGAATCAATAGACCTGTCTTCATCCGCTCGACCAGACGTTATCTTCAGAACGTCAATCAATCGAAATTCGACATGAACCACACTGAATGAGCAAATCGGTAGATCGGAATTCGAGATCAATCGACCATCATAAATAATACATAAGTAGAAAATATGCCGTTTATATATATGTATATCAAAGGAAAACGTTTCAACGTTTGTTTATAAAAGTCGAATTTCCTGAACAATAGTTGGGAGCTTCTTTAAACACAAATTATAAAACCATCTTTCTGCTGTTGACGTACATTATTAAGAATAAGACCTTGAATAGTTAGTTTGACAATTCAATGTTTGGAAATACATTCCACACTATAGCACTAGGACATAAAAGTAAAAGTGATATCACTGACGCCAGTACATAAATAAATGTCAGTCCTCTAATAACAAATGGAACAAATAGTCTGCCTGTCAAGCTAAATCTGTTTTCCGAGCTTACCTCCCCGATCAAGGCACTCAAGGTTCTTTGGCTGGACAACACAGACGATGTCTTTGCATAAGCCGTACATCATGAATAAGCAAGGACCGGAGAAGTGAGCTCAGTAAACGAAAAGAATAATAGGTTACTAAACCAATATTCAAATCAAGGATCCTGAATTAGATTAGTTACCACTCTCAAAAACTTCCAAGTTTATCTTTCAGATGTCTTGATCGAGATCGACCCTAGCGCCGCAGACGTGAAGATCTGGGACTTCAATGTCCGCTGAACGTTCGCTGGATCTATCGTTCACATGAAAACACGTGTCAGGGTCAACTTCTGTGACCGTTGCCCCAAACAAGAAGATCTGACCTGAACCACAGATGCAAACACATGTACCAGTATCTCGGTGGAATCTGTGCAAAATAACTGAAAACAAGAAAGGTCCCAAGACAGATCCTTGGGGAACTCTGGATCTGTGCAAACAAGAATAGCAAGACAGATCCTGGGGAACTCATCTTTACAAACAAGAAGGTTCCAAGACAGATCCTTGGGAAACTCTGCGTCTGTGCAAACAATAAAGACCCCAAGACAGATCCTTGGGGAACTCAAAATATTTGCAAACAAGAAAGGTTCTATGACAGATCCTTGGGAACTCTGGATCTGTGCAAACAGAAAGGCCCCAAGACAGATCCTTGGGGAACTCAAAATCTTTGCAAACAAGAAAAGTTCTAAGACAGATCCTTGGAAACTGGATCTGTGCAAACAATAAAGGCGAGACAGATCCTTGGGAACTCAAAATCCTTACAAACAAGAAAGGTTCCAAGACAGATCCTTGGAACTCTGGATCTGTGCAAACAATAAAGGCCCGAGACAGAAACTCTTAATCACTATTTTCTCGTTCTTTGGGAATCTGCAAGGCGATGATCTCATGAAGAGTTAGTTTAGTGGTGTAAATATTTTCTGGTTCGTTCAGGCTATGCATACTGGTGAAGAGTTGTCGTGAAATCATTGGTGTACGTTAAAGAAGGTCACCTCAAGTGAGAATCGTGTCGTTGAGTTTTCCCCGTACTCTGTCGTTATCAACCCTAGAGGTTTTTGGAGATTCGGTTAGTGTTAAACATTGTTTATGATAACTTATAGAAAACTAACCAGTGACGCACCTTCTGAACCACGTGAAAAAATTACAGTTGATTGTGAACAGGTTTTATTATTTGGTCGTGGTTCTATAAAATTTATATTCAATGGTAGTAGGCACGAATAATTTGATCAAAACACGAAAGATTTATTAAGTTTGAAAATTTAGATTGTAAATCAACATAGTAATGGGATTTGACGATCTGAAGATCCCAAAATGTCTACAACAAAATATAATAGTTACTTCAAATGTGATCCTGTGATGAAATGTTTGTTATTTTATCCTCAGTGTTGTAATTGTTTATAATATATAAACTGCCAAATAATCAAATAAAACATATAGTACAATATAATTGTTAGTAAACGAAGTAAAATTAGCAGATTTAATTGGAAGCATTATGTAAATACTATATAAAAAATAGCTGTGATAGGTTTAACATAATTATTCGTATTTTAAGTGTGAAATTATGTATAATACTCGTTAAAATGTTGCAAACATGTGTATGGTTACCAATTTACAAAGATTTATTTGAGAACTCAAATAATTCAAAATATGAATAAGCATGAATTTAATTTTTCCCCATAATGACTGGGTGTTAAAGTTCCTATTTTAATTTTTAGTTTGTCAGGCCAATTATTTTAGTTAGTTTAGGCGACATAAAAATATACCATCTGAGTTATGTTAAATGTAAAATCTGTGATTATATAAATATGTATGTACCATGTCATATAGTATGTTACAGAAGTTATTTAAAATGTATTTTGATTTGTTTTATTGCTGTGATAGAAGTTGTGATATAGTTATTGGTAAATCTTCATTAGGCTGGTTTTTAAAGTGTGATTATTTTACATGAATTGAGCCTGGAAAATATTATTCTCCTGTGTTGTCATGCTAGTGTGTTGAAAATCGTTATTATGAATAAAATATACGTTTTCCTTACTTGATTGGTGTTATACAAATTATTTATTTGTGATTTTTCTGATTTTTATTTCGGGTTCTGTATTTTTATCTGTATATCTAGCGAAACCATCATTGTAACGACTTATCTTTATACCTACATCTTTCCTCGGTCCTCCTTGCTTGATAATGTTGCGAAACGCTTCATGTTACATTTTGAAATTAGTTTCTATTTTTATTTGTTGAAAGGTTTACTTTTATCGCTGAAATGATATTCAGACACTAACTTGAAACATCTTTCAGACGTGACCCCAAACAAGAGTTCAGAAGGAAGCGCACAAAGTTCGCAGCAAGAGAGTGAAAGAAATTCAGAAGAAAGCGGAAGAAGAAGGAGAAGAATCTTCAGAAAACACACCGCAGAAAACAAACCGTCCACTCATTCAACCGAAGACATACAGCTGCCAATTCTGCTCCGAAGAATTCCGCATTAAGGCTAGTCTCGCGATGCACATCCGCTTCGAATGCGGACCTGTCGCCAGACCGGAAATGCCTTCCACTCCCATCCATGACGACGAAGAAAGCAACTCCAGAGAAAGGTACAAATGTGAACAATGTAACAGAAGCTACAAATACGCCAAGAGTCTGCCACTGCATTTGAGATTTGAATGCGGCAGAAAGGACTGTTTAGGTTCTATCAGAGTTCCTAACGAAGAAACTCAACCGGATCCGGATGGAGAAGTCCAAATCGTAGCAGTGGTCGAGAAGGTTATCAAATGCTCGTATTGTGACGAAACCTTCAACAAAAGGCAAGAGCTGGACCAGCATCTTCCCAATTGTGAGTCTTGTCAGGCGGAGGTCTCCAAGTTGAACGGTGGGAAAAAAGGTTTGAATGCTCGTCCTGTAGCAAGTCTTATAAGTATTGGAAAAGCCTTCTGTTGCATCGCCGATTGGGATGTAAAGAAGATCCAGAAACGGATCAGTCTTCTTCTGAAGTTGAAGTTGAAAACTAATCCCTGATCCAGAATGTCGTAAAAGTCAGTATTTTTGGATTAAAATATTTTAAAGCCACTTTTGTTTGATAACTATCCAACAGAAAATATTCAAAGAATTTTATATTCTACCGTGTTTTGCAAAAAGATTTCTTTTATTTGATCTGAGTCTTTTTTTAAGAATCCAGTCTTTCTGACTGTGTTATAGCACGAGAGAAAATGTGCAATAGCTAATAAAAGTCCAACGTTATATAACCATCCAGGAACAGTTTGTTTTTTTGCAATTTCACTTTTACACAATTCTAGTTGACAACTAACTATAGGATTTGGAAATAATCCTGACATATCCAGAATCTCTGGGATATGATTTATTACATCAAAACTGGAAGAGCTCAATCACCCGTGTATCATACAAAAGGCATCCAAAACCTTCAGCCGCTATTTTTCTTTCCCCTAAATAATTTGTATCCTCCAAATAGATTGACGAATCAAATTAAACCCGTGTTCAATGTTTATTTAACTAAAGGTTCTTAAGTAAAAATCATTAGTTTTGAGAAACAATTATTTGAAAATGGTGGCTATTTTAAGTTTTTAGATTAAGGACATGTAATTACCAAGTATCCTGTGTACTTTCACTCCAAGAGTATTATTCTAAATACATATTGCCTTTTATTTAGCAATATACTATTTATCTATGACAATTATTACGGCAATATACATCTTGTGTTTACGTGTAAAAGAAATTATTCAGTCATATATTCATATACATACAAACGTATGAATACATTTTCTATATTTTTTAATTATACACTTATTAATTAATGTTAAGTAAATATAAATATTTTTATTGTAAGTTTGTTCATGTTTTAAACATATTATAAACTTATTTGTATGATCATCTGGATCCGAACGTTTCATGTATATATAGTGCAAGAGTATGATTTTATTTCATTATAATGTAAGTTACCAATATATTTCCTAAATAGTACCAAAGTTGGTTTTCTAAAGTTCAAATCATTGCGGTCTCAAAAATATACTTATAGGTTGGTCCTTATGTGGACCATTAATTATGTTAAGTTTTGAATATTGTAATAGAGCACTTTAATTAGAATCCTAGGAATAGTTATTGGTTTTTACAGTTCATGTTATTAGCTCTCACCATTTAAACACATTAGTTTGCGTCCTTTAACTATTTACGTTGTGTTTTATTTCAACTATTATATGTTACAATGTTGTATATAAAAATATTAAACTTATTAAAATTGAGCCGTACTACAATTGTTTTCACCATTTAGGTTTTTAACAATTTTATAATAAAAGATATAGCTTTCTTCATTCCCGTATAGTTAATTTTCAAACCCTATTGTAGGCATAAGCCTATGGGTAAATCACTATTTGAGATGCTGACCACTCTCATGAGGGTATTTTTAGACAAATATGTAGTGAAGGAAGAGTGTGTAAGTGGTAGTAATGAGTTATGAGGTGTAGTCTTGTTACAAACTAAGGCCGACTCTTCCTCAGAATGGGTCATTAATTAATAGCCCAATGACCAATGGAAATACAAGGACCAACGGCTTAACGTGACTTCCGAACCACGCAGGTGATGGTATGATATGTCTAAACGATGGTGGGAGTTGATGTGGGTATCATCAGATGGTCACTGAGACTATCTGAGCCGCTTTAGACCTATATCATCCTCAAAACCGGACCTCCATGAAGCTGGATTACAGGACCACGCCACGAGTCCCAGACAAAAGATAAGACTCGAAAGGTTAACTCAAATAGGAAGCAAGAAGAAATCAAAGTAGCGAGTTCCAAATAAAGTTTGGTTTAAGTGGACGTGCCTTTGACGTATACCCTGGGTCTTAAATCAGAAACCGTATCAAATTATGAATGGAGTTCATCTTAATTGGAGCCAGATCTAAAATTAGGAACCTATCACAATAACTCCACTCTCGTCCTCAGACTTACATATTTTCTTATGGCCCAGGCAAGCAAAAAGAAAAGTTCTGACATTGCGTATTTAAATGTTTGTATTGATTAATTTTAATTAGTGGGGAAGGGACTCTCTTTCGAAGAACGTACAAAATGTCCCCGTATTTAAGGTGTGCGCGTTAGGAGAAAGTGTTCAGAAAGTTTTAAAAGTGAATGTTTGAAGTTTTTATTTGTAGATCGACGTCAAAAGGCCCAAAATTCGTTACACTCTTAAATTTGAAATATTTTCAACCAATACAGCAACAAATGCAGCGCTATAAAATCTACTAATATAGCCCTTTGGTTTGATATATCATACGCCCCAGCAGAGTAAAACTGCTATCTTTGTTCAGTGTTTATAGATTGACCCCATATTTAAAGTTGAACGCCATACTACTTCGACGACTGGGCAAAGACATCCTGTTCAACAAGCAATACCTTGGGGAGTGGGGTTCACCGCTGCGCACGCACGAAACTCGGCACCTCGGGAGGCGAGCCGACAACGGACGGAAATTCCCGATCTTTCACGAGCTTCCCTCTCCACAGCGCATTGGTCACGCGCACCTCGCCGAGTTTGGTGCGTGCACAGCGGTGAACCCCGCTCCCCAAGGACTTATATTTAACACTGTTTACTCCCCAGGGTTCAGCTGCGACCTGTGCGGGCGCCAGTACAAGTACAAGGGTGACTTGAACCGCCACCGGAAGTTCGAGTGCGCCACTGAGCCCCAGTTCCGGTGCGACATCTGTCCCTACATGACCAAGCGGAAGTCTTCGCTCAAGGCCCACGTGATCTTCAAGCACCATCAGCTCATGTGAACACTTTTTATTGGGAATAAAGATTTTTGTGTGGTTTGGTTTTTTAACTTGTTGTCCTTAAATTGTTTAACCTACAATATGTATCGTATCAGAACTCTAAAAAGAGAATATTGGGAAATCGTAAAGACAATTTTTTGTGTCAGTTAGGTCAACGTACTGGTTTGGACATATACGAGGGTCATTCAGAAAGTAAAGAACGTTTTGGCATGGTCAAATAAAAAATAAAGATATCAACACAAAACTTTATTTACAAATAGAACCTTCCTCTACTTTTCTACGCAGTCGCCATGGATTTCAAGACACTGGTTTTAACGTGGGACCAGTTTTCCATACGCATGTTTTACTCATTTGCCGCCAAAAACATGAGCCAGGATTTCTTAGCTTCTTTGAGTTCCTTATCGTTAGCAAACTGTTTTTTACCTAAAACATCCTTAAGCTTTGGGAATAAGTGATAATCACTCGGCACCAAGTCAGGGCTGTAGTCGTTTGAAAAGTTGAAAAGTTAGGCCAAGATGGCCGCTGTGTAGACAACTCACGCCAGCTGGCTCTGTGATTTTTGCGTATTTAGTATGTGATTCACTTACTTCTGCAATTTGTGGTCAGAACTCTCGTCACAGGCATGTGTTGGTGTATTGTTTTATAGCTTTGTTGTAACCCAAAGTTTATTAATATTGACTTATCTACATTTCTCTGTGACTAACATCGCCACCAAGCCTAACTACTGGCTCCTTGTCGTCTTGCCGCAGCATTAGAGTCAAGTGCTTGTTATTAGGCACCCACTGATAAGCTCCGTGGCTCATTCGGAACAGTACCTGACTCACGCTCTGAACTCTGCACCTACTTTTGGTTCGAGCCCAGCTGACGGATGATACTTTTTGTTCAGAATCTTGTCATCTTTCTGGTTCCTGTTACCGCCACCAGACATCACTACTGACCTCTACCAGCATTTTACTTCAGTGCTTACGCCTTCAGTTTTCTCCAGACTGTGTCAGCTCTTCTGTGTCATTTAGCTGCGTCTTCATAATTGAACGTGTTTATATTCATGAAACAAGAAACGAAGCCTAAAATGAGCTCCATTCTTTATGACATCGTTAACCTTGACGAAGAGACGGAACTTATCGCCTCAAATATTTATATTGATATAAACTCTATTGCCCTCTAATGAGGTGCAATTAAACTCTATTGGGTGATTTTGATATTTTGGCATCCTCTAGTACCAAATTTTTAGGCATCACGCTAGCTAGACTCAAATCTTAATTTTCATGAGCATATTGACCTTGTCCAGAAGAAACTCAATTGCGTTGTCTTTCTTTTAAGAAGATTGTCTTTTTTCTCGAACAGACAGATACTTTTTCTGACATATTATGGATGCTTTTTCCCCGTTTTGAACTATGGTGTTTCTATCTGGGGATTTGATAGTTTTCGAGTTAGGGCAATCTTTAAAATTCAAAAAAGAGCAATTAGGATTGTTCTAGGACTTAAAACAGGCGCTTCCTGCCGAGGTAAATTTCGGGAAAATAAAATGTTAACATTTCCATCTATTTACATTTTTAGTTGTTTGAGCTTTTTGAAAAGCAATCTTAGCTCATTTCCAAATTGTGCCCCTTCAGGGTACAATCTTCGGCAGTCAATGTCTTGGCCCTTCCTCGTCACAGAACTACTTTTATGAGCACCAGACATTCTATTGTTCAATAAAAATGTACAATAAACTGCCTTTAAACTTAAAAAATGAATTAAATATCTTAAAATTTAAAAGACAACTAAAATTGTTTCTTATTGAACAGGAATTTTATTGTGTTGATGACTTTTTTAATTTTAAATTTGATTCGTGTAAATTTAGATATGATTTATTTATTTTTTGCAACAAATAATGTATTTGTGCCATAATTATAAAACATGTTGTAATATTTGACGTTGTCATGCATTATTTGTTAATTGACAATAAAGATCTTGAGTTTGAGTTTCTTTTCTTGGCATAAATTCGACATGGATTAAGCCCTTTCGATCCCCGAACAGTTGCCATGACTTTTCGAGTGTTTAAATTTCACACTTTACATCAAGCGGGGTTTTCAATTGTCGATGCCATTATTAATCACTGTGGACACGAGACGCGTAATCACACAGCGACGAACCTACACTCAAACTGAAGAGGAAGAATGTAGCTAGCAGCTGCACGCCCGCTCGGTGAGGGGTGTGCGCGGCGCGTGATGCGCAATCGTTGTTTACTTTCTGGATGACCCTCGTACGTTTATTTCATTAGGGCTTTCAAAATTAGCCATTTCATTGTCAGGGCTACCACATAGACATCATGATGTTTTGGGAACGATTCACTAAATAGAGTTCTACAGTAAGTTGTTAAAATGATTTTGTCTTCATTTACTTTTACTTTCCGTTGATTCTGAAATTAATAACAACAAAATTCGCATTTTTGATTAAACCTTTTGAAACACATCCAAATAACATAACAATGAACTTGTATTGGTGTTTGAATTACGCAGAACCATCCCAAATATTATAATACCATTTATCAAAGAAAATAACACCTGACTTATTTCGTTACAGGACCACTTCAACCTATGAGGAGAGACGATGTTGTGAATTCTTCGAACGTCCAAAGAACTCACTGCTGCTATCTTTGCGGAAGAAGTTACAAGTACTCCAGTGATCTCAACCGCCATCTCAAATTCGAATGTTTTGCAGAGCCTAGTTTCTTCTGTGAAGTTTGCAGTTACAAATGTTGCAGGAAAGCCAATCTAAAAAGACATGTTCTTCTGAGGCATCCTGATCATATGGGACTCAAAGTAGATCATCAACAATCACTCAAGAGTTCTGATAACGTGTTGTGAAGTTTGAAAATTGGATAATATTGGAATAATAACATTTATTGTCATTTACAAAAAAGTTATGTGACATAAAACAAAGTAACACAAATAAAACCTAATGATTGCCAAATTCGATTAAAATTCCCCAAAGTTTAGGCATTTAAAACTCACCCCAAAAGAAAATTTCATGGCAAAATCATTCTCTGACATGGGAGTACTGTGGAAAAAACTAAAATATTAAGATGTGTAGAGAAACTTTTAGCAGTAATTATATTTCAACTGTGACGCGGTGTAAAGTGGAAGCCTTCGATCTTAGTGATGGTTTATAACTGCCTGCCAGGCTCTGGGAGATTAAAACAAAGGTAAAGTTTGTCTTCTTTAACGAGGCGAAGATGGGATTACAAAGTCCTCTCTACCACTCAACCTCGACCTTTACCTAGCGTCACCATATTAGTCATATTACAAATGTAAGTGGTGACAGCGGGGTTCGAACCCGCGCCACCGGAGTGATGAGCTCCAGAGTCGCGTGCGATACCAATCCGCCACGGATCCGCAACAAGATTTTTCTGTTGTTTATTTGATACTTATTTATTGTTTTGCAGGTGTTCGTCGTCAGCAGCAGAACTTTGGCCATGTCTCTTGTGGTAAATGTGGGAAAAGTTATAAACATCAAAGAAATCTGAAGCGTCACGAAAAATACGAATGTGGCGATTTGAAACTTTTCGCCTGTACTTTTTGTGATTACCGTGCGAAACAGAAAGACACTTTAAAAGGCCATTTGTTCGCCAAACACGGTTCTTTTGGCCCTTAATTACGTGTCGGGCTTTTTGGTTTTTGTCCCACAAGAACAAAGTAAAAACAAACATTTTCTTGAGACACCTCACGCCTACAATTTTCATCAGATCTCTCTCAGCCAGTCAACCAGCTACTGAGGATGACTCTCCACTGCGAGGTCGAAACGTTTAGAAGTATTTGTATTTCAACTGTGACGTGGTGTAAACCGGAAGCCTTAGATATTAATTCATCAGATCTGTTTGAAATAAGTTTGATTTAGAATATAACATTTTACTGCAGTAGCTTCGTTGACTTGTTTTTAATTTCATTGGCTTATTAGCAAAAGCAAGAAATTAAAATACAAAGTTTTCAACTTTTTAATTTATGTCTTATAAATGGTAAAACGGAAATTCGGCTCAGCGATTTCTTTAAACCTCCCCTTTACTAAATGTTTTACTTAAAATTAGAACGATGATACAAATTACTTCTGATTGTTTATTTCACCTTGTATATGAACTTTATATAGTATATACTCTCTGTTATGCTTCGCTATATATAAAACGTTTTAACATAATTTTCATTTCGAAAAATTGGATGTTAGAGGAACTACAATACTGTACGAACTGAGATTTTAATAAACAATTTCTTCAATGAAAACAAGTGTTTCTATATTCTATTCGACCTACTTGTTAAGGTTTATCATTCTGAATAATGAATGATGCTCAAAAGGTGTAAATGTGTTTATTTGATAGACATTTCAATACCTGCGTCCGTGGCTCAGTGGGTAGAGTCACGGCTTGCAAAGCGCAAGGTCGCGGGTTCGATTCCCGGCGCAGGCACAAGGGTTTGGACCGCTTTCCCTAAAAGTGTTTTGTGATGCCCACACACCCTAGGTTAAGTAACACATTAAAATGCCATTTGCGTGGACAGTAAAAAAAAAACGCAAGCTCAAAGATTTTAAAACACCGCCGAATTTTTAATGAACCCCGAGATAGAACCACAATCTATAGTTCTATCATCTTTCTTCGTCGTTCTTAACGTTTTGTATATTATTATGAAAAGTTACATGGAAAGTATGAGTGTAAGCCTAGTTCAATGGGAAAAATCTAAAGTTAAACTTAAGTTTTACAGGTCGACTTTCCGTTAATCTTTCACAGAACCAAACTTGTCTTATTTTCACAGAGTTTCATAAAGAATTAATCTAATTCTACTAATGTGTTGTTGCAGGTGATTTAAGCTGTTATGGCCCAAAAGTGTGCACCAAATGTGGGAAAATCTACAAGCATCAAAGAAGTTTGACTCGCCACGAGAAATACGAGTGTGGGAATCAAAAAATGTTTTCCTGTCCCTACTGTGAACACAAGACCAGGCAGAAGAGTGCTCTGAAGACGCACGTGATTGCTAAACATAGCGAAACGTTCAGTTTGACATTTGGTCAGGATTAAGTTGTGAATCAATCATATAAATACTGTAATTTGTTTATCAAGCATGTAATTTTTTTGAAAAGGTGTATACCGTTTATAAATAAATAAATAAAAATAGCATATGTTTCGATTAAATAATAATATTAATATAAATGTGTAATGTAGGTTTAACTCTTAGGCTTTCGCGGCCGGTGTCACAGCTATAATCTAGTTCTGCCGGTTCACTCCACGTCCAAACTACATAATTAGGTTGAGATATTTCGGCTTCACTTTGGAGTACCATCTTCGGTCACTGATTGGCTGAAACTGAGCTACTTGCGGTGCTGTCCTATTGGTAGCAGGGCTACCAACCGTCCAATGAGCCAACTCTTGATGTTCTTATTGGCTATCGAAAAGACTTCCTGAAGCCAACCAGGTAACCAGTCCTGAAGAAGTCTTTTCGATAGTGTCACAGCCAATGAGAACATTGGAATGCCTCAACCTAATTATGATGTTTGGACGCGGTGTGAACCGGAAGAACTAGATTATAAAGTATGGATTTGTCATTTTCTCTCTCACCTAGCAAATTAGGTGGTAGCTTTACAAGTATTGCACAGTTTTAAAGTAGTTTAAGCACTCTTAGCTATAGTTTCTGAAATGTATTTAACTACTAAGATATTCGTTGTTTAAAGTTTGTTGTTGACGATAGGAGGATTTCAGAGTTTAAACTATTATTGCGGACATTTTCCATCGTTAGTGAACAAGATGATCACAACGTTTCGGGATTTGCAATCTGATCCCGTCTTCAAGTGAAAAGTAACCTAAAACATAACACAGAACATTAGAAAACGAGCCAGTCTAAAGTAATCAGTGTAAGCTGACCAGTCAAGCACAACCAAACATCATATAGCTGTTAAACTCAAAATAGTAAAACTTTTCTGTTATTTATTTATTGAAATAAATAAAATAGAAAACAAACCACAATCACAAGACACACTAAAAACTTAGCTTCAAGAAACTAGGTACTCAAAAAAACACATCTACTCTCGGTGAAGGCCCTCGGTGATTGGACGATGGAAAATGTCCGAAATAATAGCCTATTTTAAACTCTGAAGATGATCGTAACTACATTATATTATTGTACTAGTGCATATTGTAATAAAAACCTCTAATTCTCCTGATTCCTTTCAAAGCTATTTACAAGCCTATCACAATGTATTAGCTTTAAATAAGTTTGCCTATTTGTATTTTAATTTAAAGATAGGCCTACATATGTTTTGTAACATAAGAACCAAAACAAAAATAAATTCTCAATATACACGTTATTGTTAGTTTTTGTGTTCTTTCCTATTAGTGTTCAGTGTATTGCAGCAATGTATGCCAGTTGCTGAGCAATTCAAAGTATTTAATTATTTAACTTTAATTTTTCTTTAAGAATTTTTTTGCGTTAAACGATATTTATAAGTATGTAGTGATGTTCTTTATAAACTAACGAACTATTAATTGTACTTGTTGTATTTTAATTAGCTCTTAGTTAAGTGTATATTTAAATTGTAATATCTTTGTGTTGTGATTAAGTGGAAGAGAGAACTTTAAAGTCCTGACTTCACCACTAATAAAGACGTTTTTCATTTCATTTCAATCTGTTCTTCGTATAAGAAAACCATGTTTAGGCCTAACCTGAAAGCTCCAAGCGACTTAAAGTGGTACGATCGTCAGTTGCGCCAAAATATTCCGCCAGGACTGCGCCACCAGTCCTGTCTTCAGGGTCGGCCGCTTGAAGTGCCCACCGCCACTTAACCACACTGAAAATCTCATTTTTTCAATGGGTTTTACTCATTTTGGTTGATAACTATTAGTTCACCAATACTGCATCAGGTGAACGTTACAGTTCAAACCAAAGATTATGCAATAATAGGTAGTTAGCGCATAGGTGTCGAATGGCAGGGGCAGGAAAATCAACATGGTTCCGGCAGCCCGAGTACAGATGGGAATTTTTCAAACGTCTCAAGTAGAGTCACTAACGCAAGCGAAAATTCGTTCACTCTTGAAAATCGCACAATTTAGTCACGTGAAGTCATCGACATCAGACAAACGCGAGCATATAGTATCAAGGGGAAAGTAAGACGGCGAGAGACAGCAGCGCCATCTGTGCTCGGACTTCCGCAACTATGTTGATTGTCTTGCCTCAGCCAATCGGCATCTCTGTCCCATCTACATATTACAACATAATCTTTGGTGTCAAACAAACTAAACCATTTTTTAAGCGATTTAAAAAATAAAAAACAAATTTGAAATTGAAGTATGCCATGATACTTGGTTGTGTTAAAACCTCCTCAGTTAAAACTTCAACACAAATTCAAAGCGCCTCTGATCAATGTTGGTTTGTATTTCCATTGGTCATTGGGCTATTAATTAATGACCCATTCTAAGGAAGAGTCGGCCTTAGTTTGTAACAAGACTACACCTAATAACTCATTACTACCATTCATCACACTCATCCGTCACCACATATTTGCCTTAAAATACCCTCATGAGAGTGGTCGGCACCTCAAATAGTGATTTAGTGATTTGAAAATAAGCCATAAATTTTAACCATAATGTTTTTGGAACTTATTGAACATCGAAAATATGTTTCCAGTACTACCTTACATGATTAAAAAATACAAAATTAAACTTTACATGTTAAATACACAACCTTAAACCGCCATCGATAAATCCCTCGAGGTGACATCAAGCCACTCATTGCTCTGTCTGTTGCAGAAGGCCTCTTACACACGGAACTGGCGTGCGAGTTGTGCGGCAAGATGTACAAGTATAAACGAGGCCTAACGCGACACCAGCGCTACGAGTGTGGGGACCGCAAACTGTTCCCTTGTGTCTACTGCGAGTACAAGGCAAAACAGAAGGACTCGCTTAAACGTCACATGTTCATCATGCACAAGGACATCCTGAATTGATCGAGTGTTGGTGATCGATTCTCGATCAGTAGATGGATTATTGTAGGTTTTAGAGTCAAGGAGATGCTGAATTGATCGAGTGTTGGTGATCGATTCTCGTTCAGTAGATGGATTGTTATAGGTTTTAGAGTCAAGGAGATGCTGAATTGATCGAGTGTTGGTGATCGATTCTCGATCAGTAGATGGATTGTTATAGGTGGTAGAGTCAAGGAGATGCTGAATTTATCGAGTGTTGGTAATCGATTCTCGTTCAGTAGATGGATTGTTATAGGTTTAAGGCACAAGGATATCATGAATTGATCGAGTGTTGGTGATTGGTGCTCGATCAGTAGATGAATTGTTATAGGTTAAATAATCGAGTTTTGATGCAATTGGAATACAAAACAATAATAATAATGAGATGTACTCGTATTTTAGAATGAATTTTGATTGTATGCTCAATTTTTATATGTTAACCAATAAACCGTCCGATAGTTACTGTGTATTTATTTGCATACTTCCAATCAACCTAGATTAAAAATAATTTTTTATTGATTAATTTTTTGCTGGATTGAAGCTTTGAAGATTGTTAAAATTAATTTCTTGTTTATTCACGGTCACATTTATTTAAACTATTCCACTGATAGCCCATTTGCACAGCAAGTTCCCCGAGTATGCCTTAAATTCGGCCTTTTTATGAAAAGCCTGCAAGTTCAATACTGGTTTAAGGTAAGATTTAAATGCCTATGTCCGCCTTGTTGTATTTTGTAATCCAATTTGACTACTTTATGAGAGAAATTCTCTCTTGCCTGTGACGGCAATCATTGAGTTAAATAATTGGAAGAGCCAATTTGTTCACTTTGCCGTTGACCTATCAGAATCGCTAGTACGCCTACAAAGTTTGGGGTTAGGCTTGACCTCTGAGCGATTTAGTTCCGCGGTTGCATAGCTTTAGCAATATCTACAGCAACTATGTTTGCTAGATAATTATCTACAGTAACCTTTTCTTATGAATAAATACTACCTCTTATAATACTCAAACTAACGGATTTGATGCAGTGACATCATCAAACTGGTGCCATTGAGTTTAAAAAGGAGGAAGAGCCGTAATCATATATATCAATAACCAAGGCCAACGCCAGACCAATAGGAGTTGCGGATTTCCTAGGCGGTTCCGATTTCCTCGCTTTCCATTGGCCCGCGTTGGCTCAAAAGAGAACTAGTCCCGTTACTCCCGCCACAGTTTCCCGCCGCATGGCCAGTCTATAGTCAATTCTGGTACCATAGAATAAGTAAAACAGTACTTATATGCTTATTCTATGCTGGTACTAACAGTCTGTATTTACAGCGCTGTGGGAGTACTACGACTTGCCGCCAGGAGCGGGACGCGGCAGAGGCTCCCCCCTCCTCAACCGCTTCGCTTGTAGTTCCTGCGGCCGCCGCTACCGACACAAGCGCGGCCTGTCACAACACCAGCGCTACGAGTGTGGCAAGCCTGCGCAGTTCTGTTGTCAGCTGTGTCCTTTCAAGTCCAAGCTGAGGGGAAACCTGAAGATGCACATACTTACTCTTCACGCCGAGGGATACTTAAAGGAGACTCAGTGAGGCAGCACGATCTGTCGGCGTTTGATGGAACCCAGTTGATTGGTCAACTAGTAAAGAACCATAAACTGTGGCTAAATAATGACCTTAAAAAGGTTTTGGAAAAGAGTATTTTTCTCGATCTTTAAACTCTGTTATTTTTTAACTATTTTAGAAAGAGTCATTTCTTACAGTTACCCACCAACATCTTTTATTTTTGTAGAACATTTTTGAAAAATAGTTTTCTTATTTATTTACATTAAATGTGTCACTGGAACTATGGGAAAGTTTAGCGAATCTGGAAGGTGGGGTTAAAAAAAGGTAAAGGTAAGGTTTGTCTTGTTTAACGAGGTGACGTTAGGACTTCAAAGTCCTCTCTACCACTCAACCTCGACCTTTACCTAGCGTCACCGTATAGTCACATTACAAATGTAAGTGGTGACTGCGGGGATCGAACCCGCGCCACCAAAGTGATGAGCTCCGGAGTCACGCGCGATACCAATCCGCCACGGATCCACTAAAGATTGGGGTGCATCTCTCAAATTAGAAATTTTAATCAAAGATTTATTGTAACTTGTATTGGCTATTTCGAAATATTACCAACTTAAATCCTTTATAGGTCGGTTTTCTTGTTTGCAATTTTGTTTTTGTTTATATAGTTTATTACTAGTTTAAAACTGTTATGTCTGCTAAATATATTTTAAAATCAAATAAAATACAAACTGGTAAAGTAGTTTTCTTTTGGTTCAACATTCTTTTAATCTTGTTTTGTAGCTTTTTTTGTTTGCAGGGTACGCAAATAGTAACGTGTGTTTTGTTACTATAACTGTTTCTATTGTGTATTTATTAATTATCTTACTGAAAATAGACGTCTACATTTACTGAACTTTTGAAAAGCAAAATATTCCAATATTGAGCTTGTAGATCTTACGAAAAAATAAATTCATGATGAGAATTGTCTTCATGTCAGGATTTGTAAAATTGTTTAGTACTTTAGGGGTTCTTAAGACTTATACAAAGATTATGTACTAATTTTTACTATGTATTCACATTTATAATTTGTTGGTATGCAATGGTAATGTGCTTTTTGTTTTAATAATGTTTATTTTTTTACTTGTTTACATTATTTTGCCAAAAGTATTTATGTTTGTTGCTTGTACTTACCGATTGTTTTGTGCAAATACGCACAAACGTAATAAACTGATCTTTTAGTTGTTATTTTTATTACTTCATTTTGTTGTCTGTTTTGCTAGTTTTTGTAAGGCTGTGAAGGTTGGTCTGAGAGGTTAATAATAAAAATATAACTAATAATATGTATATTTGTATATTGAGTGTGTATTTAAAAATAGGTCCTTTATTTCTGTTTTGTAACATAACCCAGAATTTTATTTCTTGGTATTAACGAATTGTATTTATCTAGATTGTTGTAAAACTATATAAACAGGTCAGCATTGTAAATAAAAATATTTTAACTTATTAAGAAGGTTTTACATGTCCTATGAAACGTACCGTTTTGAATGCCTTTAAAAAGCCCTCCTTAAGTTTAGAGATATTTTCTTAAATTTCACTTTACGCCGTACAATTCGGCTTTTCTTAATCCAGAGAAAAAGCCAATAGCAATTAAAATCAATAAGACATGTTATCAGTATACATTTTTCAGTCTTAACTTAATTAATTTATGATAATAAAAAAGTCTTGAAGGCACAACTTTCTCAATATTGGATATAAATATATAAAACAAATATTAAAGAACTTTTAAAAGGGTGTGGCCTTTCAAAGCCTCAGGTCCGCAAAATCTTGTCAAACTGTTGTTTGATAGTGCAATTTACTTTCAAGTTCGGGCCTTTTAATGTTCAAATTTATGTGTGTGGATATTCTTTATGCATGACCGGCAAACAATTTTTAACTATACGAGTAATCCAGTTCTTCCTGTTCACACCGCGTCCAAACTTTATAATTAGGTTAGGACATTTCGGCCTCGCTGTGGAGTACCATTATCAATCATTGATTGGCTGAAACCTAGCTACTTGCTGTCTGCTGTCCTATTGATGGCAGGGCTGCCAACCGTCCAATGGAGCAGGGATGCCAACTGTCGATGTTCTCATTGGCTACTCCTCTTCTTTTAGTAACTTCCTTCCGGGCAATTTTCCAAACACTTTTTGTCTAATTGTGTTCTACCATACGGTTCCTCACTTATGAAAAGGTACAGAAGTTCATTTTTAAGTTGACCTATTTAATGTTCACTCGTCCATTTATGTATATGCAAACTAAGCATCCTTTTTCAAGTTCAATTTACCATACAGGTTGACTACAAGGCCTGTTCACACGATTCTTATGATTACAGCTCCCAAGCCCTTTTCGTGTGATACCTGCGGGAGATCCTACATGTACAAGAAAAGTCTTCTGCTTCACCAGAGGTACGAATGTATGAAGGAGGCAAGGTTCTTCTGCCCCCACTGTGAATACAAGGCTAAACAGAAGGTGCATCTGCAGAAACACATGTGGTCAAAACATGGAGCCGATCAGCTGTTCAACTGATGAAACAGCTGATGTTTGCGTAACCACAGATTGTTGTGATAGTTTGAGGAATTAACTATAAGAAATGCTTCCGTACGCTGAACTTATGTCAATTTTATCATAAATATTTTCTCTAATACGTGTTTTTATTCATACACACCTAAAATTCCCTTAACGATTATTATTTTGAATTTGTTAATTTAGAATTTTACAAGTGTTCTCATTAGAATCGTTTTAAGGAAAATCGTCAGTAAACATGATTTGCTATGTATTTTTTAAACTAGTGTGTATTCCATTAAATTCTTGTATTTATTGAAATTTCCCACAGCTAATAAATTTATAGGTAATTTCCAAAAATAAAAAGACACACGCTCGGATCAGCTTACAGGTACATTTCTCTTACATATTTACACCTACACGTTGAGATGTTAAGTTCAATTTACACTTTAATTTTATTTATTATTTCAGTCACGTAAAAATATGGGCCTGTAGTGTGTGGCGCGTATAATGTTTGACAGAGGAATTCTAATTGTAACGGAACGAAATGACAAATCAATGACGTGTTTTCACCTTTCACACAAGCTTAAAACATCCTTTCGGCTTTGTTCGAATTAATTTCATCTTGTAAATACGAGTAGTAGGCCTACATTTCGTTCTATGACAAATAACAAGTTATGTCCACATACTTGTGTAAGCTAAATTAACACAATTCGTCTTTTTTCAGCCGCAGTTTTCAAGAAACCTCCAGTGAACCCGCTAAGAAACCAAAGAATGAAGAAACCACCAAGAACAAAACACGTACAACTTACTTCGCCACAAAAATCACCAATCATTCAACAAGGCTCGTCAGTAAAATGTATACCAGATGTCGAAGTTCTATTTGAAACCCCAAAACTCCAAAAAGAAGTGACGATACTCAAAGATAACCAAGAAAATCAAGAAAACAAAAACGTAAAGATCAATCAGCAGGAATCTACAACCAGAAGGATTAAAGTCCGTAGAGATATTTTCAAGACAAATCCCTTGAGAGTATTTAGGAGAAATCAACGTCATAGGTCTAATTCTGAAATATAGATTTGTTCGTTTTAATTTTATACTGATCTCTAATGGGCAATGAAATTTAGTTGTGAAAATATAGGCTATCTCTTATGCCTTCGCGGCCGGTGTCACAACTACAATCTAGTTCTTCCGGTTCACACCGCGTCCAAACTTCGAAATTAGGTTGAAATATTTCTGTCTCACTGTCGAGTACCATCTTCAGTCACTGATTGGCTGAAACTGAGCTTCTTTCTGTCCTATTGGTGGCAGGGCTGCCAACAGTCCAATGGGGCAGGGATGTCAACTGTCAAAGTCTTTTCGATAGTGTTACAGCCAATGAGAACATCGACAGTTGGCGTCCCTGCTCCATTGGACGGTTGGCAGCCCTGCCACCAATAGGATAGCAGACAGCGAGTATCTCAGTTTTAGCCAATCAGTGGCTGAAGATGGTACTCGACAGCGAGACAGAAATATTTCAACCTGATTATGAAGTTTGGACGCGGTGTTAACCGGAAAAACTAAATTATATTAATAATGTGTTATGATCTTTTTTGTTTTGTTATTATTACTACCAGAGTGTTTACACTTCAAACCACATATTTTGTGGTTTACTGTGTTTCATTGTTACAAGAATAAAAATAGTATTTTAGTATGTGTATGTTGTTTAATTATTTGCCCCTGTAGAACTAACTGAAACATATTGGTTAATTTCATATGTAGAAATTCAAATAAAACTATTTGGTGTTTTAACAAATAAAATTCGTTACTTGCTCTAGCTGTTTGCGTCATTTCAAGTTGAATTATCTAGAATTTGCAGTCCGTTTAAAATAAAAAGGTCCTAGCCTACTATACTGAAATTAACGTAACAAACTTCAAATTATCAATTGTTCTCTTATACGTTACGAAGTATTAATTCTAAAAACACATATGCCTTAAAAAATTGTTTGATGAATATTTGTTGTAATGTTTAAAATTAATTTCTTGAAATTTCTTACACTTTTACTTACGTTTTGATCTTTTTTTCTTTCAGCTGTATCAAAAAGCTCCAACGTTAGAAATCAACTCAACATTTTACCTCTAGAGAACTATTCCACTGCTCCATCGACAGACGAAGAATTTTCAAAACTCGAACGATTCAAAGAAAAGAAAACTTCCAAAAACAAAGAACCGTCAAAAATCATAGTCAGACGTGACATTTTCTCCAAACCATCCTCGACAAAACTTAGTAAACAACTAGTAGGAACTACCGACAGATATAGCGAAAAGGAGTTCTGTACTTCATGCAATAGAAGATTCGTGTACAAAAGTTCAAAGGAAATTCATATGAAATACATATGCAAAGGAAACAAAAAAGGAGACAAAAAATTTCCTTGACCTATCATAAAAAAAACACTTTATACTTTTACCAAACACGGCAGATTTTATAACTATGCTTAGAATATGTTGAAAGTAGTTCTTTTTATTTTAACATTTATCTGAACCATCTCTCTTTTTTCAAATCAAAATGTGACAGCATAACAGGTTGATATATACACTCATACGTCACAAGAGGCAGGGATGACTACGGGAATGGGAGAAACGGTAGTTCATGAACGTTTGCCCCCCAAATAGGAGTTCATGTCGCAAATAGGCTTCCGAATTCAATCAAATTTGCTCATATGCCTAAAACTCACTTAAAAAACGTTTTGGTCGCAGAAGCGTTGATGAGTTTTTGGCACACAATTGGGAAATCTGATCAAAGAGCTAGGGAGGAAAAATTCGTATGAATGAAGATGAATGAGTGCACACAATGTATGTTTGAAAGAGTTCTCGATGTTTGAGTGACTGGAAATTTTAGTTACACCATTGACTTTCCATCCTACAAATGGAAAGTCAATGGTTACACATTCCAACTGACGATTGCCATGCATTGTGGAAATTTTCATTCAATAAACCATTGATTTGATTTGATCTAGTCACGATCAAATTTACAAACATAGGACTTAGTTATTAGTTAGTCTATGAGCTACGTCAACAATACTATTAGTTTTAATTTTTTTTAATTTTTAGGCGTTATAATTGTTTTTTCCTTAAGTACAATATATCTTAGTTTTTTATTTGCCATGTTACTGTAATTATTGTTTTGTAAAATGTAGTGATGCAACCAATGAAATGCTGCAGTAGCCTTTCTTTTTGACTTTGCCACCCTTAAAATTTGTCAATTACAGCGAAAAGGTGTATGGATTAAATTTAGGTCCATGATTAAAATTTAGGAAAACAAGATTGAGAAATTAGGCTAGTCTAGCTGTTTAGTTTTTGAACAATGTTACAATAAACTTACACAATAAATATAGCAGTATTTAAACCAATATTCTGTTCTTTCTCCTTTAGTCGCTCTAAGAAATGAGGCTCTATGATTTAAAGTAATATAACGTGTTTGTTGTTAAACATTATTTTTGACAACGTTTAAGGAAACTGCATGTCCCACAGCATTAATAACCCAGGTCAACACTGGATAATACCTTTTCATTCGTCTAGGTCCAAAATTACTTTTACATAAAGGTCAAATTTAACTTAACTTAAGGTTCCGTTTATTTCAGAAATTCCAAATAATTTTCCCTAAATCACCTGTCTAAAACGACAGGTTGAAAAACCATGGGTTGTCCAAGCAAATTCCGTCCTGTTTTTTATTCGTTTAACAAATTTTAGTTCTTGCTTACATGGATGTCTCCATATAGGCATCGAACTGCCATCTATTGGCGTTTAAAAGTCATGTACTCCTAACAAAATTACTCTTGACAGTATGATTGTACGAAAAATGAGTTCTGATGATAGATTGCATCACTTTGCCACAAGTTCATAAACGGAAAAGTAAGACTACGTTTAAAACTAAATATACTAATATAATTTGCTTTTTCCAGGAATCGAAGACAAACTAGATATCAACACAAGAAGGAACAATATATCGGTCATCAAACAGAGTTCAAGACAACATCAACATGCCTGTGCTTCAACAGTAAAATATACCCATCATCAACATAGTAGTCGCTCTCATCCTTATCCTGGAGATATCGAAGACCAAATGATCGAGAGCAAAGAACAAGAACACCCAAAGGTCGGCGCAAATAATCTCCAAGAGATGGTTGCTGAGTTAAAGTTAGTTGGAACTTTTACAAAGGATGGCCACCCTTGCTCAGAAGATCAAAGCTTGTTTATACTTTCACAAGAGGTTGGTTCTGAGTCTATGCAGCTGAACTTGGTCAAAGACAATCCACAAAAGACATCTCCGGGTATCGAAATTTATGAACTCTCCCAAAGTACCGTAGTCACACAGTCAGATCAAAATCAGTTATCACAAATATCCCACATCATCACGAACGATACACCAGTTGATATTTTGAACACAAGTTCCGAGTTTCAAACGCAGAGTGAGATCCAACCGGAAGAAAATTTGCTTTTGGAACACTCCGCAAGAGACCTGCCTGAGAGAGTTTTTGAAATTTCCAGACCTTCTCAGTCCAACATCGTGATAACGTTTGCAAATCAGACACTGGGAACAGTTGAGTCTGATATATTTCAAGTACCTGCTGAAGATTCCATGAAATCACCACCAACAAGTGAAATGTCGGATCAACCCATTCCACAACAACATACAAAAACTCTCCCATCCTCAGTCAAAACCATCGCTCAGTCATCGACAAACACCAAAAATGATCCGAAATTTGAAAAAGATCATGCATCTGTTCCAACAACCTCTCAAACGAAAGTTAAAAAAAGGCCAGACCAAAAATCTAAAAGTTCGTCAGAAAAAGCCGCTGAGGACATCATCGATTGGGATGATTTCATTGAGTTCAGCGACCGAGTGAAAAAGTACGTGTGTAAGAAATGCAGAAAGTATTACAAAACTAGAAGTTCTTTGGTGGGGCATCTCAGAAATATTTGTGGCAAACATCCAAGACACTCTTGTCCTTACTGTTCGTACAAGGCGCACTCTTCAGTGTCGGTCAGGATTCATGTGGGGAGAGTTCATCACTCTTGGCCGCGGCTGAATGACAAGGACCAGTGGATTTACTAGATTTTAAATCGTGAAATAAATGAGAAAGTGCGGCTCTGTAAGGATTGTAACCTTTCGTGTTTCTATGAAATGATTTATCGCATGTTTGTCTACTATATGTAATTAAATATTCTCAATATTTTTGATTTCAGATCTTTTATTAACTTATACACAAATTATATTATACAACTTGTATGTGTCTGTGAAATATATCAATGTACCTTTCATCATTCTGATCAATTTCTTCATAAGTTAAACTTAAGGACTTGATTCGTCTGATGTATTTTAAGTTTAATGTATACTATGTATCGAAAGCATGTGGTAATTATTGTTAATCTGTTTATACACTTTAACAACCTGTCAAAAGATCTAGACCTAATTATTATAAGTAAAAAATTGTTCTAAATAATGACTGCCAATAATTTCTAGCCCTAATTCACCATTAGGATCAAATAAATTAAAGAGAGTTTTTTTAACGTCTTGAATTGTACGTAAAATTCAATATTTTTAAACGAGATTATTTGCTGATATCTTTTATAATTCTACCCTAACAATCAATCTAAGTTTTATTAATTCCAGTTTTTACAGTGTTGTTCACAAAAACTTTTCTGATAATACATTGAAACTAACACACATAATCTTCATGATTTTAGATACGGAAGAAAACTGCAAGGACCAACAGCACGACGAGATGGAGGAAGATGTCACAATTGTCTATACTACACCTGAGAAAGCTCCATCCTTGAGGGACCGCGATTTACAAAGGAAAGCCAGTGAGAAATACTACAAAGAACAAAAGAGGCTGCTGAATAGGATGAAACTGACGAATAAGGCAAACCGATCGAGTTCCTCAGCATGTAGCAGCAGCGAATCAAACAAAAGTGTCATATCGTTAACACCATTGTCCAAGCTTTTGAAAAGCCAGTTTTTAACACCTGTTGACTCTACTAACAAAAGGTCCAATTTTGCTACCATATCGGTGATTCGGAAATCGGTGATTTCCCCCCAAAGATATCGCGCTCTCGCCCCCAAAGTCCAGCAGTCAGATCTTCCTCTGTCGTGTCAAAACTTCGAGTGTAATCATTCGTTGAACCTCCATAAGCGCAATGTCGCCAAAGAATTGGTTTGCGAAATCTGTTCAAGCACATTCGTAAACGAGATTCACCGAGCACTTCACTATCGGGTTTATCACGAAGACGTCACTCCTAATAGAACATAAATGTAGATTTTTTAAGCCTCTTTGTGGATTCCAAGTTCAATCACATTTACCCTGAAAATTGAAACAAATTTGTTATAGCACATGAAAGGTTGGAAATCGTAGATTAAATTATTGACAGTCAAAACGTTGAGCCACTTGGTTAATTATATCTAGTAAAACCCCTCATTACAGCTGCAGGTGCCCCTTGACCCCCCCCGCCTATCTACAGCACATTTAAACACAAGTTTAATTTTTTCCTTTCCTGAAATCTCCAAACATTTATATGCTGTGAAGAAGGGTTGAAAATTTTTCAGCTTGAAAAGGTGATTAGTCTTGGAATATTACCTCTTCAATTTCAATTTGTTCAGTGGCTGGCCTATAAATTGTATTTTTGAACTACATACGTGTTCAGCACGTCTTGCCATTGAGAAAATATGTACTCAATGCACTCATCTCGTTGTGTCTTGAGCACTTGTCTTCAGCACAATGTGTAAAATAAACAATATATTCATGTTACGTTAAGGTTTTCGTGTTTGTATGTTTTATTGTTGTAGTATATTGTTAAGCCAAGATAACTGGCTAGATATAAATCTTCTATGTGTAGAGATGAGCTTTAATTTCTTTGTATCAGAAGAATATATATGTACGAGTAAAAAGAACATATATGTTTAACAATTTTTCAATAAAGAATAAGAACTATTTATTTTTTTAATGCTTAAAACTAACATTTATGTAATCACAATTAGAGCTGTATTACATTGCAATCGCTTGCAGTCTATTTCACCCTCTTAAAGAAATACAATTGTTGTTGCCTCCACAATCACTGTGATGTGTTTATGAAGCCATTAGTGTGTCATTGATGTAAACTGGTGTTACCATAATACAATATAATAAACAGATAACAAAATTAAAAGCGTATTCTATCTCGCTATCCCGTAAAATAACAAATTACTTAAGGGAGTTTCCCAGTTTAATGAGACGAAGTTATATATTATTTATAATATTATGTCGATGAAGAGGAGCGATATATTGTCTCATAGTTTTTAACACGAAGAAAGTGCGCAAACTTTAGGCTTGGCAACGACCAACCACAATACATACCTAAATAACTGAAAAATAGATATAATATATCGATTTGTTAAAAAAATTGCCATTACGTAAACACAGTAGCATTGAGTTTTACTATTAAAAGAGATAGTGTTTACCTAGGTACACCAAACTAACGGGGCCAGGTTTCCATCCAATCAGAACCGGTATTTTGTTAGACGCTGAGGTAGTTTACCAACCAGCTGCCAGTGCGCTCACGAATCGATTTAGAAGTAAGGGCAGAGTTTAGGCTTATTTCAGAGAAAAATAGTTGAAAGTTGAACACAACTAACCAAAAACGTGTTTGTAAAACAATGCTTGGACGTATTTAGAACTGTCCCGTAAAAAAAGTAAATGCTAAATCAGAAGATAAGCAATTGAGTAAACACTAAACAGTAATAAAATATAATATGCCGTCAATGAGCTTCAAGACTTTGATTTATTTCTTACAGAGTATATCAAGCTACTTGATTTTCAATCAAGTTCCCCTTATTTGGTAAAAGTGTACGGGTAAAAACCCGAAGTCCTTCGTTGGGATTAGCAATCGTCTGAAGAGTGGATCCTTCAAAGCTGCTCCGTTCTGTCCTCTCGTAGCTTAGGTAGGGATCTTCGTCTTTGCAAATACTCTGTGGCCTTGCCTTGACTCAGTTCTGTAGCGTCTGTTCTGTTTTCTTTTCTTTGGACCAAATGTTTCTGTGTCGTGTGTTTTCTAAGTTTTGTTGTGTTGTCGTTTGTGAACTTCCGTATATAATTTAATTAAAGATTCCTGTGGTCAAGTGTATAGAAGTCATAATGTTTTTGAAGTGTATGATTATTAGTGTAGTGTGGTTATTAGTGTCATACACAACTGGCCTTGAGGTAGATTTTCACTCAAGTGTACCTAGGCCAATGTTTTGGTAAGGTTAGAACAATATGCAGTCCGTTGGTATAGGCTGTGACGAAGTGACTTGATGAAGATTAGCCTTTGTATCCTTTTACAATCAAATTACATTGTTTGGGTCTAAATGCTTCTATAAGAATTAAATGCTTATAAAAATTGTGCGTTAGTCAGACAAGATCTACTCATTTCACAAAGGTAGACTTAGGGAAAGAAGGCATGAAAAGCTAGACTTACTTTCATTTACAGGCTAGCTCGCTTACTTTGTTCTGTAGCGTACGATGTTAAAAAGCTTTGCTTGCCTAAGGTAGTGGCATCCTGTAAGCCAGAGTGGCAATTTTCTGCCAAAAACAACCACTCGGGTGCAAGGATGAATCCTTTTTTGAATATCAATTAAGTTAATTTGCTAACTAACTAAACGTTTAACAGTATGGATTAGAGGCTGAAAACTTTAGGTATTTGTCTAGAAGTGTGACTTATGATTACATGAGCTAAAACTGATTTAACACGATGTGGAGAAGGCTCCTTAATATATAAAAATTTATTTTGGGGTGCGGAACTTATTTATAAGTGGCTTTAAAGTTGGGACTATTTTACGTGCGGGGAGCACCGCGAGACAACTGTCACTCATCTGTCAGTGACTTTTCACCCACTTCAAATTTAACTTAAAGGTGAATAAGTTATTATCGTTAGGTTAAGTTAGGTTAGTTTATTTTTTATGTTGAACATATTTAAAACTGGCTTTAAAGTTGGGACTTTTACGAGCGGAAGTCGCACGACACGGTGCGCGCGGCACTCTATAGCAGACGACAGTATCTGTCACCCACTTCAAATTAACCTAGAGGCTGAATAAGGTGTTATCGTGAAGTTAGGTTAGCAAAAGTTAAGTTAGTTTATTTCTTTTGGTAAAATCATCGTTTTTAATGGTTTCGCAACTTTCCCGAAGTTAACACATCGTTTTTTGACCTTTTTGGAAGGTTTACATTTGGAAAAGTGCTAAAAATCCATAAGTCACTCTTCTAGGTTTTTACCAAACTTTATAACTGCCCTTGTCCTCCAATGTGTGTAATCCAGCATTTTGCAAACCTTTTTAAGCCTTACAAACACATTGTTTTGGCAATACAATTGAATTTACAATAACATTGTAAGACAAACCTACCAATTGGAAAGACTTATTTGATTTAAAATTTATAAAGTAATTTACTTAAATTAATGTACTAAACGCCACCAGTAGTGACAGATAACTAATAATTAATTAAGGCCCTTCGATAAATACGTCTACGTTATAGAATGATTTTGAAAGTAAATAAACTTAAGCAGAATAAAAAGTTAATTGCGTCCAAGTGTTTTTCATGGACACTGGTGGTCATATGTCATGCAATAGCATAGAAAACCTTGTGCATTTGTTTGATAAGGCAGTGATAAGAATTAATAGTGAATATCTCAAAATATAGTTTAAAGAATGCTCTTTATTGAGCATATAATGTAATGTTTCTACAAATGATATACATTTTGGTATTTTTAAAGAGTGTTTAAGTTCAACCATTGTAGTGTAACTAACATAAGGACAGAGGGGACTTCAAGGATCTTTTGGAAATAATTTTTTTTTCATTTATATTGCTCAGCATCTTGTCCGTAACTTGTCACGATATCTCTTGGCTACTGAAGAAACACACACTTTCACTTATTGTATTAGTTTCATTGTAATCAGAAAACAATATCAGTACGACCAATGTCAGTGATCTAATCAGAAAACATTGTACAGTGTTACATAAATTTTGTTTGTTAAATCTGTTTGCAAAAATAAACATTTATTTCTGGTTTTGTTTTAGTGTTTTCCTCCTTTATTTTGTCATCAGTGAAAATGTTTTGTTGTTAAGATATTAGCCTACACAGAAGACTCCCGCTAGAGGATCGTGATAATTCTGATGCAGACTAATCCGGACCACAAGATAAGAAAAAGAATTGAAACATAATTAAAATATTACATTTTTATGTTGAAATATTTAATAAATACACATTTTCTATGCTTTCAAAGTTGTAAATGTATGTGAACCTTTTACTACACAGTTGGTCAACAATTTTTGCGATAATCGTTCAAACTCTAACCTTTTATTTAATACTTCTAGTATTTCATTGTAAGGCCTATTCCACTCTTAACAAGTTTGCCGCTAGCGCTAGTATTTGGTCATAACATTGAATCAAATACTAATTTTCATGTTAAAATATGTTTGTAGCAAGAATATGTTAAGGTATTTTGGTGGTTGCCTAAAATTGTTGTGTTTGCAGTAAAGTTCAAAGGTCTTTGAATTTTACTTTAAGATTCTAATGTTTATGAATATTTCAGATGTAGCAGAAACTTCAGCAGAAACTCAAGCTACCATTGGCGTTTCAGCTTCTACGTTACAAGCCATCAATGTTGATACAAACAAACCCTTGGAGATAATCCAGATAGGTACAAATTTGTTCAAAACAAAAATGGCCTCAGAAAATGAAAAAGCCACTCAGAAAACCCCAGATAAATCTAAAGATCCCTTGAAATGGTTGCAAAGTCAATTCATCGAGGTTGAGGTTTGTTCGACGGACACTCCAACTCTTGAGACAGCTGTAACCTTCAGTACTGAAGTTCAGGAAGAACCTTTAAATCAAGGTGATGATGATAGTCGTAACCCAAATGTTGAAAGCTGTGACTATAGTCTTCCCGTTAAAAGTCACAGTGAAAACTCCACAAATGAAAATGATGGGATACCCAAAGGAAGTGGACAGGGATATGTTGAAGGAGTGTCAAATCCTTTGGATATTTGTTTTGAAAAAGTGAAAAAGATGAGCTTTGGGAATGTCGATAGTGACATGGAGTATGACGAAGAAATTAAGAAGTACAAATGCAAACGATGTGAAAAATACTTCAAAGTAAAAACCTCCATCACCCATCATTTGAGGAATATTTGCGTCGAGAATCCCAGGTACCGCTGTGCCTATTGCCCGTACACAGCCAAGGTAGCGGTGTCTCTTAGGGTTCACTACGCTCGGTACCACAACCATCCAGGAACCATGGTTCCATCGGACACCATACCGAGCACGGTCAAACCAAAGGGCAAGTCCAGGAGAAAAAAGAAGAAAGAACCGTTGGTGGAAGACATAATCGAACAAGCGGCTAAGAAGGCACAAATTGAAGAACTAGAAAGTGTCCCTGAATGTGAACCGAGTACCTCCCAAAAGCAAGCGGAAGTAGGACCAGAAGGAAAGAAAGAAAAAGAATTTGATTATGATGACGACACGGATACTTTCACTTGTCGCACCTGTAAGATTAAATTGAAAACTAAACTAGGAGTTGAAAATCACATCAAGAACAATTGTAGCGCCGATAAGGTCAAAACCCACAAATGTTTCTTTTGTCCCTACACAGCACGTAGTTCAGCAAGGGTAAGGGTTCACTCGGGCCACGCTCACGGGAAATGGCCTAGGCTGGACAGGTACGGAGTTTGGAACTATTGATCAACGTAAAAGTGAAAGGTGAAGTTTGACTTGTTGTCCTCTCTACCTCGACCTTTACCTTGCGCTACCACTTGGTCACTTTACAAATGTAAGTGGTGACGAACCCACGTCAGCAGATTGATGAGCTACTGAGTCACGCAGGATTCCAACCCGCCATAGGTCCGCTTGTGTACTTCCTCTTGGTTCATCATTGACATTTCCTTGTATTTAAGCTTTAAAGTACTGTTTGCAGATTAGTGATTACTTCTTTATTCTTATTGCTAATGCTGTAGATTATCTATATTTTTCTGGAAGTTTATGTATAATTTATTGCTTTTACATATTTAAATAATTTGATTAGTTTATGGGTACTTCTTTGTTTGAAGTTTCGTTGTTTACGTTGGTAGAACCTCCGAGATTGAAATTTGATTCCGGACGCTATCGGTATCCTAGTTGTTAGATATTGTTTAGTTATAGTTTTACAAAGTAGAATTTTTGTTTATAAAGAAACGAAAATGTAGTGTTGTTAAACTAACGTAAATGGTTTGTAACTTTATCTGCTTGATTATTTTTGAAAATGGTTTATGGTATGTTAACCAGGGGTTTGAACCAGTTGTTTGTGTTGTTTCAGGCAGGTGTTAACTTGAATAACCAACTTGCATGCAAATACTATCAGTTTAAAAAAAGCTCAACTAACTGTGTTAGTGTCTTTACTCTAGTCTAAGCAGCAGTTATATCTTTTTATTCCACAAGTTTTGTAAATACTGTACAACCAATTTTCTGTTCCAAAATGTAAAAAATGTATACTGCTTAAACAAGATGTAAAGTACATATATATTTCTAAATAGTTGTTGCGTTTTCTTCCCTCAGTTCAACAACAATGAAAATTAATGTCCCGTCAAATTTAACTTGACCCTTGACAATTTTAGTCACATTCTTCAGTTCCTAAAAAGTTTGTTTATTTTGTATGATTTTTTTTAATTTACAAGGAAGATTTTTTTTACTGGTATGAATTGTGTGCCTTTTGTCTTTCAGTAACGCAGATCACAGTAGGTCGCTTAGCACTGTAACCGAACGGTGGTGGTTTTTGACAGTTTGGTAACTGAAGATGACGTTCATGATTTCTTTTCTAGTTGCACCGAACGAGACGGGTGTTCCCGCCGTGAAAAAGGAATTCATTGCCGAAGATTGGGCCCAGTCATTGCACGTTTCCGATGATATGACGTATTCGCTTCAATCAATGTTCGAACAAGAATTTACCGAAGGCAAAGAAGAATACAGTGTGCTGGGAGACGGAGAATCAAAGAACGAAGAAAAAACGTCCAATCAAACTCTTGGACATTTGACAAACATTGGCCTATATAGATCTGGAGGGTCGCAGTCACGATCTGTACGATATTCGTGCAAACAATGCAAGAAACTGTTCAAACGGAAGGCATGGTTCGAGAACCACGTGGCACACTGCATGCAAGGCGTGAGGTTATTGTGCAAGTACTGTCCGTACGAAACAATGACAGTGATGCGAATGCGTATACATTATTTCCGGTCTCACAATACGTTAGAATCAAGAATCTGACGAGTCAGGAGGGATGGTATTGTGAACAGTAGACTTTTCTTGTTCGGCCTTACTCGGTTCGGCCGTCGGACAGTCCGGCCGGCCTAAACATAGGCTACAGTTTTTGGTAAGTGTGTATTCATTTGAGCGGTTTCTTTCTTCTTTCAAGGTTTTGCTGAATGGTATTTACATTTTGATGATATTAATCATTTTAGCATAGTCCATAAGATAAACTAAGCCTAAAAGCGTCTTTTCCTTGTATTTTCTGACAGTCCAGTAATTTTTTAGTTTGGTCAATGGTCTGGTTGCGAAATGGCCAAACAAGAAGAAGTCTACTGTATTTGCCTTTTCTGGAAGTTTTCAGACTTCAGTTAATGCTATTTTTCTCAAGAACTCAGCTGTTAAAATATTGTTAATGTAATATTAAAAATGTTAAATAAATTGAAGTTGTATGAACTGAGTGTTCCTACTTTTACCTCCCTTAAAAACTTTCTTTTCATTTTTCCTAGGCTACTCGTGGTTGGCATTAGCTTGCTGTAACATACAGCTATTTGAATTTTTGGTATTTTTTATATCCAGATAACTAAATAAACAAAATTCATAGCTACGTCACGTTTACAGCAAACTAACCACCCATTTAAACACTGTTTTTAATCTGCGGATTAGAATTATTATTTTTGTTTTAACTTTACAATTTTTATTATTTTCAAAAGGAATAATAGGCCTTTTGCCTGATTTACCTGTATTAAAAAACAAACTAAGAAGACATTTGTTGCACATCGCTCCTTACTCAGTAGCAGAATTTATAAAAAATTTATTTATTATAAAAAAGTAATTGATCATAAATGAAGGTTTCATTTTATGTTTGTTATTAATATATAAATTGAATACTTTCAATAGGTTTTTGTATTTAGTACATAATAATGTATTTGGATAGTTTGTAAACATTTTATTAAATGATATTTATCATTTAAACATCTATTTCATAATATTAATTAATTTTTATTAGTCAACACAATTCCAAAAATTGTTACTTTCTAAACAACTTTTAATCATACTTTGGTTGTAGAGTTTATTCTTATTCTGTAATTCCAGACAGCCTCAACAAAATTTACTTTCTGATAAGTCTTGGTAGTGTATATTTAGAGAATATATTACTTTGTGTCAGATTCCTCATAGAAATGCTTATTTATAGTTGTTAGTTTACATTTAAACATTTACAACTGTCTTCTCTTTGTTTGTTGTTGACAAATGGAGAATTTCTGAATTTAAAATATTATTGTGAACATTCTTAACTAACTGATGTCTAATATTTATCCTTTAAGACGCAGTATGTTCTTGTACATCACAGAACGTAAATGTATTTTATTCTCTCAATTAAGTTGTTTAAATTGATTAACCAAAATATTCAATATGATAGAGGTACAGTTCGTTGTTGTTACGTTTTAATAGTACGTAATTATTAGATTCAAGATCTTACCTTTTATTGCATGCAATGTGTATTTCCAATTATTCTCTTGGTAGTTATCATGTCTTCGAATAGATGTTTAACTCATAGTCAGCAGTCTATCCATCACACTTTTAGATTCTAATATTTCTGAATGTTTTAGAAGAACCAGAGAAGTCGGCTGCTAATGACAACCCGGTTCCAATACTACAAGTCATTAACGTAGATACGAACAAACCCTTGAAGATAATCAAGATTGATACGACTTTGTACAAGAAGAAATTAGCTGCTAGGAAACAAGAAGCCTTGCAGAAAACCCAGGAAAAACCAGACGAACCCTTGAAATGGCTGCAAAGTCAATTCGTCGAGGTAGAAGTTTGCTCTACGGAAACTCCAACTTGTATACCAGAAGAAGCTTTGAGCGCTGAAGAACAAGAAGAACCTTCAAATCAAGATGATGATTACATGGATGACAATGAAAGTGCCGAATGCTATGAGGGGAGTTCAGCGGTTGAAAGCGATGAAGAAGAGGAGTGGGAAGGAAAATCCCCCAACATCATTCTCAGCCTTAATACAAAGGGCAAAAGGGGAAGTTTTGAAAACGTCACAGATGACATGGAGTTTGATGAGGAGTCGCAAAGGTTCATATGCAAACGGTGTAAAAAAACTTTCAAAGTGAAAGCATCTGTTTTGAATCATTTGAGGAACATTTGCACGAAGGATCCCAGATTCGGCTGTGAGTATTGTCCTTACAAGGCCAGGTCAGGGGTGTCCCTTCGAGTGCATTACGGGAGGTATCACAACACAACGAAGACAAGAGTGAAGACCAACACCATCCCAAGCTACCGAGCGTCCAAACACAGCCTGCCGATGGTGAAAGCTGAGAAAAGCTCCGCTTTGACTCCTAAAAGGCCAAAAGCAAAAGGGAATAAAGAAATCCCGTCCGTGAAGGTTTTAAGGAAGAAGCCCGAGAAAAGGCGGAAAGTAAAAAAGGTGCAAACCTCTGAAGTCAAAAAGAAGGAAGAATCAGGAGACATTGGTGAAAAGGAGTTTGGCTACGACAAGGATTCTAAAACTTACACTTGCAAGACGTGCGGGGAAAGGTTTAAATCAGAGCAAGCGGTGGGGGTGCACACCAACGTGATCTGCAGACAGGTGTCGCGCAAAGGGTTCAAGTGTTACTTCTGCCCTTACACCGGCAGAAACAGCGCCCTCTTGCGTGTCCACATGGGCAAGAAACACGGCAAGTGGCCCAAGTTAGATGAGAACGGTGTTTGGCTTTATTAAACCTCCTGGAGTAGCCATATTGCTTATACCACAGGTTGTAATTTTTAAATGTTTACATATTAGCTGTCATTTCTTGTATTGTTGTCTCAATGAGTAACATACTATATAATAATAATAATTTAATAATATTTTATTAGGTCAGTGTACAATGTGAATTGTGTTAACTTTGATGAAATGGAGATGATACAATATTGGTGAAATGAGAGGTGAATTACAATTTAAAATGCCAGAATGGGCTTAAGCCACTGGTAAAAATAATGTCCATATACGTCTTATAATTATGTCTTTCTTATTTTAATTTAGATATTGTTCTTCGTGACTGAAATCCTAGGAATCCCCTCCAACCATATCAAAGTTTGTTTCTGTTTAGATTAAATTAAAAATAAATACCATTAAATTATCTTTTTGTCTCTACAGTAAGATGAGAGACTGAGAGTGTTTTCCTAGAGAAACAGTGGTTGTTGAAATTGCGGTGAAAACTAGTAAATGTACTTCTCACCGAAGAGACATTTTGTTTTGTAAAAAAAAGTCCAGCTTGTCCATTCCTACATACGTAAATACACTTTGACACCTAAAATAAAGAACATGTCATAAGTTTCTTTGTCTACATCACTGTTTAAATATTGTGTTACATCCACTGTTATGTTGGTTACAACGCTTTCCTAAAAAACCATAGCTTTAAAAACTAATCAGTGAATATATTTTTTGGTTAAGTTTGAATGTTGGTTAACACAGTGGTTCATTTGTTTATGATTTAACTGAATTCTTGTTGGTATTTTCCTTGGTACTTGTCTTATTTAGTTGTTCAGGTGCAGTTTTCGTGCTGTAGGATCGAACATAGAAGTCATTCCGAAGGTTGCTAGTTCATCAGAGTAAGACATCAGAATTAAGTTGATGGGTCTAAAATGGTTTTGAAGATGCGACTTGCTGTTTAATTGAACAGCTGTATGAACATAGAGTTTTTTTGGAGTATAAATATTATTCCTCAAATGTTTAAAAATGTTCGCTGAAGCCAACATCTCGGTCTTCAGTTGAAAAACCTTTTGTCTAAAGTCTAGGCCTTGAGGTAGGTTATTCCATAGCTTAGATTCAACGTAAGTAGGTTTTTGCTCGGTAGCCGTAAGATGGTGTACTGGAATGGAGTAATTAGAAGCACATCTAGTGTTGTAACTTGTAGGCTTTTGCGGCAGGTGTCACAACTATAATCTAGTTCTCTGTTCTTCCGATTCACAAGGTGTCAAAACATCATAATATTTACCTTGAGATATTTTGGTTTTGCTGTGGAGTACCATCTTCAGTCACTAAAGAAGTTTCAGTGACTGAAAATGGTTCTCTACAGCGAGACCGAAAAATCTCTCGCTAATTATTATGATGTTTTGATGCAAGTGAATCGGAAGAACTTGATTGTAATTGTGGTTCAACACTCCAGTCTTCATATTCTCTGTGGTATACGTGTTGAACTTGTATAATGTTGACAATTTCTTTATTAGGCAGTTCGATGTTTTAAATGTCTAAATCATCTAATAAGATCTAGCTCTTCAAGATATTTGTATAATGTTATTAATTAGGATTATGCACTTCCTACTTAAAACATCTGGAAATAAATTGTATTAAAAAGCTGAATATTTATGTCAACAAATTGTTTTGTCTCACCTAACACTTAATGTGGGCTACCTCAAAGCTATAAATATTTAATGTACTAATGTAACCTAGTCTTAACTCTTAAGCTTTCACGGCCAGTGTTATCACTAAGATCTAAGGCTTTCGGTTTACACTGCGTCACGGTTGAAATATAGTTACTGCTAAGCGTTTCGACCTCGCTGTGGAGAGTCTCAACCAGCTACCGAGGATGACTCTCCACAGTGAGATCGAAACGTTTTGCAGTAACTTTATTTCAACTGTGACTCTGTGTAAACCGGTAGCCTTTGATATTAGTCATATAACCTAGTGTCAAACATATCCCTAAAAATACTTCAAAAGCCAAAAAGTTTAAACGTCTTTCCAATAACTTAATAATGTGCTTAATATACGAGTATTAAATGTAACTAAGTTATTGAGTTATTTAAAGTAAATATTTAACGCATGTTCGCTATTTTATGAACTGAACTATCCTGACAATGTCCATTGCAATTTTTGTAAATTAATGAGGGAAAATAAAGGTCTTATTCTTAAAACTTCAATAACATGTCACTAACTTGGATTACTTTTCAGGTTTGGAAAAGTCTGATGCCCAGCAAAGTCTGACTCCACAAATACCGATGGCTCCTTCGAGAGAAGTGGAAATCACGCAAGTGATAGCGGTTTCAGATCCTGCACAACTTTCAGTGACAATGTCTACTTCAACCCCCTTGGACACTGTAGCAACAGTCTCTGCACCACTGCAGGTACCCTTGTCAACCCCGATACACGATTTAGTTCTGCAAGATCAAAGTGGAAACGTTCTTAAAGTACTAAAAATTTACTCGAGCAGTGTTGTCGAAGATAAGAAAAAAGGCGAGAAGGAAGTTGAAAAGCTTTTGGGAGCTTCAGAAATTGAGTCTCTGACGGCCTCTATAGCTTCGATAGCTTCTCGAGATGAATTGTTCGAAGTTCAAATTGGTTCCAGTCATCAAGAGGTCCAAACTAACGCGACCATCGCGCCAGGTCTGTTTGAGTTCAGACAAGTCGTCGACTGTGGAATGGAAAAAGCTCAGGTGGTTGAGGAAGCGGTTGCAGTGAGTCAAGAAGAAGAGTCCAACGAAGAAGCAGTTCTGAGCGATCCAATGCCTGCTGTTGAGAAAGAGATCATATTCAACAAGGAGTTGGATAAGTTCCAATGTCAAAGGTGCTTGAAAGCTTACCGTAACAAATCAGGAGTTATCAATCATCTTTTGAACCACTGTCATGGGACCTCTGCGCCCAAACTGTTCTCTTGTGACTTTTGTCCGTACACTGCTCAGATGGCAGTCACGCTCCGAGTGCATCTAGCTAGGAACCACAAAGTAACTGGAGTAGGCCTGAACAGAAGTAACATTTGCAAAAACTTCGGCATTGTTGCCGGTGAAATCAAGTTTCCAAAAGCTCTGTCAAAAAAAAGCGCCTCGAAAAACCCCGCAACTGTAAAAGAAGATACTGATGTAGTTGATAATGTAACGTCCGACCCTGATTTTAAACTGCCAGTTACCAGGAGAAAAGGAAAGCCCAAGTCGGGTTCAGAAACAGCAAGGCCTAAACGAGCTAAAAGACATTCCTCAAAAATTTCAGATGAAGCGGAAGAACAAACAACTCTCATCCGTATGACATCTGTCACTCCTCCTCCGTCAACTTCTTCCGCCCAGGGAAACTCTCAAGAAGGAACGTCTAGCGAGAAAGAAAGTTCCAATGAACCGTACGAGAATGAGTTCGATTTTGACGAAGAGACGAGCAAGTACAAATGTAAATCTTGTAAAAAGGCTTACAAACTGAAAACTCACGTGCTAGAACACAAGTATACCGACTGCAGAAACAAGAACATTCATGAATGTTTATTTTGTCCGTACAAAGGCAGAACCCCAACAAATGTGCGGGTTCATATCGGGCACAAACATGGCAAGTGGCCTAGGCTTGATGAAAATGGAGTTTGGATTTATTAGATGGTTTCTGAAGATATTGTATTCGTTATTTAGACCTTTTTTTAAGAATCGCAAGTGTGAGGTTTTCTGATGAATTGTTAAATTTGTTTTTAGAACTAACCTTGCAACCCATATTTTTACTGTTTTATGTTTGCTTGTTTTTTAAGTTATCAGCTTATATTTTAACAACAATTGTCAGTCTTTGATCTGATAGTAAAGATATAGGTAATATTTATTATTTTATCTAATTACCATTAAATAATTGAGGCATAATGAATTCCCAAGAATTATTGTAGTGGTTTTTCCTTTTCTAAGATTTTAAAATCATTGGGGAAACTAATTATATTCTTGCTAGGATTAGTTTTCTGTTTGTTAAGTGTACGTGTTTACAGAACAGAAAAAAAGAGTTTATTTAATACTTAAATTTGACAAAAACCAGAAGCCATGTACATTTTTCAATTGAAATAATTACAGTTCTATTATGTCAACTTACTTTTTGAACACATTCAAACTATTACATCAATAGATTAAATGCTTAAATGCATAAACGCCTAGAATTTACTAATAAAGAGAATCTTTTGATTTTGGCAAAAGTGTTGTATCTTTGTTTCTATTAAACCAGTCTCATGTGTAATACTGAATATTGTAAATAAGTATATTTGTATAAAAGGTCTACATTATTGCATGTTTTATTTTATTTATCGAGTGCTTTTTAGTTGTGTACTAAAAATAAAATACTTCTTGTAAGTCATTTCTTTTATCTTAAATATTAATGAGGTAGGTAGATTTGGAAATCTACAATGTACGTGTATCTATCTTTTAAAGAATTTCAGATGTGAAACAAAATACTTTTTAGGTTTACCTCATTGCATGATTATGGTGGTGAAAATGTAATATCTGAAATTGTGTTTGATTTTATTAAGATTTTACTAATAGTGTACTATATTTTAGTTTACCCTTAAATTATACACATAGAGTAGTTTTAACATAGTATTTTATAATTTTTCTGTTGCCAATAGTGTACTATATTTTAGATATACCCTTAAACTATACACATAGGGTAGTTTTAACATAATATTATCTATTATTTCTGACATAATTAGTAGCTTACCTATATTAAAGATGATGTTTGTCATCAAGTTTTGTTTTCGTTATAGCATGCATATTGAAAGAGGGCAATAATTACCCTTACAATCATTGAGTACTACCACAATCTAATGAAGTGCTACTGTATTAATTTCAAATTAAAAGAAAACAAAAGCCAATACTTGCATAAATTTAATTTGCGAGGCCTTTCACTAGCAAGGCTAGCATCTTCGGGCAACACAAGTAATATCTTCTGTTACTGTATTGTATTAATTTTGATAAATATTTTAGTAATTTTATTTTTTTAAGGCTTAATGTCCCATGGATGTAAAAACTAAGCAGGAGGTTTTTATATTGGAATTTCATTATAACTATTTATGTATAGGCCTAGTTGGACCGTGTTACTTTAACGCTGTCTTAAAAAGTTTGTTTTTCTTTGAGTCCAGACGTGCTTTGTCCTTTTGAAACAAGCTCTTTTCCTTTTATCAGTTCAGTCAACTTCTCGCCTTCAACATCCCTATAATTAACTTTCCAATCAAACACTTTATGTATTTCATAATTTCAGTAACAATAGTTGTATATAGGAAATGTAAAACGCTCCATAATATCAGCCTGCTTATTAAGTAAAATACTTGCTTGATTGAAAATAAAATTTGTATGTTGGTTTTTAGGTTTAACCTCTAAGGTCTACAATGTTTGAATGTTGTTTAAAGGTTTGGATATTGTATTAAAGTGTTTTAAAATTATGATTATCAGTTGTTTTATTGTGTATTGTCCTTGTTGTATACTTTCAAAAAGGTTTTAAGGTTTTTGATTCAAAATAAAAGTTTAAAAGAAACTCATGTTTAATAATAATAGGTAATCAAAGAAATTGTTGTATTTTTTGCTAAGTTTTGTTTGAGTGTTTTTAGGGAATTAAAATTTCTGTTTGGAAAATTGACTTCAAAGTTCTGCTGTATGCACACTCAAACTTCAAAGAATAGGTAATTAAAGTTTAAATTGGCTCAAAAATTATATTAAAAAATTGTATATGTCATTTAATGTGGTATTGATACAAATTAATCATTGTTTTCAGTTAGGGTAAGTGTAGGGTTGGTAAAACTGTTGAGCTCTATAAAATGCTGTTGAGTTAGAAAGCGCAGCGGCCAGCGGCTAACACCGTGTAGAGTCTACAGAGGTTTGTTGAGTCTTCATAGTATTATAAGTTTCAAAATGAGGGGTTACATGAAGTGGGTTCTTATTTAAGTTTTGGGACAAAAACTTAAAAGAAGTACAACGAATATAGTGCCATCCAAGTCGGGGTGCATTGGAAGAAATGGACCTCTATACACAGCTTTTTCTGTCTATGATGTACCATGTTTTCCTTTTCAGCTTAACATTTTATTAAATTTTGTACCCTATCTTGTAAAATTGCATATATGCCGTAAATAAAAAAATGTGTATTACAAATCCTTATGTAATGGGCGGTGGAATAATCACAGCCATGTACAGTTTTTAGATTTTAGAATACTTCAAATAAACTTATCGAATCGTATTTGTAAAACATTGCTGTTGTTCAAAAGCTGTAGTGGCCCCAATCTTTGAAACGCTTGTAGTCCAAAAAATATTTTTTCTTGTAGTAAATTATTTAACTTAAATATCAAAAGAGGTACCAGTAGAAAAAATATCGCTAAATAGATCAATACTGGGCTTTAGTTGACTAATCAGAATTTGTTTTTACCCTGGACGCAAAGTTTGAAACCAGCAGCAGGCTTGTTTTTGGTCACAGCAGCTCAATAGTCACTGCTAAAAGAAGCAACATTTTCCTGACAATTGCTCATTTTTTTGGATGCAAGTTTTGGTAAGTTAAGGTTTTTGATTCCCATAACTATGTTTCCTTCCCTTTTGAAATACCAGCAAACAGACAACTCTTTGGGCTAGGAGTCTCACCAGTAGCTGAAGAACAAACAACCTGGGAAGATCTCTTATCAGAAAGTCTGGAGTGTTCAAACCCTATGTCACAGGAAGTCCGGGAAAACTATACAGCTCCATTAAAACGTCGTAATGATTACTTTGAAATATTTCGGTCTCGCTGTACAGTACCATCTTCAGTCACTGATTGGCTGAATCAATCAAGGGGAGTACCAATCAGTGACTGAAGATTGTACTCTACAGCAAGACCGAAATATTTCAAACTGATGATTCGATATTTTGACGCTGTGTGAATTGGAAGTTCTACATTATAGCTGTGACATTGGCCATGAAAGGGTTAAGGGATAAGTAAGCAAAATTAATGTTAGGCCAGCTACAAGCTGACTCGTATATTTTTCAACAAGTCCTACTTGGGGCCAATGGTAATCGCGGAGTTCTTTTTTTCATACACACGGCCAACACCATTTTACAAAAAATACAATACATGTGAGCAATTATAAAACTGAAAATAGTGCTGATTTACGTGAAATGCAACGATGCTTACAATAAAATGATTAGATACTGTACATGTGAATATAAGCTAACTACTTAGGACTTGAAAACGTCACTACATCTCGTAAACCATATACCGGGTGGCCACGATAAAGTGTCCTAAACGGATTACAAGAGAACTATTAGAGCTAGAAAGATGAAACAAACTTTTCTCTCTGGAAATCGTACACGGAGGTTTCAGGAAAAATATTTTTAAGATTCTCAGTATACAGGGTGTGTCAATACTGAAACTCACGGGGTCAAAACTCGAGATTTTTGAATACAAAGGTGGTTTATATTGTACATAGTTTTAATCAAAGACAATTTCGTATTTCAATTTAATTTTGATATGTTGCGCCATTACAAAGCTAGAGCTATGAACATGAGTCGCGAAGTTTACGGGACGCCTGTGTTAAACTATAAATTGATTAAAAATATGGCGTTTACGTATTATTTCTCAGAATTTGACGAGCTTTTTGATAGTATGTAGTACAACAATGTTTTCAAAAGATTTCTAACCTCAAAATCGATGTAAACATTGAAGTTGCTATTATCATGAATAAGTCAAAAATATTAAATAGTAAGGTATAGCATGTTGCATATCATTGAAAATATAATTTTAATATGAACACTTTTTGTATTAAACATAACTTTGTATCTTAATTCGTTTAAGAGCTATAACAAAAAAACCCATTTTGACCTTGATTTTGCCTGTATTTTAGTAGTTTATACGGTCGTTTGACTTGCTTGGTACCTAATTTAAGAGCCACAATTCTAATAAAATAGTTCTTCTAGGTAAAAACTCATAAAACGATAAAAAACAAACATAAATAAGAATATAACAATAATTGTTTGTAGCTGTTATAAAACAGAGTAGGGAGAGAAAACCAGTTGTCATGGTTATGTTATTGCTCACTTTGCAATATTTTATCTGCTGTGTTATATCAGCTGATTGATTTCTCAAGCAGTTGTATTGTTGTATTTAAAATTTCTTTACATTGTTACGTGTCAAATTAAATGAATAGGCCTACCGGTACTCATTTGAAATACAACGTTCCAACAGCTTGAGAAATCAATCAGCTGATATAACACAGCAGATAAAATATTGCAAAGTGCGCAATAACATAACCATGACAACTGGTTTTCTCTCCCTACTCTGTTTTATAACAGCTACAAACAATTATTGTTATATTCTTATTTATGTTTGTTTTTGTCATTTTATGAGTTTTTACCAAGAAGAACTATTTTATTAGAATTGTGGCTCTTAAATTAGGTACCAAGCAAGTCAAACGACCGTATAAACTACTAAAATACAGGCAAAATCAAGGTTAAAATTGGTTTTTTTGTTATAGCTCTTAAACGAATTAAGATACAAAGTTATGTTTAATACAAAAAATGTTCATATTAAAATTATCTTTACAATGATATGCAACATGCTATACCTTACTATTTAATATTTTTGACTTATTCATGATAATAGCAACTTCAATGTTTACATCGATTTTGAGGTTAGAAATCTTTTGAAAACATTGTTGTACTACATACCATTAAAAAGCTCGTCAAATTCTGAGAAATAATACGTAAACGCCATATTTTTAATCGAATTTATAGTTTAACTGCAGGGCGTCCCGTAAAAGCTTACGCGACTCATGTTCATAGCTCTAGCTTTGTAATGGCGCAACATATCAAAAAAATTGTTACGCCAAAATGTCGAGAATTGTCTTTTGATTAAAACTATGTACAATATGAACCACCTTTGTATTTAAAAATCTCGAGTTTTGACCCCGTGAGTTTCAGTATTGACACACCCTGTATACTGAGAATCTTAAAAATATTTTTCCTGAAATCTCCGTGTACGATTTCCAGAGAGAAAAGTTTGTTTCATCTTTCTAGCTCTAATAGTACTCCTGTAATCCGTTTAGGACACCTTATCGTGGCCACCCGGTAGAATAAATTGATGATAGTGAATGTAATAATAACAAGGTTGATAAATAGCAATACATAACAATAATAACAAAGATAAATGACTATGAAGGACATTTAGACATCAGGTCTTAGTCGGCGACATGGTTGGGAGACTGTCCACGATTTCCATTGGCCTTGTCTTAGGCTTTACTGAGGCCTACTTTAAGTACATTACTCCCGACACACGTATGGTCATTAAGTGGCGTCGCTAAAGTTAAGACATTGACTTTGAATGGTATATGAAGTCAATGGTTAATTAATTTGCTCTACGCTGTACCGTTATTATCTGGACCCCGAAAAAATCTAGCTTAGCGGAGCCTTATCCTAAACTATGTATTTTTTTAAGACAGATCACACTGACAAAAAAAAAGAAATAGGCCTCACAGATTAACTTTGGTTGTTTTGTTTTTGGCGGTAGTCTTTGTTTTTGTTACAATTTCCGTGTAGTGGTTCGTCATGCTTGGACATTTGTTTTTGCCTAATATCTAATTCCGAAGTATTTAACTAATTGATTAAGCTTTGTGTTTAATTTTTAAATTACAGATAATGCATATTAAAAGTTTTAGTAGTCCGTCTGTGAAAAGTAGTAATGTAGTATGTTCGTGTCTTTTGACTAACCTAACCTAGGCCGCCTGGCAGAAGTCGGTGTTTTCTGTGAAGAGTGGTGCACTGAGCCTGGAGAAGCCGGAGTGTTGTGTTTAACATTTTATGCTTATGTGGTGCGCGTTTGTAGTGTAATTGTGAATCTTCTAGGCCTAGGTCTAGCTGTGTAACGAGGGACTGTAGATTTAGCCTACTAGGCTTCTTCCAAAATGAAAGGTTGTGTTGTGTTTTTGTGTTGCAATTCGGAAGATTCAGCCAGTCTAAAGAAAAGTTGCTGTCACGTGAGTTAAAAATCAGAAACTTATTTTCATATTACAGACGGCTAACAAGCTCAAGTAGGCTATTAAGTCACAACGCTAGCCTAAAGCCGGGTTTACACCGGAGTTGCAGACCAAATATTGCAGATTTTTTTTAGGTGATTTTCGTTGATGATGAGTGTTGCCGATACAATCCAGCAACACTTCAACGTTTCCTGTACGATTGTTGTCGGCAACAGCTTTCAAAATACGCTGAGCAGTGAACAGGATATGAGTCACTGTGCGGCCCGAACAGGTGATTGTGTTGGGTGGGAGGGGAGTAGGACCTGTCGGCAACAGTCTCTCCAGGCGCAGCAACACGAGTTGCCGACTGTTGTTGGCAACATCCTTTGATCTTTACCGACTCCGGTCGGGAAACAGAATTCGTGTTGCCAACAGCCAAAATCTGTTGCTGACATAGAATTTTTGCCGTCATAAAACCAAGGTTTTGAATTTGTCGGCATAATTGGGTTGGCAACTCGTGTATGCAACTCCGGTGTAAACGCGGCTTAATGGGTGCCCAGAAATGGCTACACCTAGGCTATTTTTTCACCAAGTAGATGCAAAGTACTATACATTTTCCTCATAATAGTTTCGTCTGTAGCTCCTTTCAGCTCAGACAAGGCCAGCCTAGGCCTAGCTTATGATGTTCCAGCCCATTTTTGTTTTACTGTCTATGCAGATGGCATTTTTAATCAGTGAGTAAACCTACGATTTGTGGGCATCACAAAATGCTTTTAGGTATGTTGTCCAAAGACTGCACGGGAAATCGAACCTGTGACCACACGCTTTATAAGTTGTGACTACCCACTGAGCCACGGACGCAGGGATTTGAATACAATACATTGAAACTTGTGTATTAATCTCTGTCTAGGCCTAACCTAACATGAGTAGGTAACTGTCAAATGAACCTGTCAAACCCCCTATGTGAGACCACGTCAAATGAATGCGTTTTTGCCTTTGTAAGATTGTATGAAGGAGCAAATTTATGATTATATCATGTTTTTTAACATGGGAGTTTCATAAAATAATATTTTCACTTAACACTGACATTGTTTTTTAAAATGTCCGTACCTATTTGTTAAGAGATATTCTTTTCCCCAATTTACAAAAAGTTTGACATGTTGTTGCTGTGACATTACTTATTTTAACATAAATTTACTAAATATCTTAGTATTTTGTTACAACTCAACCTTAGGTCTACACAATAAAAATATGTAGTCCAAGTCTTTAAGCAGATTTCACATTGTTGTTAAGTTGAAATATTAACTTCCTTCGACTAAGTTGTCAACTTTTATTAACTTGATCTCAGGCTAGATTATTGAGGTTCCTATTTTCAATCATGGGATCTCACTTGGTGTGCACCTGTTTACCGCCAGACTTAACCTCCAGTGTCAGGTTGAAAAGGTCGCCACTGCATAATGGGCGACAAAATGGCCATTGTATCCACTCAAATTACTCGTTCACTTCAAATCTGAACCACTAAGTTAGAAATTGAATCCAAACGAAAATTGTTCAAAGTAAAATTCAATTTCACTATTAAAAGATAATTATCTAACTTTCAAAGTTTGAGTTTAAAAAATTGGTCTAAGTTAAAAAAGTTTGAGTTTGGGTATTAAATGACAACCTATGAAATTTCAACTTTGAAACGTGGAAAAAATCCTTCTTACACATATCTAGAGTACATTTAGGCCAGTGGCGGCTGGTGGTATATCAGGCTGGGGCTTCAAATTTACCTAGGAACTTTAGGCCTACAGTAAAATCATATAATTCCATTAAACATATGAAGTTGTCTCTACTTTAATGTATAGCTTTCCAGGTTTTTACGGCAGTTAAAAAACAACCAGCAACAATACTAATACATTTGTAATTTAAACTAAGAGCAAAATTTACTAGATTAAATTAAATTAATAAGATCCAGTTTGGTTCATAAATTTTGCCGTCAAATGTCCTTTGACATTTATGTAATAGTTAGCCTTTAGGTATTATACATAAACAACAGCCAACAATGATTTAAAATCACATTACAGTATTTCATTAGGTAATACTCGTACTACTCGTAAGCAAAAAAATACTCCAATCAAACTTCAGTTACGTTCTAACATGACCTATGGATATTGACAATTAAACTGTATATCACTATTTGTCCCTGATTTTTTAAGATGAAAACCATTGTAATCTCCTCTTGTAGGGTCATTGATTAGCATGTTTATTGTGGCTCATAATACAGTAATGTACCCCCAAAAAATAGCAAACACTGTGCCTGTCAAAAACAATGCCATAAATGAATGAATGTGCAGCCATCAGCGTTTGTTTTGCCTAAGGGAAACGCTAGGAGCTGTTTTGAATCCCAGCGCAAACGGCATAATAAACTCCTATAAGTCCCCCCACACTCTGCACTTTGTCTAGTAGGTTCACTCTTCAAATTGAACCCATAAATACTGCCTAGCGGATATCATTGAAGCCCCCGCGCGGCAGCTTCTGCCTCAATCCAGTTATTAATTTCAAATAATGGTACTGTTTTTATAAAACCAGATAATTAATCTTGCTTTTGTGCACAATGGTGTATTTGTAACAGTTTACTTTTTTGTCGGTTCCATGTTCACCTGGCAGTACGGCGCTTATGGGAGACAGTCTAACTACTAGCTGTCCTAATAACAGTCGGCGCGTAGTGCGGGTTGCATCGACGCGCTGCAGTTGCCGCCTCACTTTCATAACCTTCCAACAGCCACAGCAAATATTTAAAAATTTGAAAACATGTTTTAACCGATAAAGTTGTAATTTTAACCTTTTATAGATTCATTTGACGTGAAGAGGCAATTTTTAGTCTTAAATTTCATATTTTGGAAAGGCGCGTGTTAATGAATTAACTTGCAGCAAAAATAGTATTAGTGACTTTTTTGTACTTGTGAGTGTCCAAATTATAGATTATAGTATAGTTAAGACTTAAACCCTACAATATAAAGACTTTCATTAAATTTAAAGCAGATTCTGTGGGTTTATTATGAAAAAATCATTCTTGGTATACGTTACAATCTTTAATATTAAATATACACATTTAATATGTTTTCATTGAACGCAGGAAAACATATTTTGCTACACGAGGGTCTAAAAAAGATGTGTGGAATGAAATGCAGACACGTCTGTCTATTCCTTGTGCTCCGGCGTTGTTTGTTTATAAGTTGCAGGTGCATTCCACTTATCACCCCCCCAAGTGTCTCCAGCAGTGTTGACATAACCCAGTTCCCTAGGGTTTACGTCGCCACATAATTTAGTTTAGTGGGAGGACTGTTCAGAGTGTCGGCTTTTTCAAATTGTAATTCTGTAATATTCTAATACAGTAGTTCTTTTTGTTTGAGATTTATTTTTTAGCTTAAGTTTTCTATATTTATTATATAGCACTTAAGTCTAAATAACAAATCAGTGTTTTAGTGTTATGGATACAGTTTAGTGGTTATTTAGGGTTAATAGTTTTAGGGGCACTGCATTAACAAACCGGTATGTACATTTTATATGTAAAACATATTTAAAATAAAGCATTGAAAATAAAGCAACAGTAATTTTAACTATTATAATTTTGATCATTAAAGTTTATTTGTTTTAGCTTATGAATAGAAAATAATGTTAAGTATACCTGAGAAATTATTAGTAAACATCCCAGCAGTACACAACTATTACCAGTTGTAAAAACGTACAAAATTAAAAAAGGATAATGTAACCTGAAAAACAAGTTTGCATCTTATGTAAAATTATAAAATACAACTTTTTTACTTTGTAAAATTTTTTGTATTATGCTTACTTTTATGGTATTCAATTTGAAAAATTTAAACAGTCGCCATTTTGTTTCTGTGGGTTTTATGAAATAATGTTTTTCTAAAATTTAACTTATTACACATAAACACCCTACCAAGTTTGAATGCAATCGTTAAACCGTTCTGGAGATATAAATTTAACAATGAAAACTGGTAATGTACCAGTTGTAAATTGATCGAAAAAGTGAAAATATTAATTTAACATTTGGAAAAATGAGTTTGTATCTTGTAAAATTATAAAATACAACTTTTACTCTCAAACTTTTTTGTATTATGCTCAATTTAATGGTATTTCAATTTGAAAACTTTAAACAGCCGCCATTTTGTTTCTGTATGGTTTGAAGACATAATTATTTTTCTTAAATTGCCCTTAGAACACATAAACACCATACCAAGTTTGAATGCAATCGGTCAAACCATTCTGGAGATATAAATGTTTAAGTAAAAAATACAAAATGGCGGCTACTGGAGTAACGAAGAATTTTAGGACCCATGTTTATAGGACTTTTTTCATTGTTTTTGCATAAGGAACCCACCCCTGAAATTTGGCGCCCTATTTTTGAATCACCCTGTATAGAGAGTAAGCTATTAACAATGAATATAGATTTAAGCGTAAGTAACATAATAGAATATATAAAATGATAACAACAATAAATTTGATAAAATTAACGTAATGTATATAGCTAATAACAGATATAATAGATCTATGAATACAACAACGACTAATGTTTTATGTAATGTTTTTATATATAATGACGGTAATGTTTTTTATAATGTTTTAAAGTGACAATTATATCTTCTTTATAATTAATATTTTTCTTTTAAATAGTTCAATATTTATATTATTTGATTGTTAATTATTTGTTATAATTATTTTAATAATATTTGTGCTACATTCGCTTAAAATGGTTCGATAATAGATAGCTGTACAGTATATATCCTATAGTTGTTCATGCTGTATTTGTATTTAATTATGTATTATGCATGTAAATATTTTATTTTAACATTAATGCTTTGTGTAATTGGCTAACGCTATATAAAAGCATTCAATAAAGAATTTTGAATTTTTAAATTTGAATTTACTATAGCATTTAATAAAAAATTTTGAATTTTTAAATTTGAATTTACTATAGCATATTATTGTTTTTGTTAAATAGCATATATATAATACCGACCTAGCTGATTAATGTATATCTTAACAACTCAATAAAATCATTGAATCATTTGTTTATTTTGGTGTACTGTAGAGCTCTATATTTTTTCTTGATTTAATTGTTTTGTTTTTAATTTGAAGGTGCTTTGTCCACCACACTGCAAATTTCTCAGGTAAGTATGTTTTATTACCACTGCTACTTAATGTATTTAATACCTGACATTGTCTGTCCAACATAAGCACATGTTTTTACAGAGGTAATTTCCTATTGAAATAGTCACAGCTTATTATTTTATGTTGACAGGAAAATCCCCTTCACCAACAGTACATGGTAGAAAAGTACCCTATAGTAAAGAAACCATGGAGAAGGCAACAGAGGCAGTCAGGGGAGGTATGAGGCTAGTTGCCGCTTCTCGTAGGTATGGAATCCCCAGGAGCAGTCTCAGTAAATACCTTCTGGGAAGACACAGTGAACACCGTTCGAAGAAAGGTCCTCCGCCCCTGTTAATCCCTCAAGAAGAACGATCGATTGTTGACTGGGTCCTGTCCATTGAAAGGGCTAACTTGCCAATCTACAGAGACCAGTTAAAGTCCACAGTATTGAAGCTTGCCAAAGAGTCTGGTAGACCCCAGACTTTAAAAAAACCAGGAAAAGAAAAATGGTTTATAGCTTTCTTGGAACGACACCCGTTGATAACAAGAAGGCTGAACCAAGTACCAGCAACCAGTAAAGTTGCTCGTAAAGCTAAGGAAAATATCAAGCAATGGTTTGCTAAAGTTAATGCGTATGTTGAGGAAAAAGATATAAAAGCTGTGTTCAAAGATCCAAAAAGAATATTCAGTGCTGATGAGGCATCTTTTCCTCTCTTTTCTAAGGACAATCAGTATATGGTAAAAAAAGAAAAGAAACCAGATGGTTTTCCTTGTAAGAATGACGATAACGAATCAGAGTTCATGCCAGTGTTAATGACTGCCAATGCAGCAGGAGATGTTTTACCTCCCATGGTCTCATTCCATTTTGAAGGGATTCCAGCGGTAGTGGCAAACCACTTTCCGGATTCCTGGGGAGTCGGAAAATCTAACAACGGATGGATGACAACAGAGTCTTTTCACGAGTACGTCACTGATGTGTTCCATCCGTGGATTCTTTCCAACAACATCCAGTTGCCGGTGGTTCTGTTTATCAACGGGCACAACTTGCCTGTGACCAAACATCTGAGTGACTTTTGTGCCAAGAGCCAGATCGAGCTGGTCGGCCTGTATCCGAGCTCCGCTAAGTATCCTCACCCTATGGATCCGGCGGTGTTCGATTCCCTAAGTGCCTCTTGGAAAGAGGCCGTATGGGAGTGGTGTCTATACAACAAAAGGGAAAAAGTCAAGAAAGAAGAGTTTTCCCCCTTGTTGAGGGAGGTGTTTGATTACACATTAAAGAAGGAGAAAGTACAGAACGGCTTCAAAACGACAGGTCTGACCGACTTGACCTTTCGAGATTCTAAGTAAATGCAGAACCACGAGGCCAGCTTAGTGGCATATCTGTGAAACATGTTGGCAGCGTCAGTATGTTGTAGTGTTAAAATCGTCCATAAAATTTTGTTAAAATTGGCTTTTGAGATGTAGTATCCAAACTTGCTTTTTAAATAACTAAATTTACGTTGTTCTTCAAATTTGTTTAAACCATTTACTCAGATTCATAATTATGTTTACCTACTAAGTGTTATAAGGCTGTCTAATTCAATGTTATTTTTAAGCATTGCTTTATGAATTCTTTAAAATGTTGGTTTTGTTTTGTTCTGTTGTGCGTGTCTGTGAATTCATTTAAACCCTGCTTTTTAACTTGTAAAGTCAATTGTTACAGTTCATTTAAATTGTTGTGGTATCATTTATTTTTCCCGTTGAAATTCATTTTTCTGGTTGAATTTATTTTTTCCAGCATTTAATGTTAATGTTGGTGTTATTTGTAACTACTGTGTTATCTGTTAACATGATATGTAGCTGATATATTTGATTGGGAATTTATTTTTCCCAGCATTTAATGTTAATGGAGATGTTATTTGTAACGACTGTGTATCTGTGTTATCTGTTTACACAATATGTAGCTGAAAAGTACAATTTATATGATGCATTTATATATGCACACTTTTTCACTTCTAAAATGTGTTCAACAGCTATGATACATGTTTTAAAGTATTCAACCTGCTATGTCCTAATATAGGCTACACTGAGGAAGGTTTAACATGCAATAAAACATGTTCCTCTATTTGCTTTAATAATTTTATATCCCCTAATTTCAAATATCAGTTAACGATAAAGAACATAAACACTTGAGTCACTGCCATAAATCAAATTGTGTTTGTATTGAGACTTTATATTTATAAATACTTAACTATTACCTAATTTGAATCCTGTTGCCGTGGTTTATTAGGGATGCTATTTCTTTTGGCTGGGATAGAAACGATTTAAGCTAAACATGTACATTTGGTTGGCTATACCCTGCTACGCAGATTTATATTCATTTTGAAGTTTTTCTCTGTCACTAGCCCTAACTTCAGGCCTACCTTTCAAATATTTAACAACTGCTGAAGAGAAGAAAAACCCCTTTCAAAGTTAAAGTGTGAGCTATGTGTGGCTTTGCATTCCTAACTTAGTCTAATAAGAAAAACTTCTTAACCCTTTATCCTTTTTGAATCCATTTAAAATAATCAAAAGACTTCATTCAGCAGTTAAAAATAATGTGGTTGTACAGTCTCAATAATCTGGCCGTTCGCCACTCCGACACGTCCAGTAATCCGGCGCTGTGACCGTGTTAACTAGCCACCTGTTTTCAAGTCTCCACTTGTCTATAAAGTGCGTAACGTATATGTCGTATGTATCGATTACTTCAGTTTACTTCAGACAGCTAGAGAAGTGTGCGGTGTTTATTGCTAATCTGTGGTTCTGTTCAGTACGATCTGTAAGATGCCGCAAATTAGCTGCTCTATCCAAGAAATTCAACATCGGCAGATCATAAACTCACAGACCTAATGAAGAAAAAGAATGTAATTTAGTAAGATTTTAAGAGTAATGAATCATTTTCAACGAAAGACAGATTATTGAGTCTTGCCAATTGGGTCTTTTTTAGTAAACCTCCACTAATCTGGCATTTTCGCTGATCCGGCGCTTCAGATCCCGATATAGGGCCGGATTAGTGAGATTAAATCACTAAATCACTATTTGAGATGCCGACCACTCTCATGAGGGTATTTTAAGGCAAATATGTGGTGAAAGATGAGTGTGATGAGTGGTAGTAATGAGTTATGAGGTGTAGTCTTGTTACAAACTAAGGCCGACTCTTCCTTAGAATGGGTCATTAATTAATAGCCCAATGACCAATGGAAATACAAGGACCAACGGCTTAACGTGACTTCAACCACACAGGTGATGGTCTGATATGTCTAAACGATGGTGGAGTTGATGCGGGTATCATCAGATGATCACTGAGACTATCTGAGCCGCTTTAGACCTATATCATCCTCAAAACCTGACCTCCATGAAGCTGGATTACAGGACTACGCCACGAGTCCCAGTCATTGTACTGTATATATTATTTTGACCTTGAAAACATTTTCATTTCAGTAGAATGTTACTTGTATGGCCCTAACTTACATTAAGATAGGTCTACACTTACTCATAGTTTGTACATCATACTTCAAAATTTGACTGGCTTGTAAGGCATTTATTTCATTTTCCAGTTAGTTTTAAATATATAACAGGATATGTACATTTCAACGTCACAATTTCTCAATTGATGCTACTGAATCCATGGCGGATTGGTATCGCACGCCACTCCGGAGCTCATCACTCCGGTGGCGCGGGTTCGATCCCCGCAGTCACCACTTACATTTGTAATGTGACTAATACGGTGACGCTAGGTAAAGGTTGAGGTTGAGTGGTAGAGAGGACTTTGTAGTTAAACAAGACAAACTTTACCTTTATTACTGAAGGCATTGTGACATTAAAAGGTACGTAACCTGTTATATATTCAGGACCAATTCCAGAAGTCATATCATGAATAAACAATTAGTTTTAATTTCTGACGTTGTCTATAATTATGTTAAACGGCTATAAAGAATCTTTATCTTTATGTGGACCAAAGGGTTATCAAAAAGTCAAACTATTTAGTATATTTAGAACTTTATTACACGGGTATTAAAATTCCTCTAAATTCTGTTTATTCAATGAACAAAGTGTTATTAAGTAAGGAAAACTTAATTTACTGAATAAGATAGTTAGTGACTATAGTTTTGGAATATTGTTAAATGATAGTTTTTGTGTAATTTTGTTAATATCAAGTCACCACGAGAGGTAGCAAACTATCGAGTTTCTACTTATTACAAATTAGTGCATATTGTTTAATTTAAAAGGCAATAAATATTAGTAAAATAAAGATTTTAATCCAATCTTTTAATCCAATAGACAGGATAGGGAACCCGGTATACCCCGGGTTAATTAGCGGATCCGTGGCGGATTGGTGTCACGCGACTCCGGAGCTCATCACTCCGGTGGCGTGGGTTCAATCCCCGCAGTCACCACTTACAATTTGTAATGTGGCTATACGATGACGCTAGGTAAAGGTTGAGGTTGAGTGGTAGAGAGGACTTTGTATCCCTAACTTCGCCTTGTTAAACAAGACAATTAGACAAACTTTACCTTTGTCACCACACTGTTGACTCTGAGCATGTTTCAGTGAGTGGAGACGGCCCAGGAGTGTTTTCCTGTGGCTGCGGCCGAACGTACAAGTACCGCAGATCACTGAGCCTCCACCAGAAGACTGACTGTGGGATAGATCCGCAGTTCAGTTGTGAAGTTTGCCCGTACAAGGCGAAACAGAAGGTGCATTTGAAACGACACGTTGCTGCCAAGCATCCAGATACTTTCTTTCTACAGAACCTACTCAAATAGAAGACATTTCACCCAAGACAAGCCGTTTGAATAGTTTCTTAGGTTAGGCTATCTTCTGAATTAGCCTTACTCCAATGTAAGGCTATTCTATTCTGTTAGCCTAACCTAATATCTTATGTTAGATAAATTTAATAAACGTAAACAATTGAAATAAGTTGTTTAGAGTACAAGATTTGTTTTAATTTCCCTTAAAGTTTGCTGTGAACAAGTGATTCGGCATGGTGGTTTATTGCTAAAAAATTACTAGCAAAACTAAACTTACCGGCAAATAAGCGGCATGCAAAACCCTACTAGGTTACTTTCCGTTGTTTATTCCAGAAGTGTTTGCAGTCATCAGTCTACAGTACTCTTTCTCTTGTATCCTATCATCCAGAAATTAATGCAATAAAGTAAACTGTTCCAAGATGTTAATCCTCGATAATCTCACAAGTTGATGTTATTATTGTAAATTGGCGATTGCCGTATGTATCGAAATAAATAAAGATGTCTGTACTGTTATGATGTCACCTTGGTTACATTGATGACTCAACCCTCTTACAGGAGAAGTCCAAGGCAAGCTACAAAAGAATCAGTTTATCTAGAGGAAGCAATATGTTTCAAAGAATATTTGGCATGCTTCTCATCAGAAATAAAGTAGTAAAAGCCCAATATTAAATTGTGTCTAAGAAAGCTGGGGAGGGTACTTTAGGACAATTTCAACAATTTTATATTCCACAGGTGTTAAAGTTGTTAATATCATGGCTTCTTATTAAATTACAATTCATAACGCAAACAAATCGTGACGTAATGTTCAATTTCCTTATACTGTACACAGTTATAACTTCTATTGGAGAGGGTAGTTTTTTCAATTTAACAATGCTAAGCTTAATTGTCAGTTTAGTACTTTCAGAATATACATTTTGAAGTTTTTTATCAAACTATCTTGGTCGACTAATGTGATTTGATCAATTTTTCAGGATTTAAAACTCCAAAGACCAGCCGAGGAACACCCCAGAAACAAGAAAACCTGAGAAGGAGGACGAAGGACCTACACCCAAGATGAAAAAAACAACCCAACAAAACAAACCAAAACAAAAACCGCCAATAAACCGCAAGACTTGTACAAAATGTGCCAAAACATTCAAAAGTAAAAAACAACTGAATCATCATCAAGTAACAGAATGCCTCAAAACATTACAAACAAATACAGACAATAGTTTGGATGGAGACGTAATATTTGTGTCTGCACTGAAGACAAGATTGAAAAATTTGTTGCCATCTGAAACCAAATACAAATGTGAAAAATGTGGTAAAGCATACAAGTTCAGTAATGTTTTGCAACAACATAGAATGATGGGGTGTGAAATAGGATCGCACCGTCTCTGCCCCTTTTGCCCAATACAAGATACACACCAGCTGTGTCTTGAGGATCATTTAAAAGCAGAGCATCCTAATGAGATTCAAAACCAGTAATTCAGTATGTTGATAGTTTTTGTTTTTCAAGATTGTTTAAAATTACAATCCTACTAAGGGCATCCATAGGATATACAGTAGACTCCCTCTTGTTCGGCCATCTTGGGTCCGGCGACTCAGCTGAACTCAAAAATGGCCTTTTTCCAAAAATACAAGAAAAAATGTTTTGGGGCCTTTAAGAGCTCCAAAAATTACAAATACAATTCAGCGAAACCTTAGCATTTGGGACCAATTTAAAAAAGAAACTTCTTTGAGTGAATATACAATATTGTTAAAAGTTGTAGCTGAAGCCTAGGTTTAGGTGTCAGGTGGTCGGCCAAACCAAGATAGGCCAAACGAGAGGAGCCTACTGTTTGGTAGAAAGGGGCTCAAATCCCAAAAAAACAATATTTTTGTAAACTAGACAGTAAACTAATTACATTCCTATAAATTTGTACATACAAATTGGTAAAGTTTTGACTTATTAACTATCTTATTTTTTGTGTAAAAGATACAAAATCATGCACTCTTGTTATTGTCCGCTTGTTCGTGTGTTGTTTTGTTTTATACTTTTTGTAAAGTCTATAAACTGACAGTGCCAATGGTGTTAAATAAATGTTCAAGTACTATATTAATGTATGAAACATAGAGCATTTATAACCTTAATGTTAAAAAAAACATACATCTAATTAATTACTTATTTTGTTCGAAAATATTATTGTGTATATTATTATGACTGTATGTTCAAATTATTGTAAAGATTTTAGGATTTATACATGTCAAAAGTATCTCATTTTTCCTATACAGGTTGTCCGTTAAGATGGTGCCAACTTGAGGAAAAAGTTCTGTGGCTCTAAATAAAAAGAAATTCACAAATAACTATTATTCCAAAAACAATTTGTTTAGGTCTTAGTGACTTTTCTATTTTTTCACAAATTTGTTTGTCTCCGATTCGTCTTAATTGTTTCTTCTTTTACTCTCTAGGATTTTTGTATTTATTTTAGCCAAGGTTTTTACAGTGAAAAATTTCTAATGTGGTCTAATTTCATACTGGCAAACGGGTGTCGTTTAACATATTTTATAAGCTTTCATTAAAATGGCAAAGTTTACTGAAGAGTGTGAAAAGTAATTATTTGTTTTCCTTAATTTAACTATCTGTACACCTGTACCAAAAACTTGAAAATCTGTTGAAGAATAACCTAAATACAGTGTAAAAGAAGGCCAAAACAGGGTTTTTTACTTACTTTTTGTAACGTTCCCTGCTGTAACTTAGATGTCATTCAACAGATTTAAAAAGGATCTACCAGGCTAAGCCGAAAGGTAAAAATCATTTAAAAGAATTGGTTAACACTTGAACGGTGATCAACATGTAAAAACATTAAAATTGCATTTTATTACACGCAAATTGCAACGTGCCCATAACACCTGTAGCAGTGACAGTGTTAAGTATAACCGGACATAAAATATAATTTGTGATAAAACAAAATGGCAGCTACTCGGTAAACAAAGTGAAAAAAGTTGTTTTTTTATATGGTCTTTGGTCCTTACAGTAGTTTCCCGAATTTTGGCGTTGAACTTATGGGACACCCTCTAAATTCGTTAAAATATACTTGATTTTTTTTCTACTTGTTATTTTATTGTTAGTATATTTTTCTGTGTGACAAAATATATTTAATGGCGATCATCCTAGTGTAACTTTTAAAAGATCTTAACAAAGGGTGCTTCTGAGTATCATTATCTATGTATTTGATCACAGAAATATGTCTACTTAGTCGTTTATAATTAATGTTTAATAAATGTTTCTAATAAATTTTTTTAATAAAATGTTTTATTTGCACTGTATAATGTACCATTTATTCCATTTTCCCATTTTGTACTTTAAAAGTTCCTAACTTTTACAGTTCACTTGTACAACATAAACCTTTGAGCCCAAAAGTTCCTTACGTTGCTATAAGTCTAATCTTGCTTTTATCAATAAAAACTTGAAATAATTTTAATTCCCAACACCAATTTGCTAATGTCAGGAGATATAACTTCTTCTGATTTTGCTTGAGTAGTTCTCTTCTTAAGACTCTAGATAAATTTACTTGGATGAACTGTGGAAAAGAAACGTTTTTTACGTAACTGACAACTTTGGTTGATTACTAACCATTGCAAAATATTAATCTAATGTGGTATGTAACTTGTAACTAACCAAATAGATTCCAAGAGTTTAACTATTGAATAAAAAGCCCTCTTGAAGCATAGGTCTACCGTAGATGGAAGTACGAGATTTGCTTCCCTAGTGGTACTGTTTAAAACTCAACTTACACACTCTTGTGGTTTGATTTAAAAAATTATTAACATTTTATGAATTTTTCAGGAGTAGACACAGCTGGTGCAAAAACTCGGACTCAGCCGAGATTGTCCAAAGAGAATTACCACAAACATCCAAAAACCTCGATCGTGATTAAAGATTCAAATATAAATGAAGCCGGAAAGAATTTGCTTGGGCCAAAGGAACCAACAAAACATCCTAAAAACGAAAGCCAACAAGTGTTTACGGTCTCACCAACAATTAAGAAGAAAACAAAAATATTACTCCCAAGAAGATCAAGTGTACCAACCCTTAAGAAGAAATACCCAAGAAAATCAATGCTTAAAAAGAAGAAGAGGTTAGCGCTTCTGAGAAGATCGAACGACATGATCCTGGAAGAATTCAAACTAGCACCTATAAGTTATATACCTTTGCCTGAAGAAAAGCCTGCTACGAACCATCCGACACCTGATACAGATAAGGCTGAAGTCTGCTCAGATAGAAAACCTGTCCTAGAAAGAATATTTGAAGGTGGGGAACTAAAATCTAAGGAGAAGTACTCAGAATTTATTCCCAACAAAACAAAACGAAAAGTAGTGAAAGAGGAGGGCAAAGAAATTCCAGAAAGTCTACATTTCCCTGTAGATAATAACCTTCTTCTATCTGAAGAGAACACATGTAGATCAGAAGACATAGTGCCAACTTCCAACATAAAAATTGAACCATCAGAAGGAGAAACTACTAGTCCGAGATATGAAGAACAAATGACACCTACGACAGTTTTGAATAGGATTCAAGCAGGAGCAAGTTTGATCAAACAAGCAGAAGAAAAGGGCCAGACAGTCAAAAACATTCTAGATTTTTCTATTCGGCGAAGGCGTGCAGAAGAAAACGAAGTTGGTGTTAATGGCATCATAGAAATAACAGAAAAAGTAATTAAAGTAGAGCCAATAAGTAGCTCATCGAAGCTTCAAAAGAGATGTCAGTCATCTTTCCAAAATAAAGTAACAGATGACTTACTTACTTCTAAGAAAAAATCAAACAATACAATAGCAAAAGCAATAGAAAATGGGTCAGTAAAAAATGCACAAATGCTTGAAGAAGAACAGCCTGCTAAAAGATGCTTAGCGGCCGAACCTGTTTCAGATAAAATGGTTGAGGGGAAGGGAAAAATCCCAAAAAGGAAAAATAAACCATCAAGGAGATCAAAACGAACAATTCCGGAAGAAGTTAATGATGACCCGGACAATATTTCATCTTTGTCTGGAAATAAATCGGGAGAAATCCATCCAAGATTTCAACAAAATCCAAACAACATAAAAGAAGAAGAGGCATCGTCCAAGAAGAAAATGAACCCTCCACATCCAGAGATATCGAATGAAAAACCTATTGTAGTGGTAGTTAGTTCATCCGAAGAAGAAGAAGAAAAAAAGGCTGCTGATGAAGATGAAGTGGCAGAAAACATAACCATCTCTAAAAAGGGAAAGTGTTCAAACAGAAAAGCACCTACTAAAACTATTTACAAATGTGACGACTGCGGTGAAGGGTACAAGAACAAAAACTTACTAAACCAACATAAAAAAATGGGATGTTGAAATGTGCGTAGTACCTCAGTTTGCTTGTCCCTTTTGTCCTATGAAGTATCGTAGTTCTGAAGAAATCAAAGAGCATATTCAAACGGTTCATCCTCTCGCCTCTCGTAAATGGTTTGCCCAACACCAAAGTCTTCTCGACTCTATGTGATTTTGTATAGTAAAAAATTATCAACCTTTGTTAAATTATCTGGCATGTAAATTTGTACCATTACTTGCCCTTGAATTGCAGCTTGCTTTATTTCTTACAACTTTCAAACAATGTTAATTCCTTTTGAAATTGAGAATACAGTATAGAGTTGTTCTGTTTAATTATTGTATATACACTAGAGTCCTGCTAATCCGAACCCTGCTTATCTGAAAATCCGCCTAATCCGAACACTGTTAGCGGGAACAAATTTATAACATTTTTGAGTTGTTAGAATAAATAAAACTAGTTTTCCAAGTTATGTCATATTGTATGTGTTTAACAATGAACCAGCACTGCCAAAGATGCACTATACACGCAGATATGCCCACAAACACTGTAACAGTTCTTACTGCCTCATCCATCTGTGTAATGCCCGTCATAACTGCGTACGTTACTTCCGCGCTGTTTATTATTGAAGTGTATTACAGGATTAATATATGCAATTTTTTACATTTAAATGTAGAATATTAGTCACTAAAAGTTGATATATATAAGGTCAATATATACAAAATGCACCAATATATACCAAAATTCTGCTTAATCCGAGTTTTCGCTAATCCGAACAGGGTCCGGTCCCAATTAGTTCAGATTCGCAAGACTCTAGTGTACTCTGCTTTGTATATAAATGTATTGAAACAGCTAGTTTAGTTATGTTAATATTTTGTAGCTTAGTTTAACCTTTACTTATATTTTCCATTAAATCATAATTATCAATAATACTTTAGTTTTATTATGTTGGGATTGAATTAAAAGTTCAGAAATTCATTGTCACAAAACATGATTGACAAACGTATTTCAAATTAGTTAACATAGATATCAAATGTAATAAAAACTACCTTTGAAAGCGTGCCTTTTACATAGAAGAAGAATATATTAATGTCGCCTATTTAATTTATTGTTATCTGTTGCTAGTGGCTTAATGTAAAAATTTTAGTCAAATTTTAATCAATGAAATTAGTAGATAGTTTAGTTTAAAATAGCATTTCCAGTGGATATTATTTTAATATGAACTGTGTTTTGTGTTGCTAAAACAATGTTTGTAAGGCCCAATAATAAACAAGTTAATATTTCATCTTGTTTGTGTGTTATTATTATGTATGTGAATTGCATGGGGTTAATGGGGTTAAATAAATGAATAAGTATTATACCAATGTATGAAACATAGAGTGTTTATTTTCATTAAACAATATGTATTATTTTATCCTCTTGTAGTTTTATTTTGTACAGTGAAATTTCCAACTTTTACAGTTTAGGAGAACAATGTAATTCCGTAAAAAAAACGTCTTTTTGTTTTGGTTCATACAAAAATTTGTTAACACTGGAATCATTCTTAACTCTTAAGCCTTCGCGGTCGAAATTAAGATCTAAGGTTTCTGGTTTACACCGCGTCACAGTTGAAATGTAAATACTGCTAAACGTTTGGACCTCGCTGTGGAGAGTAATCCTCAGGAGTCTCGCTGACTCTTTAAACATAAAAGTGCCACATGTCTCTAGAAACCTATTCTTGCTTTCTAAAAAAAAACTTGAAATAGTTTACTCTTAGTCGTCAGTAATTTTAATTCCCAGCTAAAACGTTACTGCCAGGTCTTTTTTCTTCACTAAATTCAAAGCATTAGAGCTAAATACGTTCCGTAATCGATTTCTAGAAGCGTAGGCTAACCGGAGGCGCAACACCGAATCTGCTTTGTGTCCCTCAAGGAAGTGGCTGGAACCAAGGGTTTTGCAAGTTTTTACGGTAACCTAGACACTAGGTTTGACGTGCTAACTGAAGAAAAGAGCTCTTCATTAATATGTCTTTACAATATGCGTGTTTCTTCTATTTTTCCTTACTTCAGTGTGTGACTATGCTACTTTTAGTTGTTGACTTCTTTTGGGGATTTCCAAACTTAAACTAAGTATTAGAATAAATTTAAGAATAAAATAAACCAATAATGAATTTTTAATTTATGAGGCCTTTTGATCAACAATGCTGTCATCTTTGGATAATCTCTGTTTTGATGTTGTCTGAAGATAATAGTAGGCCTATTGCTGATCAAAAGGCCTTTAATTACTAGAAGTGAAACCCAGTGTAGGACCAAAGTTCAATTATTAATTACCTTGTATTGGGCCTGTAGATCCTATCGTTGCTGTAAATGTGGATGCGCATTTCGCACCGCTTGTGGGGCATAGTCGGCACACTTATTGTCCTTAATCATATGGTACACTATTTACAAAGTTGCCTTTTTGCCTATTTACTCTTGCCTTTAAATAGTCTTGTAGTTTAATTACCAAAATTATTAATATTGTTAAACTTGTTTTAGGAGAAGTAATGGCTGGTTTGAAGACCCGGAAACAGTCAAAAGCTTCAAAACAGAATATCCGCAATGTTATGAAAGAAAAGTTACGACAAAGAGACGTCATAATGGAGCCAATAGGTGCTTCATTCTTGCCCCAACAAATATCTGCTGGAGCTATTTTAGTTGAGAATGGAATTGTCAGAGTGCCTGTAAAAAATGAGCCAATACGCGTAGGAGAAAATGTACCAACTTTAAAAAATAAAAGAAGATTAAGTGTATTAATGCTCGAGAAGAAAAAGAAGTTAGCGCAGAAGAGAAGATTAAACAGAGTTGTCCTGGGAGAATGCAAACTGGCATCTGTGAATATTTTACCTTTACCTGGAAAAAAGCCTGATACAATCCCTCCGACATCATCTGATCCAGAGAAGTGTGAATTCGCAGTTAGAGAACCTGATCTAGAACAAATTGATGGAGGTAGGGAAGCAACACCTAAGAAAAAAAACCCAGTACTATGTGAAAAAATCTCGGGACCAAAAATAGTGAAAGAGGAAAACGAAGAAATTCCAGAAAGCAGCTTGCATTTCCCTATAGATATCTTGCCGCTATCATCTGATCAAAATGCTCATAAATTAGAAGACGGAGTACCCACTTCCGACATGAAAAATAATCCATCCAGTTCAAAGGTATCAAATCAAGTATTACTAGAAAGTGAAATCAATGAAGAGCCCGTTGAAATCCATCCGGCTTTGGGCAATCAAGAAGAAACGCAAAAAGATAGGACAACCCCTAAGAAGAGAAAAGAACCGGTCCAGCAGAACCCTTCGCCAACAACTAGTTACATATGTGACGTTTGTGAAACTGACTTCAAGTATGAAACATGTTTGAGTCGGCATCAAAGATTTGGGTGTAAAGGACCATCTCAGTGTCCTTACTGTCTAACCAGATATCGAGGTCCTGAGATGCTTCGACATCATATCAGAAAAGCCCATCCTCAATTCTTCCAAGAATGGTTTACCATGTGTTACCAAGAGAAGTCTGAAAATAGGAAGTAATTTGATCTCAGTGTGTTTTTGAGTCCTAGAATATGAAGTAATTTTCTCTTAGCAGTATTCTTCGAGAGTGAGAATAAGAAGTAATTTTCTCTTAATGTGTTCATGAGTCTGATAGTAAGAAGTAATTTTCCCTTAGTGTATTTTTGAATTAGAAGTAATTTTCTCTTTGTGTCTTTTTGAGTCCAAGAATGAGAAGTAATTTTCCCTTAGTGTGTCCACGAATAAGAAGTAATTTTTATTTTATGCGTTCAATCGAATGTTTTTGGCCACAATTTAGTATTTTCTACTTTTTATATACGTAATTAACAAAACGTGTATGTCTTCTGTGTGCCTTAATATTCTTAATTACCAAATTTGAAGACAATATGAGTTTGAAAAAAAATCAATGTAAATTACTGGTCTTTATTTTTATTTATTTATTTATACAATAGCTACAGAAAATATCCATTACAGCTATTTTGAAAAATCATGATTAAGAATATAACTAAATTAATATTACAGTACTAGAACTAAAAAAAAAAGATATTATAACAGAATTAAGCAAAAATATAAATTACTGTGTGAGTCTTAAAGTTAACAAAGAAAACAAATAATATAATTTCTACCATAAAATAAAGAAATTATGAAAATTACAAAAAATATGAATGTTTAAGTTTTAGAAATGAAAAACACTCCTTAGTTGATTTAATAGTAAATTTAAGTTACAGTTAAATAAATCAATTTTATTCTTATACCTATTTAATAACCTAAAAGCTCTATACAAAGACAAATTATAATGTTGTACTGTGTTACATCGAGGAATAAAAAAACATAAAGATGGGCGTAAATTATTTCTAGGAACATAGAATTGAATATGACTTAGTAGGTAAGAACTATCAACCAAATTATGAAGAACTTTATATAAAAACAAAACAACCAATTTATTTCTTCTATCAGAGAGTGATTCAACATCAAACAAACTTCTTAGAATTACAGTAGACATATCTCGATTACAAGCAACATTAAATCTTTTAAAATATATATATCTTAAAAACTTATTTTGAATAATTTCTATTGAGGATATATTACAAATTGAAAAAGGGTCCCATATTAAGGAGCAATATTCTAATCTACTTCTGACAAATGAAAAAAACAACATTTTAATAGAATTGATTGAGGTGAAAAATTTTGTATTGCGTATAATGAATCCTAACATTCTATATGCCTGATTGATTATGAAATTTATATGAGCTTCAAACTTGAAAGAAGATTCAAAAATTACACCTAAATCCTTTATTTGAGTTGATTTTTGAAGATTAGATCCGTTAATTGAATAATCATACTGTATCAAATTCCTCTGTCTAGAATATGAAACAACAAAACACTTTTTAATATTTAGCTCTAATCTATTATTTTGACACCACATGTTTAGAATATTAAGAGAAGATTGTAAAGAGACTATATCATTATCATCTCGTATCATTCTGTACAACTTAAGATCGTTCATGATAATAGACATTTGGATTCTTTTATAATATCTGGGAGATCATTAATAAATATTAGAAACAGTAAGGGACCCAGATTGGAACCTTGAGGAACCCAGATGTACTAATAAAAGATTTAGATTTAGAGTTTGCCACAACAACAAATTGGGAACGATTTTTTAGGTAAGATTCCACGAAAATAACAAATGGTCTAGGTAAATCAAAAATAATAGTTTGTTCAGCAGTATAGTGTGGTCAACCTTGTCAAAAGCCTTTGAAAAATCAGTATAAATTACATCAACCCTTCCACCTATGTCTAATTCAGATGATATGTCAAAGGTAAATTCCATTAGGTTGGTAACTGTTGATTTGTGTGGGACAAAACCGTTTGTTGTAAAATTTTGATTTGACATTAGAATATATGTATTTGTAAAGAAGGGATTCAAACACCTTTGCAAAAGAATTTAATAAAGAAATGGGACGGTAATTTTCAATATGTTCAGGTTTACCAGACTTAAAAATCGGAACTATTCTAGCTTCTTTCCACTTTTGAGGAAAAACACAAGAAGACAATGAAAGGTTGAACAAAAAACATAAAGGTTCAGCTAAAACTTCAGAACAACCTTTTACTATATAACAAGGAATACTGTCAGGACCAGAGGATCTTTTACTCTTAAGATTCTTAATGGCGGTCACAACTTCCGGTATAGTAAAAAAGACTTTACAATTGTTTTTAGAGCTATTAGTAGGTAGATGAGAATTATTATCATTATTCCTGTTAATAAAAACTGATTTAAAAAATTCAGCAAAAGTATCTGGGACGTTGTCTTTAGGGACGACATTACCACTATATATCATATCCATTGAACTTGTATCATATACAGAAGATAATCGTTTGGACTTAACGTAATTCCAAAAATGCTTGGAATCAACATTTATGCAATTTTCAATATTTTTCAAATAATCCCTGTGTGCAATAGAAATTTTGAATTTAATACTTTTCTAAGTTCAATAAACAAATTATCGGTATCTAGAGAATTTCCTTTTTTTGGCAGATCTATTTTTAAGTTTAATTAAATTAATTATTTCCCTGGTGAACCAACAAGGATTTATTTTGAATACAATACTTTTTTGGTACACACTGATCGAAAATTTTAAATAACAAACTGTAAAATTCATCTAAAGCACTTTCAACATTTTCTATATTATAGATACTAGACCAATTGTTGTCTCTTAACTTAGTATACATATTTAAGAAATTTGCATTTTTGAAACAATAATATTTTCTTTCAATATTTATAGGATAGTTACTTTTTATTTCATTAAGCTTAAAATTTACATCTATGAATAAGGGAGGATGATAATCATCAACTGGTAACAGGGGACTTGAGCACTTGCTAACAGACAAAGACACAATATTGCTTATTACCAAATCAAGAGTAGAGTTATTAAAATTAATAATATTGTTATGAGAAGACAAATTATACAAGGATAAAAAAATAAACTCCTGACTATTGTAGGCCGACTTGGAATCAGCATCATATTACAACTAGAACCAGTAATTTCTGGTATATTAAAATCGCCCAATATTATTAACTTTTGAAAAAAGAGTTGGTCATAATTATCATAGGTTGCAAAATAGTCATTGTACAAGCCAAAAGAACTATTAGGTGGAAAATATACAACATTTATACAGACAGATAGGTTAGTGTGAGGATTGCGTACTTGTACCCAGATGGCCTCAAGGTCACTCAAGGTCGGCCGATTGAAGAACAATTAGTAACAGTCAAGTGTATTATTGTACTGATTCAATTTTATTACATTTGAAATGTAATGTGTGTTGTATTGTTTCTTAACATTCATTCTACTATTTTATATAAAGAAAGTCTAGATATTTTCTGACAAACTGTTAAACGGTGGTTTTTGCCTCCCAATCTTATGTTTTACTTGCAGTCATATTATCACAGTTTTTTCACTCACTTTTATATCAGCTGTAAAGTGAAATTTGTTTCTTTTATTTATTTTCTAGTCTGTTAATAATGTTACAATACTTATATTGTGATAAGAGGTGCAATTGTGTATATTGTGATTTGTTCATTAAACATACTTTAACATTGTCCTAATAGTTATCCCATTATAATATACATTACGTTATAGATTTAAATGTTAATTACATATTTGAGTTTTTATGAAAAATGTGGAGTCTTACTGTAACCTTTAATTTGAAAAAAAAATAATTTAAAACAGTTCAGAAATAAATTAAGAATCTATTTATCAAATCTCATTTTTTTGTGCTCATTTTTAGTTTTGTTTTCTTCATTATAAATTTTTTTAATCCAAGTTAATGTAATTCACCACTTTTGCATGTACATTTAAATTTATTAGGCGCCTGCCCTTAACCGCCATTATTAACTAAAAAAAATAACAAATTAATACTTTGTAATTGAACAATGTAACTAAGTTTAATATTTGCACGTTTTTTATGTTATGCTATTAATCTATTGAATGTGGTCCCCACCGACAAGTTATGCAATAACTTAGTGGGGCCAAGATGATATCAAACACTATAAAAATATAATAAATAAATATAAAATAGGCAAACTAAAAAAAATTAAATGCTAACATTATTATTCTCAAGTAAAACTGATGTAAACTATGGCAACATAGTTGTATTTAGATCATGCAGTGTATCAAAATAAATATACAGGGTGCTCCCCTCTTGTGGCACCTTGAAAGAAAGGTAATTTCAACACAAATTCAACAACCCAAAGAAAAATGTTCTATCTCAAATAGTTTTTTTGTTTTAATCATTTAAAGATTATCCCCTCCCAGTTTTTGGGTCGGAAGTGTGACGCAAAGTACGTCAAAATAAACATTAGGACCGCCTATAAAAACATTCCCTAAAAGGTTTTTCAAAAGTTAAGGTGGGGGTGGGGGGTATTTTAAGCTCACCTTGTTTATAATATTCTACTACGAGTTTCTTAACTTTTTTTAAAAGTGTTTAACCATTTTTATTAATGTAGTTGCATATTTTCAGGAGAGGAAACTACTAATCTGACACGGGAAGAACAAACGACACCTCTGACAGTTTTGAATGGGATTCAAGAAGGCCCAAGTTTAATCAAACCTCCAGAAGAAGGGGGCCAGACGATCAAAAACATCCTAGATGTTTCTTTTCAACTTTCAGAAGAAAACGAAGTAGGTGTCAAAGGCATCATAGAAATAACAGAAAATGAAATTAAAGAAGAGCCATCATGTAGCTCATCTCTGCCTAAAAAGGAACACCCATCAACTTCACAAAATAAAGTTACAGAAAATGAGGCACTTACTTCTAAGAAGAAATCAAACAAACAAAATTCTACAAGGCTCGTAGTGACAGACCGTGTTTTAGATAAAATAGAAGAAGCAAAGGTATCAACCCCCAAGAAGAAAAATAAACCATCCCAACCAAGGGGATCAAAACGAAAAATTCTGGAAGAAGTTAACGATGAACCAGAAAATAATTCATCTGTTTTTGAAAATAAATCTAGGGAAATCCATCCAAGATCTCATCAAGATCAGAATAACCTAACAGAAGAAGTGTCACCCTCTAAGAAGAAAAATAAACCTCCCTATAAAAAGAAAACGCAACTAAACAATCTGGAAGAAAAAGATGACGATTGGTCACTAAGTGTTTCAGCTTTGTCCGACGATTCATCGGGAGAAATCCATCCAAGATTTCAACAAGATCTGAATATCATAGCAGAAGAAGAGATTACACCCAAGAAGAACATGAACTTTCCCCGTCCAAAGAGATCAAACAAAAAACCGGTTCAGGCAGTTGATGAAGTAGCTAGCTCATCTGTGCCTGAAGAAGAAGGAGAGCCTTCTGATGGAGGTGAAGTAGTAAACATAACCATGTCTCAAAAAGGAAAATTTTCAAACAAAAAAGCACCTACTGAAACTATTTACACATGTGATGACTGCGGTGGAAGGTACAAGAACAAAAAATTACTTAACCAACATCAAAAGGCAAGATGCGAGGGAAAAGTACCTCAATTTGCTTGTCCCTTCTGCCCTTCCAAGTATTGTAGTCCTGAAGAAATCAAAGATCATATTCAAACTGTTCATCCTCGTGCGTTTCGTAAATGGTTCTCCCAACACCAAAGTCTTCTCGACCCTATGTGATTTTCTGTGGTAAAAACTATAGAAGTTCTCTAGAGTAAAAACCATAGAAGTTCTAGAGTAAAAACTATAGAAGTTTTTGAGTAAAAACTATAGAAGTTATAGAGTAAAAACTATAGAGCTTTTATTTTAATTTTGAAATTTAAAAATGTGTGAGTTTCTCCTTACATCACTTTGATCAGGGATGTGATTTGTCTAAAAAGCAGCTTGGTCACATTTTTACCATCAAGCATACAGACATTATTATTTTTTGGTATTAATTATGAATATTTACAAATTCGGTCAACATTGGCAACTGGTTTGCTGTTATATTACCTGGTATTTAAATATTTCTTTTACATTTCTCGTCTTTAAAAAGAAGTTTGCTTGGTTTCTTACTATTTAAGAAAAAAAATTCCTTTTGAGATTTTCATTAGCGAGAACTAAATTGATCAGCTAGTCCTTAAAAACCTTTTGAACTTTACCAAAGTTGCTTAAAATATTATGCTGGCAGAATGTTAAAAAAATTTATTTCCCATAAAGGATGGTTTTTTTCCATAAAACGTATGCTTGAAGTAAGCCTATGAACTTTAACTATCTCATTTCTATTATTGTAGGAATGGGATGGTAAAATTATAATTTTGTATTCTACTAAATATTTAGATATTATTGTGCCATGAAAATATTTACTTTATAATGTTAATATTTTAAGTGTTCATAAATGTTCTATTAGATGTTTATACTGGAGTATTGTATATATTCTGCTTTGTTTATTTTGTTCTGTATTCAAACACTTAGTTTTTTTTTATTTAGTCAACCTTAGTTTTATTGTAGTTTAGTTAAAGCTTAAGGGTATTCATTCCTCTAATTCAATAATTATGTTAATCATACTTTTAAGTTTTATTTACTGTGTAAGTTTTTCGTTTGTTTTATGTATGTTTGTTTAATAATCTATGTTTGTTTTGTGTTAATAATAATTATCTTAAGAAAGGCAAAACATCCAAATTTAGTTCCTCCAAGGCCTCTTGGCAACATGTTTTATTTCCTATTTTTGTTATTAATTGTTTTTCCTATAAGCATTTGATGTTTTTTCCTATATTTCTTATTAAATGTGGTGTTTCTACTATAAATGTATAATGTTTCAACATTTATAGTTATTACTATTTTGTGTTTGTAAGATGTTTAAATAAAATTATGATAAAATGTATCAAGTTTTAGTTACCACAACTTCTTCTAATTATTCAGATGAATTTTCAGTATCACAATTACATGCTCCTGTATATAAAAGTCTAAAAGATTCAATCTATGAATTAAAATATATTCCTATGTTATTTTAGTGAGTTGTTTCGTGGGTATGTTCAGTTATTCTCTTACGGTATTTCTCTCTTTTATATTTGTGTCTCATTTTCTCTGCGTGCTGTCTTAACAAAAGGTTTAATTCACATTTGGGCTGTACCTTTTGTAGACTACGCTGTCTCTATAATACTTGTAGAAATGTGTTTGATATACCAATGTTATGAGCAGAAAATATGTTTTGTTAAAATTTAATGCATTTCAGTCAGAATTTGCTCGGAAGCTTTTGTTACTTTGTACAATAATAAAATAATTGATTGCATTTAGAAAAGAAACATGTAAAAAAATACCCTGTTTTTGTTAGGCCTAATTCATTTAATAGTGGAATAAATTCCAAAACTAGTAATGTAAAAAGGTTTTCTTCCATAGGAAACTGTCTATACTAAATCAAAATCATAAATAATTAAATCAAAGCAATTATTTTGCTTATATGGTTCATGATTTATTCAGTTAAATAAAGATAATGTTATTAAATAATTTTTAATTTTGTTTAAGAGAAAAAAACTTAGTAGGTAGCTAGTTCTAACAGCTAACTCATACATCTTCTTTTTCAGGATTCGAGCTTCACATGGAAGACAGTCTTCACTTTGAAGAACATTTTGAAGAAGCAAACGGTTTTGAACGTAAATTCACGGACTTCTTCTCAGAGCTGGAGGATCCGAATTCTTCCGAAAATCCAGCAAAAGGAGTGACATTTTGTTTAGGGAAAGAAACTGAACAGTGTGATGAGGTTTCTATTTCCAAAGTGTTACCTGCAGAACACATTTTGCCTGGTCACAGTTTTGAAGGGAAAATTCCCCAAAAAGACATCGAAGAGTCAAAACCTGTTAAATATGTTAAGAAAGTTAAAGCCTCTAAAAAGAATAGAAATGTTTGGATTGGTGCAAGAAGAAAGAGAAAGAGAAAAGTGCAATCACCACAGGATGCGATAAAAACCGAAAAGACCGTTAAACCTGAAGATTTAGTTTTAACTACAAACAAATCTAACGTCAAAAGTGTTCAAATGTCTCTATTGGACAGTTTTCCATCACAAAATATATATTTCAGGCCGATGAACCTGATAAAAGATCATACTTACTTCAAAAAGAACAACATGGGCCTAAATACCTTAACAGGAACTATTAAACGACAAAAAGGTACACCTTTCGGGTCAAGAAGGAAAAGTCATCCTGGAAAGGCATCCCATGAAGAAAAAAAAGACATGAACAATCAGTCAAAAAGGAGACTAAGGCCAAGATGTTCAGAAGAGTCATTACAAAGTCTTAAGTCTACAGATGTCCTAGATAATGAATTAGCAGCTAAGTTAGATAATGGCCAAAATTTGGTTGACTGTCAGGAAAATGTTCAGTTAAAAGAAAGTACTTCTGAAGTATTGGCAATGCGGAAAGATTTGTTTCTTGAAAGTTGTAGTAACGAAATGGCTTCTCACAGTAAGGGCCTAAATAATGAATCTTTGGCCCACTTAAATGACAGTTCAAAGAACCAAGACTCTCAGGAAATGATCAACCCTGATATAAATAGCGCTAAACCACTGTTAATGCGAAAAGACTTGTTCCTTGAAAGGGACAAAAGTCACAGTGATACAGAATTTTACCAGAAGTTAAAAGATAAACATCCGTTTTCAAAAACTAATGCCGCTCACACCAGTTCTTGGAACAAATCCAAACAGATTCAGTCGAGAAAAAAGAAAACCCTGAGTACAGTTGCGAAAAGGAAAAGTCCTGGCACCCCAATAAAAGTACGTTACGAAGCCACAAGTAGTCAAAGCACCACTCAATCCATAAAAAACGAACAAACAGACGATGATGACTTAAAGATAATCATTTCAAAAGTAGTATCCTTCAATCCTGATCCGAAGTTTGCGTCGGCATTCGTTAAAAGTGAGTTCAAACAAGAACCTTCGTGCTCTACAAATGTTGATCCAGATGGGGAATACATGAGATGGACAATCCCTCCAGAGTGGACACAAGGGCTTATAGACGTCAAGAGTGAAGAGGTTGCCACATCCAATGAGGTGAACCCACAAACAAATGTACAAAGAATGTTAAAATGCAAAACGCCAAAGCATAACTCAAAAGGAGTATTCAAGTGTGAAGACTGTGGAAAATCTTACGCGTACAAGCGAGGAATGCGTCAGCATCGTAGGCTTGAATGTATGAAAGAGCCTCAATTCCCGTGCCCGTACTGCCCGACGAAATATCGGTACCCTCAAATCCTTCGAGACCACGTGAAGCATTGTCATAACAAAGCGTTTGATTACTGGTATTCCATGCATTACCAACACATGATCAGAAGGAAGGGCATTGACTATTAAGTAGAATTTGGATCTTTTCAACTTTGGTTGGATTTCGCAGATTTTTCATCTGCATATTTGTGAAAATTGCTCTGATTTGAATTGTGTCAAAGTTGGTTAACATTGATTGTGCAAATGTTGATGTATTGTACTTATCGTATGTTTTGAGGTGCTACACGTTGCTTTTTCAGTATCCTGTGAATTAATAATGCAGTTATAAAATGTTGTTTTTCAATGTTCTAATTAAACTAAAAAGCGCATGTGTATTTTCTCTATGGCTGTGGAAATAGTTGACGATGTTCCATCTTATAGAGAAATTTCTTTTAAAGTTCTTAGTTGACAATTACAGTACTATTGTGAAATTGGGTTGTATGGTTAGTTTTAGGAAAACACTGTTTTAATTGCATTTTTGTCTTCTTGCAAAAAAAATAGCTGGAAAACTAAAACTACAAGTATTTTTCAAATTTAAAAACTCAAATCATTATTATAAAAAGTATGATATTTCTAAATGATGTTCATTTATACCAGGGCTGTACAGAAATTAACTTCCGTTGTAATATAGCTAATGACGAATAATACCATATATGCGTCGTTAGATAGCCTGACTTATTGTGAATCCGACGGTAATTATTTTACCGTCTCATTATTTATGTGTCTCAGTGTCGTAAGTGCTCCAATCGTCATCGTGAACATGCTAAATTACAGGGGAAAGAATACCTTAAATTACTATAATATAACGTGTTCAAAAATAGTGTGTGCTTTAGGATTTCTGAACAGCCCTTGTAACTCCGTGTTCTAGTTTTTCCCTGCAAGGGCTTTCAACGAACAAAACTAAAGTAATTAACTGTGTTATAAAAAATATATAATAATTTTATTTTCTACTACCTATGTTTAACTACCCTTTTTGTTTAATTTTCCTTAATGTTCTTCCACAAAAAATTATTTTTTAGACGTAGCCTTTTTGAATAGTTTGTAAAAAGCTTTCAATGTAGATTACTTTGTATAATGTACATTTAAAGTGTAATTTAAATAGTGTTATCTTGTAAATACCTTTTAGTAAGCACCGTACATAGTTAATATAATCTCAGCACTTATAAAATAATTCATTATGCTTAAAAAAGTTTCTTAAATACTCAATTTTTTGTTTTAGTATGGGAACCTATTTTTAGCAGTTGTAGGAAAACGTAACTAGATTTGTGTTTTTAAAATTATGTTCAAATACCATGTTTTCGTTTTGACCAAAAGGCTACTTATGTACTAAGCTGGTAAGCACTTTGTGCGATATTTATTCATTATATATAGTATTGATTAGTAAAGTTCTTATTTTCAGTCTAGAAATATCGTGTACTCATAATTCATCTTTTTTTAATTTTGATAAACAAGCTAAGTTTCTTTGTTTGAAGTTTGTTGTTGACGATGGGAGGATTTTAGGAGTTGAACTATTATTGCGGACATTTTCCATCGTTAGTGAAGAAAAAAAGATCTCTTTTTTTGTTCACTAACGATGGAAAATGTCCGCAATTATAGTTCAACTTCGGAAGCTAAGTTTGAATTCAATGTTAGGAAAGATTCCTAAACTTGTTAGCAATATAACTGACAACGTTAGTTTAACTTAACCTAAGTTTCAGTTGTGGTTATGATTTTAATTGTTCAGTAAAAAAATATTTAGGTAAAATATAGACAATCTGTATGGTTTTTCGGTAAACATATCTGGCTTTCATTTGAATTCCTTGTATCCAAATATAATCAGAACGCTAAATAATCTAATGACCAAGACATTGTTGTGTCAGGACTCAGGATATAAGAACCTAGAAATCTGTATTGTGGGAAAAAGTACTTTGGTATACCTCGATAACAGTATTAAAACGAGTTTTTAAATTTGTATCCGTCCACATTCTTATGAAACATCCTGCATAAACAGTTGTAACATGTTTCCAAAGATTTGTTTTTGCAGAGCGATGGTTCTCAGCCGCTCTCTTGTCCCTGTTTGTTGGTTGCTCCATTGAATATGTAGTGTTAAGAAGGACAACTCATGTGACACGATGGTTCCTAGAAACAGCTTATTTCTGCTTGGGCACCATAGGGGCTGGCGTTACCAGTTTGATCAAGAGAAATTCATTTGAGCCAATAAGGTGGGTCTGTCTTGCGTCTAGCAGTTTTTTTTTCATTTTTTTTTATACAAGGGGAAAGTGTGTTTAAGCACACTTCACGGTAAGTTCAAGTGTTTTAAAGAGTATTTTATTTTCATGTCTCCAATTAAAAACAGCCTTTCAATATAGTGGTTTACGGAATGTTTCAAAAGTTGTAAAATTTTTTCATAAACTGCAGTATTTTTTTTTGTTAGATCAGAGCACTATTTTGATCATTAGCTTTTCTTTACGCTTAGACTTGCTTCAACCTTTCAAAATATGTTTTTTAATTAGTTCCGTCTACTCCTCTTCTTTTAGCAACTTCTTCTGTCCAACTTTCCAATGAAACATTCGAAATTTTTCGATCATAAATGTCTGTTTTTGCTTTACTTGCTGCCTTTAAATTTTCTTTACCTGCTTTGATGCACTTAATTGTTTCTACTTTCGCCTCATTTAGAGATTCATAAAATTCTAAATTATTCTTCTAAAGTATTCTTTTATTCAACAGTCGAATTTAAATCCTCATTTCTTAATATATATCAGAAATATATACAGTATGTAGAAAACTTAATTATTTCTCATTACTTTGGAATTTTTATGTTTTTAGTTCAGTGTTGATTGAGCCTAATATTCCTAACAAATTTCTTTTGTCTCTTTTTATTCCACCTAAAGGTGTCCATGTTTCATCCAAAACAAAATAAGTTGTAATACTTCTGATAAACTTAATGTGTTCAAACTTATAGTTGTTTTTATTTATTTCCAGGTTATGGAGCACATACCAACCACAAGGATCAGAACTTTAATCTCCCGAAATTCCTCTCTCTCTCATCACAATTTTTAGAAAATTTAAATACAAGTTCTAACAACTGTATAACTAACACATGCTCAAATGTCCCTCATTCTAAAGTTAGCTGTAGAAAAAGCCGCAATAACTTAAAAAAATCAAAATATTTTGATCCAAACTTAATGAGTCACTGTCTAGAACACAACTATGCAAACACCAAACACTTTATTAATAGGCAAACTTAACTTGAAAAATAAGAAAATCGCTGTGAAAAACAAAACTGAAGCTGTTTTGTAAGACGTTTGTAGATTTGACTTGTGTTCCATTTTTAAGATGTGATCTTAATAGTAGTCCTTTCAATATATTTTCCGAATTTAGTCTTCAATGAAAAAAATGAATTTAATAACTGAGAAAAACCTTTAGATTTTAAAACAATATCAGAAGAACGTGTTTTGTTACTGTACAATTTTAAAACTTTGTATTTTTTGTACATAAACAGTGGAATAAGTTTGTTGTTACTTAAGAAAATTTTATAAGAGGTTTCTTCTACATACTATTGTGATGTAAATGCACTTTTTCAAAGACCTACATATTTGATTTATAAGTGAAATTTTGTAGTTGTGAGATTTAAGTTACCAGTCTTAATTTAGTAAGTTATTATAATTTTCATTTGACTATAGCTGGATATTTTCATTTGGATAACGCTGTCCAAATAAGGGGGATTTAGTTTAAAACCAACTAAGCATATTATTGACCCCTAGGCTGACCTGGAATAAGGAAAGGAATCAATATTTAGCCTGCGTTTTGTTGTATTCTAATTAGTTTTGAAACCTTCAACTTTCCAGAGCCTTTGATTTACAAGTTTTGTAATAAAAAAGCTTTAATTTGTCAGCCTAAAATAATTTTTTTTGACGATGTATGATCCTTTGTTTCAGAATATGGTTTGATTTTTCTCTTTCTTTCAAATACATTTTGTTAAGTACTTTCTTTTGTGTTGTTTTTCCCTACTCCCTAGATAAATTTAAAATTGCTAGTGTAAATGGATTATTTTAAACCATTTCCTTAAACAAATTATTGCCATTAAATTAATCTTATTTACTTGTGACACCCCAAAATTCCAAAATTATTATTGGTATTTAATGTTTGTCTTTACATTTTTTAAGTTTATGATGAAATAAATTACATGATCTCGTTCTAACAGTTGTACGTCTGATGCAGGTGGAGACTCAGAGTTACCCAACGATCCCACAAAGCCAACTGTTAGAGTTGAGCAAACGGAACATCCACCCGACTTTTTCCAGTCTCTGGGTTTATCAAGGAACCTTGAAGAGCAGAATCTGAATACTGAAAACAAAAAACAAGCCGTGTTGTGCTCAGTAGTTTCTCCAGAAAGCATCCAAACGAATCGGTACCGATAGACAACAACAATCGACGAGTAAAACGCTCAAAGATGAGGCTCTGGGTGAAAAAAGCGCAGAAAAAGAAAAACTTGGCAACCTCGAAAAACAAATACTCGGTCAGTTCCAGGGGGCGTCAGCGAAAACTACAATCATGGGTGGGAGACTCGTTCAACATCCTAAAGGAAGAACCAGAATCGTCCGATTCTGCAGACGATACGTCACCGGGCAAATCACCAAAAGCGAAAACCGACAAGAAAGATACTGATTTCTCTCCGGTAAAGTTTAAACGTGAAAACAAAGTCGGGAAGAAGGTGAGGATACACAGTGACCATTTTCAAAACGCCCATCAGCCGGGGAAATTTAAATGTGAGAAATGCTCGGCTGAGTATTCTTACGAGAGAGGTTTGAGGCAACACATGAGAACCGTCTGCAGCGGAGAAGAGCCTAAGTTTCAGTGCTTCGCTTGTGACTACAAGTGCTGGTTCATTCAATACTTGAGGACCCACATCGCGACGAAACATCCGAGACTGTCATTTCCTTTGAACAAAACAATATAAGTGCTGGTTCATTCAGTACTTGAGGACCCACATCGCGTCGAAACATCCGAGACTGTCATTTCCTTTGAACAAAACAATATAAGTGCTGGTTCATTCAGTACTTGAGGACCCACATCGCGTGAAACATCCGAAGTCTGTCATTTCCTTTGAACAAAACAATATAAGTGCTGGTTCATTCAATACTTGAGGACCCACATCGCGTCGAAACATCCGAGTCTGTCATTTCCTTTGAACAAAACAATATAAGTGCTGGTTCATTCAATAATTGAGCCTTGAGGACCCACATCACGTCGGATATTTAACCAATAGCAAGCATATTTTTTTTAAACAATTATGAAGCCATAGAAATCAGAAATAAAATATTTTCAGGAATGTACCCAGGACTTTTTTGGGTGCAATGATGCAGGCGGATTTTGCAAATATTCCTGGAAAGTTCGGAGGTATATCCCCAAAGGGTTTGATGTTCTGTCCTAAAGCTTTTGAAATTTGAAGGGGTAAAATGTGAATTTTAAAGAATTTTTCATGAGTGAAGATTAGCCTGTACTTTCAACCTGTATATTTTTATACTACCCCATAATCTTAAGTTATACATCAAACTGATAATTATGATTTTGTTTGATGGTAATGTTAATAATCAGTTTTCTTAATGCTATAATTTTCAATATTGTTCGTTACCATAATACTCTTGTAATCCTTCTGTGCAAAGACTTCATTTTCTATTTTCTTTCAGTTATTAAATGAGTTCGGTAAGAATGTGTGTACGTAATTTGAATCGTTAATAATAAAATGCTCATGAACTAATTGAGTGGGGTTCTTTCATATTTTCCTTTATACTCTACATAATGAAGACCTATAAAAATGAAATGTCTTGTCATCTAAGTCATTTTCCAGTGTATGGCAAAATAATCAACCAAACATAATAAAAATAAAAGGTTGCCAAGTACAAGTAAAACGCAAAGAAAACTTTTTTAGTTGGTAAACTCTTTAAAACAATTAACTTAGATTAGTTATCAAATATACAATTCATTTCAAATCTTACTTAAAAGGTAGGTATTTTACATAGAAGTCAAATACAACAAGAAAATGAAATCAATATATTTGAAAATCCTCAGGCCTTTTCCTTTGTTATTATTTTAACTTGTATTTATTGTAATAGTACACTGTTGTTCATTTGGTTTCTATAAAACAAACTTTGAAGAGACAAGATGAAACAAATATAACATTAGTATCTTTTAAACAGTTTTAATTTACACTGGACCGGTTTCAAGATTCATCTCATCTTTAGCCGTGTAAACAATCTTGAAACCGGTCCTGTAAATAAAAATTTTTAAAAGGATAGGTATTATATTTGTTACATCTTATCACCATAGCATTCACTTCAAGTGGATTTTATCTTGCCAGTTTGAAGAGACAAGTTTTTAGATTTACTATATGTTAACTGTATCTAATTGTAGGTTCTAGTTCATAATGTGAAAAACCATAATTAACATTGTTTTAACTATTAAACTAAAACTCAACGTTTAGTTCATAACATTTTGTTAAATAATTTTTTTTATTAATGTTAAGGACATTTGCTAATACAATCTTTTTCTTTTCAGGAAAGGCAGTTTCATCTAGAGAGAAAGGCTTGAGGCGTCAACAACCCAAAAGTCCTGTCGGAAGTGGGAACAGTTCACCTTCATGCTTTGAAGGATTCTGTGACGAAGAATGTGACAAAAAGTACTTTGTACCAGTGCTAGATTCGGAATTCGTCCTCGGAGATATCTTCTCTTCCTGCGAGATACTGCGACCGAGGCAACCCCGCACCAGTAAGAGCAAGGCAGCTCTGGCTTGGCAATCAATCAAAATCAAGGAAGAACCGGAAGATGATGATGTGAAAAAGGTTGCGAAATCTCCAGAAAAACCCAAACCGAAAGAGAACAAACCGATCGAAACTCAGAAAAAGACATCAACAAAGAAACCACCAGAGGTAACACCAAAACCTAAAGAAACCCCAGAGAACACTCAGAAACAAGCGAAAATCCCAAATCAAAAACTAACAAACGGCCACACACCCAAGAAAAGAACCCCGAAAATCACCGCCAAAAGCTCACTACTAAAGAAAGTTTTAAAACCGGAAAAACTTACAGGAGAAACCGCCAGGAGACTTCACCATCAATCCCATCAGTACCTTCCGCTGTCACAAAGCTAAAGATGATGCGCAGAAAAAAATCCGCCCAGAAAGGCTTTAGATGCGAAGTCTGCGGTAGGCTCTACAAGTACATCAGAGGGTTGAGACAGCACAAGAAACTCGAGTGCAACGTAGAACCGCAGTTTCCGTGTCCGTATTGTCCATCTCGGTTCCGCTACCGACATAATATCCGTGAACATGTGAGGAACTATCATGAGCTGGCGTTCCCAAAGTGGTTTGCAGAGCATTACATCAAGCCTACTCTGGAGAAAGAGAAAGAGAGGCTACGAAGGATGAATTTTGAACACGAGTAGTGTCTTCAGGCTGAAATTGCATAAATGTTGGATTTGGATGTTCACAAATATGTGTTGATGTAAGCTTATGGCATTTACGATAGTTTGTTTTAAGAAGTAGTTAAGCTTTTAACTTTTTTTGCTGAGTGGTTATGGTTCTTATTTTGATGAACACTAAGGTTTGTAGTGTATAGGCTATAGATTTCAAAGTACCAGACAATTTGTTGTTTTAGTTAAAGTAAAGTAATTTTCAGGATTATTCGCTTTTTTACTTCTTGCAATTTTAAGTGTCATTTCTACTGACTTTTTCACTTATTATGATTTGTACCTTAGTTTCCTTGTCCGCAGTAAAAATATATTTTAATGCACTTTTTATGATGCGGTTTCAAACGCCACATACCATGCTATAAAAAGTGCACATAAATGTTAAGAAAATCCCAAAATACAAAATGTGCATGAAGAATACTGTTGATTTAAAGATACAGGTAGATAACATTTTGTTTTTAAAGTTAAACTGTATATAAAATTTATGTTCATGTTAATTACTAATAAAACAAGTGCTTCACCCATTTGTTTATATTTGTTTAGATTCTTGGTAGAGTAAGGTGACAGTTTTAAGGCTAAATAAGTTTCATTTGTGACTGTAAAATTACTATAGAGTATTAAATCAACTTAAATAGTTTGCAAAGATTACACTTTCAAGTAGATCTGATAAATTTAGGTAAAATTCTGGTGACTCAACGGTTAAAGATACTGTACTGAAATTGTATATGGTAGCAGTACTCTTGTAATATGTTCTGCTTTTACATGGACTAAAATTGCAGTGGCTCTAGCTTATAAGATCTAAAAGTGTACTTCTCAAAATTATTACATGTTTGGTACAATTAATGTGTTATCAAATATTTTTGTTATCACAGCCTATTTATTTTTTGCCATCTTAAAGGTCTTTCCTTACTGCATCCAAGGTAGTTCTACATTTTCAATTCTACTATGTCTTTTGTTCAAACTTACTCGCACAATAACTTTAATATTTTGTGCCTCTTATAATTCTACAAAAGAAATCTTATTTTTAAGTGTATATGTACTAAAGAACCTTAGTTATATTGTGCTACCAAAAGTCAACTTGGTGTATTTTTTTTCAAAGTTGAAATTATTAAGATGTGTTTTAATATTTCCGTGTTGCAATAATTTTAAGAGTTCACATTTTTAGTTTAGTTACGTAGGTTTATTATTGTCATCACGTTGTATACACTATGTGACAAAATTGTATTCATTAAATAGATTTGGGCAATCTATTTCGTGTATGTAACTGTTCATATTTTTATTGAGTTAGATTTAAGCAAATAAATATTTTTTCTGTGGCTTTCATTGGTTGTTTTACCTTTTAGAATTACAATACAGTTTACTGAGGTAGTTCATAAAACATTATTAACTTATGGAAAACTCCAAAATATATTAAAGTTTTGATTTCCAAGATTGATTAGTCAAGGTCCAAAAAAAGAGAAACCAGTGAAATCTATAACATCCTTCACCACATATTTGCCTTAAATACTCTCATGAGAGTAGTCAGCATCTCAAATAATGATTTATAAATCAAATAGATTTTTGACGCTATGCATAAACAACTAATTCATAGTTCTAAAACTTACATAAATATTTGGTTTATTGTATGCTTTAAAAAGCTCTTTATGCTAATAATTTTCTATTCAGTTTTACCCCCAAAAAACCAAAAGTTTTTTAAGATTTTGCATTTGCTTCAATTTTAAAATGGTCTAAATGTAGACAAAAGTGTGTACAATTTTGTTCAGATTATTATTAATATAATTTCTTACTTTAGTACACATAAACTATTTGAAAAGTCATAAATGAAATTTCCTGTAATGAAATTTTGTCCCTTGTAATTATTATTTGGTTGGAAAATAATTTTTCATAAGACAGTTCAACAATATTTTTTTAGCTCTAGAAAGCACAAGTGAAATTCCAGTTAAAAGATTTATGTTTTGTGAATGGCTTTAGTTTAAACAAGAAGAGATAGTTTGGAATATAAAAAGAAAAGAAATATCTTTAAATATTTTGAATGCAGTACTATAAATTATTTGTAAGAGTATTTTTTTATGTGTTGGTTTGAAAACGGTGACGCCGAAATATTACCCAAATTACAACATTTGCTACTCTGAGTTATTCATATACAAAAGTTAAAAAAAAACAATAAATCATATTCAAGCTATACAGGTGTAATACTCCAGATAATGCAGTAATGGGGTCAAACCAAGGTTAGTATTGTTCAGAATGTTTTAAAAATATGATAGATAAATAAATAGTATTTACAACTCAGATCAAAATATAATTTACGTTACAAATGCGTTTTGATTGAGTACAAATCTTTTTAAAATATACCTGTTCAGCCTGTAGTAGAAAGTTTTCCTTGCTAAAAAAATAAATGAACACACAAACAAAAATGTTTTGGCACAATTAGCAAGAGAAAAAATCCTCTTGAAAATAACTAGATTCATATTTGAATTGTATTACAATAAAATAACTTGGTTGATATTTTTATATTTTTGTTTACCAATAAAGTAACGAGCCCACAGTATACAGTGTAAAATAAAAACTAGGGAGGTCTATACAATATTTTGTATTTTATGATTTCAAGAACTCAAATAGTAAAAAGTCCAAAAAACTAAATAAACGAATTTATAGTCATTATGCTACCACCAAATCACTGGCGCTCTTCAAGTAAAAAATACTGTATACAGAGTATCTCAAAAATGTGTAGTGCGCTATGCAGAATTTTATTCTACATATAAAAGTAAGTCGAAAATGTCTCTTAACATTTTTTATTTTTGCTTAATTTTGCCGTAATGAGCCATTTTTGAAAATAATTTATAACTTTATTAAGATAGTTTTGTGAAACTTAATATAAACCTTAACTGTTTTCCCAATAACATTCTCCAAAAGTATTTTTATCTAGCTTATCAAATTTCAAAATGGCGGCAATTTAAAAAATTTCAAATTCCAATTTGATTCCATTTTGATGTTGTTTGTTTGGACTTTGAAATGTTTATTTAAATGACAGCCGTTTTAAAACTTAATAAGTTAGATAAAAAATGGCGGCAATTTAAAAAATTTCAATTTGATTCCATTTTGTTGTTGTTTGTTTGGACTTTGAAATGTTTATTTAAATGACCGCCGTTTTAAAATTTAATAAGTTAGATAAACAATATTTTTTGAAAAATGTTATAAGGAAAACAATTAAAGTTTATACCAAGTTTCACAAAAATATCTCAAAGGGTTTTTGAATTATTAATTATTTTCAAAAATTTACAAAACGCCGGATTACATCTGAACTAAGCCGAAATAAAAAATATTGACATTTTCAACTTACTTTTGTAAGTAGAATCCGGTTCTGCATAATACACTACACATTTTTGTGACGCCCTGTATATTTATGATTCAAAATTACTGTAGATACAAGATACAATCCATAGTTACTATGAGTCGCCAGTCGATAATAAAGATACTGGGTGTCCGAATCAAGTACATGCAGGTAACGTAGATTTCCGTACAGTAGTTCCTAAGATCGCCGACAGAATGAGCGCGCTGTACCTCTACACTCTACAGTGGGAAGCAGAGCAGCAGACAGATGATTCAACACGGACGTATGCTTTAATTCGCATAACTTACACTAGCTGAGAGTACCCGCGCTTCGCCTCGAGACTTTATTAACATAACTGTGTGTATATTTTAAAAAATTGCACATTCAAAATAAAAAATAAATAGTTTTCTTTAGTTATGTCCTTAGAAAACCATTTAGTTTGACTGTTAGTTCACGATCTTCTCCTTATAAGTATTGCCATTTATTTTGTGAATGTTGTATGGATATGAAATATAGCTAAAGGAACACTGCTTGATAGGCTTAATCTTTAAACGAAGTTTCAACGCCATAGCTTAAGGGGATTTCGAGCTATAAGCGGTCTAAGATGCCTTAAAAACCTGCAGACAGACAGGGAGGATTTTTTGTGACGCCAGTTTCTGTCTATGCAAAGTATATAAACACCAAATAACCAAAACTAATGGATTCTTTCCAATGTACAGACAAAAGTCTTATTTTATCTATATAAATCAAATTTATATTATATAAGTGTTAGCTACCTTGTGAGAGTCATAGTTATTCCCGCCGTGCCACTTGTTTTTAGAACTCGCTTTGGTTATTTGCAATTTATTTTGGGGATTTTATATGGACGAAAATGTAGTTCAAGAAGACACACTGAGTGATAAGCTTAACCCTCAAACAAAGTTTCATTGCCATAGTTTCAGCCGATTTTGACTTAAAAGCGGTCCAAAATATCTAAAAAATTTCACTTTGGTCCCTTGCTATTTATTTTGTGGATGTTGTATGGATATAAAATATAGCTAAAGGCACACTGCGTGATGGGCTTAATTAACCCTTAAACAACAAAGTTTCACCGCAAAAGCTTCAGCCAATTTTGAGTTATAAGCGGTCTAAGATGCCTTAACAACGTGCTCAATGCCCCCTTTGGTCCCTCGCCATTTATTTTTTGAATTATGTATAGGTTTAAAAAACAGTTAAAGACACACTGCGTAATGAGCTAAACCCTTAAAGGAAGTTTCACCACCCTAGCTTCAGTCGATTCTGAGTTATAAGCGGTCCAAGACTCCTTAAAAACTGTACAGACAGACAGGAATTTGTTTGACGCCAGTTTCGGTCTATCCGAACAAAGTATATAAACACCAAATAACCAAAACTAATGGATTCTTTCCAATGTACAGACAAAAATCTCATTTTATTTATATAGATTGTATTGTAGATGCATATAATTCATGTTATTAGAGCAAAACTAAATATATAAGCAGTGTCAATTTTGAACCTTAATGTTCTAAAAATACTGTTTAAAAAATGTACAATTTGTCAGCGGATGTACAATTTCCTTTTGAATCTTCAAACCGGCCGTTACCGTACCTTGTCCAGTTCGGACGTTAATCGAGAGTAACCGTAACTATTTTTGGTGAAGATTTATTTCCCCGAGCGTCAGATGTTTAACAATTTTTCTTGAACGGGACAAGATACGGTAACGGGAGTTGAAGATTCGTGTTCAGCGCGATGAGACGGTTACAAAAATGTACAATTTGTCGTGTGTTGAAAAAAAGGGTTTCACTAAAAATCGAAGGTTAAGTCATGCTAGCTAAGAGGCTCCAGGACATGATTTTTTTGTGCTGCAGGGACCGGGGCCCCTCACCCGGAAATTACAAATGAAATGCTGAGTTTTGAATCTCTCTGATTCAATTTTCAAACCACTTGAAATGTAATACACCTCTGAGGCTAACAGATTTATAAATTTTAGATTTTTAATAAGACTTATTTAAGGTTCACTTTGAAAATTGAGTTTTATAATTTAGCAGATAGTGCCAAATAAAATTCTAATTATTAAAGGTTGTTTTGTTTTTTGTTATTCTGGTTTTGCAACCGAAATGTATATTTAATATTACCGAATAATAATATAGCCTACAGACCAAACTCAACAAAGAAAGAGTCACGAAAAGAAAAAAAATAGAGTTAAGGGAATTCATGACCCTCTTAAACCAATTATTGGTAGATCTCGAAATTTCAAATTTCAGAAAAGAGTGCTACATATGTTGAAATATTATTACAGGCGTTTTCCATCGTTTTTGAGTGAACAAAATGTAGCTTCCACGACGTTTCTTGATCTGGAATCTCACCCCATCTCCAGGTGAAAAGTAACCTAAAACATAACACAAAACATTAAGAAATGAGAAAGCCTACAAGCTAAGTTATTAAATTATATAACAGCTAGCCTAGAAAACAATACAACATGTACAAAAACTTAACTAACTTTTAAAAAAATAGAGAAATCAAGCACGTCAATGGCATATAACAGCTGCAGCCTTGAAGCAGCGGACGACCAATCACAGCCGTCAGTCAGACTGGCCAACTGCAACAGAGAAAACAAAACCTGTTTACTCGTACGATGCAAAGTCAATGGAAGGGAAGTTCTTTATCAACTCCCACCATCGTTTAGACATATCAGACCATCACCTGCGTGGTTCGGAAGTCACGGTAAGCCGTTGGTCCTTGTATTTCCATTGGTCATTGGGCTATTAATTAATGACTCATTCTAAGGAAGAGTCGGCCATAGTTTGTAACAAGACTACACCTCATAACTCATTACTACCACTCATCACACTCATCCTTCACCGCATAATTGCCTTAAAATACCCTCATGAGAGTGGTCGGCATCTCAAATAGTGATTTAGTTAGTGACTGATTATAGACTTGGCTTAAGCTGAACGTTTGAACAATTTTGGGTAACGCACATGCGTACGAGTTTATAACGAAATAATACCAATACTACTAAACTACCGGCACTTTACTTAGTTAAAATATTTTTAGAAATAAAAGAGTATTTAAAATAATCTACTAAGGTACTCGATTGGCATCATAATAGTGTTATGTGTCTCTACGCTATTAATTCTTCAACATGGCGGACAAAAACTAAGAGCTTTCAGAAGAATAATACTTTTGCGAATTGGGAGAGCTGCCTTAAGTTAATCTGATTAAAATGGGCTTTAGTAAGAACCTCGAAGAACTGTAGCTCTTTAAACTATTAGGGTATTAAATAGTCGATTTTAGACTATTCAGCTAATTTGTGAAATATGAAATAAATTCATTGTTTCATTTGCAAGAATAAATTAGTTTTAAAATAAAAAAGTGCATTCTTACAAATAAAACAATGAATTTATTTCGTATTAAATAGTCCAGTGGGTTTAAAATCCAAAATTACATCTAGATAGTCTCTATTTAACCGTCATATCAGAAAATTTATATTTTAATTGTAGGAAAAAAATCAGGTAAGGCCCTCTTCACTGAAACATTTCTGTATGATTCTTAGTCTACAAAACACAATGCTGGCCCGTTTACATAAGACTTAAGTTAAAGACTTAAAGGTGAAGTTAAGGCTTTAAACCCCTCTCTATTACTCAACCGTAACATTTATTTAAGAGTCGGTAGGAGTGGGCAGCTAGCTATATTGGATGGACATTCGTAATTTTAATATAAAACTTAATTTTAATCTGCAACTATAATCTAGTTCTTGCGGTTCACACCGCGTGTAAACTTCATAATTAGGTTGAAATATTTTGGGCTCGCTGTGGAGTACCATCTTCAGTCACTGGTTGGCTGAAACTGAGTTACTTGACTTGAAACTGAGCCAATCAGTGACTGAAGATGGTACTCCACAACCTAAATATTTTAACCTAATTATGAAGTTTGGACGCGGTGTGAACCGGAAGAACTAGATTATAGTTGTGACACCGGCCGCGAAAGCCTAAGAGTTAACAAATATGGCATTTACCTCCGTCGATCTGTCTACAAATTGTCAGTCTGAATGACGCGTTTCGGGTTGACTAACCCACTGTCGAATCCTTCTCCATTTCAGCCGTAGGCTTCGTCATGGTCACATTGAAGACAAACACACACACACAAACACACACACGAACATAATTACAAATAAACACGAACTGTACAGTTTTTTACAGTTTACACAGCCGAAACGGGAAAGAGCGCGATGAAATGAAGAGGGATTCGACAGTGGGTTAGTCAACCCGAAACGCGTCATTCAGATTGACAATTTGTAGACAGATCGACGAAGGTAAATACCATATTTGTTGAAATAGTCTGTCTTGGGGTTATAATGAATAATTTTACTAAGAGTTAAGTTTAAATATGCAATATTAGACTAAGATTTAGACTTTCAAACCTTGTAAATCAGAAAGAATGTCTGTCGCAATAATCTAGATACTAACCACATTTAATTTTTCCAGAACCTCTGGTGATTAAGCAAGAAGAGGAAGTGCCTTTGAGGAAAAGCACTCGACAGCGCTCCATGAGCGAACTCTACGTCAGTGTGGAGTGTCGACCCCGCATCATCAAGAAAGGAAAACGAGTGAAGAAGACGCCGGTGAAAATCAAACAAGAGCCCTTGGACGAAGAACAAGTCCAAGAGCCATCTCCGGATGAGTTTTTCCCGGAACAATCATCAAGCAAAGAAACGAAACCTAAAAAGGCCAAATCGCCTGATCGCAAATCTCTAAAAATCAAAGAAGAACCCCTCGAAGAACCTTCAACGAGAGCGTACCCTTCTTCAATTGATGAGGATTTCGAGCAAAACGTAAAGAAAGAGCCTTCGAAACCAAGGAGGCGAAAAAAGACATCCTTCTCGAACTCCGCAGGACATAAATGCCTAACTTGTGAAAGAGTTTACAAATACCGCAAAGGATTGATTCAACACCAGAGGGTTGAATGTAACTTAGAGCCTCAATTCGCTTGTCCGTATTGTCCTCTGAAGTATCGATATCGTCATCAAATTCGCAATCATGTTTTCCAGTGTCACAACCAAGCTTTTATAAAGTGGTACAACCTGTATTACACGGTTACAAAAAGAAGACCCGCGGGGAGTCAAGAAGATTCTCTTAACTCTTAAGCTTTCGCGGCCGGTGTCATCATTAATATCTAAGGCTTCCGGTTTACACCGCGTCACAGTTGAAATACAAATACTGCTAAACGTTTCTACCTCGCTGTGGAGAGTCATCCTCAGTAGCTGGTTGACTGGCTGAGACTCCAGCTACTGAGGATGACTCCACAGCGAGGTCGAAACGTTTAGCAGTATTTGTATTTCAACTGTGACGCGGTGTAAACCGGAAGCCTTAGATATTAAAGAAGATTCTCAATGAAATGGCGGTCAAAAGAGTTATAAAGTATTTAGGATTGTAAATAAGTCTTTAGATGACTATATACTTAATCGTCTCTTGTTATTATTGTAATTTAATATTAAATTAACAAAATAGATGAAAACAAAGTTCAAAGTAGTAACAGAAGTTCCAAAGAGTAGTTTGTCAATAGTCAATTTAGTGAGAGCAATAAATATTTATTCATAGTTTTAGAATAACGTTTTAATAATATAATATTCATATTTACCACTGTTAAAACTTATATACTGTAGTTGATTATATGTTTTATTTGACTTATTTTAATAATTTATCTAGGGTGCTGTTTCTTGTCTTCATAATTATTATTATTTCACATACTTTATTTATGTTATATTCTCTATAAGTTATATGTTATATTTATTATTGAATGTTGGTTTTTATGGTCTGCCTAACACAGGATTACTTTTCATGTATTCTAAATTGGGAATGAAGCATAATTTACCTTAATAAGAAGTAATTATATATTGACAAAGTGTATAATAAAAATAAACAGTATAGTTTAGTCTCATTGAGCACATTTATTTGATTAGTTTGTTGCGTTTTATAATTTTATTCTTTGTTATTGCTAACTTTTTATGTATGATTACATAGAGTTGTGATTTACATATGATTTACATTATTTACGTGTGTTGTGTGCAATTTTATTGTTTTATGCTAATGATTTATTAATAAATGCTATCTATTATAATTGTTATTTACTCTTTTAATTATTAATATTGTATACTTTAATACTACACATATTTAATCACCAAAAGGTTTTAAACTTCTTATTATTTTATATTTACACTAGTATACAGGAACAATTTTATTATTGTTTAGGTGTAGTGAAATATTTAGCCGGGGATGCATGTTTTTCATACTACAAGTATGTAAACTTGGTTTGATGTAAGAAAAATGAATTTGGATATGACTTAAAAATGGCCTTTCATATTAATTCTTTTATATGTAATAACTTTAGTGATATGTAACATTTAGTTTGTACTACGAGTAATGTGCAATAAACGTGCAATCAAAGTATTTCTTTAAGTTCCTCCTTCAGTCGCGTGTATTTTCCTGATAAACATAAACATATAATACTATACACAAATAAAAAGGAAAATAAAGGGGCATAACAAAATAACTATACATTTAATTTAATACACTCAAGGTAGAGAGAGAAAGAAGTTACACGTTTTACAAAGCAAAACAGGTTTTCTGATTGTTGTTTGGTAGATAAGTTTCATTCCACTCTTGAAAATTTTATTTAAAAAAATACAGTTTAGAGGTGCCCTTTACTACCAATTAATTTTCTTTTCCTTTTTTAAAAGGTCTTATGGTTTGATTTATTATTGTAAATCAACAACCTTCTGAATGTCAATACCTTTTATAGCAATAAATCTTCAAAATAAGTCTCATCTACATATTTGTTAATGAAAATAAGTATCCCTTGTTTTCCATGCTGATGAAATTTTCTGTGGATAGTAAAATTTCTTCCCAAACAATGTCATAATTGATTGAACTGTTATGAGTAAAACATGTAAAACTTCCTATCCTATTCAAATTATATTTATTTCTCAAAATACAATTTTGAACACACTTAATCACTAAATCACTATTTGAGATGCCGACCACTCTCATGAGGGTATTTTAAGGCAAATATGTGGTGAGGGATGAGTATGATGAGTGGTAGTAATGAGTTATGAGGTGTAGTCTTGTTACAAACTAAGGCCGACTCTTCCTTAGAATGGGTCATTAATTAATAGCCCAATGACCAATGGAAATACAAGGACCAACGGCTTAACGTGAATTCCGAACCACGCAGGTGGTGGTCTGATATGTCTAAACGATGGTGGGAGTTGATGCGGGTATCATCAGATGATCACTGAGACTATCTGAGCCGCTTTAGACCTATATCATCCTCAAAACCCGACCTCCATGAAGCTGGATTACAGGACCACGCCACGAGTCCCAGTCAAATTTGAAATTCCTTGAGCTGTCAGACATTAAAAAAAAATCATTACACTCCGAGCCACGAAAGTGACGTTGGAGCAGCTCTGAATAACACCACAAAAATACTCTGTCCTAGTTTAAGGACTTAAAAAAAAGTTAATGTTTACGTACACTATAAACATTTAACAGAAAGGGTGCTGTTTAAAACTTTTAAGAATAATAAGTTTTCTGATCTCTTTTAGTTTGAGGTTTTCTTTAGGAGCTTCTCCACCGCCAACTCTCGAGGCTCGGGATCTATTGATACTTTTTAAATGGCCGCTCCAATAATGTTATGTTTTCCCAAATCTGACTACTGACAAGTATTTTGTTTGATTTAAATAAACCTCTACAAACTTTATTAATATCTAAGGCTTCCGGTTTACACCGCGTCACAGTTGAAATTCCGCGTCTTCAGAAGTCCTATTGAAACCAGCCAATCCAGTTCGACAACGAGCAACAAGCTCCGCCCACCTCGGCCAATCAGGTGACAGCCCCCCACCCACCACCGCTTGGGTATATAAGAAGACGACACGGCCGGCCAATCCAGTCTCAGCCAGTCAACCAGCTACTGAGGATGACTCTCCACAGCGAGGTCGAAACGTTTAGCATTTGTATTTCAACTGTGACGCGGTGTTAACCGGAAGCCTTAGATATTAAAGATGACACCGGCCGCGAAAGCTTAAGAATTAAGACTACAAACTTATTCACTTATAATTTTCCTTCAATCACTAACACTTTTCAAACTGTTTAGATACCACGGCTGCCAAGTCTGGTCAGTTCACCTGCACCAGGTGTTCACGCTCCTACAAGCAGAAGGTGACTCTGGTCCGACACCTACGGTACGAGTGCGGCATCCTCCCCCGCTTTCCGTGTCTTCTGTGTCCGTACAGGGCAAAGCATCGTGCCCACCTGGAGCATCACGTCAAGTATCGCCATGGCAACCTTCAGCCCCAGTCCATGGATAGTCTTCTGCAGATGAGCTTCATCAACTGAAGAAAATTCTGTTCTGCAAAGAATCTAGTTCTTTGAATGATGTTTTCTGAACAGAGCAAAGGATCAGGAATATTTGAACTTCATATAAAGTATCGCCATGGCAACCTTCAGCCCCAGTCCATGGATAGTCTTCTGCAGATGAGCTTCATCAACTGAAGAAAATTGTGTTGTCGTCAGCGAAGGATGCGGTCCTGGTTCTCGTACATGATCCTTCTGCACAGATCAAAGCATCAAATATTTAGAGCGTCATATCAAGTATCGCTATAGTAAATGAACATACTAATCCCTGGACTGTCTTCTACAAAAGACTTTCAACAACTAAAGAAGAAATAATTGTCGTCTGCATAGGGATGGGATAGATTTTCGCCCAGTTTGAGTGGTGTCGTCCGCAAAGGAATGGTCTGGGTACATTTGAATGGCATTGCCAGGAGAATTTCAGTTGTACGTATTTTTTTAGTAAGTAAAAAAATACTATATCTTGGATCCTTTGGAACAAAGAGATTAAATAATCTTGAGAAGATCACGTGACTTTTAAAAACTAAATAGATCAACACAAATAAATTGCATGAAATGAATACCACAAAGTAAGTGGAAATAACATCAAAAATAACAAATAAATTGTTTTGCAAGTAAAAAATTGAAAGTCAGTGCTTCTCCTAAATGTGTGTGTTTTTTTATAAAACTACTTCATCTTTTCTTTTGATTATTGTTGTCTTATAAATATCAGTCCTATCTAGTGATGAAAGTAAATTGACCAATTCTTTTCAATGCAATATTTGTTGCATTCAATGTTTTACCTTTTTTTCTGTAGCAGTCAAGTCGTTTATAATGGCTGGCCAAAGAATTTATGAGAACGAGTAAACCAAAAAGTGGAGTTTAAAAGCACTTGTGTTTTTTTAGTTTTGAGATCAGAGCAATGGAAGTACATAAGATTTTGAAAATAGCCACCGAGAAATTTCTTGCTAAGTCCTTCCTCAACTCAATATGCTCGATTTTGTCCGTTTTCGATGACGTATACGTGACCAAATCGTTCGATTTCTGAGAACAACCAAACTTTCGCGTGTATTAGTGGCTAGACTCCCTCTGTGTTTGGGCTCCTTCAACTATTTTGAATTCCCTGCCTAAGCCATGTGCCATCTATACTACCATAACACCGTCTTCGGCTTAATTCTCCATAAGTAATTTTCCCCTAAAAATCTTCCAGACATCATTTAGATAGGACCTTCATCTAACATCTCCTGTGTTCTAGGACTGCCGTTGTACATCTGCGAGGCTTGCGGACGCACGTACAAACACCAGAGGAACCTATCTCGTCACGTGATCTACGAATGTGGAAAACAGAGACAGTTTGTGTGCACCTTCTGTCCGTACCGCGCCAAGCAGAAGGTTCATCTGACATCCCACATGTTGCTGCGGCATCAGCCGGCTGTTGCCCCCATGGAGAATCGGTCGCAGCCGAGATAGTAGAGGAGGTTGTTTTAAGTAGCCAGAGGGGGTTTTTCTAAGTAGCCAAGGGGGTGTTCTAAGTTGCCAGAGGGGTTGTTCTAAGTAGCCAGAGGGGTTGTTATAAGTAGCCAGAGGAGGGATTGTTACACGTAGCCAGAGAGGGGGTTGTCCTAAGTAGCCAGAGAGGGGTTGTTCTTAGTAGCCAGAGGGGGGGGGGCTGTTACAAGTAGCCAGAGAGGAGGTTGGTCTAAGTAGCCAGGGGGGTGTTCTAAGTAGCTAGGGGGTGTTCTAAGGTTGCCAGAAGGGGTTGTTATAAGTAGCCAGAGAGGGGTTGTTCTAAGTAGCCAGAAGGGGGTGTTCTAAGTAGCTAGGGGGGTGTTCTAAGGTTGCCAGAAGGGGGTTGTTATAAGTTGCCAGAGGGGTTGTTCTTAGTAACCAGAGGAGGAGGTTTGTTCAAAGTTTCCAGTAGGAGTTGTTCTTAGTAGCCAGAGGGGGGTTGTTATGAGTATTCAGTGGGGGGGGGGGGGTTGATCTAAGTAGCTAGGGGGTGTTCTAAGTAGCCAGGGGTGTTCTAAGTAGCCAGAAGGGGGTGTTCTAAGTAGCCAAGGGGTTGTTCTAAGTAGCTAGGGGGTGCTCTAAGGTTGCCAGAAGGGGGTTGTTATAAGTAGCCAGAGGGGGGGGGGTTGTTCTAAGTAGCAAGGGGTTGTTCTAAGTAGCTAGGGGGTGTTCTAAGGTTGCCAGAAGGGGTTGTTATAAGTTGCCAGAGGGGTTGTTCTTAGTAGCCAGAGGAGGAGGTTTGTTCAAAGTTTCCAGTAGGAATTGTTCTTAGTAGCCAGAGGAGGGTTGTTATGAGTATTCAGTGGGGGGTTGTTCTAAGTAGCCAGAGAGGGAGGAGTTTGTTCTAAGTAGCCAGAGGTAAGGGTTTGTAATGAGTAGTCAGAGGGGGGTTATTCTAAGTAGCCAGAGAGGGAGAAGTTTGTTCTAAGTAGCCAGAGAGGGAGGAGTTTGTTCTAAGTAGCCAGAGAGGAGGAGTTTGTTCTAAGTAGCCAGAGGGGGGGGGGGTTTCGGGATCGGCCCTTGATAAAACCTTAAAAATGTGTTTAATCCAACCCAAAGGTCAGGTACTTTAGGTTCTGTCGGAATGTCAATAAAAATCCTGATCACAACTCGACTACTGTCCTTTGATTGAGGTTTGTCGTTGAATGATGGTAAAATTTCTAGAATTAAATATAATTACGGACGTTTTCTACAGTTTTTTGTGTCATCAAGAGAACTCGACGTTTCGAGATCTGGAATCTAATCCCGTCTTCAGGTGAGAAGGCTTGAAGAGTCCTGAAACGGTTGTTTTCTTGTTGGCTAAACACGGTGGAAAACGTCCGTAATCATATTTCATCCTCAGACGTCTTCTTTGATCTTACGAAATCGGCGTATTTTCTTTTGATTTTAGGACAAACATTTCAAAAAACGCCTCAAAGTTCACCATTTTGCATCAAAATTTACCCCCCACGCTCCTCGGTAGTTCACGTTTAACAAGAACCTTACTTTCCTGGAACCCCCTCCCCCTACATTCAAAGGTCATGTCTGCGCTACTGGTTTTTCAGAGGGATTTGTTCAAAATAATGTGCTGTGATCTATGTGTTTTGATTCTGGAATCGTTTGTCCAGACGTGATTTTTAGTTTTCTTAAGAGTAATCAAAGTCAATCAATCAATGTATCTATATATTTTGGTTGGACACAAAATGTACGAAACAAATATGATAACACCACAATAATTATTTCAATGTAGTAAAACCTGAAAATGTTTGTGTAAAAAAGCGGTAAAGGTGCTAATGTCCCTTTGAATTTGACAACTTTTTCTACTTACAAAAATGTTCCTCTTATAAAGTGGTGTTGGACAATATTTAATTACATTGGGGTTTTATGTATTAAAATATTTACGTTTAAAGTTAGTTGTCTATTATTTATATAACTAATGCAAATAATTTGGTGCAAGCAAGTATCTGTGATTTAAATAGTTAAATAAACGTAAAACTTTTAAATAATAAACTCGTACATAATAGTCTGTTGCTTCTCTATACAGGGCGTCACAATAATATGTAGCGCGCTATACACAACTAAATTCTACATACAAAAGTAAGGTATTTTCGACTTACTTTTGTATGTATAATCCGGTTCTGCATAGCGCGCTACACATTTCGTGACACCCTGTATATAATATTCCTGGTATAATTTCATCACAACCAAAATTTTTGTTCATATTTGTTTTTCTATTTGGTTTGAAGACATATTACATGGAACATCGATTTAGTGAAAGGTGCATGGTTATTGGGATTCTAATGTATGTGTAGCAATATATTCTACTTTCAAGTGTTAACGCATTTATATGATATTAAAATATAACTGTTCAATATTAAAATATAATGAGCTTTATACTGATTTTAATAAACTATTTATTTTATTAATAATTTGTGTATTTGGTTTTATTTGATCCTTATTTTAGGCTCTTTCGGTTAGGTACATTTGAAAAATATCAAGGGCATGATTGGGTTCGAATGTTTATGTATCATTAAATATGTCGCACGGTAGGGTTTCTATTATAATCCCCAATTTTAAGAGGAGGATACGGTACAAAAACCACCTAAACGTTTCTAAAAGTTCCACCAGACCTCTCGATGAGCCATTTAGGAGTCAGTGTGGATTCCGGATTCCCCAAAATCTCCAAACATGTAAAAAGATACTTTAGGCGTCCGTACTCTATTCGTCGAAAAAAATAATAAAAATAATAGCTAGCCTATAATAATTATAGCACCGGGTATATGAACAACCTCCTTCCCCGCACCTGACAAACGTTTCCCCTTGTTTCAGGCCTTCTTCAGCACAAATGTGAACAGTGTGGCCGCATGTACAAGTACAGAGATAACCTCATTTCTCACCAGAGATACGAGTGTAACAAAGAACCTCGCTTTGGCTGTAATCTGTGTGCTTACAGGGCAAAGAGGAAGCAACATCTGCAGAACCATATGAAGAACAAACACAGCTGGGTAAACTAGTGAGTGTACTCTGTGTGAAAATTTAGAAGTTTTAATAAACTTTCCATTTTTAATTTTTTCTGGCTTGGTTTCTTTACATGAGAGAAAATGGTATGCAGCAGACTCCTTAAAAGTATATTAACTTGCTATTTCTATGTACATACTGACCATATATTGATAAATCAGTCAATTTAAAATTTATTTTTGAATCGATCATTGTATTCAGTAGGCTTTGTTGAATCTTAGAAGTCCATTGTTTGCACATTATTTTCTGAAAAGAATTTAGAAGGCTCTCCTACAAATATGTTTTTACTATTTCCTCAACGGATAATGCCCATTTCAACTAAAATCTCGCTCCACTGACTCCGATCAAAGTAGTGGTAAATAGTTTGTTCTACGCGCAGAGGTAAAGGAGACGCCCCCATACATGACACAATCCCCCGCTTTAACCCATCTCTCTCTTCCACAGGTGTGACGTCAGACAGGCAGCTGCGTGTCGGCGTGTTCACGTGTTCGCGCTGCGCTCGTGTCTACAAGTACCAAGACAGTTTGTCCAGACATCTCAAATACGAATGTGGACAAGTTGCCCAGTTCCAGTGTCCTTATTGTAGTCACAAGTCCAAGAGGAAGTGTAACCTGCAGACGCACATCAACTTGAAACATCCTGAGATGTTATTGCTGAATCTGTAATTTGTGATATTAAAGTTATGTTAAGCATTTTCTTCTGGTTTAATCCCTACCTTAATAGCCGTTGGTCTATTCCATTGGTCGTTGAGCATTAATTAATGACCCAATCTGAAGAACAGTCGGCTCTAGTTTGCAACAAGACTACATCTCATCATCCATCAGAACACTCATCACACTCACCATCATTCCATATTCACCTTAAAATACCCTATAATAGTGGCCGGTGTCTCAAAGCAAAGTATCTAGAAGGAACCAAATAAGAAACCGTGTATTAAAAATTGGACGCAGTTATGAAAATTTTTGTTCGGGCAATAAGAACATGATCATATTAGACTGAAATATTTGGTAAGAATTTGAAGGTTAGCTTTGACAGTGAAGATCAGAAGTTTTGACACTGAAGATTCCATCTTACTTTGACATCAAAACCTGAAAATTAGTTAGATTATTAATCAAAGTTGAAAACAAGTGCGGACTCTGACATCAAAATCTGGATAAGTCTCTGATCAGAATTTGAAAAGATAGTTCTCACCACCAGGCTAATATGTTTTCTAATTCCTGAAGAGCTGTAAAATAGACATTTTTATGGGAATCATTTTGATCTTCATCTGTATAAAGTAAACATGATAACTGTACAGGTTTTCTACTTGGTTATGTCTGTGCTGCACACTGTTTACAGTTCGGCCAACTGTTTACTGGATAATTTATTCAATCCTTTTGAGCTCATGTAGACATTAATTTTGTCAAAGAGGCTACACCTTTCTGGTCAGTAGATAAAAAACCATATGCTTAACTACTTGTTTGTATTGTTGCAGACGGAAGTTGCCAGCTGTTTCCCTGTGACGGATGCGCGCGCACCTACTCTCACCGGAAGTCACTGACCCGCCATGTCAGACTGGAATGCGGGAAAGAAGCAACTTACCCATGTCCTTATTGTCATTACAAGGCAAAACAGAAGAACAACGTCAAACTACATGTTTATAATCTACATCCAGAGAAATTAATGTCTTGAAAGTAGTATTCTTATAAAAATAATTAAAATTACTGTTTTTTACCGATAATTTTTGCTATGGAATGTTTCTATCTCCCTGTACTTTATACCTCTGCATTCCACTGGGACTCGTGGCGTGGCCCTGTAATCCAGCTTCACGGAGGTCAGGTTTTGAGGATGAGATAGGTCTAAAGCGGCTCAGATAGTCTCAGTGATCATCTGATAATACCCGCATCAACTCCAACCATCGTTTAGACATATCAGACCATCACCTGCGTGGTTCGGAAGTCACGTTAAGCCGTTGGTCCTTGTATTCCCATTGGTCATTGGGCTATTAATTAATTCTGAGGAAGAGTCGGCCTTAGTTTGTACAAGACTACACCTCATAACTCATTAAAATCACTCATCACACTCATCGGTGGTTAAGTGGAAGAGAGGGCTTTATAGTCCTAACTTCGCCACCAATAAAGACGATTTTCATTTCATTTCATCCTTCACCAAATATTCGCCTTAAAATACCCCCATGAGACTGGTCGGCATCTCAAATAGTGATTTAGCGAATCACTCCTCATAGAAAGAGATTTTATGATTTTACGATAAGGAATACCACTCTCTTTTATACATTTGGTATAATTAATCTGCAATAGGTGCTAGGAAATTATATTGTAGCAGCAGCTTATAGCTTCAACGGTGATGCCTATATACGTCAATCTTTCTAGGACATCATTTCTAGTGATGTAAAACCATTTTAGGGTTTTAGTGGTGGCTTAACTTCAAATTTTCATATTTCTTTCGGTGTTTGTTCACGTTTACCCTGAACAAATTGTGCAAATAACGTTTGATATTTAGAATCACCCCGTTTGAAAATAAGTCAAAAATAAAGACTTCACCCTTTATACAAATTTAGCCATGAGATCTCTCTAATTGTTTATTCTCTTGCAGGTTTAACTTCTCTACTATCAGGTGGAAAGTCCCTCACTTGGCAATGTCCTGGATGTAACCGGAAGTACAAGCACAAGAAGACGCTGAATCGGCACGTCCGGCAAGAGTGTGGCCAAATCGGACGGTTTCCCTGTCCGTTTTGTCCGTACAGAGGAAAGCAAAAGGTCCATCTCACTAGTCATATCGCCTGCCATCACCTGGACAGACCGTCTCTGAAGATCTGCTAATACAACCACAGATAATAGAGCGTCTACAGAGGTCCAATGGGATGGGGAAGTCGTCAAGTCCATCACCAAGCGCGGTTGTCATATTGTGTGGAGTGCAAAGTGGCCCGTGTGAGAGTGCACGATATGGCAACTGCGCGCTGTGGTGGATTTAGTGATTTAAGTACTCCTTTCTTTATAACGAATGGACGTCTGTAGAGGGTTTCTATTACCTGTAATCCTACTAAACAAATCAAAAATACTATAAAAAATGTATAAGATTAAAATTAAATAGTTTTTTTTACCTTAAACCGTTGATTTGAAGCCTACATACTAGTTCTCGTTTCGGTTTGGTTATTGTTATAAAACTGATATTGATAAGGTCCATAACGTTCAAAGTTAGCTCTAAGACGTTAGTAGTTTAAGATAATGATTTAGTTTTATTTCGTACGGCCGAAAAGCCAAAGAGGTATTTGTATATCGAAGACATGATACAATTTCATGTGAATACTAGTTTGTTTACTGTTTTCTGGCATATAAAGTACTCATTTATAGGCCTCCATTTATTAATATAACATAATAGTTACGACATGAAATTAATGAGTCATCTACAAAAATAGATATCGCAACAAGACTTTTGATATTTTATCTTATTCTGAATCATTTCACCAGAGATACACGAGTAGACTAGTTCAATACAAATTAGTAGAATGATATTAGTATATGTAAAATACTTATTCATATCTACTGTTAAAATCTAACTGTGCTTTAAGACGATGATCTTTGTAAAGGAACCAAATAATGTCCAATATTATCACTTTAGGCCTACTTTCACTTTACCTTTGTTATTCAATTATATTTCTTTATTCCGTTTTCAAATATCGGACTTTTGAAAAAATTACATCTTCTAACTTTGTCCATTTTCCAGGACAAACTACATTGCTTCCAAGACACGCTGCATTTTCTTGGGACGCAAACGATTACCCAGTAACTTCAAACAGAATCGGAACAGAAGATCAAGCCTACAAATGCAAGAATTGTCCAAGATCGTACAAATACAAAGAGAACTTGTACAGACATCTCAGACTTGAGTGCGGCATCCAATCCAAGTTTTTGTGTCACATGTGTCCGTACAAAGCGAAACAAAAATCAACCCTCCAAAGACACGTAAGGAGTATGCACACGGACAAAAACGTTCTGCAAGCGCTTCTCACTAGAATCGAAGAGGGACAACTTCAGTAGAGTTTGTCATTTTAAACAATTTCAAGGTCGATCGTTCAAAAAGCAAGATCTGCATTGTGTTTTTGTGTTTTGAAAATAAATGTTGATTGTTGTTTCAAACTTTTTCATTTTACTGTCCATCTCTAACGATAAAGTTTTGTGGAGTGGTTGAACTTAACTTAACAATGAATTAGTTGATCTTCTATCGTAATTTTCACAGGTTTGTATAGAGTCTACAAAAGGTTTCACCTCAATGCTAATTTTCAGGGGTTATACTGTATATGTAAAATACTATAGTTAGAAGTTTGTAGTAAAGAGGTAGTTTCATTTTTATGACCGATAAACCAAAGAGATATCTGTTAATCGAAGGCATGAGTCGATGACAGAAGGAAAGCTAGTTTGTTTACAGTTTCATAAGAATTATTTAATAAATCCTCATTTATAGGCATGCTTTAAAATACCATAATACTCGTACTACAAGCATTTACTAAAATTAAGAATTGTAATATGCAATTTGTACTTTTAATACCGAATAAATTTTCCATAGGTGGTTCGATACATACAGCAAAATTATATTAGTATAATTAAAAACTAATTTATATATACTATTAATATTAAACTTCGTTTATAGCCAATGATCTTTGATATTTTCAACTGTATTTCTTCACTATTTGCGATGCGGACCACTCTCATGAGGGTATTTTAAGGCAAATATGCGCTGAGGGATGAGTGTGATGAGTGGTAGTAGTGAGTTATGAGGTGAAGTCTTGTTACAAACTAAGGCCGACTCTTCCTTAGAATAGGTCATTAATAAATAGCCCAATTACCAATGGAAATACAATGATCAACGGCTTAACATGACTTCCGAACCACGCAGGCGATGGTCTGATATGTCTAAACGATTGTAGGAGTTGATGCGGGTATCATCAGATGATCACTGAGACTATCTGAGCCGCTTTAGACCTATATCATCCTCAAAACCTGACCTCCATGAAGTGGATTACAGGACCACGCCACGAGTCCCAGTCAACTTAACTTAAGATTCTAACGTTGTTCTTTTTCCAGGTCAAACTACATTGCTTCCAAGACCCGCTGCGCGTTCCTGGGACTTAAATGCTTTCCCAGTAAGCTCAAGCAGAGTCGGCTTAGAAGATCAAGGATGCTACAAATGCAAGAATTGTGAACGTTCATACAAATACAAAGAGAACTTATACAGACACCTCAGGCTCGAATGTGGCATCCAGCCAAAGTTTTCTTGTCACATGTGCCCGTATAAAGCAAAACAAAAATCCACCCTGCAATCGCACATAAGGAATATCCATACGAACAACAACGTTCTGCAAGCTGTTCTCTATAGAGTGGAAGAGAGGAAACTTCTGTAGAGTTTGTCCTTTTGAACAATTTTAAATTAGATCGTTCAAAAGGAAGATTTGTATTGCGTTTTGTACAATATTATGTTGTTTTGAAAATAAATGTTGATTGTTGTTTGAAATTCTGGACTTTTACTGTACATCTGTAATGATCCACCTCTTAACACTGAATAAGTTGATCTTTAATGGTGATTCTAACAAGTTATGTAGATATTACAAAAAGCTTCTATTCAATGCTAATTTTCAGGAACTATACTGTAAGTATCTATAAAATACTATAGTAAGGTTTATTATAAGGTAAAATATATAGTATAAGTTGTAGACTATTCAACATCTCTGTAGAAATTACAAATGCATTAGATCTTCTTAACTATACTAACACAATCCTTTCTTTCCAGATGTGCACGCAAAACCGCCAGAGCTTATTGATAAGGGAGAAACATCTAACCAACCTCCGGAAGACACACCCATGAAGACCTCACAAGCTGAAGAACCAACAGAACCACCCCAGGACATAGTAATGGATAACTCACAGCCCGAAGAAGAAATAGATGAGTCCGAAGAAGACATAATGATAGACAACGAAGAACTAGAACAGTGCCATAAAGACATACTAGCCGAAGATTCAGAAATTGGAGAGACGTTGGATCAAGTTTTGAAGGACATAACTATGGATAACCCGATAGATTGTAGACTAGACGACTGTGGAGAGGATATAGCTTTAGATGACCGTCAGATGGAAGACATAGAAAAGTGCATGCAAGATATAGACAACGAAAATGCCCTGGACGAACAAGACATACGAGTAGCAGTAGATGATCCACAGATGGAAGCCACTTTGGATAAGTGTATTCAACATATCGTAAACGAAGGTTCGATGGGAGAAACATTAAATCGATGCCGAAAAAATATCACGATCGATAACCAGAACTCGATAGGAAATGCCCTGGACGAACAAGACATACGAGTGGCAGTAGATGATCCACAGATGGAAGCCACCCTGGATAAGTGTATTCAACATATCGTAAACGTAGGTTCGATGAAAACGACATTAAATCGGTGCCGAAAAAACATCACGATTAACCTGAACTCGATAGAAAATGTCCCGGACGAACAAGACATACGAGTAGCAGTAGATGATCCACAGATGGAAGCCACCCTGGATAAGTGTATTCAAAATATCGCAAACGAGGTTTCGATGAAAACGACATTAAATCGGTGCCAAAAAAATATAACGATTAATCAGAACTCGATAGAAAATGCCCTGGATGAACAAGACATACGAGTAGCAGTAGATGATCCACAGATGGAAGCCACCCTGGATAAGTGTATTCAACATATCGCAAACGAAGTTTCGATGAAAACGACACTAAATCGGTGCCGAAAAAATATAACGATTAACCAGAACTCGATAGAAAATGCCCTGGACGAACATGACATACGAGTAGCAGTAGATGATCCACAGATGGAAGCCTCCCTGGATAAGTGTATTCAACATATCGCAAACGAAGTTTCAATGAAAACTACATTAAATCGGTGCCGAAAAAATATAACGATTCACCAGAACTCGATAGAAAATGTCCCGGATGAACAAGACATACGAGTAGCAGTAGATGACTCACAAATGGGAGCCACGCTGGATGAGTGTATCCATAAGTTAGTAAACAATGGTTCAATCGGAGAAACATCAAGTCAGTGCCAACGAAGCATTCCAATCGATAACCAGAACTCGATAGAAGGTCCACTGGATATATGTCAACAGGAAATACAAGTAGCTGTAGATCACGCACAGGTGGAAACCTCCCTGGATGAGTGTATTCAAGATATAGAAGAAATAGAAAATGAAAGTTCGATGGAAGAAACATTAATACAATGCCGACAAAACATTCCAATCAATAACCAAAACTCGATAGAAGGTCCATTAGATATATCTCAACAGGAAATACAAGTAGATGACCCACAGATGGAAGCCACGCTGGATGAGTGTATTCAAGATATAGAAGGTATAGAAAACGTAAGTTCGATGGAAGAAACATTGAATCAGTGCCGACAAAATATACCAATCGACAACCAGAACTCGATAGAAGGTGCACTCGATATATCTCAACAGGAGATTCAAGTAGCAGTAGACGACTCACAAATGGGAGACACGTTGGATGAGTATATCCAAGAGTTAAATCAGTGTCAAAGAAACATTCCAATATATAATCAAAACTCGATAGTAGGTGCCATAGATAATTACCAAGAAAAATTGACAGCAAATGGAGTTCTAGATGAATCCGAAGATGTCATAATGATCGACCTAGAAATGGAAGATTCAGTAAATCAGTGTTATCAAGACTTATCAAACAACGGTTTAATAGGAAGCAAGCCAACTCAGCGTGAAGAGAATATTGCGACCATAGACCTGACAGATGACGAACCACAAGAGATGGCCACGTGTATTCAAGACATAACAAACAACAATTCAATAGGAGATCAGTGTCAACATAGCATAGTGATCGATAAATCTATAGAAGCATTGAGTAATTCTCAACAGAATGTAATAGTAGCATCGGAAGATCGGTGTATTCGAGGTATCGTGTACAAAGAATCGATAGAAGCAACAGTAAATCAGTGTCAACGGAATTTGAAAATCGATAACCAGAAGTCGATCGAGAGTGCTGTCAATGGTTGTCAGCAAGACTCGACAGTAGATCAAGCAGTGTTAAAACAGTGTATTCAAAATCTAACGACTGAAGTTTCGCGTCAGCAAAATCAACATCATAAAAAGGATAAAACAAAAGGAAGAGAACGAAGTCACCATAAACAGAAACCAGAAACGAATCAATCAAAAGAAATCTTGACAGTCAATGAATCGCGTAGCATTCCAATCAAAACAGCCGTCTTTCAACTACACCAATTACAAAGAGAGTGTCCCGTATTAGTTCCGATTCAACAGAAAACAACAACAGATAAGTTGATTGGAGACACACAAAACGTACGTCAACAAAACACTTCACCTCAGAATTCCAAAGAGGTCTTACTTGTTGAAAATTCAAGTGGACTTCTTCCGTACAATCCTAAACCTCTGTTGACACTAACCCAACTACTGGCACCGACGCTCAATCAAGCTCAACAGAAAACCATGGTTGATAGATCGGTGAAAAGTTCACAAAGTCATTTTGAAAGGAAATTACCAACCGAAAAAACTAAATATGTCCTACCCGTCAAAAGTTCACATAAAACACCTAAAGTTAAATTTCCCCACCTCGGTACCACGGTTACCTTCTCGATACCAGATCCATACCCGTTGTCTCAAAGACAGAAACACAAAGTAAATCAAGTCGAACAGAAAACAACAGCCGATAGCTCGGAAGGTGATACGGTAAATAGCTGCGAACAGAAGGTTGAAAAGGTGCAAGAAGGCCTGAATGTCGAAAATTCAACCATATTCTCCGACAGTAGAGCACTGTCAACTCTCTCGCAAAGACAGAGAATTGAACTACATCAAAATGAACGTAGAAGAAAATCTTCAGAAGGTTCACATCATCGAAGTCACAAGAAGAAAACATCACCTTCCCAAAGACCGATACCAAAGCTAATACTAAATCTGAACGAACTCAAAGAGCCTCAACTAGTTTTTAAATCACCAGGAGTTCCATATTCAACTCTTCTAGAACAGTTTCAGAAGCAAAAGTCAAAGCTGAATCATAACCAAAACAACATAACAAACGCAAACTCGTTTGTTGAAGCACAGAAACTGAACGAAACAAAAGTCGAGAACTCAACAATCGACCTTACTGCCGATAACTTGAGTGACCTTCCACTTGGCACAGTTCATTTTGCGGTGTCGCAAAGACAAAAGCCCAAGCTCATGTACAATGGGTAAGTTATTTTAAATGTCATTTTTTTAAGTAAAATCAACATTTACACAAATAACAGTTGAAACTGTTAGTTCTCCAGTTCTGTTTTGATGCGTCCTTTCACGGTTGTTTTTAGAGTAAATTGTAGTATAATCTAGTTCTTCCGGTTCACACACGTCAACTCATCATAATAATTAACTTGAAATATTTCGGTCTTGCTGTGGAGTATAATTTTCAGTTACTGATTGCCGATTGGCTGAAACTGAGCAACTTGCTGTCAGGTATCCAATTTTTGGCAGGGCTGCCAACGGCCCATTGGAGCAAGGATGCCAACTGTCGATGTTCTCATTGTATGTGACACTTCTTCAGGAAAGACTTCTTCAGGACTGGTTGCCAGCTTCGGGATTGTTTAATGTTGTCTTCTTTGTTGAAGTTATTATCATTTTTAATTATTCAAATGGCTTCTAGGAAGACTCTCCAGTAATAATGTGAAATGTTTGCCAATACGAGTACTTTGGTTTTTTCAAATTCTACTGCATGTTTCGAGTTGTAACTATGTTCTGCTATGACCGAACTTTCAGCACCTTCCTGTTTAAGGTATCTGATGTGTTCCTGAACTCTCGTCGAAATTAATATTTTAGTCTTGCCAATATATAACTGCAACTTGCAAAGACTTCGTAGACCCTCAGCGTGCACAATAATATATGGTCCTTCACAGGCCTCAAAAGGTTCTTGCAAACAGTCTTTATGATACGGATCCACCAATAGGATAGCAGAGAGAAAGTAGCTCAGTTTCAGCGAATCAGTGACTGAAGATGGTACTCCTGTTTCAAACTGATGTTTTGACGCGATGTGAACGGGAAGAACTAGATTATAGGTTTGAAGTTTAGTGTTGACGATGGGAGGATTTCAGAAGTTGAACTATTATTGCGGGCATTTTCCATCGTTAGTGAACAAGAAAGGTCACGACGTTTCGGGATCTGCAATCTGATCCCGTCTTCAGGTTACTTTCACCAGAAGACGGGATCAGATTGCAGATCCCGAAACGTTGTGATCTTTTTTATAGTTCAACTTCTAGACTATAGGCGTGACGCCAGCCGCAAAAGCCAAAGAGGTAAATTTTTAAATGTCTTTGTTCGTGTTTCAGGTATCTCTATGGTCTAATCGGAATCGAAGGCGAGCTCTTAAGATGGCGATGTGAGGAAAGAAATGATAAGTGTTGCGGGGCGTTGCTTCACTTGAACTTTAAGACTGAACAAATTATCAAACAGAGCGAACACATGCATCCTCCTAACTGGAATAAATGCAGGAAACTAAACTATGTGCCCAAACATGAAATAACTATTAAGACTGGTTGAAAGACCCTGTGTATATGTTGATGTATGGGTGTTTGTAATATGTGATATATGGTAAACCCAACTCATGTTGAATTGTTTTGTTGATCACGACAAGTAAGTCAGAGACCAAGATAACTGAGGATAGATTATTATTAAGAAGGTTTTCCATCGTTTCTGAGTGAAAAAAATACACGACGTTTCGTTCGAGAAATCTGACCCCGTCTTCAGGTGAAAAGTAACACACAAAGTTAGGAACCTAGCTGGCCTAAAAGTAATTAGCGGAGGCTGACCAGTCACCAAACACCAAATTATATGAGTTTTTTGTTTTGTTATTATCTTTTTTCTTAAACTTATTTCATTTTATAACTAGCCTAGTAAACAATACAACATGCACAAACACCTTAAGAAATTGAAAAAAAGTAGAAGATGAATCAAGCACGTTCACGGCCAGTGACAGCCTAGGCAGCCATTAGCTGACCGGAAGCAGCGGACGACCAATCACAGTCGTGAATCAGACTGACCAACTCTAACCGAGAACACAAAAGTACCTTTTTATGCACAACCAATGGAAAGGAATTTCTTCAGACCTTTGATGATTTAGTCAGGTTAAATCTTTTAATATCTTACAGTTAGTCTGCATGTTGATATGTGTTCTAGGCTAGTTGTTATAAAATAAATAATAAAGTTTAATGATTACGGAAAAAGGGTAAGCTAGTGTCTTTGTACTTTTGGTCTCTGAGATCAAATTTATAGTGTTTGATGTTGCAATGCATAATAAAATAGGTATTGAATTTATTTTTCATACAGTTGACACGTTTTTAATTTAAAGTATTTATATTTTACAAGCTAGTTTGGCGAATTAAGTTACCTTAGTTGTTAAAAGAAATATCTAGTAAGAGAAGAATATGAGAGAGGACTATAATTGTTATTTAATTATCCTTGTTATGTTTTTTTGATATTTATGCCATTCTTTGTTTTCAAGCCTAACTAAGTTCGTTGTCAAAACGATATCAGTGTGGCCGAGACCATAAGGAAAGGGAATATTTTGTTTCCCCGCCAACATATTTTTGTATAATATAGTCTGTGTTTGCAAAGCAACCAGGACAATTATTTGAAGATCATATTATATGAGCACAACTGTCCACGATTAAATGTTCCATGAGGCCCTAAATAGCTGTTATATGTATTGTTATATGTGTATTGACTTGTTGTGCAAGTGTGATGGCTTTGATAAAGTCACGTTTAGGAAAATCCTCATTTATTTTTTAAACAGAAAAAGATAGTTGAGGATATTCTTGTGACATCTGTTGTATGTTCCTGCTATTGTGTAAGTGTACTGTGAATCTTCTTTCAGCTATCTCTAAATCTAAAGTCTTTGATAGCACACAAGCACGACTGTTAACTGTTTTATATGTAACTCTTAGGCGGTGTCACAACTATAATCTAGTTCTTCCGGGTCACACCGCGTTAAAACATCATTATAATTTGCTTGGAATATTTCGGTCTCGCTGTGAAGTATTATCTTCTGTCCCTGGATTCATCCAATGAGACCGAAGTACAGTGAGACCGAAGTATTTCAAGCAGATTAAAGTGAGGTTTTAAGTTTTTAGTGTGTGAACCGGAAGAACTAGTTATTTTATATGTATAGTATTTGCTGGTGTTCCAATGTACCAAAAAACGTTTCAAGGCTGTGTATTTTTGATGACTAAGTCATGATAAAATTAAAATGTATTTCTAGTCATGTTTTAAAGAGATCTCATTAAATGTATTCATGTATAAAAACTTGGTTGATTTTTTATTTCCTTGAACATTGTAACTACATTGTAAAAGTACATTCTCTTAATCTTATGCCTTTGACAACCAGACAGCCCCATTGGCCGGCTTGGAGCAGCGGACGACCAATCACAGGCGTGAATCAGACTGACCAGTTGTAACAGATAACACAAAATGCCTATTTATACACAGTCAACGGAAGGAAAATTCTTCAGAGTCTTGATGAATGAATCAGATTTTCCTAACAAAGGAGTTGAAATAACTTGAGTCCATGTGTTTCTTCGTGGCGCTTGACCTTGATGACTAAAACCAGTTATAACTGGGTTTTCGAGGGTGGGGGTAGCCAACTGTTCAGTCTTTCCATGGCACTCGTACTGTGAGAAAAGGCTATTACTGTACTTTTTGAAAACATCGATTTGTTCCCCCACTCTGTCCCCAAGCGCCACGAAGAAACGCACGGACTCTACAGTTACACAACTTAAGAAAGGTCCCTACACGGTGAATCACCTATTTATATGCCTGGATATAAGTGGGTAGTTTACATGTACTCTTTGCGCTATTTAAAAAGTCCTATATGCAGATTTTAATACTTTAAATTCGTGAGGCTGATTAGTAATAAAAAACAAGTTGACTCCTTATTTGTTTGTTACTCGTATGTTATTTGTTTACCAGACATCGTAGAGTGATACAAAAATGAAACTTAATTCAGCGGATCCTTGGCGGAATGGTATCGCGCGCGACTCCTTAGCTCATCACTCCGGCGGCGTGGGTTCGATCCCCGCAGTCACCACTTACATTTTGTAATGTGACTATACGGTCGCGCTGGTTAAGGTCGAGGTTGAGCGTTAGAGAGGACTTTGTAGCCCTAACTTCCCTTAAACAAGACTTTACCTTTGACTTTTTTCCGGTTTCAGTACCTTTATTAAACTAGAATCACCTCACTTGTAGCCTGAAGGTCCAGAAGATTTAAAAGAAAGCATCAAGAATCTACTACAACAATCGTTTAAAATACTTTAAAGCTACCAACAAGGCTATTCTAGATAAACAAATATTCAACCATCCTACTTTGATTTCTTCTTTCCTAATTTTACTAATTATCTAATCACAATGAAATGTTCCAGATGATTTCCACTCGAAACCCTTCAGCTGCTCAGCATGCGGACGAAGTTACAAGCGAAAAGACCATCTTGCCTTTCACCTCAAATACGAATGTGGCAACAAACGTATGTTTGCTTGTCACCTGTGCCCGTACAAAGCTCAGAGAAGGACGCACCTGGGGAGGCACTGCTTGCTGAAGCATGGTGCTTCAATTGAGGAGTTGGCGACTTGAGGAGATGCCGAATGGTTGAGAGACGGCAGTGCTGGCAGTTCATTCTGTGCTTGGGCGGCTTAACTGTATTGATTTTTCTTCCTCAGCCATGTGGCATTTATGCGCTATCTTCCTACCATAACAATCCGAAAAATGGTGCTTTAAGTGGTGAATCTACAATTTGTTCAAAAATGGAAAAAAATATTCTTCGCTGCTTGTAGTTGGAGTCTAAGCTGACATTTTGAAACTTATAGGTACTTAATAAAATTAGTTTAAAACCCAGTGAAATACTACTTTTCTTGTAACAAAAGGCGAAGTTAATGCTTAAGTTCTACTACTTAACCTTTCTTGTGGTTTATGTTAGTTCGAACTTGAAACACGTAATTTCATAACGACATTAAAGTTCAGTATCCAAATCCTTATGTTGTTGCTTTTTGAGGATAATGGACTATCCTCACCTGAAATAACTTTCAGTTATATTTAGAAATATATTAAAGACCACGTGTAATATATTAAGTGTTTAAGCAAAAGGAAAGTTATTGCTTGGAGAGAGTTGGGGCACAAGGCACCCCACCCAGTGTAGCCGTGCCTTTATTTAGTGCCTTGTTATCCTTTTTCAAACTAAATGAGGAAAGTATATTGTACTTTTATACCATATTAATTTTAAGTAACTTCAAGAAATTTTCAAATCTTTTCGGTCACTATGCAGATTTAAAGGTTCTATTATACTAAGGTTTGAGAATCTAATACGTTCACTTGTTCTCAATTTAAGCAAAGAAGTGGTATTTAGCTTTTTATTTGAAATATTTAAACTTGCTTATTTTTGCTTCTGTATGTGTTTTTTCTAAATACAAGGGAAGTTATGTACTAATCGACTATTTATGGTAATATTTTATTTGAAAACAAATTTCGTTTACCAAATAAAACAATTATTTTCACCTATTGTAAATACATTATAGCCTACTGTATAATGTCTTATTGTTTTTATTTTGTCCAACCATCCTTCAGAATGCTCTAGAAAATATTTTTCACTATCTACAACCAAATTTTTCTTCCTTGTTAAGTCGTGTTACCATTTCCTGGCGTTATGTGTATTCATGGAATTCGTAAATAAAACCAAACTGTGACTTAAAACCACAGGCAATAAGTGTCTTTACAATTTCCAAATTATCTTCCTCCTTTCAAAGTCGTGGTAGTTTTGACGAATTTTGATTGAACGTCAACCCAAGCTATTTAGTCTTAAAATCAAATGGAAGTTGAAAGTAATTCATTTGAATAATCAAATTTGATTCAAAGTTTCTGGTGTTTGAAAAATGGAGACATTTCGTTTGGATAAACGTGCAAATTATAATTTTTAAGATTCTGATACAAGTCCGTTGTAGAAAACTATTTACTTCTAAATTCTCCAAAGATGGATTCCTTAAAAGAATAGCGACGTCATCTGCTTACATAGTTACTTGAAGTGTTTCAACGATTGTCGGTTAAGCTACTGTTATATAAATTAAAAACTATTGGCCCCAATACCAAGCCTTGGGGAATACCAAAATTTACTTCCACATTTTTTTATATAATTAATTGAAAGTTGTGGTTTTTAGGCTGTAGAAATGATTTGATCGTCCACATAGATTGTTGTTGTCTATCTTCATTTTCTCAATACTAAAACACTCCTTGTTGCAGTCCCCACTTCCTCAAGATACGTGTGCGATCAGTGCAGTCGCTCCTACAAGAACAAGGATCATCTCAGCTCTCACAAGAGATGGGAATGTAACGTTGAACCCCAGTTTGCCTGCCCGGAGTGTCCTTACAAGGGAAAGCGCCGCTCTCACCTCAAGAGTCACGTGGCTTTGATTCACTTCAAGACACTTGTGAACCCCACAGAGTAATCTGAACAGCTGTGGTTGTTTGTTTCGTTCTTTGCTGTCGCCACATATGGTTTAAATAACAGATGTGTTTTCGAGCCAAAAGAAAATACAGCCCGCTTTGTACACTTTTAAATCTAAGTACAGTAGATCATTTTCTGTTTGGTGGAATGTTTTTTATGCTTAATAAAATAGAGTTAATACAAATATTTTATACTTTTACATTTGACTTACTAAATCATCCTGCATTAAGTGAATACCCAAAAGTAGTATGGAGTCAACAACAAGTGCTGCACGTTGTCTACAAAAATCTGATTTGTCTTTCTTTTAACACGAATAAAATAATATTTTTCCGGGAAGGTCAAAAAAGGTAAGTTTAGATGCAGTTCTTCTGGCGAACCATTCAAAAATATAAGTTTTCTAAACCGCTTTGAGAAGTCATTAAGCCAACGTTTCTGTAAAGAATTGTGATTCCCTCGATAAAAGGAAGTACTATCTGCAACCCCACATGGACAGGAAGTCACTCAAAAAACCAGTTAGATAAGGACGGTGTACGTACTTCCGATTGATTTGGATGAAGTCCGAATGAATCTGAATATCCTTTCGCCAGAGAACCACCCAATGTTTTCAATATCTAGTATGAATTTCACCATGGGACGTTTGAGGTATTCTTCTGTTTGTCTACCATTTACACAAACTATATCCACCCGAACGCAATAATAATATTTTTTTAATTAAATTAACACGCCCATTTGCTTTCTTCGAGGTACTTGTTCACAATCCAAATTATTTCTTTTCAACATTTGACCATACGTCAAATGGTCCTTGTACGTCCTTTTGCATTTTCGACCATACAGCAAAAATGCTCATTTTTGCTTTTAAAATGTTTGAAATTTTGTTTTTACCACAAAATGTACTTTTTTTCTTTGGCTGACAACAAATTTTGTTCCAGACTCGGACCGGAGGTTCAAATGCAGCATGTGTGACAAAACCTACAAAAGGAAAGATCACCTGATTCGCCATCAAAAGTACGAATGTGCTGATGCAGAAGCAGCTTTCCCTTGTGGATTCTGCGACTACAAGGCCAAGAGAAGACATCATTTACAACGTCATGTGGCTTGCAGACATATAAATCAGCTGTTAAAGGATACCGAAAATGAGGAACATGACAACAATCCTCAAGAAACAATCCTCAGGATCCACTAGAAATCCATGAGGATCCGTTTGGGCCTACTAAACACCATCTAAAAATGTAGCTGTTCAAAAGAATCGCGTCCGAATTTTAAAATATTAACATTTTTCCTTATCGTAGAAGTTGATATTATGTAAAAATGTACTTATGTGGAAAAAGTTCTTACGAGACTTTGTATGAGTGTAACTTATGTATGTTTGAATGTGATTTAGATGTGTGTGATACCAAATTTTAGCTAATTATTGTTGACGACGGAGATATATGTGTGCACATATTTATTCAATAAAACATTTATTTATTTATTACTATCTTAACGGGCCTAGTTTGGTATTTACAATTTGGTTTTCCAGCAAGTTCCATTAATACATGTTTGTATCGACAAGACTATCATGGCACTGTTCGTTTTTGAGAAGATGTCACTGATCATTGTCCAAGATACCATTTCTTCAAAGCTTCGACTCTCCTAATTTTATCAGAAAGTAATTTTTAATAAGTCAAAAATGTTGAACCTCAACTTGCGTCTTAACAAAGAACCCCAGTGTTGTACGGGATTTCATATCCTTTTATGAAAAACTTTTGTCATTTGGATTAAAAACTAAGTAAAAATACTAGTTTCATTTCCAAATGTTTTTATTATATATTACTAGTCGTTGCTTTAAATCGAAGAAACCCCTAACCCTCTAACGCGATTTTTTACATTAGTTTTTTATTAAGTATTCTTTACGAATTCGTGCAGAGTAGTTATGATAGTAAAATGTTAGAACTTCTATCGTAATATGGTCGATGCTCTACAATTCAAGGAATTAAATTTCACTAATTTTTACATGGAAATCAGACAGAGAATTCCGTGTTTGGATTATTAGTTTTTGGACGTTGTCTTTTGCACTAAATACAGAAAGAGACACGATACCTATTGGTTATTCCTGAAGTCAGTGGCTCCCCTTGATTTCCATTTATATGTACATCTCCATCAACCCTATTTATTACTTCAGATAAGTCCCAACCAAGCGTCGAACTTTGCTTTATTGTCAAAAGTCCTCGAGCGCTCTTTTTGCACCGCTTCTTATCCAGTGTTCCAAAGTGGCGGTACTTCTACTATCAACTAAACCCGCTATCTTATTACAGAGAAGAGGTTCGGTTGCGGCGAGTGTGGGAAGGTGTATAAGCAGAACGGCCACCTGACGAGACACCAGAAGTACGAATGTTTGGGAGGCGGAGCGCAGAGAGCTTTTCCCTGTCCTTTTTGTGAATATAAAGCCAAACGTCGTCAACATTTGGAGCGCCATCTAGCGACTCATGAACAATTCAACCAAGCCAGCCAGCAGTGTGGATATGGGGGTCTGAGGACATAGCAGTGGTAATCAACGGGACTTTAATGTGTGATATAACTATAATAATTTCAATCTTTAGTATTGTTGAACTTGATATTACAAAATAAGGCTGTGTTCCCATTAGTTTCTAATTTAGGTCCAATTTAAGGATAGGTTACATAGTTCAAAGTTACTGAATTTTTGTTTACTGTAACAACGTTATTTATTTGTTGTATTTATTTAATTTTTTTGTATAACGCTATTTATACACTAGATGCAAATTTAGTATCGTTGTTCTTCTCATTAAGTACCAATTCTCTTCATATTTCAGGAATTTTCAAATGCGAAATAAATACTTAATTATATGTAATTGGAACCTGTGCGCAGTAAGATCTTTCTCATTATTTGTGATTCTATAATATGTTGATAGTGTAAAATAATATTAAAACAACACCGCTGTTTTACCTGTGTTATTTACGTAATTCCTCCTCTTTTAATTGTGTTTGTTAATTAAATAAATCATGTGCGTTACTGTAAAAAAGAAAAGAAATTGCGTAAACATACAATTGTAGTTGTACTCTAGATGATTTTGTACTTTATCCGTCATTCATTTTAGCCTTATTTCTAAAAACGAAGAGGTAAGTTTTTGATGAAAATACGTAGCTGTACATTTTTAATCATGGTTAACTCAATTAAAATTAAAACGACGCAACGTGTTTATCTACCTAACAGTTTTGTAAAACATCTAGTTTCATATCGAATTGTAAAATAATGCCGAATGTTCGTCATTTTGGGTTGAACTAAAATTAATATTAACACGAGTGTTGTAGGTTCGACACCTTGGTGCTTTAGTGCGGGGCTTTATTTTAAATAGTTATAACGGAACTTTGGATTAGTATCTTTACGTAACGGTTAAGAGAATTACGTATTTCCTTTATCGGTTTAATCGAGAATTTGATTTCATCTATTAATTCATGAATTATTGCTCCCTTTCTTGCTCCAACACTTTCGTGGAATTCTTTAACATATGATTAAAAGAGGCCTTCGCTTCCTAACAACGACCCCACACCGACTTCCCCACCACACCACCTCCCCACCACTCCACCTACCCCCACCACCACCACCACACCACCTACCCCCACCACACCACCTTCCCCCACCACTCATCCTACCCCCACCACACCACATCCCCACCACTCCACCTACCCCCACCACCACCTACCCCAACCACACCACATACCCCCACTACACTACAGCTATACATTCTTGCGCAGATCTGCCAGAAGTGTTCACGTGTCAACAGTGCGGCCGCAACTACCGGAACAAGTGCACGCTCAACTTCCACCTCAAGTACGAATGCGGCAAGGAGAAGCAGTTTCAATGCGGCGAGTGTCCTTTCCGCACCAAGCGCCGCAGCAACCTCAAAGTACACATCGCCTGCAAACACGAGAGATACAAGCTTGTTGTGTGACTTTCTGCTGAATGAGTTTAAGAGTGTGTAATATTGCTTTGGTTAAGAATGGGCCGATACCTAAAAGTCGATACTGAATTATCGATACTTTCGATGTCAAAAAGCTATCGTTAATGTAGGTAATCGACTAATATTGATATAAATAGTATTTTTTATAGACAAAGCAGAAGTGTAACTGCAGTGTTTAAAAACTGTCTCTAAAATTTACTCGCTTAAAAGTGGCGGCGAAAGTAACTATGACTCTCCCGGTAGCGAGATTGACATCGAGCCCAAAGTCGAAAGGTATCGTTACGGTATATAGTATCGTTAGAAACTATTAAAATGTACGGTTTAGGTATCGGCCTCCGTCTTTAAATTTCATGAGTTGTACATTAATTAGAATGTTATTTCCCAACGTTGTGCCATAAAACTATATTACATTGTGAAATTAAACTGTGTTTTACACTACGTATTTTTTTCTTTGAGTCTATTCACGATTTTCTTTTTCGACAAGTACTTTGGCCTAACGGGTTTCCTATGTTCTGAAGTCCCCTGTACGTTTTCATTGGAGTAAGTAAAGGTAGCCTAAGAGCACCTGGGAGAGCTCCTTATTGGATTTATAATTTTGAAGTTGTTTTCATCAACTTCAAAAACGCCTCATAGCCTATAAAAAAGTTTAATTTTTGGTAGTCATTTTAACGTTTTTTTGGGGATCGCAATGCAACTTGGTATGGTTAAAATAGAAGAGAAGTCCTAACCTCGCCACCAATAAAGACATTTTAAATTTTTTTCAGGACAAAAAAGAACCGCAGTACTATTTTCCTTCTTGGAATTGATTTTCCTTTAACGTATTCTGTTTGTGTTATGATTATTATTCCTATGTGCTAAATTTGTTTTCAGATGTTTTCATTTAAACTTAGATTTTAGGTTTTTTATTAGGCCTATTGTTTCTATTAAACAAAAGTCATCCAAACAAACTTTAAACTTATTTCTCTCACGTTTCCAGTGTTCCTACCAGCTCCAGTAGACCGGGACAAGCCCTACACCTGTGACGCCTGTCAGAGAGCTTACAAGAACCCAGAGAGCCTCTCTCGTCACAAGCGTGTAGAGTGCGGCAAAGCGCCTAGGTATAAGTGTCACCTGTGCCCCTTCAAGACTTATCACAACTTCAACTTCAAGGCTCACATGGGGATGAAGCACCATCTTTCCCTTCCGCAAGCTAACTTGTTAAACCAGTAGTTACAAAAATAAATGTATAAACTTTTGTTAGTCTTTTTTGTCATGACTATCCACTAACTATTCGAAGTCGGGGTGGGTTGGAATCGTGCGCGACTCTGGAACTCATCACTCAGTTGACGCGGGTTTCATCACCGCCTATCCACACCCCCTTGTGACGAACACCTGGGGGTGTCAGTGTTGTCACCTCTTATTACATGTAAACATATACTCGCTATTAAACTTGTGAGAGGTTATTTATTAAAAGAAACTATTATTCGGTTGTATACAGTTAAATGTATTTTACCAATATGATTCTCAAACCAAACTAATACAATAAAACAATTATAAAATATATCAACAAATTATAGTTATAAAAGATTAATACTTTAAAAAAATATGTCTCGATAAAATGTCAGGATAAATACAAGCTCTGAGATATATTGAGAGATATCAGGGGAGGGCAGTCACTATGATCATAATAAAATGTCTATTCAAAGTGAAAAATATAAAATGTTATCAAGGCCTTACCTTTTACTAACAGACGTTGAGCCGACCACTCCAGGTGCCCCTCTGGTCCCAACTCGATTGCACTGCTCACTCACTCGTGATAGAAAAGTGTAGTCAGCCAGACAACTGCTGATGTTGCTGACTTGACTGAGCTACTGAATCATTGACACCCAATGCATTGTAATTTGGAAAATACTTATGAATGACTTTAGTTACTTAAATGCATTGAGTTTTAGTGACTGAATGTCACACCCTACAGATACCACACCACCTTCCCCCACCAGACCGCCTACCCCCACCACACCACCTACACCTACCACACCACCTTCGCCCACCTTCCCCCTACCACACCACACCACCTTCCCCGCGGTCACCAATGACATTTGTAAAGTGACTTTACGGTAACGCTGGGTAAAGACTTAGTAGTCGTAACTTCGCTTTGTTAAACGAGACCAACTTTACCTGTTTTCATTTTTCTCTTTCGGAAAATAGTTTTCAATATTTAATATGAATAATAATATTGTGTTTTAAAAGAAATATATAATGCTCTGCTAGCGCAAAAACCAACCTTTAAACTAAATTTTGAATATTTTCACTACCTTACCTTACTTTTGCCAGAATGTTTGCCAAAATTGATCGTAAGTTATTTTTAAATATCTTCATTTCACTAACACGGGAACTGAACCCTTCAAAACGAAAATGATGCACTTTCCTCCTGAATTATCTATTTTTCAATTTAGTCGATTTTGAATGACCTTTTAATTTATTTAGAAACCCTTGCCTCGTAATTTAATTTTTTATCTAGGTAGAGTCTTCCTTGTCCTCAATGCAGAGTTTAAAAATGAAATGTTATGTTCTGCTAAAGTGTATTTTATTCCAAAATTTATCTTAAACTGTATCACTAATACAGAAACGGAATCCTTCAAAACGTAACTGAAGTTCTTCCTCCTTAACTGTTATTCAATTATGTCGAATAAATTACTCAGTCTATTCAGCAAATCTTGTTTCATAATTCAATTTTCTACCTAGGTGAAGTCTTCCCCTGTCCTCAATGCGGAGTACGCTACAAGCACCAAAGAAACCTTCATCGACATCTCAAGCTGGAGTGCGGAAGAGAACCCATGTACTCGTGTTCCATGTGCCCATACAAGGCAAAGAGGAAGAACAACCTAAAGGTGCATATGATCAGGCATCAGATGAAACTCAGCTCGGTGGTGGGGGAACTCATGGAGTTCGAGGGGTAGAGGGGGGCTAGAGTGGAGTGGTGGGGGAAGCAGGAACTCAGTCGTCGCTTGACCGTCGTCCTGAACACATCTCCAACAGTGTTTCTTTTCAATTGTGTTTTCGTGGTGCTCTTTAGAAAGATCGTGTTTGTTTGTCTGTGATTTTGTAGTGTTAAATACAGCTCTGTGTATTCCTGCGTCTAAATTTCCTGCAGTGCGTCCTCAGTAATATGTTCATCTCTATTTTATGAAACGATTAAGCTTTATAACGTGTTGTGCGTTATACAAACAAATATGATTTCTCACACACAAAAAGGGTAAACAAAATCACAATCCTTTCATATTTTGAAACTGTGTTGAGTGTAACAATCGGCTTGTGTATTTCCCAATAACCTTAACCCTTCACCTGACCACAACTTTCAATTTTACCATCTAGATCAAGCCAACCTTAATTCATCCAAGCAAAGGTTATTGTATGGATTTATATTTGTAAGAACTGTCAGAGCAGCTATTTCACGAATGTTTGTTTCTTAAAAATTATGACTCCAAAGCAGTCTCATAACTCGATAAATCTCATCCTCAGATGTTTATTTTCTCTAGTTTACAACCTAATTCTATTTTGTTTCTCCTCAGCGTTCAACGATCAGAGACGATTCGTCTGCGAGCAGTGTGGAGCCGCCTATAAACACAGGAGGAATTTAACTCGACACGTGAAAATAGAATGCGGGAAGGCGCCGACGCAGATATGCGCACTGTGTAGTTACAGCTGTAAAAGACGTAACAAACTGAAGGAACACATAGTTCTCAGGCACGCTGACCAGTTCAATACTCTGTTCTCTTGAAAATAGGGGATTTTAGAAAATTTATACCAATAAATAGATTTTGTTATGGCTTTGTTTTATTTATGAGCCTTTTTGGGCCTCTTGAAGAAATTACAACCGTGGGTCATGTTGTGATCACAGCAGAAGATAGGGAGATGGGAAAGGTTACCTGCTGAAAATCAACTTATCAGTAGGGCCAACATTAAAAGAATCTGATTCAGGAAAAAAAATGTAGAGGCCTTGAGTGACCTTGCTGGTTTTTTTTCAAATTTTCCTCCGTCTCCGGTCAGACGTGTTCTGGTGACTTCACTATTTCACTATTTGAGATTCCGACCACTCCCATGAGGGTATTTTAAGGCAAATATGTGGTGAAGAATGAGTGTGATGAGTGGTGGTAATGAGTTATGAGGTGGAGTCTTGTTACAAACTAAGGCCGACTCTTCCTTAGAATGGGTCATTAATTAATAGCCCAATGACAAATGGAAATACAAGGACCAATGGCTTAACGTCACTTTCGAACCACGCACTTGATAGTCTGATATGTCTAAACGATGGTGGGAGTTGATGCGGGTATCGTCAGATGATTACTGAGACTATCTGAGCCGCTTTAGACCTATTTCATCCTCTAAAAATGACCTCCATGAAGCTGGATTACAGGACCACGCCACGAGTCCCAGTCTACTAAAATTATGTGTTAAACGTAAATTTCTTGTTTACTCTATCTGATATGTTAAATAAAGCGAATGCAAACCCAATTAAGTATATTTAACTCACAGCCTGCCTTAATAAATATGAGGTGATGGAGCATCGGCTTTGATATATCTTAAGCATTACTAAAGCATAACGTTACTACGTAGAAATCACAAAAATAACTTAAAATGTTTAAATCTTAACCTTAGAAACAACTTAGCTTAATAAGAAAAACAGTAGGCTAATCGAAAAGGAACAAGGACATTTTTATAGGTGGTGGTGGACGTATTATTTTGCTTAATTTATTTCTAAAACAACTTGAGCAACTGCCTGACTTCAAGGTTTTGCATAGGTGTAAGTGAAGACTTGTCGAGACACTCGTATTCTTAAAGGAAATCCTTGAAGTTTGTCCAGAAAGATTCTTTTTCTCTATTCACGAGGATACCTCATACCAGATAAGAGAGGCCTTTTCTTTTCTCGAGGAGCGTTTGAGACAACAGCTCTAAAGGTGGAATTCATGACCACCACTTTGGCTGGGACTTAACGCAGATTATTGATTATAAAATTATTCGATACAATATCTATCTAGGCCAGATAGATTTAAAGTAATTCTGAAATGTACAACTCTTGCATTGCCTCTCTTGATAGCACTTTAAGACGTAAACTATTAGTTTAGACAAACCTTTGTGTGTATTTTAATTCACCCAAGAAACCGTTCTCTTATTTTAAAAGGCTATAAGAGTCTTGTTTAAGTTTAAGCAAAGATAATGTTATGGTGAACAGCTAGCGCATAGATTCCGCATGGCTGAGGGAGAAACTCAACATAATTAAGCAGCCCACGTCTAGAATGCGCTGCGAGCGCTTCCATCTCTCACCGTCTTTCTCCCCCCTCGGTTCCACATTCTCAAGTTATGTCGATGACTTAATATGACTAAATCGTTCGATTTCCGAACGACCAAACTTGCACGTGCGTCAGTGGCTATACTTGATACTAAAAGGATTCTCCCTCAGCTCATTCCGTGCTTGGGCTGCCTCAACCATGTTCAGTTTCCTGCCTCAGCTATGAGCTATCTAGGCTATGGCATGAGCTATCTAGGCTACCTACCACAACACCGTCTTCGGTTAAAGACCCAAACATTTCTAAATCTAACTTTCATCTCGTTCTTTTTCCAGTGATGTTGGCAGGACTGGGCGTCTTCTTCTGTGACGTCTGTGGACGCCAGTACAAGTACAAGCATAACCTAGTGTTTCACAAGAGGAGGGAGTGTGGGAAGGAACCTGCCTTTGCTTGCCCGATGTGTCCTTACCGGGCGAAACAGAAGAGCAATCTGAAGTCACACATCGGCAACAAACACAGAGATCTCAACCTTTAGCCTGATGTCAACGTTTAGCCTGATGTCAACCTTTAGCCTGATGTCAACGTTTAGCCTGATGTCAACCTTTAGCCTGATGTCAACGTTTAGCCTGATGTCAACGTTTAGCCTGATGTCAACCTTTAGCCTGATGTCAACGTTTAGGGAGTCAATGTGCCAACGGGTGTGAAAGACTAAAATGTTAATGTTTTTATTTGTATGTGACTTAGGACGTTCATGCACATTTTTCTGAGGATAAGAATTCCTTTGGCCACGTAATTCCATCATTATTGTTGCGAGAAGATTCTAAAATGTTATCTGGATATCGTTTTGGTAGTAAACTTGTAACATATTACTGTACAGAAATAATAAATACTATTTTTACAACTGTTTTTGGCGATTTCGTAATTTACCCGTACTTACCTTTTGTCATTTGAGGCAAAATATGCACTCTGCTTTTAGCGAGGCCAATTTATTCTAGGAATATTTATTATTTAAACTATTACGAGGAAATAAAATTTATCCTTATGAGACGCGTGATAGAAATATTTTAAATTTTGAAAACCGTAGGTTATAAATGTGTAATTCATTACCAATACATTTTGGGAAAGGTTATTTAACAGACTAAACACACGGAATGAAAAATATACACAATGTAAAATTATTTTAAAAGAGCCATAAAACTATTTTTAATTCTTAAGCTTTCGCGGCCGGTGTCATCATTAATATCTAAGTTTTCCGGTTTGCACCGCTTCACAGTTTAATTACAAATACTGTTAAACGTTTCGACCTCGCTGTGGAGAGTCATCCTCAGTCGCTGGACAGTCTCAGCCAGTCAACCAGCTACTGAGGATGACTCTCCACAGCGAGGGCAAGAAGGTTCTCTTATTGTAATGTTATTGTTTTTGTTTATTTATACATTAAGTATATTGCGATAAACTTTTAAGTGACCGATGTTTACTTTCGAGACATTAACCGCGATGAAACGCTACAATTTGATTGGTGGAACTGAAATAACGTGCAGAACACGTGCAGTGGCAGAAAATTTCCTTTGCACATGCGTGGATGAATACGGCTCTGTGATTGGCTCGGCGTAACCCAATCCCCTCACCCCTTATGATTCCTTCCCGCCAATCCGCTTGTCCATCAGTCTCAACTTTTTTTCCCAGTACAGTAGATACTGTCCCAATCTCTCGATCAGTACTACATATTAGTATTAACAATTCCTTTTCTGTCTCCAGATCCTGCGGAAAAGTTCACCTGCGACGCTTGCGGACGTAGTTACAAGTACAAGAACAACTTGCTGGCTCACAAGCGGAAAGAGTGCGGTGTTGCTCCGCAGTTTTCCTGTCATCTTTGCCCTTATAAGGCAAAACAAAAGAGTCATCTTAAGGCTCACCTTGCGAACAAACATAGGGAGATTTTCTTTCCTGGGGCTCAGCTGTAAGAACGGTTGAAATTCGTGCTTACGCAAAAATGTTGCTAACGAAGAATGGTTTATTATAGTTGATTGAGGACGTCATTTGTAAATATTTTTTTAGAATCAATAAAATAGAGTAATAAAATACAAATAACTATTTTCTCCCCCTTTCTAATTTAATTGAGTATCTTTTCGGTTGTGTATTAGTCCATATATTCACAAAACACAGTGAACAACTTGTGTAAATTGGATTGTAATATTTAATTGGTTTTGGCTGCACATCAATCGTCGTTCGTACGTTTAATGTGGTGCGATCGCTAATCGCGGCAATTTTTCCGCCAGGGCTGCGCCACCTGTACCACAATGGCCAGATTCAACTCCATCCCTTCCACAACTAACCACATCCAATGATCTGTCTCGTTCTCCCCCAGGTTTGACCATGTTCGAGTGTGCAGACTGTGGGAAGGTCTACAAGTACAAATACAACCTCTACCAACATCAGAAGCTGGAGTGTGGTAAATCTCCTCAATTCTTGTGTCAGCTGTGTCCCTACAAGGCCAAGTGGAAGAGCAACCTCAAGAGCCACTACGTGTGTCGGCACAGAGATCAACCCATCCCAAAATTATAAAGTCACTTTTTCTTTTCTGTTTGCGAGCCCCATATTAGTTGTTTTATGTGTTTTGTGAGTGTAAAATTGTTTCGCCAGGTCTTAAGATTCTTTTGTTGGAAATGTTGAACGGCTATTTATCTAAATTATTTTTGTTTATAAGCCATATATTTTCATCCTTGCTTAAAAGCTAAAATTAGGTAGTTCATTTTGTTCCAACATATTGATCTAAAGATCTTGTGAATTGTTTTAACCTATTTTCTAACTGTAAACATGCTTACAATAAACGTAATTATTTTCAAAGGACCAACAACATGTTGAACACTATTTTATGTACGTGTTGTCCTATATTCCTTTTCTGTGTCTTAACCGATTGGTGATTAAAATTTCATTTCATCCTCTAAATCCATATGTTCTTCGTACGACAGCATATAAAGTATTAGAAGAACTAAGAAAATCACTTTCAGTAAACAGAACTAATTTGAGATCTCAAGGAATCAAGAACTTTTTTTAATGAATGCTTCCTTTTGTGTTGATATATTAGCTAAATATCTCAAGTGTAGTTCTGTATGAATGTTATGTTCAATTTTCAATTTTGGTTTTTATACTTAAAATAACATCACTATTCCAAGCCCTTCGTCCTTGAACGCCCCCTTACCTTGTAAATCTTTTATATATCAGGATCGTGACTGATAATCCTCTTTTTTAGAGTAACAAATTTAATTTGGTTGTGGGTATCAGGGAGAACCTTTCCTGTACCTTATAAGAAATCTTCCTGTCCTCCAAAAAGCCCGAGTTTAGTTCACCAAATTTCTCATCACAACATGCAACTACAAAATCCAAACATGTTTTCCAGGGGGAATTCACGTCTGCGTCTGCGGACGGAAGTATAAATACCGCTACAACTTGTATCAACACCAGAGACAGGAATGTGGGAAAGAACCAAGATATCAGTGTCAGTTTTGTTCTTATCGCGCCAAACAGAAGAGCAACTTGAAAAGTCACCATGCCAGAACACACCCTACAGAATCACTACCTTTCATCGTGCCAGTTGAACTTCGTGCTAGTGGGTTTTGTGCCGTTTAAACTTTGTGTCAGTTGATTTTCGTGCGATTTGAATTTTGCGTTAGTAGAATTTTGTGCCAGTTGAGCTTCGTGGCAATTAATGTTTGTTCCAGTTAAATTTTGTGCCAGTCAAACCTTTTTAATGGTCGGAAATTAAAGGTTAGAACGATAACAAGTTTGATTTGTTTAATTTCCTTCTAGAATTTAACTGTAGAGCCATCCTTGTTATGATTGTTACAGAGAAGCATCGATGAACGGGAAGGACATTGTTGGAATGTTGATGGTTTCTTGTAGAAGAATGGTCATGAACAGTGAGTGTTAAATTTGTTGATGATAAATAATTTCGGTTTTTCCGGTTTATACCTCGTCAAAATATTGACTTTACAATCAGCTTAAAATATTTAGACCTCGATGTGAAGGATCTTCTTTAGTCTTTAATCATAGACCAATTAGTTTCAGCCAATCAGTGACTGAAGATGGTTCTCCACAGCGAGACCGAAATATTTCAAGCTAACTATAATGTTTTGACGCGGTGTGAACTGGGGAACTAGATTATATTTGTGACACCAGTCGCGAAAGTCTAAGGGGTTTTTATTATTCTACTAGTTTTCTTAACATTTCTCAAACAAGTTCAACGTCTCGTGCAGTGTTTAATGCAAAGTTAGATTTGGTGTTCTCCAAGGATCGACTGTGGGTCTTTTCGTTTTTACTGTTTAGTTTTCATCTACTTAACAAAGCTTGGTTCTTAATTATGGGGATAACGATTCTGGTAGAAAAGATACTAGTTGTTGGTTATTTTTCAGGTTCCGGAAGTGCAAAGGTCTTCATGTGCGTGTGCGGGAGAAGCTACAAGTACAAGAACAATCTTCTAGCTCACCAGAGGAAGGAATGTGGCAAGGAGCCTCAGTTTGCGTGCGTTCACTGTCCCTACAAGGCAAAGCAGAAGTCCAGCTTGAAGTCACATTTTGTCAACAAGCACTCCGACCAACCTTTCCCTTTCTAGGGAGGAAGACCTCTTCGTGATATGTTGATTGTACGAGTGTGCACCCCAAGGCTCTACTTTAGGACCTGTGTTGTTTATAGTTAACGATTTAGATTTTGTAAAGATTTGCTCGTCCATCCAAACTGTATTTAAGTGTTAATACGTTTTTTGTAGCTTTGTAGCTAACACTTTATAAATGTAAGTGTTTAAAGATGAATAATTTTACATGTATAACCATAAATTTGAATGTATAAGTTCATTGTTTTCAACGTGTGGTTTAGATCATGTTCTGCCAAAACATAATAGATACTAGTTTTTATTCCACGCTTAAGTTGAGTTGAAAATCTGGTTTACTCAATAAGACGTCTTATTTGAGTGTTCAAACATCTTTACTAGATTTATCATAATGTGACTTTGGAAAAAATAGAGGATTCCACAAAAACATTTTTATGCACTATTTGAAACAACTAAACGTTTCTAGGATTGTGTTGTCTTCAGTTTCACTACTTTCACATTTAGACTTTTGAAGTACGAGTAGTTTAGTTTAGAAATTTTATAAAAATAAACAAGAGTGTTTTCTTAATCAAACCATTTAATGGGTCAGCCCTTTTCAATTCAAGACTTACTATATGAAGGTCCCTTCCAATAAGAGATATTTATTAATTACTTCAACGCTATTAGAATTCCACGAAGTAGTATCAATACTTTGATTTGTGACACCGACCACTACTTCAGGGTGAATATGGGATGAGTTATGAGTGTGTTGATAGAACTGCTGATGAGGTGTAATATTGTTACAAACCAGAGACAACTGCTTCCCAGATTTGGTCATTAAATAATAACCCATCGACCATTGGAGTGGACCACCGACTTAACGTGACTTCCAAACCACGGGAAGTGGTTACTGCAGCGCTGGGAGTTAAACTCGGGTCGATTTGGTACGAATACGCACCACACCATTGAGCTATGGCCACTCCCATATACAGGGTGTCACAAAAATGTGTAGCGCGCTATGCAGAACTGGATTCTTCATACAAAAGTAACTCGAAAATGGCCAGTTAAGTAGTTTTGATTTCGGCTCAGTTTAGCCCAAAACCGCCATTTTGTAAACTTTTGAAAATAATTAATAATTCAAAAACCATTTGAGACATTTTTGTGAAACTTGGTATACACCTCAATTGTTTACCTAATAACATTTTTCAAAACACTAACTTATCAATTTTCAAATGACGGCCATTTTGAAATTTCAAAGTCAAACTCCAAATTGATTCCATTTGACTTTTGAAATTTTAAATGGCCGCCATTTTTAAATTTAAGAAGTTAGATCAAAAATATTTTTGGAAAATGTTATTAGGAAAACAATTAAGATTTAAACCAAGTTTCAGAAAAATATCTCAACAAGTTTTTGAACTATTAGTTATTTTCAAAAATTTACAAAATGACGAATTTTGGCTAAACTAAACCGATATCAAAAAAATGTTACGGACTTACTTGTGTATGTAGAATCCGGTTGTGCATAGCCGCTACACCTTTTTTGACACTCTGTCAAAAAAAGCTTAAGAAACAGCTGTCAAACAGCTAAAGAATAAAATACCAATATAACCCACAGATTACAACTAGAGCTAACAGCTGTTTCTCAGTAGCAGGTGGCGGCTACACGTGTCTACTCTGCGGGCGCTCCTACGGCAGAAAGGACAACTTGACGCGACACCAGCGCTACGAGTGTGTGACTACGGAACCACAGTTTCGCTGCTCTATCTGCCCCTACAAAGCCCGCCAGAAAGTACACCTCAAGTCCCACCTGGCGATCAAACACGGACAGTTCCTTCAGAAGTGAAGTGTTTAATAAAAGCTTGTTTTGTAGATTGATTTTTTTCCTTACGATCCCTTATCATTTTTTTACTATATATGCCAATGGAATTTTTTATTACTTAAGGCCGTTGCACACGGGGCCAGTAGTGACGTCCACTGCACTTGGCTAGTACTAGCCGCCATCAATTATCTCACTATTGACCTTGTGTGTAGGGATACTGGCGCTTTCCCCAGCTATTGGCTAGAGGCGGCCATTAAAGTTGAACCTGTGTTGTGTGTAAAGTTGAACCACTCGTCCCGATTCAAACATCGTCAGTAGCCAGTCCAACGCCGTATTATTATTAGAACGAAGTTATGATAACATAATACATAAAAAAGACAGGAATCCCCTAGCTCTACGCTTTAGAGAGCTTTTGACCCAATAAAGTTGTCAATATTTTTTTCATCTTGCTCTACTCAAAGTTCCATGTTTCTTTTTGTAGATACTTTTGACACGATATAAAAATTTCACCCTTTTCCAACTCCATCATCTTTCTTCCCAACCCTGCATAGCTCTGGTTGTGATCTGAGCCCTGAAGGGCTTCAGGTTCAACCTTGTTCGCGTTGATTGTCAGGCCGGTAAAGTCATTAGTGACCACTTCAGATCAACCATTCCTACAGCACAGAGTAACCTTTCTCTCCCAAAAACCTATTTTTCTTCTTCCCCCAGGTTCCCAGGCCTACACAGAGTAACCTTTTTCTCCAAACTAACTTCTTCTTCTTCTCCCCAGGGTTCCACGCCAACACAGAGTAACCTTTCTCTCCCAACTAACTTCTTCTTCTTCTCCCCAGGTTTCCAGAAGTTTTACGAGTGCCGCGATTGCGGACGCTGCTACAACCGGAAGGACAACCTGACTCGTCATCAGAAGCTGGAGTGTAACAAAGAACCCACGTTCAGTTGTCCTGAATGCTCCTACAAGGGCAAGAGAAAGAGTCACCTCCTAAACCATATGGCCATCAAGCATTCCAAGTTACTTAACCATGTTGTGTAGAGGTCTTTAGATGATACGCTTTAATTCAAAATCAACGAACTTAACTCTTAGGCTTTCGTGGCCGGTGTCACAACTATAATCTAGTTCTTCCGGTTCACACCGCGTCCAAACTTCATAATTAGGTTGAGATATTTCGGCCTCGCTGTGTTTCAGCCAATCAGTGACTGAAGATGGTATTCCACAGTGAGGCCGAAATATCTCAACCTAATTATAAAATTTGTACGTGGTGTGAACCGGAAAAACTAGATTATGAATGTTTCTTAGTCTATTCAGAAGTTTAAGGATCATTTTTAAGTGGATTCATTGCTTAAAACATCGAATTTTTTGTGCTTGATAATAATTACAAAAATGTCTGCTACAAGTTTTAATATACACAATTAAGTCAGTATATAGGAAATACCTGACTTCCTTTTAGGGAATGAAAAGTGTTCCTATATATTGGCAACATTGTGTTTTTGGAAATTTATCTCATAACTCTCTAACATCTCCTTTGGTTATTACAACAAAGTCTACCTAAAACAATACAGTAAATATTGAATTATTATTGAAAAAATAGTTCAAAGTAAATTGTAATATCTTAAAATTGTTTACTGTTAACTTTACACTGTAGAATACCTCCACGATACATTCCTTAAAATATCTAGTCTTTTTTTCTAGTCATTTATTTATTTTTTTGGTGTTTCAATTTATATTTTGTAATTGTTTCAATAAATGGTTTGATTAAAAATGTTTTTTATTACCTCTTTTGATGTCAGTTTTTCTCCTCTCGATTGATGGTGTGTTTCTGTTTGTTCAATTTTGTCAAGTCGTCATGTCAGCCTTTTTATTTTTCCCCACTTTCCGGTTTTGGTTCATTTTATCCCATCGCTGGTCATCGCTGACTTTTTTTCTTAACTTTTTGCTTGTTATTATTGATTTTAATTTTTTTCTTCCAGATCTCGAGGTGTTTATATGCACCAGTTGCGGCGCCAGTTACAATTACAAGTGTAGCTTAAACAGACACATAAACTACGAATGTGGCGTAACCCCCAAGTTTTCCTGTCCGTTTTGCGACTATCGAGCCAGAAGAAAAGAAGGCCTGGATCAACACGTTTGGATGAAGCACTACGACATCCTGACCTTCAAGACTTCAAAGAAAACGCTTCTGGAACCTCCGGAATCGACGAACCACAAAATTACAAAAATAACCAAGAAGAAGCCCAACAGCAACAAAATATCGTCGAAAAGGTGTCGCTGGTGTTACCACAAAGAAGGGAAAGTCAAATATTCTATCTACGAGTGCCTTTCTTGTGAAGACAGACCAGGACTCTGTGTGGTGGGATGTTTCGACAAGTATCATCATAAATTGCTTCTAGAGTAGGAGGAGTTGGTAATTAGAAACATTAGAGTCGAGATAAAAAATTGTTTTTAGCGCCGTTGGATTTGTGTTAAAATTTCCTTTCTTTTGAGGTGGCACAAATGGAGGTATTTGTATTTACACAATGGCCAGAAGTGATGCCATTGTTTTAAAAAATTGAAGCCCTCCCTCCCGGATTCTGGGTGAGGGGTGGTTGACGCAAGGTATGTCAAAAATTCAGAACCCGATAAAACATTCCCCAAAGGATTTTCAAAAATATTTCCTTTTTAAACAGTCAGGGTGTGGGGGGACATTTAAAACTCACTCTGTATAATTCAAAGGAATAACCATTGGACGCGAAGTTTTTTGTTTTGTTTTAGGACGTTTCGTTCTATAATAGCTCTATTTCCCATGGAAGTTTGTTAATAATTTTGTAATTAAGAATTCCAGTGCAGGCTATGCAGCATGTAAAGTTGTTAAGTTTGTAGCGATGTTCGGTGTTACCATTGAATAAGAAATATTAACTTATATATTATTAAACTTCTTTTTACAATTCATATTTTCCTATTACTCGTGCAACCATTACGAGATTCTGCCTCAGTGTCGTGTTGTTATAAAATTTGTATTGGATACATTTTCACATTATTTTTTCCAGACCGCAGAGTATTCGCCTGCACAGGTTGTGGCTTGAACCAAAATATTATCAACTTACTACAGTTAAAGATACTCCCTACCGCTCAACCTATCAAGACGTCAGAGAAAACTCTTCCAGAAGTTCAAGGAATGGCGAACCACAAAATTACAAAAATAGCCAAGAGGAAGCCCAAAAGCAACAAGATATCGCAGAAAAGGTGTCGCTGGTGTTACCACGTAGATGGGAAGGTCAAATATTCTATCTACGAGTGTCTTTATTGTGAAGACAGACCAGGACTCTGTGTGGTAGGGTGTTTCGACAAGTATCATCAGAAGTAACATGCGAGAAGCGGGTAGCACAGTTCGTCAGGTTTAGCATGACCGGTGAGATGGGCTGTAGGGCCATAAGCGGCCAGCAGGAAATCTCAAGGCCACCGGCCATGCTATACCTAACGAACTGTATTTGTAGTTATGATCATATTTGTATTGACAAGCACTACCGTGAATCCTAGTGAACTTCTGCTAATGAAGAGGGGAGAGATTTACTCCCAAATTAAGGTATAATTCAAAAGGATTGCTATTTGACTCTAAGTGTTCTGTTTTGTTTTATGACGTTTGGTTTTAAATGGCACTAGAACTTAATAGCTATTTTTGCATGGGGGTTTATTAATAATTTTGTAATTAAGAATTTCAGTACATAAGATGTATGGTTTGTAAAGTGAATACGTTTGTGGCAAAGTTCGATGTTACCATTAAATAATGAATATAAACTTGTAGTTTTTGTTTCCTCCTGTAACTATTGTAAGAATACTGCTTTTCTGAGTGGTAAATTAGGGAATTCTAACCCTAATTACCTTGTAAATTTGGGTTGAAAATGTACGTGATATAATAAGTATGAATCACACCAAATTTATAAGACCAAAATTTTAAAAATACCTTAGTTGAAATTATTTTATTTGATCTCGTTTGCAGTATTTTTACTCAAGTTAACCCAATTTTGCTTAAAAATAATGTTACAAAGAGGTATTTTAATACAGCTATTTATGCTATTCTTGAGTGACATCTTCCAAAAAAACTCGTATCTTTAGATCTGGTATTTTATATTGAACTTAACATATAATCAAGTTAGAAGAAATAAACACCAAAATCATTATTTCTAAACACACAAATTACAAATCTTCCAAACTTTATAACCAGCAAATTCACCCCTAGTGTTCCAGAGTTCCCAGTCCAGAGAGACATTCCGCTGCCAGACCTGTCAGAGAGAATACCTCCATGAACACAACCTGAGGCAACACCAGAAGCATTACTGCGGCAGAGGAGCTCAACATCCTTGCGCACATTGTCCTTACAAGGCCACGCAGAAAGGAGCACTTAAGCGCCATATGGGCAATCAACATCCGGAACTCTTCAGTTTTCCGAAAATATAACATTTTTGTAAAGTGCCAGAATCGGGATTAAATGGTGCAATTTTGGATAGTGTGTTTTCTTCTCGTTCTCCACTTAAAAAAAGGTGTTTCCGTGTTCACAAAGTAACTGTCGTCCTATATCACTTTTGTTGGTCCCTGTGTTTGAAGTTTGTTGTTGTGGGAGGATTTCTGAGTTTAAAGTATTATTAAGGACGTTTTCTATCTTAAGGAACACAAAGAGCATTCGTGGGTGTTCTTCTTGTTCAATGCCGACTGGAAAAGTCCGCAATAATATTTTACTGCTTCTTTACCAAACCGTAAAAACGTATTTCTGATTAAAGTGTTTTAGTGCTCTTAATGCTTAACGTAATAATTTTTAACAGATATATTTGCGTAAAAATGTTGCAATTTCGGTACAGCTTTGACGACCGATGTCATAGTTAATCATAAATAAACAAAATAAATTCTATGGGTTCCTAATTACGAGGTACAGCGCAATTCGGTTAACGCAAAACGCAAAAATTGGCCTTTTAACACTTTGAGTCCCTCAAGGGTCTATTCCAGGTCCTAATACCTTCCTAATATTCCCACTCACACTCCACTTTATTGCTTCATTACAAAAACGTATTTAGATTCTAACTCCTCCAAATATCAGTGTTACAGACTCCAGAGGAGACTCGCCGTTGCCGCTTTAAAACGTTAGACTCCCTCAAGGATCGATCCTAGATCCTAAAGTCTTCCTAATTTTCTCTCCACGGTAATTTTTTCATAACTAGACTTACTTTGACTCTAGCTCCTTCAAACATCAGTGTTACAGACTCCAAAGGAAACTCACCGGTGCCGTTTAACACTTTGGAGTCCCTCAAGGATCAGTTCTAGGTCCTAGCATTTTCCTAATATACCTACCCACACTCTACAACATTTGCTTCATAACTAGAACCTTCATAGATTCTAACTCTTCCAAACATCAGTGTTACAGACTCCAGAAGAGACTCACCGTTGCCGCATCTGTGACAGGGTGTACCAACACCGCAGGAACCTGATTCAGCACATGAAACACTACTGTGGGAAGGGGGCTCAGTACCCGTGTCCTCTGTGTTCTTACCAGGCTACGCAGAAGGGGTCACTGAAGCGACACATGGGAGTCCGTCATCCAGAACATTTCAATAATATAATGCCTTCGTAGTTATTTCGTTAGTTGTGTAGGTGATTTTGCAAAGACTCAAAAAATAATACTTTGCGTCAAAAAATATTTTAAATTTGTTTGTCACAGAAACAAAGGTTATTTTTTCTTTGAGTATCTCTGTTTTAAAAGAAATTTGTTGTTTTATTCGTATGGCTTTATACTTAAAATAACAACGAGAATAAACTGACTGTAGTTTTTTATCAACAGTATTTATTTTCACCTCGACGATCCAGATTACTCACTAGATCATTATGCACAGGTACTAATTACAGACAGATAATATTCTGATATCAGTTCTCGAATCTGCTGAATAATTTATTAGAACTATTTTATAGTTCTTCCAGTTCGCACCGCGTCAAAACATCACAATAATTAGATTGATATATTTCGGTCTCGCTGTTCAGTCACTGAATGCTGAAACCTTGACATTGGCTGAGTGACCGAAGGTGGTACTCCACAGCGAGACCGAAATATCTCAAACAATTAGTAAGATGTTTTGACGGGTGAACCGGAAGGACTAGATTATATAGTGACACCAGCTGCGAAAGCCTGAGTTGAATTTATTAGACTCTGGTAGAAAATGTGATAATCAGAGAATGGCATCACAGTAAGCAATTCAAATACGTATGATTCAGAATACAAGCAAACCTTGTTCAGGGTGGTCCAGAATTAGTTTCTTATCCAATCATCTTCCCATAACAGATACTTTTCATCCACATAAATTTCAACTCATCCAATCTACCAAAGATCCATCCATCCTAAGTTGATCTATCTAACAGTCAAAACATTAACAACCCCTCCATGTTCCCGCAGGTTCTACCTTCGACGTGATCCATGACCCCAGTGGGATCAAGTACCAATGTCTCGGCTGTACCAGGATCTATCTGCACAGAGGAAATCTCATCGAGCATCAACAATTCGAGTGTGTCAAGAGTGGAATCTTCAAGGGTGATCCTGCTTGAGCAAAATACTTGGGAATAAATGTTTTTGTATACGAAATATATTTATTTGTTAAAACTTTGTGTTGTGATTTAGCCTTTAAAAATATGAATGTCCATTAAGGTCTTTGTCAGAAATAATGTTGAAAGGCAAGCAATTCTACTTTTGTGAAATATTCCACGATCGGGTTGAAAAGTTGATTGATTTTCAAAAGTCTTTTGAAGTTCAATAGTTCCAGAGCCGCCTGTAGTTTCTTTGGTGTTTCTAAATGTGTCTAGAAAATCTTCTGTTAAAAGTTCATTTCTAGAAAAAATTCAAAAATATAGTTTTTCCACCAAGTTGCCGTTGTAAGATGTTGACTTAGGCTATATATTCATACTTCGAGTTCCCCAAGGACTAGTTATTGGACCAGTAATATTTTCATGTAAATTAACCACAGTCTTGTCCAGGGTACGAGTACAGCACTCTAGACTCTCCACAAGGAACAGTCTACCAGTGTCTTCAATGTCAACGGACCTACCGCTACCTCAAGAACCTGAAACAACACCAGCGTTTCGTCTGCAACCAGGAGCCTAGGTTCTCTTGTCAGGTCTGCCAACGTAAGTTCTTCGAGACCAACAACCTCAAGAAACACATCATGAAGATACACGGTCTTAATTTGCAATTAAATGTTTGATTGAATTCTGTGTTGTTTTTCTGAACTTCTCAAAATCATTTCTGTTATGAAATATACGAATATTCAACAAATACTTCTGTGAAGGTAATTTTCTAATAAACTAAATGTGTATTTCTACAATCACCCCTTTTACATAAGGTGTTTCGCATTTTTCAACAACCTTTGAACAACCGTACTAATTTGTCATTAATGTATACTATTACTAAAAATGTATGTATATTTACCAAAACTGAACATAACGCACATAATTTGAATTTTCAAGAGCTGGGCAGATCAAACTATTTCAGTAAGTAGTAAGGAAATAGGGGATCTGGCTGAAATGATCTTGAGTTGACGTCACGTTGTGTGAGCCAGTGGGGGGAGGGGTGGTCTTTGTCAGCTACATCAAGCAGCTCACCAATAACTTATTCGATCTTCACCACTAAGCACACCTCCTATCTAACCAATTCCAAAACTCTCTGTCCACAGGCCACGAGATTTTTCTAGAAGAAGGAGTCAAGAAGTTTAAGTGCCTCGCTTGCGGCAAAGTTTACAACCAGAAATACAACCTGAATCGTCACCAAAGATATGAGTGTGGGAATAAGAAGCCATTCCGGTGTCTTCTCTGTAGTTTTAACACCAGTCAGAAGAACACGCTTAAGCTGCATATGTACAATAAACACAAAGACGCTTCTTTCAACTTGTAATACATGGTAAAAATAGGTTGATGGATAAAAAAGAATGCAAAATGTTTCCATGAGGTTCTGGTATGAACTTTGTGCTGTCTGAATTGTTCGGTTCGTTCTTATTGTTGAAAATTGTCTGTAGTTTCGTAAAATAATTTCTTGTGTGTAGTTGTGGATTTCTAAATGCTTTTTGAAAAAAATATAGTATACGTTATAAATGGTTGTGTTTTTTCTTTAATATACGTTTCGCCTACTGTCTTCTGAGGCTTTGTATCGTCTATTTATGAGTGAACACTTTTGGCCATCAATAAAAGTGTATAACTCCTTTTTATAATTGTTTAAGGTCTTTTCCACGGGTTCCTCTTTATACTTATCATACTTCCATTGAATTTTGATGAAATTTTTTGCTTTGGAAACCGTTGAAGTTGCTAACACTGATATTTATTTTCCAGATGCAGCATTTGTGGAGAAATACTATTGTCCGGATTGCGGAAAAGCTTACAAACACAAAGGAATCCTGCAGAGACACTTAAAATATGAATGTGGAGACAAAAGACCTTTTGCTTGTAACTTTTGCGATTACAGCACTAAACAGAAACAAAACCTCAAGAAACATCTGATCGTAAAACATGCTGGCGTGCTTGTCTAAAGTAAACATTGATGAGTGTTGTGTTTTCTGATGTGCCGGTTGTGAACTTATTGTTTTTCTTGTTCACCTAACGTAGCCAATCAATTTGGTGAGATTGTTCGCGCTAATAATCTATTTCGGATGGACCCCTTTCCCTTCTTCCGGTCGATGAGTGGAAGTGCCTCACCGCGGCGTAGCGCAATACTACGATTTTTCTTTAGAGTGTTCAGCAATATTTCTTGCACAGACACTTTAAGATTTATCTTTTGGGCGTTAGTTTTTAATGTTGTGTATTTAGAAAGTTTAAGTACAGAATAGCTAACTTGAATCTGTTGCAAAACAAATCTTGTTAAACATCACTAGTTTTGTACATTTCTCTTGTCTTTGATTTATTTAGTTGAGATTCAAGTAGTTTATTTTCATATTAATAATAGTTCGTTGACTCGTATTCTTGTTAGTTTTGATTAGTTTGATTTGTTTTCTTGTCTATTATTGCATAAGTACTAAGTTAAATACGAATCAGTCAGGTTAGCATGTATTGTGTATATACATTGAATGTATATACGAGATTAGGTCTCACAATTGGAGCAAAAGTTTATTTTTAAAGTATAAATATAGGATAAAAATAGTTGATGTTTATAGAATGGAAAATTCAATTGACTGTACTGATAAATTTAGAAACAATCCTGAAAACTTCTATAAAAGTAGAGACGCATAAGGTTTTTATATACTCAAAAAGGTCCTAAATTGGAAAAAACAATTATTTCCCCTTATTTATGTGATCTACGAAGCTATAATAAACATATTGATAAACTTTTGACAAAAACACTTCGACGGAAAACCTTGCGATTTACATATACAATCTTAAACTTTAAGTTTCAAAATTGATTTGTTTAATTTTACTATATAGAAATTGTATAAATATTTACACATTTGTGCACACGTTTTTTGTATATAAAAGTAGGCAGCACGGTGAACCCTCCCTCACACAGGCCAATTCCATTTAAACTTTTATATATATTGTTTGAGCAGTTTAATCTAAATATACGTTTTCTATAATGTTTGTTTTCAGGTTGCCTCCAGGCATTGTATAGGCTAGACCATTCCAGTATATAAAGGCCGAGTTATTACAATGATGATGATTACATTTTATCGTAGTTATATGAAGGTCATTTTGGTGTTCCGGATTATATTTCAAATGTCCAGAGTCTTCACCGTACATACACGTACACACATTCAAGAAATAAATTTTGAAATATGTATGTTTATTGTAACTAAAAAATGAATGTATGTTAATTGTAAACGAAGGAGGAAATTTCCAATGTTGCTTGACCTGTAATAAAACTCACATACATTACAAATGTTCATGTTTTTTCTTGATATCAAACCAATTTTGCCTTTCCCCGTTTTAATGATTTATTATTCATTCTTTATTGTATTTATTCAATCCTCAAAGTCCTTGATTTGTTTTTAAATTCCTGAAAATTCCCAACTCTCATTGAACTAAACTTGTAAATGATTTTTAAGTGTGTACCTCTACATTCCTGTCTTTAAAGTATAAACGTGGTTTATTAATAAATGTGGTTAATGCAGAGAAATATAACATTTCTACTGGTTAATACTTGTTGAATAAAAAAATAGCTGAGTTTAAAAAAACTAATCTTTATTGCCCCTCTACCTGTAGAGGCTATAAATAAAGTTAAAAGGATTTTATAATCTTGTAGAAAATGCTTGATTCTTATGAATTTCGGCCTAGTGATGCCATCTTCAGAACACTTCACTTACACAACCTGATTAGGCATCAAAGTCTGCTACAGGACCTTCAGACCACAAAAAAGGTCCTGAAACCAGAACTGAGTTTCATTAATACAAAATTGTTTAACATTTCAGCCTCGCCAGGGGAAGGCAACAGATTCGAATGCCCGGATTGCAAGAAGACGTACAAACAGAAGTTCAATCTCACCAAACACATGCGGTATGAGTGTGGAGATCGCAGACCCTTCGAATGCCATCTGTGTGCGTTCTCAACAAAGCGGAAGGAGACTTTGAAGCTGCACATCTTCACAAAACATGGCGTAGTTACTCCTCCGTAATCTTGTAAATGGTTGTGTGTAATTTTATCTTACTTTTTGTGTTGGTGAAAGATTTATGTTAACGAACCAGATGTAATCCCAGATGACTGGGACTCGCGGCGTGGTCCTGTAATCCAGCTTCATGGAGGTCAGGTTTTGAGGATATAGGTCTAAAGCGGCTCAGATAGTCTCAGTGATCATCTGATGATACCTGCATCAACTCCCACCATCGTTTAGCCATATCAGAACATCACGTGCGTGGTTCGGAAGTCACGTTAAGCCGTTGGTCCTTGTATTTCCATTGGTCATTGGACTATTAATTAATGGCCCATTCTAAGGAAGAGTCGGCCTTAGTTTGTAACAAGACTACACTTCATAACTCATTACTACCACTCATCCTTCACCGCATATTTGCCTTAAAATACCCTCATAAGAGTGGTTGGCATCTCAAATAGGGATTTAGTAATTTATTAATAGTAAAATTGTCAGAATATTTTACAACCTGTTCTACCCTTATTTATACAAAATCGTATTTACAAAAAGCTAAATCTACAGTCGAAATGTTAAGAAACTATGTTTAGGTTGTTAAATTTGTAAAATTAGCTTACATTAGTTTTATTGTTTCAACTTAAACATGGTTTCAAATTAATTCAAAATTCAAACATTTGCTCTTTTTAAACTCTGTCTTTAATATACCTTTAAACAAGCCACCACTGTGCCTTCGAGGGTTTCTTGTGTAAAAGTGTTAAGAACAGTGTAATAGTTAAATTTTAGTGTTGTTATATCTTTTTGGCATTTTAGTTCTCCTTTACTTTTAGAATTGTATTTTTGAAATGTATTCACCTTGTAAAACGTTAACTGTATTTAGAAAAATAAATATATTCCATATTTTAATTTTGAAACCGTTTTTGATCATTGTCTATTAGAAAATAGGACTAACACCGACTAATACGAACTTAGTGAAACATGTGTGATTTTACTATTATTTATTGCCTTATACTGTTTAACATTTTTACACCTTTTTTGAGTGCACAGCCTTAACAAGTTCGTGCACTTCATTAGTTGAATTTCCTTACTATTGACAAAATAACAACAAACTACGTTCGTGCTACTAATACGAGGTCGATCGTCTTCCACAAACCAGATGTTTCGTCAAGTTTCTGCGCGTTAGTATCATAAATAAATCTCAAATTAAAACCCAAAATGATTTTTTTTCAGTTCAATCTCTAATCTGTACAGAAGAATTGAACAAATTTTAGTGTCCAGATTGCAAGAAAACTTATCAACACAAGTTCAATCTGAACTAACACAGGAGATACGAGTGTGGTGACAGACTACCTCTCGAATGTCATCTTTGTGCTTTCTCAACCAAGCAGAAAGCCTATTTGAGGGTGCATTTAGCTACTAAGCACGGCTTGATGCATTTTATTTAAACTTGTTTAATCATAATTGTCGTTTCTTTGAAATAAAAGATTATATTTATCACTAAGATCTAAGGCTTCCGGTTTACACCGCGTCACAGTTGAAGCTACTGAGGATGACTCTCCGCAGCGAGGTCGTATATGTTGTTAATTGACTACTATCATTGTCACACAATAATTTTGTAAATGGCAATAAATATTATTATTATTATTACCTTTTGTATAGTCACCAAGCCAAATATGTCAAGTTATACAACACAGGATTATCAAACCCATCTATTACCTTCAAAAATTAGAATTTGCCTGTTTGCCTCATTACTTCACTACATTGTTACACATTATTATCATTTATAAAATAAACTTGGAGGAGGAATAACTATTAACCCATAACATTGTGTATATAGGACAATTTACTCAATTTACCTTTTTTTCCAGGACACGACTCTTACCAGACAGACAAGTTTGAGTGCGAAACCTGCCACAAGACTTACAAATGGAAAAGAAACCTCACCAAACACCAGACGTATGAATGTGGTGGCAAAAGGCCGTTCAGCTGTGAACTCTGCGACTACAGCACCAAACAGAAAGTGAGCTTGAAGATGCACATGATCAACAAACATTCCGAAACGTCTTCAAGATGAAGTGAGGGTGAAAAAGACGATTTATTGGGCAAAATTGTCCTTTGTCCTGTATTCTAGCAGAGATTGGATGTAAACTACAAAGAAAATGTAATACAGCGATTTCAGTGGTAGTAATTTAAACTAGGCTACATTTACATAATCTTTTCCTGGTTTTGTTTGTTGTACTGTAATGATTATTTCCTTGGTTCTGTCGGAGTAGATCCTGATTGTAATATATCCTTTGTTGTATTTAAATTTTAAAAAGTACAACTGAATCCAATAAATAAAATTTTGTTGTATTTAATAATGTTTAACATGTAACGATCAGTTAAACTTACAAATGAGTCTTTACCTTAGAGGAAAACTTACAAATACATAGCTGGTTAACTTGATTGGGGTTTTGTCCATATACTTTCAGTAAATATCTGGTAGTAACTTGGAAGTTTGTCTGGGTACCACAAATTATATTCCAGTTTAGAAATTGCATTATGTCTTTATGAAACAAAACCGTGTGTTGTCTTTATTAAATCAAATGTTTTAAACATATTGTATTTTCTTCATTTCCTTTCTAAATACACGCTATTTACCCCCATTTGGTTTTTATAAACTTACTATGGGGAAGATCTCAGATGCCAACTATAGTTAAACTAATATTCTTTACGATAATTTTAAATATTCACAATTAAAACCTAATGTTCTATATTTATTTAAACTGTTACTAGTTAGTTGGTGAAGGAACACTTTCTTCAATATCCTACGTTTCCCATCTAATATCCATAATAACATTGCTTTAATACGCTTAATTCAACAACTACTAAACATAACCACAAAAAGCTTACATGGATGCAGTTTTAAACGCAAATGTTAGTTTTTCATAGTCTTAAGAAGAAAATTACCAAGAGACTGTTTAATGTTATAGTAAAAATTATACATAGCTTGTTGATGTTGGTCTATCGATGAGAACTTTCTTCTCGAAAGGCTGTTTTAAACAAGATTTATTAGATTGTATTTTCTACAAAATAACAATAATGTTTGATTTTCATCTTGTCTCTGTGTGGTTCACAGGGTCCAGTCCCTCTCTGCCCGACGAAGACGGCAAGTTTGAGTGTCCCTCGTGTCACAAGACCTACTGCAGGAAAGGCAATTTGACCAAACACATGAGATACGAATGTGGGGACAAGAGACCTTTTATCTGTCAGCTGTGTCCTTTCAGCGCAAAGCAGAAGGTTCATCTCAAGATGCACATGATCAACAGACATTCTTCCGCTTAGATTGTTATAGATTAGGGAGTTGTTTTTCAAGGTAGGGGGAATGGTGAATCACCTTTTTCCCCTACTAAGAATGATCGTGGGGTTCATGACGTCATTGAGGGGTAGGAAATCAAATATGTCAAGGTTATTTTGTTGTCTGCTACCTTATTAGTGATTTGTGACTGGTGAGAGGAAGTGGTGAATCTCTTTTTTTTCTTCTGCGAGGAAAGAAAAACTCCTTGATGTTACTGAAGGAGAGCAAATACGTCAAGTTTGTTTTGTTATTTTCCACCTAAGTGATAAAATACTTATACCTTGATCGTGAATTTTAAGGATGTGTTCTTTTTTGTATCGGGTTAGTTTCTATCCTGATTTTACTTCAATAAAACTGGTATAGTCGTTAATACTTCTAGTACGTTTTTATACTTTTTAGCTTTCTTGCAAGCTATCAACGAGACGTTGGGAATATACAAAGTGAAATTAAATATCGTACATTGTTATATGTTGCTGTTTACATTTTGTAGTGATGTATGTATTTAAACGGAATAGTAGTTGAGATAATTTTGCCTATTATGATTTAGTTCAATTGTTGTTTAGTTTATAAATTATTTATTTAATTTGTACTAAAATTAGGCTTAGTTATAAGGTTGAAGGGGTTTTTACGTGGCAAATGTACCTGTTACCTTTAACACCATGTTTTTACTCTAATGTTCAATTATATTTTTTATCAGTTGGGTTTTCTACATTTATGGTTGAGTTGAGAAAACATATATTTTGGTACATTTTCGTATGGAATTGTTAGTTAATATTTCTTTCTTCTTCCTGGGATTACTTAGTTTAGCTCTCAATAACCATTTTAGAGTTGTATTATATCTCTGTTAAATAAGTCTTAATTTTATTTGAATAAAATTTGTACAATCTAATTGTTTAATTCGTTCCAGATTTCAGTAATGTTAAAGTAAAATAATTTTAATGTACAATTTATGCAATAACACCACTTATATAAACGTCAAACAGCTAATGCATAGAAGTATGTGACCATTTTAGTAGACAAGACTAATTATTGTAGGGGGTTTGTTTATGTTAGTATGTTACTTATATTAATATGGCTAAAACTCTTGTTATTTATGATTGAACTCACTTAGGAGTATGTATTGTTTGTATGTAGTTCATTAAATTTCTCATTATATGACTCAATTAATTTATTAATAACACGATTAATGTTGTAATAGTATCTGGCAATAGAATATGTTGAACTAATAGTTTACAACATATGTTTCTATTAACTATCCACACTTGTTTTGTAAACATTCGTGATTATTGTTTATATAAAACTTACTTAACTGTTATCTGTCTGAGAATTAATTATTCAAGACTTAAATAATTGATGGTAACTATCGAATGTTGACAATTCACCTGCAATTTAAACTATTTTTAGTCGTGATTAAAATTTTAACAATGAGGAAATTCCAACAGTTTCAGAGCTGATCGTGTCCATTATTCCAAAAAAAGGTAACTAAAAGGTATTTGATTTTGGAGATGTTTTAGTATCGAAGACCCCTTAAGATTGGTGTGCAAAAGTATACCACTACTATTCTTTTACATTCGTATACACCCCTGGTACCCTTAAGGTGCTAAGCTAACAGAAAAGCTCTCTTTTATTTAGTCCTACCCATATGTAAGTACAGTGAAAATGCCACTTCTGTAAACACCCGGCCCAAACGCCTCCTCATCCCCACTACCCCCTTCCCCTCCCACCACCCTCTCCCACCTACCCCTCCGACCTCCCCAGCACTAATACTCGGCCAGAATGAGCATGGCGTAGAACCGTCTATTTCTCACTACTAATCTATTTCAGGTTTTAGGGTGCTGCGAGACGAAGGCTCTGCAAGGTTCCAGTGTCTATCTTGTGAGAGGATCTACTCTCAAAAGTTCAACCTGAACAGACACCAACGATATGAATGCGGAGACAGAAGACTTTTCCAATGTCAACACTGTTCATACAGTGCGAAACAAAAGAGTCATCTACAGCGTCACGTGTTCATGCTTCATAAAAATGTCTAGTTATCCATGGTTATCATTTCTTGGGTGTTTTTACTGGCGAAATACAATACTTATGTAAGAAGGGTCTTCTTTTCTTGTCCCAGATAGCAGCTTATGGCTTTTTATAAAAATGCTATTTCGTAGAAGGATTTGTCACTTTAGAAAAAGTTATGAATAATGTTTTTTCCTTTTTACTTTTGCATCATTTTAAAAATGGATCCCCAGTTTACAGCGTTTATCGCTGAACACACAAAGTTATAGGGCTTTCATACTTCCCCATTGGATAATCGAAATTTAGTTATGTTTTCAAGATCTAGGTTGGGGTTCGGCTATTTTTCCAGATAATTTTTTATACATATGCTAATTTTAAGCATATTTTGTCACGAAAGAAAATTTAAAAATCAGTTTTTAATTTTGTTTGAGGATTTTTTGAATTATTTTATAGATGGATCTTCAAATCACAAAGTGTTTCATGGAATACAAAAATGGGTGTTTCATATGTAACGCCGAATTTAAAAATGCAATAAACCATACAACTTGTGTGGAATTATAAAAACTTTATTCAGTAACATCTCCGATTTAAGTATGAAAAATAACATCTGGCATATGGCCTCCCATGGCAGCACGGCACTTCATAATGCGGTCTTTGAAGTTTTCCATGACCCGTTCACAAACGTCTGGCCGGATGTTGTTGATCACTGCTTGGATATTTTCCTTTAACTCAGGAATCGTTTGAGGATTGTTCTCATACACTTTAGATTTAACAAAACCCACAAAAGAAGTCACATGGGGTTAGATCACATGATCTGGCTGGCCATTCCCGGTCACCGTGTCGTGAGATGACACGGTTAGGGAATTTGTCGTGCAATAAAGCAACTGTTTCAAGGGCACTGTGACAAGTCGCACCATCTTGTTGGAACCAAAAACTGTCAATGTCCATATTTTCCAAAATAGGCCAAAGCCATTCTGAGATCATACTACGGTATCGATCTCCGTTTACAGTGACAGTAGCACCCTCATCATCTTCAAAGAAAAAAGGACCGATCACTCCTCCAGCCCAGAGAGCACACCACACAGTCGTGCGTAAAGGATACATTTTCTTTTCAACAAACACTCGAGGATTTTCTGTACCCCATACCCGGCAGTTTTGTTTATTCACATACCCATTGAGGTGGAAGTGTGCTTCGTCTGAAAAAATGATTCTGTTCACAAAGTTCATATCGCCAGCTTGCCGGGCCAAGATCCAATCTGCAAATTGCCGTCTCCTGCCGTGGTCAATAGGCTTAACCTCTTGAGTAAGTTGAACTTTGTAGGCCTGCATATGGAGATCTTTCGAAAGGATCCGTTGCAGAGAAGTAGAGGACAAATTAAGCTGTTGAGATCGACGGCGAATCGATCTAGTGGGGCTAACGGTTACGCTGTCATTCACAATAGCGATGTTCTCATCAGTCCTAACTAAGCGTCTGCGTCCTGTCTTTTTGATGTTGATCACGGAGCCGGTAGTCTCAAACTTACTAATCAATCTGCGAACTGATGACTCATTTGGAGTAGCATTTTGTCCCAGAATACCACGTAATACGCGAACTGTTGCTGTGGGACTTTCATTTTGTTTATAATAAGTTTTTACCACAAGAATACGTTGATCAGTAGACATTCGCTCCATCATGAATCAGATAAAAACAAACAACGCTTCACAAAAATACTGTCAACAATGTGTAATCGGAATAACAACAGCTGACGAAAATCATAATTTCATGACTGCCAACCGTCGCTATGGAAAATACAGCCATATTTAAATTCGGCGTTACATATGAAACACCCGGTACTTCTTAAATTGGGGCCTTACACGTTTAAAGGTTGTTGACATAGAGTATAACTAATTTTCGTTTGGTAACATACCTCTAACAACATTGTTTTTACATTTTAAAGTTGTAGGTCTTAAAAAAACAATGTTTGATAACAGCTTACAGCTGTATTCCAAGTTTGATCTGATTTGACATAAATTCAAAGATATTCTGACCCAACCCACGTTATAAAGCCTTTTATCCAAATGTTCTAATAGAACCGATCTCTTTCAGGGCTCGAAGTCATACTTCAAGAGTTCAAGAACAACTTCGAGTGCTTCAGCTGCAAGAAGACCTACAAGAACAAGATCTGCTTGAAGAGACACCAAAAGTTCGAGTGTGGAAACAGAAAACCATTTTCCTGTACTCTCTGTTCTTATTCCTCAAACCAGAAGTTCCAAGTCAAGATTCATATGGCGAGAAAACACCCTGAATCTATGGGATTACCGCAGCAGTATATGTAAACCATTATTTGGAGCAGTTTTATATTTAAAGTCATCGACGTAGAATTTGAATACGCCCTTCAAAATGTGCGATTTGTTAATGAATGATTTTTACTACTATCGGAAAACCTTGAAATACTCATATTGTCCACGTTTAGAGGGTAAGAATTGATAGTTTCTTCAGGTTTGGTCAAAATTACGCTAATTGTCATTGAAGTTTGTAGGCGTTAACTCTGGAGAGTTTGGGTTAAGTTTTCCCTTTATTTGATCATGACAAACATCCCAACAAAACATAGCGTTAAGGTCGAAGCAGTCCTTGGTGGTTCTATTTTAAACTAACTTTGCAGGTTGTTATCAATGGTGGTAAGCTTTGGTCATAATTCCTTCAGAAACTCAATGAGAAAAGCATTATCTAAAATAGTACTAAACCGAACGGTTCTAAGATAAAATATACTTTGATAACTGTTTCAGGCATTTTAAATTATTTCAAACTACTTCAAAATGCACAGTCTAGAGATATGAAGCGGTTTGTTTGTTCCTGTTTTATAGTACTGTTTTGTATTTAGGTTAGTTTTCCAGTGTTGGGAAAGGTTTTACCACTGACATTCTCCTAGAATATAACTATAACAATGGAACAGTATTAATACTCATTATGGTACGTCTTGAAAGCTGCTACCTGTTTGTAAGCCATTTGTAATCAGTATGTACGAATATAGTTTACATAAAAGTAACGTTAGTTCTTTGAGTTGTGTTTGAAATAAACCAAATTCATTGCTATTATTTGAAGCGAAAATAAACCATTTTATGTATACACAACAACAAGAGTGTAATTATTACCTAATTTGAGTTTATTGGAATTATTTTTTATTTTGTTAATTGATCATAATTATTTCTTTTGCGTTTCATCTCTATAAACGTAAATGTACTTAGTATGTTATATGATCTTGTAAGTACTTTCTTTGTTATGTATCTTCATAATACAGTATAATGTTATTGCAAATCTATTGCAAGATTTTTCAGGTAAATGTGTTTATGAGTAAGTATTTCTGTTGAAGAAAATCCGATCCAGCAGCCATTTGGTCAGCACTTTCTTGAAGTTTCTATCTTTTCTGTTCTTGGGGCTCCTTCTTTAAAGGACAGGAGATTGTAGTATGGTTTTTTAAATAATGGTTTCTTTACGTGCAGGGTGAAGTGGTGAGGAAAAAAACAAAGTTTTTAGTTTCGTGTGTTTTTGCATTGTTTTTATTTTGGGAAAAATCTTTTGTACAGAAATATTGTCTTCAGTGTTAATCTATGAAGTAATGCTCTATTTTCGTGTTCGCAGGGTCATTTTTCACTACGGAGACTAAAGAAAGATTTCCCTGCGACAAGTGTGACAGGACCTACTCCAGAAAAGCAAATTTAAACAAGCACAAGCGATATGAATGTGGAGATCTTCGGCCTTTTAAATGTACTATGTGCGATTTCTGGAGTAAACACAAAGTCAGTGTCAAACTGCACATGATGAACAAACACAGAGATTCAGTCAGCGTGGATTGAAACAGCTGACGTGACAAAACAGTCCACAAATGCAACAACATCTGGAACCATTGGACAGTGGTATAGAATCAGCTGACATCACAAGATAACAAAAACATCTGGGAATAAACATAATAAAATAATTAAAAAAAAGAAACCTTCAACTAAAGAAGAAAAACAGCCATAACAAAATGTTGAGTAAACAACAAACTATACGAAAGAAATACAAATATATAGTAAAGTCACATGACTTTGATGGAGAAAGTATGGAACTAAAGGGTCCAACATAACTTTACTAGTTTATAATTTATTGTTTTGTTATTACTTTATAGTTTCAATTTCTGTTTCATGTTCCAGTAAGGTTTAGTTTTGCAATTTCTCTATTATTATTATTATTACCACGTATCAATTATTCTCCTTTATTATCATTTGAACTTTAATATTGTTTGATTTAATCCTCATCTATATTGTATTAAAGTTAGAGTGGATTTAAAATATTTAATCTTATGTTTGTAATATTCTTAGTTTTCTTGTTATTTAAACAAACTACTAACATCACTGTTTACTTTTTTTGCAGTGAAAATTTACATTAGTGGTTTTATTATTATACCAGTATAATAGATAAGTACTTATAGTTTGCTAATTAAACTAAATTTTAAAACGGTGTATCAACTTGTAATTGTACATACCCTACCGAATCATATTTCAAGCTCAGCACTTACCACAGTAAAATTTTATAACACTTTTGAAATACTACACAACATAAATGTGTATGCAGAAATCTCTCGAGTTATTGCCATTACATTATCCTTTCTGAAATGTACAGCCACTGATGTTATATTAATAATTGCTTTTAACCAAAAATGCGTTACGTTTTGCACCTCTTACTTTTCGTCCACTCTAACAAACTAATTAGAAGTTATTTGGTGCAAGAAACTAATGTATACAGGGCTGGTCGGATCTATGGTAGCAGAAGGTGCACATAACAAAGTCTTTGGTTGAGGATAACATGTTATAGTGTCTTGATACTATCATACAAACACATACGTCATCATCCAGAGATTCTGGTTTTGTTCGCAGTTATTTGTGTCTTAAAATTCCTTAAATAATCAATGTACCTCTTCAGAATGTACCATACCTTACTACGGCAAATATTAAGGTAATTTCAGTGACTACTGATTGCCTTTTTTCAATTTTTTGTTGATCTATGGACATTTAACAACTTGTCTATGGGCATTGTAACTTTTCTCAGGCTTACTACCATTTTGGTTCACCTTCTAAACCAAATGGACGTCTTGCTCAACTCCCTGTAGTGTTAGAAATCACAGTTTCAGATATTTTATCTAATTTTCTATTTTCACAGTGCCATACTCCGCAGCCAGGTACCAATGCAGCACCTGCCGTAAGACCTACCTTCACCAACGGAACTTACGTAAGCATGAGCGTTACGAGTGTGGGGATCAGAGACCCTTTACGTGCCATCTGTGCCCTTACAGTGCCAAGCAGAAGGGCCACTTGAAGCTGCACGTGATCACCAAGCACCAGACGTGAGAAGAAAAGTAGTGAAAAGTGGGGTTTCTGGCACAGGGTCATTGACCTTTGAATAGTAGTAGGGAAAATGAACTTCTACCACATTGAACTTGCCGTCGATGTTTAAGGTCAAAAATTAAATTGATAAAACCCTAAAGGATTGTAAATTTATGAAGTGATTGTAAATAGTTTGGACTTTGGTGGTCAAAATGCGTTGTATTTTGTTATTTTAAGACATTTTATGTACTTACTAAAGTGGTTACTAATTACAGTATAGTACATTGTTATTTTTAAATTATATATTTTTACAAAAACTGTGTTTTATTGTTCTTCTCTATTGGTAAATCCTTAAGCCAGCATTTATCTTACAGTAAAGTGTTTACTTTTCTTTTAAACTACTTTTAGTACATATATTAAATGTATTTTTAATAATTATAGCTAATATAAAAATACAATAAATCCATTAGTTTTCAGATTTTGGAAAAGGTTTATGTCATCAAAATATGTTACCTAAATGAACAAGTGGTCAGTTTTGGAAACTTTAGGTTTGCCCTCACAATTTACTTATTTCGTAATAATGAACTATCACAAACAATATAATCCTCTTGTATTGTCTTGATTTAAGGCTTAAAAATCTATCTCAGAATTATTATACCGAATAGCCTTCTTCCATTCTACGTGAAAGAGATGCTGGTAAAGACTTTGGCGCTACCCCACTTTTACTACTGTGAACTGTGTTTTTACAAACGACATGACAATTGAACTGTCCGACAGACTGCAGCGTGTTCAAAATTACTGCATCCGTTTTATTTTTAACTTACGACGTGTTGATCACATTACTCCTTACTTTGAACAACCGTCCATATTAAAAATAAAACCTCTCCGAGAGTTCCACATTTTAACTCTACTGTACACTATCATCAGACTAAAAAAACCTACTTATCTTTCTGACCAATTCACATTTATGTCACAAATAAGTTCCCGCAACACTCGAAGAGGAGCTCTTCTGTTGTCGATTCCTCTGCATAGATCATCAGTTTTTGGAAAATCCTTCATTGTCTCATCATGTCGCCTTTGGAACGCCCTTCCTGATAATGTTAAATCGATCGAATCTCGGGCTCGCTTTGAGGCGGTGGTCTGGGACGGAATGCTGCGGGGGCTGTGGTAGGGGTGGTCGGGATCGTTGGTGTGCGTTTACGGGAGTGGACTGTATGAAAGGTAGTGTGATTGTTTTTAGGTTTAGTGCTATATATTAAATCAATTTATCTGTAAACATTTATACACTTTAGTTAAGTTTTCTTATCTTATATTTAAAATATCTAATTTCCAATTATTTTATATAATATATATTTTGTAATTAGTATGATTTTGTTGTATATATTTGACGTGGTTAAGTGGTAGAGAGCACTATAAAGTCGTAACTTCGCCACGTAAATAAAGACTTGTTTCATTTCATTAGCCTTGAAATGCAGTAAAAAATAATAACAAAATCCCACAACAGTATTTAAAGTATTGAATAATAAAATGAAATGACGAACGAATGAAATTTACGGACTGACAACTTAAATACTTGACCTCTCACGAGTGAACTTATAACCATCGCTCAAAACTGATCATTGTAACGTTAAGAAAATAAATAATGCATTCCATCAATACACTTTCACGTCAAGTAAGTGTTACTTATATAATACAGTTATTTAAAAATAGCTAAGGATGAAGCTCTGCTTAGATTTTTATATAGCACACGCTTCAAATTGTAGATTTCAAATCATCTAAATATCTGACATTTCGATTCAGGTCACATACTTGGATCTAAACTAGAACGTTAAGATCCTGATCGAACCGTCTTATCTAAGAGACAAATCTCAAGAACCTACTAAAACTCATCCTTAATGGTTTCCAGGGGATTCTTACCTGAACATTGAGGAAAACCAGCGATTCGAGTGTGACAATTGCGGAAAACGTTACAAACACAGGAAAACGTTGAACTCTCACCAGAAATTTGAATGTGGTGACAAAAGAGGATTTTCTTGCAGTTTTTGTGATTACAAGGCAAGACGGAAACAACACCTGAAAGCACATCTCATCATGAGACACAAACAATTCCATGTCAACATTTCACTCGATGATATGACATAAAATCAGTATTTTAGCAACCGTAAGAAATGTTATTTTGATAAGTATTTTCTATTAAAAATGTGTTTGAGTTTGAGGTGTTTGCTTCCTTTTATACATTCAACCTTTTGTAACCAGAAATTTTTCTTTTGACGAAATTAATACTAAGAAGTTATCGTATTACTTTTGCTGTTAAGAGTAAGTCTTAGTCATACGAAACACTAAAATTCAATGGAGTTAGTTCTCTACATTCAGAAATAATTCTTTGTACAATTTCCCATACACCAAACTGACACTAATACCATCTGGCTTAACACTTAAACTTTCTTGTCAGGACTTTTTGAACCGTTACTCGTACTTATAACCATTAAGTACCACCATGGTACCAATATCTGTTTTCCCCTGTATCTTAAACCGTGTTCTCGGTTATATCAATAAATATGCAAGTTTTTATTATTTCAACTGTGTATGACTCTTCCAGCTGGTGTTTACATTATTCGTGTTAAATTTTTCACGATGGCCACTCCTCGTGGTTCGGAGCTCACGTTAAGCCGTAGATCTATTCCATTTGCCGTTTGGTTATTAATTAATGACCCGATTTGGGGAACAGTCGGCCCTAGTTTGTAACAAGACTACATCTCATCATTTATCATACCGTAACACTCATCACCATCATTCCATATTGATCTTGAAATACCCTCTGTGAGTCATTGGTTTCTCAAAGCAAATTATCAATTTCTTTTTACAGTTACCACACTCTCAGTGCTGACCACCATATTTTCCAAATTTTCAGATCATTTTCTCCATCACATGTTCACGGACCTCCGTTTCGAATGCACTTCTTGTAGACGAGTCTACAAAAGTAAAACTTCTCTTCAAGGTCACCAGAAGTTTGAGTGTGAAAACAAAAGAATGTTCTCTTGCGAGTTCTGTACGTATGAAGCCAAGAGGAAACACCATTTGGAGAGACACGTTAGAAACGTCCACAGAAATAGATAGTGCTGTAAATATATTTAATATGTGAAACATTTATCTTCGTATAAAATATATACCTTTCGAAAATGTTATTAGTAGTTTTCTTATTTTACCTGTTTAAATAACTTGTTACTGGTGAAAACCATATACCTACCCGATTACCTTAGAGCGGACCCGTGGCGAGTTGGAATCGTGCGCGACTCCGGAGCTCATCACTCCGGTGGTGCGGGTTCTATCTTCGCAGTCACCACTTACGTTTGTAACGTAACTATACGGTAACGCTAGATAAAGGTCGAAGTTGAGTGGTAGAGAGGATTCGTAGTCCTAACTTCGCCTCGTTGAATAAGACAACGCTGCCAACTGGCGATGTTCTCATTGGCATCCCAGTTGGATGCCAGTCGATGTTTGATAGTGTCACAGCCAATGAAAACAGTGATCGACAGTTGGCAATCTGCTCCATTGGACGGTTAGCAGCCCTGTCACCAATAGGACAGCAGGCAGCAAAGAGCTCAGTTTCAACCAATCAGTAACTGAAGATGATACTAGCGAAATATCTCAACCTAAATATGAAGTTTGGACGCGGTGTGAACCGGAAGAACTATATTATAGTTGTGGTATCGACCACGAAAGCCTAAGAGTTCAACTTACATATTAATTATGTTTTCCTGATTTCCCAGGTATACCTCCGCAGCACTCAGTCATGGACGAAATCTACGCATGCTCTGTTTGCAAGAAAGTCTACAAGAGCAAAACAGCTCTCAAAGGACATGTCAAGTTTGAATGTGGGAACAAAAGAATGTTTCCTTGTGAATATTGCAGCTATGAAGCAAACAGAAAACATCATCTGAGAAACCACATTATCATGAAACATCTGGACAAGACTAATTATGCTCATGTGTCCCAATTCAATATTCCTTAGAATTGGAACCTTTTTGTTGTTGAATAAAGTGTGTATTAAATGTCAAAAATAAATGTTGTGTGGTTTCCAACGGGGTCTTTAAGGATAATTATATTTTCTAACCAATAATTATTATTTTTATTAATACATCCTCGATACACTTCCAGATATGTTTTGACTTGATATCATACATTTTCTCTTGTATGATGGTTTAGAAGTTCAAAAGTGCAAAATACGTACTATTGTTCTTAGCTCAAAAGGATAAAGCAGGTTCTGACACTCTATAAATTGTACATACGAAGTGTATACAAATTTATAAAATTCAAATTGTACCCAACTCATTGTTTATGGGATCTTGTGAAATATGGCGCTTTCTTCGTGTAAACATTTAGTTTCTAATTTGTTGAAATTGAAGGCACGACGAGAAGTGTTTTTCCATCTCAAGGGACTAAAAGTTTTTTACATATCACCAAAATGCGTCCCGAAAGACTCACAGAGTAAAAAGAAAGTCGTCAGCAAATACTCTTCGTCGTTTCGAATCATCATTTTGTAATGTACCTGGCCTAATATTTCTTCAATATTTCAGGTTTATTCAACTTCCAAGGTCCGGTTGAAACCGGTTTCGTCTGCAGCACCTGCGGGAAGAAATACAAACACAAGTTCCTTCTCACCAGACACGTCAAGAACGAATGCGGAGATAAACGACCTTTCCCTTGCGAATTCTGCAACTACAGGGCCAATCAAAAACAACACCTGAAAATCCACGTTTTCACTAAACACAAACAATAAAGTTCTTAAACACTTGAGATTTCCCGGTGACTGAATAATAATTTCTTACTAATACGAACAAGTGAAACAGGAAAAAAGTGTTTACTTTTGCCTTAGCCTCCGGCCTCGTCATCTAAACTTAAATTTAATCATTTAGTTTAGATTTGTTTACGTCTGTGTGTGTGTACAGACTCATATACGTGTGAGGCCGTGTGAGTGTGTGTGATCCAAGCATTTAGTGTAAACTTGCTTACGATGAGGTCGGTAGCTGATTTGGTGTGTTACTCGTGCAATCAAAACATCTGTTGTAAATTGTCGATATTTGGATAAATTCTTTGGATTCGTATTAATTTATAACCAAGCTTTATTCTCCACGGCTTCAGATCTCGGCAATCTCGTTGCTGATAAATGTTTTCTCCTTCGTCCTTGGTATTTCATATCATATTGTTTCATCGCCTAGTGTCCTCTTCCTCCATTAGAACAAATCTTTCTTTTCTCGGCCTTCGTCCTTGGTGGTTCCCCAACAATTACAAATTATTGTATTTCCTTCGGCCTTGATATTTCATCACATATTTCTTGCCTCGTGTTCTCTCCCTCAAGAAGATTTCGTGAAAACCTTAGTTTCTACCCCTCATATGTCGTATAGACATGCTTAAATGTAAAATGAATTCAGAGATATGAAAGCCATCCTGTATAAACCAATGTTACCAATGCCAATAGCTGAATTACCCAAAGTCTAAGGTTGACGACAAAATTCTAATCTCTTTTTTCTTCCACAGATTTTGCCGATCTGCTCTCCTTTCCAGAGGACAAGTTCAAATGTTCCTTGTGCAACAAATCCTACAAACACAAGAAACATCTGGTCAGGCACCAGAGGAACGAGTGTGGCAACAGAAGACCTTTCGCGTGTAGCTACTGTCCTTACAAGGCCAACCAAAGTCAACACTTGAAGGTCCACTTGTTTACAAAACACAGAGAACAGTTTTTGTAAATTGGGTTGTATAATTTTATTACTTATTGTAATATAACGGCGACTGATCGTTGAGCATTGTGCAGCAGTTCGTTCCTAGCTTTAACGTGGTGCGACCGCTAGTTGGGTCAAACTGTACCGCTAGGGCTGCGCCACTTATCTGTTACTCTATAGTGAAGGCGTTGCTAAAGACAATCTTTGATTTGCCACAACCGTTCTCGATTTCTTGACTTCTTTTTTGTAGTGAGACCCGGGCTTTACAGTCCTGATATTAGTTTTAATCAAATCCTAGGTCTAACTATAGAAAATATATTTATAACTAAAGATATTTGAGAACAGAATGTCTAAATGATATATTATTAATTTAGATAAGGTGAGACATCCATTAGAAGTTTAGTAAATTTATTTACATTTATACATTTATCAATTATTTTAAATTTTTTTCAAGTTACGTAAGTTATTGTTAGTTACTTGTATTACACATTTTTTTACTGTAATAAATAAATGATTTTGTTATAACCTGCTTTTTACTGGCCCAATATGTGATAAAGTTATTTGTAAAATTGTGAAAACAAACTACTGTATTAGTTTACTCCGTTTTAATAAACAATGTCTTTCCAAGTTTGTTAAAGTCCGTGCGTTTCTTCGTGGCGTTTGACCTTGATGACTAAAACCAGTTATAACTGGGTTTTCGAGGGTGGGGGGTAAACAACTGTTCAGTCTTTCCATGGCACTCGTACTGTGAGGAAAGGCTATACCTGTACTTTTTGAGAACATCGATTTGTTCCCCCACTCTGTCCCCTCACCAAGCGCCACGAAGAAACGCACGGACTCTAACAAACTCTAAGAAACGCACCGGTTTTTTATTGATTTGTTGTATTTATGTACACTAAAATCAAAACTGCAAGCGTCATAAAAAACATGAGAAGTCAATACGCCCATATTATCCGATATCGATTATGTTCTAAAATATTTTGAACAGTTCTTTTTTTTAGAATATTTAAAATTCAGCCTGAATAAGGATGATTCAACAGTGTTACCGTACTGTGAATCTGAATATTTTAGATGTACAACCGAAAAATATGATACACTTTCAAAGCCTCTTTTACAGGAAAATATCGTCCATGCCTTTTGCCGGTGTTGGAAATCGAACCCACAATCTTCTCTCTACAAAAGTGACTCTTATCCATTACGACATATCGTCAAAACATATTACTAAGTAAACCAAGCAATGTTCCTATAAGCAATCGCTTTAAACCTTTCAACCAAAGGGTTTTCTCTTTGCAAATTTAATGTTTCCACTAACCTTCATTTTTCTACATTTTTACAGAGTTCCCGTACCTTCAGCCCCTGGAAGAAGAGAGATTCAAATGCCTCGTGTGCGGAAGGATGTACAAACACAAAAGACACTTGACCAGTCACCAGAGGAACGAATGTGGAGATAAGAGACCCTTTCCCTGCAGTTTCTGCCCCTACAGGTCTAAGAGGAGTCAACGCCTGAAGCTTCATATATTCACCAAACACAAACATCTTGTAGATTAGATGAAAACGAAATCACGACTATCATCTAGCTTCTGGTACAGACCGATTCAATAAACTATTTACAGTTCCAAAGAGTCGCTCATTTCTGGGACTTTCTGGGACTGGTTCAGGTGACTGTAGCTCTTCCTTATATACCGTCTGTCGCAGTGCTGCCAACTGTTTCCAACTAGATCAAAGTTTTCCATTCCAGTCCATCAACTTCAGCTACTGAGCGAAAACCAACATACTATGGAGCTAAACTCTGGAATAGCCTGCCTCAAGACCTGAAGACCGTAGATAAGAAGTTTTTTCGAAAGAAGATTAAGATGGTGGCTTCAGAAAAATCCGTTTTATACGTTATCTTAATATTTTTCGTACTCAAGATGACACAGTTATATTTAAAGTAGTAATTAGTTATACAAATGTGTGAACTCTAAGTGCGTACAGTTAAACAATTTTTGCGTCAGGTGTACCAACTATAGATAAGAGATCGGCATACGAAATGAAATGAGGTACAGCGAACACGATTGGGCGAAGCGACCGTTATCAACCAATAGACACACCGACGTACTTCATTGGACGATCCCCAAGGTCTCTGCACTCCCATTGGCTCAACTGCGCTCTAATTATGCACAGACTTAATCTGGTTTATAATTGGCTACCAGGGGAGTTTTAAGCTATCGCACACAGTTGAAATCTTCCATTGGAGTGCTAAAACATCCTATAAAGTTCGTCGGTTGAAAGTTCGTAGCCGAAACATGTTGTGGTTATACACAATTTTATTTGCTAATAAAGGGGTTTATAAATATAATTTTATTTTTAAGACGATATATTAATTTAACGTAGCCTTAGAAAATTAATTTTTATGTTTTAACTTTAATACCAATACTGAATGTACTTAATTTCTAAGAACTGCATATGTTACTTTGAACAATATCATACATGTAATTAAAATTAAATGTTTCTAACGTTTTCAAGTGTTGTCCATACTTTTTAAACTCGGTCTACCCCAAGAGAGATGTTCTTATCACGTGTTCTCAGTTTTTATATATTTTTAAGTAAGTCTGGTTAGTTTATGAGTCTAACTTAATGGATTTTAACTCATGTTTTCTTTTCAACTTTATATTTGAGCTAGTTTATATGAATTAAATATCCCTAGCGACTCTTTCGTTCACCATACTATCCAAAGCTCATCCTTAATTATTATTCTAATATGTTTTCTCTATTTCTTTTAGATTTCTTTGAAGTCCGGTCCACCATGGAGGGAGGCAAATTCAAATGTTTGATGTGTGGGAAGATGTACAAACACAAAAAACACCTCAACAGCCACCAAAGGAACGAGTGCGGGGATAAGAGACCTTTTTCTTGCGGTCATTGCCCTTATAAGGCAAATCAAAAACAACACTTGAAGATACACCTGTTCAACAAACACAGAGAACTTTCTGATGCGAACTTTTATGATTCTTCTTCTTAAAAATAATTAAACATCTGATTTTTTTCAACTAATGATAAGCAAATGTTACTCTAAATCGGCTCTCTATAATATATATGTTGTATACCCTTTCATGTGACTAAAAAACCAAATCATTGTGTGTTATTAAATGTTTACAAAATAGTCTACAAGAAGGTTTTTACTCAAGTCCTTTTTGATATTTTTACTGAGTATCACCATTGTGTGGTTCGTATATGTGGTGTTTAAATTTTCTGCCTAGAACATCGATTGTATGTAACATGGATTCAAATTTGAAGTTATTATGTTCTCACAGGAAAATCTGTAAATCTTGAAGACTATCAATATCTGAATTGTAAGTTTTACTCGCAGATTGTTTCTTTATAGCTTCTACTATTTTCTTAAGGAATGTGTAACTTAACACAATTCAATAAACTTCAGTGAAATTTCTCATTATTTAGTCACAGGAATTTAATGCTTGGTTTTGGTTGGTCAGCCAAAGCACGAATATTTCTCGTTTTACCATCTAATTTACTTAGGTAATAACAAAGTACAATCTCGAATTATTTTTCCAATAATAATAATCCGTTTATTTAAGTACAATAAAACATAACAGTTCATCGTTAAACTATAATTCAAAAAAAGATATGGTTTTGTTTCTATGAGTTTTCACTCAACACAATAGTGATAGGCAGCTCTTAAAATCAAATAAACTGCAGTTAAATTATAACCTAGTTCTTCCGGTTCAAACCACGTCAAAACGTCATACTAATTAGCTTGAGATATTTCAGCCAATCAGTTTTCTGTTATACAGTGTCAGCCAATCAGTGACTGAAGATGATACTCCTAAACGAGACCGATATGTCTAGAACTAGATTAAGTTAACTCTTAGGCTTTCGCGGCCGGTGTCACAACTATAATCTAGTTCTTCCTGTTCACACCACTTCCAAACCTCATAATTAGGTTGAGACATTTCGACATCGCTGTGAAGTACCATCATCAGTCACTGATTGGCTGAAACTGAACCACTTGCTGTCTGCTGTTCTATTGGTGGTAGGGCTGCAACTGTCCCATCCGAGCCAATGAGAACATCGACAGTTGGCATCCGTGCTCCATTGGACGGTTGGCAGCCCTGCTACCAACAGGACAGCTGACAGCGATTAGCTCAGTTTCAGCCAATCAGTGGCTGAAGATGGTACTCCACAACGAGACCGAAATATCTCAAGCTAATTAGTATGCTGTTTTGACGCGGCGTGAACCGCGGAAGAACTAGTTATAGTTGTGATACTGGCCACGGAAGCCTAAGAAAGTGTGCAGTTAAATTACCATTTTTAACTCAAGGTTTTTTTCAGGAATGATATTTCTTCAACAGAACACAGAAGGGAAATTCAAATGTGGTTGTGGAAGGACTTACAAACACAAATTTCATTTAAACAGACATCAAATCCATGAATGTGGAAATGTAAGACATTACCCTTGCACCTTCTGCAATTACAGTGGCAAGCAGAAGCAACATCTAAAGCTTCACATGGTCACCAAACATAAAGAATATTTAGGCCAAACTGTCAGTCTTGTTTGATTTATCTAGACAATAAATAAATTGGATTTATTACTGGTTCTTTTGATTTGGAATATAAAATGTACCTATAGCTCTCTCCTTTGGGCCTTGACTTATCTCTGAGAAAGACCATCTTTTGTTGGTTTATTTCGGAAATGATTTATAAAATTCTTCTTGGAGCACTCTCCAGTGGATCACATGTAGCATTAAATACATAAATGATTCATTGTGTAATACATTTAACATGCTATTTATTTATTTATTTCCAACGGTGAACACCATTTTACATTTATAATAACATAGATCAGTGCAAGAAATTACGATATTTAGAAAGTATACAATGATAAATAGCATGATGATGAGATGATTATATACAATGTCAATTGAAGTAATGACATGAAATACGTTATACTATAATAATAAATAGACTAAGAAATAGATAACAGTAATGATTTGTAATAAATAATAATGAATTTGAAAGGTTAACAAAGATAGACTATAAGATAAAGGTAACAATGAGATAATATGATAGATAGCACGCTGATGAGATGATTATATACAATTTCAATTGAAGTAATGACATGAAATACGTTATACTATAATAATAAATAGACTAAGAAATAGATAACAGTAATGATTTGTAATAAATAATAATGAATTTGAAAGATTAACAAAGATAAACTAACATAAAGGTAACAATGAGATAATATATGGGTGACAATAATTACTACAATAAATATGACTATGCAATCGTTAGTTAATTTTTGAACGCTAAAATTATCCACCACACATTCTAAGATTGAAATCCCAATCGGGCATACTTTTTTGCATTCACTCTCTCTCATTCATTCGAATTGTACCACTGAAGTCCTGTAGTGAGTCTGTGTGTTCCGCGTTTTTCCAGGCATGAGCAATAATATTGAAAAATTCTTCTGTGGTCATAACCTTTTTCAGACAAGTTTTGAAAGATTTAGGCTCTGAGGCAATTTTGATCGAATTTGGCTAACTGTTGACTAGTTGAACTCCTACCCGAGAAGGTAAACGTTTGTAAACTGCAATTTTGTGTATCCCAATTCGATAGTTTTCCCTGCCTCTAATTTCTAAGAGTGAATGTAACTACCTCTCACGAGACGGCCTTTTGGATTGAAAAATGTTTCTAAAATATTGAGGCAAGGGTCAACTATTTAAAATTTTGCTGTATAGAAGCAGAGCTTAGCCTCGAAAATGTTTTACTTCTAGAAGGTCACCTGACAGAATGATACATCAACGACGTCTCCCGAAATTTCTAAGACGTGGGCAGTTAAAGTGGTGTCAGTCACTAGATTCCCGGAAGTACCTCTGACCGGCCGGGCCAAAAGGTGGTCTCCCTTGCCACAGCATGCCCACCTCTCTTCAATAAATTTGTTAATAGCTCTGACCAGTTACCGTTGAAGAGTTCAAACTCTCTACTAGAAATAACAGGTAAGAAGTTTATTGTCATTAAAATTCAAACTTAAATTTCCCGGTATGCTTCATGGTTAAAACCTTTGACTTAATTAGCCAAAACCTAAACTTATTACTTGTGACGTTATGTTGTTGGAACTGTAGCCTGTTTCTTCACTAACATTACTTAATAATCTATGAATTTCATAAAAAAGCTACCTTAGAACATTTTAAAAACGACGTTTTGAAACTGACTTACATTACACTCATTCAACTCTCAAAATCACTTTCACTGGTTCTTTTCTAAATACTAATTTTGTGTTCTTTTTCATGGTTCTCAACACAATGAAAGGGACTGTTGAAAGTTCATCGACTGGAAACCCTCCCTGTATGAAGAAAGAGGTGATTAGAAAGAAAAGTAACAAGAACAACAAGAGAAACCGTGACGAAATAGAAATCTCCAAGAAGCATGTACCAAAGAACTACTTTTTACCTTACAAGAATAACTTTCTTGACCATCAGTCGTGCTTGTATTTTTACTTTAATATTGTATTAAATAATTGTGCTTTTAGTTATAATTCAGGTTGAAATCCCTAATTAAATTATTACTTGACCATGTTCTGATTGTAGATATTATTTGACATAGTTTAAGTGGTTAAAAGAAGTATAACAGTCTACCTTAGCCATGAATATATAGAAACGTTTTAGTTTAATGTCATATAGTAAAATATTCATTTATTTAAGAGTTTCTGTTAATCAATTAGTTATTTATTAATTTTATTTATCTGTTTTTCGTCTATGGCAGAAATAGTACATAGACTTAACAAAGAAACGTTTAAATATAATTATTGTTGCTATCCAACCTTTTCTTGTGCATAATCTTGTAAGATAATAATATTATAAGTAAACCTATTTTTAAGTTTTTCTTCGGTTGACAAAGAAGAAGAGTACACTGGCAGAATTTCCCTTTCAGATTGACTTTCCAAAACTTTTGAGACTAGGTAAGTTTTTTATAAAGTTTAAACTTATAGTTTTTAATTTAGCACATTGAATCTTTTACTGATTTTAGATACTAGTTATATTTTCTTTTTGGTTAGAGAATTTTACACTCGTGTTGAACACTTGTATTTTTATAGAACCATACAGGTATATAGTCTTGTTTGACGAAGGGAGTGAAAGATTTTGTTGGTGGGCCAATTAAAAGGTTTTCAATCATAGTGATAACAGCTATAACAAAACGACAAACAAGTAAGTATTTTTTGCAAACAAACTAAACTTTACTAATTTTATCTTTATGATTTTTAACCCCAAAAGCACTAACATAGTTAGACTTTTGATTACTTTTGTAGTGCCGCATGTATTGCCCGGCTTTTAACATTCACTCATTTATTTTTTACTTATTTTATTTATTTTTTCACACATGTAATTTTAGATAGATGTCACCTGATTTTGCAAGAAACCACAATCGCACGTCCTCAATATATCCAGTTGAATTTTGAGAACTTTTTAGATCTTTTAATGTTGTTTACTGCGATCTCATGTTGGTAGATCCAACCAAGCCAAACTTTTTAAACGTGTAATCAGTAAAACAGTTTGCACAATCGTTGAATTATGAGCTTTGCGGTAACGTAAAAAGCTTGTTATCCAACCAAGGTACCAAGCTTTTAAACTAACTTATATGATCATCCTTAATGGAATGTTCACAAATCAGTCTATTAAACCCTTAAGCTTTCGCGTTCGGTGTCACAACTATAATCTAGTTTTTCCGGTTCACAATGTGATCAAAACAACATAATTATTAGTTTGAAATATTTCGGCCTTGCTGTGGAGTTCCATCTTCAGTCACTGATTGGCTGAAACTGAGCCACATGCTGTCTGCTATCCTATTGGTGGCATGGTTGCCAACCAGCCAAAGTTTTCAGCTGTGGATTTTCTCATTCGCTGTGACACTATCGAAAAGACTTCCTCAGAACTGTTTGTCAGCTTCTGGAAAATTTAATACTACCTTCTTTGTTCTCCCCGGTCACTAGCTAAACACTGATTAAAAACAGTACTCCACAGCGAGACCGAAATATTTCAAACTAATTATTATGATTTTGACACGACGTTAATCGGAAGAATTAACTAGATCATAGCGCTGTCTATTAAACTTTCAACTAATTTAAAATATTGATTCGTTCATCCCTTAAGTACTTTTCATCGTCACTGATTGCTCCATAAAATACTCCATAAAATCTCCATTTTTTTTCTGTTTCCAGTTTTCCGGATAGTGACTACCGAGGACGGCGACCGCTATCAGTGTCCTTCTTGCTTGAAGACCTATCTTCACCGAGGAAATCTGCGGAAGCACATCCGTTACGAGTGTGGAGACCGACGTCCCTTTTCCTGCCCGTATTGCCCTTACACATCGAAACAAAAAGGCAACGTGAAAACCCACATGAGCTTCAAACACAAGGAAGAAATGTTGAGTATCAGTTTTGAAGACCTCACTGACCAACAGTAGTTCTCTGCGTAAGAGTGCGCAGTACCTTTAAGTGCGCAGTACCTTTAAGAGTGCGCAGTACCTTTAAGAGTGTGCAGTACCTTTAAGAGTGCGCAGTACCTTTAAGAGTGCGCAGTACCTTTAAGAGTGTGCAGTTCCTTTAAGAGTGCGCAATACCTTTAAGAGTGCGTAACCATTGTTCGACCTTTAATCAATTTTTGGGACACCTCACGCCTACAGTTTCCATCGGATGTTTATAAAGTACACTTTTTTAAAGTGTATTTCATATTTTTAGAGGCTCCGTTAAACCGAATTTCATTTTCCCACTCATAAATGCAAAAGTTGAAGAAGTTTTGTATTTGAACTTCTTGTTTTTCAAACTAGTAGAATGTTTGAACAAGTTGTCAACGAAGTCACTGCAGTACATCGTTATCTTTTTAATATAAGTTATTTCAAAAAGATCTGATAAAAATTGTAGGCGTACATTTTTTGTACATTGTTCTTATAGGAAAAAAAATAAAATGACCGATAGGTACTGTCCACTATTAATTGTTTTGGTTTTTAACCATTTTGGATTGAATTTGCTTGTTTTTGTTTAGGTTTCTCTGTTAATTTCTATATTAGTTTTAATTTATAGTTTATATCTGATTTGAAATCACTTAATTCCAAATAATAGTTTGAAATCGCTAGAGTTAGTTTTTGTTGCACGTGGATTTCTTGAGTATGATTAAATTACGAGTGTACTAATTTATTTATTTGTACATTTTGGTTTCCATGTACAATAGAACTTTGCATATACTAAGTAAAGTGTGTTTTTGTAAACATATGCGCAATTATGACAAGCAATAATGTTAAATTAGCAAGAGGGCTGCCTATTAAGTGCAATGTTTAGAAGATAGACTTTTCTAACAGAAATTTAAGTTTAAAAAATACTATTATTATAATTTGTGTTGAAGTTTATGTTGTCAAGTTTACTTCGTGTATACTTTGTTCCAAACAGATATGTAGCTGGTCAACTAACAATTGAAAGTACCATTTCTTTATAGAGTTATACAACATTTTGATATGTCTAGGCTTAATATAGAGGGAAATATATAACTTAGTGTAAAAAACAGTTGAAAGTTACTAGAACATTATAATATAAAAATCTGTCGTTGTTATTAGTAAAATTTAGTTTTTTTATTACTTATTGGTATGGTCTTAATAATTATGTTATACCTTTTTATATTTTAGCATTTAATATATTATACGTAAACATGTAAACATTTAGAATTGTCTCGCATATTTATAAATGTTCATAGAGATACCTTTTTTAACTTGGTAGAGATCATTGGCGAAGTATTGTCAAAGGTTACCTTAGTTTCAATGTAAAGAGTTTTTCTTATCAGCAAAAATAATTATATACGTCGCAATTCATCTACTAAGACTACAAATGCTTACAATAGGCGTCTTAATCCTATAAAATTTGTAGTGGTTATTATGATATAACAAATAATTCAAATATTAATGTGCCATTTGATTTTCTTTCGCAAACAAAACTACCTCGTTTGTCAGTGTTTTTCTTTTCCCACTGGAAAAACTACTATAATCTAGTTCTTCCGGTTCACACCGCGTCCAAACTTCATAATTAGGTCGAGATATTTCGGCCTCGTTGTGGAGTACCATCTTTAGTCACTGGTTGGCTGAAACGCGAGGCCGAAATATCTCAACCTAGTTATGAAGTTTGGACGCGGTGTGAACTTGAAGAACTAGATTATAGTCGTGAAACCGGCCGCGATAACCTAAAAGTTAAGGAAAAACTACTGTTCGCCTTAACTACTGTTTAACTGATCATCCGTTTCACTTTGCGTTTAAATGTTATATCAAGTGTTTTTTGTTTGTTCTATTGTTAAGGGGTAAGGTTCACTATTCTTAGGCTTCTAACATATATTCGCATATGCAGTGTGTACACATGAGTGTTGTTTTGAATAAATATTCAATCACTAAGGCTGTGGTTTTTTCCCCTGCGTGTTGGCATCCCTGTTCCATTGGACGGTTGGCAGCCCTGCCACCAATACGATAGCAGACAGCAAGTAGCTCAGTTTCAGCCAATCAGTGACTGAAGATGGTATTCCACAGTGATACCGAAATATGTCAAAAAATATTACGATGTTTTGACGTGGTGTGAAACGGAAAGTTAAATTATAATGGTATATTTTATCTGAGATTCAAGTTAGCTGTGGTTTAATGGGTTAACGTGGCGCGACATCCAGTCGTGCCTAACTATTCCGCCAGGGCAGCGCCACCTGTACTCAGACTCTACAGTGTCGGCCGCTTGAAGTACTCACCTCTGCGCATGAACTCACTCAGCAGCGCTCTCTAACCGCACTGCACTGTACAGACTATAGAGTGCAACGGCTTAACCAACCCTTATACAGGGTTATCGAAAAAGGTGTACGGGATTTGAAAGTAAAATAAAAGTTTTAATATAATTGGTAGAATTTTGATTTTTACCTCAAAAGACACAGCAAATCTTTAATGTATTTAAAAAGGTTTCAATGTGAGCTCCCCCCGTTGCACGACAGACATCTAGCCGATAGTCAACCTCCCACCAGGTGTTTTGGAGCATTTCAGGAGTCACCGTTGAAATGGCTACGTTGATTCTTCTTCTCAGGTGCTGTAGATTATGTATTTTCTCAGCATAAACTAAGTTTTAAATGTAACCACTAAAGAAGAAATCTAAAGGCGTTAAATCAGGACTCCTAGGTGGCTACAAAACAGGACCATTCCTCCCAATCCAACGATCAGGAAATCTGTTGCTGCGAGCTTCTTGGATGATTAGACTGTAGTGACATGGAGCTCCATCCTGCTGGAAAATGACATTAATGCCCTTTCCCCCTTTCAATTTCTTCAACTTGAGGGAACAGATAAGAAGAAGAATCAACGTAGCCATTTCAACGGTGACTCCTGAAATGCTCCAAAACACCTGGCGGGAGGTTGACTATCGGCTAGATGTCTGTCGGCGCCCCCCCGTTGCAAAGCGTTCAAAGCTCACATTGAAACTTTTTATTACATAAAAAGTTTAAGATTTGCTGTGTCTTTTGATGTAAAAATCAAAATTCTATAAATTATATTAACATTTTTATTTCACTTTCAAATCCCGTGCACCTTTTTCGATGACCTTGTATTTTAATTGCACTCCTACAAACAGAATAAGATAAAACTGAAAGTAAACAAGTAGTCTGGACATTACTCTGTGACATTCGTAAACAGCTGACTGCCAATTACAGCTGGTAATCTGTGTTTTGTTAACAGCTGATTGTTTGTTACAGCAGCTGGCGCCTTCGCCTGTGATTGGTGCAAGCAGGTCTACAGGTACAAGCGGAATCTTCTGAAACACCAAAGATATGAATGTGGTCGAGATCCCCAGTTCGCTTGCCCTCATTGTCCGTTTAGATCCAAGCAGAAAGGAAATCTCAAGACTCATCTACTCATAAAACACAAGAGTCTGGAATAAATTGAAGTTTTAGAACATGACTCAATTTCGTTTCATTATCTTGAGGTTTTATCAAATCAAAGAAACCCATATTTTTGGATATTTTTGTTTTACCTAATCTTTTGAGCAAGGAAATCTTTCTCAGCTTAAAGAAATCAAACTTTCAAAGTCTTATAGTAAAAAACCGGAATGCATGATCAACTATTTTAGATATTTTTATTGAACATTTCATCGCAAACATTATGCCAATATCTTCAGAAATAAAATTTATGAATTTCTCTACTGATTTGAATAGATAAACATAAGCCTGAAAAATTCTTAAAAGGCCATCTAAAAACTAGGTAACACTCTATGTCGATTTTCGTCAATAAATTCAAGCTTTTCACGACAACTTCAGCGAGTCCGTGACGGATTGGTATCGCGCGCGACTCCGGAGCTCATTGCTCCGGTGAAGCGGGTTCGACCCCGAGGTCACCATTTACAATCTGCAAAGCGACTACGATGACGCTAGGTAAAGGTCGATGTTGAGCAGTAGAGAAGATTTTGTAGCCCTACTTCACCTCGCTAAACAAGACACACTTTTTTCTCAAAATTAACACCCTTCCATGATTGCAGTTCAGTACATAGACTTCCTCACGTCCAAGAAGACCGTGCCCGCCCGCATGTCCGTCCTTCCGCCCCGCTGCAGTGGCGCCAACTGCAACAAGTTCATGCGGAAGTGTTGCGTGTTCACAGAGGATGACCGGAAGCGGATATGCGACCTGTTCCACAGCCTCCCAAATCGTGATGCCCAACGCGCCTTCATCGTACAGTACATCCGACAATCGGCTGTACGCACCAGGACCAACTGCAAGGATCGAACCGTCCATCGCAACAAGACCAACTACTACTTCCTGCCGAAGGACGGGGAGGACATCAGCGTCTGCCAGACCATGTTTTTGAACACTTTGAACATTTCTGAAAAGGTCATGAGGACTGCTGTCAAGAAAGGGTTGAGTGTTGATGGAGAAGATGTTGAGGTTTTTGAGAGAGTTTTATGTGAGAGTATATTGGAATGAATTTGGATTAGTGTTTAGAAATGTGTTGAAGGTTACCATTTTGTGTTATGTGAATCTAATTGTACCTGATTGAAGCTAGACCAAAAATCTGTTGTGTTCTATAAATTCCCGCCTTACAAAAGACCAAGGCACTGGATGTTTTTCTTTTGCAAAAGTCTCTCCTTAACCCTCAAAAAGAACCTTACCTATTTTCCCGCATCCTTCGTAGCAAACTGTAGCCGAATTTCATAGATAGGGGGTTATTCAAGCTGTGAAAACGGGTGGTTAGAAAATGGGGGTTGAATTGGGTGGGTTGAAAATGGGCGTGTTGAAAATAGGCGTGTTGAAAATGGGTGGGTTGAAAATGGGCGGGTTGAAAATAGGCGTGTTGAAAATGGGTGGGTTGGAAATGGGCGGGTTAAACGAATGGGTGGATTTAATAAAGGGGTGGGTTTAATAAAGGGACCATTTTGTTTTATATAGCTGACCTGTCTTAATTATACGCGTATATAAAATAGGTATTTTATGATACCTGATGATTTAATGTGAGAATTATCTAACATAACCTTGATAAGTTACCAATGTTTTGTAGCATGTTGTTGAAATCATTGTTTTATTTTTCAGTGTATACAACAATTATTCATTGTGATAATCAATCATTTACTTTAGTTTACAATGAAAAGTTTAAGACATTAGTGTAATATGAACGAGCTTTTAAGAATAATTATTGTTTTTGTGAGCTGTGTATTTTGTATTTTTAATCCTCCTCCCCATTTTTATTGTTATATTACTAACAGGCGTAACAATAATGCAATTGTAAAACTAAAAATAATTTAATAATGTCTATAGTTAAAATCCCTGGAATATAAAATTAGGCTGTCGAATTTCTAAAGATATTCAGCCTCAAATTCATTATTAGGTTCTTAATAACTACACTATAAATATTTTCCCCTTAAGGAATTGTTTATTAACCGTTTATCAAGAAATCGTAAAACGGTTTTCTGTTTAAGGTACAATTTGTGATTACGAACAATGTATGTAAACATGGAAATTTAACACGAAATTTGATATTTACATTAGTGTTTGGTTGGTTATTAGTACTAGATTAGCTTGTTGAATCTGGAGATATAGGATTTATTCATAATAAATAACCAACTGTATCCTGTAAGAATTTAAGATTAAAATTAATTTTGTAAAGGAACTGGTTGAAAAAAACTGTACAAGAACGTGAAAATCGTAAACAAATAGTAATTAAAGTTAATCATATGTGTTGTTGACTTTTAAAACTAGCATTCGAGGAAGAAATAATTTAAATATTAAGCCATTTATCTTTCCGTGGACCATAAAATACCGTACAACAGCTTTAATAGAACATAACTCATATTTATTATATGTTTTCTGACATTTTGTTTTTATTTCAGGGCCAGATCAGGACAGAAAGCTATTCAAATGTCGGACCTGCAAGAAAATCTACGTTCACAAAGGGGATCTCAGCAGGCATGAGAAGTTCGAGTGTGGAAATCAAAAATTGTTCGAATGTCCCTTATGCCCTTACAAAGCAGCTCAGAAGGGGTCATTGAAGAGTCATATCGTGTTTAAACACCGAGAACATAGTTTATCCATGATTAATCCATAAACTATTTGATTATTTGTGGTCTTGAACCGGAACTTTGTACATATTTTAGAAAGAACTAATGGTTTAAATCATTGCATGAAAGTTTGGAGATAAATATGTATAGGATATAAACGCAACTCATATTGCTGCGTAAAGCAGCATTTTTTGAATTTTGTGTTTATCTTGGTTTTTTCTTCGCTTTTCGCCTAGTATATGTAACTATGATTTTGTCCAATTCCTGTGTAGAGAGGTATAGTACGCTCCCTACAGTTTAGAGAACGGGTTCACACGTGGTCGGGGATTTCCGTTCGTTGTCGGCTCGCCCTCCGAGGTGCCGAGTTAGATGCGTGCGCAGCGGTGAACTCCGGGAGGCTCTGGGCCGAAGACGGGAGGGGCAGCATCCTCCGCCCGGGATGCTATAGGGTGTGTTGTTAGGGTGTCTCTCTTGGGCATCTTCATCCACAATTAGTTGGAAGTAGTTGGTACGTAGCAGCTGAAAGTAGTACTGAAGAATACTGGAAAGTATCTCGCTTATGTAATTGTTGTGTGTTCTGTAAATGTAGATAAATAAATCATCCATCAAAAGGAAGTGTGCCTCTTTAATGTTTCACCTAAAAAATATCAATAATCAAAAATTACTCCACTAATTTTGAAACGCAAATTTACACCACTAAAATTTTTAATTATTTCACTAAAATTTAAAAGTAATTCAAATCGCCTCAACACTACATACTTTAGCGGATCCGTGGCGGATTGGTATCGCACGTGACTCCGGAACTCACCACTCCGGTGGCGCGGGTTCGATCCCCGCAGTCACCACTTACATTTGTAATGTGATGAATACGGTTACGCTAGGTAAAGGTCGAGGTTGAGTGGTAGAGTGGACTTTGTATTCGCCTCGTTAAACAAGACAAACTTTACCTTTACACTATAGAAAACCTTTTGTTAAACATCTTACAAAACTCCTAGAAAACTAGAATTTGGGTTTATACATGTTTACTTCTAAAATGAAAAGGAACCCAATACCATCTAATTTATAACCGAATTTTCCTGGCAAAAACTATTTTGGTTACTTTTGAATTTGCAAATTAATTTACGAAACCTTGTGCTTAAGTTGTGTCCACACTCTCCCTCAGCCCTTCAGGCGTATATGCGAACACACACAACAAAAATAACACGACGTTTCGGGATCTGGAATACGATTCCGTCTTCAGGTAACAAGTAAACAAAAACATAGCATAAAACATATTTTGGAAATGAGCTAGCCTAAAATTAATCAGCGCAAGCTGGCCAGTAACCCACCATCAAACAACATAAGAAATTAAAAAGAACTTTAACAGAAACCAAGCACATCCTCGGTCAGTGGCAGCTGCCCACCACCGACTGACTGAAGTTTTAGAACTGGGTGACTCACAATGGCTAAATTTTCTGTGGCCTGTTTCGTGTCCTTAAAAATCCAGATCCCGAAACGTCATGATTTTCTTGTTCGCTGAAAACCATGGAAAATGTCCGCAATAATATTTCAAACTCAGAAGTACCACCAACAAACTTCAAACAAAGAATAACTATCCACCAATTACAGTTTATTTGGGTTACTATTACGACTTTTAACCTAAATTGTTACTTTTCAGGGTTCAAACTCCTTTCGAGTGATCAAAACGGAGAACGCCATCAATGTCGAACCTGTAAGAAAACCTATCTTCACAAAAGAAATCTCAAGAAACATGAAAAGTTTGAATGTGGAAACCAAAGACTTTTTGAATGTTCCTTATGTCCTTACAAAGCGGCTCAGAAGGGAACTTTGAAGAGTCATGTTTTGTTTAAACATCGAGAGGAAAGTTTGTCCCTTATTCAATAAAGAATAAATGTTCTAATGTTTAAAGTTTTTTACCTAGCGCTTAAATTCTGTATAACTTTTCTAATATTGAACATGACAACCTTTTGAAATATCATAATAGAAAAACAAGCACGTCCACGGAGAACGACAACTGTCCACTGACCGACTGCCTCGCCAGCCGCAAACAACCGCATTGGCTGGCTTGGAGCAGTGGACGACCAATCACAGTCTTGAATTAGACTGACCAACTGAAACAGAGAACACGAAAATACCCACGCAAAGCCGTTGGAGGAAATTCTTTAGATTTTTTATCAAGAAATCCGAAGAGTTAAAATGACTAACTATCATTTGGAAAAATCCCTAAACCTACTTATGCAAAACCAATATAGAGAAAATTCTTTGCCGCCTGACGATGACGTATGTCGATACATGCAGCAACAAGAGGTTAATCTTTGAACTGATTGACGTAGGTATTTATCTAATTTTGTTATAAACACAAAGTTTAGAAGCAATTCGAAATGAATTCCAACAACTTACCTTATCGTTTTCAACATGACCTTTTCCTCTTCCAGCCGCCAAGCCCGTCAGCAAGGGCTTGGTCTACCAGACGCTCACGGATGCCGACGGCTCAGAACGCTTCCAATGCGTCAACTGCGACCGCGTCTACGTTCACAAGAACAACCTCCACAAGCACCAGAGGTTCGAGTGTCAAGAGCAGAGGTTCTTCTCGTGTCCTGCGTGCTGTCATCGGACCACCCAGAAGGGCAATATGAAGAGGCACATCATTATGAAACATCCGGAAGTGGACTGGACAAGCGTTCAGTTTTAGACTGTCTTTGAAGCTGCTGGAAAAATGAAAAAGAATTAAGATTTAGGGTCGAACAAATTTTATTTCGAGTTGTTTCTTCTAAGAGACTTTTTTCTTTGAGCCTAATAAACTTGAAGATATTTTGGAACTTTTTAATTTTTCCTTTAAAAGATTAGGTTATTTTCAAAATACCTTCTCATTACCTATTTTATTTGAACAAAATCCTTTGTTAATCAGCATTTAAATAAAATTTCGGATCAACTCTGTATTGTTTTAGATTATAAGTCCATGGCATGGGATGTTCTATTCGTTTTAACTTCTTTAAGTAGATTTTGGTATGTGAATTTCAAATAAATTGTTTGAATCTTTTTATGTTGTCATTATAGTTTTTACCCTTTTTGTCAATGTTCACTTGGGGTTACTGGTGGTATAATGTGTTTTTGTTTTTGTGTTGTTTGCTTTTTGTTGGGCTTTGTGTTTATGTTTACACCAAACTTGTCGATTTATTCTGTCATGTGTGGGAATTTTGCACTGGGAGAACTTAAGGTGTGTTAACACCGCGTTTTGTTTTGATTTTTTAGCTCACATCACAGTACTAAACGTATACCAATTATTGTTGCTGAAAGAAAGATAAATGTTATTTTTGTTGCCATTTACACTGCCCAAGTGGGGCTTAATATAGCATTCTTATATCGAACTATTTTGCATTTTTCTTTCTTAGTGTATATTACAATGAAAAAAGCTCGGATAAATACTATAACAACTCAAAGGAGAAAATGCACATATAATAAACTGTCCTCATAAAGTCCGCTTCGTGCTTTTTGCTTATGCTTTAAACGCACTTAAAATGCTTTGAATGCAAATATGTTGTCCTAAATTCAATGTCCTGCAATGATCCTTTGGGTTGGTAGTCATGGAATGCTATTGGTCATTGGAGAAGACTAGAAGATGCAATGAAAGCATCTTTGTACTGTATCATATAAATTTTTAATTTTTACAAGACCAAAAAAAGTTAAAAAATTTATGTGGTAAAGTACAAAGATGCTTTCATGGTATACTTTCGACTACCACAAAGTAGATGGACAAAACATCAAGAATACTAGAAGATGCTTTCGGTATCATTAAAAATCTGGTTTATGTCTCAAATTTTGACTATTAAGTTTCTCTTGGGCCTGAGATGCTAGTCAGTTTGGTCTTGACTTTGTCATAAGAATTTACACCAAACGCTGGTATGGAAAAATCGTTGTTCCTATTTTATATGAAAACAATAATTTCCCCTTTTGAGTATGAGCTTTAACCTCTCAGAACTTTAAAAAAATTAACAGTTTTTAAATTGTATGGCTAATTTACATTTTAAACTTTGATGTAACCCAATGCCTGATCATGATCCAAACAGCCAATTCCGTCAAGACCCCTCATCCATGATTCAAACCATGCAGCTCGCAGGTTGATTGCATTCATTCTAACCTCCTCCAAAATCAAAATCAAATAGATCCATCAACCAAAACCTCTGTACTCTCCCTTCTGTTCCAGGAGCCCTCCATGCCTGTCAATTCTGCGAGAGGACCTACAAACACAAGACTTCCTTGAACCGCCACCTGCGCTATGACTGTCGGCAACTTCCGGTCGGCTTCGGAGGAGTCTACAGATGCGACCTTTGTCCCTTCATCTGTGAGGACAGACAGGAGTTGCTGAACCACTGCATGACCAATCATTTCTAGCCATGAGGGTCGAAGGAGATTTTGGGATTTTTGGGTTTTGTTGTTAGGAATACTTGTTATGGTTTTTGTTGAAAGGTTATGATTTGGGTTTGGACTTAAATTCATTTACTTTGCCAACATTCGTTTGGATGCAGAAGAAATTAGAAAATTTAGATAGATGCCTTTACGATTTAGTCATTTGAGGATAAGCTTGAAAGATTATTATTCTCTATGAATGGTCATGAGGGTCGAAAGAAGATTTTGGGTATTTTGGGTTTTTTTTAATATTTGTTTGTAGTTAATGTTGTAAAGTTATGGTGTGTGTTTAAAATTGTTATCATTGACCGTATGTTCTTTAGATGCAGAGCAAAAATTAAACAACTTAGATACATTCCATTGCAATTTTGAGGTTAAAACTCACTCATAGCATAATTAACCTGGGGGTAGAAGATCACTCTGTTTGAATTTATTCTGATAACGACCCCTACCAATGTAAAAAAGCAAATTGAGAATCATTTAGTAGGGCCCAAAGACAATACATATAGGTATTTCTTTATGTTAGTACTCGTACTTATTTTCATGCTGTTTGCACCATTACATTAGGTTCTTAATAACGCATTTAAGTCTCAAAGTTATGAATATTTCGAAATAATTAATTTTTACGCGTTGTTATGTGTCAAAAAGCACAAACCAGTTAAGCATTGAAGAAAAACTTGTAGTCATTAAGTTTGTTACCAATTCCCCAATTAATAACTAAAAATATTAAGTAATGTTATTCTTAACTCTTAGGCTTTCGCGGCCGGTGTCATCACTAAGATCTCTTCCGGTTTACACCGCGTCACAGTTGAAATACAATTACTGCTAGACGTTTCGACCTCGCTGTGGAGAGTCATCCTCAGTAGCTTGTTGACTAAGTTACGTCTAGCAGTAATTGTATTTCAACTGTGACTTGTAAACTTCTGTTGTTATTACATATGTTGTAATCTTTAGTTAGTGGCTTTGGGGAGTTATTGGGTTCTTTATGTAGATTAAGGCTTATTTTAATTTATCCTTAATTATATACATTATACTTTACATTCCTTATACATTCCTTATTTAGTTTGTTTTTTAACAAAATAATCACACAATTTACACTGCATTGCTGAGCTATTTAGGTTTAGAACATATGAGTCTTAATGGATTCAATTTTATTGTAATCATTATTACGTCACATCATATGTTTATTTGATTATATTTTAACAATGGAATCATAATAATTTTAGAAAATTTATATTTTTTAACTAACGTTGTAGTTCCAAACACAATATCTTCTGAGTAGTTCGTCTTTTTAGTTCTATATTTACACATTGTGTTGTTGACTCACACATTCCTTGCCGACGTAGTTTATTCTTTAGTACTTAAATTTCTTAGATTTAGGTTTTAGTTTATATGTTACCAAATATTATAGTTATAAGATTTATTCGTTTCAAATACTCGTGGTTTTAATTATGACACGAGTTTAAACGTTGTTGTGTTCTTACTTATTCAATAAAATTTATTTGGTGGAGTTAACTTTTTTATTAACCATCGCTCTATGTCTTTTCTGTTTACAACTACTCTGTGTTTCTGGTTTCAGTGGTCTACGAACTTCAAACGTCAATTTTTTATGCCTTTTCTTCATTAATTTTATATATGGTTTTACAAGGAATTGGAATCGAAAACACTCTATTTCCGTGCTATGGCTTTCTGTATATATCATAATTTGTCCATGGTGCCAAAAATATTCTCTAGGGTGGATTGTAACATGTTTGTATTCTACTTTAAAAAGGGTATTTTAAAGCTGTATAAGTAGTGTATTTCACGTTTTTCAAAATAATAATAAGATTCGTCAAGTCATTTATTCTGTCCTAAAAAGCACATTGACGTTTCATTTACATTTTTAAAATCTAAAAATAACGATGTATACAACTGCGGCGTTTTTTGGAGCCTTCTCTCAGACAAACCCACAAATAATCACAGATCACCTGTTTGTAGCCGACAGATAATGACAGATCCCCTGTTTGCAGCCTACAGATAATCACAGATCATCTATTTGCAGCCCACAGATAATCACAGATCACCTGTTTGTAGCCCACAGATAATGAAAGATCCCCAGTTTGCAAACCAGATATAAACACAGATCACCTGTTTTCAACCAGAGATAAACACAGATCACCTGTTTGCAGCCCACAGATAATGAAAGATCCCCAGTTTGCAAACCAGATATAAACACAGATCACCTGTTTTCAACCAGAGATAAACACAGATCACCTGTTTGCAGCCCACAGATAATCACAGGTCACCTGTTTGCAGCCCAGAGATTCTGCTGTACCAGATGTGGCCGCAGTTATCAACACAGAACTCACCTGTCAAGGCATACTGTTCACGAATGTGGCGGCAAAGAACCTCTAATAATAATAAGATTCGTCAAGTCATTTATTCTGTCCTAAAAAGCACATTGACGTTTCATTTACATTTTTAAAATCTAAAAATAACGATGTATACAACTGCGGCGTTTTTTGGAGCCTTCTCAGACAAACCCACAAATAATCACAGATCACCTGTTTGTAGCCGACAGATAATGACAGTCCCTGTTTTTAGCCACAATAATCACAGATCATCTATTTGCATTACAAATAATCACAGATCACCTGTTTGTAGCAGATAATGAAAGATCCCCAGTTTGACAGATAAACACAGATCACCTGTTTTCAACCAGAGATAAACACAGATCACCTGTTTGCAGCCCACAGATAATGAAAGATCCCCAGTTTGCAAACCAGATATAAACACAGATCACCTGTTTTCAACCAGAGATAAACACAGATCACCTGTTTGCAGCCTACAGATAATCACAGGTCACCTGTTTGCAGCCCAGAGATTCTGCTGTACCAGATGTGGCCGCAGTTATCAACACAGAACTCACCTGTCAAGGCATACTGTTCACGAATGTGGCGGCAAAGAACCTCGCTTCCGGTGTACCATGTGCGACTACAAAGCGATGAGAAAGGAACATCTCAAGTATCATATGCTCACCAAGCATGGAAACTTTGGAGATTTAATTTTGTAACCTATTCATTTTCATTTAGAATAGAAGTATAGGACTTTTCAGTAATTTTAGTTTTGCACTTAGTAATTTTAGTTTTTAGGTTTGGTTGGGATATAAAACATTTACCAAACAAGAAACCATTTGTTGTAATTTGTCTTATGATTTTGTTATTTTTGGTGGTTTATAGTTGTTGTTTTGTTATATAGTATATTTATTTCACCAAGTTAGACTAATTATTCACATGACTATTATGTGTTTTGTTACTACTAATTTCTAGAATTATATCGTTAAACGTTTCTGAAGTTTTATTACCTATCTTACAAAAGAGTGTTGTACGTACTATAAACTACAAAGAAAAAACCCAATAGTGAAAGTCAATGGGAAAGGAATCTTTATAAAAGTGGCTTTCGGCAAAGAGAATTGATCAATTTAGTACTTATTTTTTAAAAGAAACCCAACTTTTTCACTCTAATAACTAGGCACACAATACCCAGATCGCTTTAGCATATTATGCCGCGAGACCAACTTCCTTATAGACCATAAACTCGCATACTCTTATCGGAATCAGTTGTGAAAGCATTTTCCCAAAAATATATGGACCCCTCTGCCACATCTTTCCAGAGCTATATTCCCAATTCTGACTCTTTCATGATGTTTCAGATCTACTCCTAGACCCTAAGGACATCTTCCGCTGTGAAGCCTGCCAGCGAACTTACCGGTACAAAACTCATCTTCAGCGTCATGTCAAGTTTGAATGCGGAGTGGAACCTCAATTCGCCTGCTTGTTGTGTCCCTATAGAGCCAAGAGGAAAGAACACCTTCAACAACACAACAAGTACAGACATGACTAAAGCAAGATGATGGAGTGGAGTGTGGCAAGAGCTTTGGAGTAGCGAAAGCATCATCAGACTTTTTGGAAACTTCAAACATTTTGTAACATGTTCCCACGAAATGTTTTTGGTTACAGTTGACTTCAACACTTTCAGCAGCATTTCATTCTAATAAGGTTCTTAAAAAGTTCCCGGTTTCGGCCTTTTGCCCTACTTCAAGTTTAATACATAACTGAAATACATAACTCTGTGAGAATAACTTGAGAAATCATTGGAGTTTTTAGTGTTGTAAGTTCTTAGGCGTTTTCTTTGTGAATAACGCTTGTACGTTTTATTTTAAACAATATCTTTGCTCTTTTTTGTCACTTACTTTTCCGTTCTTGTTGTCACAATTATGATTAGTTACTACTAAAGTGTGAAAACCAGCGATTGAGACAAATCTTTAATATAAGCAATAATCTATGATTTTTTACAGCTTTACAATGTTGTTAGTTTGTAAAAATTAATAAATCGTTTTATTCAATCATTATTGAATTTTGTTTCAATACAGTACTAGTTTCATAGTTTACTTGTGGTTGTCGTGATATACGAGTATATGAAACTTGTTAAAATATAAACAGTCTTTTCATCAGCGGGTTGATGTCTCATTTTCTACCGGCCCTTCAAAAGTGTTTACCCTTATGTATTTAATTTTTAAGAGTGCACGGTACCTGTCGGCCATTTTGTTTTTTTGTCCTCTAAGAGCAATGTAAAAACAAGAATCTTTTTCAGACACCTCACGTCTACAAGTTTCACCAGATATTTTAAAAATAAGTCTTTTTAAAAATTAATAAAATATTTTTTGTACTACAGTGGCTCCGCTGACCACTTTTTTGAAAACTTTATCAGTTTACTAGTAAAAACAGGAAGTTCAAATACAAAGTTTCTTCAATGTTTAGTTTTATGACACGGTAGTAAAAATGCAAAAATGGAAATTTAGCGGAATAACTCAAACATTTAAAACAAAGTGTATTTCGTAAAAATCCGACGAAAGCTATAGGCGTGAAAAGTTCCAAGAAAAGTTCCGATGCATGTTCTTACATTTCTTATAGGATGACATTTTTTCTATGCTTTTGTTGATCTGAGTTTGTCAGTTTTTGGGGCATGCACCTTGTCTTTTGGAATTAAACTTTCGTTTGTTCTACCTGTTGTGTCCGTTTTAACAACAAATCTCAGTGTTCTTGGGTTTTTCTATCTTGTGTGTATTTATTTTGTGTCACGTATAACGCCGTTTTCACTAATAGCTCACATTTTATGTTTGTTTCAGATAGTGCACCTCTGTACAGAAGATCTCTAAAAAAAAGATCTTATAAAGTTGCTAATGAAAACTCAGAACACATCGAAGGCTTCTTCACTTGCTCTAATTGCGATCAGAAGTTCACGTTACTAAAGACTAGGAAGAAACACGTAGATTTTGAGTGTGGGAAAAAACTGTTTACATGCAGTGTGTGTCATGTTTTCACGACTAGGAAGAAACTAGAACTGATACGACATATGCGAGACTCTCATCAAGATTTGAAAGGAACAAATGGATCTCATAACAATGCTGATAAAAACTCAGAAGACATCGAAGGCTTCTTCCCTTGCCCTCAATGCGGTCAGAAGTTCAAGTCGCAGAATACTCGGAAGAAACACGAAGATTTGGAATGTGGGAAAACACTATTTACCTGCAGTGTGTGTCAAACCTTCACGACTAAGACGAAACTAGAATTGATACGACATATGCGAGACTCTCATCAAGATTTCAAAGAAAATAATGGATCTCATAACAATGATGATAACTACTCAGAAGACATCGAAGGCTTCTTCATTTGCTCTGAATGCGGTCAGAAGTTCAAGTCGGAGAATACTTGGAATAAACACGTAGATTTGGAATGTGGGAAAACACTATTTACCTGCAGTGTGTGTCAATGTTTCACGACTAGGTCGAAACTAACATTGAATCGACATATGCGAGTCTCTCATAAAGATTCGAAAAGAAATGAGCGCATTCCGCTGTTGCAACCAAACGGAAGACAAGACGCGAAGACAAAAAGTCGGAAGAGTGTCGAGAAAATCCAAACATGTAAAAGGAAAATAAAATAATGTTGTTGAAAATGTACGGAAATGTGTGGGACGGTTTTTAAAGATTTCTAAACACTTGTTTGTGAATTGATTTATACTGTTATTTTTAAGTTTTCAGTGTTGTAAGCTCTTGGGTGTTTTATTTTGCGTATCACCTTTGTACGATTCATTTGTAACAATATCTTTGTTTTTTTTTTCGAATATACTTTGAAGTTTTCGAAGGTTCTCCTGACTGCGCAATACACTCTCCCATCCACTCCACCTCACTCACTGCATACCGTACGATATGGCAACCACGCGTGTTGGTGGATTTCATGGGCAGCCTATTCCATTGGACCTCCGTAGAAATTCCATAATCTGTGGTTGTTAATTTGTTGGTTGTATTCATTTGTCTATGGTGTTATTCAATCTTTTGTTTTCATATTTTAAGCTGGAGTAATCTATGTGTATTGAGTCTTCGTTGTGCCGTCTTGTAACTACTGTATGTGATAAATGTTAAATGTTTAAAACTAATACTAAAAATAAATCTATAATAGTATATAATATGTATAAAAAAAATAAATAAGCAGTAATATATTGAAACATAACTTATACGAGTACAGTATGTTTGCTACTCCGACCGGAAAAATACCTCTTTCCAATAAATCATCAAAACTGTCTTTGAAGACGTGTTCTCTTTGTTTTGTTCCAAACATGTGATTTCGTTTGCATGATATGTCATAGATGTAAACAAACAAGTTTGTCGTTTGTTTTGAATTGATTAATTAAACAGCTATTATGGTTTTAATGTAATCTCTCAGTATAGTGTTAATATGGTTTCTTATTATTTTTTTCACAATGTGTTACTGAAGTGTTACCCCAAAATGTTTTCACGACCATTATTAATAAGGTATTGTAAATTTCTGACCAATATCTACGTTTCTTCTATAAATGTTTTTAATGTTCAATGTTTTGGTGTTTGGGAAATATTTTATAGTTGAGGTCAACCTACAACGCTTTTGTTCTTAAGGATGTTGTAACATTTAATGTCTATTTGTGTTATATTTTCACATGTTTGTTATTCACTTATGTATCTACTTGTTATTATATATGTATCTAAATATTAGTAAGAGTTATTGAATATTTAATGTTTTGGTGTTTGCCAAATATTTTATTGTTGAGGTCAACTTACAACGCTTTTGTTCTTAAGGATGTTGTAACATTTAATGTCTATTTGTGTTATATTTTCACAAGTTTGCTATACACTGTTATATATGTAGGCTATCTAAATATTGGTAAAAACTATTGAATTTTAACCTATTAAAAAGATACATGTTTATGGATACATTTCTAATGTAAGGTAGTTCGTTCTTTGTTTGTGGGGTTTTCAGTGTGAAGAATATTTTAAATCGTGAAAATTCTTTATTGATCACTTTGAGGGTTCATTCATTTGTTTGAAGCTGGTTGTTGTTAGAATGGTACAATTTCTGAGGATGAAATATTATGACGGACGTTTTCCTTCTTTTTGTGTGAACTAAAAGGTCACGACGTTTTGGGATCTGACATCTGATCCCGTCTTCAGGTGGAAAGTAACGTAAAACATACACAAAACATAGTAAATGATTCAGCCTAAAAGTAATCAGCTCACACTGACCCATCACCCACCACCAAATTAAATTAGTTGTTTCCTTTTTCCTTTGTTTGTTTTGATCTTTAAACTTGTTTCATTTGATAACAACTAGCCTTGACATCGTACTATGAACAGTACAACATTCACAAAAGTTTTCAAACATTAAAGGGACATTTAGAGAAATTAAGCATGGCCAGAAATTAAGAAATTAAGTGACCGACTGCCTAGCCAGCCGTGACAGCCCTATCGGCCGACCAATCACAGCCGTGAATCAGGCTGACCAACTGAAACTGAGACACAAAAATAACCATCCATGTACAACCAAACTATAGAAAACGTCCGTAATAATATTTCATCTTCAGGTTCTTTCCAGTTGGTCCACTTAACTTATGTTTCACAGATTTATTTAAAGCTTATGTCATTACGGAACTAGTATATTCTATGCTATTTTATGCGTATTCCAAATGTGTGTGTTTGCTCCTTTTTCAACTCATTATGTACTTAAATGTGTTAGATGTACTTACATGTTCCATTCTACTACTGAGAATGTTTGCTGTTGGGATTGTATTTTACTGTAATGTTGTGATAAACTTCAAAAATAATTTTTAGTCTTTTCTTTTTACCCGTTTAACCTCACGTACTTGTACAAAACTGTCATCAGGAAAACTAGAAAGCTCACGGGGTGGCACTATAACCACTAAACCACCGGGCTGTTTGTCGTGGGCTGTCAAACTCGCACGTGAGTTGACGTCAGGGGTAATAGTTTCCGTGTTCTCTGCTAGGCGCCGTTAGTGTAGTCCTTGCCTATCGTTTGCGTTATATGCCATAAACGATGTGTCGGACTAGACTATTTTGCCGTTCCGCTCCGATGTCGGACTCAGTTCGCCATTGGAGCGCAAAAGGTTAACACTAAATCTCAGTGTTCTTGGGGTTTTAATCGTGTGTGTATTTATTTTGTTGCACATTTAAAAAAATCACCATTCAAAAACGCAATGTTATTTCTTTTCAGTTACAATTTTCACCAACTCACATTTTATGTTTGTTTCAGATAGTGCACCTCTGTACAGAAGATCTCTAAAAAAAAGATCTTATAAAGTTGCTGATGAAAACTCAGAACACATTGAATGCTCCTTCACTTGCTCTAATTGCGATCAGAAGTTCACGTTACTGAAGACTTGGAAGAAACACGTATATTTGGAGTGTAGGAAAAACTGTTTAAATGCAGTGTGTGTCACGTTTTCACTAGGAAGAAACTAGAACTGATACGACATATGCGAGACTCTCATCAAGATTTGAAAGGAACAAATGAATCTCATAACAATGCTGATAAAGATTCAGAAGACATCGAAGGCTTCATCACTTGCTCTAATTGCGATCAGAAGTTCTCGTTACTAAAGACTAGGAAGAAACACGTAGATTTGGAGTGTGGGAAAAAACTGTTTACATGCAGTGTGTGTCACGTTTTCACGACTAGGAAGAAACTAGAACTGATACGACATATGCGAGACTCTCATCAAGATTTGAAAGGAACAAATGGATCTCATAACAATGCTGATAAAAACTCAGAAGACATCGAAGGCTTCTTCCCTTGCCCTCAATGCGGTCAGAAGTTCAAGTCGCAGAATACTCGGAAGAAACACGAAGATTTGGAATGTGGAAAACACTATTTACCTGCAGTGTGTGTCAAACCTTCACGACTAAGACGAAACTAGAATTGATACGACATATGCGAGACTCTCATCAAGATTTCAAAGAAAATAATGGATCTCATATAACATGATAACTACTCAGAAGACATCGAAGGCTTCTTCATTTGCTCTGAATGCGGTCAGAAGTTCAAGTCGGAGAATACTTGGAATAAACACGTAGATTTGGAATGTGGGAAAACACTATTTACCTGCAGTGTGTGTCAATGTTTCACGACTAGGTCGAAACTAACATTGAATCGACATATGCGAGTCTCTCATAAAGATTCGAAAAGAAATGAGCGCATTCCGCTGTTGCAACCAAACGGAAGACAAGACGCGAAGACAAAAAGTCGGAAGAGTGTCGAGAAAATCCAAACATGTAAAAGGGAAAATAAAATAATGTTGAAAATGTACGGAAATGTGTGGGACGGTTTTAAAGATTTCTAAACACTTGTTTGTGAATTGATTTATACTGTTATTTTTAAGTTTTCAGTGTTGTAAGCTCTTGGGTGTTTTATTTTGCGTATCACCTTTGTACGATTCATTTGTAACAATATCTTTGTGTTTTTTTCGAATATACTTTGAAGTTTTCGAAGGTTCTCCTGACTGCGCAATACACTCTCCCATCCACTCCACCTCACTCACTGCATACCGTACGATATGGCAACCACGCGTGTTGGTGGATTTCATGAACGGCCCTATTCCATTGGACCTCCGTAGAAATTCCATAATCTGTGGTTGTTAATTTGTTGGTTGTATATTTTATTTGTCTATGGTGTTATTCAATCTTTTGTTTTCATATTTTAAGCTGGAGTAATCTATGTGTATTGAGTCTTCGTTGTGCCGTCTTGTAACTACTGTATGTGATAAATGTTAAATGTTTAAAACTAATACTAAAAATAAATCTATAATAGTATATAATATGTATAAAAAAATAAATAAGCAGTAATATATTGAAACATAACTTATACGAGTACAGTATGTTTGCTACTCCGACCGGAAAAATACCTCTTTTCAATAAATCATCAAAACTGTCTTTGAAGACGTGTTCTCTTTGTTTTGTTCCAAACATGTGATTTCGTTTGCATGATATGTCATAGATGTAAACAAACAAGTTTGTCGTTTGTTTTGAATTGATTTAATTATACAGCTATTATGGTTTTAATGTAATCTCTCAGTATAGTGTTAATATGGTTTCTTATTATTTTTTTCACAATGTGTTACTGAAGTGTTACCCCAAAATGTTTTCACGACCATTATTAATAAGGTATTGTAAATTTCTGACCAATATCTACGTTTCTTCTATAAATGTTTTTAATGTTCAATGTTTTGGTGTTTGGCAAATATTTTATAGTTGAGGTCAACCTACAACGCTTTTGTTCTTAAGGATGTTGTAACATTTAATGTCTATTTGTGTTATATTTTCACATGTTTGTTATTCACTTATGTATCTACTTGTTATTATATATGTATCTAAATATTAGTAAGAGTTATTGAATATTTAATGTTTTGGTGTTTGCCAAATATTTTATTGTTGAGGTCAACTTACAACGCTTTTGTTCTTAAGGATGTTGTAACATTTAATGTCTATTTGTGTTATATTTTCACAAGTTTGCTATACACTGTTATATATGTAGGCTATCTAAATATTGGTAAAACTATTGAATTTTAACCTATTAAAAGATACATGTTTATGGATACATTTCTAATGTAAGGTAGTTCGTTCTTTGTTTGTGGGGTTTTCAGTGTGAAGAATATTTTAAATCGTGAAAATTCTTTATTATATCACTTTGAGGGTTCATTCATTTGTTTGAAGCTGGTTGTTGTTAGAATGGTACAATTTCTGAGGATGAAATATTATGACGGACGTTTTCCTTCTTTTTGTGTGAACTAAAAGGTCACGACGTTTTGGGATCTGACATCTGATCCCGTCTTCAGGTGGAAAGTAACGTAAAACATACACAAAACATAGTAAATGATTCAGCCTAAAAGTAATCAGCTCACACCGACCCATCACCCACCACCAAATTAAATTAGTTGTTTCCTTTTTCCTTTGTTTGTTTTGATCTTTAAACTTGTTTCATTTGATAACAACTAGCCTTGACATCGTACTATGAACAGTACAACATTCACAAAAGTTTTCAAACATTAAAGGGACATTTAGAGAAATTAAGCATGGCCAGAAATTAAGAAATTAAGTGACCGACTGCCTAGCCAGCCGTGACAGCCCTATCGGCTGACCAATCACAGCCGTGAATCAGGCTGACCAACTGAAACTGAGACACAAAAATAACCATCCATGTACAACCAAACTATAGAAAACGTCCGTAATAATATTTCATCTTCAGGTTCTTTCCAGTTGGTCCACTTAACTTATGTTTCACAGATTTATTTAAAGCTTATGTCATTACGGAACTAGTATATTCTATGCTATTTTATGCGTATTCCAAATGTGTGTGTTTGCTCCTTTTTCAACTCATTATGTACTTAAATGTGTTAGATGTACTTACATGTTCCATTCTACTACTGAGAATGTTTGCTGTTGGGATTGTATTTTACTGTAATGTTGTGATAAACTTCAAAAATAATTTTAGTCTTTTCTTTTTACCCGTTTAACCTCACGTACTTGTACAAAACTGTCATCAGGAAAACTAGAAAGCTCACGGGGTGGCACTATAACCACTAAACCACCGGGCTGTTTGTCGTGGGCTGTCAAACTCGCACGTGAGTTGACGTCAGGGGAGTAATAGTTTCCGTGTTCTCTGCTAGGCGCCGTTAGTGTAGCGTAGTCCTTGCCTATCGTTTGCGTTATATGCCATAAACGATGTGTCGGACTAGACTATTTTGCCGTTCCGCTCCGATGTCGGACTCAGTTCGCCATTGGAGCGCAAAAGGTTAACACTAAATCTCAGTGTTCTTGGGGTTTTAATCGTGTGTGTATTTATTTTGTTGCACATTTAAAAAAATCACCATTCAAAAACGCAATGTTATTTCTTTTCAGTTACAATTTTCACCAACTCACATTTTATGTTTGTTTCAGATAGTGCACCTCTGTACAGAAGATCTCTAAAAAAAAGATCTTATAAAGTTGCTGATGAAAACTCAGAACACATTGAATGCTCCTTCACTTGCTCTAATTGCGATCAGAAGTTCACGTTACTGAAGACTTGGAAGAAACACGTATATTTGGAGTGTAGGAAAAAACTGTTTAAATGCAGTGTGTGTCACGTTTTCACGACTAGGAAGAAACTAGAACTGATACGACATATGCGAGACTCTCATCAAGATTTGAAAGGAACAAATGAATCTCATAACAATGCTGATAAAGATTCAGAAGACATCGAAGGCTTCATCACTTGCTCTAATTGCGATCAGAAGTTCTCGTTACTAAAGACTAGGAAGAAACACGTAGATTTGGAGTGTGGGAAAAAACTGTTTACATGCAGTGTGTGTCACGTGTTCACGACTAGGAAGAAACTAGAACTGATACGACATATGCGAGACTCTCATCAAGATTTGAAAGGAACAAATGGATCTCATAACAATGCTGATAAAAACTCAGAAGACATCGAAGGCTTCTTCCCTTGCCCTCAATGCGGTCAGAAGTTCAAGTCGCAGAATACTCGGAAGAAACACGAAGATTTGGAATGTGGGAAAACACTATTTACCTGCAGTGTGTGTCAAACCTTCACGACTAAGACGAAACTAGAATTGATACGACATATGCGAGACTCTCATCAAGATTTCAAAGAAAATAATGGATCTCATAACAATGATGATAACTACTCAGAAGACATCGAAGGCTTCTTCATTTGCTCTGAATGCGGTCAGAAGTTCAAGTCGGAGAAGACTTTGAATAAACACGTAGATTTGGAATGTGGGAAAACACTATTTACCTGCAGTGTGTGTCAATGTTTCACGACTAGGTACTAACATTGAATCGACATATGCGAGTCTCATAAAGATTCGAAAAGAAATGAGCGCATTCCGCTGTTGCAACCAAACGGAAGACAAGACGCGAAGACAAAAAGTCGGAAGAGTGTCGAGAAAATCCAAACATGTAAAAGGAAAATAAAATGTTGAAAATGTACGGAAATGTGTGGGACGGTTTTAAAATTTCTAAACACTTGTTTGTGAATTGATTTATTGTTATTTTTAAGTTTTCAGTGTTGTAAGCTCTTGGTGTTTTATTTTGCGTATCACCTTTGTACGATTCATTTGTAACAATATGTGTTTTTCGAATATACTTTGAAGTTTTCGAAGGTTCTCCTGACTGCGCAATACACTCTCCATCCACTCCACTCACTGCATATACGATATGGCAACCACGCGTTGTTGGTACGTTACCATTGCGTAGAAATTCTTCAAATTGTCCTTGGTATTCAATCTTTTGTTTTCATATTTTAAGCTAGTACTTCATTGTACCCGTCTTGTAACTACTGTATGTGATAAATGTGTTAAAACTAATACTAATAAATCTAAATATATATATATGTATAAAAAATAAATAAGCAGTAATATATTGAAACATAACTTATACGAGTACAGTATGTTTTACTCGACCGGAAAAATACCTCTTTCAATAAATCATCAAAACTGTCTTTGAAGACGTGTTCTCTTTGTTTTGTTCCAAACATGTGATTTCGTTTGCATGATATGTCATAGATGTAAACAAACAAGTTTGTCGTTTGTTTTGAATTGATTAATTAAACAGCTATTATGGTTTTAATGTAATCTCTCAGTATAGTGTTAATATGGTTTCTTATTATTTTTTTCACAATGTGTTACTGAAGTGTTACCCCAAAATGTTTTCACGACCATTATTAATAAGGTATTGTAAATTTCTGACCAATATCTACGTTTCTTCTATAAATGTTTTTAATGTTCAATGTTTTGGTGTTTGGGAAATATTTTATAGTTGAGGTCAACCTACAACGCTTTTGTTCTTAAGGATGTTGTAACATTTAATGTCTATTTGTGTTATATTTTCACATGTTTGTTATTCACTTATGTATCTACTTGTTATTATATATGTATCTAAATATTAGTAAGAGTTATTGAATATTTAATGTTTTGGTGTTTGCCAAATATTTTATTGTTGAGGTCAACTTACAACGCTTTTGTTCTTAAGGATGTTGTAACATTTAATGTCTATTTGTGTTATATTTTCACAATTTTCCTATACACTGTTATATATGTAGGCTATCTAAATATTGGTAAAACTATTGAATTTTAACCTATTAAAAAGATACATGTTTATGGATACATTTCTAATGTAAGGTAGTTCGTTCTTGGTTTGTGGGGTTTTCAGTGTGAAGAATATTTTAAATCGTGAAAATTCTTTATTAATCACTTTGAGGGTTCATTCATTTGTTTGAAGCTGGTTGTTGTTAGAATGGTACAATTTCTGAGGATGATATATTATGACGGACGTTTTCCTTCTTTTTGTGTGAACTAAAAGGTCACGACGTTTTGGGATCTGACATCTGATCCCGTCTTCAGGTGGAAAGTAACGTAAAACATACACAAAACATAGTAAATGATTCAGCCTAAAAGTAATCAGCCACCGACCCATCACCCACCACCAAATTAAATTAGTTGTTTCCTTTTTCCTTTGTTTGTTTTGATCTTTAAACTTGTTTCATTTGATAACAACTAGCCTTGACATCGTACTATGAACAGTACAACATTCACAAAAGTTTTCAAACATTAAAGGGACATTTAGAGAAATTAAGCATGGCCAGAAATTAAGAAATTAAGTGGAGAGCCGTGACAGCCCTATCAATCACATGAATCAGGCTGACCAACTGAAACTGAGACACAAAAAACCATCCATGTACAACCAAACTATAGAAAACGTCCGTAATAATATTTCATCTTCAGGTTCTTTCCAGTTGGTCCACTTAACTTATGTTTCACAGATTTATTTAAAGCTTATGTCATTACGGAACTAGTATATTCTATGCTATTTTATGCGTATTCCAAATGTGTGTGTTTGCTCCTTTTCAACTCATTATGTACTTAAATGTGTTAGATGTACTTACATGTTCCATTCTACTACTGAGAATGTTTGCTGTTGGGATTGTATTTTACTGTAATGTTGTGATAAACTTCAAAAATAATTTTAGTCTTTTCTTTTTACCGTTTAACCTCACGTACTTGTACAAAACTGTCATCAGGAAAACTAGAAAGCTCACGGGGTGGCACTATAACCACTAAACCACCGGGCTGTTTGTCGTGGGCTGTCAAACTCGCACGTGAGTTGACGTCAGGGGGTAATAGTTTCCGTGTTCTCTGCTAGGCGCCGTTAGTGTAGCGTAGTCCTTGCCTATCGTTTGCGTTATATGCCATAAACGATGTGTCGGACTAGACTATTTTGCCGTTCCGCTCCGATGTCGGACTCAGTTCGCCATTGGAGCGCAAAAGGTTAACACTAAATCTCAGTGTTCTTGGGGTTTTTAATCGTGTGTGTATTTATTTTGTTGCACATTTAAAAAAAATCACCATTCAAAAACGCAATGTTATTTCTTTTCCAGTTACAATTTTCACCAACTCACATTTTATGTTTGTTTCAGATAGTGCACCTCTGTACAGAAGATCTCTAAAAAAAAGATCTTATAAAGTTGCTGATGAAAACTCAGAACACATTGAATGCTCCTTCACTTGCTCTAATTGCGATCAGAAGTTCACGTTACTGAAGACTTGGAAGAAACACGTATATTTGGAGTGTAGGAAAAAACTGTTTAAATGCAGTGTGTGTCACGTTTTCACGACTAGGAAGAAACTAGAACTGATACGACATATGCGAGACTCTCATCAAGATTTGAAAGGAACAAATGAATCTCATAACAATGCTGATAAAGATTCAGAAGACATCGAAGGCTTCATCACTTGCTCTAATTGCGATCAGAAGTTCTCGTTACTAAAGACTAGGAAGAAACACGTAGATTTGGAGTGTGGGAAAAAACTGTTTACATGCAGTGTGTGTCACGTTTCACGACTAGGAAGAAACTAGAACTGATACGACATATGCGAGACTCTCATCAAGATTTGAAAGGAACAAATGGATCTCATAACAATGCTGATAAAACTCAGAAGACATCGAAGGCTTCTTCCTTGCCCTCAATGCGGTCAGAAGTTCAAGTCGCAGAATACTCGGAAGAAACACGAAGATTTGGAATGTGGGAAAACACTATTTACCTGCAGTGTGTGTCAACCTTCACGACTAAGACGAAACTAGAATTGATACGACATATGCGAGACTCTCATCAAGATTTCAAAGAAAATAATGGATCTCATAACAATGATGATAACTACTCAGAAGACATCGAAGGCTTCTTCATTTGCTCTGAATGCGGTCAGAAGTTCAAGTCGGAGAATACTTGGAATAAACACGTAGATTTGGAATGTGGGAAAACACTATTTACCTGCAGTGTGTGTCAATGTTTCACGACTAGGTCGAAACTAACATTGAATCGACATATGCGAGTCTCATAAAGATTCGAAAAGAAATGAGCGCATTCCGCTGTTGCAACCAAACGGAAGACAAGACGCGAAGACAAAAAGTCGGAAGAGTGTCGAGAAAATCCAAACATGTAAAGGGAAAATAAAATTATGTTGAAAATGCACGGAAATGTGTGGGACGGTTTTAAAGATTTCTAAACACTTGTTTGTGAATTGATTTATACTGTTATTTTTAAGTTTTCAGTGTTGTAAGCTCTTGGGTGTTTTATTTTGCGTATCACCTTTGTACGATTCATTTGTAACAATATCTTTGTTTTTTTGAATATACTTTGAAGTTTTCGAAGGTTCTCCTGACTGCGCAATACACTCTCCCATCCACTCCACCACTCACTGCATACCGTACGATATGGCAACCACGCGTGTTGGTGGATTTCATGAACGGCCCTATTCCATTGGACCTCCGTAGAAATTCCATAATCTGTGGTTGTTAATTTGTTGGTTGTATATTTTATTTGTCTATGGTGTTATTCAATCTTTTGTTTTCATATTTTAAGCTGGAGTAATCTATGTGTATTGAGTCTTCGTTGTGCCGTCTTGTAACTACTGTATGTGATAAATGTTAAATGTTTAAAACTAATACTAAAAATAAATCTATAATAGTATATAATATGTATAAAAAAAATAAATAAGCAGTAATATATTGAAACATAACTTATACGAGTACAGTATGTTTGCTACTCCGACCGGAAAAATACCTCTTTCAATAAATCATCAAAACTGTCTTTGAAGACGTGTTCTCTTTGTTTTGTTCCAAACATGTGATTTCGTTTGCATGATATGTCATAGATGTAAACAAACAAGTTTGTCGTTTGTTTTGAATTGATTAATTAAACTATTATGGTTTGTAATCTCTCAGTATAGTGTTAATATGGTTTCTTATTATTTTTTCACAATGTGTTACTGAAGTGTTACCCCAAAATGTTTTCACGACCATTATTAATAAGGTATTGTAAATTTCTGACCAATATCTACGTTTCTTCTAAATGTTTTTAATGTTCAATGTTTTGGTGTTTGGGAAATATTTTATAGTTGAGGTCAACCTACAACGCTTTTGTTCTTAAGGATGTTGTAACATTTAATGTCTATTTGTGTTATATTTTCACATGTTTGTTATTCACTTATGTATCTACTTGTTATGTATCTAAATATTAGTAAGAGTTATTGAATATTTAATGTTTTGGTGTTTGCCAAATATTTTATTGTTGAGGTCAACTTACAACGCTTTTGTTCTTAAGGATGTTGTAACATTTAATGTCTATTTGTGTTATATTTTCACAAGTTTGCTATACACTGTTATATATGTAGGCTATCTAAATATTGGTAAAACTATTGAATTTTAACCTATTAAAAGATACATGTTTATGGATACATTTCTAATGTAAGGTAGTTCGTTCTTGGTTTGTGGGGTTTTCAGTGTGAAGAATATTTTAAATCGTGAAAATTTTTATTGATCACTTTGAGGGTTCATTCATTTGTTTGAAGCTGGTTGTTGTTAGAATGGTACAATTTCTGAGGATGAAATATTATGACGGACGTTTTTTTCTTTTGTGTGAACTAAAAGGTCACGACGTTTTGGGATCTGACATCTGATCCCGTCTTCAGGTGGAAAGTAACGTAAAACATACAAAACATAGTAAATGATTCAGCCTAAAAGTAATCAGCTCACACCGACCCATCACCCACCACCAAATTAAATTAGTTGTTTCCTTTTTCCTTTGTTTGTTTTGATCTTTAAACTTGTTTCATTTGATAACAACTAGCCTTGACATCGTACTATGAACAGTACAACATTCACAAAAGTTTTCAAACATTAAAGGGACATTTAGAGAAATTAAGCATGGCCAGAAATTAAGAAATTAAGTGACCGACTGCCTAGCCAGCCGTGACAGCCCTATCGGCTGACCAATCACAGCCGTGAATCAGGCTGACCAACTGAAACTGAGACACAAAAATAACCATCCATGTACAACCAAACTATAGAAAACGTCCGTAATAATATTTCATCTTCAGGTTCTTTCCAGTTGGTCCACTTAACTTATGTTTCACAGATTTATTTAAAGCTTATGTCATTACGGAACTAGTATATTCTATGCTATTTTATGCGTATTCCAAATGTGTGTGTTTGCTCCTTTTTCAACTCATTATGTACTTAAATGTGTTAGATGTACTTACATGTTCCATTCTACTACTGAGAATGTTTGCTGTTGGGATTGTATTTTACTGTAATGTTGTGATAAACTTCAAAAATAATTTTTAGTCTTTTCTTTTTACCCGTTTAACCTCACGTACTTGTACAAAACTGTCATCAGGAAAACTAGAAAGCTCACGGGGTGGCACTATAACCACTAAACCACCGGGCTGTTTGTCGTGGGCTGTCAAACTCGCACGTGAGTTGACGTCAGGGGAGTATAGTTTCCGTGTTCTCTGCTAGGCGCCGTTAGTGTAGCGTAGTCCTTGCCTATCGTTTGCGTTATATGCCATAAACGATGTGTCGGACTAGAATTTTGCCGTTCCGCTCCGATGTCGGACTCAGTTCGCCATTGAGCGCAAAATTAACACTAAATCTCAGTGTTCTTGGGGTTTTTAATCGTGTGTGTATTTATTTTGTTGCACATTTAAAAAAAATCACCATTCAAAAACGCAATGTTATTTCTTTTCCAGTTACAATTTTCACCAACTCACATTTTATGTTTGTTTCAGATAGTGCACCTCTGTACAGAAGATCTCTAAAAAAAAGATCTTATAAAGTTGCTGATGAAAACTCAGAACACATTGAATGCTCCTTCACTTGCTCTAATTGCGATCAGAAGTTCACGTTACTGAAGACTTGGAAGAAACACGTATATTTGGAGTGTAGGAAAAAACTGTTTAAATGCAGTGTGTGTCACGTTTTCACGACTAGGAAGAAACTAGAACTGATACGACATATGCGAGACTCTCATCAAGATTTGAAAGGAACAAATGAATCTCATAACAATGCTGATAAAGATTCAGAAGACATCGAAGGCTTCATCACTTGCTCTAATTGCGATCAGAAGTTCTCGTTACTAAAGACTAGGAAGAAACACGTAGATTTGGGTGTGGGAAAAACTGTTTACATGCAGTGTGTGTCACGTTTTCACGACTAGGAAGAAACTAGAACTGATACGACATATGCGAGACTCTCATCAAGATTTGAAAGGAACAAATGGATCTCATAACAATGCTGATAAAACTCAGAAGACATCGAAGGCTTCTTCCCTTGCCCTCAATGCGGTCAAGTTCAAGTCGCAGAATACTCGGAAGAAACACGAAGATTTGGAATGTGGGAAAACACTATTTACCTGCAGTGTGTGTCAAACCTTCACGACTAAGACGAAACTAGAATTGATACGACATATGCGAGACTCTCATCAAGATTTCAAAGAAAATAATGGATCTCATAACAATGATGATAACTACTCAGAAGACATCGAAGGCTTCTTCATTTGCTCTGAATGCGGTCAGAAGTTCAAGTCGGAGAATACTTGGAATAAACACGTAGATTTGGAATGTGGGAAAACACTATTTACCTGCAGTGTGTGTCAATGTTTCACGACTAGGTCGAAACTAACATTGAATCGACATATGCGAGTCTCTCATAAAGATTCGAAAAGAAATGAGCGCATTCCGCTGTTGCAACCAAACGGAAGACAAGACGCGAAGACAAAAAGTCGGAAGAGTGTCGAGAAAATCCAAACATGTAAAAGGAAAATAAAATAATGTTGAAAATGTACGGAAATGTGTGGGACGGTTTTAAAAGATTTCTAAACACTTGTTTGTGAATTGATTTATACTGTTATTTTTAAGTTTTCAGTGTTGTAAGCTCTTGGGTGTTTTATTTTGCGTATCACCTTTGTACGATTCATTTGTAACAATATCTTTGTGTTTTTTTTCGAATATACTTTGAAGTTTTCGAAGGTTCTCCTGACTGCGCAATACACTCTCCCATCCACTCCACCTCACTCACTGCATACCGTACGATATGGCAACCACGCGTGTTGGTGGATTTCATGAACGGCCCTATTCCATTGGACCTCCGTAGAAATTCCATAATCTGTGGTTGTTAATTTGTTGGTTGTATATTTTATTTGTCTATGGTGTTATTCAATCTTTTGTTTTCATATTTTAAGCTGGAGTAATCTATGTGTATTGAGTCTTCGTTGTGCCGTCTTGTAACTACTGTATGTGATAAATGTTAAATGTTTAAAACTAATACTAAAAATAAATCTATAATAGTATATAATATGTATAAAAAAAATAAATAAGCAGTAATATATTGAAACATAACTTATACGAGTACAGTATGTTTGCTACTCCGACCGGAAAAATACCTCTTTCCAATAAATCATCAAAACTGTCTTTGAAGACGTGTTCTCTTTGTTTTGTTCCAAACATGTGATTTCGTTTGCATGATATGTCATAGATGTAAACAAACAAGTTTGTCGTTTGTTTTGAATTGATTAATTAAACAGCTATTATGGTTTTAATGTAATCTCTCAGTATAGTGTTAATATGGTTTCTTATTATTTTTTCACAATGTGTTACTGAAGTGTTACCCCAAAATGTTTTCACGACCATTATTAATAAGGTATTGTAAATTTCTGACCAATATCTACGTTTCTTCTATAAATGTTTTTAATGTTCAATGTTTTGGTGTTTGGGAAATATTTTATAGTTGAGGTCAACCTACAACGCTTTTGTTCTTAAGGATGTTGTAACATTTAATGTCTATTTGTGTTATATTTTCACATGTTTGTTATTCACTTATGTATCTACTTGTTATTATATATGTATCTAAATATTAGTAAGAGTTATTGAATATTTAATGTTTTGGTGTTTGCCAAATATTTTATTGTTGAGGTCAACTTACAACGCTTTTGTTCTTAAGGATGTTGTAACATTTAATGTCTATTTGTGTTATATTTTCACAAGTTTGCTATGCACTGTTATATATGTAGGCTATCTAAATATTGGTAAAAACTATTGAATTTTAACCTATTAAAAAGATACATGTTCATGGATACATTTCTACTGTAAGGTAGTTCGTTCTTGGTTTGTGGGGTTTTCAGTGTGAAGAATATTTTAAATCGTGAAAATTTTGTATTAATCGCTTTGAGGGTTCATTCATTTGTTTGAAGCTGGTTGTTGTTAGAATGGTACAATTTCTGAGGATGAAATATTATGACGGATGTTTTCCTTCTTTTTGTGTGAACTAAAAGGTCACGACGTTTTGGGATCTGACATCTGATCCCGTCTTCAGGTGGAAAGTAACGTAAAACATACACAAAACATAGTAAATGATTCAGCCTAAAAGTAATCAGCTCAGACTGACCCATCACCCACCACCAAATTAAATTATTTGTTTCCTTTTTTTGTTTTGTTTTGAACTTTAAACTTGTTTCATTTGATAACAACTAGCTTTGACATCGTAATATGAACAGTACAACATTCACAAAAGTTTTCAAACATTAAAGGGACATTTAGAGAAATTAAGCATGGCCAGAAATTAAATTTGACCGACTGCCTAGCCAGCCGTGACATCCCAATCGGCCGACGAATCACAGCCGTGAATCAGGCTGACCAACTGAAACTGAGACACAAAATAACCATCCATGTACAACCAAACTATAGAAAACGTCCGTAATAATATTTCATCTTCAGGTTCTTTCCAGTTGGTCCACTTAACTTATGTTTCACAGATTTATTTAAAGCTTATGTCATTACGGAACTAGTATATTCTATGCTATTTTATGCGTATTCCAAATGTGTGTGTTGCTCCTTTTCAACTCATTATGTACTTAAATGTGTTAGATGTACTTACATGTTCCATTCTACTACTGAGAATGTTTGCTGTTGGGATTGTATTTTACTGTAGTGTTGTGATAAACTTCAAAAATAATTTTTAGTCTTTTCTTTTTACCCGTTTAACCTCACGTACTTGCACAAAACTGTCATCAGGAAAACTAGAAAGCTCACGGGTTGGCTCTATCGCTCGAGCGGAAGTTTCCTCAACTACGAGACTGCCATGGCCGTCTTTTTTTCTTTTAATTTCTTGTCGTTAACGTACAGTAATATTTTCCTACTAGTTGAAGTAGTGTTTTCCATAACTTCAACACGGATTTCCAGAGTATGACATGTAAGTACGATTTGTTTACTAACTGTAGGATTTCCATAGTGAATATACGTGTAAATGTTGAGCAATGACCCTAATCTTTATGTTACTAGGGTAAGCTAAAGGGTTACTTGGTTTTACTTACGATTCATGGTGATTATTGATTTCTAGTTATTTATTAAATAGAGATTTGAGATGAAAGTCCGAATCACACTTTGTCTGATTTTGAAATGTTTAGAATATATTAAATTTATTTTCCAGTAGGAGAGCAAGAACAAAAAATAACTAAGGACACAGCTTTTAACGGCAAAATATTTAGCGTATGAAAAAGTGATACTAACTCTATTCCTCTATGTTTAGGTTATCCTTGTGACCTCTGTGGTCGGCTTTATTCTCTGAAGAGCAACATGACCCGACACCGCAGATTAGAATGTGGAATAGAACCCAAGTTCGCGTGTAATCTGTGTCCTTACCGAGCAAAGAGGAAGGAACATCTCATAGCCCATCAGATCTTCAAACACGCTCCTCAGTCCATAGAGAAACTAACTACTCAGTAGATATACTATAAGAAGAGGTGATGACGGTGAAGTAATGCCCGCAGATGACTAATGGTCTTTAAAATCAAATAGAATGCACACTATTTTTATATTTTCCTTTCATTTAATTTTTAATTTTTCATCGATGAGAGTTTATTTTAAGCTATGTATAAGTAGGCAATGTTATCGTGTTTAACTTAATACATTCGAATGTGTGTAGTTCAATTCAAATACATTCTTACACTTAAGTGTAATTTTAAAACATCAGAAGCACTAGCTCACATAATTTATTTCATTTTGTTTATGTAGTTTAAGTGTTTATTTCAAATTTAATAGCGATTAAGTATTTGGTAAATGTTTGTAATTTGGCAAAGTTAAGTTTTAGCACAATCGTATCTTAATGTATAAAGGTCGAGTGAGGACTTCGTCTATGTAAGAAGGCCTAATTTCACCTGAATAGACGTTTTATTCCAATTGTTAGATGTAAAATCAATCATAATAAATATATTTATTTAATAAATCAATGTTTTACAACAGTGTTTTACTTTCTCATTAATTAAACCAAACGTCACATATTCTAAACATTCTTTGTTTGAAGTTTGTTTCTGGTGATTGTAAAAATTCCTAGGTTGAAATAATGCATCAGATTCCAAATTCGGAAAATTTGTGTTCTTCTTGTCCAATAAAAACTATAAAAAACGTACGTTACAATATTTCAACCTCAAAAACCTTTTAAGTGCGTACATTATATTGAATACGTTATTCCACTTTCACTTTAAGTATTCACATTACTTCTCTTTTTCTGTACTTGATTACAATTATTCATTTTTTTTGTCTTAGATCACTTTTAGTTAATTAATCAGGAGAACTATTTCGGTTACAACCGATTTATCCGTTAGATTTCCAAATATTTTCCAAATTAAACAAAACAACTGTGGAACTAAGTAGATCTGTACTTTATTATCATGACTAACCTCAGATTTGGTGCCCAAACAGGGACCGCTGACGGCGACTCGCACGCTTGCAGCGGGTGCGGGAGGAACTACAAGTACAAACGCAGTCTCGACCGACACCAGCGCTACGAGTGTAACACAGATAAACAATTCTTGTGCCAGTTTTGTCCGTACAAGGCCAAACATAAGAGTCACTTGTTGACTCACATGACCTTCAAACATACGTCAAAGAGAGTCTTTGACTTAACAAGTTTGGGGAACTCGGTGGACGATGCGAACGAACTACTGAATGCATTTGGGTCTTAAAGAGGCCTTTTGTAAGTGGTGTTGTGTGTTTGGTGGTGCTTACAGTAGGCTGAGAGAAAATAAAATGCAGAACGTATAGTGTTTGAGAATTATTGGTCCCATCTAATGTGCGATATCTCTGTTAATTTCAAAATACCGGGAATTATGCTAATGTTGACTTAATTTTTGTTCTGATTAGGGCTATTTATTATCCTATAGACCCGGATTCAAGTATCGGTTCGGTCCAAACATTTTTGTCTTCAAATTTCTATAGTAATAAATCATTTATCCTATAACTGTTATTCGAGTAATATTCGCCCTCGATAATGTAATCTTCCGTAAGAAACCCTCAGCAACTGTATACAGCCAACTCTTTTGTGTGTCAATAACGTTGTTGTTTATGTACTTTGTTGAAGTTAAAACTAATTGGGATAGAGCAGTCTTGTCTTTATGATGATTGGGATAGATATGCGCTTTTCCTTTTTAAAACAGTGTATAGGTTATGACAAAAGGTGCCTCTTAGCCCTTGTTGGAGGGTAGTCACTTAACGATGCCAGAAGTGCTGTCGGAATGTCAACATCTTTCGCTCAGAACAAATCGTTCAGAATTATAAGAAACAGTTTAGTCTCAGAGAATAGAAACTCTCTACATACATCCGTTGCTTCGTGATAAAGAAAAGTCTAGTTTAATAATTAAATCCAACACCGATCGCGGTTGCCATATCTGTTTCATCCGCCTTGCTCCAACTCCGTGGACCACTCTGCTTTCCGCTCGACTTGGCAACCGTTCTTGGTGATGGGTTTGCCATCTAAACTTCATAACACCCTGTCTTATTTTACCTCTGTAGACGCTGTATTATCTGTTGTTTAATACTATTTCCGAAAGCGAAAGGGGTACATCCGAGCGTGTATGTGACCAGTTTTGCACCCGCAGTTGCGATCGACGCGCTGCGTCCGAGTAGCAGAAAAGCGCGGAACTAACTACAGTTAACCTCGCGTCACATCTGCCCATGCTGTCACATCTGTTGTCGATTTCTAACACTCCCTTCTCTCCTCAGCTGCTGAACTCCCGCAGCCTCTCGCGTGTCCTGTCTGCGGTCGCCTCTACAAGTACAAGAGAAGCTTGGTTCGACATCTTCGTTACGAGTGCAACACCGAGCAGCAATTTCCATGTTCTATGTGCGCTTATAAAGCCAAGCAGAAGAGTCACCTGACCACCCACATGGCGCTCAGGCATTCCACAGTCGTAGAATAAATGTAAAGTGTGAATTGTTTTGTAGTTTTTTATCCTGAGTTCCTGGTAATAGGGGTTTTAATATTATTACGGACGTTTTCCATCGTCTTTTAGTAAACGAGAGAAACGCGACGTTGAAATCTGATCCCGTCTTCAGTTGAAAAGTAAGTCTAAGTGTCGTTTCTTTAGCCTGAATACGTTCCTGGTACGAAGTCTTGATTGTTCTAGGAAAGCTTTTTCAAGTTTTTGTTGAAACAAAGCCTAAAGTATCCTCTAAACAATCCTACACTAACTTTGAGCTCTGGACCCTGGCACCCTGGCATCTACCTGAGGCGCCACTCTATTGAACCCCGACCCATGGAGGAAAGGGACTATTGGCAAGAACACAACGGGCAGCGTTGTTGTCGTGTATAGAACTACAATTTGATGGCTTTGTCTAATTGCCAGGGCCTGTGCTCATCTAGAGAGTATAGTTGCAAACAAATTATTTATGTGAAAAATGTATTTGTAAGTATGTCTAAGATTAAATATTGCCAGGGCAGCATTGTTATCGGGAAAGGCGAAAACAAATGATTATCTTTAGTTGAACAAGATTTCTTCGGATAGTTTCAAGCGTACAGAACCCTCGTAATTATCTTTAAAATTAATTATATTTCAAATTTCATTAAAAAAGAATATTAATAACTTTTTTACTGTTTCAGACCTAACATTCATTGAACCCCATTCACAAGACAACATACTGAACCTTGTCTGTCCTACCTGCGGGAAGTCCTACAGCAGAAAAGGAAACCTGAACCGTCACATAAGATACGAGTGCAACAAAGTTCCTATGTTCCCCTGTTCCCTGTGCGCGTACAGGGCCAAGCAGAAGTCCAAGGTCATCGAACACATGAGTCGCAAACACGAGGAACACTGGAAACTGAACCACCACTTGTACATAAGGAAATAACTTGTTAAAATTTTGCTCAAGGTGACCACAAATGGTTACCGTTGTAAATTTGCACAATAAAACTAATTTTGTTTTTTTTGTTTACTTTCCGCTTTAATTTATAATCCCGATGTCTTTAGAGAGAGATATAGAGTACCTCAAGGTATAGTATCGGGGCTGCTTTTGTTTTCAATACAGACAAACTCATCCCAAGGTCGTTTCCCCTCCATTGTTCGATTCCTCGTCGTTTACTATCCGCAGTAGTTTCAAATTCCGATGGACCCAGAGCACGTGTAATGCCTAATCAAGGAAGTGTATCTCAAGGTTTACCTTGAGTATTGTTTTCAATACACACTAACTCATTCAGGCTCTTTTCCGTTCACAATTTCGATCCCTCGACGTTTGCTAGCCACTTTAATTTCAAGTTTTGATGTCCTAAACACACGCACAATACATCGGTAAGAAAGAGTACCTCAGGTTAAAATATTGGGACCACTCCCTTTAAACGTCAATCCCTCATCATGTACAACCCGCTTTTTTAACCTTGATGCCCTCAGTACACGCATAATGCATCAGAACAAAGTACCTCAAGGTAAAGTATTGGGACCATTGATGATTGATCACTAAGGTTCTTTTCCCCTCTCAACTTCGACCCTACATCGACTCGCAGCACACCAGATGATTTTTCTGACCTTTCTAAACATTTGCCTTTTTGAGGTGCCAAGCGGCAGACGAAGGTGGTCTGTCCCCAGTGCGGCAAGGGTTACAGCAGGAGACTTAACCTGAACAAGCATCTCCGTTACGAGTGCCAGAAGGATCCCATGTTTGCTTGTATGTTGTGTCCTTATCGTGCGAAACAGAAAAGCTCCTTAGTGGCCCACATAAGGAATAAGCACCCGGAGTATTTTAAAGCATCTGTTAATGCCGATTGGGAAAAGTCTTAGATGTAAAAGAGGAGGACGAACTATATTTTAAAACACTTTGTCGGTTGCAAGCAAAACCGTAATTTTTTAGTTTTGTGGTTGGAACTTAAGTTTTCGCCTCTGATGATTTTTCTGACCTTTCTAAACATTTGCCTTTTTCAGGTGCCAAGCGGCAGCCGAAGGTGGTCTGTCCCCAGTGCGGCAAGGGTTACAGCAGGAGGCCTAACCTGAACAAGCATCTCCGTTACGAGTGCCAGAAGGATCCCATGTTTGCTTGTATGCTGTGTCCTTACCGTGCGAAACAGAAAAGCTCCTTAGTGGTCCACATAAGCAATAAGCACCCGGAGTATTTTAAAGCATCTGTTAATGCCGATTGGGAAAAATCTTAGATGTAAAAGTGAGGAAAAACAATATTTTTGAAACACTATGTTGGTTGCAAGCAAACCCGTAATTTTTTAGTTTTGTGGTTAGTTATGTTATAATTATTTTTCACCCCTGGAGAGGTTTGATTTTTGCATTTTGTTTATCTGTCGTCTTCAAACGCTCTCCGCAGTCCATAGAGAAACTAACTACTCAGTAGATAACCTACGTAAAGAGGTTATTATTATGCCTGGATCAGATGATCATTAGTACGGTGTATAATACTTTATTTCAAGTTTGTTTTTGACGATGGCAGAATTCTGTGATTTAAATATTATTACGGGCCATCGATTTAGGTAAAAAGAAGAACATGAAATACAAGAAATCCTAGAAACTTTCATCTCCCCATCCATAGATTGACACTATTTCAAAAGAAGCCATCTTACGTTGGGTGTAAACTGTTTATCTTTATACAACCTATATATTTATATTTTAAACCCCTGTTTTATACAACACTTATTTATCTATTTTAGACCATTATTTTTTTACGTGTTTGATTTTATTATTTTGTCATTTTTTATTTTATTATTTTCGATTTTATTTTATTTGAACATTCATTATTTATTCATTGTTATTTATTCTATACTTGAAGTATTTTGAATGAAAAATTGTTCTTCTTCTTCTTCATGACGTTTCCGGGTCTGTATTCTGATTCCATCTTCAGGTGTAAAGTGACCTGAAGACGGGATCAGATTTTATGCCCCGAAACGTCGTGTTGTTGTTCATTAAAAACTGCGAAATAGCTTGAACACTCCAGTGGTAGAAAATACTGAGAATGAAGGAAAATTCTTTTGCTATTTGTTTTTCAGTTCTGTTTATGGCTAATGTTAGTATAACGTAAATATTTAAGTTTTATACATGTCTTTTACTGTGTAAAATAATTGCTGAGGGCCACTATGAACTGTTAATGATATTATACAGTATTTTTATTAAATGGGTTTTTATTCCATCAAAACCTACCATACTTTTTTTCTACCATACATTCCCCTCCGAAGATAAAAAGAGTTTTAATTTTGTTTAAATATCAAGGCCTATTACTTTTATCTTTTACATTTTAAGGCTTTCAGAACGCATTTATTTTCAGGGCTATTTACATTTTATCTGCACAGTGTACATTTGTAAACCCTCGTTATTTATTTTGTACAAGTATCTTACCGTACGCTTAAAACGGAAACGTCGGGCACAAAGAGTACTATAATATAGTTCTTATTGTACTCTATGGTCTACTCTATAGACCAGGTACTCTATGTACTCTACTACTTGTACTCTATGGTCAGGCAGGTCCGTCTTCAAATATGAAAAGGTTTAAAAAAATTCGATTCATTTACTTCTCATTTAAGAAGTTTTACTTGTGTTATTTCCAGATTCCAGTCATGTTCTGTCAAAGCCAGCAGTACGAGATAGTAAGGGAAACCGCAACAAGAGGAAGAGATGCAGACAATGTTCTAAAGAGAAGAAGAAAACTCTGACTGTATATGTGTGTGCTCAGTGTCCTGGCGAGCCAGGACTTTGTGCAGTCAACTGTTTTGACAAGTGGCACACTCTTTAATAGACTAATGAACCTCCAATGGAAATAGTATAAATAGTTTGACTACTGACTAGTTACCATCACAATAAAGAACTTGTGATAACAAAAAGACCAATTCTTTGTTTGAAGTTTGTTGTTGACGATGGTGGAATTTCTGAGATTGAAGTATTATCACGAACGTGTTCCATAGTTTTAGTAAACAAGTAGAAAACGACATTTTGGGCTCTGGAACTATTCCTGTTCACCAAGAAACAATGGAAAACGTCGATAATAATATTTCAACCTCTGCAAGTCCAAGGGTGTGTTAACGTCTCCGATCGGAGACGTAGTGTTCCGGACCTGTCAGGTGCTGGGGTCTCCTTTAGGAGACGCAACCAATAACCAATGATTTTATTTTTACTAAGAAGAAGCTTATGGAAGATATTTCTTTGCTACTAATATACTCGCAGTAAAAAGGTACAGTTTTAAATCAAAATAATAGAATTGCGAAACTGTATAGTTTTTTACTGAACGTCTAAGAATATAGAGTATGAACTTTTTGTGACTTTTTACAAAACGAAATTATTTGAGATGCTTAACACCCGACATTAGGCCAATCGACGGGTCTAGTAGTTTAAACGCTCTAGTGGGGGGAAGAAATTGAGAATAATGGAGAATTTCCAGCGTTAAAAATTGTTGCTATGCCATCAAGAATCAAAGAGTTGCCTGATAATTGATATCTGACCACAATCTACATAGCTTCAATTATCAATCCGGATATCTTAATCAAAACTCTAGAACGTATACTTCAACTCCCTTTCAGAAAAAATTCTTTACGCTTTTGACAACCGTGTTTCTTCTTGCAGACATGCTGGGCTTCTTAAACATCCCCATGACCGTCTTCCCCTGTGACAGGTGCGGCCGGAAGTACAACCGGAAGGACAACCTGGCGCGTCATATCCGGTTAGAGTGTGGTCAAGCACCTAAGTTCGCCTGCACATCTTGTCCATACAGGGCAAAACAGAAGAGTACCTTGACCACTCATATTGCTCTTAAACACTCTGGAAGTCTGATGAACGTTGAGGGACTTCGTAAAGTAAAGCACTTCATTTAAATCACAATCTAAAAGTGTTTAAACAGAGCATTTGTGTTGAACCTTTTGTTGCGGAGTTCCACAAGGTTCATTTTTGGACCTATTTTGTTTTAAAATTACTCATGTGTTTACGTATATTCAAAATGGTTTCTGTTTTTATTATACACGTTGTTCTTATTATTTTATAACTGCGCTGTGGTGTTCCAAACGATCCACTTTTGGGCCTGTTAAGTTTTTAAATTATTGTTTGTGTACATTCGAGATGTTTATTTTTTATAACATACGTTTTTATTCACTCTTTTATTACTTCACAGTGATGAATTCACTATTAAGAACATGTATTGAACTTTTTGCTATGGTGTTCCAGACGGTCCAGTTTTGGGCCACTTTTGTTTTTAAATCACATATTTTTTTACGTAAATTTTAGATGATTCTGTTTTACAAAACACGTGTTATTTACTGTTTTATTACTTTACTGTGATCAATTGTGTATACTTTTTATCAAATAAATAAAACAACAATCAAACGTAGTTGTATTTTCTACACTTATCTTGTTCGTCTTCTTTCATTCGTCATCTCTCCTCACCATTCCTCGTCATTTTCATATTTTCTTTTTCTCATTCATCGACAGAAATCGTTCAAGGTTATATCCGCATCGTAGTCTAGCTTCACTTTATTGGCGGATTAAAGGATTATTTAATACGAAAGTATGTTTTGAAGATAAGTTTGCTCTGGAGTAGCGCAGGGGTAACTCATTGTTCGAAGAATTTTTTACGTCAGATTAGGTATTTACTCCAAAGTTCTTCGTCTTTACTCTGTCCCGACAAATACTCATCCGGCCATTTTGTGGAACTCTAGTCTAACACTAAATCTGAAACCACCCCGTATGAAAGTTTCATGAAATCTTCCCTCAGTTTCAGATTACACCTGTGACCCTCTCTTCTCCTGTGACACTTGTGGACGGCGTTACAACAACAGAGATTCTCTCTACAGACACAAGAGATTTGACTGCAACAAATCCCCTCAGTTTCACTGTACAAAGTGCCCTCACAAGGCTCACAGAAAGGGCAACTTGAAGTCACACATGATTTTGAAACATGGAAACTCCACATAATGTTATTAAGTTATTTGTTGTTTTGTGGTTAATTTTCTTTGAAAGATATTGGTATTTGACTGAATCCTATTGAAGTTACCTTCTTTTTAATTAGTTGTGTAATGTTTTCTTTGTGTTCATCACAGGTTTGTGATTTTTGTTCTTTGCAATTGTACCAACTATATTTTTGTTCATTTATTCCTTAAATAAAATATTCATTTTCTCAATGAATACCATTCACATAATTCTTAATTTAACAAACAAATTACCTTAAAATATACCAATGTATTGTAGGGGATCAATGTACCATAGTCTAAGCTTTGTTGATACTTTCCGAACCTATCTACGAGTAAAAGATCTCTAAAATACTGCCCAGAATGTGAATTTTATTTTACCATTGACCACTGACAAATTTTCTCAACCAAAATTAAGGTAACGGTAGGAGGTATAGGTCGAAGGTCTAAACTAAACGTTAGGTTTATGAATTTTCGACAACTATGTACGAGGTTTTAGAATAGGGCTCTCAAATCCTCATTATTCTTTCTTCCTACCCAAAATTCTCGTAATTTTCCTCCCAGCGTCAATTCTCCTAGTCCTCCCGACTTCCTAAACCCTCTCTCTAGCCCCACAATTAACATTTCTCTGCATATTATTCCAGGTCGTCTTCTGGGCTCATTCCTGTGTCAGTCCTGTGGTCGCCGATACACCCGGAGGGACAACCTCCTTCGTCACGAACGCCTGGAGTGCAAGACTCCTCCTCAGTACCAATGTCCTTACTGTCCTCACAAACTGAGGAGGAGGGACAGTCTGAGGACGCACGTGGCGCTGAAACATGAGAAACTCCTGTAGTGGCTTTTGGCAGTGGCAGAATGTTTTGATGTTCTTAAAATTTATGAAACAAATAAACTGTAACGTTATATACAACTGTTTAGCGATAAACATAATTATTATTGGAGATCTATCATATCATGAAACTGGAAATGGATTTTACATTCCTGTTATTGTACTGGATACAGATACAACAATATTTTTCCTGTTCATTACCTAAACGATGTATTTTTCAAGTGAAATTAAATTTTAAATAAATTTTATTATTTATCATCATAAAAGAACTATTTTTGGTGATTTACGTCCTCCATTGCTTTGATTTTAATTTGAAATCCTAGAGGGTATTTTAAGGTGAATATGGGATGAGTGTGATGAGGGTTTAGATGGATGATGAGGTGTATGTAATCATCTTACAAACTAGGGCCAACTATTCTCCAGATTTGGCCATTAATTTATATAATTTATAGCCCAACGACCAATGGGAGTGGACCAACGGCTCAACGGCTTTGGTGCGAAGCATCCACTGAGCTATCTCGGCTACCCCCATAAAGAACCATCTTCTAAACCAAACGCTCCTCTGACCAAACCTTAGTCGACCCCTTCTACAGGGTGACACCTAACCCCTCGTTGATCTGCCTCCAGGACACCTGACTGGTCAGTTCTACATTCTAACCCTCTTAAGTAACCATAGTCCAAATTTCAAACACTCTCCTGACCAAACGATGCTTAACTCCTTTTGCAGACTGTGTCCTAACCTCCATTCCTCTACTTCAGGTCGCTTCCCCTGCCAGGTGTGTGGGAAGCTCTACTCCAGGAAGTACTCTCTTCAGCGTCACCAGAAGCTCGAGTGCAGCGGGACTCCGCCCCAGTACCAGTGTCCGCTCTGCCTGGTCAAACTGCGGAGGAAGGAGAACCTCAGACTTCACATCGCGCTGAGGCATCCGACAATGCAAAACCAATAGCGAGGCGTGGACGTAAGAGCGTGCGTCTGCTAGTGATGCAGACTAGTTCCGCTTGGGGCGCCACTGCAACTGCCGAAACACACCTTAAGCTAAAAAATTGAGACCATAACTTAAAGTAAATTTGTTTTCTATTGTTATGAAGTTTTGTAGTCAATATTTATTGACTTCATTATATAATATTTTTTTAATAAATTATTTTTAATCTGATGGTGTTTTTTCTCAAGTAATCTGATCTCATTGATTCCTGAGATATTTTAAGGATTGTCCACTCTGATTACTAACATTGTTATTAAAACCGTTGTAAACATTGGTTTGTGATTATTCAATGAAATGCCGATAGGAAGCGACTATTTCCTGAAGTTTTTGTCGTGTGGTGAAATACCGTGACCGAAAGGCGTTGAAAAAAAACGTTAGTTTGTGATTATCGCAATTTTGAGGATAAACTATGTTTTGTAATATAGTTGTGAATCTCCACGGAAGGTCTACCTGGTAAAATACCAAGGCCGAAGGGAAAGCCTAATTTGATATAAATAGGTGAAATTCTTAGGCTGGACGCCGAGGGAGAGAATTCAATTTTGTATTTACGTGTTGAAATACCGATGAAGACAACTGAGAAAAGGAGAAGAAATTTTAAATTTTCCGTGAAATACCAAGACAAAGATTGAGGAAAAAGGAGGTGTTAAAAGGCCGAAGCTTCGAGGTGTAGTTCTTTATGACCTACGAGTTTGTAATTTACATTTTCTGGTATTTCACTCGTCTAAATATTTACACGAATACATCGGTCCCAATAACCAACGTTAGTAGTCTGATTTTTGAGACGCAGTAGACCGTATCTGTAAGAAACAATAATTTGGCCTAAATTAACTTATGCATTAGGTGCCCAACGTGTTTTGTATGCGCTCAAGGGGATCACAACCTGGGAAAGAGAGGACCTTTCCATAAACGTTTTATACCGATCAGACAACTATAATAAAAATGTAATGGAACTTAAAAGGTTTTCAGTTAAAAACTCCAGATCCTAACTTGTCTCCTTCAAAAATATCAAACAAATTTCAGAAAACATCAAACCCCCACCCTTCTCTTTAGACGAAAGACTAGATTCAAGCAAACCCTTGGCGGGCTAGAATGGTGCACGACTCCGGAGCTTATCACTCCGCTGGCGCGGGTTCGATCCCCGCAGTAACGACTTACCTTTGTAAAAATGACTACTGTATACGGTAACGCTGGGTAAAGGTCGAGCTTGAGTGGTAGAGAGGACTGTGTAGTCCTAGCTTCCATACTTAACCTTAAACCTTTTTAGATTCTCACATTCTGTGTCCTTCTTCCAGAGGTATCAACCCTGCTGGAGACAGTCTTAGAGACTCCAAAGCACTCATTCCTCTGCGTGACCTGCGGTCGCTCTTACAACCGCAAGGACAATCTCATCCAACACATGCACTACGAGTGTCAGAAGGAACCAAGGTTCACCTGCGACCGCTGCCCTTACAGGAGCTACAGGAAGAGTACTCTGAAGAGGCATCGGATCTTGAAGCACCACGTGGACTCGTGGACTGTTATACATGCTAATCATTAGAGAAGAAGCGACGATGGAAAACTATGCAGACGTTGAGAAATCCATCACCGGGCGCTGTTGCCAGATCGTGCGCTTGTCCTATTCGTCCTCCTCCCCGTGCCCTCTGCACGATTTGGCAACCTAGCTTGGTGATGGATTTGATGGCTGAACTATGAAACCCGTTTCTACCTCCCCTTGGTAAGGAATCGTGCCGTGACTCCGGAGCTCGTCACTCAGCTGGAGCGTGTTCGATTCCCACAGTCACCACAAATATTGCAAGGTGACTATGCGATAACGCAAGGTAAAGGTCGAGGTTGAGTGGTAGAGAGGATTTTGTAGTCCTAACTTTGCCTCGTTAAAAAAGGCAAACTAAAACTTTCCTTCTATTATTGGATCTCTGTGATAAAAACTTGTTTTGGCTATTGATAGAGATTTATTAATGTGATCTTAAACTTAATAAATGGAAATTTTGTTGAGTTTAAATTTATTATACAGTAAAGAAGAATATATTGAATATATATATTCATCAAATCCTGAGGTATCCCGGAATATATTCCCTATATTTGTCTAGTCGTTCAATGTAAGCTTTTTTACAGCTATTAACTATTGAGTGTTTATTGTTGTCATCTTACTCTTTTTTTAATAAAAATTACGTAAAATACTTCGTTGTTACAGTTTAATTTTTCATACTGATTTTCATTTAATTTTTCTTATCAGTGGTTAAAGTTACCATTGCTCTCATTTTTTGTTATTCATCCCATTCATTTTGTAAATAATGTATCACTTCAATATTCATCAACATGTCAACACAATGTATTTTGTTTATGACAATAAATGTAAATGTTAAATTATAAAAGGTTTTCATTACTTTGTCAATATCTCCTTTGAAGATCATTAGCATATGGTTTCCTTTCGATGAGTTTTGTATACATAACAATGTTTGTTATTTATTGAAAATATTTCAAGGCTTTTTTCTTTGAATCGTGATAGTTCAAGTAATACTTGTGGTGTGAAACGACATACGTAACTTTTAAAGAGAAAAATAACACTAATCTAAAGTTACAAACTTGTCTTCAAATAATGTACTGCTTTTTGTGTTTTGTGGGGGAATTTAATGGGTGTGTTTGTAATAGGTTAGAATTTACAATCCATTTTTCGTAGTTCACATTCCAAAGATTATTTAAAGTCTTTGATTTCCTCCCTATCAAAGTAAGCTTGGTTGCCTTCTTCAATTTCTTTTTGCGCAGTAACCAATTTTTCTTTGTTTTCAGACTTGAGTTCTCTGATCCTGAAGAGCTTCTCTTGTTCGACCTGCGGAAGACAGTACACTCGCAAAGATAATCTTCAACGTCATGAAACATTTGAATGCCAGAAAGAACCGAGATTCTCCTGTTGTATTTGCTCCGTGAGGACTTTCAGGAAGAGTACCTTGAAGAGACATCAGGTTTTGAAACACCCCGAAATGTTTGGTTGAGTGGATTAGTTATTAAATGCAATTACAATTATTACATTTTATCTCTCTCTTTTCATTTTAACCTAACCTAACCTTTTATTCGTGCGTTTAAATGTGAAGTTGGTATTTTTCCTTTGTTCAACGGGTGTATGTTGTCTTTTGACCCGGAAACTTTAAATCTTACTGAAGAGCTAACTCAAAAGTTGGATTACCCGCTGGAATTACTAAAATTAAGACTGTAGTAGAGAAAACTAGATTTGTAATCTTTCAAACTTTGAGTGTGCTTCTTTTAAATCACAAAGAACAATTTAAATATCAAATAGATCTTACAATAAGATAAGAACTTTGGACCATAGCGCTGCACTTTTACAGCGTTCTAAAAACTAATCTAAGACATCATCTTTTTCTTGAATTTTTGGAACACATCCTTCAAGCAGCACCAAACTGAATTCATTTTTGAAAGCTACGTTTTTTTTATTTCTTTTAGAACTAACCATTAATGTGATTAGGCATAAAATTAGGGATGGGTCGGTTCCGGTTCTCGGTTATCGGTTCCACCGGTTCTTGCCGGAACCGATAACCGATGACCGACAAGGCAAAACATCGGTTCCTAGAACCGATGATTCGCTTGTATTTAAAATATTTGGGTCCAACACAAATCGGTGGATTTTTTCATTAGAAGCTGAACATAATTCGACACGAATCTCGAACTCATATTTATTTCACTCCCAATTTCACTTTCAACTCGTACCTTAGGCCTTGAACAGTTCTTACCTCTGCAGCTAACAGTCTATTGTTGATTTCAGAACTCAAAGTCCTCATCAAACGGTTCTCTTGTTTGACCTGCGGGAAGCAGTACACTGGCAAAGACAAGCTTCAGAGACACGAAAGCTTGGAATGCAAAAAAGAACACAGATTCTGCTGTCGTTATTGCCCCTACAAGGCACACAGGGAAGAGGGCCTAGGGACCTACTTGTTGGCGAGGCATGCCGGTGAACCGAGGCTAACTGAGTAGATCGGGTTCGATTCCCAACGCGGGCACGCGTTTGGGCGATTCGTTCAACCCTAGGTTGAGAAAATTCAATTTGTGTTGACGAAGATGTCAGAGCCACGAAGGACAGAGGATGAAAAGAAAATTTCGTACCAACGCTTTCGGATGATCTCAACTCTAAAACATAGTTGACGCATAACCACTTGCGCTACCGTGAACCCTAGCGAATTTCTTGTACGCAGGGGTTAATCGACACTGCAAAATCTACACCTTTTATAGGGGGTGTTTCCTAAAAGAAGTGGTGTTTTAGGCTACACAAACTTCATTTGTGATCTAGTTTTAATGAAACCCAGTGTGAACCTTTATGTATGTTCATGAATGTTCATGTTTATGTATGTTTATGAACCCTTATGTGAACGTAACCTAACCATAAATAAACCACCATATATGTACACGATATATGTCTTTTTCATCGTATCATGAGTGTCACAAATCTTGTTTAATTGTATCTTATGTGATATTGTAACTACCACTACTCTTTCGTCATCTAGTCAAACTTTTTGTGTCAATTCATGTCTCTCATGGTTGCCCATAGCCACCCTGAACAATAAACTCAAGCATAAAGACTAAAATGTACAAAAAACAAAGTACCACACTTTTCGGGGTGGATTGGATGAAATCGACCTTTCTTACCTACAAATATCAATACTTGTTGTTTTGTTTATAAAGCATGCTGTAAATGTGAAAAATCATCTTGTGTCAATGCCTGGAAGATTCTAAAAGTGCGTAATAAAAAATATATAATCGAATGTTTATCAATACCTATTAACTCTAACAGCAAAAGGGACAAACCCAATTAGGTCCTGCACCCAGACAAATGTTTGAAAAACTCAAAGTAATGAAAATAGTTGTTTGAACCAAAAATAAACTCTCAAAAAATATGTATCAATGATGTTACCTTTTTAAGTTGTCCTCTTTGAAATGAACCTATTAAAAACGTTGTGTCGTGTGTCTGTTTATTTTAAACTCTTTACCGATCTTTATGGTTTTTACAAAATCCACGCGTAATACATTTTCCTTTTTTTTCTCTTCGAAGAACCAGAATATCTTTTCAATTTTACTGTCGATTTAACACTATCGACTTATTACAACTTTTCCTGAACGATATCTGATCTTCAACCTTTGTACCCATACTAAAAACACAATAGAATTTAATCGAACAATCGACTAATACAAAAAATAATCATTTTCAATGTTTCTTTCAGAAATTGCATCCAAGGCTTTACACTTGTTTGGCAGTCTCGCTGAACATTATTCCTGCTCGGCTTGTGGCGCTAAGTACAATCGAAAGGACAACTTAACTCGACACGAACGATTCGAGTGTCAGAAGGAGCCTCGATTCGGATGCAAACACTGCCCCTACAAGACACATCGGAAAGGAAACCTAAACACCCACATAGCTTTAAGACATAAATATCTCTTCACGCAATAAAGTGTTTGAATTGTGCTTCCTAAAGTTTTTATTTAGAAACCTTCACATTTTTATGTTTTAAAAACGTAAACTTTGTTGTTAAATTTTATTTGAGTCAGGCCTTCAGTTAGCTCTCATCGGTGGTGGACTTCTTTTGAGTTTCTCCGGTTGCATATTGGGTTTTTAAATGTTCTTTTTGTTTTTCAGGCTAGTTTTTAAGATTTTTTTGTCTTGAGCAGATGCATGTTGTTTAGTGATGGCGTCTGACTGATCAGCGTATGCTGATGACTTCAGACTAACGCGAAAGCCTTCACAATTCTAAAACTGAAATTATCTTGTTCTTGAAGTTATAATTATCTTGCTGTTACTTGTTCTTTGCGACTTTCTATCCAAAACCTTTTTAATTCTCCTCTTCTCTATCTTATCCTCTTCTTTACCTCTGCATCAAGCTCATCATAAACTCTACCCTCTGCTCTTAAAACCCCTTCTCTCTTTTTCTTTTGTTGATACATCAAGGCACTTTGCTCTTGCCATCTTCTGTCCACACTATCTACTGAACAATCCCAACCAGTCAGTTTAGACCATCGCTGCATTCTAGGCTTTCGGTCAGTGAACTATCTTCTAAATTGTCGAGTATGACATCGGAAGCCTAGAATCTAATGATGACTCATGCCTACATGTTTCAGACCATCATTCACTACTTCCATCTAACCCTTTTCATCGTCACGTTTCCAGTTTCAGACTTGATATCTCTGATGAGCAACGGGACTGGAGGCTTTCACTGCGACACCTGTGGACGTCACTACACTCGAAAAGACAACCTGAGACGACACCAGCGTCTCGAGTGCCAGAAGGAGCCTCAGTACTCTTGTCCTTACTGTCCTCACAAGGCCAAGCAGAAGATAAACCTGAAGACACACGTGGCAATCAAACACAAGGAGGTCCTTACTTTGTAACTGTCGATGAAAAAGAGTCAGGAACACAGCTGAATATTTTATCAACACCGCTCTGATGATTCCTTTGATTTTCTTTCAAATTATTACACTAGTGTTAAGAGAGTTTAAGATTTATACTAAAAGAACCACAGATATAATCAAATTGCGTTTTTTAAAACGTTACGATTTGTTGTGTTCGGTGCTACTTTCATGTTATTACTCACTTTGTTACATATGATTAAATTTCGTTACTTTTTGTTGTTTTTCGTACTCCTATAATATATTAATCGTACTCCAGAACGGGCGATTCTCCTATTATCCTTTTGGATCTGTCCTGAGATGTTAGTCGCTATGCCAAGAGTTCTACGGTGTGTACTTAAACACATGCCTAACCATGAAGCAGCTGATTTCAAACGGATAACTTCCACCAACTATTTTATTGTAAAAGTTGCGATCTCAGAGATAAACAAAATATTTACGAGTACTTAACTTTGAAGCGTCGCGGCCGGTGTCGCAACTATAATCTGGTTCTTCCGGTTCACACCGCGTCCAAACTTCATAATTAGGTTGAGATCTTTTGACCTCGCTGCGGAGCCAATCTTCAGTCATTGATTGGCTGAAACTGCCAGTCAAACTGAGTTTCACTGAGCTGTACTGTCACCAAAAGGATGACAGGCAGAAAGTAGTATTCAGCCAATCGGTGACTGAAGATGTTACTCCACAGCGTGGCCGAAATATCTCAACCTATCTATGAGGTTTGGACGTGGTGCGAACCGAAAGAACGAGATTATGCATGATAAAATGTTACAAATTGTTATCCAATTTAATTTTGGCGCCAAAATAAATTCGATTAAGTCTGAAACCTTACACGAAAATCGAAGGTCGTATTTTCATTTTAGGATTTCGCGGCTAGTGTCACAACATATTATCTAGTTTTTGTTCACACCGCGTCAGAAAATCATTATAATTGGTTTGAAATATTTCGGTCTTGCTGTGGAGTACCATCTTCAGTCACTGAAGATAGTTGGCTGCCCTGCTCCAGTGGACGGTTGGCAGCCCTGTGACCAATAGGATAGCAGACAGCAAGTATCTCAGTTTCAGCCAATCAGTGACTGAAGATGGTACTCCAGACCAATTTAAATCGGTCTGTGATAATCTGTCAATTAAAATCGATCAATTATAACCTGTTATAAGATTATAATTGGTCTGGAGTACCATCTTCAGTCACTGATTGGCTGGAACTAAGATACTTGTGTGTGCTATCCGATTGGTCACAGGGCTAGCAATCGTCCATAGGAGCAGGGCAGCCAACTGTCCTCAGTGGCTGAAGATGGTACTCCACAGTTTTCAAGCTAATTATAATGATGTTTTGACACAGTGTGAACCGGAAGAACTAGGTTATAATTGGAGGTCATTATTTTGCTAACTGTTACATGTCTAACCATAGCTTTTCTTCTCACAGGTCGCTTCTCTTGCTTCAACTGTGAGAAGACCTACACTCTCAAAAGTAATTTGAGTCGACATCAGAGATACGAATGTGGAAAAGACCCAACGTTTGGGTGTCCACAGTGTCCTTACAAATGCAAGCAGAAAGGGCATCTGAAGAGTCATATATACCTCAAACATGGAGTCTTTCAGTGATATGAACTTTGATGAAAGCCTTTATATAGACTTTATTGTACGGTTTTCATTTTTGTATTGCCAATGTGATCATTTGGCCTTAAAAGCTTTCCAGACATCTTAGGTTTTAAGGTATATAACTGTTAAAAATATAAATAAAGTTTATTTTGATCCATCTGTTCGTTGATAGACCCTAGGTTAGTTCATCAGTGATAAAAACACAATTCCTTGTTTAAAGTTCGTTCTTGATGAGGGTAGAGTTTCTTAGGTTAAAATATTGTTGTGGACGTTTTCCATAGTTTTATATTGAGCAAGAACACGACGTTTCGGGATCTAGGATCTGATCTCGTCTTCAGGTGAAAATTCAAGGGCGTTCAGGTTACTTAAAAATTCCAGGTAGAAGTGGCTACCTAAAACTTTAAAAGTCTTCGGATTATTGAGAGGAGCTTATGATGCAAGATAGAATAGCCAAATGCTACTAAAGTTTGTAACCTTTCGACGTCTGTGAAATTAACCAAAATCTTAGTTGACCCAACGATGTCTAAAGTTGTATTTATTTCTTTGACTCCTCAACTTTTAAGTAGACATTGCAGTTATAAAACACATGGATTCCAAGAACCTGTTGCACCTTACCCCGATAAGTTCCTCCCCAAATACCACATCCTAATGATGTTCAATTCTAATATTCACTTGTTGTTTGGTTGTTTTCAGGTCGGTTCCCTTGTTCTAACTGTGGAAAGCAATACACTCTGAAGACAAACTTGACCAGACACATGAAATACGAATGCCAGAAGGATCCAATGTTTGCTTGTTCTAAGTGTCCTTACAAAGCGAAACAGAAAGGAACTCTCAAGTCTCATATGTTTATTAACATAAGGAGTTTCTAGCTTAGTTGACCTCAACTTAGTTGTCTTTTGAACTGTTTTTGTGTGTCTTATTTTATTTAACAACATATTGTGTCGTGATGTACGTTTCTTAAGGGGATGTGTAATTTCTAAACCGAATAAAAGCTCAATAAACCATTAACTTGGTGACTTTGAATTTTAAAGTGAAGTTTTCTTTCCCTCCCTCTATATTTTGATGCAAATCATCTGTTTTCTTGATTTTTACTAAATATATTCATGTTTTAGTGCAGTAGGTACCATAAACATCCTTTACTATTGAATACTTTGGCAATGAACAAATAAGTTGTAAGGAAATCAAACGGACCTAGGGTTAGTTTTTTGACTGGGACTCGTGGCGTGGTCCTGTAATCCAGCTTCATGGAGGTCAGGTTTGTTTTGAGGATGATATAGGTCTAAAACGGCTCAGATAGTCTCAGTGATCATCTGATGATACCCGCATCAACTCCCACCATCGTTCAAACATATCAGACCATCACCTGCGTGTTTCGGAAGTCACGTTAAGCCGTTGGTCCTTGTATTTCCATTAGTCATTGGGCTATTAATTAATGACCCATTCTAAGGAAGAGTCGGCCTTAGTTTGTAACAAGACTACACCTCATAACTCATTACTATCGCTCATCACACTCATCCTTCACCTCATATTTGCCTTAAAATACCCTCATGAGAGTGGTCGGCATCTCAAATAGTGATTTAGTGATTCGTATTTTGAAGGAAAAATTGTGCAAATTTTGAATCACAGTAGTCCACTATAACAACGGCATGAGTAGTCCGATGTTATTGAAATTTAAAATGTGTATACCTTTCACGATATGTAGTAAAACTTCCAGTAGAAACCCGTAAGTCTGAGGACGGAGGCCGAAGCGAGGCTCTGGGTAGAGAGAATTACAGTAACAAATCACAAAGGAAATTCGATTCACTCAATCTAGCTGCGCTTTATTGCTTAGCTGCGTGTCGGATTGGGTTTCTTGTAAATTGACAAAACTACCTCTTGTTAACCTTAGCCTCCGCTAACTAACTTTAATGTTTCAGGTCTTCACAGTTGCCATCGCTGCGGGAAGAGATACACTTTAAAGCACAACTTGCAAAGACACATCAGAGTGGAGTGCGGTCTCGAACCCAAATTGTTCTGCTCCCAGTGTCCTTTCAGAACCAAGCACAGCAGCACGCTCAAGACCCACGTGCTTAATAAACATGGCATTATCTCATAAATTATCTGCAAATAGAGTCTACAATATTATAAATGTTTGATCTTTACCATGACAGGTTGTATCTTTTTTTGATTCCTACAAAGTCAAAGAGTGTTTGAGCTTCCTTCCTCTTTAGTGTATGAACTCTATAACTCTTGGACTACCTAGGCCGTACCACTGTGGTCTCAAGTATTGTTTCAATAGTTTCTCTTCATCAAACAAGACATAACGTGCTGGGCAGCCGAGGGTCCAACTAGTTCACATGCAGAGAGCGAGCGAGTCAGTACATTATATACATTTTCAAATAAACTACTTTAAGGGAAAACATTATTATTGGTCCAGTCGTGCCATGTAAAGTACGTCAACACTAGTTTGACAAGTTTGATTTTCTTTTATCTAGACCTGCTTCACTCATCATTTTGAATGAGCTGTTTTTCTCTCACCAAAGTTACGTTTCTCCTTTTAGTAACTTCTCTCTAACTAATCTTTCAATCAAACACTTTTGACTGAAGAAATTTTAAAACCTCAAGGTACTTTTTCTAGCAATGAGTTTTCCGACGATGACTGATCTTTCTGCTAAGCGAGTTTAAATTTGAGTTTCGCGATAAAAATAATGATCGTTTAGTGGACGCTCTCCCGAAATTCGCCCTTACGCAATGAAACTTAAGGAAAGTTATAAAAATTTTGATTCTTTGTTAATCAGCTGGTGTTTCCAGGTCGCCATGTGTGCCCGACTTGTGGGAAAGACTACACTCTCAAGCAGAACCTGCTGCGTCACGTGCGTCTGGAGTGTAATGTGGAACCTCAGTTCAGTTGTCAACTGTGCCCCTACAAGGCCAAGCAGAAGAGCAAGCTCAAGTACCATCTGTACTGCAAACACGGCCAGTACAGCTAGAGAAGCCACGCCCACCTTTGGAGGGGAGAGGGAATAAGTCTACAGTACTAGTGGGGGTATAATAAGCCACGCCCACTTGTGGAGGGGAGAGCAGGCCACACCCACCTTTGGAGGGGAGAGGAAATAAGTATACAGTACTAGTGGAGGGGTAAACTAAGCCACGCTCACTTGCGGAGGGGAGAGAGCAGTCTACGCCCATTTTTGGGTAAACTAAGCCACGCCCACTTGTAAAGGGATGAGAAAGATCCACGCCTACCACAAGATGAAAGAAGAACGGAACACAACCACCATGTAGAATCTGATTAAAAAGACGGTCAGTCGTATAGAAAATAGAACAGGCCGAGCCCATGAGAAAGACAAACACAGTGGTAAAATAACAGAAACTACCCCATTTAGGATGGGTTAATAGTCGTGAATGTTTATCCCTACTCGTAAAAAGACAGTGAGATCAACAGTGGTACGAAAAACAAAACAAAATAGATGACGCCCAATTCGTATCGGTAATTCTCAGCAATAAATCTTCAAAAATGCCCAGTAAGGAATTGGTCCGAATGGCATGGGGAGGATTAAAAACAAATAAACAGTTTTAGCCCAACAAGGACCGTAAGTCACTAAAAAAGCTACATGTGTTAAAAGAAGTCAAAGAATTAAATATTTTGCAATATTAAGACTGTGTTTGTTTCTAAAACTGAAGTTTTAAACTTTATATCAAAACTATGTATTCAAAGTGTGCCTTTTGAAATCACCGCTGTATGGGAATGATTTTAAATTTATTTTGTTGAAATTGATTTAAAATGTTCAGGAAACACTAACCTGTGTTGCTGTCTAATGTTGGTTCACATTTGGTATTTTCTATGCAATATACAAAATCCTGAGTTAGTCAACGCTTTTGACATTTCAAGAACCATACTTTCTAGTTTATCCTTTTACATTTGTCAAGCTTCTAAATTATTTAGTTACTAGACGTGTTGTTTTTTGTTCAGGTTTTCAACATCCCAAGCGGAAGCCAATCAGTTCTCCTGTGAGACTTGCCACCGGCGGTACAAACGGAAAGAGCATCTGATGAGACATATCAGATACGAGTGCAACAAACAACCCCAATTCAAATGTCCCTTTGCGAACACAGATCCAAACAACAGAGCAACGTCAAAGTTCACATAGCTACCAAGCACCGAGATCAGTTTTTTGGCTTTGAAAATAAAACTTAGTCTAAGAACGATTTGTATAGGAGAGATTGAAGTTATAATTCAACTTATGTTCTTTGTTTGAAGACTTTGTTGACGATGGGGATTTTCTGAGTTTGAAACTTTATTACTGATGTGTTCCATCGTTAGTGAACAAGAAGAACACGACGTCTTGTGATTCTGTGGTGTTATGATTTAGATTTTTGCATCTGATGACGTGATTAGATCGCAGATCCGAAACGTCGTGTTATTCTTGTTCACTAAGGAAAACATTCGAAAAAAAATATTTTAACGTATGTGTTATATTTCTAATATTTTAGAGTATTTGGTATACCTTTGGGACTTCATTCATGGTGCCCCTTGACAAATATATTATAATTCTCATATATAGCCTTCTTTTTTGTTAGTTTCTCCTTTGTAACCTTTGTCGCTATACCTATACTAATGAATCAAACGGTCAGTTTTTTTTACTTGTAACTAAAGCCTGATAGTTACATTTTCTTCTGATCTTTCACGGTGAATCCTCTGAACCAACCCTTTTTTTGATAGGCTAAAGGAATGCGGTTTACTAGTAGCCAATAATACGTGTTCAAAACAAACAAATCATGGAGTTCAGCATGTTAAAACGCTATTTCAGTACTGCAATGAACTTCAATTGGCCAACGGGTTATCTCTGAACGATATGGGGTCGGGGGGAGTGATTTTGAGAAGTGGTAAACTTTAAAATGCCTCCATTTATAATAGGCTGAACTTTTTATTAATGTTTTTGCAACATACCACTCCTTCGAGCTAGGACCAATTTCAACTTACGCTCAAACTTTCTCATTGGAACTCGTCGTCAAGAAAGAGTGTCCCAACCAATACTAAGTTTACTGTCTGTCAACAGGGCGAGACTGCCAGAGAGGCGGCCATGTTTGTCAAGATTGTGGGAAGAAATACTCTAGAAAAGACAGTTTGCAGCGACATCAACGACTGGAATGCAACAAAGAACCGAGCTTCATGTGCCCTCACTGTCCTTACAGGGCGAAGCAAAACACAAATTTGAAGATTCACATCAATATTAAACATCGAGGATTCACCTAGAGAAAAGGACTTTTAAGAACGTAATAAAAACGCATTTGAGACAATAATACTGTTTAGAAGTTACTGTGTTAACATTAATTTTGACAATGTAAGTTCCTAAGAAATGTTTCGTTTTTAACCAATAAACTCTTTTTGAATTGGCGTAGTTTAAATACAGTTTCCGTTCTGAGTAAATATGTATATCGAGTAGAATGTTTGGTTCTGGTCCATTCCACTATCAACCGATTCTTGTTCGTAGTCCTGACCGATACGTTGAAGCAAAGTACCGATTAAATAATACTTTTCGTGTTTTAATAATAGAGACAACTTCAAACTTGTCTTTTCCCATCAATAACCATAACACGCTTGCTACACGAAGGTTGATCATCTCCAAACGAACCACATCCATTTTTTTAATTTTTATACTTTTGATACTTTTGCTTTTTGACACCGACCACTCTTAGAGGGTATTTCTAAGGTGAATATGGGATGAATGGGGAGTGTGTTGAGTGTTTTGATGAATGATGAAATGCAGTCTTGTTACAAACTAGGGCCGACTGTTCCCCAGGTTGGGTCATTAATTAATAGCTCAACGACGAATGGAATAGACCTACGGCTTAGCGTGACTTCCAAACCATGGGAGTGGCCATCGTGAAAAGTTATCACTGCGCCCGGGAATCGAACCCGGGCTGATTTGGTGCGAAGCACGCACTTGACCACTGAGCTATGGCCACCCCCAATTCTCATTAGGTTACTCCTGTGTTCAGGCAACATCCGGTCTGTGTTCTCGTAAGACACGTGACCGGAAGCGCCTAGGTTTGCTTGCAAGCACTGTGCGTATCGGGCTAAGCAACCACCAGTCTCACATGACTGGAAGACATCCTGAACTGTTCAGAATCTCTAATAGACTGATTTGATCTTTTTCCTCTCAATGATTTCTCTATTTTCATTTTCAGTTTTTACTCTTTGGCTTTAAAACTTGATTGTTGTGACTGCTCTTTGTTTTTTATGAAGGTAAGTACCCCATGTGTATAGTTATTCCAATGTAATATCAAAATGTACAGGGTTCTTTTTGTCATGGTAATTTAACAGTGGTTAGTTACGTTGATACGTTTAACTTGTATATTGTGTTTGATGGTCTCCTTTACATCATGTGACTAATAGGTGTGTTTTAATTATTTTGTTGGGATTTAACATATGAGTATTTTAAAAGAACGAGACTGTAACCGGGTCAATACTAACAATTTCAATACTGAACCGTATTTACCTCAAAATTATCATATTTTCTGTGGAATATTTTCCCTGTGAATTCTGGAAGTTCTGGAATTTTCTGGGGAATTCTTCGGGCCGTCTGATTCAAAATTTCCTTGAATCTCACCAAAACAATCTTCATCGTCCCCATCGACATTCGTTGGCAGACTTTGTAGCGGGTCGGTATCGCATGCGCTCCGAGGCTCATCCCTCCGGTGGTGCAGGTTCGATCCCCGCAGCCATAACTGACATCGCGGTAACACAATGAGGTTGAGTGTTGGGTGGTAGATAAGACTTTTAATTCCTAACTTCGCCTCGTCAAAGAAAACAAAAGTTTTCTTTTTATATATTTCCAAACCCTCAAACTCCTTCACACACTAACCCCAAGTTCTGCTTCCAGGTGGCACCACTCCCCTGATGATGTTCCGCTGTGACTCCTGCGGTCGCACCTACAAGTACAGAGACAACTTGGCCAGACACAAGAGACTCGAGTGCGGCAAAGCTCCAAGATTTGCGTGTCCTCAATGTCCTTATAGAGCGAAACAGAAGAGCAATCTTCAATGTCATGTGGCTAACAAACACGGCACAAGCTTGATCTAAGTCGTGCTTGAATCAAACTTGATTTGGTGTCATGTGACCAAAAAGCACGGTACAAAGCTGTATCTAAGCCAGGCACACGTTCGTGCTTAGATCCGATTTTATTTAAGCTTGTTGTCGACTTGAAGCTGGAACATTTGCTTTTAGTTATATTCCAAATATAGTGTTGTGTTTTGTTTGGTTTTTTAGTTTATAGTTTTTTATTTTACATTTATTATTATAGTTATTTGATTTGTAATCCAGCATTGTTCTTAATTTTCGCCAAATATGGAGGCTGAGTACATATTTTTAATAAATTAACTGTTATTTGAATTACAGTTGAGCTTTCTTGAGTTTGTATTACTTGTTATGTTGAATTTTTATTTGTTCTTATTAGTTATTATAACCTTTTCTCTACTAAGCTGCAATACCATTGTCCAAATTTGAGTTTTAGTTATAGAGCCTGCAACAGAAGAATGCGGTCTGCATGTAAAGAGATTTCTTCGCCCAGGGTAATTATGAAACTTATCTTAGTAGTTAAAAACAAATTTTGAACAACTAACACTAATTTTATATGGTTTGAGCATTATCTTCTATCTTGTTTTAGTTTGATTTTCCTGCTTTGGCATTCGAATAATTTTCCTATTTCAATTTAAAGCTTAAGTTTGTTGTTAATGATATGCATTTTGTTACATTGTTAGTTAAGAAGTACTAGAAAATTAAATTTTACACTAACAGTCACTAGATGAACATAACTAATTTATTGTATTGAATACGAGTAATTTTCACTGCAATTGCATTTTTGGAAATAAATATAATTACTCAAAACTATTATTTTGAAATTCCAAATTGCCATTTCCACACTTAGCCTCCTGACTTCCGCCTCCTGTATGCTACATCCTGTTGCAGCCTCGGTGTTCAAGCTCCTGCCCGCAGGGATGATGGTCTCCTCCCGGCCGCGTGGTGAAGGCATGTTCGCCTGTGAGCGCTGCGGGCGTCTCTACAAGTACCGCGAAAGTCTGTGCCGACACCGCCGCATGGAGTGCGGCATGGAACCCAGGTTCTGTTGTCAGTACTGTCCGTACAGGGCGAAGCAGAAGTGCAACTTGTTGAGTCACGTGGCGGCTAAACACGCCAGGGAAGCCCGTCTTACTCCGCGGGGGTATAAGGCGCTTTAAATTGGGTTTGGTTCAATTTGGCGCCCGAACAAGGGCGCAAATTCGCAGACCTGGACGGCCGTCAGCAGACTTGGACCGATCTGATTTTGATATTAACGTCTAAACAATATACCGATGAGTGAATCGCAAAAGGAACTATACTAAAAATGGAACTTTCTAAACCGTCACTTGCAAACATGACATTAAACAGCAGAATAAACATAGATAAACGGGGAGAAAATCAGCTGATATTGATTGGACAATTGAGAACAAACATATGTAATTACTTTTAAGCTACATATAATGAGAATGTTTTCCGATTTACTGCTAATCCAATAAAACCCATAGAATCCACGTGAAAAGTGTTGAAGCATATTTTTAAGATTTACCCCGTTTAGACACGAAGATTATCTTTTCTTAGCGGTAGATTATAGAATGTATTAAGAACAGCATTCGTTCCAGTTATTTCAAAGAATTACCAAAGGACTTTATGGAAAGTGACAATTTTTAGTAAATTCCCAATTGCGATATCATCATCGGTATCCTATTTGGTCGGGAAAGGTTGGGAAAGAAACATATTATTTTGTAAAACAAGTTCAGGACCGCAGACATCGACGGTTTTCTTAATCTCTGGTCTGGATGGAAGTCCAGGCCCTCGGACTTGTCCATCCGTGAATGACCATCTAATATCAAGCCACGGCAACAGCTGTATCCTGTATACTATATTTCGAAAGGTAATCTGTGAGATTGCACGTAAAGCGTCGAATTGACGTGAACACAAATGTGGCAATTCGTTGTTATAGTCTTGATGGTTTAAATCCCACTGAATAAAATTACGCTCTCTAAATTAGACTTGTAAAAATATTGTTATGAAGCACATTGACTTACAGTTCGTCAGGTTTAGCATGGCCGGTCAGATGGGCTATAGGACCATAAGCGGCCAGCAGGAAATCTCAAGGCCACCGGCCATGCTATACCTAACGAACTGTACTTGTAAATTATTCTGCTTCGATATAGATATTGCGGACCTGGAACTGTATGTGGGTTTCGATCCGAGATTGTTGGAAATAATATCCACCTTGCGATATTGCCAACTGAGTCTTGTTCATAAGTTTTAGTTATAATAAATGTTTCAAAGGTTGTGTTAATGCTTAAAATATGACATTACAAAATAATATATTTGATAGACATTGGTAAACTTGATCAATCTACATGTTCCTTTCATTAAACTGAAAACTTTGTAAAGCCTCGAAGTTTTTTATGCAATTACAAGTTACAATTATGTAATCAGAATATCTATAATCTTTTAATACTTATTTAATTTAACAGGATATATTTTATGAATATACAGGGTTAGTGTGGAAACGCCTTTATAACTTTTTAACTAGTGCTTTCAGCGCAACCGAACTCGGTACACTTTATTAGAGAAACCAAAGTACCTTTTAGTGCATACTGACACTGCCCCAGTTTTCAAAATGGGTGATTGGGAGGTAGCCCATAATTTTCATCTGGAAGCCCCATCGAGTGACACCTCATTTTGAAGGTCTTAGAAAATGTTGATGAATGCTGCAAATTAGAAGTCTCTATCTTAACCCAAAAAGAAATGGCATCGATTTTAAGTTACACAGAGTTATAAGTATACCTCCACCCCCCAATCACCCATTTTGAAAACGGGGGCAAAGTGTCAGTATGCATTAAAAGATAGTTTTGATAACTTTAATAATGTGAACCAAGTTTGTTTAAAACAAAAAAAACTGGCTAAAAGTTATGAAGGCGTTTCCACACTTTCCCGTGATAAAAGTCTGTGTATCTTAAAATGGACGCCATTTTTCTGGGTTAAGATAAAGACGTCTAGTTTTCAGCATTCATCATCATTTTCTAAGACCTTCAAAATGAGGTGTCACTCGATGGGGCTTCTCTATGAAAATTATGGAGCTACCCCCAATCCCCATTTTGAAAACTGGGGCAAAGTGTCAGTATGCATTAAAAGGTACTTTGTTTTCCTCTAATAAAGTGTATCGAGTTCGGTTGCGCTGAAAACAGTGGTTAAAAAGTTATAAAGGCGTTTCCACACTTTTGCCTAACCCTGTATAATAATTTAAGGTTTGTCTGTGCTGTTTTATAGGTTTTTCTTTTTAGCAAACGTTGCTCAGTTTATGCTTAGTGTTATGTTTAGGTTGTGTTAGTTTTTGATGATATTATTATTTATTATTATCTATGTTATAAGCCCGTTAGTTTCCTACAGTCTTGGAACTCAAGAGTTTTCATATTTCGATTTCAATTCTTTGTATACGATTGGTATACGAAATTCATTCTAAGACTTTTATTCTGGTGCTAATTATCGTTTAATTTTTCTTTGTTGCGTTATATGTTTTATGTACGTTTTTAAGTCAAGGAAAATCTAATTTTGTTTGCCTTTTACTAATAACATAAGAAAGTTTGCAGTCAATGTAATGTTTTTTAATATTAGTCTATTCATTCAAATATTACATTTATTTTACGCATTTAGTTTTATTTAATTTATTTCAAACCAGTTGTTCTTCATTACAATATGCCGTTCAAATTTCAAATAAAATCAGGTTAAAAGTGTATGTAGTTCGTTTTAATATGTAAGTATTTAGTAGTTTATGTTAACATTGCCATTTTTATTGTTGACATTTTCGATCAACTTATCTGGTTAGCTTTATAAACTTACGTTTATATGTGAAGAACTTGTCAATTTTGTTGAAGCTCTTCTTACTAATAGATCTCCCCTTATTATAGCTTTGTTTTTCTTTATTATTTACTTGTATAGTACACCCAGTCTAGTATCCTCAAATAACTTTCCTTTAGGTTATTATTGTGTGTTTCACTCTGTTATTGTCTGGTGATTTATCCTATTGTTAGCTGTGCCTTAAAATGTTCAGATACTTTGTCGATTTAACTATCATAGTTTACATGATATAGTTCAATGTTCATATTAAAGTGTATACGTTAAGTTTAAGAGAAATAAATTAAACTAGTGTTTAGAAACAAACATTTCCTCATTCACGCCCTTATGCCATGTAATGTTACTCTATGTTTAAAGAAGAACACTGTTTTTTGTTGTTGTTTTTTTAGTTGTTACTTGAAATGTATTTTTTGCGTCATCTGCAAAATAAAACATCCATGTTTCATGAAGCTCTCAATCTCTTGATGTTTCGTTGTTTACATTCAAACAAAGACACGAACATGCTGAGTAAACAATGTTATAGCCTAACAAGTATATATTCAAACCCTTTTTGACAACTTGAAGATTTTATGTTACCTACTTGGTTTTCTTTAATGAAGCTTTCGTAGTTTTAACCAAAGTTTGTTCCTTAGCTTTTTCTAGACTTTTAAAGAAACCTATAGTTAATTGTGTACAGTTTTTGTTTTCATTAAAGAATTTCTGAGTACCAAATAATACTGTGGACGTTTTCCACCGTTAGTGAACAAGAAGATGATGACGTTTCGGAATCTGCAACTAAGCCCGTCTTCAGGTAAAAAGTAACCAAAACATTAGAAAATTAGCTAGTCTAAAGTAATCAGCGTGTGCTGACCTGGCCAGCACAACCAAACGAAAATGTTCCTTTTTTAGCAAAACAATTCATGTTAGAAAACACTAGGCTAATTCAAAAATACGTAAGGAGACATAAAGCCCGGAGGAGCTAAACTCGCCCACACTACCAACCGAAAGTTATCACCGAAAACACGTTGATTGGTTGCGTTTGATTGGTGATGTTGATTATTTTAGGCTAGCTCTTTTTCTAAAGGTACTTTCCACCTGAAGACAGCATCAGATTGCACGCCCGAAACGTCGTGTTCTTCTTGTTCACCAACGATAAAAAAACTTCCCCAATAGTATTTAAACTATAACTTTTTCATCTAATAAATTAAATTTGAATCAACAGGTCAATCAAACAGACCAGGAGGAGAAGGCTACCCGTGTCCAAAGTGTGGCCGACGGTACAAATACAAAGAGGGCTTGAGTAGACACAAGAACAACGAATGTGGCAAAGAAGCTCATCTGCCTTGCCTTCATTGTCCGTACAAAGCAAAGCTCAAGACAGCCCTCAGAGCACACATGGCCACCAAACACGCCGGGCTGTTTCACTTGAAGTTGTAAACAAACTATCAGCTGTTTTACACTTGAAGTTGTAAACAAACTTTCATCTGTTTCACAAACTATCAGCTGTTTTACACTTGAAGTTGTAAACAAACTATCAGCTGTTTCACTTGAAGTTGTAAACAAACTATCAGCTGTTTCACTTGAAGTTGTAAACAAACTATCAGCTGTTTTACACTTGAAGTTGTAAACAAAATATCAGCTGTTTCACTTGAAGTTGTAAACAAACTATCAGCTGTTTCACTTGAAGTTGTAAACAAACTTTCAGCTGTTTTTGACAGCTGTGTTTGATAGGATATTACTTTTTTTAGAAACCTTTGTTTGTTTTATAATAATTTTAGTTCCTTAATTTGATTACTGGAAGTAATTCGTTTGTTTGATTTAAGAAGGATTGCAAAATTCTTTTATATAAGATATGTGGTTGTTTTTTTAAGTCAGTTTGTTACAACTAATATCGATTGTTATGACTTTGGTTTGTATTAATAAAAATTTAATTATCTTTAAAAAATTAAACCAATTAAGATGTGAGTATTTGTTTTACCCTAAAATCAAGAGTGTTACTGATTAGTGTGGAGGTCAGGTTTTGAGGATGATATAGGTCTAAAGCGGCTCAGATAGTCTCAGTGATCATCTGATGATACCCGCATCAACTCCCACCAACGTTTAGACATATCAGACCATCACCTTCGTGGTTCGGAAGTCACGTTAAGCCGTTGGTCCTTGTATTTCCATTGGACATTGGGCTATTAATTAATGACTCATTTTAAGGAAGAGTCGGCCATAGTTTGTAACAAGACTACACTTCATAACTCATTACTACCACTCATCCTTCGCCACATATTTGCCTTAAAATACCCTCATGAGAGTGGTCGGCATCTCAAATAGTGATTTAGTGATAAAACACATTACTCACATTCAACTAACCTCTCTCCTCCACCAGGTGCTACAGACAGACCTCCCATGTACTCCTGTGAGCGCTGCGGTCGACGGTACAAGTACAAGGAGAGCTTGAGTCGTCACCGCAACCATGAGTGTGGTCAAGAGCCCAAGCACGCTTGTCCTCACTGTCCCTACAAGACGAAACAGAAGACGTCCTTACGTTCTCACATTGCGAACAAACACCAGGACCTCTTCGAGTGTGATGTCAGCCTTCGGGAGGAGCGTCGGTAGTCCTAGTGTCTTTAATTGTGCGGTTTAGTACTCCTAAATTATATAAATATATAACAGAAAGCACCCTCGATAGACAATATTTTGTATATGGACATTTTTTGTTACAAGTATCGGCTATGAGTGTAGTCATGGCCTCAGAGCCAAAACATTAACCAAACATTTATATATACAAGATGTTTTTTTACCAAAGGTGTTTTTCGTAATATATTTATACTACTTAAACCATACCATCCCTTAATTTTCAAATAATTGATTCTTCAAAGAAAGTCTTGTTTTTTGTGTGTATTTACTCCTTTTTCTTTAACATCTTAAGGAAAATTTAATGTTTCTTTAGTAAGCAAAATGTAATACCTCTTTAAGGTTTTTATTTATAATAGGTTTTTGAGTGTATTTTTTGTATTATTATTATATTATTTGAAATACATGTAGAGCATATGTAGTTCAATAGTTATCTTGTATTTTTGTACCTCATAATCAATAAATTTTAGTTTCTGTAAGTTTTGGGTTTTATTTTCTGAAGTTATGTGCTGCATTTATTTTGTGTACTGTTATAAAATGTATACTATTTTCAATAAGTTTTTTTCTTGCAGTTGTCCAAAAAGTTTCAGCTCTTTAAATTTTGTTTCCACGTTACTTTCATACGTTTGTTGGCTATGCTTTTGGATTTAAAAATGCTTTTGGAGTACTGAAGAATTTCTTATTTTTGCATTTTTAAACTGTTGTCTCGTATATTTAGTTAAGCCACCATTTTTTGAATTTTTGTTTCTTACGGACGTTTAAAAATATTATAAAACTAAAAAACAAAACGCATTTTCTAAGAACCTTTGAATCTTTTTTCCGTTACACTAGTGAAATTACACCCCGAGCTTTACGTCAAAACCACAACATAAAAATATAACATTTCCCAAATGAAAACCTTAAATTCTTTTTAAATCGTTCTACAACTAAAGCTTTATTCTAAACATCCCACAGATCCTGCCTACCCTTGCGAGAGATGTGGGCGGGTCTACAAATACAAGGAGAGCTTGAGTCGTCACCGCAACCATGAGTGTGGTCAAGAGCCCAAGCACGCTTGTCCTCACTGTCCCTACAAGACGAAACAGAAGACGTCCTTACGTTCTCACATTGCGAACAAACACCAGGACCTCTTCGAGTGTGACGTCAGCCTTCGGGAGGAGCGTCGGTAGTCCTAGTGTCTTTAATTGTGCGGTTTAGTACTCTAAATTATATAAATATATAACAGAAAGCACCCTCGATAGACAATATTTTGTATATGGACATTTTTGTTACAAGTATCGGCTATGAGTGTAGTCATGGCCTCAGAGCCAAAACATTAACCAAACATTTATATATACAAGATGTTTTTTTACAAGGGTTTTTCGTAATATATTTATACTACTTAAACCATACCATCCCTTAATTTTCAAATAATTGATTCTTCAAAGAAAGTCTTGTTTTTGTGTGTATTTACTCTTTTTTCTTTAACATCTTAAGGAAAATTTAATGTTTCTTTAGTAAGCAAAATGTAATACCTCTTTAAGGTTTTTATTTATAATAGGTTTTTGAGTGTATTTTTGTATTATTATTATATTATTTGAAATACATGTAGAGCATATGTAGTTCAATAGTTATCTTGTATTTTTGTACCTCATAATCAATAAATTTTAGTTTCTGTAAGTTTTGGGTTTTATTTTCTGAAGTTATGTGCTGCATTTATTTTGTGTACTGTTATAAAATGTATACTATTTTCAATAAGTTTTTTCTTGCAGTTGTCCAAAAGTTCAGCTCTTTAAATTTTGTTTCCACGTTACTTTCATACGTTTGTTGGCTATGCTTTTGTTTTAAAAATGCTTTTAGTACTGAAGAATTTCTTATTTTGCATTTTAAACTGTTGTCTCGTATATTTAGATAAGCCACCATGGGTTTTTTTTAATTTTTTGTTTCTGGTGGACGTTTAGAAATATTATAAAACTAAAAAACCAATCGCACCTTTGAATCTTTTTCCGTTACACTAGTGAAATTAAACCCCGAGCTTTACGCCAAAACCACAACATAAAAAGATATCAGATGATATTTCCCACATGAAAACCCTTTAATACTCGTTCTACAACTAAAGCTTTATTCTAAACATCCCACAGATCCTGCCTACCCTTGCGAGAGATGTGGGCGGGTCTACAAATACAAGGAGAGTCTCAGCAGGCACGTACACCATGAGTGCGGCAAAGAACCCAAACATCTGTGTAGCTACTGTCCTTACAAGTGTAAACAAAAGGAAACCTACTTAAACACCTGATCAACAAACACAAGAGGGCCACCTGAAGAAATTTGGCGGGAAGGAACCGATCCGAAACTAGTGTTTATTTACTTATTGTTGTTTGGTGCCAATTGAATAATTTTTATGGGGGAAATCTGGTTCCTAATTAACTTAATCCAGATAACCAGTGTTTTTAATTTTATTAAACCATGAGCATTTGGTAATTTATTGACAAATTTACACTGTCACATCATGAGTTAAAAAGAAAATCTTGTTGTTTTACGATAGTGTGTTTTTTCCAAACATCATTTTGTGCATTCTCTTCTTTTAAAATAAAGTGTTCTGCAAGAACATTAAGAATTACATTAACTATCATTTCTTTCCAACCCTTTTATCTTTTTGGACTAAAGAGCCCTTAAAATAGCTGTTTCTTGTGGCAACGCTATTGGCAAAGGCTTCTTTAGGTACAGTTGAATAAATAAAGCCTCCTAGCAAGGTTATTGTAAGTACCCAGTTTTGGCTTCATTCACTATGTGAGATGCCGACCACTCTCATGAGGGTATTTTAAGGCAAATATGTGGTGAAGGATGAGTGTGATGAGTGATAATGATGAGTTATGAGGTGTAGTCTTGTTACAAACTAAGGTCGACTCTTCCTTAGAATGGGTCATTAATTAATAGCCCACTGACCAATGGAAATACAAGGACCAACGGCTTAACGTGACTTCCGAACCACGCAGGTGATGGTCTGATATGTCTAAACGATGGTGGGAGTTGATGCGGGTATCATCAGATGATCACTGAGACTATTTGAGCCGCTTTAGACCTATATCTTCCTCAAAACCTGACCTCCATGAAGCTGGTTTACAGGACCACGGATTACACTTATATGTTTGAAAGATTTTTTCGATGAGTTGAGTGAATGCAAAATTAACTTTCTAAATAAATCGTTCTGACTATTTTCTTACAGATGTTCATGTTTTAAAAGATTTATTTATTGTTTACGTCATCTATGTGTTCCAGGACGCTACCCTTGCCCGCGCTGTGGACGTGAGTACACGCTGAAGCATAACATGTCGCGGCATGTTCGCCTGGAGTGTGGGAGATCACCACAATTCAGCTGTCCTCACTGTCACTACAAAGCAAAGCAGAAGAACAGTGTAAACATACACGTGGTCAGGAAACACGGTGGCATGATCATGCGACATGTTAATGGTTCTTTGTGAGGTTTTGAGGATGGTATAGGTCTAAAGCGGCTCAGATAGTATCAGTGATCATCTGATGATACCCGCATCAACTCCCACCATCGTTTAGACACATCAGACCATCACCTGCGTGGTTCGGAAGTCACGTTAAGCCGTTGGTCCTTGTATTTCCATTGGTCATTGGGCTATTATAAATGACCCATTCCAAGGAAGATTCGGCCTTAGTTTGTAACAAGACTACACCTCATAACTCATTACTACCACTCATCACACTTATCCTTCACCACATATTTGCCTTGAAATACCCTCATGAGAATGGTCGGCATCTCAAATAGTGATTTAGTGATATCCCTATGATCAAGTTAACTTTGAGGAGAGGTAGTTAGACGGCTAAAGTGTTGTATTATGTTTAAGTTACCTGAAGACGAGGTCAGATTGCGGATCCCGAAAAGTTCTTATCTTGTTCACTAACTGTGGGTTGCATTATCCTGGCGATATCGTTGACCCTCTACATCACCGTGTCCATGTTCCAGACCCAGCAGACCGTGAGTTCGAGTGTGACAAATGCAGTCAGGTGTACAAGTACGCCAGGAGTTTCAAGAGACACAAGAATGCGTGTGGGGTCTCCCCTAACCTGGCTTGTGACGTGTGCACCTACAAATCCCATCGCAGGAAAACCTCAAAAGACATTACATCCTGAAACATCCTCAGAACTATATGGCTATGTAGATCATAACTTTGTGTTTTATTTATACAGGGTGTCACAAAAATGTCTAGTAACATTTCTTTTACTACGGCTTAGTTTAGCCATTTTGTAAACGGTTGAAAATAATTAATCATAAAAAACCCTTATAGGTATTTTGTGAATCTTGGTATAACCTTGATTGGTTTCCTAATAATTTTCCAAAATTTGTTTTATCTAGCTTATTAAATTTTAAAATGGCGGCCATTTTGAAATGTGATAAGTTAGATAAAATATATTTTTGGAAAAATGTATTAGGAAAAAACTGAGGTTTACACCAAGTTTCAAAAAAGTATCTCCAAGGGGTTTTAAATCATTAATTATCTTCAAAATGGCAGATTACGGCTAAATTAAGCCGAAATCAAAAGATGTTACGAGATATTTTCAACTTACTGTTGTATGTAGAATCCAGTTCTGCATAGCGCGCTACAATTTTTGTGACACCCTGTATATCAGTGTTATCAGTGTTAAAACTTTGATAACGGGTGATCTTTGCGCTGGTTCCACAATGAAGTGTTTTTATATAAATTATTTATGATGGTTCAACGTATTAATTACTGTTAAATTTTCATACCAGACGTTAATTGTGTTAACCTAATGTTGTTTTCTAGCTTTGTATTTTAAGAATACAATAATTTTTAAAAATACAGACAAATATTTCTTGTTAAAACCTGTGACTTGTTTTATTAATAGGCTCGTCTTTGTAAACTCTAAAAATATTTTAAAAGGTTCCAAATAAAGGAAATTACGTAGTATGTTTTGAAACTCAGAAGACGCGTTGTGCTTATTAATTCAGTACTCTATCAATTATTGACTAAGTAATAATCTAAACTGCCATTTTAAAACTATTACATCTATCAAACTACTAACAGTAGTTGCTAGAAAAAATACTAGTGTTCTTAAATACCTTTAACTCTTTTCAAATCATTTCTAAAAGCTAAAGACTCCAAGGTTGTCAGGACCCTATTCAAGGCCAACAGTCACGCTTCAAAAAAATGATACAAAAAGTTCGCAAAACAAGAACAAGCTGAAAATGTGCTCCAATAATCAAATAATTGTTGAATAAACAGCTGTATTTTCTAACAAACCTCTTCACATTTCAGACTCTTCTCTCAACCTCTACAAGTGTTTTAGCTGTGGACATACTTACAAACACAAGCACAACCTCACCAGGCACAGGAAAGAGTGCGGGGTCTCCCCTCAGTTCTCATGTGACTATTGTGATTACAAGACAAACAGGAAGGATCATCTGCATAGACACAGTGTTCTGAGACATGCAAAGTTCTTGATTCCTTCTCAGATTTTGTGAAATTGATTTTTATTAAATTTATTGTTTACGTGACGATTCTTAAGAAATTGATTCCTTGTCGGAGCTTAGTTTTATCATTTCATCCTGTTTCTTACTAACGATATTGTAAGTATTACCTTTTGTTCTAAAAACTTAGAGGTTCTATAGAACTAGAGGTACTAAATGGATTTGGATTAAAGTTACATTGTCTCTTTTTAGCTTTAGGCTCAGTGAAATTCAACCAAGAAGGCTCTCTTTGATGTCAGGTATAATTTGTGATGATTTGTAAGTTGAAAACTCTCTGTGTGCACTTCATTTAGATGCCAAAATGTCTCTACTGATCTTAATTTTAGTACTTAGTTTTTAATATATTTAGGATCTCTCTCGTCCAATGTATTGAATCACTAAATCACTATTTGAGATGCCGATTACTCTCATGAGGGTATTTTAAGGCAAATATGTGGTGAAGGATGAGTGTGATGAATGGTAGTAATGAGTTATGAGGTGTAGTCTTGTTACAAACTAAGGCCGACTCTTCCTTAGGATGGGTCATTAATTAATAGCCCAATGACCAATGGAAATACAAGGACCAACGGCTTAACGTGACTTCCGAACCACGCAGGTGATGGTCTGATATGTCTGAACGATGGTGGAAGTTGATGCGGATATCATCAGATGATCACTGAGACTATCTGAGCCGCTTTAGACCTATATCATCCTAAAAACCTGACCTCCATGAAGCTGTATTACAGGACCACATCACGAGTCCCAGTCTATAGAACTATAGGTACTAAATTGATTTCGATTAAAACTGCATTGTCTCTTTTTAGCTTTAGGTTTAGTGAAATTCAACCAAAAAGGCTCTCTTTAATGTAAGGTATTATTTGTGATGATTTGTAAGTTGAAAACTCTCTGTGTGCACTTCATTTAGATACCAAAATGTCTCTACTGATCTTAATTTTAGTAGGTACTTAGTATTTAATATATTTAGGATCTCTCGTCCAATGTATGAATGGTTCAAGTCCAAAAGGTAAGATGTTAAGGAACAGCCTAGGCTTTCGTTTTGTACCCATTAAAGGTCAGTGGGACTCGTGGCGTGGTCCTGTAATCCAGCTTCATGGAGGTCAGGTTTTGAGGATGATATAGGTCTAAAGCGGCTCAGATAGTCTCAGTGATCATCTGATGATACCCGCATCAACTCCCACCATCGTTTAGACATATCAGACCATCACCTTCGTGGTTCGGAAGTCACGTTGCCGTTGGTCCTTGTATTTGTTTGAAAAATAACGTGTAAAACGCTTTTTGTTAATAATGTTACAATGTTTCAGGAATCATGTACCCGTGTGAAAAATGCGGCAAAAAGTACAAATATCGAGAGAGCCTAAGTCGTCACAAGAACCATGAATGCGGAGTGGAACCCAAGTTCATCTGTAACTTTTGCCCCTTCAAAACCAAGAGGAAGGAATCTTTAGTAGTTCACATGAGATTGAAACACGCTGACCAATCAGCAAACTTTAACTTTTAGCTTTAGTTTATTCATGACGTTTCTGTTTATTTTATTAAACTAACTGTTTAATCCTTCATCGGTATTTTATTTCTAATGCAATGATTAAAAGTTTTTTAATGCTGTCCCTGGTCCACATAATTTGTAAGTGAAATAGTGTAGCTCACATGGCAAATCACACAATATGTTACCGAACTTACAGAAACATTGAAACTCTCGGAAGTGATTCAAGCTATGAATATTTTCCGGCCCCTGGAAATTTCTGTGAACCTTGCAACTTGAAAATCTGGATAAGGGATAACCTGAACAGACACATCATCACGAAGTACAATAAAAATGAGCATGTGTTTTAAGCACTTTGCGTTAGTTTTGGTTGGTGCCACTGCAACGTGTCAACCCCGATTACTTTCCTGCTCCATGCAAGAATGTTAACAAATATTAACTTTATTAATCTTCCTAACCTCCGCAGGTGCTGTTATGCTGGATTCCTTATCCCTGACGACCTTGACCTTCGCCTGTGATAAGTGCGGGAAATGCTACAAACACAAGGAGAACCTCTCTCGTCACAGGAACAGAGAGTGCGGTGTGGAACCTCGCTTTAGCTGTGAGATGTGTCACTTTAGAACCAAGAGGAAAGAATCTCTCATCATGCACAGGGCTAAGAAACATCAACTGTACCCGACTTAGGACTTTCATGGAGTTCGAGGTTTTAATGGTTCTATTGAAGCGTTCAATGATTTACAATAGTTGAATGTGTTACTAGTTTTGCCTTATTCACTAAACAGATTTATTATTCACTGCTTACCTTTTCATTTGACCACTATCCTCAACTTCCTTAATGAGCTTATAATTAATTTGTTTATATTATTACATTTTAAAACTGTCGATTCTTATGGTATTTTATAAATATGAACGTTCAAGTGAATTCTTGCTAACTTAATCATTTTCCTCTATCGATCTGAGTGTATAATTTGGTAGTTTTGTACTTATGCCGCTGTTAAGTATTATTACTATTACTGTGCTCGTACGATGGGGCCTGGCCCCAGACCCTTCGCCTCGCTCGAAGTATTCTGCTGGCTCGGCGTAAGATACCAGCATACCAAATTTCAAGAGGTATTGCTGGCGTCAGTGAGAAAGATGTAGGTCGGGCTAACTTTTCCAACTTTAAAGTCACTTTTAGCCACTTTAAAATAAGTTCCGCGCCTCAAAACAATGTTTTATATGTATAGGTCTTCACGTCGCTAAATCAGTTTTAGCTCATGAGAAGACAAGTCACTATACTGGAATAAAAGGTCGGCTAACTTCACGCCGGTCTTAAAATAGTCCCCACTTTAAAGTCACTTTTAGCCACTTTAAAATAAGTTCCGCGCCTCAAAACAATGTTTTATATGTATAGGTCTTCCACGTCGTGCTAATCAGTTTTAGCTCATGAGAAGACAAGTCACTATACTGGAATAATACCAAGATGTAGGTCGGGCTAACTTCACGCCTAATTTAGCAAAAAATTGAACTTAACAACAGTTCTTTAGTAAATGTATACAATTTGGAATTTGTTTCGCAACATATTATTAAAGGGCAAGTCTAACTCATACTTTAGGTGAAGTTTAAAGCGTCTAACCCCTATGATACCTGAGAAAATAATTATAAACTGTTGCAAAATCGAGGAAAAAGTAGAAAATTTGAAACTTTTGCTCTTTTTGAGGGTGAAGGAGGCCAGATACGACAAAAGTCATAGGTTCAAAACGATAGAGCGTCTAAAACCTGACTGTGAAAATTCAATCAGATTTTAGATAGGACTTACCGTTAACCCACAACATGAGTTTTAGAAAAACATGTTTTCCATCATTTTGGTTTTTATTTTATTAGGGTGGTTAAAATTTAAAATTTTGGTTTTGCAATATTCCCGTCGGTGAGTTAGTGAAAGGTACCTACATACCAAATTTCAAGTTTCTAGCTTATCTAGAAGTGGGTAAACATTTGTATATATCAGTGAGTCAGTGGGTGAGTGAGTGAGTTACACAGAGGGTTGTATATATTATGGATAATATATTTCAAAATAATTAGTTCGAGATAATTGGGACTCGCTGTGTAGTACCATCCTCAGTCGCTGATTGGCTGAAACTGAGCTACTTGCTACTGCTCTCCTATTGGTGCAGGGCTGCCAACCGTCCATTGTAGCAGGGATGCCAACTATCGATGTTCTCATTGGCTTTGACACTATCGAAACGACTTCTTCAGGACATCAGGTTGCCAGCTTAGATAGCCAATGTTTTGACGTGGCGTGAACCGGAAGAACTAGATTATAATCATAGTTAATAATTGAACACTATGTTAAGTACTAGATTAAGATGATTTTGTTTACTAAATGTATTGAGCAATAAAAATAGCATTGATATTTTTCCGCTGGCCTGTCTCGTTGTTACGTAATTTATCATTGTAAATCCATAGGAGCTTATCATAACCAAAATATGATATTTAGTACAAATCAACCCCAGTGCAGTTCGCCTCTCCACCCGCGTCGCCAAGATGTTCCGGACATATCGCCGTCGTCCCCCATGGTTTCAATTTGTTCGTGAACGGTTACACGCGTGTGATGAACCGGGAAGTGTAAATATAGACATAGACTATTTAGTGATAAGAAGAAAGGAAGAAGAAGACACTTGAAAATGGGCAACTTATGCCCGAAATGCATCGTGTGAAAGATTCAACACATCTTTAGGACCTACAGGCAATGAGGTATTTATAGTACTTAAAGAGGTCCTAAACTGGGATAGATAAATTCTTTAAATGATATTTACGAGTATTTAGTTATGATTACAACTCATTAGGCTCATGAGAAGGAGCCGTAACATTTCCTTCGGTTTATGTAGACAATGCTGTAGATCTTATCTTACAATCAATACAACCAATTACTCTTGATTTCTAACTCCTTTCTTGGCTGGTTTTCCAGATTCTCAAGAACTGTTCCCATGTCCAAGGTGTGGACGGAAATACAAACACCGAGAGACACTGAGCAGACATCGACATCATGAGTGTGGAGTTGAACCTAAACACTTCTGCGAACTGTGCGACTTCAAAACCAAACGCAAGCAAACTTTACTTGTCCACATCGCTAAGAAGCATTGCAACTTTTAGTTTTGCATAGGAAACATTTTTACTTTAACTCAATTTGATTATGTGCAGAAGAATGAAAATATATGAGGCCTTAAACATTGAAATAAGTACTTGAATAAAATATTTTAAATGCTGATGTGTCTTGTAATTTGCAAAATTGAACCTTTTCGCTTGTCAATAAACCTTACATTGTTTGGGTCCCAAAGGGTTCCAAAAAGGTAAAGCAATGAAAAGTTACTTCAGGAAATTTCCAAGACCAAACTAGACCAATTTGTAAGATTTTGTATATGTTTCAACTTCAGCAATAATTACTGATCCAAATCCTAATGCATACTTTTGGGTCTTTCAATCACTTAAAATTTGGAAAACCAGAAATAACTACCACTAGTACTTCCTTCTTTGTTGCTAAATGCTTTCATAAGGAAAGTAAAGTAATGAACTAGACCATTTCCTTACCTAATTCGGTGAAAACCCTACTACAGTATCAATAGTCATTTAAACTCTTTGTATACGGCTCCTTCTAAATCTTTTAAGACCAAACAATTTCGAGAGTTCTCCAAGGCTCTATATTAGGCCTCCTGAGTACTTTCAGAAGAAACTAGAGTACCTTTGATTAAAAACCTACTATCAATATCCATTCAAACTCTTTGTAGATCGCTCCTTCAAGACCAAACCATTTCGAGAGTTCCCCAAGGTTCTACTTTAGGCCTTTTATTTCCCCCTTCCTTACGTACCCTAGCTCTCCTCCTCAATCTAATCCTTCAGCAGCGTTTTTCTCGTATTATGATCAATTCCTTGTTCCAGCAGCTGGCGAGGAAGACGACAAGTTCCCTTGTGACAAGTGCGGGCGTAAGTACAAGCGCAAGGAGAACATGGTTCGCCACCGGAACCACGAATGTGGGATGGAACCAAAGTTCAACTGCCAGCTGTGCCATTTCAGAACTAAACGCAAGGAGTCCTTGATCATCCATACTGCCAATATACACGGCACTCGCCTCTGAACACGTGTTGCCTTAGTTGATATAAACTTACATTGAACTTTCACGAGACCTCAGTAAATTATTAGTTACAGTTTCAGTGATGGATATTTAGTTAGTTGGCATTATTTTCTTCGTGCCCAGATTTAGTCACGAAAAGGTAATAAAATATTGCTAAAATCTGAGTGCTTAATTCATACCATGAGTACAGTTTAATACACTTAGATATTTTTGTGTTGTGTGTAGCTGTTTATCTCTAATAATATTAAAACCTTTATTAAAGTTTATCTCCCATTATATTATTTGCATCATGACAAAAGTATCATTCGGCTCGAAAGATTATTTTTGACCCTCGGTGCTGTCACTTTAGGACCTAGTGATGACACATACTATTTCAGCTACAGGAATATAAAGATAATCAAAACAACCCTTTCTTTTTCTGCTGGTAAAGTGTAACTTAAGACACCTTAGCATGTGCAAAACTGCTCTTTTAAAGCATTAAATAACAGTGCTTTGCTGTCAGCTGCTTCTTTATTCCGATGAAGTAAGCTTTCCTATTATATTTAACTACCGTTTGTATTACCTCGATGTACGTTAGTAAGGTTACGTTTCATATTTGGTACTCTATAGGCCCAAAAGTTAATGAAAATCTCATCGTTACTTAGCCTAACTAATAATAATAATAAATTTCTTTATTTTTCTTTACACAAAACTACAGGGATTACAATAATATCAGTGTACTCGTTCTCATAACAGTAATAGCACTTCTTAGTACAACACAAAACAAAAGAATTACTGTTCTCCTCGTGAAAACTCATTCACTTTACCACAGGCTGACCTAGTGCAAAGACAAAATAGGGCCCCTAGGACTATACTGTCCGTTTAGGGGTTCCATCCTTATTCTAAAACCCAACTAAAAGAGATCTGGAGCAATTGATCAAATTTAATTACCTTCTTTGTAGCCTGGAGATCCTGAAGAAACTTAGATGCTAGATGTGTTGCTGACGATCGTTTCGGTCTAAGACCACCTTCAGAGCACAACACTAACTTCAAATAGGTCCTGAAACCGGAAATCATAATTTATTGATAAAATTTAATGTCATCCTAAGTACCACTTGTATAATGCTTTAATAGAATCCTTAACTAATGACTATATTTAAAGTTTTTCAAAACGTTCTAATGTTATAGTTTACTTAGGTCCTTAGACTAGATTAGATTGTTCGGGATTATGGTTTGATTCTTTGAAACAGAGTACTTAGGTCCTCAATAAGCCAACAAAAGAACACTTTCCAGGTGTTCCACAAGGCTCCATTCAAGGTTCCATTATATTTCAACTCCTCATTCACACCTCGTACTTTAACGATTCCTCTCATTGGTTCCAGCAGGAGGCAAGTACTCGTGCGACAAGTGCGGCCGGAAGTACAAGTACCGAGAAAACCTGAGCAGACACCGGCACCACGAGTGCGGAGTGGAACCCAAGTACAAGTGTCAGATCTGTGACTTCCGGACCAAACAGAAGAGTAGCCTCAAGATGCACGTGGCTAATAAACATTCGTTGGCTCTTTACTAGGATGTTCAACATGGTGATGGTGTTAGGGGTGTGATAACAAAATAATAACATTTATTTTTGTATAAGTCGAAGATATTTAGAAAACTATGATTAGTACTAATAACTAAAAGTTAGTTTTAATAAACAAAAGGTTTATTGATGTTTTACAAGAATAAAATGTACTTTATTTAATGTTTAATAATTATTATTGTGGATACTAAATTGGCAATAATTGATAACTCTATTATTAACTCTACAAGCTTTATACACTTGAAAATGGGCTAAGCCCTGAAACTAGTAGTGTCAAAATTAAAATATTCAGGGTACTTCAAAGTTTTCTTCTTTTCTTTTTTTTTATGCAATAAGTAGCCCTTTCGGTGAACTGAATTATCAAAAATGTTAGTTTTAATATATCCAGTCTCAAGACCTATATATCGTTAACAGATGAATATTTCAGTTATGCCTGTAGACCTTGTGAAGGAATTGGAAAGTCACGATGTACCCTTCCAATTTCTTCACAAGGTCTACAGGCACGATGTACCTTCCAATTTCTTCACAGGGTCTACAGGCACCCAACAGGTATTTCATCTATTAAAAGTTAGTTGTTTCATATTACAAAATAAAGAAGATACAGAGTTAAATTGCTGTATTTTGCTTACCAAAATGTATTACCTACGACTGCTCTGAGTCATTCCTGAAAACTGCTGGGATAATAAATATAAATATATTAACTCCCATCATGTTAAACTCATCTAATTACACCAATTGACTGGGACTCGTGGCGTGGTCCTGTAATCAAGCTTCATAGAGGTCAGGTTTTGAGGATGATGTAGGTCTAAAGCGGCTCAGATAGTCTCAGTGATCATCTGATGATACCCGCATCACATCGTTTAGACATATCAGAGTATCACCTGCGTGGTTCGGAAGTCACGTTAAGCCGTTGGTCCTTGTACTTCCAATTTCCATTGGTCATTGGGCTATTAATTAATGACCCATTCTAAGGAAGAGTTGGCCTTAGTTTGTAACAAGACTACACCTCATAACTCATTACTACCACTCATCACACTCATCCTTCACCACATATTTGCCTTAAAATACCCTCATGAGAGTGGTCGGAATCTCAAATAGTGATATAGTGATATTGCAGCGGCCATCTTGGCCACGTGACAGTTTTGCCAATAATTGAGGTTATGTTTAGAGGGAAACAGGTGCACCAAGTGGGATCCCATCGTTGAAAGCAACAATCTCAGTAATCTACGCGTTTATTACGCCAATTAATCTTTCAGCCAATAGAAGTAAATTTAACAACTATCTTCTTCCCGTCTGTTTTACTTGTAGACAAAAAATGGAAAATAAGTTAAACCCTTATTGAGTTCCCATCGTTCTCATATAGCGTAACCTTTAACTTGAATCTTGCAGGGGTGCGGTTTATCTGCGACCTGTGCGGCGCCGCATACAAATACAGACCTGGACTGAGCAGACACAAGAAGTACTACTGCGGCAATCAGCCGAGCTTCAACTGCCTCTTGTGTTCTTATCAGTCAAGGCAGAAGACTCATCTCGACGCGCATCTCAAGGTCAAACACGGCCTACTGCAGTGACATGCGCAGAAACTCTTTCGGAGAAGAATCTCATCCAGGAGAAGAATCTCATCCAGGAGAAAAATCTCATTCCGGAGAAGAATCTCATCCAGGAGAAGAATCTCATCCTGGAGAAAAAAAAGCACGTGTGATTTATGTTCACAATTGTTAGCGGGGTTTGCTGTGACTTAAATCAAAGTTGATAGGTAGATTGCGCATAGATGCCACATGGTTGAGAAAAGAAAATCAACACTGTTCGGCAGCCCAAGCACAGTTAGCGCTGTGAGGGCATTCTTTTAAGAAGAAACGCACGCGCAAGTCAGTTCGTTCTCGAAAATCGGACGAGTTGGCCTCATGGTAAGTCATTGACATCGGACAAACATGAGCCGAGGGGGGAGACAAATGGCAAGAGACGACAGCGCTATCTGTGCTAAGCTTCCGCAACTATTTTGATTTTCCTGCCTGAGCAATGTGGCACATATATGACCAATCTACCTAGAATAACATAATATTTGCTTAAACCTTTACTGTGGTAGATTTAGAATTGGTCGTTCTTGCGAATGACGTGGCCTTAAATCCAAAAGCAACTTAACTTTGAACTAGTACGTTAGGTTGCATATGAAATATTCTGAAAAACAATGCCATTTCTCTATGTTTATTTCCCTCACACATCGTAATTTGTTTGTTATATCTGTTAGTTTGTTCGTTTTATTGAAAACCATTGAACAGATTATGTTTAATTTTAGTATCGAAGTTGAAACTAAAATGATTTATTCAAAGTAAAACTGTGTTGGTTCCTTCAAATATTTAGTACATATATGGTGATTGGAACGTTGTGCTTATGAGCAGAATAAAAGTAATTTCTGTAAAATAATTATAACACAATCGTGGTTTTGACCTCTTCAAATGACAAAAGGTTTAAACGCATTTCTTTTTGTCTGTAACAAACCGTTGTGCACTATTATTCCTTTTCATTAAAAGTTGAAAGTATAATAAAAACATAATACCATACTTTAAAAAAGAGGATACCTCTAAAACAAAATAGCAAAAACAATATCGGTCCAAAAGTAGGTCCTTGAGGGACTCCGAATATTTATCGCAGCTGACCACCATCATTCAAAAATCGGCACCCTTTAACAAAATCTTCTGCCTCTTCCTTCAAAGTCTAACCGAACCACCTCTCGCTGTTGACAGATCTATTCTTGCCGCTACCGGAAACGGAAGTGTTCACCTGCGACTCTTGCGGCAGATCTTACAAACACAAGAGCAATCTTCAGCGGCACAAGAACTACGACTGTAATCAGGAGCGGAAGTTCCCTTGTCATTTGTGTCCTTACAGAGCGAAGAGGAAGAGCACTTTGCAGACCCATCTGGTGACAAAACACAGCACTACGCTCGTTTGAGGCTACGAGGACTTTTTAGTTGTCTAGCTAACTATTCAATAGTGATGAATGTTATGAAAGAAGATTTACGATTTTATTTAAATGAAAGATATTTGAAATGAAAACTCTGAGTTTTATTTAGAGATGTCTAGTGTCTGTATGTATTTAACTTTGGAACACAATTTTATGCCCGTGAGGAATTTTCTATTTTGGTCAATTGCTTTTAAGATTAAAACCGAATCCTTAAGGTCGTTGTACACAAGGTCAGTTGTGGCTCCCAATTGTGGCGGCCATTAGTGGACGCCACTAATTTAGCGGCAAGTACGCTTATACACGAGGTTAATAGTGGCTTCCAATATTTCCTCTTAGTAGCCACCAGTTTGATGTAAAGCCGTGTTGTTTTGTTGACAAAATAAATATTGAGTAAATATGGAGATTGACAGTGAGTTTGAGGGATGGTTTGACAAAGCGATGAATGAATGTATTGTAGTTTTAAGTGAAGAGTTGAAAACTATTTTAAATCAACAAAGAGTGTAAACAAAAACGTTGGCTAAACAAAAACAGAGACTGTCTGCACGGCTCCTCCCACTACGGCAAAAACTCCGTGGCTGCCATGACAACCGGCCAATCACCGGCTGTCACTAGATCACGTGACCTGTTACTGGCCGTTTCACTGGTCACAGGCTCAACTTTAATGGCCGCCTCTAGACAATGGCCGGGGAAAGCGCCAGTACCCTGTATACAAGACCAATAGTGCGATAATTGATGGCGGCTAGTACAGACCATTCAAGTATTCAAGTATAGTGGACGTCACTACTGACCCCGTGTACAACGACCTTTATATGTTGCCATACTCTGCTTCAACATTATAGAGAGAATCTGTTGTATGTGCTTAGAAATAGTTCGATCTTACATCTACAAGTAATTTCTTTACCTTTGATTCCTTCTGAGCATTACCGAGAATTACCTCGACGAATGATCAATAGCGTAAACTTCCGTAATGGATCTAAAACACGATAAATGTTTGTCACCTAGACTAAAAGATCAGTAAAAGGCCAAGATTCAACTTTTTCATTCAGACTTTTTGAATTTCTTTCATCCCAAAATGATGCCATCCTTTACGGGAAAAAGTTCACCAACTCTTTTGGGATCAATCATCCCATCCCAAACCAAGTTTTACATCCTTCTTTTACAAGATTTCCATGTTATCCATCCCACCCAAGACTCAGCAAACTTTATTTATCATCATCTAATCCCGCAGATGTTTTTCAGATCTGCCATTCATCTGTCAGCAGTGCAACAAAGCCTACAAGTACAAGAAGAACTTGATGCGCCATCTGAAGTTCGAATGCAACATTGAACCCCAGTTTAGGTGTGAAATTTGCCCTTTCCAAACCAAGCAGCGCTGCCACCTCAAGATACACATGCTTAGGAAGCATGCTGACCTGAACTCGGTGTGATGTTAAAAAACATGTGAGGTTGTTTATATTAATAAATGTTTGGATGTTTTATATGTTTTCTGTTTTCCCCTTGGCTATCTGGCAAATTATAGAGTTTCAGATTTAAGTGCTTCTTTAAATTTGAAGGCATAAATAGTTGGGCCCGATGGTGTAGTGGTCAGCATAATCGCCCAACAAACCCAGTTCAAATCCCGGTTCGGTCCAAAAGTGTTTGTCTTCAAATTTCTTTGGTAATAAATTATAGAGTTTGAAAGATTACAGCGGACGTGTTCCGTCATTAGTGAACGAGAAGAACACGACGATTCAGGGTCTTCAATCTGATTCCATCTTCGGGGGAAAAGTAACCTAAAAAACAACACAAAACTTTAGAAAATGAGGTAACCTAAAGTAATTGATCAGTTAAACACAATAGTATTAATACTATTTTGTTATACCTGATAAAATAAACAATAAATTCGACGCAATTCTCAAAACAGTGAGAGTAACTATGACTGACGAAACATTGAAAAGCACCGATCTTGTTTGATTACGGTATGTGATAAGCATCAGCTGATTTGCGACCAGTTATTTCGTTCGCAGTTGTCCAATCAACATCGGTTATCTACTATTTACATTCTAACACGGTTTCATTTCACGAGTATTTTACAAATTCACAAGTTAAATATTTAACAAATGGAACGTTTTAAAAATGTAGAAAATTTTATAGGAGGTTGAGTGTATATTCTAGTTCTTCCGGTCCATACCGCGTCAAAACATCATGATTATTACAATGAAATATTTCGGTATCACTTTGGAGTACCATCTTCAGTCACCGATTGGCTGAAACTGAGCTACTTCAACTCGCTGTCTGCTATCTTATTGGTGGCAGGGCTACTAACCGTCCAATGGAGCAGGGATGCCAACTGTCGATGTTCTTATTGGCTGTGCCACTATCAAAAGACTTCTTCAGTTGCTAGCTTCTGGAAAATTTAATGCTGTCTTCTTTGTTGAAGTTATACGTCGAGTGTATAAACTTAATTCTAAAATCTACTTTAGAATTGGCATTCCCAATCCAAAGAATCTGGACTTTTAAAGTTGTTATGTGTTTATGAACATATTATTTACCGTATAAACCGTACCGATAAACACAACTACCATGAAATAAATTCTACTTTACATACATTGTACCGCACAAGGGACCTTTACCAAGGGTCTTGGGGAGGGTCATGACCCGAAATACCACCTAGCCTTCTACACCACACAACCAACCAAATGATTACCTCTGCTACATTTTCTCTATCAAAATCCAACGACCACTGATTCACCAAATACTCTGTGTTTCAGAAATGTCCTACTACCACTTTTGTGAGCTTTGTGGTAAAAGCTACAAACAGAGATCACATCTTTTTCGTCATCAAAAGTACGAATGTAACAATAAGACTCGTCAATTCAAGTGTCCTCTGTGTCCTGCGCGCTTCAAGAGAAAGGAGTACATCAAGAATCATCTGGATAAGAAACATGAAGTTGCTGAAGGTTATGCGTATATTTAGCATCACCAAGAGGCCTCTTAGTATCACCAAGAGTATCACCAGGAGGCCTCTTAGTATCACCAAGAAACCTCTTAGCATCCCCAAGAGTTTCACCAGGAGGCCTCTTAGTATCACCAAGAGTATCACCAGGAGGCCTTTTAGCATCACCAAGAGGCCTCTTAGTATCACCAAGAGTATCACCAGGAGGCCTCTTAGTATCACTAAGAAACCTCTTAGCACCCCCAAGAGTTTCACCAGGAGGCCTTTTAGTATCACCAAGAGGCCTCTTAGCATTCCCAAGAGTTTCACCAGGAGGCCTTTTAGCATCACCAAGAGGCCTCTTAGCACCACCAAGAGACCCCTTAGCACCACCAAGAGTTTCACCAGGAGGCCTCTTAGCATCACCAAAAGACTTCTTAGCATCACCACGTGTATCGTTATTTTTGACGGCCGTACTGCGTCCTCTTAAGAGTAAGAAGTAGAGGCTGTGACCTTGAATTTCGTCCCATAAGAGCAGTGTAAAAACATCCATTTTCTTGATCTACTTCACGCCTACAGTTTTCATGAGATTTCCATGAAATATATTTTGTTTGAAAGTGTATTGAATGTTTTAGTGGCTCCGCAGAGCTGAATTTCCATTTTCTAACTTATAAGAATTATAAATCCGAGTACTGGTGAAATTTAGTATTTGAACTTTTGGCTTTTACTATTAAATGAATATAATTTTCAAAAAAGTGGTCTGCGAAGTCACTGCAGTACATTGTCGTCTTCATAATAAAACTCATTTCATAAAAACCTGACTGACGTAAACTGTAGGCGTGAGGTGTTTCAAGAAAATTCTTGTTTTTACATCGCTCTTATGGGACAAAATAATGGCCGACGGGAACTGTGCACTCTTAATCTGTTCGTTGAGAACACGTGTAAAATAAGTATTTCATATTTGGTTTGAACCAACTACGTACTCCAAGTAGCTATAAACCACCGCAAGTTTGTTTTGGTTAAATACTTTTTTAATTAAGTGTGTAGTATTGAGTTTAATTTACTGAACCATTATAAAATTGGTGCCTTAGTCCAGATTTTGTAGATAGGCCTAAACCTGGCTCAAAACTTGGGCCTAAACCTGTGCCTAATCTAAACGTTAAGTGGTTCTACTAATTCGTTAGTTTATTATTACAAGATGATGTGCCTTTAGTATTTCTTTATTTCTTAGTGTTATCTTAGGAGAGAGATCGTTTAAAAGTTTGTAAAATAATTTAATAGTTTGCATTTTTATTTTCTTTTACGCACAATTATTATTTGTATAGCATTATTTTTCTAATAATTCGTTAGTTTATTATTACAAGATAGCATATCCGTGGCGGATTGATATCGCGTGCGACTCCGGAGCTCATCACTCTGGTGGCGCGGGATCGATCCCCGCAGTCACCACTTACAATTTGTAATGTGACTATACGGTGACGCTAGATAATGGTCGAGGTTGAGTGGTAGAGAGGACTTTATAGTCCTAACTTTGCCTCGTTAAACAAAACAAACTTTACCTTTACCCTTTTATACTAGACAATGTGCCTTTAGTACTCCTTAGTGTTATCTAAAAAATTGTTTAAAAGTTTGTAAAACAATGTAATAATTTGTATATTTTGTTATTTTCTTTTACGCATAATTATTATTTGTATATATCGACAAATATTATATGAAAGAATTATAACTATTAAATCATTTTAATACTGTTCTGTGTATGATATTTACCTTTCATGCTGAAATGCGAATTTTATTATTAATCAGAGCAAGAGGTTTTTAAGTGTGTTAAACAATGCATTACTTCCATCTTTCTTAGATTTTCACACAGGATTATATCAGCTTTTCATTTATTTTGTGAACATTTTTTCAAACAACTCTAGGATCCTCTCAGTGAATGTATTGATATCTTTATGAAACATTTAACAACTGAACCCCCACTAAATTATAGCCTATGTGTTTTTATTGAAAAAAAATCAAATGCTGCAAGTTTTAATTCAGTGCAAAATGGCTTTCTACTAATTGTTAAACGATTGTTTTTCATTGACAATGGGAGAATTTCTAAGTTTGAACTATCATTGCGAACTTTTTCCATCGTTAGTATAGAGAAAGAAACGTTTCGGCATTTTAATTCTGAATTCCACCTTCGGGTGAAAGTTAGTTTTAACCTGAAGACGGGATTATATTGCTGATCCAGAAACGTCTTGCTCTACTTCTCCACACAAGATGGAAAACGTCAGCAATCATATTTCAAACTCGGAAGCAAACATATTTTGTTTCCAAATGTTTCAGGTCAGCCTCCTTTAAACAGAAGACCACCCGTGGTCTAAAACCAGAGATTATTAGTCACCTTATCACACAATAACAAAGATTCTTATCTATTCCAGGCAACTTCCGCAACTTCCCCGAGGGACTCTACCCTTGTGACACCTGTGGCAAATGCTACAAGCAGAAGAGGAACTTGCTACGTCACACAAAGTTCGAGTGTAGCAATGTGGAACCCCAGTTCCTGTGTCCTGTGTGTCCCTTCCGGTCCAAGAGGAACGAGAATATCAAACTCCATCTCGCCTTGAAGCATAAAAAAACAGGCGCTACCTTCCTGTCCCAGCATCAGTGATTTGTGTGTTTTTTTCAAATTTTTAACATCAGGGTAGATTTTTACTGACAGTTAGGGTAGTTGTACACGGGGTCAGTAATGACGTCCACTGCACATGGTTAGTATTCCGCCATCAATTATCGCACTGTTGTGAATAGGGGTACTGACGCTTTCCCCGGCCATTGGCTAGAGGCGGCCATTAAAGTCGAACCTGCAACTTTAGTGGCCAGTTACAGATCACGTCAATTTTCCCATCATGTTTCAATAGTTAGATATGTCAACCTATTTTTAAATAACAATTTATTGTTATTAAATGTATATTTTTAAAATAGTCAGCAGCAAGTAAAGAGTTGTCCAACCAAACTAATCAAAAGTAATAAATATATTTTATGTCATTTTTATTTGTTTCTTTCGCAACATCATCTGCCTCTACAGCTAATTCAAACAATTAGTTAACAGTTACTTTAAACGTATGTTATTGGTAAGATAGCTGTTGTATATTTAAACGTCGGAAAATTCTTCTGGAAAATATCCGAACGAAGGCTTCGATTCTCAGAAAGGACGATAAATGATTGATTAGCTACTAGCTTTCAGTTTTAGGATCATGCCATACCGTACTTAAAAAGGAAATCACAATCACTATTTGAGGCTGGAACACCAAAACTTTTCAATAGGTTATTCACTCTAAAAGTTAAGGAGTGAAGGCCACTCAGGAAGAGTGAAATTTCGCTCTGTTGGGAGTGGTTTTCACACTTTGATATTTAGAAGGTTCAGATTATCCATACTGCTTGTGCATTCTAAAAAATTTTGAAAATCTCCCGTCGTTCAATAATCAGGATAGCATGGAACATCTAGAATATTTCTCGCAAATTGTCCTTAATATTTCATTCTTAAAGTAACAACATTGGTTCTCCAAATTATCAACAAAATTATTTTAACAATTCTGCAAACTGTTACAGATGTTATAGGCGTGCCGTTTTCTTGTGAACAGTGCGGAAGACACTACAAATACAGACACAATCTTCGACGTCATCTCAAGTACGAGTGTAGCCAAGAACCCAAGTTCAAATGTCATCTTTGTCCATATCAAGCAAAGCAGAAGACATCCTTGCAGAGTCATCTGGTTGCCAAGCATATGTCTTGACGTGGCCAATCCTAATCATCTGGAACAGCTGTTGTTGATTGAAGAAGATTTTATTAAGAAAGAGACTGCAGCTTTTTTACTGACAAACAAATAAATAGTTCTTTGGAAGACCGAAGTTCCTTGCCAATGACGAGCAAATCTCTCTATGTGACTCTTCTGGACCTTCTGCAAATACTGCTGGTTGACGAAGATTTCACTGGACATTGTAGCTTTTCATTGGAAATTTAATAGATATATGACTCTCTGGAATATTATAACCTCTTATCAAAGCCAAGCAAGTCTCTAGATGAGACTCTTCTGAATCTTCTAAAAAATATGTTGAATGAAAAAGATTGGTCTGGACATTATAGCTTTTCTCTGGGAATTGAATAGAGAATTCTCTGAAATATTAGATCTTCTTGCGAAAGCTTAAGCAAATCTCTCGATGAGACTGACCTTCTGAAACAGTTGTAAATTAACCCAAATTTGCCTGAAGGTTTTAGATTTTTACTGAGAGTTAAACAAATAACTCTTTGGATATTATCAGATCTTCTTCCTAACGTCAAGCAAATCTCTTGACGGGACTCTTCTGGATCTTCTTGAACAGGAGCTACTTGAAGAAGACTTTACTGGACATAGGGATTTTGACATTTCAAATGAAGATTAGTTTTTCAACCAAAATAAGTTCGAAGTCTGAACTTTTCGTAGTGATAGTGATATTTTTACCAAAAAATACATATTTTAATAATCATGTTTCTTGAGAAAAAGATACTATAGAAATTGTTCAACTCATTATTTAGCTGAAATGAACAAGTTAAGAAAAAAGGTTATATACAAAAAAGTGTCTTTTTAGTAGTAGTAGGCTTATGAACTAGTTTATTATTTTTGTATGTTTGTAAAGAATTAGTATTTTTACTATTCTGAGAGTAAATTATCTGAATTTCTTATTAGCTTTGTAATTTCCCTTTGGATGTTTGTTTTTGGCTAAAAACTGCACATTTGAGATTTTATTTTAGCAACACTGAGACGTCTAATTAGAGGTTTGTTCTGAATGCTAATATGTTTATTGTAAACTATTTCAACAAATTATTTCCTAATTCTTTTTACGAGATTGTTCTTTAATTTACTCGTATATAAACTCATGATAATCCAACAGCCAAAACCGCTCTGTGGCCCTGGCCATATCTATTAAACATTTCAAAATCCAAGCAAAAATTGTGGTCACTAAGATCTAAGGCTTCCGGTTTCTGAGACTCAGCCAGTCAACCATCTACTGAGGATGACTCTCCACAGCGAGGTCGAAATGTTTAACATTATTTATATTTCAACTGTGACGCGGTGTAAACCAGAAGCCTTAGATCTTAGTAATGACACCGGCCGCGAAAGCTTAAGAGTTAAGAAAAAAATTGTGGTCTATTGAATTTTCCCACGTTTTTATCCACAAAAACTAAATTTTGTTATATGTCATTTCAGAAGACTCTACAGTCCATTCCGCCTTCAGTTGTCCGCAGTGTGGAAAGTTCTACAAATGGAAGACGAACTTGACTCGCCATCTCAGATTGGAATGTGGTATAGAGCCGAAGTTTTCCTGTTCTCAATGTACCTACAAGACCAAACACAAAGGCTCTCTGACGAAACATTTTGCTCTTCTCCACGCTATGAAAAACTCTTGAATATTTTTTGTGTTTTGTAATTTTTACGTTTGTTTTTTTCTACTTGTTTATAGTTTCTGTTGACGAAGGTAGATTATTACGGACGTTTTCTATCGTTTTTAGTGAACAAAAAACGAACACAACGTTTCGGGATCTGAAATATTGTTAGTCATTTTAACTTATTTGTTAAGGACCTGATTCATTCATCAAAATTCTAAAGAATCCCTCTTGTCATTGGCTGCGCATTATTGGGCACTTTTGTGTTCTCTGTTACGGTTGGTCACTGGTCAGTCTGAATCACGTCTGTGATTGGCCGTTCGCTGCAGCCAATGGCCAGGCGATAAGTCATTGAGCAGCTGTCACTGGCTGTCACGTGCTTTATTTCTCTATTTGTTTTTTTATAGTTTTGTGCATATTTTTGTTCTCTTCGCTAGTTTTTATAAATTTAAATATTTTAAATGTAAGGAAAACCCTTAAGTTATTTGGTAATGGGTGACTGGTCAAGTTAGGCTGATTACTTTTAGGCCAGCTCATTTCCTTATGATTTTTGTTATGTTGTTTTGTTTTAGGTTACTTTTCACTTGAAGACGGGATCATATTTTAAATCCCAAAACGTTGTGTTCTTGTTTGTTCACTAAAAAAACCTATGGACAACGTTAGTAATAATATTTTTACCTTTTATATTGAGTGGTCATAATTGTTATAAACAGTTGCAAAGGCGGTAAAGCTTGTCAAACACCCATTATAAAACTGGTTTAGTTTTCTTTTCTATATTTTAAATAATTTCTACTACATAATTTGCTTTTAGTGTTGATATAAAAGACTTTTGATATGTTCGAGTTAAGAAATTTGAATTTAATTAATTCATCCTTTAAAGGTGGTATATCAAGTTTCAACAGTTAGTATGATTTATTCTAATATTTTTATAATTTTACTAACAGAAACAATCTGTATGTCAAAGTGTCTTTTAGTTTAATAAACAAAATACATTAACTTATTGTTTTTAATTTCGCCTGTTACTTAAATATTTTGTTAGCTATTGTTTTGATACAATTAAATTAGTCCGTAAATAAATCATTCATGCTCTTTCTTAGTTTAAATTAAAATTATACGGTGATTTAAGACACAGAACAATCCTTGAGGATATTTTAAGGTGACTGTGTGATGGATGATGTAGTGTAGTCTTGTTACAAACTAGGGCCGACTGTTCCCTAGATTGGGTCATTAGTTCGAGTTTCGTAACTCAGCAATTTAATGTCAATACGTTAAATATTGTAGTTGTAGTAGTAATGTGTATTCGGTACCCATCCATGGTCCGACTCTAAAAAATTATCGAGGGGAAACGGATAATATTTTCTTTTTTTGTTCAAGCTATGCGCGTGACTAGATATCACTATATCACTATTTGAGATGCCGACCACTCTCATGAGGGTATTTTAAGGCAAATATGTGGTGAAGGATGAGTGTGATGAGTGGTAGTAATGAGTTATGAGGTGTAGTCATGTTACAAACTAAGGACGACTCTTCCTTAGAATGGGTCATTAATTAATAGCCTAATGAGGCAATGACTAATGGAAATACAAGGACCATTGGCTTAACGTGACTTCCGAACCACGCAGATGATGGTCTGATATGTCTAAACGATGGTGGGAGTTGATGCGGTTATCATCAGATGATCACTGAGACGATCTGAGCCGCTTTAGACCTATATCATACTCAAAACCTGACCTCCATGAAGCTGGATTACAGGACCACGCCACGAGTTCCAGTCACTGGGGATGAATGGTTTAGTAAAAGTTCAATAATTATGAAACTTAGCCAGAAGAATTATAACTCAGCCCAGAGCGCTACTGTGAATCCTAGCGAATTCCCACTAACAGGGGGGGGATAATTTACCCAAAAGTTAGGGTTTGTTCTCTAAAACTATTTTATAATCCGATTTCAATGAAACTTGAAATAAAAAATTATATTTTCGTAAACATGTGTACCATTAAAATCTACAAAAATATCTGAGCAGAGAAACCAAAATCGCAGTAAAGAACTGGTTTCGCCGTCATCTTGGTCTGGCTGAACGTCTTTTGTTGATTTTTTTGTATACATGTTGACTGCCGTGACAAAAGTATTTTACCCAGTTCATCAAAATCTAATCACAAATACAGTTTTTAAAGCACAAGTCAGTTTGCACACCTCATCCACGGAATATAGAAGCTCTTTGCAGACGTCCACTTCTTCGTTGTGTGAGCTAGTTCCATCACTAAACCCATCACCGAGCCACTCTGCACTCCGTACGATATGGCAAACGCGCTTATTGACGAATTTCACTTCAAACCCCTTCCCTATCCCATTGGACCTCTGCGACTCTTCCATTTTCTATACTCTACTCCCGCACTGACCCCTTTATCTTTTCCCCAGATGACGCCGGTTACGCCTGCGACAAATGCGGCAAGCGTTACAAATGGGACACCAGCCTGGCGCGCCACAAGAGACTAGAATGCGGCAAGTCTCCGCAGTGGTGCTGCCGCATATGCGACTACAAGACGCATCACAAGAACTCGCTCAAGACCCACATGGCCAATAAGCACAAGTCCTATCTGTAGAGGGGAGGGACAGTAGTTTTGTGTTAGGGGTAAATAAATAAAGAGTTTGTTTTAATCAAAGTTTTGATTGTGAACACCTTTAAAATCCTACAAGAACATAGAAGGTTTTGCCATTTGATTTCTGTTTTGTTCTAAGACGTTTCATTATCCATGGCAAAGGAAATTAATAAATCTGTTTTTTAACACGCTAAAATGGCGCCGAAACGTTCAAAATTATTTTCAAACAACATTTTAAAGTGATGTTTAGCTAAAAGTTCCAAGTCTGCAGTATGTTCAAGAACTAATTCATATCGTCACAGACATAGATTTTCTTTTTCGTTGTTGTTTTGCCGACTCTAAATTCACACTCTGTGTTCTCAGGTCCCTTCAAGTGTGAGGTCTGCTCCAGAAGCTACTCTTGGGTAAAGAGTCTTCTTCGACATCAACGACTGGAATGTGGGAAACTTCCTCAATTCACTTGCAAGTTCTGCCCGTACGCTACCAAACATAAGAGTTCCCTGGTCAAACATCTGGCGCTGAAGCATAAACAATACCCCAGCAGTACAACGTGATGACGGTCTTGAATCGAGACTTCGAAGGTCAAATAAATTTGTCGCTGTACGTATCAAATTAATTGTAAATAAAGTATTTGGAGAAGGTTTTGGCCAAATGATTGTTTTCCTGCTATCCAATCTACCAGATATGTTTTAGGCATGGTTTTTTATGTATGCTTAATCATAAACTTCCAAAATATTGTTTTTTCAAACACATTTTCTAGTGAGCAGGAATTAGGTAGGTACCTAATTTGGTTTAGATGTGCAATATCTTGGATGACTACTCACGTTCTTAAAAGTTCCTGTTTTAATATTCTTCATTGTACGACCAATCACAGGTGAGTATCAGACTGACCAACCGTAACGCTTCTATTTGTGAACTGATAATGAAGATGATGGGAGCATTTAACACTAGTTAGATATACGTGGCCTGTTTTAAGTCCTTAATAACATGCTGTGACTTTTTGTGCTATTTCTTACTGAACAAATTTCATCCTACTGCTTAGTTATAAATTTCAGCATGAAATAGTTAATAGCACAAAAAGCCACAGCATGTTATTAATGACTTAAAAGTTAAAACAGACCACAGATAACCAAACTTGGGTAAAACACCCCCAACTCTCCCATTGGCTGTGCATAAATAAGGATTTGTGTGTTTCTTGTTGGTCAGTCTGATTCACACCTGTGATTGGTCCGCTGTTCCCAGCCAGTCGGCTGTGAGCTGTCACCAGCTGTGGACGTGATTAGTGTATTTACGTGTTTTGCAAATTGTATTGTTCCCCAGCCTAGTTTTGAAGATTATAAATTTTTCATAAGATACGCACACACACACACGTTTGGTTGTGTTTGACCGGTCAGCTTACCCTGATTACTTCAGACTTTGTCTAATGTTTTGTGTTATGTGTAAGGTTACTTTTAACCTGAAGACGGATCATATTGCAGATCCCCAAACCCTCTTGTTTGGTGGAAAACGGCAGCAAAAATATTTCAAACTCATGTATATTTCATTACTCCTCTTCTGCCATATAATTACTACTCTTATCTTTTACTTTCATGGTTGTCCTGAACTTTGCTTGATTTCTCCTCTCAGGTGCCAACAGACCGTTCCAGTACTGGTGCGAGACCTGCAGCCGAGGCTATCACTGGAAGAAGACTCTCATTCGACATCAAAGATACGAATGCAATCAGATTCCTCAATTCTCTTGCGAGTTCTGCGCCTACAAAGCAAAGCAAAAGTCCACCCTGAAGAATCACATCTTCAATATACATAAGGACAAAATCAACTCTGTCTAAATGCCTTCGTCTTGATCTTTTAATTATATAATTAAACGAGAGTTACAGATAGAGTGTTGACATCTGTAGCTATTTTTCTCCACTGACAATTTGTGACCCTTTCTTAACTGCTGTTGCAAATGCGACTGCAGCTTAAACCATTTATGGAAGTTAATAAATATTTTATTTTCGTCTAGTATGATGTTTTTATTCTAAAGAGGAAATCCTGGCCACATCGTTTCTGTTGTTTTTACTACGCTTTCCACTGAAACACGCCTATTTCTACTTGACTACTTCGTGACTTTCATGTTGATAGACTGGCATTTAAATGTTCCAAAATAACTATGTTCTTTGCTAATTCAGATTTTACGTATAAAAAGACCTTCACAAAGGCTTAAAAATCAAAACACAGATTACTCTGTCATAAACATCGCAACAACAGCTGACTCTGTTTTTTCTTCTGTTCACAGCTGATCTACTACAGCTGTTTCCTGTTTTGAAGACGGCCACGTTCTCGTGTCCTCGCTGTGCTCATTCCTACATGACGCGTAGTTCGCTCTTGAGACATATTAATTACGAATGTGGAAAAGAAAATGGGTTTAAATGTTCTTTTTGTCAATACAGCTCGAAGCACAAGGCCAATTTACTGAAGCATGTCCATCGCAAACATCCAGACAAGACTTATTTGTGAACTGAGTACTTTGCATATTTAACAGCTGTTGTGTAAATAAATAAATGTTTTTTTCGTACGGACTTGTATAGAAATCTATGTTGATGATTTTATAAAACAGAAAAGGCTAATTTCCCATAAAAAAGCAAATGTCCCATCCATCGAAAGGTATTACATAACTATCATTACCGCCTTCAGTGTTTTCTCATTCCTTCTTTTTTTCTTCTGACGCGCTCCTGCCCGGTTCTTCATCGTAAAAAACAATTGAGGGTCACGTGACTAGCCAGCTGAGCAACAAGTACGATCAGCTGTTTTTATTTACAAACGACGCTTTCAGGTTATGTTTACCAACAACATCATGTCTGTTTCAGGCTTCGCCTCCCGGCAGATCTTCCACCAGTGCGAAGCCTGTGGCCGGAAGTACACTCAGAAGAAGAACCTCCAGAGACACCGGATGTTGGAATGCGGCAAGGAGGCTGCCTTGCAATGTCCTTCATGTCCCTACAAGACCAAACATAGACACAACCTGCAGCGACATATCGTAATCAGACATAACTCCACCCTCTTGGATATCCTAAGCGGCGGCTTAATCTTTGACTCTTAAATATATTGTTGTTGTTCTTGGTGCAATTTTGTATTTCCTTACTAATCCTTAGCATACATGTTCTCTGTTTTATATCAATATCGTATTACCACAGCAATGATTTAGTAAATACTCCCTGTAGAAATGTCTTTGCAATTGCCAAATGGAAATTACTTACTCCATGCTCAGCCACGTGTCACTTATTTAAACAGAAAAATCATAACTGAAATCCTAAACTTTTTTCTCTAAAAAGTAAATTTGACAAAGTTTGAAATATTATTACTGGCAATCTTTTTCATCGTTTAGTGAGCAAAATGTTCACGAAGTTTTAGATCTTATTCCGTCTTATGACATCAGTTGTTGCTTTCAAGTCCGCTTCTGAGCAGGTTTTATGTAAGTGTTCTCTACAACATGGCATCGACATACACGATTATGACACGCGATATAGAAACGATTTCAGGTCAAACCCTCACCGCCTTTGTCTATTTGAAAAGCTACCGTCTCAAGCAGGTATTAAATTGTTCCAAGCACTTCCTGATTAAATAAAATCGCTAAGAGGCTCAAGAAACTTTAAATCAAAATTAAAGCACTATCTAATTAACCATTCGTTTTACAGTTTAGGTGAGTTTATGGATCCAAATAGTTAAAAATATTATAGATTAAGTTTTTGTTTTAAAATTTTCACATGTTTAGTCCTTTCTTTAGTTGGTTGTTACTAGTGACTTTGTATTTTTCTTTTGTATTTTTCCGTTTTCTTTTGTCAACACAAAGTGCAATTTGTAAATTGACAAATAAATTGTTATTGTTACGTCTTCAAAATTTCAAGGGTTTTTTACAAATCCTGTATTGTTTTCCAGTTCTCCAAGTCTCCGGGTTCCGGTGCGACAGGTGTGGACAGATGTACCGCTGGAAGGGGAACCTTCAAAGGCACCAGAAAGTGGAGTGCGGCAAAACAAAATCAGAAAAGTGTCCTCTCTGTAACTTCTGCACAAAACACAAACATCACATTCGTCAACATCTCGTCACCAAGCATCGCATCATTCCCGCGGAGCTTCCGCTACCACGATCTTAGTGAATTTCCAATAACAGCGAGGAAAGGGGAGATAGTTGGCCCAGAAAATGAAGGTGTACGCTATAAAACTGCAAGTATGATCTCACTACGATGAAAATTGATATTGACCTTTACGCCCTCTTCCGACAAAAAAATTTAGCAGTACAATACTCATTATTTATTTACAATGAGGAATAAATACAACTAACGTTAACATGTTTTTTTAATTTTTGAACCATTTGTTACTTCATGTATACATGTTTGTTTTTATATGAGTGTGGTTTATATCTACGTGAGGGTGGGTTAAAAGTTAAAAATATTAGAGTGGGATGGTGAAATATTTTACTTGTTTTTAATACAGTTTATTATATTTACCTGGCCGTTCACTCGATCCAGTCTACATAGAGACAGCTGGTACTGCTACTGCGCCATAGCTGCGGCACCATGCCTTTCCAGTCTCCGTTCCCCTGTTGTATTAACAAATGCCAAGTTCTATGTAATTATATAAAGATCGAGTTTAAAATTTCAAATATTTCATTTACTTATCTCATAATGTTGATGCGATTTCCAGCTGGCAATAATGGCAGTTTCAGCTGTGACAAATGCGGCCAATCGTACCGCTGGAAAGGGAACCTGCAGCGACACCAGAATGTGGAATGCGGCAAAACCAAGTCTGAGAAATGTCCGTTCTGCGACTTTCGTACAAAACACAGACACAATCTGCGGCAGCACATCTGCGTCAAACACCAACTGGTGTCTCAGAATCTAGAACAAACCGTGCAGAAACATTTGTGACTTTGAACAAATAAACTAATTGTTTAAGCAAGTTGTATAATTTCTACCCTGCCACATTTAAGACGCTGGGAGGATCGGGTTTTACATGTTGTCAACATTTTCGTTTCCATTTTGTCAAATTCAAAACTGTCCAGTGGAGAACCCCGAGCCCCATTTGGTGTTGGGTGTCACTCGGTAAGTCACTCGTGGGCTGTACTAGTGATTATGCTTCGAAGTAACCACTGGGGGTGATAGGTTTTATGACTAAATAACAGACAAACTTCATCCTCCATTGGAGTAGTAAACATTAGTTAGAATTAGTAAACATTAACAATTTTAACATTAAAAACATGTTACAGTAAGTTGTCGGCAAGTTCACAGTATTATCTAAAAGTGGGTTGGCACTACTGTTTTGTTCTTTCGAGTGCGGCTGCGATATGCTTATTGCTTGGCTTTGCACGGCCGTCCGGTAAATGCCAATTTTGTGCGGCTTCTAAAGGAGGGCGACAGGATAAGGATGACACACAATCTTCTGCTAAATTATGGTCTCTATAGAAAAATGGAGATATATGTAAGTATTCACTGTGGTAAATATTGAATAATTATACCCACCCCCACTCCAAATTAGACATTTTCTGTATGGTTTCATAGGCCTATAGAAAGGGATTTGAAGATAGTGCCATGATGATCACTTAATATCTCTGGCTTGATAATCTTGGCACACTACACAGGAGATTTGAGGTGTGTTATTCGAAAATACAGTAAGGTCCCAATAGTTAGTGACAGAAAAAGGCCTAAAATTTTTTCCCCCTTGGTAGAAAAGTTGGAATAATAGTATGGCCAAATAAAAACGTATAAGTTACACACTTTGTAATGTGCTCCTGGAAGTTGTACTTCTGCCTTTCATCGTATTCAGGTGTGACTAGGACTCTGAATGTGGCATTTTGATGTATTTTTCTCCTTCACCAAGACAGTGAGTTTCCTTTAAATCTGAATGTTCAGCTGGTAATTTGTACGTTGCAGAGACCGCACAAAGCTACGGCAGAGGAGATGACCAAGTTCCACAGTGACGACTATATACGCTTCCTCCGCAGTATACGGCCAGACAACATGTCCGAGTACAACAAGCAGATGCAGAGATGTGAGTAGCTTTACAAGACCAGAATGTAGTTGAAGTTAGTTGTTTTCAAGCCCTCGTTTAACTACTTGACGGTCGGGTAAAAATTTCGAGTCGGCACTGAAAAGACCGTGTTTTTATCTTGGAAATTGAAGGTTTACATAGTTAGAAAACCAACTGAAACATTCAAAACTATTACAAACAAATAATTTACCATAAATTTTGTTCTTAAAATCCGTTAAAATATTTGCCCGAGTTAACTCGTTATGCGTATCTACAGCGGGTTTCATCTCTAAAACTGTTTGTTCACATTATAGCATTGTCAAAAGATGATATATACAACAAAAGAACCCATATGAAACCTTTATAGCCAAATAACTATAAAAGAAATAATAAAAACCGTATATGTACCATCCAGAGTTAACTCTTTTTTTTGGTCTTCTTTGCCCTAATCTGTTCGAATGTAATGGCCAGATTGCCAAAGTATCATAAGTATAATATAGCACCTGTTTTTTGCATTGATACTTAGTAAATTTTCAATATAGCCTAAGCTTTGTATGTGCTTTTCCGAAAAAATCGGGGGTTCATAGCCACTCTAGCTCTTCTCTAGCTTCTTCATCACTTGTACCTGATTCATAACTGCTATATTCTAAATCACTTTCCTCGACTCCGCTACTACCTTCACTATCATAGTCACTTTCAGTAACAGTATCACTCATTGTGCAAATCAACACGTGTGTCAGGTGGGTGTGTGCACAAGGTCAACAACTCAACCCCAATGGCGGCTAGCTTGCTCTCAAAGCGACAGTAGAGGTCTAGCATTGAAATAGATCAGTGATGCATTCTCGTGAACGACACGCGCAACTAACGCACAAGTCAACTCGGTCAAATACAGCAGGGACCGGCCAAAAGTAAATCACAAGTATACTCGGGCAAATACGTAAAGGGAAAAATGGATTGAACAAGTATACTCGGGCAAAACCGTCAAGTGGTTAATGTTGTTCCAAAAAGTAGCTCAATAAAACAAAATCGCAGTATAGTCTTGATAATGAGGCTGTTTTTTTCTGTTTGTTGAACTGGTGAGTCGGACAATTTTCTAGTATTTTTGTGTATGTAACTGTGTCTGCGTTGTAGTTAGCATGACGATATTTCTATATCACATAAAATCATTTATTACATACAAGAGGAAGAAATAGCCTCAAAAAAGGGAATTCACAAATGTGTGAAGCTAGTACACATTTTTAATTGCCTATTCTCAGTGTCAATATCGAACTAGTTCTTTAATTTACTCATTTAATAGACTTCAACAGTTTGTTCCCAAAAATGTTAGTTGGAGTCTGTTATACCCTTCTCCTGAGATAGTAACTATGGATAAAGTCTTAGGCTTAAGCGGCCGGCATCATTACTAACTAAAGCTTCCGGTGTAGACCGCGTCAATAGACAATAGAAGTTAGAAATAGCCAATTGACGCCGTCTACACCGGGAGCTTTAGTTAGTAATAGTAACTATGGATTGCAATCTTCCTTCCTGTTAAGATTTCCACTCTTTCAGGCCTGTTTTACAACATATTTAAAACAACACGGCGAAAAGTATCTTAATTTAAGATGAATTTTCTAAAGTTTACTTAAAAACGTTGAAGTTTTAAGATCAACATGAAAGGGCATTATAACGAAGAAAACTGTTACAATTGAGTTTTAACAGCTAATTTCACAAAATTACAATTGGAAGTTTTAGCCTTTGAGTGTGGTAAATTACTCTTCCAGAATGGAAAAACAAGTTCCGTGGTTTATGTTTTTACATTTTCCTTGGGAAGTCCACTGTTATTTAGGTCCCCTGGAATATATCTTTTGGGCGCCCTTGGTACCAACTATGCCCTATTTATATTTAACACACTATATCACTATTTGAGATGCCGACCACTCTCATGAGGGTATTTTAAGGCAAATATGTGGTGAAGGGTGAGTGTAATGAGTGGTAGTAATGAGTTATGAGGTTTAGTCTTGTAACAAACTAAGTCCGACTCTTCCTTAGAATGGGTCATTAATTAATAGCCCAATGACCAATGGAAATACATTGACCAACTGCTTAACTTCCGAACCACGCAGGTGATGGTCTGATATGTCTAAACGTTGGTGGGAGTTGATGCGGGTATCATCAGATGATCACTGAGACTATCTGAGCCGCTTTAGACCTATATCATCCTCAAAACCTGACCTCCATGACCTCCTGCACTCTGTGTTTCAGTCAATGTAGGAGAGGACTGCCCGGTGTTTGACGGTTTATACGAGTTCTGTCAACTGTCGGCCGGGGGGAGTGTGGCCGCCGCCGTTAAACTCAACAAGCAAGCGTCCGAGATCTGCATCAACTGGGGCGGAGGTGAGATATCATTCTAAAGCATTGACAACACAAGGATTTATGCTGAAAGACAGTTTTTTTTGTCATTCTGAAAGGTTATGAAGATGAATATGTTTGAGATTATATTGGCTTGTTGGTATTCCTCGTCCTATAAAATTAAAACTATTATTGGCTGCTCAAATCTTTATTATTTTAGCTCAATTTTAAACGAGTATTATCGGTAAATTACATTCAAAAATCAAATAACGCCAATAATAACGTTACTCCTTACCTTGAATCGTTCTTGCAACCAACAAGAGGCAACAGCTTTATAAACAGTTTGTATACAATTAGTCATATGTTCCGCAGGACTCCACCACGCGAAGAAGTCGGAGGCCAGCGGTTTCTGCTATGTGAACGACATCGTGCTGGGCATCCTGGAGTTGCTGAAGTATCACCAGCGGCGTGCTGTACATCGACATCGGCGTGCATCAGGCGGAGTAGAGGAGGCGTTCTACACCACCGACCGAGTGATGACAGTGTCCTTCCACATGCGGAGTACTTCCCGGCACCGGCGACCTCAGGGTGAGTTCTGGTTGTAAGACCTCTGTCAAGTAAATTGAACTCAACGTTGAAGTTGGAAAGGAGGATTATATGGTCCTTGTTTGAAAGTTAAATTTTTCAGTCCTCCCCGCTATTTTCTGTAATAGAGGAATTTTTTATTTGAAATCACATTTTGTATTTTATATTATTTTTAACTTTGTAAATATTACTTTTGTTTTAATTTAAGTAACAAGCCTAAAGGGTAGGTCTTGCATGTCAAAAGCGGTTGTATAATATACAAATTTAATCTGTATTGGCCTTGTTTGTAAAATTCTCTTTCATGATAAACCTATGGTTTTTGTTATGAATTTTACAAACTTTACATTAACAACACAAGTTACTTTTACTTTCAAGATCATGTTATGTAATAATTATAAAATGTGTTTCACCAAATCATTATTTGAGATGCCGACCAGTCATGAGGGTATTTTAAGGCAAATATGCGGTGAAGGATGAATGTGATGAGTGGTAGTAATGATTTAATGAGTTATGAGGTGTAGTCTTGTTACAAACTAAGGCCGACTCTTCCTTAGAATGGGTCATTAATTAATAGCCAATGGCCAATGGAAATACAAGGACCAGCAGCTTAACGTGACTTCGAACCGCAGGTGATGGTCTGATATGTCTAAAGCGATGGTGGGAGTTGATGCGGTATCATCAGATGATCACTGAGACTATCTGAGCGCTTTAGACCTATATCATCCTCAAAACCTGACCTCCATGAAGCTGGATTACTGGACCATGCCACAAGTCCCAGTTTGGTGGATTAAAATATTCTTGATACATCTGATCCAATGTTAAATAACATATGATATTCAGAGAAACCCCACAGAATACTAACATGACTATGATGTGTACAGGATATTGGAGCAGGCAAAGGCAAGTACTACGCAGTCAACATCCCGCTCCGTGACGGCATGGACGACGACAGCTACGTGAGTATCTTCGTCCCGATCATCAGCAAGGTTTGTCTCAATCTTTATCTCGTATTCACATTCGAAACACTAAAATTGTTTTCCAAACGTTATTATAAAATTTTTCTGATCAGAAGGTAGACAAACTTTTTCAGGTTTTAAACCCCCTGTCTTCTTCAAGGGCACTTCTAGTAAACCAATTTTGCTGGTTAACTTATTATAGAGATTTGCAAAAGTAACATTTGTGCTAAATTTCAAGAAAATCGGACAAAATTACAATTTGCAGAGTAGTGAATACGTTTGGAAAAAGTGCACATCATGATAAGTTGAACAATTTCTCGTATATTTTGTTTGGTTTTCTTGATTATGTTAAATTAATAAGTCCATTTATTGTTTTCTTCAAGACACTTCAACTCTTCTTGAGCAATCCATCGTTGTTTTTCTTCTTCCGGTAACTGTTCAATATCTTTCCAAGATTTTGGTTCATTCTTCATCTCAAGTGTAGAAAAACGATGATGGATTATACTATCAGGAAAGAGTTGAAGTGTCTTGAAAACAATGGATGAACAATATTAACAGATTACAATTATAGGACTTTAGGATGCAAATAAAGTCCCTAAGATCGTTTGAATGTAGGATTGGCCTAAAATATTCCAAACCCATTAGAGTAAAAGGTAAAGTTTGTTTTGTTTAACGAGGCAAAGTTAGGACTACAAAGTCCACTCAACCTTTACCTAGCCACATTACAAATTGTAAGTGGTGACTGCGGGGATCGAACCCAATACTAATCCGCCACGGATCCGCCAAAAGTGTGTAGTTCCTTTATCTTGCCCCCAAGGGTCTCGTAAAATATTAAGAATGATTCTGATACACAGCAAAAGAATGCCTGAAATTTTCAAATATTGTCTGGAGAACCTGGACAAGGCAGAGAATCTGTTCTGAAAAGCGTGCCTACCCTGCAGCATACTTTTCCAAATATTTGCCGGTCAAAGCATTTATCAATCCTTCTTTCTTTTTGTTTTGATTGATTCTAACCCGTTTGTGCAACAGTGGTGAGTGTTGTGCAGTAGTTGAATCCCCCTGTAGCTAACAGTGTTGTAAACGGAATGTTGCTAACAGTGTTTAAGCGGATCCGTGGCGGATTGGTATGCGCAACGACTCAAAGCTCATCACTCAGGTGGCGGCGGGTTCGATCTCACGGTCACCACTTACATTTGTAATGTGACTATCTGGTGGCGCTAGGTAAAGGTCGAGGTTGAAGAGCTTTGTAGTCCTAACCGCCTCGTTAAACGAGACAAACTTTTTTTACTGTTAAATATGTATGCGTAACGTAAGTGTGCGTCCAGGTGATGGAGACGTTCCAGCCTAGAGCGGTGGTGTTGCAGTGCGGCGCTGACTCTCTCACGGGAGACAGACTCGGCTGCTTCAACCTGACAGTGAGAGGTGAGTGCTGCATAGAGTAGACCCTTGTGTAAACTATAATAACGTTGTTGATCTTGAGGAATCAGCTCAAGTTAGGCAGGCAAGGATGGACTAAATAGAGAGGGGAGAAAGCGCAAGGAGGGACAGAGAGCTTTCGAGGGTATCCAGCATATGGAAAACGGGAACTATACGGGAAGAAATCAGAAATTGTCTCCTTAAGACAAGCTTTTCAAGACTCGATTTTATGTCCAAGAAACACCACAAAGTATGATTTGGTAACTGTTCCTCAAACTCTTTCTGTTGAACCATTGACTGGGACTCGTGGCGTGGTCCTGTAATCCAGCTTCATGGAGGTCAGGTTTTAAGGTTGATATAGGTCTAAAGCGGCTCAGATAGTCTCAGTGATCATCTGATGATACCCGCATCAACTCCCACCATCGTTTAGACATATCAGACCATCACCTCGCGTGGTTGGAAGTCATGTTAAGCCGTTGATCTATTTCCATTGGTCATTGGGCTAGTAATGAATGGCCCATTCTAAGGAAGAGTCGGCCTTAGTTTGTATAAGACTACACCTCATAACTCATTACTACCACTCTATCATCCCTCACCACATATTTGCCTTAAAATACCCTCATGAGAGTGGTCGGCATCTCAAATAGTGATTTGCAGAAAAATTTGTTATCAACATTAGAAGAAGTGTTTTTTTGCAATATATGAGAGCATTTTCTTCATTTAAAACAGGAATTATAAAGATTTTAACTATTAAATAAAAGCGGCCAGTTACATGGGCTTATATATCCTAGTGTAGAACACCACGGAACTCCTTCTCTGTTAGAAATATCAGTAGTACGACATTCGACGCTACATTAACCTTGCAGTCGGAGCACTACAAAATCGAGGTCATCCAGAAGTAAGAACGATTGCATCTGCGCCCACACCCTCACTACTAGTAGCGTGCAGCTGCTAGCTACATTCTTCCTCTTCAGTTTGAATGTAGGTTCAATGCTGTGTGATTCGGCGTCTCGTGTCCACAGTGATTAATAATGTCATCGACAATTGAAAACCCAGCCAAATGTAAAGTGTGAAATTAAAACACTTGAAAAGTCACGGCAACTGTTTTTTGGGATCGAAGGGCTTAATCCATGTCTAATTTATGCCAAGAATAGAAAAGACTACAGCTTGTCTTGGTGCCGAGTGATTATCACTTATTCCCATGTTTTGGGTAAAACCGCTTGCTAACGATAAGGAACTCAAAGAAGCTAAGAAATCCTGGCTCATGTTTTGGCGGCAAATGAGTAGAACATGGTTATGGAATAACTGGTCCCACGCTAAAACCAGTGTCTTGAAATCCATATGCTTATGAAAATGTAGAGAGGAAGGTTCTATGCATTTGTAAATAAAGTTTGTGTTGATATCTTATTTTTATTTGACCATGCCAAAACATTCTTTACTTTCTGGATGTAGGTGAAAATCGTACTTTTTAATGTTGATTATCAACTTTCCGGTGGAAGTTTCTTGGTTCCTTTTTCAGTGAAAAGGCTTTGGTATTTGCTTGATTTGTTTAGGTGAACACCCTTGTCAAAACAATTTGTTAACATTGTTCTACTTTCGCTTATATTTGAAAATTTAAACATTACTTCTAGGTCAATGCGCGCGTAGTTTGTAAGGGACTGCCGTTCCTGATGGTGGGAGGCGCGGTATTGACGATACGCTAAGCGCGGTCACGCTGCTGGACCTACGAGACTTCGGGTATGCCGCACGAGATCGCTAACGAGCTGCCGCATAACCAGCACTTCGCAGTGCCGCCCTGACTTCAAACTGCACATCTCCCCTTCGAACATGGCCAACCAGAACACTCCCGAGTACTTGGAGAAGATCAAGTGAGTTGGGGTTTTTTTTTATAAATGTTGTTAATGTTCTAACCGATTCGGGAAAGTTAGGAGTTCTTGACAGTTTATTAAAAGATTGCTGGAAAATTGTTCAATGGATGTAAAACCATAAAAGCCTTTGAAAATAAACAAATTTAGAAAAGTAGCAAAGTAGTTACGAAGAAGCGCTTCTGAGTTTATTTTTATAGAATAATTGACTTACAAAACAAGTTTGCGACTTGGAGTAAAAGAAACTATACAAAACTATCAAATTCTTGGCTTAACATTTAGCGGTTTGGGCTAAAGAACAACATTGTATTAAAGTTTTCATGTATGATTCAAAGTACTAGCAGCGTTACTGAGATATTTGATGTGTGCTGTTCTCTGGTTGATACATTGAAAACCTTGTTCTTCCTATAAAAAGTGTTGTAAAGTTGAAAATCATGTTTCAGAACTCGGCTGTTTGAAAATCTTAGAATGCTGCCCCATGCTCCTGGTGTTCAAATGCAAGGTGAGTTTTTATTTTACCTTTTTTATGATGTTTTTATTTATTTCTAACGTCTAAAGATCGGGTCATTTTTTCTTTACAGATTCCTTAAAAGTTGAGGTTTGAGTCAATAAAATCACGCCATGTCTCATGTGTCAGAGACTGTTAGCCCAGAAATTTTGGGACTGAGCATTAAGAGCATCCCACAGGTTGAATTAAGTCTCTTCTTGAAAATCTCGACACAAGTTTTACCATAAAAATGTTTTCTTCTAATGATGTAGCTGTTGGTGATATAATGTATCCAATTTGGCAACCCAGGTTCAATAGAAAAAGAAATGTATACCACTTGAATCTTGATCCGGTGGGAGTAACTATGACCATCAATATGCCGAGTAAAGGACCAAACCACTTTTCAGCCATGTGAATTCCAAGGAATCGTTGTAATTTAGAGGGGAAGTGATTTTATATAAATCCACCTTCTATTTTTACAGATTCACCGTAAAATACCCTCTAAGAGTGGTCGGTGTCTCAATTTAAAGTATCAAAGATCAATTTTAAGAGCTCTAGCTAACAGTCTAGTGATTGTAATTTTACTACCAATCATTGCTTTAACAATCGCGGATCCGTGGAGGGTTGGAATTGTGCTCAACTCTGGAGCTGATCACTCCGCTGGCGCGGATCCGATCCCCGCAGTCACCACTTACATATTTTGTAATGTGACTATACGGTAACACTAGGTAAAGATCGAGGTTGAGTGGTAGAGAGGACTTTGTAGTCCTAACTTCGCCTCCTTAAACAAAACGAACTTTACCTTTTTTATTAGAAAAGTGAAGGAAAGAGTTTCTTCGAAACTTATGTCAGTTATCGAAGTAACAGTCAGTGTTATAAATGACCGTCGTGTTGCAGCCATCGTTGAGGACGGAGTGAGGGAGGATTCGGAAGACGAGGACAAGGTGAACCCGGACGAGCGGCTGCCGCAGAGTATACAGGACAAGAGGATAGCGCCGGACAACGAGTTCAGTGACTCGGACACGGAAGGAGACCCGAGCGGCAACCGCAGGGACAACCGCAGCTTCAAGGGCAGGAAGCGCCCGCGGCTTGACCCCAGCAAGCCCGAGCTTGACGGAAAGCCCAGTGACGATGCAAGGACTGAGAGTGAGTTTTTGATAAGGGATAGATAAGTCTTGACGTTTTCGTGACGGGAAGATTTGTTTGTTGGATATGCTGATGACAGGGCTTTCCTCTTTTTGTGGTAGGCGAAGTAGCGTTCAAATTACAGTAGACTCTCGACTATCCGGCCTTTTGTGGCGGAAGGGTAGGCCGATAACTAAAAGCCGGATACCGGAGTTCATTGAACTTGGACTTCCGGGCCTATCTAGATTAATTTTTACGTGTTTCACGAACTGAATCAAACGTTTTAACTGGTTTACAGTACTGTATTAAATTAGGCTATAACGTTTTGATCTAATATAACCTTTACAAACTTGGAACAGTGATGGGATGGTCTGTAAGGAAAATTAATAGTGCATGCAAAATTGTTTGTTACAAGTTTAATTAATGCACTAACTGTATTTATCAAAAGCTGTACAGTACAACATTTAAGTTATACATACAGTACTGTAATGTCATAAGCATAATCATTGAGTAAAATAAAACAAAACAAAAGAAAAACGAAACTTTACTTTTTGGAAAAGTCTTTAATAGAAAGTTGCCGTTCGGTACTTGACCTTTCCTTGCCGCAGTGTCTCGCCATTTTCTTAGGAATATGATGTCAGCTGATGTTGTTGGGCGATGTATTCCAAAGCAGCTTCAATTCTCTTGAAACCATCGGAGTGGGAAATGTTTGAAGTGGGATGGATCTTCTTCATTATTTTCACACAAAGTTACTGTGATGCATTGCAAACTTAGCAGTTTCACAACTGAAGGCGTTCAAAACCATGTGTCGATTTTTAACGTTCTTTGTGGCCATGAAATTTATTACATTTTTTTACAAAATGGTAGGCCGGATAGTACGGAGGCCGGATGGTCGCGAGCCGGATAGTCGAGAGTCTACTGTATAACCTAACTTAACCTTATTGACCTATACCTGTAAGTGATATAAAATTCAATTTGTTTATTTCTGAATTTCTACATCATAACGGCCTTACCAAGTTAAAACTTGTCGGTGAGGTCCACTTTTAACATATACATGCAATTGTTACATTTTATTATTATCATATACATATATTTTTTTACAAGATTAACGTTAGTTTATCTTTTGTTTCAATTTAAAAAAACATAACACAACAATAATATTACAATGTATTATAGTATTACTTAATAATACTACAACTATTAGGTAACCTTATTTAATTAATTTTATTTTTAATCTAGTTCTACAAAATTACGATTGAAACAAAATACAAAATTGTAATCTTTAAGTATGGTAAATTTCTCTTCCAAAATGCACAAAAACGTGTTTCATAGGTAATATTTTTTTTCCTGGGAGAGAGCCCCTGGAAGACTGTTTACCACAAGATAACCAAGCTCCAAATTATGAAAATCAAATTTTTGTGTCCATCCCTTTAAAAATTGTTTTAGATAGGTTTTCCTATCATTTCTTCTATTCAGAGCTAAATCTGTGCATCACTTAAGTAAAATGAGCAGTGAATCTCTCTGGTCAGTGGATCCATGGCGGATTGGTATCACACGCAACTCCGGAGCTCATCACTCCTGTTGTGCGGGTTCGATCCCCCAGTCACCACATACAATTTGTAATGTGACTATACGCTAACGCTAACTCCTAACTTCCCCTCGTAAACAAGACAAACTTTACCCTTTTTTTCAACAGCACTGAAAATTGCAAAACCTATTTTAGGTGAATTTTACAAGGAGAAAGAGGATAGTAGCTAGCTTACCTAAGAAAAAAGTTTAGGGGCCAACAAAAATAGGCACACTGAAGAGTTACACACAAAATTCACTGATATTATCAAAGCACAGAGTTCATAACACTAAACACAAAAAAACAACATTTTTCTTAGGTAAGCTAGCTACTATCCTCTTTCTCCTTGTAAAATTCACCTAGTTTAGCCATAAGGCTCTTCCTTTCAAACAAAACCTTTCAAAATTTTTCGGAATCAATTGTAAACTTTTAATCCCACCAGGTCCAGGCAGCAGTCAAAATAATATTCACTTTCCTAATTTCTGTTATTTTATTAAATTAACTACGACTTGTTTTCCTGTTTCAGACGACAAGGAGGAAAAAGTGTCGGAAGAGATCAAAAGAGAAGTCACCGGAAATCCTTGATTAGGAGTAAAAGTTGGGACTAAAAATTAACTTTACAAACGTATTGTAAACCTGGTTTACGTCTTTTGATAGATGATATTTGTAAGTTTGTTTACAAATACAGAGTCATGATCTCTTTAGCCGTGATTTACTTATGCAAGCAGTTTTTATAACTGATGTTTTTTATAAAAATTTGTGTTTTTCCGATTTTGTTTTGCATGTGGAAGAGTGGCTGGCTTTAGTAAATAAATTCTTACCCTTCTGAAGTATTTTAAATATAGCAATAATGATGTACAAAGTCCTATGAAATCTAGATTAGTGAATCAATTTTTTCATTAGTAATATCATTCTTGTTGACAAATCAGAGTAGAATTGTTTAATTATTATTTTTTTAATTTGAGGTATTTAAGTAATATTGAAATTGTAGTTTTATATATAAGAAACTGCCAGATAGAACTACTTTTACCTGATTTTTTAGTTAGATGTATATATTTTGTACTATTTTAGACGACCAATTGCTTGCATTAATTTATTTTATTACTAATAGACTAGTTCAAAATCAGAAAGTAAAATCAAATAAATAAAATTGGTAAATCAAATTATTGTTTACTTTCATCCTATGTATTATTCTTAACATTAGAATCAGATTTATAGAAGACTCGTTCAGACACAACATTTTTAATCATTAAAATGTTAGTTACTTTAGTTCTAACGTTAGGGCAGTTTTGCTTTACGGTTGTGAAACTTGGAAGGTTTCTCTAGATATTACCAACAGACTTCAAGTTTTTGTAAATCGGTGTTTAAGAAAAATTTTAAATATTTACTGGCCTATTGTAATCTCTAATAAAGACCTGTGGACTGATGCAAAGGAAGAGCCCATAGACAACCAAATCAAAACATGGAAGTTGGCTCTCAGTTGGAACCCCCAAGGTCAGAGAAGGAGACCAAGAAGACCTGGAAAGGACAGTCGAGGAAGATGGGAAGAGCTGGAGAGAATTAAAAGCCTTGACTGCCAACCGTGTCCGCTGGCGCTTTTTCGTAGAAGCCCTATGCTCCGTCCAGGAGTGAAAGGAAATAAGTCAAGTACAGACAATTCAAGTAACTGTAACAGTATATCGCAAAGTAAGTAACTAATCTATTAAGTTACAGAGTTTAATCGTTATTGGGTTTTTACATATTTACAAACGCTCGAAAAGTTTGACTTATCAAGATTCTATGCAACCAGTATTGTAAATTTGCTTCATAGAGACCTTTTAACATTGAATGTAGTGGAGATTTCAAGATAATGTAAGAACAATTTTGACTTGTCAAGGCTTTACGATTTTAATTTTTTTAAAGAAAAGTGCACTCAAACTGTTAATTTCTTTTGTAATAAATGCATAAGAAGTCCCCAAACGAACATTTGCTTACAGTATACTGAATGTGAAACATTCTCAAGGATTTCAACACTTAAACGTTCACACAGGCTTCAACATTGTGTAGAACACTTCAAACAGCAGAAACTTTAGTGTGAAATGCTCATTTGTGAGAACAGCACCCGTTTGCACAACGTAGAACCCACAAGTGCATGAGAGAGTGATCCTGTACTCTGTGTGCGGGGACATCAACATGTCAGAGAGCATTACGTACCTCCACACACAGCCGCCTTAGGAACCGCTTTCCGTCACGGTTTTGATGGATCCCCGTAACTCGCGGGCTGTAATGTCACCGTGCTGTGAACTCCGCTCTAGTATCGATGTTGCAATACAGTCCCGTCAGTTGTAATGCAGATTCGTGCGTCTCCAAGATGAAACTGAAAACTTCCGTAAGGCATGTAGAGGTTGTAAAAGTTTTGACTCCTCGTACTGTTGTTTTTCAACTGGCTTCTTGCAGAATTGTCTTCTTCGTCGCCTGTTCACCATGGTCAGTGCGGGAGATTGCTTTGTCCCATGAACGACGCAGACGGCTGTTACCTCATTACTGCTCAGGACACCGCTGGGAGCTACTTCCTTGCGGAAGTCTAAGTAGAGAGTGGTACACACTCTGATGAGCCGGAGGAGATTCTCTAGCTGTTACCGAAGTGACTTGCATCCCTGCTTTAGCTGAAACAAATTAATTTACTACAATTTGGAGCTTTGGCGAATCGTCGTGACTCTGGAACTCATTATTCTGCTGGTGCGGGTTTGATGCAGTCACCAGTTACATTTGTAAAGTGATGCTAGGTTGAGTGGAAAAAAGGACTTTGGAGTCCGAACTTCGCCTTGTTAAACAAGACAAACTTTTTTTCAGCGGCAAATATCAAAACAACAAAATTTGACAGTCTTCCTTACAGTCATCTTACACTAATCAAATTTAACACAGTTTCTCTAAACACACAAATATCAATGCATCTTTCTCAACAAAATCAAATTTAAAAAATATGTTAGGAAATACCAACAACTAAAATTGTAGACAAAATAATCAGGCATATACAAAATTAAATGTGATAACTGTGAAATGAAATACATGGACAAACTAAAAGAAAGTAAAAACCCGATTAAAATATCACTAAACCTAATTTAAACATTGCCAAGAAGACAAGTCAGCCATTGTAAAATATTTAGTTTGATTAATCCATAGTTTTTCAACCAGATGAATCAAGAAATATCAAATACTTGATGTGAAATTTACTTTTACCATATAAATGTATATCATGCAATTTAAACCCACTTTATGTAAAACTGGGTGAGTTTGGCAAGGCTGTACTTAGACAATACGTTGAGAGGTGTTGAGCTAAGGGGGTTGAGCAAATACTCTGTGGGGTTGAGTCATCCCTAAAATAGTTTGGCATCTTGTTGGGTAAACTTCACGAGGCATTTAATGTGTATCCCAAGTATTAGTCAACATTTCGGGGGCAGGGATCCCCCCCTGTCGTTAGGTACCCATAGAATAAACCTTGTTAATTCACTAGTTCTTTAATGTTGTTATATTTTTCCTTCTAGTGTGTAAATGCAACTTACGTTTGGGCCTGACCATGCGTTTCATTTTTGGCCACCTCCCACACGTAACGCTAGGACAAAGCCCCTCCTTCCACCAGGTAACTTAACGCACATTAATTTAATTGAATGACCTGGGGAGGGTTCAACTAATCTTTTTTCACGTTCTGTAAGTGTTACGATTTTGGAAACCCTCGATCTACATTATAACGCATATAGTACCGCCGGTTCAAACCCTCTTCCTCCCTCTGGACGCGTTGTGTATTTAATGGCCGGCCCCTCATCTTACGCTAATCGAAAAAACATAGTAAATATAAAACCACCAAATAATTGCATTATAGTAAACTGGGATCATTGGTTTGGTTTTAAGTTTTAATATATTGGTAGTACCGTATGTCAAAACAAGCTGATTTGAAAGGTTGTCGCCTTGAAATCCCCTCTCTCGTCTACACTGTTTTTGTTCAGCAGCTTGCTTCTTTGCTGTTGCCGAGTCGAGTTCCGTGTTGCTGTCCTAATGTCGTTTCGAGTCGGTTCTTTTGATCTTTAAGTGAGTAGTTGTGGAATCAGTGTACTTCAACCAACGTAATTATTATTTGTGGCAGTGAATAATCATTTGTGAAGTGTTCAATATGTCCTGAAAACCCCTAGGAATATTTCTTCCCACAAGACGCTAGATTGCTACTCATTTTAGTATTCGGTAAGTACAGTGCCTTTGTTTATTATCCCCTACACCAGTAAAAGAGTTTTATGTACAATGATTCTATTTCAGAAACCTGTAGTAACAGAGAGTTCTAGTCTGCAAGCTTTTAGAATGTAGTTCTTGAAATAATTTCAAGCGGAAGCGGTCATGCAAGCCTAGATCCCAGTTTTAAGGTGACTACTGACTACCTATAGGCGAATTACAAGAAACCACTACTAGCCCAGTCCCATAACTTAAAAAATATTAACCAGTTTAAGAAGAACTCGGACCTCAAAAGTCTATATGAAAAAGTATAAACAAGTCTAGTTACCAGAGCCTTCAGACCAGTCAGACAGACCTTAGTATACTAAACCCTAGCTTGTCTATTTTTGCTAGACCTATATTATCGCCAAGTCATTGAACCATTTGTACAAAAAGTAGTAAATTGGCTTTAGGCTAGGTCTAGGTGAAATGTGAACTAAAGAGGCTCCTTTGAGGCTACTTTCCCCCTATTGAAGATTCAGTTTTTGAGTCCATTTATCTTCTCTATTGTAGCTCTATTTTGCGCATCTTGATTCTCCTGCTGCAGTAATGCGGCCTAAAGCTTTTGTCTGATGCTAAAATCAGAGATTGAAAGTCTTCGGTTAGTTTGTCATTGACAGTGTCAATCTTTTGCAAAGAAAGTAAATATCACCACTCAGGAGGTACAACATAAGTTATGACACATAAAACACGCAGAATCTGTCTAAAAACCGTTTACCCTAAGGATTGTTATTTATCAACTTCTTGCGGCACCGGGGTTTTTTTTTTAAAATAATCTAAACAACATTTCCAACTATAGAAACAACCTGATTACAATTCAACGGCTAGGCAATTTTTTTAAGTCACTCATTTATTTATTTATTAACGGATACACCATTTTACAAAATATGACATAAGAGTTGATATGATTCCAGATGGAACAGCAGGCAATGCTTGAGTGCACTACAATAATAAGCGAAAGCACAATAATAATAACTCTAAGGTACAACATGAACAACTGTGAAGATTACTTGTAACAAGACGTGCTAATAATATGAATTGATATATAATATAATAACGACTTATAAACTATAATCATCATTTATCAGGATGAGCTAACGCCTAAAAATTTACAGTGAGTAGCCTACATTAAATAAATCTCTCATTGTGTAAATTAGAAAAATACGTAACTGTGGTACTCAAATCTAAAAGGTAGTGTAACTCACAGGCCGACTGGGGTGCGTATGTCTCAGCCTTAATTGTACTAAGCAAAATATTAATATTATTTCAAAGCCTTGGTATCATTGTCTATAAAATAATACGATAAATAGTGAACATTTGCAAACGCTTCAACATGCAGTGTTTGTGTGGTTCTGGAAGTTTGAACACAATTTTAGCCAACAAACGTTTTTACGGTAGATTTAGGATTCACTGTTTTCATTCGCTCGTCCAATGTCATTATATACGAGGGCAGTTTCATAAGTACCAGTATTTATTATGAAAAAAGTTAATTTTATACTTGAAACACGATTATTTCTCAACATAACCTTCTCGAAGCTTAAGACATTTGTTCCAGCGGTGCTCCAACTTTCCAGTCAGATGAGTATAGTTAATTATTATATAAAATGATTGAATTGTTAGTTGAATTTTACTTTAACACGTTATTTGTATTACATGCATGTAAAGATGATATAGCCTTGCGGCCAAAATCAGTAAAGAATTTTGAATTTGAAGTATGATCGGTGGGATAGCAGTTCATAGCCTATGTTTATTAGTTTTGCTAGGGCAATTGCTGAAGAAAGAGCTGGCACACTGTGGAAAGAGAACCTTTTTCCATGCAAATTGAGATAGTTTTTCCTTAAAATTTTATAAAATTGGTAAAGTAACGTAATATATGTCATTTATTTAATTGGCCTTAACTCGACTGTCTGCCATAAAATATCGTCGATTTTGTTGACATTGTTATTTATGAATACTTCAATCGGGTGACCTGGACGATCTTCATCAAATACTATTGTTCGGTCTCATTTAAATACTTCAAACCAATATCTGATGATTGTTATTGAAGGTGATTGGTCATTATACTTCCCTATAAGCTTTTCTTGTAGTTCCTAGTATTTTTTCCTGTTAAAACAAAAACTCTAATCACAGATTGATATGGTCCTTTTTCTATGTTAGCAAGCAAAATTAGCGAAATTTTGTCCCATGAGAACAATGTAAAAACATGCATTTTCTTGGGACACCTCAAGCCTATAGGTTTTATCAGACATTTTGAAACAAACTTTGTTTTAAAGCGTATCAAATGTTTTAGTACTCCACTGAGCCAAATTTCCATTTTCTAATTTATAAAATTGTGACAAGACCAAGAGTTAAAGAAATGTATTTAAAATTTATGTTTTACTACTGAACGAATAGAACTTTAAAACAAAGTAGTCAGTGGAGGCACTGCAGTACATTGTCATCTTTCAAATAAAACTTATTTCAAAAATATCCATTGAAAATTGTAAGCATGCTGGGTGTCTCAAGAAGATGCTCGATTTTAAATTACTTTTATGGTGAAAAAAACAACATAGACGGCCGGTACAGAGCACTCTAAAGTAACTTAAAAATACCAAACGAACAAATCAATATTAAGACTACCAAAGGTGAAAGAAAGGTAATAATTCCTAACAGAAAACTCCTGTCGCATGGCTCTTCTGAGTTATTATGAAGGTTTTACGAGGGTTTACAGAGCCGGTCTCTCCGCAATTAGAAGGGCTCATTTTTATTAATTATGTAGAGGGAGGGTGGGGGGTTTCCCCTAGTGGGCCACTTCTTTCGTACTTGGGTGAAACAAACGTTTTGTCTCTTACGTTACAACCACTTCTTGTTTGGAATGTTTTTCTTGTTCAAAAAATTCAAACTAGTTTATTAATACATTGTTAGTAACACATAAGAAAAAGTTAGTAAGAAACTCAAATGTTCGATACTCGTTAGAGTCTGACACCTTCCTTAGTGACTTGATGATAACAAAAATAATATACGAAGACAGATTTAAAAATATTTTGTACTGAAGTAGGCCTAATGATTTTTGCAAGCTGTATAATTTAGTACTATAAATACCTCATTGCCTGTAGGTCCTAAAGATGTCTTGAAACTTTCACACGATGCATTTCGGGCATAAGTTGCCCATTTTCAAGTGTCTTCCTTTCTTCTTTCTTCTTATCACTAAATAGTCTATATACATATTTTCACTTCCCGGTAATACTGTATTTAGTGATAAGAAGAAAGGCAGAAGAAGACACTTGAAAATGGGCAACTTATCCCCGAAATGCATCGTGTGAAAGTTTCAAGAGGTCCTAAACTGGGATAAATAAATTCTTAAAAATTTAGTAAGATTGGTTTTTTGTTACTCTTTGAATAAATAGTATTTAGTGGTGTTTCAATATCTTTCCGTGATGAAATCTTATAACACCCCTTCGGTCCACAAATAGTCGAACTATTAATTTTCTACTGTACTTGATAAAGAGCTTTCATAGAAAAATATTTTTAGTCCTACAGTTTGAAAATATTTTGTTTAAATAACTAGTAATAGCCTATATATTTTTTCAAATAGTCTTTAAATAACAAAACTTCTTATAATATCTACAAACAAATACTTTTCCTGATAATGTTGCTAGTTAATAAAAACAGCTGAGGTTGTTTTGTTTGAAGGAATTTCCATTAAAAGTAACTTTCTTTTGTTTTTTTTACAAATTACTTAAAGCATTTTACCTCTTTACAAATACTGAACTTATAACTCGTTACTAAATTAAATTTCTGTTGAAAACTATCTGGTTTTTCCCTACAAAGATGAAATCCAGCCCGAAATTGCACCAGAAATTGACACAAAGCAAAGAAGCTACGGTTTCTTTGAACAATTTGCTAGGCCTACTTTCCTCAGCTTACGGAACGGAAGAACTCGATTCGAAATCGGTTTTCAAAGAGAATACAGTGAATTGGGACCACCTCTCTGTGGAGAACTTTGCCGCCATCGCAAAGAAAGAGTCCGGAGACGGCGATAGAGAGAAACAGAAAGCGAAAACAAGCCAACACGATTTAGTTAAGATAAACGCAACCACTTCGACCACAAGTTTGAAGCAAACGAGAGAGAGCAAAAGTGATCTTGACGTGACTTTGATTTCTATCAAAAGCTTGGAAACGCTAAAACCACTGAAAGATAAATCAGAAGGTAAAATAAATAGAAGCGAAGAATTTATCGAACCTGTCGCAGAAGAAAGTTTAGCGAATACATCAACTCTTTCTAAGAAGGGCGAAGATGATAAACCGCTTGAATTGCAAACAAACTGCAATGATAAGTTAGAAGCTAGAGTTGTTTGTAGTTTTAGTGTTGAAGATTCAAATCATAAAGTCGTTCTTGACATAAAATTTACAGAGAAGATTCAACAAGATTTGGGGATGCCTTGTTTTGATTTAAGAGAACCAGAATTATCACTAAATCTTTTGATGTCGCAAAGAAAACCAATGTGTGCGTTCAAGTCGCCAAAAGTTGCCTGATGACAAAAATGAAATATTTTTCAGATATCGATGAAAAATTTGGATTGGATGATTTAGATGTGTCTATCAAGTGCAATTTGAGCGTTTTCCAGTGGATTCTGCAATGGTGTAAAGCGGATATTGCTATGTGCAAACCGAGTTTAAATGTTGCCAACTTGAAGACGGTTTTATGCATTGCGTACCAGCTTGGAATCAATCTTCTAGTTGAAGAATGTTTGGAGTTTCTTCATTTGAATTGCAAAACGGTTTTAGAATCGGAATGGGACATTGAGGAAGTTTTCAATGATGAACTTTTTTCTCAATTGGTGAAATTGTTCGCCCAAAATGAAATTGATGCCATCAACAATTTTTTTGAAAGCTTCAAATCCAGAATGTACTGTTCTCTTATTTCTCTTCTAGTTGAACTGGATCCTTATTGTAAAATTGGTCATTACTCCTCTTTAGCAAGAATATTTCAGTGTGAGTTTTGTGAAAAATTACTCTTACCTGAATTAGCTGACTCTGTTTACTGCGTGGCGGATCATAACCAGTTAAATAAATTTGGAAAGTTGATTCCTCTTCACACAAGATCAACTTTGTGGGATTTGTCAAAATTCATTCAACTGATGTATGAACGGTTAAAATGTTGGAAGCTAGTTTATTGGAAGTTGTGGGGTATGTGTCATTTTCTTTTCTGCACAAATTGTGAGTCTTTCTTCCCTCTTGAACAGTCTGAGTGGTGTCTTCATCATCCAGAAGAGGTAGAGTATTTCCCACAGGGTTCGGAAAATTCGCATCCTATCGGCACTTACAAATGCTGCAGTGCGATTGGCTATAAGTTTAACCTATTGAAGAGTACCGGTGGATGTAAGTTCAAGCATCACGTTCCTTCTTTGACTTCTGAAAATGAAATAGAAGTTTATAAAATGTTCGAAACTTACAAACACTTCATTTCTACTCCACCTCCGGAAATAGCAATCACAAAGAAATTCGTTGAATTGGTGAAAGACCCACCAGATAAAATCACTAGTGATGTTCCGTCAGCACAGTTTTGGTGGAGAGGAGTTCTTTTGGCCCCCAAAGAAAAAGAAGACTACTCTATGATTCCTCAAGATGTTTTGAGCATTTTGAGAAACAAACCTACCATCAAGAAACTTCCAGCTCCTCCTAAACCTTTGGAATACAAAGTATCCCCTCTCTTCAGTTCAATGCCTTCATCAACAACCTCAACTGCTTCCAATCCATCTGGTTTTGATCACGGTACAATTGTCAAATCCAAAAAGTCCAAATCGAAGACCAAGAAGGCCAAATCAATTCCAGTCATTCCAGGCAAGTGCAAAATCCGAAGGAAAAAGTCCTGCGTTTATCAACCAACGGAAAGTTTTTGGAGCAGCGCTGAATCGAACAAAGACAATCAAGACAACCAGAGAGATTTTGAGGAAATCGCGATGAGGAAACTCGTAAAGATGCTTTCTCCAGAAAATCCTTGTGGACTCTCTTTAGACCCTGTTGCCGGGACTTACATACGCTTGGAGTCCAACTGGTGGCAAGAGAACATCGCTGACTCTAAGATGGCGGGGTCTAAAAGTTCCGGCACTGTGGTCAACAGAACATTTCCATTGTCTTGGTTCAGAAAACTTAACAATTGAAATGTTTGTCTGGAGATTCTATGGAATCTTTATTAAAAAATATTGTTGCATTATTTTTTGTTGTTCTTCTCTTAGGTAATGATTTTTTTATTTAGTCTCAAAGAGACTAATCAAAATTATGTTGAGTTGAGTGCTACACAATTGTGGCACAACTTTACCACACCTCTTTTTTGCAAGTTTACATTGGTCCTTATATTAATTTTCAGGCCTTAATTGCCTGGTTTTCAAAATTATTTTACCTTCCTATCAAAATATAATACTGTAGGTTGATTAATAGTTTTTTTAAAATTAAGTTAATTTTAAAGGAAATTAATTTAAATATCTGTTTATGTTTTTTCTAATACACGTAGGTCAACTGGGTAAAAAAAGCAACTATTGTGCTAATAATTTCTGTTTTGTTTGTTTATTTTTTACTTTTGTTGTAGTAATTATTAATGACAATATAAAGTTCAAATAGAATACTATAATAAGTATTTTTTAAGGGTTTATGCGCTATTTTGAGATTAGTTGACACAATCTCGTATAGTTTCTAGTATACGAGTATGTCACAAATTAATTGTTGAAATTACCAAGTAAAATACCGTACATTAAAACCAAAACTACACAAGTAAGTTTTTCAAATGTAAAAAGAAAATGTTTTTCAGATCTTATTCCTAATCATATCAACTTGTGTTAAAAGTGGTTTTAATACTTTTTGTGTTCAGAATTTAAGTTATGGCCAAAATAATTTCTCCCAACGTTAAGTTTTACAATAAATGACAAACCTCACGATAAATTTGACTTTCAGTCATATTAATTAGACTATTTCTTCACCTCTTGACTGAAGAACCACTCCTACAGTAGATGCTACCCCACTACCCCCTTCAGTCAGTGGTTATCCTAACAGAATCCCCTCGCTAGGGGAAACCCCTGCTTCTATGACTCATCAGTATATCGACCACATTTAATTAACTCCCCGGCCTACCCTAGCATAACATCTGCCCGTATACGCTCGGGTAGGTCAGTGCTATCAGTCCGCTCACACCATGTGTTTGATTAGTTTTGTGGTCTTTGGTGGGTGGTAGCCAAGATAATGGTATGGTAAGCATATTGCGCATATGGTCGAGGTAGCAGAATCAACATAGTTCAACAGCCCGAGCACAGATAGCGCTGCCATCTCTTGCCGTCTTTCTCCCCCCACTCAGCTATGTTGATTAATCCTGCCTCAGCCGTTCGGCATCTATGCGCTATCTACCTACCATTACATTATCTTTGGTGGTAGTAAAGCTTGATGACAGGAATGTAACTTTTAGATAGTGTAAAAATTGGAAGTCCTGAAGACTCTCAAAAAGGATTTTTGACATTTGAAATCGTAAAATTTTCAGTGAATACTTTTCCCAATGGACAGAAAGTCATGTTCTTAATTTTATCGGAGTTAAGTTGAATTTCAGCTATCTAAATGCAAAATGCAATTTATTACTAATGATATTCATAACTGTATATCCAGCTTCATGGAGGTCAGGTTTTGAGGATGATATAGGTCTAAAGCGGCTCAGATAGTCTCAGTGATCATCTGATGATACCCGCATCAACTACCACCATCGTTTAGACATATCAGACCATCACCTGTGTGGTTTGGAAGTCACGTTAAGCCGTTGGTCCTTGTATTTCCATTGGTCATTGGGCTATTAATTAATGACCCATTCTAAGGAAGAGTCGGCCTTAGTTTGTAACAAGACTACACCTCATAACTCATTACTGCCACTCATCACACTCATCCTTCACCACATATTTGCCCTAAAATGCCCTCATGAGAGTGGTCGGCATCTCAAATAGTGATTTATAGTGCCATCATTGACTTTCTTGTCTATACTCTGATAAAATTTACAAGTACATCAGGAAAGTGAGTAACGGATGACGAGAGGACTGGGTCTTGTCGTCAGGGTCAAGAATTGCGTCAGGATTGGCCGAAATTGGATGACTCATTGAATCGATCAGATCAGCCCTGCCCATCTCTCTGATGTATTTATTCTGTTCGACAAAAGAGGATGTAGTTGCCAAGCATGTTTTATAAATTGTAATTTAAGGCTAGAGTGCCGCTCGCGTGAGTGAAGCCATAGAATAAGTATAACAGTACTTATATGCTTATTCTATGGTGAAGCGAATTTACTCCACAATTTATAAGGCTGTTCGCTACGTTCACGGGAGCCGGAATTTTGAATTTTGTCAGTTTTCTGTCATCATAGATCAGGAAATTGTTTAACGAGGCGAAGTTAGGACTACAAAGTACTTCCAACCTCGACCTTTACCTAGCTTCACCGGATAATCACATTACAAATTGTACTGGTGACTAGGGGGATCGAACCCGCGCCACCAGATACCAATCCGCCACGGATCCGCTTTGGCCTTCGTTCAGATTTACGTGGTATTTTACTGCAAGTTTTAATACTTATCTTCAAGAAAAAAAGCATTTCAAATGTCATTACAATCGGAATACTCGTTACGCTGTTTTAACGAAAAATCACTTTTTTGGCCGCCATTTTGAAATTATAAATTGGAATGTCATAGTTTTTAGTATATTTTTAATTTCATCCAAATTGAATTAAATGTCCTTTTTTTAGATCATTAACAGCGCTCTTTTGGTAAAGTTCCCCCAAAACAAATGTTTACATTTCAGTAATGCTGGCTAACAAACTGGACCGAAATATTTACAAAAGGAATATTTTTACCAAGTTTATAATAAAAATCTGACAAAACGCATGCCAAATGTAGAAATCTCACAGTATTTATTCAAATTATATACCTAACGTTTTGAACAATTGCTCAAAACGTGGTTGGGTCAGGATCGGTGCTCATATGATACTTGCCTTACCAATCTGACGGCATGAATACTTTTATACTTTGCTTTGAGACACTGACCACTCTTAGAGGGTATTTTAAGTTGAATATGGGATGTATGGTGAGTGCTTTTGATGGATGATGAGATGTAGTCTTGTTACAAACTAAGGCCGACTCCTTAGAATGGGTCATTAATTAGCCCAATGACCAATGGAAATACAAGTACCGACGGCTTAACGTGACTTCCGAACCACGCAGGTGATGGTCTGATATGTCTAAACGATGGTGGGAGTTGATGCGGGTATCATCAGATGATCACTGAGACTATCTGAGCCGCTTTAGACCTATAGCATCCTCAAAACCTGACCTCCATGAATCTGGATTACAGGACCACGCCACGAGTCCCAGTGGAAGTTATCTCTAGGATTATCTTTAGATTTGTTTGAAAATACGGCTTTTATCCTGAGTTCTTAACACAAGGAGTGAACCCGTGGTTGGTATCGCGCGCGTCCGCAAACTTCATCCCTCCGTTGGCGCGGGTTCGATCCCCGCACTCACCACGAACAATTTGTTATGTTGTAACGCTAGGTAAAGGTCGAGGTTGAGCGGTGAAAATAACTTCGTAGTCCTAACCTCGTCTCGTTAAACAAGACAAACTTTACATTTTACCATGTTCACGACCATTCGGCGAGCGTGTTGGAGGTTGGGCGAGCGAGTTGGATGTTCGAGCGAGATGGATGTTCGAGCGTGATGTTCGGCGAGCGTGTTGGATGTTGGGCGAGCTAGTGGATGTTAGACGGCGATGATGTTCGGAGCGTGTTGAGCGGGCGAGGTGGATGTTGGCGAGCGAGGTTATGTTGGCGAGCTGTTGATGCTGCAGTGAGTGGATGTTCGGCGAGCGTGTTGAATGCTGGGCGAGTGAGGTGGATGTTGGGCGAGCGAGTGATGTTCGGCTGTTGGATGTTAGGCGAAGCTGGTGGATGTTCGAAGCGAGGTGATGTTCGGCGAGCGTGTTGATGCTGGGCGAGTGAAGGTGGATGTTGCGAGCGTGTTGGATGCTGTGAGGTATGGATATTCGGCGAGCGTATTTGGATGTCGAGCTGGTGGATGTTGGGCGAGCGAGTGATGTTCGGCTGTTGGATGTTGGGCGAAGCTAGGTGGATGTGAACTGCGAGGTGATGTTCGGCGTGTTGAATGCTGGGCGAGTGAAGGTGGATGTTCGTGTTGGATATTGCGAGCGTGTTGATGTCGAGTGAGGTGGATGTTCGGCGAGCGTGTTGGATGTTCGACGGGTGGATGTTGGGCGAGCGAGGTGATGTTCGGCGAGCGTGTTGGATGCTGGGCGAGTGAAGGTGGATGTTGGGCGAGCGAGTGATGTTGGGCGAGCGTGTATGTTGGGCGAGTGAGGTGGATGTTGGGCGAGCGAGGTGGATGTTCGGCGAGCGTGTTGGATGTTGGGCGAGGTGGATGTTCGGCGAGTGTTGGTCGCACCGTTGAACGCACCGTTAGGTTTCATCAGTGTTGTTATCGGCTTATCTCTATCCGTATTTGTTCAGTTGCTCCCCCTCCCCTTACCCCTGTGATGAAACTCAGCTCCTGTTGTCCTTTCATGGATAATTATTCGGTCAAAAGTGGTTTTGGCTCCTTTGAAAGTAGTTTGATGTCTAGTTTTTTTAAAAGGTGTCCAATGAACTATGTTTTTGTAGCAGCGATAATGTTATGGTAGGTAGATAGGTCATAGATGTCGAATGGATGAAGCAGGAAAATTAACGTTGTTGCGGCGGCCCAAGCCCACATAGCGCTGCGATGGACATCTTTTAAGAGTCTCAAGTAGAGCCTTAAAAACGTTACAGACAGACAGGAATTTTTTTACGCCAGTTACGGTCTTCGCAAAGTATATAAACACGAAATAACCACAAACTGATGGATTAATTGCAATGTACAGACAAAAGTCTTATTTTTATAGATTTATATACGACGTTTCTATGCAAATTTTCAGTCAGGTCGTCCGCAATATTCCATACGCAATGCATCTCTTTAAAAATTATTTATTGAGCCTGGGCGATTAACTCAATTTTGTGCTAGTCTAATAAAAAAAAAACGTTTGTGTAGATAAAAAGCTAAGGCATACTACTACCCAGAAAGACGAATGGCCAAAAAGCAAGTGACGAAATTCGACTGCTTCCTGTTTTCTTTTCCAGAAATAACATCTCTGTTGACGTATTGAGACTGAGGTATATTTTCACTCTCTCGTCAGATGACAATACTTTCTACCCAGTTTTGTCTTGACTCTTTTACTCCATAAAAATATTGTAGTTAAAAATCTCGTATTTTGTGATGTACAGTTTTCATGCATGGTATGCCACAATTTTCAACTCATGTTTTTAAAAATAGCAAAGTTATACAAAAGTTAGTAAAAATATCTTTGAAGGTCAACCTTATTGTGTTTAACATAAAACTGCTGTTACGTTGGGAAAAAATATCTTAACTTTCTGATAGATTAATTTGATATTTATAGATAGCCACTAACACATTCGTAAAAATTACGAGAAAAAAGTTATTTGATAAAAAATTCTATTTTTCCTTCATTTTTTGTGAGTTACAGAGACTGGATGGAAAAATTTTGTGTGTGTAAGTTGGTTAAATCCTTGTGGCCGCAACAGCTGAACAGAGGACAGTTTATAAGGCTTCTAACTCAGTACACAGTTCCGTTACGAGATTAGCTTAAATCCCCTCTTTTGCCGAAATGTTTTATCTTACAAAGATATTTTTGGTCTTCTTTAATTCGTTTCGCCTAGATAAATACGGACAATTTAACTACTCTTCGATCGATTATCGAACACATGTCACGATCGGGAAGTTCGAGAGTCGATCGGTCATTGCTTGTAGGCTACTTGCACGAATCAATGGGATCCGATCCTAAACAATCCAGTATCATAACGTACAGCTCGTCAGGTTTAGCATGGCCGGTGAGATGGGATATAGGGCCATAAGCGGCCAGCAGGAAATCTCAAGGCCACCGGCCATGCTATACCTAACAAACTGTACCGCTTAATTATTCAGCGATCGACTATCAAACACGTCACAATCGGGAAGGGGACGCATCGGGACGGATCCGCGATAATCCGGCAAATCCAAGGTCGACATCGGTTATCGAATTAGTTCCAATAACGTCAACAGGTGACGGTATATCCGCCTTGTGTTTTGTCAGATTCAAATATGATAGGTGAGTCAGCATTCGATAATCTTATGGCCCAACAAGTATCGAGGGTCGAAGTCGTGCTCAATTAAGGTATAGGTCCTAGTAGGCAAATGATTTTCTGAATTGGATGTCATCCAGAGTCTATAACCAGCTCAAAAATCCTAGAAAAGACGTAAAATTTAGTTTTAAGGACTTGAAAACTCGGCAAACCAATTTTAATCAAACTTGTAAAAAAAATGTTCTAACTTCATCTAGAAAACCATTCAGGGAATTCAATCTTCTGGTGCCCTGGTTGTTATTTCCAGTTAAAACATTCATGTAGAGATGGTGGTAAAAACGATTTTCCGAATTGGACGTTATCCTAATTCTATATAACATCTCAGAAGTTAGCATGAAAACGGATGAATATGTTTTTTAACTAAGTCTAAAAACCTAGATAAGTCAAGGAATTTTATCTTCAGATAGCCGTTTGTCCATTTCCATTGGTCGTTAGACCATTAACTAATGGCCCAAACTGGAAAACAGACGGCCCTAGTTTGTAACAATACTACACATCTCCATAAAGATTTTGTTATGGCAGGTAGATTGCGCATAGATTTTAGTATTTCGGCAGCCCAAGCACAGATAGCGCTGCGAGGGAATTCTTTTAAGAGTCTCAAGTAGAGCCACTGACGCACGCGCAAGTTTATTCGTTCTCGAAAATCGCACGATTTGGTCACATTTAAGCCATTACTAAATCACTATTTGAGATGCCGACCACCCTCATGAGGGTATTTTAAGGCAAATGTGTGGTGAAGGATGAGTGTGATGAGTGGTAGGAATGAGTTATGAGGTGTAGTCTTGTTACAAACTAAGGCCGACTCTTCCTTAGAATGGGCCATTAATTAATCGCCCTATGACCAATGGAAATACAAGGACCAACGGCTTAACGTGACTTCCGAACCATGCAGGTGATGGTCTGATATGTCTAAACGATGGTGGGAGTTGATGCGGGTATCATCAGATGATCACTGAGACTATCTGAGCCGCTTTAGACCTATATCATCCTCAAAACCTGACCTCCATGAAGCTGGATTACAGGACCACGCCACGAGTCCCAGTCATTGACACCGGGCAACGAAGGGGGAGAAAGGCGGCAAGAGATTTTCCTGGCTCAGCCATGTGGCATCTATGCTCAATCTACCAACCATAACGTCGCTGCAGCAGACGTTCCTACACCGGAGACACACATAACCGTAAAGACAGCACGGCTGAAAAGCTTGCTGAAAGTTTGCCAGAGGATGAAAGTACTTGTGTCGGAGAAAGGTCAGCGAAGGAAAGAAAGGAAAGGAGGAAAACAAGACAGTAAAAGTAAAGTGCACCAGGGGAGGGAAAGGGTGCATTGTGTGGACAGAGGGCTCGGGGGTGGGTTTAACGAGGTCAAGCGCCAGATGGAGTGTGCCACAAGGTTCCACTCTGGGACCGTTGTTGTTTCTATTTTCATAATCTGCCTGTGTCGATCACTGTCGGTGTTGTTGATGTGTTTCAGCGTTGATGTAAAACTGTGGACGTAAACTCTGGAAAGTATAAAAGAGCATGATTAAAACCATCTTCTACTCCACACATGACTACATGGTAGAAGAAATATGTGAAGATTAGCGTTGTTTTCCTGGGTCTTTTGGTTGTTTATTCTATTTGTTCTGTTTTATATGTTTTTGTTTGTATTCCTATGCATCTTTAATGCCATGGATTAAACCTTTCCTTCTTCTTCTTCTAATCATTAAAAGAGAACCGTGTAAAATTTACCGATGGTTATTTTTATCTCGGTTTGAATATTTTTTAATTAATTTGAGAATTTTTGTTTAAAATCAAGTCCACGTGTGAATTTTTTTGAAGGATAAATATAAATAAGTGTATAAGCTCTACATAAACATTGTTATTTGGAAGCTTTTCCTAATTTTTGTTCAATCAATAAATTCAAAGAAATTTATTTTGCACGCTTAAGTATTTTTTGACAAGCAATGCAAGTTTATTTGGTTCATAACATTTGAGAATCTTATGGCCCAACAAGTATCGAGGGTCGAAGTCGTGCTCACTAAGGTATAGGTCCTAGTAGGCAAATGATTTTCTGAATTGATGTCATCCAGAGTCTATAACCAGCTCAAAACCTAGAAAAGACGTAAAAATTTAGTTTTAAGGACTTGAAAACTCGTAAAACCAATTTAATCAAACTTAAAGATAAAATGTTCTAACTTCATCTAGAAACCATTCAGGAATTCAATCTTCTGGTGCCTTGGTTATTTCCAGTTAAAACATTCATGTGAGATGGTGGTAAAAACGATTTTTCCGAATTGGACGTTATCCTAATTCATATAACATCTCAGAAGTTAGCATGAAAACGGATGAATATGTTTTTTAACCAAGTCTAAAACCTAGATAAGTCAAGAATTTTATCTTCAGATAGCCGTTTGTCCATTTCCATTGGTCGTTAGACCATTAACTAATGGCCCAAACTGGAAAACAGACGGCCCTAGTTTGTAACAATACTACACATCTCCATAAAGATTTTGTTATGGCAGGTAGATTGCGCATAGATGTCAATTGACTGAGGCAGGAAAATTAACGTATTTCGGCAGCCCAAGCACAGATAGCGCTGCGAGGGAATTCTTTTAAGAGTCTCAAGTAGAGCCACTGACGCACGCGCAAGTTTATTCGTTCTCGAAAATCGCACGATTTGGTCACATTTAAGCCATCACTAAATCACTATTTGAGATGCCGACCATTCCTCATGAGGTATTTTAAGGCAAATGTGGTGAAGGATGAGTGTGATGAGTGGTAGGAATGAGTTATGAGGTGTGTCTTGTTACAAACTAAGGCCGACTCTTCCTTAGAATGGGCCACACTAATCGCCCTAAGACCAATGGAAATACAAGGACCAACGGCTTAACGTGACTTCCGAACCACGCAGGTGATGGTTCATATGTCTAAACGATGGTGAGAGAGAGAGAAACATGCTTATTTACAATCTTTGAGATCGAAATTTGTGTCAAAGCTTACAGAGCTGGTTTTCACACTACATTACTGGAATAGTCCAGAATTCTTTTTCACTGTAAAACGGGTGTTTCGTCAGCCACTGGGAGTTTGTTTCTGTCTCAGGGTTGGATTTCTTAATGTCCCGCAAGGCGTTGAAGTACTTAACTCCCATGACGGCTTTTCGTATCTCTTAGAGTGGTGAGCTGGGACGTAGAAGTTCTCGACCGTGACGGGTGTTGTAGTCGTGAATGTCTTCGTTCTTTTTTGAAGGTGCTTTGAGCTTATGAAACATACGACCTCCAAAAAGGTATATGTTAAATACGGTCAGAATTTCCATTGTGGGAAAAGTTGCTCTGCAGGATTCTCGCCAACCCAGACTCCAAGCATAACTCTCAAGGCACACTTCGCAGGATGAGACACGTTCGATGTTGTGGGTTTGAGGAGCCTCCCCAAAGAATGATCCATACCAAGACGGCTTTCAAACAGTGAGTAGTAAGTTGTTTCTAACTGCTTCCAGCAGTTGATTGAGTTGACACGTCTCAGAGCGAAATGGCAGTACCCAGTTTTCTGCAGAGTCCATCGACTTGGGGTTTTAGACAGTTGATCGTCAATGACAATTCCTGAGATGGCTGGTGGCAAAGCTACAACTTCAAGATTTGGTAAACCGAGATTTCATCCTTTCTTCGTCCTAAATTCAACTGCTTCGTTTTAATTCTTCATTGAAAACTAAATCATTCCCAGCAGTAGTCTCTGGCTTGATTATGCAGCGAGTGATTGTATCTCAAGATCTTTCTTGATTTGTACACGATGACAAGGATTCGTGTCATCAGGTACATAATAGCTTTGCTGAACTGTTCTTGTACGCAGAAATCGAATGTGAATAAGATGAAAAGACTGTCCCAAAAACTGAACCCTGGGGAACTCCGCGCATACGGAAGTAGCTGAGACCTGTAAGATGTTATGGTTTTATTCAATTTTTTGATGTAGTTCGACCAATTGGTACCGGTCACCAGGGAATTTCCATCCATTTTGCGGCCTTTTCCCCGAACCTGCTGTTCAAGTTGCCTGCAAATAAGACCATGACTTAAACAATCAAAAGCCTTACTCAGATCTAGGTAAACGCTTTGTAACATCTTTGTCCATCTTCGAGCATGTCTATAATATGCTCAATCAGATCAATCAAGGCTGTCATAGTAGATTTCCTCTTGAAACCTGCTGAGCATCCAGTCTCAGTTGTTTGCATCCAGGTGATTTAAGTTCTAGACAGTATCAATCTTTCTCGATGACTTTGGAAAAGGTAGACACCAGTGAAATGGGTCTGAAAATGTCCAAGCTCGTGTTTGCTGCCTTTTATGTAAGGGACACTTTAGAAGATTTCAATTGCTTGGAAGACACCTTGCTTAAGCTAGATTAGTGATATGAAGCAAAAGGTATCAACAGTTCTTGTTGACAGTACTTGACTATTTTCGAGGAGAACTGTCTAAGCCCGAAGAGGTTTATTCTTCATAGACCACATTTTAGTAGCCCGTTTCAGCAGGCGCAAACATGGTTAGTGGAAGAACGATTTTGGGGTGCTAATAGTATGGTCTGGCAATTGTCGGTTGATGTTTTCCGTCTTCAGCAATCGAAGTGAAATATTCGTTGAAATGTTCAGCCAATTCATGGGGATGTCGACTATATGGGTTTCTGATATCTTGATGTAAGAATAGTGTTGATCACTTTGTTTGGCTCTTGTTCAATTATTAATTACACCCAAACTGCCTTGGTTTGTTTGAACTGTCCGCTATGTATGCCGCTGAAGCTTCAGGACCAAACTTTTGAGTTTCTGGTGACAATTTCTTGAACCATGCAGTTTGGTCTGATATTCTAAACGATGGTGGGAGTTGATGCGGGTATCATCAGATGATCACTGAGACTATCTGAGCCGCTTTAGACCTATATCATCCTCAAACCCTGACCTCCATGAAGCTGGATTACAGGACCACGCCACGAGTCCCAGTCATTGACACCGGGCAACGAAGGGGGAGAAAGGCGGCAAGAGATTTTCCTGGCTCAGCCATGTGGCATCTATGCTCAATCTACCAACCATAACGTTATCTTAGCTGCAGCAGACGTTCCTACACCGGAGACACACATAACCGTAAAGACAGCACGGCTGAAAAGCTTGCTGAAAGTTTGCCAGAGGATGAAAGTACTTGTGTCGGAGAAAGGTCAGCGAAGGAAAGAAAGGAAAGGAGGAAAACAAGACAGTAAAAGTAAAGTGCACCAGGGGAGGGAAAGGGTGCATTGTGTGGACAGAGGGCTCGGGGGTGGGTTTAACGAGGTCAAGCGCCAGATGGAGTGTGCACGTTCCACTCTGGGACCGTTGTTGTTTCTATTTTCATAATCTGCCTGTGTCGATCACTGTCGGTGTTGTTGATGTGTTTCAGCGTTGATGTAAAACTGTGGACGTAAACTCTGGAAAGTATAAAGAGCATGATTAAAACCATCTTCTACTCCACACATGACTACATGGTAGAAGAAATATGTGAAGATTAGCGTTGTTTTCCTGGGTCTTTGGTTGTTTATTCTATTTGTTCTGTTTTATATGTTTTGTTTGTATTCCTATGCATCTTTAATGCCATGGATTAAACCTTTCCTTCTTCTTCTTCTAATCATTAAAAGAGAACCGTGTAAAATTTACCGATGGTTATTTTTATCTCGGTTTGAATATTTTTTAATTAATTTGAGAATTTTTGTTTAAAATCAAGTCCACGTGTGATTTTTTTGAAGGATAAATATAAATAAGTGTATAAGCTCTACATAAACATTGTTATTTGGAAGCTTTTCCTAATTTTTGTTCAATCAATAAATTCAAAGAAATTTATTTTGCACGCTTAAGTATTTTTTGACAAGCAATGCAAGTTTATTTGGTTCATAACATTTGAGACTTTGATAAACAATATCTCCGTACTCATTTTTCTGTGTTAAAAATAAATCAAATAATTTCATGAACTTATATAGTTCACTGAAATAGAGTTTCTCAAAGAAATTACAGTCGATTGACTACCATGATATGAAAGATAAGAAATAAATCTTTATTTTCACTTCGCTATATTTCATGGCTATGTTTTATACATTTTAATAATATCGTCTAGTACTGGGAAATTTTTTCTACTACATTTCTAGTGGAGCTTTAACGGATTGGTATCGCGCGCGACTCCGGAGCTCATCACACCGCTGGTGCGGATTCGATCCCCGCAGTCGCCACAGACATTTGTAAAATGCAGTGACGCTAGGTAAAGGTCGAGATTGAGCGGTAAAGATCTTTGTATTCCTAACTTTCAGACAAACTGTACTTTTTGTGTTGTTCTCTGTTGGATAAAAGTAAAGCAGATAATACAATTAGTCAACGTCAGTCGCGAAGTATTGTTGTGATCTAAGAACCTGTCCGCTTTTATTATTTCAGCTTTACTCCAGTAATCCTGGGATAATTACTTTCCATCGTGAAAAGAAATGTGTCTGAAAATTATAAATTAAGAGTGCGCAGTAGTGGCTGTGACCTTGAATTTCGTCCCATAAGAGTTATGTAAAATTTGGTTTTCTTGGGACACTTCACGCCTACAGTTTTCATCGGATTTTAATGGAATATACTTTGTTTTAAAGTGCATTAAATGTTTAAGTGGCTCCGCTGAGCCGAATGTCATTTTCTCATTTATAAGATCATGACATAAATTCTAAAATTAAAAAATCATTGTATTTAAATTTCTTATTTCAAAAAAAAAAACACATTTTTAAACAAGTGGTCAGTGAAGTCACTGCAGTACATTGTTAGCTTTAAAAAAACCAATTTCAAAAAGATCCAATAAAAATTATAGGCGTGAGGTGCCTCAAAAATTTCTTTTACGTTGTTCTTATGGAACAAAAACACAATGGCCGACAGGTACTGTGCACTTATGCTAAATGATGTTTGTTAAAGTTAATATGTTATTTTTATTGTGTTTTAATCAAAATATGCATCAGGTTATTCTTATTAATAATGTGCAGCTTATTTTTCTAATCAGCTGTTTTTGTGCAAATGAATGTAAACATTGTTATTGTGTTGTTGACATCAACATCCATTCCTGTATCTCTCTCATGTTTGTTGAGTTTTAATCTTAAAAGTAATAAATTAAAGTTTTGTTACAAATCTATCAATATCTTTTATCTACAATATCTTATATCAATCTACCCATCGAACATTTTATAGTCTGATCGATGATAGTTACATAACGCCAAACAGTTTATCTAATATAGATTAGAGCCACAGTTTTGAAATGTTACTATTAACTTAACGCATCACATTACGTATCGTTCTTTAATCAAATTTACAAGAGCCAAAATGTGAATCCGTGTATTTGACTTTCTTTTAGAACAATGTAACATATAATTAGCTACTTACAGCTTCAATTTAGTTAGTTTTAACTGTTTATATTCTAACTTCAATGCCTTCATGCAACAGTTAAATATTTGTAGCTTGAATTAATCGTATCAACATTGATTGATTGATTGATCATTCAGTTTTATAGTTTCTGGTTCATTTACCAATTGCTTTTATCTAAAAAATTATGATAAAAAATGCCATATTGTAAGAACAATGATGCCATTTTCACCAGTTTGACCCACCTGGAAGTAATGGTTTCACGTTTAATCCAGTGGAAGGTAAATAAGATTTTATTTGTCTAAAAAAATTGTTTCAAAGTGGAATTTTCTTGAATTTAACAACAAATTTAAAAAATCGCGGGTTCGGTTCCCACCGAGGCCAAGTACAAGATTGTATCGGGTACTTGACAAAGTATGTCAGGAGGTGGTGTCTATTGTGCAGAAGTAGACCAGACCATTCAATTTGTCTGTGTCTGATGGGAAATTACTCATTTCTTTATACCCGACCTGTCAACAACCTTTTGGTCAAAGACTTAATTACCTCTGAGGTTGAAATATGATTAGGACGTTCTCCATGGTTTTCGAGTGAACAAAAGTACACGAAGTTTCGGGATATGGAATCTGACTTCGTCTTCAGGTTAAGAGTAACCTAAAAACGTAATAAAAAAATTAGGAAATGAGCTATAGTCTAAGAGTAATCAGCGCACGCTGACCAGTCACCTACCACCAAATAATCTTATATATCTTCCCCTTAAACTTATTAATTTTTGTAACAGCTAGCCTAGAAAACAATACAACATCTACAAAAATTTTACACAAAACAAATAGAGAAATCAAGCACATCCACAGCCAGTGACAGCTGCACACACACTGACTGACCAACCCCATTGGCTGGCTCGGACCGACCAATCACATCCGTGAATCAGACTGACCAATTGCAACAGGGAACACAAAATATCTATTTATGCACAGCAAATAGCAGGGAAATTCTCTAGACTTTTGATGAATTAATCAGGTTCTCCTATTAAAGGAGCAATAAGGACACATTTCCTAATGTTGTTTGTTATGTTTTTAGGTTGCTTTTCACCTGAAGACAGGGTCAGATCCCGAAACGTCGTAATATTTTTAATATTGTTATCCGATAAACCAATCATGTTCGGCAAGATGGCGGGAGTTTGTAAAGTTTGGTCGGATGAAAGATGAATTATGCGTCCATTATTTGTGTAAAATGTTACGGCAATATCATCTTCGAACAATATTTATGGCCGGGGCATGTCTCTCGCTACTGACTTTGTGGGGGATTTCTTCTGTGTTCTACTCGTACATTTTGGTGTTTTTGAAATCAATTTGTTCTACGTTGATGACACTATCACTATATCACAATTTGAGATGCCGACCACTCTCATGAGGGTATTTTAAGGCAAATATGTGGTGAAGGATGAGTGTGATGAGTGGTAGTAATGAGTTATGAGGTGTAGTCTTGTTACAAAAAATAAGGCCACTCTTCCCAGAAGGGCCATTAATTAATATCCCATAACCAATGGAAATACAAGGACCAACGGCTTAACGTGACTTCCGAACCACGCAGGTGATGGTCTGATATGTCTAAACGATGGTGGGAGTTGATGCGGGTATCATCAGATGATCAATGATATATATCAGAGCCGCTTTAGACCTATATATCATCCTCAAAACCTGACCTCCATGAAGCTGGATTACAGGATCACGCCACGAGTCCCAGTCAAAAAACTAACCACAGGTCCGTTTGATTTCCTTACAACTTATTTGTTCATTGCCAAAGTATTCAATAGTAAAGGATGGGAGTTGTAGAATAAGGATGGGCCTTATTATTTGGAATGACAAAAGGGCAACATTGTATTTGTTTGACGTCGATAAAAATAGTAGGCTTTAGTCATAAGGAAAAATTTCTAAGTAATTTAAAATACAACTTTTGGATGAATCACTAAAAGAGTTGTTTAATATTCACAAGATGTTTTTTGTGGTTCACCAAAAAGTTTTATTTTAAATTTTAGTAAACCACACAGGCTTAAAATCTTTAAAAGTCAGCATTGAATTTATTTTTACGTAGGGCTTAGACCCCACAGCTAAATGGTAAAGGTAAAGTTTAGTTGGTTTAACAAGGCGGAGTTAGGACCACTCCTCCTCACCACTCAACCTCGACCTTTACCTAGCGTTACCGTATAGTCGCTTTAGAAATTTAAGTGGTGAGTGTGGGCATAGAATAAGTATAACAGTACTTTTATGCTTATTCTATGGTGTGGGGATAGAACCCGCGCCAGCGGAAGGATACGCTCCGGAGTCGCGCACGATTCCAACCCGCCACGGGTCCGCTAATTATATATATATATATAAAAGTTTTACCATTTTATTTAGTATATATTGGGAAGATCTCGAAAGTTCGTTCTGTATGTGGTAGAAATGAATATCTCCATCCCCTATGAATGTATGTAAAAAGAAATACTGTACGTCAAGATACATTAATATCAGCAAATTAAAGAGATTCGTTCCATAAATGTGGCAGAAAACTATGTTCCAAACAAACTCACGAACTCCACACTGCTTCATCGGTCGAGTTGAACCAGAGACCTTCGCTTCGCTGTCAACATTTTGTCGGCCGACTCAAAAGGAAGTTAGTCACTTTCAAAATTACTCTTCAGTAGACAATTAATTCACCACGCCCAAACTTCAGAATGTTGAAGAACCCGCTAAACGTTAGTCACACATATGGGAAAATGCCGAATAGTTTCCAAACGTCACAAGTAGTTGTTGTGTTGATTGGTCACGTTCTGGACAAGGAGGGTCACAAATCTCACCCGTGTTGGGGGCTGATGTCTGTCACGCTGCTTTCAAATTTGGCCCGACACGCCCCAGACCCTCCGCCCTTGCCCCTGGGCTGGGGGAAACCCCCTTGTCATGCCGCCGGCGGTTCTGTGAATCGAATAGACGCAGTGTGTCAATAGTGGAGAGGAGAAGGGGAATTAGTCATCTAAGTGAATATAGAGACAAAATAATGTGTTTATTTTGTTGTTTTAAAATAGTTTCTGGACGAAATCCTTTTAGTCAACAAGCCAATTCAATACAAAAGGTGCGTGGACAATTGAATGAAAATAAGAACGAGATTTTTATTAGTCATAACTTATCACAAAGTTAGAACAGTAACAACAATTTAAAATAATAATTAAAGTTTCGTTGGTAGTGCTACAGGTTTTGAGGATGATATAGGTCTAAAACGGCTCAGATAGTCTCAGTGATCATCTGATGATACCCGCATCAACTCCCACCATCGTTAAGACATATCAGACCATCACCTGCGTGGTTCGGAAGTCACGTTAAGCCGTTGGTCCTCTGTATTTCCATTGGTCATTGGGCTATTAATTAATGACCCATTCTAAGGAAGAGTCGGCCTTAGTTTGTAACAAGACTACACCTCATAACTCATTACTACCACTCATCACACTCATCCTTCACCACATATTTGCCTTAAAATACCCTCATGAGAGTGGTCGGCATCTCAAATAGTGATAAGTACACCATGTTTATTAATGTAAAAATTATTTTGAAAGGGGAAAACGGGCCGCCGTAAACCCATGCATTGAAGCGTCCCCACGCAGCTAAGGCGAACCCTTAAGAACCGCTGATTATACGGGACAATAAACGACAATGTCAGGCAAGAATAACTCCTATGGTTTGTGTGTGTGTAGGGTGGCGGTTGAGTTGACCGCGCATGCGTAACGTTTACAATGTTGCGCAATGCACACAGAGGGAGGGGCGCATGCGCGGACAATACGCAGGACAGCTGCTGCGCACAGCTACAGAGTAGAGAAACTCTACCGTCTCTAGAGTCCGTTAATCTGTGGTATAACTGATAGCGGAGAATATTTGGGTCTATCCAGCTGATCTGTATTATTGTACTGACAGTTGTGGTTGTAGTAATTGTTGACACTACCTTGCATCAACATTCGGAAATTTTCTGATCTAAGTGTGACCCCATAAGAGGAAGTATTACTCAACTTTTGAAACTAGTGACTGTGAGGACTACCGAACTGGGCGACACAGAACGGTAGCGCTTGAACGTTTGCTTTCTCCGGTAGAAGTTCAACTCGTCAAAGGTTGCCAAATTCATAGGGAAGGTTCTTAATGCTGATGGCATTGAAAGCTTTAACCGCAGAAGTATTTTATTTACAGCACAGACGAGTTTATGGATCATGACTGGGAAGTCGTGGACCAGATTGACAAACAAAATGGCTAAAGTGGAATAATTCGAATGGGTGAGGTCGAGAAAATGAAAACACAAGAGCTACCGTGAATCCTTCGAATTTCCTATCACGAGGTTAATTTACAACGGAGGTTCTCATTTAGTGTTAGGGGGAGGAGGGCCAATAGGATTTGGCAGCCTGTTGAAAAACTGCCTGTGAATACAAACGTTCCTGATCTACCGTTCTGTGTCTCCCAAATGGTAACTGTAGCGCTTCTACTTTATAAATGTTTTAACAGATGATTCACTTTTTTCCTAATTGAGAGATCTTAACCTGCCTAGCGAAGAGAACAAAATCACTCTAAGCAAATCGGAAACAATCACCACACTGAAAATTCGTTGAGAGCTCTTATCAAATTTGGATAAAACTTCCCGGAGTTTGAAACTTCCCTGGATCAACACGGAACTCCTCCCGCGGGTGGCGTGGAAGGTCGAAGATGGAATTGAAGAGGGCTCGGGTTGCCGAGATCTCGAGAGGCACTCTCAAGAGTGAGTTGAGACTGAGAGTGGGCGCCTCTTCAATACTCTTGAGAGTCTGGTCAAGAGTCTGTATAAACAGTGCCCGAGTCGGATCCACTCAATCTTCCAGCTGGAGTTTATTCCTCAACTTGATCTAGTGTCTTTTGTTATACCCCTTAGCCTTTGTTTTTGTAGGAAATCAGAAATCACGTGATTCGTTCAAAATTAAGTAAAAAGTTGTAATATCCAAAAGTTTCAGAAAGGAATTTCTTAGGCTATCATTCTTAACGAAGGATTACACTTGTGAATTTAGGTTATATACTTTCAAAAAACTCTTGAATAGAGAGATGTTTATTTCTAACGGCATACGGAACGAAAAGTGTTTTTTCGCTGCTATCTTGGATTGGCTGATCAGCTTTGTTGATTTTGGGGCAACAAAATGTTGTTTACGGTGACACAAAACTTGATATCAATCCCATTCAAATCGAACCATAAACGCAGCTTTTATGGCATTAAATCAATTTTAAGGTAAATAATCCCCCGTTGTTTGATAATCGCTAGGATTCACAGTGCTTGTGGCTAAAACGTCAGCTATGTTTTTTTTTTCGGTTTCTAGATTTAGATCTAGAAAATTATGAAGAACTTGCGAAACATGAGAGTCGATGGCAAACTTTTGAAGAATTTGAATATCAGATTTGAGTTAAGCCCGTAATCGAAACTCGGTGCGTTATTTGAGATAACCTTTAAAATTTCCACATGATTTCTAGATAGCACGAGCCAAAGAAACTGGGTCATTTTCGTATTTTCCCTCCATTCAAGTGTTTAAATTTTGTTCAAATGTTTTTCTGTCAGGTTTCCATATAAAGAGGTGAGAGGTTGGTTCCTTTTGCTCTTGGATAGGCCGAAAATCGTAATCTATATGATATAACAAGAAGGATAGCCTAGATATTCATATAAAATAGAGTAGTAATGCATAAGAGCACAGGGATTCTTTGTAGTTAACAGGAACATAAATATGTTTTCTAAACATTAACCTCAAAACTAAAGACCTACAACTACGTATTTTTTATTCGATGAAATTTTGACCTATAATTACGTCTTTGGGCTGTTAATTAATGACCCAATCTGGGGAACAGGCGGCCCTAGTTTGTAACAAGACTACATCTTAGCATCCATCAAAACACTCATCACACTCACCCTTCATCGCAGGTTCACCTTAAAATACCCGAGAGTGGTCGGTGTCTCAAATCAAAGTATCAAAAGTAAAGAAAGCAAAATAAACCACGCCTTCTCAAAAACTACCGGTAAAGCGACTCCAACAGAAACCAGTGTAACCAAAGAGAATCTTGTGGTAAGTAGATTACGCATGGATGCCGAATAGCTGATGCAAGGAAATCAACAGTTGCGGCAGCCCAAACACAGATAGCGCTGCGAGGGAATTCTTATGAGAGTCTCAAGTAAAGCCACTGACAAACGCGAAAGTTCATTCATTCTCGAAAATCGCACGATTTGGTCACCTTTATGTCATCGACGTAAGACAAACTCGAGCATGCCGAGCCAAAAGAGGAGAGAGACGGCAGCGCTATCTGTGCTCGGGCTGCCGAACTATGTTGCTTTGCTGCCTCAACCACGTGGCATACATGCGCAATCTACTCACCATAACATTATCTTTGGCGTAACCAACAAAACTCGTCGGTAACAAGTACAGATCTTCGATGGGTTGACCGCAAGAACATTGAGTATTTACTAGCAGTCGTTGTTCAGCGGTATTGGTTTTCACTTAGACCTCCTACTCCTCAAGCTGCGTGGTCGGCTTCCATTCTCCGCTAAACCTAAATACTCACTAACGGTAAGAGATTGGTTTCTGTAAATCACGCTAGATGGCAGTTTGTGCTTTTGACCCGGTTCCGCAAAGGTAGTTTATTTAGCAGAATGGTTGACGGAAAAAACTAGAAGAAAAACTGAAGAAAAAGGGTGTTTTTTTTGGATTGGTAAATGATGATTTCATTTTTTTTTGTCGATGTTCGTTTTGAAACAGTTAATCAGTGATAAAGGGGAATACATTTATTATATTTAATATACTGGGACTCGTGGCGTGGTCCCGTAATCCAGCTTCATGGAGGTCAGGTTTTGAAGCCGTTTGAACTAGAAAAAATAATCTTTAACAAAAAAACAATACATACACGAAAATATCAGTTTTAAACATGAAAGGCCGGCCTCGGCCAGAAAAGCACACAGTGGTTAACAAGGCTGACGTAGGTCTAATACCCCCATCATTCCCCCGGATACATATAATCACACGAAGGGAAGGGTTCAGGGCCCCCATATTTCACATCATTGATTGGGATCCCGTGTTTTAGGCTTACATGGCTCCGTCGTGTACCGTTCAATGTCGTCATCGCCCGTACGTATATTGTCGTTCAGCTTCAAAAGTGCCCTTTAGTTTTGTTAAACAATTTTTGCTCTAGAAATCAATTAATAAGATGTATTTGATAGTCTGTAACACTTTTCATGGTGGAAATGTTAAAAGGCGTATTAAAATGGAAACCCCGCCGCGCTAAAAGGTAAAGTTTGTCTTGTTTAACGAGGTGAAGCTAGGACTACTCCTCTACCACTCAAACTCGACCTTTACCTAGCATTGCCGTATAGTCACATTACAAGTTGTAAGTGGTGACTGCTGGGATCGAACCCGCGCCACCGGAGTGATGGGCTCCGGAGTCGCGCGCGATACCAATCCGCCACGGATCCGCTTAAGAGAAAACTTCCGGATCTGGCTTCTGGGAACTCGTCTAGTTACAACATGGGGTTTTCAGGTTATCTAGTAAAAATCCTGGCTTTTAAAAATACTTACAAATTAAGTTTTTGTTTTAAACTTACATTATATAACACAATTCTATGTCTAAAGCTGTTGAAAAATATTTCTGAAGTTCAAAATATTGTTACTTGTTTGTTCATGAGTCAAAGTTGATGTAAGTTAAGACTAGGCTTTAATCAATTCAAATTGACTGGGACTCGTGGCGTGGTCCTGTAACCCAGCTTCATGGAGGTCAGGTTTTGAGGATGATATAGGTCTAAAGCGGCTCAGATAGTCTCAGTAATCATCTGATGATACCCGCATCAACTCCCACCATCGTTTAGACATATCAGACCATCACCTGCGTGGTTCGAAGTCACGTTGCCGTTGGTCCTTGTATTTCCATTGGTCATTGGGCTATTAATTAATGACCCATTCTAAGGAAGATTCGGCCTTAGTTTGTAACAAGACTACACCTCATAACTCATTACTACCACTCATCCTTCACCACATATTTGCCTTAAAATATCCTCATGAGAGTGGTCGGCATCTCAAATAGTGATTTAGTGAAATTGAAAAATCGGACAAAAAATTAACCTGTAGAGAGAGCTCACACAATGTATAAAACGTTTTGAAGAAATGCTCAAAGCGTGTTCTAGGGGTCAGGATCGGTGCTAATTTCAAGGTTTCCAGTCTAGGTCTTGTTACGATGACGGCATAAATATTTAATTTTTCAAAAAAAAATCGCCAATTTTAAAAACCAGACAACGTAAGATAAGTTTAGCTACTGTAAATAAAAGGTCAGGTAGTGTAAAGGATGCTGGAGAGAGTCGATATCCTTAAGGATCACAAGACAGAAGCCCCACACTTCACTTGTTACTTGATCCTTAACCGCGTTAAATTCACTCCTCCCTTGCCTCCGTGTCCTTGCAATAGTTGAAGGATATATTACATCCTGGCTACCGGTCCTTAGTCCTGTGCGGTTTAACAGTGGCTGAATTCCTTGGTAGAGAGCGCCACTACAATTAAGGTATCGTCAGCGTATGATTTAGACACGTGCTTAAAGATTTTGAGATTCGGAGATTTCCTCTTATTTCATCCTCACTAGTTTCGACTGTTGTGATTCTAAGCCGTCGCCTCTAATGTTTTATTCGGACTACCTGATGTTTCGCTAGAGCGTTAACATCTGAAGTAACGTCCCCACCATGGAACTTCCATCACGTTTCAGTGACCAAACGTTTTAGGCTAAAAGAGTAGTGAGATTTTTAGTCAAATTGTTATTTTTGACTAAACTTGGATTGTTGTCTTTTGGATTATTTATTTATTTCTTAAATATGCACATATATGAGGTTTCAATTTTGATTAATCCGAATGTAACTCCCTCGAAAATCTTTTATTCTTAGTTGACTTTTTCTTTTTATTTCCTTCTTTCTCCTTTTAATTTTCTTCCTCTTTCTTTTTCTTCCTTTTCTCTTACCTCTCATTTTTCTTCTTTTTTTTTTTTCTTCTTCCTTTTCCTTTTCTATCTACTTCTTACACCTTCTGTCTACCTTCTTCACCCTTCTTTTTATTCATCATCTTCTTCCTCTTCCTCACCTACCTCCTCTTATTCCTTTTCTTCCTGTACTTCTACTACCGTAATGACTGTTGCATATTCCTGATATTGAGGTTTGAGTACCACAAACCCTTATGATATTGAAATTTGTAGAGCTTTTAAGTCTTGATGAACATTAGATAAGATTTCGTAAGATATATTTTCCAAAATTGATGACACTTTTATTTGAGACACCGATCACTCCTAGAGGGTATTTCAAGGTGAACGTGGGGTGAAGGGTGAGTGTGATGAGTGTTTTGATTGATGATGAGGTCTAGTCTAATTACAAACTAGGACCGACTGTTCCCCAGATTGGATCATTAATTATTTCACCGACCTTACCACCTCACGCCGAGTACAGAAAGGAGGGCCAAGGAAGTCGATAAATAACCAATCCAATCACAACAAGCCGTGGATTGAGACCTGACGTGAGTGTTGACAGATTGTCAGCCAGCTTGAGCCAGATTGAGAGCTGACATTGTCAGCGGCTGACAATCGATAACTGACAACAGACCCGTGGTTGTGGTTAACCATTGTGAGGTGTCAATGTGTCAGAGTCGGGGTTATAAGGTGAAGTTTGTCTTGTTCAACGAGGTGAAGCTAGGTGAATTCCTATCTACTACTCGACCTTTACCTAGCGTCACCGCATGGTCACCCCCGTTAGCGCAGTGAGCTCTACAGGTCCGATAAATTGTGATTGAGTTGTTCTAGAAGAAAACGTACCTTATGAAGTGTTTATATTTGGTTTTTATCTGATATGAAAGAATTTGACTCGAAATTTGCTTCTTAAACAAACACCAGTTTGGAATTTTTTCACAGGTTACTTTTGTTCTTTGCAAAAACGAGAATGTCATCGACGAAGAATTTGTCGTGCTAGGTTTAACTCTATTTTATGTGTTTCGCTGTAGACTAAAATATCTTGTATACTTTTCAGGCTTAGAACTAGAGGGTTTAGAAGTCATTGTATTTTTATTTAATGCATAATGTGAAAGTTTACATTTTTATTTAACATTTAGTTAATTAAGCTTTTTGCCTCTTTGACAGTTTAGTAACCTTACGATCTTCCTGAAAATCTACTCATTTAGGAACATTTACAGTTTAACCATTCATCAGCTAAAAAAAGAAATTGGTTTATTTATTTTGCAAGAACGTTGAAGATCTTTTCCTTCAAATTGATCATTTGAGAAATTCAAACTTTGTCAGATCATTACAGCCAAAAGTAGATCAAATTGTGAAACAAGTTGAAAGTTGGAAAACATTTGGAGGTTCTAGCCACGTAAAAACAACCCTGTAAGTTTTCGCCCTTATTTGTTTGATCAGTCAAGACTTTTCCAAAGAGAAAACTCAGCTCTGGAATTTGGCTGAATCTGGAAACAGTTTAAGGTAACGTGTTTAAAACTGGACCAACTCCAGGTCTCTGAAATAGAGCGTCTTCTATTAGGCCTGGACTAAAATTAACCTGGTGGAATCAGTTTTACCTCGGTTCCTTTGCTGATTGGAGTTTTAATTACATATCTAACTTCAATAAATAGATCAGCTATGATTCATACTATAAACCTTCATGTTATTACTTCTCAAAGTCCAAAGCAATTTAGTATCATCAGCGTAGAACTTAATGGATGGGTCTAAAATAGTTAGTAAGTGTTCTGCGTGGCTCAGTGGGTAGAGTCACGGCTTGCAAAGAGCAAGGTCGCGGATTCGATTCCCGGCGCAGGCACAAGGGTTTGGACCGCTTTCCTTAAAAAGCGTTTTGGGATGCCCACAAAACCTTAGTTGAGTCTCTAATAAAAATGCCGTTGGTGTAGACAGTACCAAAATAAAAGGTAATCAGTTTAATTAGAAACAAAATTGGTCCTGAAATTGTCCTTTAGGGACTCTATTAAAAGCAGAAGCTTCTGATGTACCTTCTCTTAAAACGTTTAGAACCCAAGACTTTTTCCGATCCAAACAATTGCCCTGAAAAATATTTAGTAAAAAATCTCATAGTTCAAAGTTTAAAAAGCGTTTTCTTTCATGATTTTAGGATATTCTGAGAGTGTTTATGCAAGATCACGCTCGTTTGCTTCTTGTTCTAAAGGAGGTGAAAAGAACAATAGTCAGAAATGAAGAGGCAGCAAGTCGAGACGAGTCGGCTGAATTGAAACTTAGTTTGGGAGGTTTCTTCTCTTTGTGTATTAAAGCGTGACTTTGTTCTCCGTCTCAAGACAGGTTGGAGAGTTCTTATCGGGGAAAGAATTCCATAGATTCTAAACGAATCTAGGAAGAAGAGGAAAAGGAAGAAAAAGAATCTTTCTCTTCTCAAGTAAGAAACTTTTAAAGACCTGTACTGGGAGAAAGACGACATAAAGGACATCCCCTTTATAACCTTTATTTTCCTAATTCATTCTGTATACTTTCATTTTATTGTTTTTCAAATTCAAAGGTAATTCAGTATCATCAGCGTAGAACTTAATGGGTAGGTCTAAAATAGTTAGGAAGATGATCGATTTAATAAAAAATGAAAGTGGTCCTGAAATTGTTCCTTGAGGGACTCCTTACTGGATTCTTCATTACTAATATAACTTCTACGTAGAACCTTGCAAGTTTTGCTTGATTTCCAATTGAAACTAGGGGCTGAAAAGAAATATATGTACAGATATAGTGTTTGGACACTACAAATATTTACTACCATTATTTAAAGGAACATAACATTTATAAATTTGGAAATTATACTAAGATCAATATTTTACGTCTTTCTAGGGAGATTCAGCATCATTTTGTTTTGATTCAATTCAGCCTGACGGCAAGAACATCGTCTTAAAACTTACATTCATATTTATCAATAATCCAGGAATCTTACGGAAACATCCTATATATTTAATTTTATTGTACGCACTAAACGGTAATAACGGTTAGCGGACCCGTGACGGTTTGGAACCGTGCGCACTCTCGGTAGTAACTCCGGTGGCACGGGTTCGATTCCCGCAGTCACCACTTATATTTGTAAAGTGACTATGCGGTAACGCTAGGTAAAGGTCCAGGTTGAGTGGCAGAGAGGACTTTGCAGTCCTAACTTTAAACCATACAAATTAGGCATTTTACTTTTAAAGTAGTGACGTATGCGTTTGGCTGATCGCGGAGGAATATTTTCAATGATGCCCGATGGTCAACTCTCCTATCCCGTATATCCTGAGTAGATGGGAACCAAGATAGATTGAGACACGCGAAGATCAGCGTGCATAATGGACAAGATAGATTGAGACGTAGTATAGTGGGTGACAGGGCGGTGTCTTTATTCATGAGGAACACTACAACTTCTCTTCACCTACATTGGCTTCGCTCACAGTTCTCTTTTACTTGACTAAACTGTGCTTTTCTTTGCTCTTGAAGTCACTTATTTCAACAAAATATAAATGATCTGGGATTTTATCTTATGACATTCTGTTTTTACGAGGTTACAAAAGTTTTAAACACGGTGGTTTAAAAAAACTCGACTATTTGCTGATGATGTAACAGTTTTATTTGCTTTGGAAAGTATTTTCCAACGACGAAGTTGTGTGCATCAAGGAGCTCCTAAAGTTCAACACCTTTTTGCGAGTTCCTTTAAGCCAATATAAATTAAAATTGACTAACCGGTAGACTCGTGGTGGGTTGGAATCGTGCGCGACTCGGAGTCTCATCACTCCACTTGCGCAGGTTCAATCCCCGCAGTCACCACTTACATAATGTTGTAAAAGAAACTATACAGTCACTAAATCACTATTTGAGATGCCGACCACTCTCATGAGGGTACTTTAAGGCAAATATGTGGTGAAGGATGAGTGTGATGAGTGGTAGTAATGAGTTATGAGGTGTAGTCTTGTTACAAACTAAGGCCGACTCTTCCTTAGAATGGGTCGTTAATTAATAGCCCAATGACCAATGGAAATACAAGGACCAATGGCTTAACGTGACTTCCGAACCACGCAGGTGATGGTCTTATATGTCTAAACGATGGTGGGAGTTGCGGGTATCATCAGATGTCAGATGATCACTGAGACTATCTGAGCCGCTTTAGACCTATATAATCCTCAAAACCTGACCTCCATGAAGCTGAATTACAGGACCACACCACGAGAAGTACGCTAGGTAAAGGTTGAGGTTGAGTGTTAGAGAGGAATTTGAAGTCATAACTTCGCCTCGTTAAACAAGACAAACTTTCCATTTTCGGGATGTCAAACAATCGATCATTATTTGCTGATGATATAACAGTTTATTTATCCCGTACGCAAAATATGTTCAACGGTTTGTCCCCAATTTTCAGTCAGGATCCGATTACTTGACAAGGCATAATCAGAGGCAAGTCTCCGCGAAGAATGTGAACTAAGAAGAATGTCAAGATCTTCAATCTTCAATGCAGAGATCTTGGAGAATGCGGCCTTTGCAGTAGTAGACGTTACTGATACATTCCCTGCGTCTAATCTACGTCTCGTGGGTGATTAATGGTCTTCAGATTCCAGGACAAGTTCACATTACAACATAATTGTAATCAAATTGGCGTACAGCTTACCACAGATAATGGAATGTCCGCAGAGGTCCTATAGGATGGGGAAAGTGTTGTGTTGTTATGTTGACCGAATCCATTAACAAGTGCGGTTGCCATATCGTTGCCGACCCCCATGATCAAAAATCAACTAAATTCCATCCACAAGACTTTTGAAGACACTTTAGACACAACAGTGGAAATTCTCTGCTTGAAGTTTGTTGTTGACGACGGTACAATTTCTGAGGTTTAAATATTATTACTGACGTTTTCCATCGTTTTGTGAAAACTAAAGGTACACGACGTTTTGGGATCTGGAATCTGATCCCGTCTTCAGGTGAAACATAACACAAAACATTAAGAAATGAGCTAGCCTAAAAGTAATCATAGCAACCAGACCAGTCACCCACTGCCATATAACCTTACTTTTATCCTGAAACGTTAAATTTTATTACAGCTAGCCTAGAAATCAATACATGTACACAAGCTTTGCAAAAATTAAAACTAAAACAAATAGAAAAATCAAGCACGTCCACGTTCAGTGACAGCTGCTGGGCCATTGGCTGGCTTGGGGCAGCGGACGACCAATCACAGCCGTGAATCAGACTGACCAATTGTAACAGAGAACACACGAATGCCAATTTATGCACAGCCAATAGAAGGGACATTCGTCAAACAGTCTGATCAACGGTTGTGATTGGTCGTCCGCTGCTCCAACACAGCCAATGGGGCTGTCTGGCGAATGGACAGGCAATCAGTCAGTAGGCCTATACAGCTGGAGGTAGCCGTAAACGTTTGATTTCTATTTTTTTTTTACATGTAAACATTTGTATTGTTTTCTATGTTAGGTGTTATAAAACTTAACAAGTTAAAGGAAAAAGTTAACAAGGAAAAGAACTAAGGTTATTTTGTGGCGAGTGACGTCCATTATAATATTTCAACCTCAACGGAAATAATGTAGGAGACTTAAAGTTATTTCTAAGATCTAAGGCTTCCGGTTTACACCGCGTAACAGTGAAATATATATACTGCCAAACGTTTCGACCTCGCTGTGGAGAGTCATCCTCAGTAGCTTGTTGACTGGCTGAGACTGGATTGGCCGGCCGTGGCGTCTTCTTATATACCCAATGGGTCGGGGTCCTGTCACCTGATTGGCCGAAGTGGGCGGAGCCTGTTGCTCGTTGTCGAACTGGATTGGCTGGCTTCAATAGGACTTCTGAAGAACTGGCTGCCAAGTTTTTGATAATTTTATGCTGTCTTCTTTGTTAAAGTTGTCTTCATGCTTGATTATTTCTATGGTTTCTCTAATCCAGTCTCAGCCAGTCAACAAGCTACTGAGGATGACTCTCCACAGCGAGGTCGAAACGTTTGGCAGTAATTGTATTTCAACTGTTACGCGGTGTAAACGGGAAGCCTTAGATCTTAGTGATGCCACCGGCCGCGAAAGCCTAAGAGTTAAAGTTATTTGCTAGGGATTTGAACCCATAATAAAAAATCATAAAAATTCCATCAAAACAAATTTTGCAGACAACTCCAACACCGCATTGGAAAGGCAGAGAGACTTATGGTGTTTGATCGTATCTTACGTTGCGGTATCACTCATGTTTGTATGTCGGCACCACGGTCTGCCGCAAGTGCGTGTGCTGAGAGGCGGGGGACGCCCGGCGTCGCGGCGCTAGGCGCATTGATTCCCCCTCACCCCTCCCCCCTCACACACACCGCAACACGTGCACAATACAACAAATACAATCAGTTGTAGTAGTAATGTGTATTCGAAACCCATGCATGGTCTGATTCTAATATATAATCCAGGGGAAACGAATAATATTTTCCTTTTTTGTTCAAGCTATGCGCGTGATTAGATAATACGCTCCTTGGAAAATAATAACTAAATCACTATTTGAGATGCCGACCACTCTCATGAGGGTATTTTAAGGCAAATATGTGGTGAGGGATGAGTGTGATGAGTGGTAGTAATGAGTTATGAGGTGTAGTCTTGTTACAAACTAAGGCCGACTCTTCCTTAGAACGGGTCATTAATTTGTAGCCCAATGACCAATGGAAATACAAGGACCAACGGCTTTACGTGACTTCCGAACCACGCAGGTGATGGTCTGATATGTCTAAACGATGGTGGGAGTTGATGCGGGTATCATCAGATGATCACTGAAACTATCTGAGCCGCTTTAGACATATATCATCCTCAAAACCTGACCTCCATGAAGCTGGATTAAAGGACCACGCCACGAGTCCCAGTCAGGCTCAATTAAGAGTGCGCAGTAGTGGCGTGACCTTGAATTTCGTCCCGTAAGAACAATGTAAAAACTTGCATATTTTTGGGACACCTCACGCCTACAGTTTTCATCGGTTTTATATGGAATACATTTTGTTTGCATTCAATACTTTAGTGACTCCGCTGAGCCGAATTTCCATTTTCTCATTTATCAAACCGTGATATAAATTCAAAAATTAAAGAAACGTTGTGTTTAAATCTCTTGTTTTTTCTAATAAATACAATTTTCAAAAAAGTGGTCAACGGAGACACTGCATTACATTATCATCTTTTAAATAAAACTGATTTCAAAAAGATCTAAAGGAAATTGTAGACGTGAAGTGTTTCAAGAAAATGCCATTGTTCTTATGAGACAAAAAGGAAATGGCCGACAGGTTCTATGCACTCTAAAGAGATAGTTTGATCAATATTTAAAATAGTTAAAACCAAACGTAATTTATTTTATATAGTACACACCCCCAGTAGGAAAAAGCTAATCCACAAAATTCCCTTGAGCCGGGGAGAAAGGCTAAAGAAAAGTTCGTGAAAGGACCAAACAAAAATAACCCCAAGAGCCATTTATCAGTGTGAAATCTCACCTTGCCTTCCTCTAAACAAATATAGACAAGAAAGGGGTTGTTGCTGGTCTGAAATTAGCTTTCTTTAATTAAGAAATGTTCTTCCCCTGCCCCGACCCTTAGAGCGCAGGTGTCCTTTTACGTCCTGAGTTTGTGGGGAAGATGAATATCTTGCTCTCCTTTCACCCTTGGCCTTGCGGGGAGGGGGTTAGAGTGAGACCGTTGAAAGTTGCTTCAAGGCTATCCTGTTTTATTTATAAAGGTAAATAATGTTCGTCTTGTTTAACGAGGCGAAGTTTGGACTACAAAGTCCTCTCTACCACTCAACCTCGACCATTACCTTGCGTTACCGTAAAGTCACATTACAAATGTAAGTGGTGACTGCGGGGATCGAACCCGCGCCAGCTGAGTGGTCAGCTCCGGAGTCGCGCACGATTCCAACCCGCCACGGGTCCGCTCATGAAATTTTAAAATGGTTTTAAAAATAACATTCATTATTATTGTGGACATTTTCTGTAGTGTTTTTGGTTGACGAGAACACGAAGTTTCGAATCTGGAATCTGATCCCGTCTTCAGGGGACAGAGTAATCAGCGTAAACCGAGCACTCACCTACCACCGAACAACACGAGTTTTCTCGTTTTTATTTTGTGTGTCTTTTTTCTTAATTTTTTTTATAAATCAACTAGCTTAGAAAACAATACAACATGGACAAAAATGTTGACAAAAATTAGAGAAACCAAGCACGTTCACGATAGTGACAAGTGCCCACCGACTGATTGGCGGCTGGTTGGGAGCAGTGGACGACCAATCACAGACGTGTATCAGCCTGAACAATCACTATCACTATTTGAGATGCCGACCACTCTCATGAGGGGTATTTTAAGGCAAATATGTGGTGAGAGATGAGTGTGATGAGTGGTAGTAATGAGTTATGAGTTGTAGTCTTGTTACAAACTAACGCCGACTCTTCCTTAGAACGGGTCATTCATTAATAGCCCAATGCCCAATGAATACAAGGACCAACGGCTTAACGTGACTTCCGAACCACGCAGGTGATGGTCTGATATGTCTTAATTGGAACGGAGAACGAAAAATACCTGATTACACAGCCAATGGAGGAGAATAGATTCTTTAGATTTTTTATGAATGAGTCAGAGAGATAAAATTACCAACAATAATTTAGAAAGTTACCTAATAGTCACGATAACTGCAAGGTTACAGGCTTTTGCGGAATTGTGAATTTTGGCTACAATTTTGGGTGTAGAATTTTAGAATGGAATGTCTTACACTAGTCACGTTTTCTGTGGCCTGTTTCGAGTCCTTAATATTAAAAAAATGAAGATTTAAAATGAATTTTTCGTTGTTAGATATGAGTCATTTTTGCATTTAATCACTGTAGCAATTCTGTGAGTCAACTTATGATGAACTTGTTATCAAATGACGCCTTATCAGTGCACTCTGTTACTGATAGACCAAGAATCTTTCTTTCCGTCAAGTTTTTTCAGTTGTTTAAAGGAAATATAAATTCGAATTTTTTGAAAAAGTTGAGTTTAAAACTTAGTTTTTATACTTGTCAAAAGTTTGTTGAACCGAATTTTACTCGAGAAATGTTCATAAGGGTTAGAATAATTGCAATAATCTAAATAATTGCGTTTTATCGTTAATCCACTTAAAGTTTAAAAAAAGGCGAAAGCATTTAGAAATAACAAAAATTTAAAGTTTCTAGACATTTGAAATCTTTCCGATTGTATTTCTAGGCAATTTCTTCAACGGTGTTTATGTCCGGTGGTCTAATAGAAGAGAGGACTTAAATATTCGTAACTTAAAAACAAGTAAATTTTGTCTTGTTTAACGAGACAAAGCCCTCTCTATCACTCAAACTCGACCTTTACCTATCGTTACCGCATAGTTACTTTACAAATGTAAGTGGTGACTGTGGGGATCGAACTCACGCCAGCGGAGTGATGAACTCCGGATCGCGCACGACTTCAACCCGCCACGGGTCCGCTTACCTATGAACACTGATTCATTTAATTTAGTGTTTATAGATAACTTTGAACATTGCCGATGTTTTCTTATACCAATAAAGTTGGTTACACCCTTTTACTTCTTGACAACCATTTTCATCGAACTGATGACCCCAAATTCACGACGGACAATTGACAAACCAGAAGTACCAACTGTCCAATAAAAGAAACTGGACCCGCAAACAAAACACCGGTTAGCCAGAGTCCAGTTAAAATGTCAGAACAAAAGACGAAGAAAAACAAAGACATCATGACTTGGCCCGTTACAACGCCCCTCCTGTTCGGTAGTTACGTTGACGATGTAACTGTGGTCGCTAGTTGTCGACCAATGTTTAGTTGAAACATGGTCACGTGATGGACTTCAATTATAAGCTCGTTTTGTCTCTGAAATTGTAATGGTTGTGGGTCACTTGGAAATACCTCTTACCGGCTTAAAGATGTGGCGTCTGACTGGGACTCGTGGTGTGGTCCTGTAATCCAGCTTCATGGAGGTCAGGTTTTGAGGATGATATAGGTCTAAATCGGTTCAGATAGTCTCAGTGATCATCTGATGATACCCGCATCAACTCCCACCATCGTTTAGACATATCAGACCATCACCTGCGTGGTTCGGAAGTTACGTTAAGCCGTTGGTCCTTGTATTTCCATTGGTCATTGGGCTATTAATTAATGACCCATTCTAAGAGTCGGCCTTAGTTTGTAACAAGACTTCACCTCATAACTCATTACTACCACTCATCACACTCATCCTTCACCACATATTTGCCTTAAACACCCTCGTGAGAGTGGTCGGCATCTCAAATAGTGATTTAGTGGGTCACTTGGAAATACGTCTTACTGGCTTGAAGATGGATGGTGATTTTCAGTGAATTTCATTCGTGATGTTTTTAAAAATGGTCTTCAAAAGTAAAAAAATGTAAATTTTATCCTCATATTTACTGTCTGTATTCTAAGTCTAAAACATAGCCGACTCTTAAACACATGCGCTACCGTGAAGCCTAGCGAATTTCCTGTAACAGGGGGCAGATTGAGCAACGGAAGTGATCTTTTGGAGGGGCTTTTACCCATAAAAATTGGGTTTATGCTACAAAAACTGTTATGATACCATTTCAGCCAGGCCAATATGTCCCAAATATAGCCACATAAAAATATATTTTAAGTAAAATTTTACACGATCCGAAACAAATTTTTGGTACATGTAGTTAGTTCTCTTTGGTGTTCGGGGGCACAGGGAATTTGTGCAATTCCAGCCAATTAACACTCTTGGTATTTTAAGATAATCTTTTTTTATACGGGTAACCCTTCGTCTTTGGAGCAACAAATAGTTTAAGTTGGACCTAATTGATACATGATTCCTATTTATCATAAAGATCGTCTTCAAACGTTTTCGTGTCAAGTTAGTCAGGTTTTAGAGAATTCCTTCGGAAAATTATATATTCAGGCCGTTCCTAGAATTTGAACACAATTTGAGAATTGTCTAACCATCGTGGCTTTACGAAATTCCCAATAATAATTATCAACCCTTCTTCCTTGCCTCTTTGAACGTTTGCTGAAGAAATTATTCCTTTTGGGCCCAAACTCGTACCGCTTCCAATTTTAACGAGCCCGTTTTATCCCAAGTAAATTAAATTCCCCAACAAAGGGTTTTCAACGTCGCCGCCTCGGTTGATTGAAGATTATACTTAGCAATCCGCAGACAAAAGTTTGTTTGACTGACGTAGTAGCAACAAGTCACCCAGGAGTTGCTGGAACTTTGACACCGGAAGTTTCAAGTGCGAGCGTGACTGGCGGCCATCTTGGATCCGGTGTTGAGCTCTTCAACAGTATCAGTTGTGATAACTTTAATGGACGGACTGTGATAGATGGATGGGATGTAGTTTGAGTGGGTGATGGTCTCCACGTGTCATAGCTTGTGAGGTTGGGTTATTTGGACTCTGTTGTCTGAAATTAGGTGAGGGTTTGATTTCAAATTTGTTGGAAATTGTTGGAAAAACTGGGAAACATCTGCAGTTTGCAGGGTTGTCGCGGTGAAGGAAAATCTGGAAAACTGGGAAATCAAAGAACTTCATGTGTCAAGCTAGAAAGGACAGGAAATTTCGTGGAAAACTGAATTTGTCTTTGGAAATGTACAAAATATTTTGAAGTAAAAGGTAAAAAGGTAAAGTTTGTCTTGTTTAACGAGGCGAAGTTAGGACTACAAAGTCCTCTCTACCACTCAAGCTCGACCTTTACCTAGCGTTACCGTATAGTCACATTACAAATGTAAGTGGTGACTGCGGGGATCAAACCCGCGCCACCAGAGTGATGAGCTCCGGAGTCGCGCGCGATACCAATCCGCCACGGATCTGCTTGAAGTCAGTAATTTCTTGTAGTTTCTTTTGAGTTTATACACAATTTTAAAATTAAAAATTTTCAGTAAATAGTTCTAACCTGAAATTTTCAAATCAGTCACGGTGAGCTATTCTCTTAGAGTAAGAAAGAATGGAACTATTTATTGCTCTCTATTATCTAATTATCTTTCTTGTTTCAAGAATTCGTATGAAATGAAATCGTATTTGATTGAGATTACTGTAAAACAATGGCTGTAAAATATATGAAAAACATCGGAAATGTAAAAAAAAGTCAAGGAATTTATCTTAAAATGTATGCAAGATTTCACTAGACGTGAGAGACTAGACGTTTTTTCTAGAAGTCATAGTTTCCTAAGGTTATGTATGGGAATAAATTCAATTTTATTTCTTACTTTAAGTAAAGATTGAATATATTTAGTACCTCTAGATAAAGTATTTGAGTAAAGTTTTTAACGAGTGAACCAAATTTACTCAGTAAAAATAATTGTTTTCACCTTAAACGTCCCAAATCATTGTTTTTTTACAAACTCTTTCCCGATGGTTGTCTAGAAATTTCTAGGACCCTAAATTCCTATACTCTGTATATGTCTGGTTGAGTTCTGCACCCAAGGCTGCCTGGCTCGCTCTGTATTGTCTATCAGCGACTACTTGCAGCTCAGGTACTCCAAGGGTTCCAGAAATCACAAAAAGACCACGACCTTTCGAAATCTAGAGTACGATCCCATCTTCAGGTGAAAAGTCACCTAAAACATAACAAATGAGTTAGCCTAAAGCAATCAGCGCAAGCTGACCAGTCAAACACAACCTATATGTGCTTTTCTAAATAAGGGATTTTGCGTTTCTCCATTACAATTGGTCGTCTGATACACACCTGTGAATGGTCGTCCGCTGCTCTCAGCCAGTCGTTTGGTTGGTAGCTGTCTCCTCCTGTAGAAGTGGTTTGTTTCTCTGGTTGCTGTTTGTTCATTTACGTTTTTGTAATGTTGTACTGTCTTCTATGCTAGTTAAGGCTAGACTCATTTTCTAATGTTTTAGGTCACTTTTCACCTGAAGATGGGATCAGATTCCAGATCCGAAATGTTGTGTTCTCCTTACTTCCTAACGGTGGGGTTTGAAGCAATTGACAATCTGACGAGTAAATTCAACCAAAGAAACACATGTTAAGATATTCTATGTTATAAACCCGTAAAAGTACAAAACTCTTCGATGGAAGTGATGTTTTCTGTGAAAGAACTTCTTTGCTTTCATCCACAAAGCGTTCAATTCCTCTAATGGCTGCCTCAGAGTCTGTTTGTGTCAATTGTGTAACTGTGTTCTTTATCAAACTTGTCTCCAGTGTAAATAAATAACAAATTTCTCTGCGCTTTTACTCGATCGATAAGTTTTAGTTGTTTGTGTGGGTGGAATGGGTGCTAAAGAAACTACAAGGACGAGGTGTTTGGTGTTTATCAATTTTAATGTGATAATTTGTTATGGGTTGTGATTTATTATGAATTTATACTAAAAATATGTTCAAAAACAAATTGTTCCATTCGTTTTTTGAGGTTGAAATATTATTACGGACGTTTTCTATCGTGTTTTAAGTGAATATGAAGAGGCCAACGTTTCGGAATCGGATCCCGTCGTCAGGTGAAAAGTAACCTTAAACATAACACAAAATGTTGGGAAATGAGCTATCCAAAAATATAAGTTGTCTCTTTTGTTTTTTCCCCTTAAACTTATTTAATTTAAAAATAAATTGTTCTATTTTCATAGGATATTTAAAAACAACTATGCTAGAAAACAACACAACATGTTAAGAAATTAAAATTCAATTAGAGAAACAAAGCAAGTCCATGGCCAGTCACAGCTGGCCACCAGCTGGCCGGGAGCAGCGGACGACCAATCACAGACTTGTATCAGCCTGACCAACTGTATCAGAGAACACAAAGATTTATACACAGCCAATGGGGGGAGACTTTCTTGAGAGTTTTGATTAATTAGTCAGTTTTATCAATGGAGTTAAAATTAGTAACGAAAAATCGGATTACCTTGGCAGTAGGTAGTTTACCTACTGTAGTAGGTTTTTGAAATATTTTATGTAAAAAAAGCTTTTAACTGTTACCTATAAGTTATGTAATCTAGTTATTCCCGTTCATATCGTGTCATTATGGATATCTTGAAATATTTTGGTCTCACTGTACACCTTCTTCAGTCACTGATTGGCTGAAACTGAGATACTTGCTGTCTGCTACCCTATTAGTCACAGGGATGCCAACCATCCCCAGGAGCAGGGATGCCAATATTCTCATTGGCTGTGACACTATCGAAAAGACTTCTTCAGGACTGGTTGCTAGCTTCTTGAAAGTTTAATGCTGACTTCTTTGTTGAAGTTATTATCATGTTTAATGTTCAGTGGTTGGTAGATTATAGTTTATATAGATTAAAGTTGTTACACCGGCCACGAAAGCCTAAGAGTTAATTCTATAAATTAAGTATTACGATTGAAATTTTCTCAACAAATGCTTCTTAGTCCTAAATCCTCTTAACCCTGATTCTATTTCACATTTTATTTTCAAGCACAGACAGAGTTCTCAGCCTAATCTAACAACCGGATTTACATCTATCCACTTAATTGGATGATAAGAGGAAAGGATTTGAATTGTAAAACAAAGACAGAACTGGAATTTGTAGCTCTTCGCAGTCGCTTTGTATATTTATAAAGATGTTTTATTCAGACACTTTCTCCCCGTCTGTAACTGACATGACAAGAACTGGGAAATAATACTCGGTATCAGTTTTGTATGTGGGTTTTCTCGAACTGGCTTGTAGCACGTGTTTGTGATACCCTAAGTACAAGGAAGCAGTGTTAAGTTTTCAGAAAAAAGGAAAATTGGGAAACTTTTTAATTAGTTAATTAAGTATACGGTAAATTGTGTTGTTTGTTTGGATTGTATGATTTAGAAATGCTTGGGAAAACTGCTCCAAATTCATGAGGAAAATCAAGGATCTCCATATATTTCAACAGGGCGGTTAGTTAAAAATTGTATGAAAATTTAGATACATAATGTAAAAACTTTGAAAGTTATCAAAAAGATTCTTAATTTGATTTGAAGATAGTCAAAGTGTTTTTTGTAAAATAAATTAAACTTAAATAACAATTAAATAATTTTTTTTCAAGGTGAGATATGGTTACAATTTCATTAAATTAAAAAAATACGGACTTCAAAATAAACAATCACAAGAACATGAAATAAACCGTTACCAACCAAATTATAACCAGGTAGTCTCCATAATATAGTTTAAAAAGTTATCAATGAAATCAACATTTTCTCTAAAGCCTATGTACTGGAAATAACTGGATATAATCCAAAATTATGCTGAATAACACCACTTAACGCTTAATACTGTTTGTTCAATACATAATGTGTTACAAATTATGAACAACCAATTTCACTTTATAACACAACTCCCATACATTATTACTACAGTAAAAATATTGTTTAATCTTTCTTTGTCCATCATTTTATTAGGTTACCTAAGGTGTCAAACTACAGGAAGTTGATTTTCCACTTAATTATTTTATTTTAATCATAACATTATTGTTTATTCAAGTAAATTCCTCTAACTTCTTAACAGTGACTTATGTCCGCAACACATAAGTCATAAATTTATTTTTCATTCATTTATTTTACAGATTTTTGTAACATTTTCTTTTTTTTGTTAACACAATCCATATTGATTGATTATAAGTAAATTTAAATAGAAAAATATTGTCGACAGATCCATTTTGGCCCTAAAACAAGCACATAAAATTTTTCCACTGTACTTTTTGAGTTATAAAAAAACTAGCACATAAATGATATTAAATTAAGTAATAATTTTGCCGGATGAGATATTATATTGTTTAATAACAACCAAAGAAACACAAAACTTGCATTTAAGAAATTATATATGAAGACGATTCAACCGTTGTTTATAGCTTGCTGATTTTATAGAATTGCTGGTGATACGAGAAACAAACTACTTTTGATTACTTTAAGGACTATTGGGCACAATGTCTTGCAGATTATTTAAGTTGATAAAAAAAAGGTCAAGTTTGTCTTGTGTAACGAGGCGAAGTTGGGACTACAAAGTCCTCTCTACTACTCAACCTCGACCTTTACCTAGTGTTGCCATAAAGTCACATTACAAATGTACAGGTGACTGCGGGGATCAAACCTGCGCCAGCGATCAGAGTCGCGCACGATTCCAACCCGCCACGGGTCCAAGTTGTAAAGACTTTCAACTTGGAAAACAGTCATAGTCTGTTCATTATATCAGTTACTATATCCCTTCTCATAGTTTGGACACGCATTTAAAGCATTTACTCGATACTAAAGCTATAAGAATCTTCAGTGAAAGAAGTTTGCGGGAAAAAGTTTGATACAGGGTGGCTACAAATCTTGATTCCGTGAAGGTGGCTTGGTCACCTTATTTATTACCTAGAAGCACTCGATGGTCCATAAATCCGGCCCAAGTGCCACCTTCTTTGCAACCCTACTTCGTTCTGTTGTTTCCTAACCGGTAGATAAATTGTCACAAAATGTTTTATGAAAGTGTATGCGTTCTAAATCACTATTTGAGATGCCGACCACTCTCATGAGGGTATTTTAAGGCAAATATGTGGTGAAGGATGAGTGTGATGAGTGGTAGTAATGAGTTATGAGGTGTAGTCTTGTTACAAACTAAGGCAGACTCTTCCTTAGAATGGGTCATTAATTAATAGCCCAATGACCAATAGAAATACAAGGACCAACGGCTTAACGTGACTTCCGAACCACGCAGGTGATGGTCTGACATGTCTAAACGATGGTGGGAGTTGATGCGGGTATCATCAGATGATCACTGAGACTATCTAAGCCGCTTTAGACCTATATCATTCTCAAAACCTTATAGCTAGGACTATAAAATCCTCACTACCTTTATCTTGCGTTACTGCATAGTTACTTTGCACATTGTAAGTGGTGACAGCGGGGATCGAACTTGCATAGAATGACACTTCATTTAATTAAATCCAAAAATCACTTCCTAAGGTTTACACCGCGTCACAGTTGAATTACAAATACTGCTAAACGTTTCAACCTCGCTGTAGAGAGTCATCCTCAGTAGCTGGTTGACTGGCTGAGACTGGATTGGCCGGCCGTGGCCTCTTCTTATATACCCAAGTGGAGGGGGGTAGGGCCTGTCACCTGATTGGCCAAAGGAATGTTTGTTTTTGTGTGTAAATATTAGCTTAAAATATTTTTTGAACTTTCAAGTCAAATAGAAACTTTTTTCTTTGGATGGTCTAAAAGTTAACTTTTTATTGTACTTACATTTAAACATCTTCAATTGTCTTCATAACGCTTTCTATTTGTTAAAAAACTTTCTTGTAAAGAGACCTCTTTTAAAATTTTGGCCGAGTGTTTTTCTTTTTAATTTCTTCTATGTTTAAATCCAATTTCAGTAGACAAGATCCAAAAAACTCATAGATTGTGATAATTCTTTAAAAGTTATTTTGTTTGCATTATGATTATAACAATCTAACTCAGTGTTTAATTTAAACTTACATTCAGAAAATGTACGCAACGAGTTACTTGGGTCCGGGTCTATTTTCGCTCATGCGTTGTTTACTAGTAAGCGCGTCAACTAACAATGACCAATCAGATGTTTGACAATGAGACTGTCGTGGGATGCGGCTTTGTGAATGTGACACAAGTTTGGCAGCCGTTACAACTTACAAGCCAGACGCAGCTATACAGGGTGATTCTAAAACTGTGCGCCAATCTTTCAATGACAAAGTTGTAATAAATATGGCTCCGAATATGCTTTCTTTGCTTGCTAGCTATTTAATTTAATTTTTTAAATTTCCTACCATTTAAGGGGTTTGGTTAGAATTTAGTGAAATTTTTATCTAATTAAGATTCTCTTGGGACAAAAATCCCAGAGGTGAAATATTTTTACCATTTAAAAATAGTAAACAAAATATAAAGTTTGTCTTGTTTAACGAGGTGATATTAAGAAACAAACCTCGACCTTGTTGTCAGAGGTGTTGTTAAGACTACAAAGTCCTTTCTACAACTCAACTTTTACCTTTTCCAAGCGTTACCTTAAAGTCACAAAGTGTCAGTGGTGACAGCGGTGATCGATCCTGCACCAACGGAGTGATGAACTATGGAGTCATGCGTAAATCCATCCCGCCACGCATCCGCAGGGATTTCTTTTGTATTTTTTGATATTGTACTTTAACATAAAATGAAAAATAAACGGCGGATGTACAACAACAAATTGTTAGACCAATTTATTGATACCAAGATCTTGAAAATTACTTGAGAAATATTTTGGGTATATAGAAAGCTGTGGCTGAAAACAAGCTACTTAACTACGGTTATTTTTGCCAGTTTTTTCTCTGTACTTCTGTTATTTCTCAACCAATCTTCAAAATCTTGGTGTCAATGGATAGGAAAAATACTTTAGTACAAAATAAAATGCAAAATTTAAAACGTGTAATGGTGCAAAGCAGATTCCAAAAGATTAATTTCCGCCAAAAAGCAATTCTAACACTTCAAACTTCCACTGTTTCATTCAGAGTCAACTTACTGAGGTGGAATCAACAGCATTCAATTCTACCGACAGAGCCCTTCGATTTGATATACAACACAACTTGTGCCTTTCCTACAAGTTTTCGCTGACTCTTTACGGGCCCTCCCCCTTGCTTCATATAATTGCAGAATCAGGAGGTGTGAAGCTGAGTCAGTCCCTGCAGTTGGCCTCAATTGTAAGCTTGGAGTAAATAAATAAACAATTATTTGATAGTAAATATTAAAGAACTTTCTTCTCTGTGCTCTCTAGCTGTTTTCAAAAATCACTATTTGAGATGCTGACCACTCTCATGAGGGTATTTTAAGGCAAATATGTGGTGAAGGATGAGTGTGATGAGTGGTAGTAATGAATTATGAGGTGTAGTCTTGTTACAAACTAAGGCCGACTCTTCCTTAGAATGGGTCATTAATAGTCCAATGACCAATGGAAATACAAGGAACAACGGCTTAACGTGACTTCCGAACCACACAGGTGATGGTCTGATATGTCTAAACGCTGGTTTGACAAGAGTTTGGCAGCAGGTACACAAGCCCTTGAGACTTGACGCAGCTATATATTCCTGGCTCTGTCTCTCTACGCATAAACCAACTCAAGTGCTTTTTGTTCGGTTGCAAACAATTTCTCTGATGTTTAACTATGTTTAGTTAGAATAAAAAGGTAAAGGTTGTCTTGTTTAACAAGGCGAAGTTAGGACCACAAAGTCCTCTCTACCACTCAACCTCGAGTAACGGTTTCCAGAAGAGCTACCGTGAATTCTAGGACATTTTAATTATTGGGGAGATAATTAAAACCTAAAGTGTCCTTTTGGGGAGGAAGAGTTAAGTAACTTCCCCCCAAAAATGTGATTTTATACTCTAAAAAATTTGTTTTATGATCCGATTTTGATAAAACTCATCAGAGCCAACATGTGCACCAAAAATAGACAAAATCTGATGGTGACAAAAAAACCATCAAATATCTTATATTTCAATTTTATGTCCGTAAATATAATAATATAATTAATTAAATTTTTTTAAATCTCAGTAGGTTTAGGACTCAGTTGAGAAGTTCAAAAGCGTTTTTCATTTTGTTCTCCAAAATTTTGTTTTATCCAGTCCAAAAGGAGTTACAGTTTCTTTTATCAGTTGAGGAGTTTTGGGTCTTCCTTATGGGAAAATGTGCAGTTTTTGATCATTTCTAACTCGTATAGTACGTTATTCATCTTAGAATTTGACCGATGGAACATTCTTTCTAATTCTTCCTTGAATTCTCTACTTTGCCGCCCCAAAACCACTCTCGACGTTAAGTGCCCAGTGGTAAATCCAGCATTGTCTGTTACTCTAGCATTGTCTCATTAGCGGATCCATGGCGAATTAATATCGCACACGACTTCGGTGGCGCGGTTTCAATCCACGCAGTCATAATTTGTAATGTGACTTTACGGTGACGCTAGGTAAAGGTCGAGGTTGAGTGGTAGAGAAGACTTTTTAGTCCTTACTTTGCCTCGTTAAACAAGGCAAACTTTACCTTTATGTAGATGTAAACAGTTTACTAACCGTATGATTCTAATGTGTGTGTTTGTATGGTTTGTTACAGACTCATGGAGGAGACGTGACTGTAGCGAGGATGGGGATGTGCTGCAGCAGGCACGGCCCAGAGCCTGGCCACCCCATCGGTCAGTATCTACCAATCAAATCCAGTCTAATAGAAGATATAATCCTTAAAGAAGTCAAAAGCACCAAATTCTCGGGCTTCATGTTGACAGTAGACTATCTTGGGATGAGCACATTGGTTACGTCTGTAAGAAAGTTTCCACTGGAATCTACCTTATCAGACACTTATCAAGCTATTGTACAAATGATCTACTGAAAATAGCGTACTATGGTTTAATTCAAAGCCATTTATCATACGGCATTGCACTTTGGGGAGCTTGCTCCAAATTTAGATTAATGCGGCTCTTCATCTTGCAAAAAAAACCATTAGAATAGTAGCTACAGCAAAATTTCGTGAGTCCTGTCAAGGTTTATTCAAAAATTTAAAGATTATGACATTACCCTGTATTTATATTTACGAAACAGTTTTATTTTGTTTAAATAAATGTGATAAGATGTCAGGAGCTGACATTCACGCTTACCATACGACAAAATTGTAAGTTTAGAAATGATCACAGACTCCAAATTTCTCAAAATCTTCCTCGGTATATGGGAATAAAGTTGTTTAACAATCTTCCACAAAGTTTAAAACTAAAACAAAATACTTCAAATTTTAAAAATGAATTAAATTTTTTAGTTAAACAAGCATTTTATACCATAGACGAGTTCTTTAATTCTTCTGGCGCCTTCGACTAATTTCCCGCCTACTACAATAGTAAAATTAGGCCCTTATTTATCAACAGTGGCTTTACCCAAGTATATTAATCGTTTTTTGTTTGTGTTTTTAATTTTTTTTGTTAATTGTTATTGTTTGTCAACAATTTTGTACTATGACAATAAATATGTTTAATAAAGTACAGTACAGTCTCCATAATCCGACAGTTCGCCACTCCGACACGTCCAGTAATCCGGTGCTGTGCATAGCCTCAGTACCGCACGTCGCGCGTAACGTCGTCACTCGTTCTTAGGTCCATTGGTTCAAATGGGCGCATTTATTGCACTGTTAGGTGACGCGCGACGTGCCGTCCCTGACAAACCCGCGTCAGTATCTCACGACTTCGGGCGACGCCATGTCGCGTCATCTCTAAATACATTGTTTCAAATCGGTGTATTTATCAACTGCGACATCTCACGGACTACTGGTGTTCTATAGACCGCTTCAACTTCATGTTTTATAATCATGTGTTTATTTCCGTAAGTCAATTAAAGGATTTTTTCAAACCCCTAATAATAACCTATAGTTTAAATGTTCAGAAGCAGTAATTTGACGTTTAGCTAACTATTAAAATCATAGTCAAAACCCCAAAAGGTACACATTTCCCTAAGTTCATTGGATGATAAGTATTCTCCGGAAAGATGTTTTCCGCAGAATGAAAGACGTAATTATAATACTGTACATTTTAATGAAATCTGATAACGAACAACCCATATATCCTACTGTATATCACTATTGCTAGATGCTGCCACTCTCATGAGGGTATTTACAAGAAATATGTGGTGAAGGATGAGTGTGATGAGTGGTAGTAATGAGTTATAAGGTGTAGTCTTAAATAAATAAATATTTTATTTCTTAACAAAATACATTGTATAAATTTCTTCTTTAGTTTCCTCTTCTAAGATGACTATAGGCTTTTAAGGAGAAAGCATGAGTTTGTAAACGGCCAAAATGTACGAAGTTAGTTTTTAATTGATTTCTGAACAGATTCAATCACCTCAGGTTATTGTGTTTTAAAGTAATATGCTGTCAGTAAGAGTGTGATGTTTGCTTGCAGTGAACCCCCGGGTGTACAAGACAAACGAGGCCATGGGGGGCCAGGTGGGTCCGGGGGACCCCCGGTACACTCCGGACCCCAACCGACCCGGCTCGGGGGTCAAGCGAGTTGGGCACGACATCATCCGCACACCCACCACACCTTGTGAGTAGACTTTATTGTTGCGATTTTGTACTTATAGTTCAGCGTGAATAGCGAGTGGCCGATCGTCCGGCACTGGCCACAGAGAAAACAATACTTTATAAATACAATACTTTTATACTTTATATTTATTTACTGTCTATTTCTGTACTGGCTTTGAAATAGACAGTTGAGAGAGTCGAGGCGCAAGGGGTGGATGCGGATGATCACGCCACTGCCGTCATCCCTCCTTCCGCCCCTCACTCACTCTGTAGTGTACGGTAACAGGTTGTCTTATACAAAGCTCGTGTGAAGTTAATCGTTTACTGAGTTTGTTGTGACTTGTGTAATTTGTGTGTTGTGAATTATCGCGTGTTTTCTTCTTTTTGGCTTTCAACCATTTGTATACAGCTAAGGTAGGTTTTAAAACGTTACATTATAATAATAGTTTACAGTGTTATTAATAGACAACTCGCACGCCGCACCTAACCAGAACCTCCAATTACTGGTACAGCTCCACTGTGCCAGTTGTATTTGTCTGAATTTATTTAAAAGGTTCATTGGTTTAACGAATGTCATTTTTTTCGTACGTGGATTATAAATAAGCCTTATCGCGTTATGTATTTTAAATGCGTATTTTCATTTACTACCGACTACCGAGTTTAGTTTTCAGAGCTTGACGGATTGACGATTCCAGTAATAAAGATTTAAAATTCAAGCTACTGCTGTGTTGTTTTTATTTGAGTTCACAGTGAATATTTAAACAAACACTAAACCAGTTAGTTAGTTTTTCAAAATGTTGAGAATAAAATCAATGCCAACTAATTTGTTGTTCTATGTGGCACTGATCGAGTCTTTTTTCAGATATTAAAATGAGCCAATTAAAAAAACGCCCATCTGGGGCTGAGTTAAGAAAAAGAGCTAAATTTAAATCAGAGGAGAACAAGAAATACTCTGGGACAATAAAGAATTGGCTGTCAAAGGAAGACGAAAATACACAAACCAAAACAGATGACTGTTCACTTTTAGACTGCAGTACTCCTAGTACAAGTAGCACCTCTGTTCAAATGCAGTCTTTTACTTCAGGACCAGAAACAGAATCTGAACCACGGAAAGACACTGAGAGCCCTTCCAATAGCGTTGAAAAACCAACACCCCTTCAACTGAGTTTAGAACGTGAACCTAAAACATTTTGTTTTGATCCCGATCCAGCAAACTGGATTGTAAATAATGAGCTGCGTGATTACGTATCCCAACATGGGCTCATTCAAAATAAAGAGTCAAATTTTTCAGAGGCTAAGAAGGAGTATGGTAACCTTTTTTGGAGATTTACGGTTACTTACACATGAGTGAATGTTCGCTTCTTGCTAGCACGTTGCAATTTGATTTCAGTTCTGCTGAGTTGCTCGCGAGGGCGGATCGTTGTGGGTATCTACAACTACCAGTCACGAGAAGCCGCTGACGTTTCTTTCCTCAAGGGTGATCGGATGGAAATTGTCGATGACAGGTTAGTAGCAAAATAGACATAGTTGTTCTCTTTACCTTTTAGGAGCTTTGTTGCCTGCTCCGTGGCTCAGTGGGTAGAGTCACTGCTCGCAATGCGCAAGGTCGCGGGTTCAATTCCCTGCGCAGCTACATGTGTTCTGACCGCTTCCCAAAAAGCGTTTTGTCATGCCCACAATAAACCTTAGGCTAAGTAACTAATTACAAATGCCATAGGGGTTAACAGTAAAAACACAAAAAACCTTTGACTTGAGACACTGACCACTCCTTGAGGGTATTTTAAAATGGGATGAATGTTGAGTGTGGTGGAGGTTTTTTGATGGATAATGAGGTGTAGTCTTGTTACAAACTAGGGCCGACTGTTCTACTTCTTAAAAGTTTTACTTAAATTTTTTTCATGTTAAACAACATTTTATAACGCTATGTAGATATTTTCCCCTAACACGATTCAAGTAATTAAATATTCTATTGTCCAGTTTTGTAGTTTTAAGTTGAGTTTTAATATAGTATTGTATATATTCATATTGTATGAATATATTTATATTTTGTATATAATTAAAATTAAATGTATATATTTTGAATTGTTTGTATATTTATGAAATTGTTATATTTTGTACTGTGGTTAGTGGAAGAGAGGACTTAAAGTCCTAATTCTCAGCCACCAATAAAGCTTATTTTATTTCATTATTCCCAGAGTAGTAGTAATGAACAATGAAAATGGACCAGGGACTTAACAACACTCTATATCAGTACAGGTTGCCTCAGTCATGGAAAACTGGTGAAAGTCGTGGAATTTAAGGGGAAAACTGGATTTGTCAAAGAAAATGTAAAATGCAACTTAACTGCTAATTGTTGGACAAAAACCCTAAGGCTGTATTTTAATATTTTAACTTCACGTTGTTTTCTCAAATTTAAATCAATATTTTTTTACATTAAATTTGAGAGCAATCAAAACTTGGTTTTGATGCGTTTTCATCAGAAATTTTGTTTACCAAGTTGTAATTCACACAAAAAATGCTTCAGCAAATATTAAATTTAAATTAACAAAACGTTCCCAAATGTGCTTTTGGTTGAAACTTCTCGCAACGCAGAACGTTGTTTAAACAGCTGAATAAATAATTGTACTCGTAAACTCCCACGTACAAATGCCTGACTTTACAGCTTGATATTTTCTTTGTTTATTCAATTTGTAAGATAGCTCTTAGAAATAACAATTGATTATAATTTTGCAGTAAAGTAAGGGGATGATAATTTATTCTTTCCTAAAAGAGAAAATGACATTTTGTTGATAGAAAAATGACCCATTTAATATAGCTTCGAAATCATAAAATTTTAATCCTGTATTAGCTTATTTGAAAAATTAAAAGGGAGTGCACATTTGTTGATAATGTTTAATATTACGTAGTTATTGGTATCCAAAGACTAATTATTCGTTTATAGATTCGCTAAAATAATAACAGTATCGGATATCATTGCAAGGATAAATTTATACTCGAAAATCGTTGCGCGATCAAAGCTTTAATTAAAAATCATCACGGGAGTAAAGTGGCCTTAGGAATGTATTGCGGCTGTAGTATTGCCCTCGGAAATAACCAGAGGACATGAAATATCGGAATAAATCTGCTTAGAGAATGAAATTCAACTCAACTTCATTCTTTGACTTAGGGCATGATTATGACTGTGAAAAAATACTGTTTCACTTTGAATGTGTAGACTTAAAAAGATATGGCTGGCAAAAAAATTAGAAACATTTTTGAATCGTCTCAAGCTACTCTGTGGGGATTGGTATCGTGTGCGACTCCGGAGCTCATCACTCCGCGGGTTCGAACCCCGTAGTCACCACAAACAATTTGTCAAGTGACTGCGGTAACGCCAGGTAAATGTCGAGGTTGAGTGGTACAGAGGACTTTGCCTTGTATAAACTAGACCGACTTGACCTGTATGCTGACGACGTGTGCGTGTTTCAGTGAGCCGGACTGGTGGAGAGTGAGGCATCTGAGGACAGGAGACGAGGGACTGATACCTTGGAACTTTGTGGCCGAGGAGAAGTCGGTAGAGAGTGAAGAGTAAGTCGGACAAGTTTATAATTTTAGTCACATGTAAAGGTTGTTTAACTTTATTGCTATTAGGAATTGAATTTCTTCATAATTGGTAGGCCTAACAAAAGATCTGTTCCTAAGCTTTAAAAAGTTCTTGATTGTATTTTTTGAATGGTTTTGTAAGGTTGGATTTCCAGCCCTACCTGTCTCAAAAGTGATGTTTGGGCCAATCAACCACCAGGTCTTTATCAGTCGCAAGCAACATGAGACTTTTTCACTAAGATTTTTTTTTAAATTCAAATAAGCTGAAAACCTTGACATTTGTTTTAATTAGTGTCGCCATCTTTAAACGTTTTAGAACTGTGATGGTTGATTCTTTATTTGAAGTTTATTGTTGACGATGATAGAATTTCGGGGGTTGAAATATTATTGTGGACGTTTTCCACAGACTTTTAGTGAACAAGAAGAACACAAGGTTTCAGGATCAGAAGACAAAATCTGATTTCAGATCCTGAAAAATCGTGTTCTTCTTGTTTACAAAAATGTCCATGATAATATTTAACATGTTTTGCACATTGGTAAGACAACCAAACTCATCTCAACAAAAGGCCTATACACGAACATTCTTTACTGTCTACACAAAACAACATTCCTGTGTGTAACCCCGGCTGGTTTTTCGGCAAGATCTCGCGCAAGGAGGCGGAGAAGCTTCTACTCCTGGAGGAGAACGCGAGAGGTACATTCCTCGTGCGCGACTCGGAGCACAACCCGCACGGCTTCTCCCTCAGCGTGAAGGACTGGGAGGAGACGAGAGGGTATCACGTGAAGCACTACAAGATCAAGCCCCTGGACAACGGAGGATACTATATAGCCACGAGTCAGACCTTCCCGACATTGCCCGCTCTCGTCATGGCCTTCACAAGTGAGTTGTCACGCTAGCGTTAAATCTATTTAATCAAGTATAATCAAACCTCTTAGGGGATGGAAGTTAGTAGGCTTTCAGAAACCTACCAGTTGTAGGCGTTGAAAGAGTCACCCTCAGTGGATGTTAGAGAAGTTAAAACCGAAATTTGTCCACAGAAGGATTATACCACACAACACATGTAACAACGGCCTTTTCGGGCCTCCTCTCATATAATCCAGCCCAACTCTCAAATAAAGCTGGTTATTTCTTTTACTTTTCAAAATAGTCTTTTAACAACTTACGTTATATTTTTAAACTACAAGGGGAGGTTTTACTCTTGCATAGAGCCTGGGCTTTGAAAAGTTCTAAACTATTACCACAAATAGATTTAAAACTTGTTTTCAAAGATTTTTTGTTCATGTTTGTAACACCAGGTTCATATAACCTCGTGTAGACCCTTGCATTGGGTTTCGCTGAGGCAAAAATTATGCAGTCATGATTGATGGCTTTATTTGGGAATTATGAGTACTTTACTATTTTTCTTAAATACACGATGTTCTTTAGCGGCCCAGCAATATAAAATCCTCCAGTCTTTCTGAAACATGGAATCCTTAGAGCTATTCACCAGTTAATGTTTCCATTTCGATTTAACTTTGACATGAACTGTACGCTACCGTCTGTGTACAGAGAACGCGCTGGGACTATGTCACGTGTTGGCCCGGCCGTGTCCCAAGCCGCAGCCGCAGATCTGGGACCTGTCCCCCGACATGAGGGACCAGTGGGAGATCGACAGGAGCGAGGTACAACTCATACGTAAGCTCGGGCAGGGCAACTTCGGCCAGGTCTGGTATGGTGAGTATATGCTCATGAATAAGAGTTTAGTGCAATTACTTTCTAAGGTAGATATTATCATTAATAATTATTCATTAACATCGGGTCTTAATCAGTCTTATTTGCCAAAAGATCAGACTGGAAATTTTATGCATCACAGATTATGGGTGCTTTAGAAATCACCTAGCCAAAATGGCTCTCCACCTAGGAGATTCCTTATAGAATGTGAGTCCCTTGAGGCCAGGAGAAGAGGACTTCTGGTGACTCGTGAGTGGCAGGAGTTACATCCCTTGAACTCGGCAGCGTGGTACTCAAGATTTGTAAGCAAACGGGTTCTACATCGGAGAACAGGGAATCAGCACAATGAACCAAAGGTTCTTGAACCAAGATCTTGGGCAATTTAACCTAACATAGGATCTTATTGTTCAATTTTATTTGTAGTTTTGAACGCTAGCTCTGCTTTTAGAGTGGAACGTCTACGATGAAAAGTTTTCTCGTGGAAAGAACTTTGCCTTGGTTCATCAAGGTGTTCTAATTCACTCAAGAACTTAACTAGACAATTAATTTTGTAATCCTATAAATTGCTGATGGTTTGGGTCTTGCCAACAATCTCCATCCATTGCACAATAACTTCAGGCATTTTAAAGTCTGCTTAAAATCATTTGATCCGCTCAGAGAAATTGAGGTCTTACCAGTGGCCTTCTTGTAGATTTCCATTTAAAAATATTAGCAAAACTGGTAATATTGATGTAAAACGATTCCGCAACATTGAACCTCTTTAACATCCAACTTGTACCTACACTGAAAACGGCCTTGTAAACGGAGGTTGTTTCTTGTACACACTCTTGAGCTTCATACCGTCTTTTGCAGATAACCCTAAATATTTGTAAAATTGTTTATCTCTGACTTTTCCGGCTACTTCAGGAAGAAAACTACTTCCGCAGTGGCCGAAAAGGTCTGAGATAAACAGTTATATAATTGATCACCGTCACTAATGTAAACTTTTTTCCTCGCAGGTAAGTGGAGGAACAATATCGAGGTGGCGGTGAAGACGCTGAAGCAAGGCACGATGTCGACGCAGGCGTTCCTGCAAGAGGCGGCCATCATGAAGAAGTTCCGGCACGCACCGGCTGGTGGCACTGTACGCAGTGTGCAGCTAGGAGGAGCCTGTGTACATCGTGCAGGAGTACATGAACAAGGGCAGCCTGCTGGAGCTGTTGAGGAACACAAGCAGCAAACTGCAGTTCGGTGATCTCATCTACATCGCTGCCCAGGTACGTGGGTGGTGGGGAGAGTTAGTAGTGTCGGAACTAGGGATGGGAAGTCTAGCTATGGCATGAGCACGGAGAAGATCAAGAATTTCCGTCGGGGAGAAAATTGATCACCACTTTCATCCGTAATTTCAAACATGTCATGTCAGCGTTCTAATACCTGTGCCGGTTAGTGATTTTGCGACTCGAATGACTTATCGCAAAACTCAATCCTCACTTTTACTCTAGAATAGAAATCTACGCCGGTATGGCCCATTACGCTAGGAAGCACCCCTGTGAAGATACCTACCTTTAGGTTGAAATGTACATCGGGAAACAAAAATACCCTAAGGTCTCTACAACAGGTAACTTAACTCTAGGAAATTGCACGGATAACAGGTACAAAGTTGGTTTGAAAATGAACGTGGTTGTTGCATACTTCACAGATGTATGAAACCGTATGTGAGTCTTCCTGAAAATCAAATAAATTTTGAAAAAGTATGAATATAATAAATTGTGTTTGTCTGTAAATGGAGTGCATTCCAGCAGCCCTTTTTTTTGAACGGTGCTTAATTTTTTTAAATAGCCCATATTTTTAATTGCTATTGTTTGGGGATTATGAAAAATAAAGGAGTTTGACAGTGATTTTGAGAGGGCTAAAGAGATTTTATTGCACAACCCTTAAAATGAATGTACAAATTTCACAAGGTACAGTGAAATTTGAGCTTGTGAACAAAAAAGAGAGTAAAGAAAATTGTTGAATATAATCAAGTAACTGCTCAGTAACTAAGTTTCTGGACGCTATTCCAATACTACCACGCCTTCTCTTGAACTCGATGGGTAGAATCTTTTGGCTGACTGTGTTGCGCAGAGTGCGGAATGGCGCATCTGGAGTTGAAGCAGTTGATTCACCGATGTCCGGAACGCTCATCGGCGACAACAACATCGCCAAGATTCATGAATTCTCGCCCGCCAGGTCATCGAGACCATGAGTACTGTCCCAGACAAGGCAATGGACATGACCCGACTTACTTCTTGACTTTATCTCCTTTGGGAGCATAGAGCATCCAGAAGAGTTATTCATCCGTTCTCCAGCAAGTTCTCCCCAGGTCTTAATTACCCTCTTTGCTTCTTTTGCTACTGTCCTCTTCCAGGTTTCTCTGGGTCTTCCTCTTCTTCTTGCTCCTTGAGGATTCCAATCTAGGGCCTTCCTCTCAACTGCTCTTCAGGCTTCCTCAATGTAAGCCCTAACCACCTCTGTCTTCTCTCTCGAATTTGCAATTATTCTCCTGGTACGTACTTTCCTAATCCTACCCCGAGACAGTACACCATGCAATGCAGCAGAACCCAACAAGCCTGTTGAAGAATCCCTGCCTGACTTCTTACATGCTACATCTCTAATCCATAAGTGGCCCCGAGCTTCAAATTATCGCCTTTACATGTTTTATCATTTAAATGTAATGCGGTAAAAAATGTAAGTTTTAAATTTTAAAATGTAATGTGAAATGCACCAGTGATTAACCCATCGCCAGACCTCAGTGCTGTCCCGATAACAGTGTTTTCGCGTGTAGATAAGAACTCTGACTGACATCTGATGCTTGTTCTTATTGTTTAGTTTGGCGCTTAGCCATCACATTACCAGACACCCATCGCTGGGTATTTCCAACAAAAATATTGTACATATACCTTTCATGCTTTTGAAAATAAATATTCTTATTCTTAAATTCAGAGAGTTGTGGTATGATTAAGCCACTTTGGACAACCCAGCAGACACTCTCAAGACAATTTCAGATTTTAAACACTCCCCAAGACCATTTGGTTAACTTTAAACGCTCTTTACTGTTAATGTGTTATCTATTCTTTCTTGTCACCAATAGCACATAAAAAGCAAGGTACAATCTAGAAATCTGGAAAGTTAAGAAATTGGAAAAGGAATTTCATCTTGAAAAAGTGTGGCAACCGGTTCACATTTTGTTTTTAGACTCCAATGAATCCACAAATATAGTTGTTTTTTTCCGTTCAAGCTGTGTCAAAACATCTTTATAATTAGCTTGAATTATTTCGTCTCAGGAGTACCTTCAGTGACTGATTGACTGAAACTCAGCTGTCTGCTATCCTGCTGGGTGGCAGGCTGTTAAGCAGATGATATGAACATTTTATCTACAAACATTAACAAGATTCATGATAAATGTTGGATGTGTTACAGGTTCCCGCTTCCCCTCACAAGTGGATCGCCCCGAAGCCATAGTTCACGCAAGTTCTCCATCAAGTCTGGATCGCCATCCTTCGGCATTCTGCTCATGGAGCTCTTCACCTACGGACAAGTTCCTTACCCAGGTCAGTCTCAGTTCAGTCGTAGAAATCAATCGGTTGGTGAAAACATGGAAAAGATCACTTTGATCTGTTAGGGGCAAAATTAGGAACTTAACCTTCCCAGAGGGTGCATAGGTTTTCAAAATGTAAGAGGGCACACCTGGAGGTTACTTTAGGTGGGGAAAATGACAAAACATCAAGAAATTTTACAGGAGATACGAGCTGCAAAATTTTGCCATAATAAAAGGCAATAATAGGTGATGTGAAACATGACAACCATATATAACTACAAAATAGCCACAAGGAATTCATCTGTTGTTAACACAAGGCACACACAATAGGTTAATTTGGGTTGCCCCAGAACGAGGAGGCGCGATCAAGGAAGTTACCTCCAGGCTTTTAATATAAACAGTTAAAACTAACCATACCCAAGCTGTAAGTAGCCTGTCATCGTAATTCCAAGAATAAAGGATAGTATAAACAAGGGCAGGATGTCCAGCATACGGAAAACTCGAATTATGCAGGCATTTTACACGGAAAACCGGGACTATGCTGGAAATTTTGTCCCTAAACCAGGAAATTTTGCAAAAAGGATCGCGGAAAATAGTAATTATGTCACGGACAAGCCCAGATACCATTACAAACGGGATCTAAATCGTGGATTTTCTCAATGGCACCATGGTTGATGAGATGGTTGTGAACATATTGAAATTAGAAAACATTTGAACGAGGTGCTATCTTGAATCAAGACAATGTCGCGAACTTTTAACGAAGTTTTGATTTTTTATGAAGTTTAGACATCTGGACGGTGGGTAACAAAAAAGTTGTGATTTAGTCGCGGGACTGAAGATTACATCGTAGGTGGTAAATTATTTCTCACTGGCGCCAGCGAGCCAAGACATCTGGCGACCACAACCCACCAACAGACCTGTAAGCCAGCAGAGCGCAGTTCCCTCCTTCGACCGCACCCGCGATCTCACTAGTTGCAAGGCTGTTACGACAAGAATGTGATAGACGTAAGAATGAACGATCGTCATGGTGCTGACCCCCGGGCTCACATGATCTCAGACGTTACGAGTGTACATAACCCTACTTAACCCTCCGGCTGCCGTACGAGGGAGAATGACAGAGGATTGTAGAGAAGTAAAAGTCACTTGTTACGGCTTTTTGATTTTCAAAAATGGTACTTTAAACTTAAATATTCAGCTAGCAAAGCTGGTCAAGTGATGATCAGGATTATCGGTTAAAGGAAATACTTATCCAAACGTACAAATTTGGGCTCACCTTTAAAACATAGAGTTTTTTCTGGTAATCTTCAATTATTTGCTTCATTTTCAATAAATTTACTTAGAGTTAAGACATTTAGCTGAGCAAAGATGGAGGTTTTAATTGAAATTTAATAATGTACATTGTACAGTGACGTATTCGGGTCAAATTAATCACTTGAAAAGTTCTTTTCCCCTGAAAAGAGTTGTTAAAGCCAGTTATTTGGTAAGAAAATCTCTAACAAGCCTTAAAGGAACTTTCTTTATTGAAATATGACCAATGAAAAAATATCCCTGAAAAGACCACTGATACAGCAGTCTTGAATATTTATTTGAAAAAAAACCTGACTGATTTTAGCTGTTTTTTCATCAGGCCAACTCAGCCCGTAAACAGAACATTTGTTCATTATTCACTTTTCTTCTAAGAAATGCTGGAATTTTCCAAAATACCTCAATAGATTTTTGTGTATCGATTTACTTCAAAAATAAAGTACTCTTAATTTCAAACTTTAAAAATAAATTACGTGGTATTGTCTTTACAGGCTGATATAATTGCTGAATTTAAAGTATCATAAAAAAATATAAAACTTTAAACTTTTTTTACGTTCCTAATAAAATACAGTTCTCACTGTATAGAACTTAATGTTAACTATATTTACTCGGAAAACAACACATAAACGTTTTTTGAGAAAAATCAAAAACAATCAAAGCGAAATAAGTATTTTTTGTTCCTCTCGTAGATTCTCCCTTGTACGGTATCAGCGACATACTTATGTACAGTATAACACAAGGGACATATTTTAAGCATTTTCTATTTCTTTGCTACTAAGACTATACTGTCTGCCTGTCACCTTCTATATTTATATTAGATTTTATACTAACAGTTTTTCTACGTTTAAGTTGACGAGCCCTGCCAACTCATCCAAGTAGGCTTACCGATGTATGTACAGATAATTATTGAAACTCACAGTAAAAATAATAAGAAAATACTGTATGGAAATATTTATGTAAAATGTTGACATGTCAAAAAGGTTATTGGAAATAATTATGATTTAATTTGTTTATCGAATACTCAAATTTTGTTGTCAAGTTTTAAACGGTAGATTAATTACTCAAATTGGATAGTAGTTTACAATTAAATAAGTCTTGCTATCAAAAGTATTTATTTATGCTCTAAAGTATGTGTTTTGCATTTATGATTTAAATAGACTAAAATATGTTTATTATTTATGCTAATCTCAACCAAACATTTTAACCTCAAAATTAAAACTGTGTTCTGTTTTTGAAAGTTTTGCCATGACTGTAAAAATGCTAGCTGCCGGAATTTCAGTTTTTTGTGGAGTAATTTAAATAAAAAATTAATACTTTTACCCTCAAAAGGAAAAGAGATATTTCACAAATTCATTAGAAACATAATAAGGAGTAAAGGAATACGATAATTCGGACTTTAAGAAATAAAAATTCCACGGTTATTAAAAATAATAAAACTTTGATTAATAAGGCAAAAGCTTTTTCAACTTTGAGTAAAAAAATTGAAACATTGAAGGACCACGAAATTAAAAGGTTTGGAAAGAGTTACAGAAATTATAGAAGTAGTCCATATTGATCAAATAAAAGAGTAAATTCTGAAGTAAAGAAGCAAGTCATGGTTCAAAAATAATCAAACTTATGCATAAGCAGTATTATGGTTGAATATATTTTTTGTAATTCTATTTTGGTTATCGATTCTCAAACAAGACATGACAAATAATATTACACAATCTCTAAACGTTTAAGAAAAAATGCTTTATATCCCGTTTCATTAACATTAGTGACATAATTTACTTTTTATGTTATGTTTTCAGTACCCATTGTGCTCATATTGTTTTTCTACTAATTCTAGCTGTAGCAAGATACATCTTTCATTTTAGTTCCTTTGTAGTTAGTTATACAGATAATATAGTGAATTTATACTCAAATAGATAATAGTGATTTTTTTACTGAAAATGTGTTTTGTTTAAGCTACTTAAAGTGATATTTAACGTTGGGTTTTATTTATTCACTGTGCCAATAATTTTTTTTACACTCGGTTGATCTACTTTTCCAAAAAATGTTCCACACTTCCTACGTTCTATTAGAAATGCTGTGCCTTTCAAACTGGTCTGTCAAATTTATCAAATAAATCAAACGTTTAATTTTAATAATAAAGGTACACAAGTAACACTTTCTTGGTTTTCAAAACTAAATTCTTAAAAATAATTTTTAAACAAAAATGTGTTGTCTAAAACTATTTTTTGGGCCCTGTTGTACGCTACCATGGAATTTTCTTAGGACTATTTTATATCGAATTATAGTGTAAGCTTTTGCAACAATTTAATGTAATAAAAACATTATTTAGGCCTAGTCTATATGAAATTATGCTTAGGGCTAGAAAGATCTATAACCAATTTGTTATTGCCTAGTTATTTGTTGTTTTTTAATCCAACATGGTTGCCGCAATCATTAACGATCATGCTATTGAAAGTATCAGCTAAGACCCCTAATAATAATGTAGAATTTGAAGAGTTATAATACGTTTAATGTCACATTTTTACAATGTAAACTGTTTCTATGACAAGAAAACTAAATAAAAAAAGAAAGTTAAATGAAACAACAAAGACAAAAACAATGTTAACAAGAAAGTCCTACGACCACTGGTAAGACCTTGGAAGGGAAGTGTAATTTAAATAATTTTCAATCAGATATCCAAAAATTCTTTATGCTTATAAAGAATTTTTGAATTAAATATTTTTAAGGTTATTTTTGATTGTATTTACACCGCAGTTTTTTATATTTTATGGTAATTTATTGTATAATTTTCGGCCGGCTTCGATAGGAAGTTTATCATAAATATGGAGTCTGATTTATGATTTGTTTTTATGAACCAGAAATTTCTAAAACCAAACTAGCTTTACACTGCTGTTTTAAACTCTTAAAATTAGAGGAAGAGCTTTTATCTGTATAGCTTTGTATTTAACCAAATTTTAGAAGACCCCCAACGACTACAGTTCGTCAGGTTTAGCATGGCCGGTGAGATGGGCTATAGAGCCATAAGCGGCCAGCAGGAAATCTCAAGGCCACCGGCCATGCTATACCAATGAACTGTACTTTCTACACTACATTAGAAGTTCCTCAAAATAATTTATATCAAACAGGGCCCTGGTTTTTTATAATAAATTAAGACCAAACTAAATTAAAATTTCCATATGTTGTTTTTTCTATAGAAGCGTGGATACACATTTCAAGTACATACTGTCCACCTTTTCGGAAAGGCTGCTCAAATCGATGACTACATAGCCCCTATACAATGTACCCAAGCACATGGTTTTGTACAGTTTAGGTTAGTCTTGTATTTATACACTTGCGTGATTCATTTACCCAAATATTGTATCCTAAACCATTTTTTTGTTACTTAACAATGTTGTCTTTTATGTGATATATTTGTAATTATTATTTAATGTCAGATGATTTAATTTGTAATTAAAATAATCGTGTGAATCTTGTGTGTTTTTGTTTTTATTCCTGAATGTGAATGTTTTGCCTCCGTTTCAAAGTACGTTACAGCCGTTGGTCTATGTCATTTGTCATTGGGCAATTAATTAATGACTCAATCTGGGGGACAGTCAGGCCTAGTTTTCAACAAGACTTCATCTTATCATCCATTAAAACACTCACAATTATACAGAATCTTTTGTTTGCAGAGAAATTAAATGCTGTTTAAACTATTTAAATGAAAATTATGTCATTTCACTGTACACAAAAGGAAAGAAGAGGCCTGGCTTGTGTTAAAAATAATCCCCAAGTAAAAATTCTTTTTTGAAAACATTAAAAGTTAGTTTTATTAGAGCTTAGTTGAACCAACACTTTGTTGTGAAAAAAGTTATTTGGTTTTACATAATTATTTACATTTCATCCAACCTCAAATTTAGTCAACTTCTTCCACTGTAGGTCCTTGGTATCCTGGGTTGTAGCCTTGTCCAGGGTTGTAGCCTTGGCCTGGCCTGGGTTGTAGCCTTGTCCTGGGTTGTAGCCTTGTCCAGGGTTGTAGCCTTGTCCCGGTTGAAGCCTTGTCCCCCTTGTCTAAAATCAAAAGGAAGTTGTAATACATACCCTACCAAACCGTTTATTGTGTGCCATTTATTTCAGCGAAATTTTTATAAAGTAATGTTGATTAACTTGCGTCTTAAAAACACAACTTTAAATTTATTAGTAATGTCAAAGGAATCTGTCAACTTATATTTTAATGAAATATAAACCTTTTCATATAGTACACAATATTAAATTGTGCAATCAGCTTCAAAACAGTTTCCACTTTCAAATCAGCTGACAACAAAATCATTTTGTTTACAAACAAACTTAGGATTATTTTGCAAATGCATAAAAAGATATTTTCTGGTGAATTTTGTGTTTTTGAACATATTGTTCTTCATAAGTACTTTAAATGAAATACAACAAATATTCAAACCCACTCAAAGCGTCTATGGAGGGAAACGAAGGGTTTTACAATCCTCCAGTAAAAATAGGATGTTGGAAGAAATGCACAACTTGTTTATGGAACTCACAAACCGGTCAGTTCTTGGGCAGAACAGCCTCAAGCTGGGCGAAGATCCTCCTCTTTTACTTCATCTTCTACGTGGTCTTGGCCAGCCTCTCGGCAGGGGTCTTCGCGGTCTTCTGGCAAACCTTGGACATGAAAGTACCCAGGTGGCAGTTGGAGAGTTCGCTGATAGGGACCAACCCAGGGCTCGGCTTCAGACCATTAGCTTCCAGCAGTTCTTTGATCTGGTTAAACCAGTCAGACTCCGAGAGCCTGCAAGTCTGGATCGACAAGCTGGAAGAGTTTTTAGACCCTTACCAGAAGATGAGCTTGGGAGGCAACGTGGTCAGTTGCAGCACGCCTCCTGGAGAAGGGCAAGTCTGCTTTGTTGATGTTGAAGGTCTCTCCCCCTGCACTAAACAAAATGACTTCGGCTACTCCTCCGGCACACCGTGCGTGTTCCTGAAACTGAACAGAATCTACAACTGGATCCCTGAGTTCCTCTCTCCTCAGGAGCTGCCGGAGGACATCCCTGAGGACCTGAAGAGGTCGATGACCTCTCCAGGAGCAGCTGAAGACACAGTCTGGGTCAGCTGTGCGGGGGAGAACCCCAGTGACGAGGAGAATGTCAAGACAATCCAGTACTTTCCGCAGCAAGGGTTTCCAGGCCACTTTTATCCCTACAAGAACCAAGACTCTTACTTGAGCCCAGTGGTGGCTGTGCAGTTTCAGAACTTGACTGCTGGAGTCATCGTCAGTGTCGAATGCAGAGCTTGGGCTAAAATATCAAACATAACAGAGCCGAGAGGAGGGGCTCTGTGCATTTTGAACTTTTGATTGAATAAGTATAGGGAGGTTTTGAAATAAGTACCGCAACACTTCAAAATATATTTCTAATACTGGTTTAGTCATGTTTCAAGTTTTAATAGTATAACTGTGCTACGTTCAATTTGTTCTTAATTGTAATAGCAGAGTTAGCATGTGTGTATTTAATATGAATAAAGCCTATTGTTATTCAAGATTTAATGGAGCGAGATACGGTTACAGTAATTTCCTCTGAATAGAGGACTGGTGGCTACACAATGGAAAAAACAGTTTCATATTTTAGTTTTTATTTAATTAGGAGACCTGTTTATTCTTTGTCATACTACAATTTTTACAATACAATAAATAATGGTACATATCTATAGAAACAAAACTTAAGCTAAAACAAAATACAGGGAAATTAGGGCCCCTACGACTTGAATCTGATCAGGGCTCCTACTCTGGGCAGTTAATGTACTTGAGTGTGACATTTTTTTCTCTGGAAGCATAATCATCCTTGATAATAGAGCATATAAGCCCTAAAGCAAGAATTTTTGTCAATAATTTAATTTTTCTACAAATAGTGAGCGTTTTAGAATTTTTCTACGGAACTTAATTTAAAAACACCCCTTGTATTGAAATTTTTAAATTTGTGTGCTGAAAAATTTACATTTTCTAAGAACTATAGCTTGAGTAAAATAAAATACAGGTTTAGATCTAATATAAATCAAATACACTTGCAATTTCCGTCAAAGGACAGAAATTATCACTTTAACGGTTTATTGTGAATAAATTCAAAACGAAACAAGATAGGGTAAAACGGTTTGCAGATTCGTGTTCAGGGCGACCAGGGGGTGCAAAAAATGTATCATATGTTTGGTTTTTAAAAAGAATTTTGGGGGGCCTGGCTTTTTGTCGGGGTTAGATTTTCAACAAGGCAAAAAAATCAAAGGGCCTTGAAGGGGTCATTATTTTGTCAGTTTTTTGTGAATAACTTTTGATAAAATAAGATACAGTAACAAGGTTTGCATAAAATATTGTCTTGTTACAATTAGCTTTTCTTGGTAATTATTCATAGGATTTGAGTAGCTGTCTTTAATGGTATTAATTAAAAGCACCAAATAAGCACTAAATATTGGACTACTTTTATAATTTGTGTAAATGGTGGAAGAGATCAGTTTCCGCTTTAATACTGGAAAACAATAGTAAGATAAACTGTTGTAACTTTATAAGTACTCCATTGGCTGGCACTCCACCTTCCAGTATTATTGTACCCGATGCCAAAGCTGCGATAAATTTAATGTTTTACAGTTTTCACCAAAATCTTGTACCGCCGCTTTACGTGGCAGGATTTTCAATTGACGTTTATTTCAAATAACTGTAAAAAGAATTACGGAAAAGTGAGAGTTGATCGGCTAGATCAGACTGAACTGTTAAACAACCATCATCTGGGTGTGACGGCAAAAGTTAACCAAAGCATGGTTTGCACTTTCTGGTTATATGTTCCAAAATTTGATGTAATTTGTTTAATTAGTAGGGTTACTATCTAGCATGTCTAGGCTTTTCCATGATAAATTCATTATTCATTAATCATTATTAAACACCAACAAACCTACAGCGTTATACTTTTTCACCAGAATAACGTACAACCAAATTATTGAAGTGGGACTGATCTATAGTAGCGGTTGGACAGGGTATGGTAGGATGTTCTTAATTGCTATACATGTGGTGGATTTCAGGCAGTTAATCACGGACAAATATCCAATATATTTTCATTATTAAAGGTTTTGTCCTGAACTAGTTATGGCAAATGGTGTGCAGAAGTGGGGTGCTGCTGGTGCAAAATCATAAAGTTTTTTAGGAAGCCCCTAAGAAGAAAGAAAATCCATAACATCTTCTTTATTGGCAACTTGATTTAGTTCCAGCTAAATCTCAAGAGCATTCGATTGGTTTTGAATTTTAACATTTTAAACCATTGTTCAAACTTTGAAGAACTGAAGTTTATTTTGTATAGTTTTATTTGAAATAAGCACAGTCCACCGGATAGTTAATCATTTATTCATCAACCATCAACCTTAACTGAAATCTTCAAACCCCTAAAAAAACTATAACAGTAAAATTTCAGAGGCAAAACTAAAATTTCATCTGACAATGGATTTAGTTGTATAAAGTATTCACTGTGTTAACAACTCCACGATGGCTGAAACAGTATGGAACTTTTATCTGGGCCTACAGTAATTTCAGGCAAGTCTATAATTGTTCATTTTTCTTTTTCCTGAAACCAGGGGTGCAACTGCGTCTTTTACCTCCAGCCTATGGGTATTAATAATTGAATTAATGCTTAAAACTGTACGATTTTGGCTTTTAAATTATTAAAGGGGTGTTAAGGCATTGATAATTTAATATTTAACGAACACACCCTTCGTTAAAGTATTTTAAATGTCTGTTATTAATTGTTTGACCAAGGCATGTTATTAAGAACATGCAGTTTTTAATTACACATTCACAGAATTAGTAAACCAGAATAAAATGTCTATCGGGGCTTATAAGAAAAAACTGTTGTGAAAAATACTTATTTATTTTATAATTTACATTACAGACTCAAATGTATCTAGTTTATGGTAAGAATGTACACTTAAATCCACAGGAGCAAATACAAAATAAATTATATTCACATGAATTTACAAAAATATACATAATATTATTTACAAAATAATAAAACTCTCTGATTACGTAATGTACACTATATAAAGTAAATTTAAGGAACAATAATGTTGAGGAAGCTTCGATATGAACTTGACGAAAAGCTGCAGGAGAAGTCATCGTCCTAAACATTCATATATTCTACAGCCTAATCTAGCAGTCTACAAAACTTTGGTTTTCATTTTCAACAATTCCTTTGAGGACTGTCAAACTTATTTTACTAATTTACAATAGTTTAATCCTTAATGTACAAAATTATATTTTTTATTAACATTTCCGTGCAAAATAAGAACTGTGAAGAAGAACGGCAACAAAATCAAAAATATATTTCAATTGAGAACAAAATAAAAATGTAAAGCTATCACAAAAAGACATACCACAAAAAATTAAAAATTTAAGTGAAAAAACTTTAAAATTAGATAGTATTAGGATTTCTTTAAATTTGTTTAATTGAAGAAGACCCTTTACTCTAAAATACATTTGTAAACAGAGTCCAACATGTTGCAAAAACAAGTATTCTTTTTTGTTTCAATTAATCATAAACTTGGATAAAGGTATAAACAATTATAACAAACAATATGAATAAAACATCAGAGAAAATCAAAAATGACAAAACTCAACATCTATATCAAGTTAAATAATGAAATAATCTTTATTAAATGAAAAGATACATCTCAAGGAAGAAAACTAACAACAGAGTTTAATCTCAAAGAGGTAATTTATAAATAAGATAGTAACTTAGTAAGAAAGTAACTTATATTTTAGTCTGTAAAACAAGACAGAACAAGAGACCACCTCAAGGAATTCTTCCTCAAGAGAAAACTTCTCAATAAAGCTTCAGACAAGAAAGCATTTTTCTTTATTAATTGTTTTACACATGATGAAAATGTCTAAAAAACCATGAACAAGAATTTGACATTTTTTTGTTAATTAAAGAATAAAAAAACTAAATTTTAAAATAATGTGAGCTTTCAAAAAGTATATGTCCGCTTTTATTTTTCTTTCAAATTCTTGGTTCCATTTTTTATTTGGATAATCAACAATTTAACAAACCCCTCATAAAAGTTAAAGCCTTGCCTATTCATATTAGGTCGTTTTCTTGAATTTCACCACCCAACCAATTTAAGAAGGGGGCTTGTTCTGATTGAATTTTTACTACAAACAACTCGTGGGTTTTTCAATTGGATTGCTGCGTAAATTCACAAACCCGATTCAAATCTTGCTGGACTTGGAAAAAACCAGTATCCCCTTTCATCTTGCTGTAGAATAAATATAAGCTACTTTCCTTGCAAATAATGCTAAATCGTCTTTAAAAGACATCCTATTGTTTACAAAATAACTATTAAATCATCCGTTAAGGTTTGAAAGGAAGAGCCTTATGGCTAAACTAGGTGAATTTTACAAGGAGAGAGAGATAGAAGTTAGCTATTTAAGAAACAGCATTAACAGGATTACAGAAAGAGGAACCACACAATTACTGATATTTCGCTTATTATGGAAAGCAACAGCACAGAGTCCTAATACTAACACAAAAAACAAAATGCTTTGTTTTTGTGTTTACATACATTTTGTTTTTTTTTTTTTAGTGTTAAGAACTCTGTGCTTTGATAAAGCCCTTAGTAAGGGCTTAAATATCAGTGAATTTTGTGTGTGACTCTTCTGTGTGCCTATTTTTGTTGGCCCCTAAACTTGTTTTTCTTAGGTAAGCTAGCTACTATCCTTTCTCTCCTTGTAAAATTCACCTATTAAATCAACCGGATACAATGTTAAATTGTCCGCATGCAACGGTTAAATCGTCCGCATACAACGGTTATACAACAAACTGTTCGCTTAACAAGGGTTACGCCGCTGCCTGCATAATGACCACGCCGCTTCACACATCCTCACAGCCAGGTAGGTCTAGCAGCTCGTGTCGGCTGCAGTGGTGAAGTACACTCAGCTCGGTGTGTGTTGGTATATCGTCGGCTGCTGATATTGGAGCAACATGATCGGTGCCGAGATGTTGTGCGTCTGTATCGGTATCTCCTCCTGCTCGCCGATGGTCCCTGCATTCCTGACACGCTGGTGCCAGCCGCACGAGTAGGGCAGGTTGTAGTGGATGGCCGCCTGGTTGATACTCATCTGTCCTTGCCTGTAGGCAAAGAGTAAAGGTTAGTAAAATATATAACAATTACCTTGTTTAGGCTAATTACCTGAGGCAGAGAAAATTCAGGATCTACAGGCACACTAAACAAGGTAATTGTTATTTAATAGGTCCTGAAACCGGAATAGTGAATTTTTAAAATATATAGTTTTGCAGGTGCTTTAAAATCTGATTGAATCCACTTTAAGATATGTATACGGTTGAATTCAATACGGTTCGATATTTCCTCAAAATTCCTTGAGAAGTGTATTAAAATGAAAACATTTTACTTGTGATTTAAGTAAATATTATATCACGGTGTCAAGTTCTAAGGAAAGCTTCAGAGGAATCTACTTTCTTTGATACTTTGATTTGAGACACCGACCACTCCAAGAGGGTATTTTAAGGTGAATATGGGGTGAAGGGTGAGTGTGTTGAGTGTTTTTTGATGGATGATGAGGTGTAGTCTTGATACAAACTAGGGCTGACTGTTCCCTAGATTGAGTCATTAATTAATAGCCCAACTTAAGGAAAGGAGTAGCCTAGACTGATGAAAGAAAAGGATGTCATTCTGAAGGGATAAAGCAAGTCTGGGCACTATGAGAAGCAAACTTTTCTAGACAGCATTAACGTACTTTGCGTAGTCTGACTAGACCCATACGTGAATAATAATAATCAAGTTCTAAAGCAGTTATGTATAATTGAAAAAAGGCATTGAATTTTTTTTACAGTTGTGTTGGAAAAGGAGAACAGAAAATATTAATTTATGCTCGAAACTTTCATTTGAAATTGACACATGACTTTTTTACTGTACATAGTAGATTTTTCTTTTTTAAGTTGTAATTGTATCCTCATTACTTTTGTTAGAGGTCAGCAATACATCATAACAAAACTATATTTACAACAATTTCTAAAAAAATTTTCCAGGTGTAAAATTAATCTGTTTAAGCTGGACTTCAATTGAGTTTCGGAAAAAACTAAATTTATTTTTTTTTGTCTAAAGGGTTGTTTTAATGCATTTGACGAAGTAAAGTACACATGTTCTGATTGTCTTGATGTACAAGGTGCTTGTGCAAACAACTCATGTACATTTATCGGCAGAGCAAACGAAATTAAATATTTGGGAGTTTTTCTGATCGAAATAACTTGAAGTTTCATTTGAACAAACTAAAAGCTAAGCTCAATAGTATCTTAAGATACTTTTACTTTTAAACCTTTAAGTAGCGATGAGGTAATGTGCATGTTGTACTTTGCTCTTGTGCAGAGTCGCTTTGGAATATGGAATAGTACTATGGGGCAACAATGTGCATTTCAAACCAGTTTTCCTAAAGCAAAAACATGTAGTGAGATTAATTTCAGGTAAAGGTCACTTTGAACATACACAGCCTTATTCAAATTTCTAAAAATTTTACCTCTCAAATATTTGTATGTTTACAAAGTACTTAAATATTTTACTCTAGAAGTGGAAACATTCCCAAAACGGTAATTTTATCGCCTAAATTAAGAAAAAGAAATATTTAAGCAGTTCAAACTAACAACACATTCTTTACCAAGACTTATAACTTTGTAGCACCTAGAATGTATAACCTTACCTGAATTCATTTAACAAGCAAAGAATGTAAATATTTTTCATTTAAGACTAAAAAATGGCTGTTTACATTAGAAGATGTAAATATTTTGTCTCGAAATTCAACCTTAGTTGTAAGCTATAATGTGATCTTGTGTATAGTGTTCCTGTTATTGTTTTAAGTATTTTTGATAAATAATTACTTTTAGTTACCATGTTATTAGATTCAATTTACTGCAAGGCAAGTATTATGAAGCCGAATATGTTAATTTTTATTTGTTTTCTGAACGCTGAATTTATAATGTATTATTTGTTTGTAGGAACCTCTAAACAGGCTAGCCTTAGAGGCCCTAAATTTTCTTGATTAGTTTTAATTTACTTTAACAATATAATATTATGTTTGATCATTCTTAAGATTTATCTTTAGGATTCATATGTGCAAAATAGTTAAATAAAAATAAGAAGTAATGTTTTGTTGTTAGTTATTGGTTTTGTGTAGGCTGAATGTATCATTTGTGGTTATATTAGGGATCAATTATCTATTAAGTTTATTTTTTATTGTTTTCTATGCTCACTTCTCCGGTCCTTGGTTATTCATGATCAGTACGGCTGGCGAAAAGTCGCTATCTTTGTTTATACAAGGGCAGTGTCTGTAAGGCATCCAGCCCAGGGCTTGGTCCGGGAGGCTCGAAAGATGTATCAGATTCAGCTTGACAGGTCAAAGACAGTTTAATTTGTGTTTATTTTATTACTTAGAGGACTAGCATTTTGTTTTGTTTTATTTACTAGCGTTAGTGGCTTATTACTTCTACATCAAAAAGGATAAAGTGTGGAAAATTTGTTGTTTATTTTTAATTACAAACATATATTGTAAAATTGTAAACAGAGAAAATTCAAGAAAATAAAGACATTCTTATTCTTAGTTTGAAGACATAACGACACCATAATGTTTTCAACTGTTTTACCGTGTTTTCAGATTATGAGACTGTCCTCAATGAAAGGGAAGTGCAACATAAGCGTAAATGACAAATCTAAATCTCAATTCTCTTTCTCCCGTCATTCTTGAGAGCCAATATTAAGACCACTCTAAATGGCTTAGTTCAAAGACAAAATGTCAACATAACTCTTGGGTTTCCTGAACTGTACAATAAAATCTCCTCTATAACTCTCGCAACATGGGTACCTTGGGCATCCAATAAAAGTGAATAGACCACTTGTGTATTTCAGACAGAACACGTTTTGAAATAAGTACAAAATTTATTTCCTTCCTTAAAACCGACATTTCTTTCTCCGCACAGAAGGATTCTCCTCAGTGAGTTCTATGCCAGTAGCAAGGGAAACAGTTACATACCGTAGGTGGTTGACGCTTTGGTGAGACTCATGGTGTGGTAGCGCAGTGCGTCTAGCGCCGCGTCCATGTCCTCCTGAGACCAGGTCTTGTTGACGCCCGCCGCTGCCGCCTCTCGCTTGATGCTCTCCGACACGCTCTCTGCTCAAGCAAACAATCAACGATTGGTAACATTTTACTGAAAACACTTTCAAAAAGTGTTCAGAAAAGTAGCTGGGTAAAGTTTGTAGTTATTTCCTCGAGGATTAGAATAGAACAGATTCACGCCTACGATCGTTACTACCAACTACTGTATGAATTCCAAGATGAGCTACAATTACCATTTTACTCCTTTGAAGTACAAATCAGGGTGTCCAGCGTTCAGGAAAAACGAAGTTCCCGTATAGTTCCCGTACTTTCCCGGATATATATCGTGGATTTCCCGTATTTAGCTACCTTAATAGAGTCATAGGTACTCCTGCCCATTTTGTTATTTTTGCGAAACCACGACTTTTTCTACCGCCTTCGAGGAAATCACGACTTTTGTTACCATTAACGACAATCTCTTGACTCCTACTAGTTTCATGGCGAAATAACCATCACATACCGCTTATGCATCTTCTGACAACCGCTAGTACCCATGAATTTAAATGACTTTCGTTACAAGTAACAAACAATCTCTTGACTCCTACTTACTTCGCGCGGCGAAATAACAACTACGATTCCGTTCATGAAGATGTCTTGACTCCCGCTAGCGTCCACAAGAAAATCACGACTTTCGTTACCGTTAACAACAATCACCTGACTCGCCGCTAGCGCCTGCGGTGAAATAACAACTTCGATACCATAGCTAGACTCGTCCATGACGTAATCATCACGTTCGCGATCCCTTTGGAAAAATTTCCCTGTTTAGGGACGAAATTCTCATATTTTTCCGTATATAGAAAATTTCCCCTATGAGGAGTTCCCCTATGAAGGACACCCTGACAAATGTACTTCCATAACGATTTCTAAGTTACTTTTTAATCTCTTGATGTGTTTGGGGGACTTTTTTACAATAAGGTCCAATGACCGTCAAGAAGTCCGGTAGCTACTTTTAATGCGTCTATAAGTATTTCTCAACTGCTTGAAATCTCTCCTGGTTAACTGCAAATTCACACCTAATTCCCAACTAACCAGTTTGATTTTCTATGCACCAAAACACATCAATTTGGCTTAGTCAGCGGGAACTCCAAGGATTGAACACACGTCAACACACTACCCAGAGTAGCACCCTCTATCAAGCCGCCGCGAGTCCTACCTTGTTGACTCGAGGAGGACGAAGGGATCAAGCCTATCAGCTCCGGGGTGATCATCATTGTGTGCATCGTGTGTTTTGTCTCCACCTCCTCAACACTGCCACACTGCAACTGTCCGTTCTCCTGTCGTCAGACAAACACAAGAGTCATAAGTACAAATTGCTTAATATACAGTAGAATTTATTCTACGAAAGTTTCGTGCAACTGCTATAAAATTCCTAAAACCTTTTAGTTCTGGGAAAAAATTTACCACTTTGAATCTAAATTTAACACAATTTTGGGGGGCCTCTCACAAGACTGTTACTGTGTTGTTACAAAATCAAAATATTAAATCTTTTGGTTGTGTGACAAAATATTCCCCCTAAACGCCACAAAACTCACTATTTTGTTTTGAAACATACCAAAATTTCTAGGGGAGGATCTCTAGACCCCACTTTGAGATGGAGGAGTATTCCATACCCCTCGGTAGTTCACGCTAATGGTCCTGGAAAACCTCTTTTGAAAATCTTGGCTACACTACTGGACATAACCACAAGTTTTTGAGTCTCCTTGGGTAGCTCCGCTAATCACTATATATCACTATTTGAGATGCTGACCACTCTCATGGGGGTATTTTAAGGCTAATATGTGGTGAAGGATGAGTGTGATGAGTGGTAGTAATGAGTTATGAGGTGTAGTCTTGTTACAAACTAAGGCAGACTCTTCCTCAGAATGGGTCATTAATTAATAGCCCAATGACCAATGGAAATACAAGGACCAACGGCTTAACGTGACTTCCGAACCACGCAGGTGATGGTCTGATATGTCTAAACGATGGTGGGAGTTGATGCGGGTATCATCAGATGATCACTGAGACTATCTGAGCCGCTTTATACCTATATCATCCTCAAAACCATCTCAAAGCTACAACTTCCTCTGCTCCTAGTTGTCTTGAGACACGACAGATCGTCCACTCACCCTCTCGGCGGAGAGTTGTGCCTCCAGGTCCAGAGGGTCCGACTGGTCCATGGCTCGCAGAGTCTCGTACTTGACCTTCACAGCATCATCCTGCGGACTCATCGGACTCGTCTCCACGGTGACTCGTCCCTCCACCGACGTCATCACTGTAAACGATGCAACGGTGAGAGGTTACGGAGATTCAGAAGTTACGGGTCAGTAACCTTCGTGGACTTCTAGCATGTCTACTTGGGCACATTTCGCTACCACTGGAATGAGATAGTCTGGTTTAGAGAGAAGAAAGGGAATAAATTCGGCTGATCTCGAAAGGAAGCGAGATGCAAGGTTCCCAAGATTACGTTGAGGAGATGCCGAAAATTGGGGGACCTTCACCCCAAGAGAGCAAGCCTCCACTATTACTATGCCACCCCTCCCCCGGCATTGACATCTGATCTATCCTCCCCCGGTGGGCAACAGAATATGGGTGTGTTCACGCAGCTTAGACCTAACCTTGTAAAAAATAGTCCGATAGAAGAGTGTTTAGCATAACTGAAAACTTAAGGTTTACTGTATCCCTAGAAAGACTACAGTCCCTAGGCTTTTCCAAAATCGTATAAGTTATACTTCTGAAAACATCTAAACAGCAGCTAATGTTGTGTTTATGTAGATCTGCTCACCGGTCATCTCGTGGTGGGGAGGGGAAGACATTAAGGAATGGTCCGGGGATGTATTCTGCGTCGAGACTTCAGCCGTCAGGGAGTCCATGTCCGAATGTACACTCAGTCCCGACGAGTCTAACAAAACCTGCGAACATAAGTCAATCATGTGACGGTAACTGAAACGTCAACATTGTACAAAATTAATGTTTGGTATAAGTGTTTGTAATGTTTTTATATACAACTCGTATTTTAACCTAGCCTGTTATAATGTACACTACTAGGAATTATTTTTTTGTACAGCACTTCGGGACTAAAGGGGTGGAAATAAATTTAAAACTGTACATTCGTTGATTAACGCTAAGATTAAATTCTAATTTACGAGTGGCTCCAAAAAGCACATCAATATATCAAATAGCAACCTCAAAATTCTACACATGAAACATATAAACATATAGCGCATAGGTAAGCTGGAAGTAATTACACAAAAATACATTTTACAATGTTTTCTACACAATTTTACAAAAAATAGCCTGAAATATGGGAATGGGAAAGATTGTTCAGGAGGAGTTTTACTCGTGCTACACATTCTGGGTACACTCCCAATCTTGAAATATGTTCTGGGGACTCTGTATTACCTCCCAAGTGCCATTTGAGTTTGGGAAGCCCTTTGAGGGCAGTATTTTTACGCCTTGCTAAACAAATAAGAAGTTCAGTTGCTATTTATGTGATAATGTTAGGTTAAGTTAGGTAACTCCAAGAAAAGAAAATTCCCATACATTCCCCTGCACACTTTTTGCCGTAGTAACTCCTAGTTTTCCCCTTAATTCCCACATGATGGACACCCTGGGTAAAGGAGGTCATGTAGAGGAGAGGACTTTCCTATCACTCCTCGTTAGACAAGACAAAATTCACCTTTACACCTACTCCTAGACCACTACCTACTTGCTGGCTGGAAGGTATCGCATGCGTGGTCATGATGGGGGGCGGGCTGGTCATCATGAGGTGTCCGTTGTGTCCAACTCTACCCTCTAGGATCACCACCCTCTGTACATCGTTCTTGAGGTCGTCGTCCGTAGACGTGGCCACTGTGATGCAGTTCGCCAGCGCATCCGACGTTATCTACACAACACATGCACCTTCACCGTACAACCTCACTGCTTATTTACATAGTTATGTACACAGGAGGCGTTATCAACTACATCTCTTGCAAATGCAAGTACACCACAGTCCCGTTAATCCGAACTAATTGGGACCGGACCCAGATTGGATTAGCGAAAGTTCGGATTAACCGGAAAAAGACCCTAAATGAGAAGCAAATGAAAATTAACATGTTTTATGCAAAATAACATCTAATTATACAAGAATAGCAATGTACATTATATTTTATTTATCAGTACGGTATAAATGTTAGGTCATTGCATCGTGAAGGGCTGAAATACTTGTGTGTGAGGTTAGCTGCATGCACAGCGACTTGTCACTGTTGCGACTGACTGGGGTGCCGGTTCAAGGTCAGGTACACGGCACTGTCGCGTTGCAGCGTCGTAGTTGTGTCTGTGTCGCTTGACTGCGCATGACAGCCCCTACCTCACCTACCCCCACAACCACCGCAAACACTGTCACTCTCCAAACTGTTGCAATGCTTCATTGTTGACGATTTAAAAAGTTAACTATCTGTACTCTTTTTGTACCGTATTTAAATTGTTTCATTAAAATGTTTTCTAAAAGTTAGTATTTTGTTTCGTTTCTTCATACTAAAAACCAAAAATGTCTTAAAATTCCTAGAAAAATTCAAACTTTTCCCCAAATGCTAGTTTGGATTAACCGGAAATTCTGATTAACAGGGTTCTGATTAACGGGACTGTGGTGTTATCCATGAAAACTTGCCACAAAACATTGTAAAACAAGCTGGCAGTTCTGTGGGTCTCCTTTCTACTCCTTTTTGAGAGCATAGCCTGGCCTAGTGCCCTTTTATATAGATCTAACAGGTATTAAAAAATGCATTTTCCGAATTTTCACTAACCCAAAAAGCTCCATTTAACTCAACTTAGAGCTTGTTTATCAACCAATTATGGAAACATTTTATTTTATTTACAAACTACCTACTATCCATAACCACAGTTTTTTACAAGCGTACAATTTCCACCAAAGTCCGTCCCTAACTTGAACTACACTTGTACACTCCCGCTTCAACGTACAACTCCCTGCAGCCTGCCTACGACTGCACGACTGCACTACGCACTGACCTGCGAGTGAGGACTGTGCGGGTCGTGCATGGAGGTTACAACAGTCTGTATCAACTGCGGTTCTTGCTGCGTATACGCGTGCTGTATCTGCTGTGTCTGGTGCAACATCTGCTGCTGCGTTTGGTGATGGTGCGTCTGGTGCATCGACTGAAACATATTTCACAATATTGTCAGGAAGTAGTTAGTAGCGGCTATGTTTTGCCAATTTTCGTAGTGTAATCTGCAGGAGTTTTATTTTATAGCAAGGCCAAAAAGTCAGGTACTTTTGTGTTCTCGTTCCCGTTGGTCAGACAATGGGCAGCTGTCACTGGCCGCAAACTTGCTTGGTTTCTTACATTTTTTTCAATTTCTTAACATTTTTGTGAACATTGTATTGTTTTCTAGACTGGATGTTTTAAAATAAAATAGGTGGAAGGAAAAAACAAAAATTAGAAAACTTATGTTGTTTGTGGTGGGTGACTGTTCAGCTTATGCTAATTATTACTTTTAACCACTTCACGGTTTTGCCGGAGTACACTCGGGCATTCCATTTGTGCCATTACGTATTTGCTCGAGTGTACTCGGGTGATTTGGTTTTTGGCGGTCCCTGCTGTATTTGATCGAGTTGACTCGTGCGTTAGTTGCGCCCATCACCAGCGAGAATGCAGCACTGATCTATTTCAATGCTAGGCCTCTACTATCACTATAAGAGCAAGCTAGCCGCCATTGGGGTTGTGTTGTTGACCTTGTGCATACACCCACCTGACACACCACGTGTTGATTTCCATAATAAGTGATACTGAAAGTGACTATGATAGTGAAGGTAGTAGTGATGAAGAAGCTAAAGAGGACATACGAGTGGCAAGGAACCCCCGATTTTACTCGGGAAAGCACGTACAAAGCTTATATTGAAAATTTCTGAAGAATCAATGCAAAAAACAGGTGTTATATTTTACTTTTGAGGTTATTCTGGTATGATACTTTGACAATCTGGTCATGTACACTCGAACCGATTAGGGCAAAGAAGACCAAAAACAAAAAACGCACGAGTTAACTCGGGATGGTACATATACGGTTTTTATTATTTCTTTTATAGTTATTTGGCTATAAAGGTTTTATATGGGTTCTTATGTTGTATTTATCACCTTTTGGACAGTGCTATAATGTGAACAAACAGTTTTAGAGATGAATAACAGCTGTGGAAATGAATTCCGACTTAACTTGGGCAAATATTTCAACGGTTTTCAAGAATAAAATTGTATGGCAAATTGATGGTTTGTAATATTTTTGGTTATTACAGTCGGTTTTTATAATTATGTAAAATTCCAATTTCCAAGATATTAAAACCTGGTTTTTTGGGTGCGGACTTAAAAATAATACCAGACCACCAAGTGGTTAAATTAGCTCATTTCCCAACATGTTCTGTTATGTTTTGGGTTACTTTTTACTTAAAGACGGGATCAGATTCCAGATCCTTTCTAGTGTTCTTCTTGCTCACAGAAAAATATCCGCAATAATATTTCAACCTCATAAATTCTACCATCATCAACAACAAACTTCAAACCAAGAAATGACTGTACCTGTTGAGACTGATGCTGATGCATCGTCTGTTGTTGAGCCTGGTGTTGATGCATCGTCTGCTGTTGTTGGTGCATACTCTGTTGCTGTTGTTGGTTGAGGTTCTGCTGCGCCTGATGCACGTTCTGTTGTTGGTGTATGGTTTGTTGAGCCTGATGAATCGTCTGCGGCTGTTGTTGAACATGCTGCATTTCAATCTGTGAGGAGAACCGAATTCTGATTAGCAAATTGATTCAATACAAAAAGTAAGTTTTGTAGGTGATACTTGTTGCTACTCGCTTTGGTTTGAAAATCTCCACTATTTTGACAACATTTCGGTTCAAGACTGACTTGTTTATAGCCAATTTTTGATATTTGTCCCCTTTTTTATTTAATTAGTGAACATTGGCAGATAAAAGACTTCGGAAACATTACTAACACATTATGATTTATTTATTTTGGTTATGTAGTTAGGGTTTTTGTACTCCCAATCACTTGAATAAGAAGGCAATAGATTGGGAGGTTTCAATTGTCATTATTGAAAGACAGTTTTGGAATTTAATTTCCCCTTATTCCCACTAAAACCCCCCGAGAAGTAAAAACCTGTTAACTATAAACCCCTTTTTTGTCAAGGTTGAGTGGTAAAGAGGACTTTGTAGTCCAAAACTTTGCCTTGTTAAACAATACAAACTTTAATTTACCTTTTAACTCTATACTCGTTCTTGAATATCTTTTTAGAGTAGATATTTTAACAAAACAGTTTATATTAAATGAAATACTAAACATGACTGCAAAAATTACTACCAGTACATCAATTTAGAGATATCAACTTTGTTGAAGGGGGCAACTTTGTGAGTTATTCGACAACAAATTGAGACAACGACAAATACAAACAATACCTCCTCCGAGTGTATGTCTTGCTTCTGGTGCTGGAGGTTCTCCTTGTACAGTCTCCGCCGGTCTAGCCTCCGCTTCTGTATCACCAGTCGCTTAATCTTACCGGCACGGGAGACCATGGCGGGGCGAGGAGTGCGGACGAAGCGGGGATGGGGTTACCTCCGCCCCTGGCATGTCCTTCATGTTGGCCCCCTTCGGCGGCTCACACAGTCCCTTGATCTTCAACTGGTTAGCCGTGTTCAGTAGCGACTGTAAACAGCGGTTTTCATGAGAATTAGTCCTTTTTTCCGAACACTTGTATGCTAATTAAATCTTGGCTATGTGAAATTCAACCATCGACGAAATGTTTAAAACAGTCAAGTAATAGTCACTGAGAAGATTCTCAGGTTGATAATATACTCCTTGACAAAATTAACGCATCGCTTTGTTTTTTTCTCATAAATTTCATCTACCGTCATTTATTTCAAAATTGAAAATGTTGAAAAGCAAGTATATGTATAATTTAACTGAACAGCAACAAAGAAATATGCAATATAGATATACTATGAGAAAATGGAGGGTACTAATCCTCGTTTATAAATTGTTTGACATTTTACCAGTAATGCGATAATTTTGTCCAAAAGTGTATTTTCACCGCAGACAACAGTAATATAGCGACAAAAAGTACACTAGCAAGGTAGTGCCAAGCATTTCAGTAAATATTCGCTTTCTTGTTAATTTGCGATTAGGCGACTTTAGTTTGGATAAGGAAAACTCTACTGAGCTAAAAGGTTAAGACTAGGCCTATCAGAACTTATTTTTATGGTTGGTTTTTTTAAGTATTTCCAAGATATCAGAACAGGTAATTTTCCGATTGAGAGGGTCTTTTAGAAAATATACACTTGTGAGAAGATTTTTTGAAAACCTTTTGAGAGATCAATCACCATGGATTTGATGTGTGAATCTCAAAATCTGACTAATTGTTATTCTAACTATCTTTTAGGAGTCTGAATTATTAATTTAATTGAAATTACCCTAGTTATTTAGAAATTAGAAACTTAACAAATGTGCTTATAAATAAATCACTAAATCACTATTTGAGATGCCGACCACTCTCATGAGGGTATTTTAAGGCAAATATGTGGTGAAGGATGAGTGGTTGTAATGAGTTATGAGGTGTAGTCTTGTTACAAACTAAGGCCGACGCTTCCTTAGAATGGGTCATTAATTAATAGCCCAATGACCAATGGAAATACAAGGACCAATGGCTTAACGTGACTTCCGAACCACGCGGTGATGGTCTGATATGTCTAAACGATGGTGGAGTTGATGCGGGTATCATCAGATGATCACTTAGACTTAGACACTTAGACCTATATCATCCTCAAAAATATGTTTAATCCTGTTCTCACCGTGAGTTCCGCTTGGGAGACGTCGATTTCTCCTCGGTAGACAAACTCGATGATGAACTTGAGGTCAGTGAAGCAAACGTTGGAGGGCATGATGATCGTAGGATGTTGCGACGGATTGTTCAACAGAATCTTCTGGAAGTACGAGGAGCAAGCGGAAAGAACCACCTGCGAAAGAAAAACAAAAAGATTCTATATTATTGACATTGATTAGCAATGTGACTTTCATGATGCTTAGCACAATTCTGAAGAGACTACCCAAAAAGATTTTCTGGTTCATGACTTAAGATTACTGTGCTTTGAGACACCGACCACATTTAGAAGGTTTTAAGGTGAATATGGGATGATGGTGAGTGTGAGGAGTGTTTTAACGGATGATGAGATGTAGTCTTGTTACAAACTAGGACCAACCGTTCCCCAGATGGGTCTAATAGCCCAACAATCAATGGAATGGACCAACGGCTTAACGTGACTTCCAAACCACGGGGAGTGGCCATCGTGCAAACCATTTCTTTCTACACTCATTATAAATTTTTCAAAAACATCCCCCTGGGACCCCTTTATTTCAGAAATTACTTCTTTTCAACCATATATTCTCAAAGGTGCTTCAACTGCAGACTCGTTTACCTTGTGTGCTTTGAGAGACTCGTCGTCGCAAGCGAGTGTGACGTCTACGAACGCCTCCGTGCGCAGAAGGTGATGGAACACTGAGGTCATGGTGCTCTGGTAGTTGTTCCACTTGAGACTGTAATGTTCCGACCCTGCCATCCTGGCCTCGGCCTGACCAGGCTCTGGGGTTAGTCTGTGAACATCATCAGTCAATCAACGGTTTTATTCACAAAAACACTACGGTAACGGCATCAGCGACGCCTGTATCCAAGGCGGAAAGCTTTTGAATAGGGTTTTTTTAGTCATGAGAACATTGACATTTGGCATCCATGCTCCAATGGACAGTTGGCAGTCCTGTCACCAATAGGATAGCAGACAACAAGTAGCTTAATCAGTGACTTCACAGCGATACCAAAATATTTCAATCAAAATAGTTAATATGATGTATTGACGTGGCGTGAACCGCAAGAACTAGACTAGTTGTGACAACAGTTGTGAAAGCCTAAGAGTTAAGTTTTTAATAAGCTACCAAAACAAATTCAATATTTCGCAATTGACGACAACACTTGTTTAAAACAAATTGAAGAGCTGGTGAATTAAAGAATTTCTCTATGATTTAAGTAGGCTACTTTAAAAAGTGTTTGATTGCTTACCGTGTTTTATAGATTTACAATATTCTAATATTCAATATTCCTTAACAACAAGATTTATAAACAAAAAAATTGTGATACAATTTATGTAAAAAAATAATGTGTAAAAACACTTAAATATCAACAACAATAAAAAACTAACTAATCAACAACTAAGAGAAATAACCCACAGATAGAAGTGTATAACATCCTCCTCATTTCAAGTCTATAAGAAAATATTTTAAACCTAAAAATTACTACTTACCAAAATAATCAACAAAACAAATAAGTCAAAACAATACACAAGTAACAAACCAAAATAACTAAAAGTAAAGAAAACAGCTGATAGAAATAGAGAGCTGGAACAGCTCAACGAAAACAACAGCTGTACTAGCCAGATCTAGCCATAGCAACAACAACTTTCACTGTACCCACTTACACTTCATCCTTTCCCTCCTTTCTCTTTCCTTTCCAATCCTCCTCTCCACACCTCTCCTCCCATTCCATCCCACAAAGAAAGTACTGATGCAGGAATGCATTCAGCCACCTACAGTGGCACTTTCATAAGGCTCCGGTGGGAATTAACAGGAAGGAAATGAATGATATGGATGGAATTTTGAAATTGACTACATAAAACGCCACGGCACATGGGAAACAAAAAATACTTATACAGTTAAATAGCCAGTAGATTTTTACAAATTACAATAATTTATTTACCATAGAACAATTCCATAAAATAGATGGCTCAACAATCAACAAAAAAGCTGGTTTGTTAAGTCTTAAAATGTTTAATAGTCAAGTTTTTTGGTACAAGGGAAGGCTGTACTAAATGTCCATTATAGTTTAAGATGAAAGTTAGAGCTTTCGAAAATAATAAAACTATACATGATTTATTCTAGGGTGATTTAATTTACTGTAGTTATTTTAACACCAAATAAAAACACAAACTTTGATACAAATTAAACTATTTCAGGAGTAAAAAAAATATGTTCTAGAAATATTCAGTGCATTATTACATGTTGATAAAAATAACTTGTATTTATATTGTGCTTAAATAGAAGAAGACAGTGCTTCCATAGGAGAAATATTACAAAGATATAACAAAGATGTGCCAACCAAAACTGAAGGCTATCGGCTATTGTTTTAAATATGTATTTATATTGTGAAAATCAATAACACTGTAAAACAAAGCATTTTTTTATTTAATTAATTCATTTTTTTATCTACAAACCGCCTAGCATCTATTTTAGTCAGATAGTTGAAATCATGTGAAAGATACTGGACATTCAAATTTGGCCAACTTTAAAATCTACCAACTTTTAATATCTTACCCGAAAACTCGGACACACTGGGTGGGTTGAGATTTTCCCCGCATTTTGCCTCTTACCTACCTTTCAACTGCGACAAAACTTGACTTTATTGGCAGATAGCTTATCTAAATCTAACTTTTTATCAATCCTTTCATTTTCGACACAATTATTCCCATTCTTCGTCTTATCAGTCGCCTTCATTGCAGAGTTATCTCGAGTTTTACACACTCGACACGAGAGAAGTGCTTTTTGTTCATGTCTATCGGGTTTTATTCCTCGAGAGCGATAAGAGGTTAATGGTTTTATTTTGTTTTCAAACATGACAGTTGTTGGATATGGATGATTGAATTGTTCTGAGGAAATTGAAAGGGAAATTTTTTGATCTCTAAAAAATTTTATTATTTCCTTTTTAGATTAATGATTTTCTACCAATATGATTGTTGTCATGATCCGTACAAAAACCCTGCAAAACTATCAACATACTTTAGCGGATCCGTGGCAGATTGATATCGCATACGTGACTCCGGAGCTCATCACTCTGGTGGCGGGTTCGATCCCGCAGTCACCACTTACATTTGTAATGTGACTATCTGGTGGCTAGGTAAGGTCGAGGTTGAGTGGTAGAGAACTTTGTAGTCCTAACTTCGCCTCGTAAACAAGACAAACTTTACCTTTTTTTTATACTTTTCAACATGCCAGGTTTTTTTCCCAGACAATAAAGATGCAATATCATTTTGTAATTTATTTAGACAGAATATTATTTTTATTGAAATTTAATTTTAACGACTTTTAAAGCAACTGTGTGTCAAGGCTTTACAGTACATAATTTTCTGTTAGTTTTCTTATTAACTCTCCTAGAGCCAAAGAGAGGAGAAAGGGTGAAGCAAGGGCAGTTTTTCTTTTATTTAGAAGGTAGATTTGAAAAACTTTATATAATTGATATTGAGTGTGAAGAAAAGAACAACTAAGTACCCTTGGTTTAACATTTTTTATTCCACACGACCAGTTACAAAGGTAACTTCATCTTCGGGTGTGAGCTAGTACAAAATTATGTTAACCTATATAATTTTAAATTGATATTATATACCCTAATTATTATAACCAAGTGTTTTGTATGTCTCCTAATTTATTTTTAAAATTAGGGAGGCCGGAAACAAGAAGGTGTTACAAAATAAAATGTATTTTAAGACCTGCTAAAAATAAATTTTGTAAACCAATTATTTTCAAAAAATATAAATTATATCCTTCGAGAATTTTAATCCAGTATCAAAACACTCTGTCCGATTCTCTCCCCCAATGTTACGAGAAGCTGAATTGTTTCAGTAGGCATGCGACATGCAAGCTTAATATTAATTGCTTCTCAGATGAGATGTGATATCGGATGCTGTGTACCCCTCCTCACACCCCTAGGGGGGACCACCCACCCCACTCGAATGGATCAATACCCGACACTAACATTGCCAAAATTTTAACTAGCCTGCAATATCACCTCCCGCAAGCGTTCACCTCTGACTCTGACACCGCAGATTACTGTCTGTGTAGATCACTAAATCACTATTTGAGATGCCGACCACTCTCATGAGGGAATTTTAAGGCAAATATGTGGTGAAGGATGAGTGTGATGAGTGGTAGTAATGAGTTATGAGGTGTAGTCTTGTTACAAACTAAGGCCGACTCTTCCTTAGAATAGGTCATTAATTAATAGCCCAATGACCAATGGAAATACAAGGACCAACGGTTTAACGTGACTTCCGAACCACTCAGGTGATGGTCTGATATGTCTAAACGATGGTGGGAGTTGATGCGGGTATCATCAGATGATCATTGAGACTATCTGAGCCGCTTTAGACCTATATCATCCTCAAAACCTGACCTCCATGAAGCTGGATTACAGGACTACGCCATAAGTCCCAGTCACCCAAATTCACCTTTCTTTTTCTTTTTCACCAACAGGAAGTACGTAATGGTCATCAATATTTTGAATATGGCGTTCTATCAGTTTTTGGCATAAAATCAACTTTTTTTTTATTAAACCTTTACAAAAAAACTTTGTTTCGGGTAACACAACAATTCAAAAATCTACGTTGGAAATAAATGTTAAAATATGTTCAATATTTAAAAATTTATTGTCAGAATAAAAAATTATTTGCGTTGACTGTGATGAAAATAATAATCTATGTTATTATTTAAGTTGAACATATATTCATAACAATGTTAATTTAAATTTGTTTATTTAGAACTATTAACAATAATGTCAACAACATGTCTAGTTCTTAGGTGATGAAAACCTTACTTTGATTCTCTAAAAGGTTTTCTCTTTCACTACATTGACAAAAAAAATAACAACACAAATTTATTAAAACAAACAACTAACAACAAACTAACATACTAAATTATAAAGCCACTGTTACAAATAAAGGCCTAATTGTTACTGGGAAAATGAGTTAAAAGCGCTAGAAGAATTAAGAAGTCGTCTGTTTTATAGTACGCTTGTTTAACTAGAAATTCTTCAAATACGTTTTTAAAACTTCAAATCAATGGTTTCAGTTTAAATTTTTTTGCATATAAAATTTGTTGGAAGATTTATAATCTAAAATCAAATCTTTTTAAATGACATCCTTGAAAAAATAGAGTTGCTAAACACTAATACTAAAAATTATTTCTTAAAGATCAGCAGAAATTATTTCTTAAAGAACAGCAGAAATTATTTTAAATATATACCTACATATTCAATTTAACTATGGTTAATTTAGTTTTTAAAGGATTTATCAATTTGAAAGCTAAAATAACTTATAACATTATATACTTCTTTTACACTCAGTCAATTCTTATTAAATGACATTCGTTGGCTACATCTATTAATAAAAGATGGGAAATTTTAATTTACAATATATTTCGGTACCTAAAATTCTGGTACACAATTCTTTTGCCTAAGACTCGGTATATTTGTCAAACATATATATATATGTATAATGTTTTAAACTCATTAACACAATCAAAATACACCCATAGAGCATTGTTATTATCCTAGTAGAGCAAAAAAGTATAGTGAATCTTTCACTGAAACAGTTTGTCCGTTGTTTAATAACCTTAGTGATAATATTAGAGCAATTGATAACCATGCTCGGTTAGGGAATGAAATTCAAACTTCCCATCTTGCGGGATTATTGAGAGTGACGTCCGTGGGGTTTTGTGTAACTTATAACATTTCTTTTAAAATACCTGTTTTTCGTTATTTTTTCTCTTGTCTCTTGATTTTTTTAAATGATTTATTAGCGAATTTCTATAGGGATTATTTATTGCCATCAAAGAGAACGAAAGCGTTTGCATTTTGAGCTTCCCAACATCTCCTGAGTCAAATGGAAATAAATGTATAATAATGTGAGCCCTCGACAAACCACACTTTTTGTCTGATTTTCACAAAATTTAGCGGATCCGTGGCGGATTGGTATGCGCGGGACTCGGGCTCATTACTCGGTGGTGTGGGTTCGATCCCGCAGTCACCACTTACAATTTGTAATGTGACTAATCTGTAACGCTAGGTAAAGGTCGAGGTTGAGTGGTAGAGAGGACTTTGTAGTCCTAACTTCGCCTTGTTAAACAAGACAAACTTTACCTTTACCTTTTTTCTAATGTTCTTTTGTAAATCTCTAGGTTGAGTTAATTAATCAGCACAATCGCGTCACCAAAAAGAGGTGTTGTCCCAAAAATGGGTTTATGCTAAAAACTGCATTTAAAATCTGATTTTGATAAAATATAAATTGAACTATAAAATTACAAAATATCAAGATGCTAAAACTAAATGGAAAACTGTCTTTTACTTTCAAAATTAGTTTAAAGTCCTTTAATCAAAAATTAAATCCCACATAAAGGTTTTTGATGGTGAAGCAAGGACCTATTTTTTCTATTGTTATTATACCAAAATAGGTTTTTTACAGTAAAATAAATCAATAAAATCAGGCTGACTCACAGCTGAGTGATTAAACGCCACAGAGCGACACAAGTGAAACAATTTGTCGTTGTTTTTTATTTACTAGCATCAGTCTTCGCTCTCGAATGTACAAGCTTTGTTATTAGAGGCGTTGGGAGCTATAACTCAGGTGTTACAAGGCTGTTTGATATGTTTCGGCAGCAGGGTTAATTTGCAGGTTTCAGCTTTAGAATTGGGCCCTAATAAAATACCTGGGGCGTTACTAGGCCCTTCACTGTGCTCGCAGCACAGCTTCGGCCTTCAAATTCGGATTTTCATACTCTAATACTATGGGTGTACTGTTCGATTTCCTTAGGTCTTTGACCAGATTTAATGACAAAAAGCTATATTTTTACCTCAACATTGTGAGGCTTATCATAGTGGGCATGGAAACGTTGTTTCCTGAAAGGCCTCCCCAAAATATAAAATGTGTTATTGGATTACTTGATATACTTCTTATTAAGCTATTCTTATTCCAATTGGAAGATAAAATTAGTCCAATTCAGTGATAGAGCCTAGTTCTAGACTTTCCAGTAAACACTACAAAAAAGACCAAGCCATAGTAGGAAAAGTTTAATCAGGATCAATTAGTAGGTAAAGGAAAACTGAACTTTGAAAGATGAGCGAACTTTTACTTTTACTATCTACGGCTCAAGATTCAAAGAAAGCTAAACAGTGGCTAAGCCGATGCCTTATCTTGGAACGAAAGAAAGACGTCCACGGAGAAAAAAGGGTAGTGTGAACAAAATAAACAGACCAAGAAGAACAAACTAAAGCGTAGTGTAAATAAAAACAGATAGTCTCCAAAAGAGGCACAGAAATTGATAACAGGTTTTCGAGGCCGCTTTCTTGCTCAGTAATATCTGTCTCCCTTGCACCCTGAAATTTATCGATCTCTCCTTTGGGAGATCCCGGGCCATTCAAACCTTTGAAGTAATAGCATGAATAACTCTGTATTAACGAACGAAGAACTTAGAAAACGGATGGAAAATAGTATCAAAATAGCTAAAAGGTTACCGCCTTTAAGGTCACTGATAAGGAGTAATGATAAGAAATAAAATTTTTGACAACCCAATCTACCTAGGACCGCTGGGCGGCCCGTAATAGCTCCATTAGCACCCTATCGTACCAGGTTATTTTACAAAATTAATAATTTCGTACGTCTAAAACCACTACAACGATATAATATAAATAGCTTACTTGTAAAGAAGATAAAATAGAAGAAAAACAACTCTTTGAACACTGGTATAAAACAAACTGCACGATAAGCTATTTTGTTGTGGATCTACTTCCTCTCAGGTCTCTCTTTAGACTTTTCAATATTCATCAGTTCTCTTGCCTCCATCTTGTCCCCTTTGTCTCCCTTTCCTCGCTGGAACCCGGGCAAGTGTTCGCCGCTCAAACGGAATCTGAAACTTCCCCCACCATGCGTCCCAGGTTGCGGCGGGTCGGTCGTATGCGTTGCAATCCTATCCAGGTTTCCCAGGCAACCTGCCTTGCTGCAGGGAATCATCATGGCGACGGGCGACGCCCTATACTCATCTGAAATATTAAATTTTCAAATATCGTCCTTAGGTGTCGTTTACTACTGCTCCAAAGCTAGTTTTCGCAATACATTTAGCATTCCTACTCACTGTTTATTTACTCCTTCTTACTTTTAAAATTTGAACTTTTTTGTTCAATAATTTGCTTATTATTTAATTATATTATGATTCAATAAAAAGGATCATATATCATATTATTAATTTTCACTGCGAAAGTAACTCAAGATCCTGGACCTCCCATCCCCATTTGAAATCCTGGCTACGCTACTGTGCAGTGTGCAAGCTATGTTGACCTAGGATCCGAAACCTTTTTTTTGTTACCAAAATGTTGTACTTTTTTTGTACCACAAATTAAAATTGTGTGCCCCTTTCCTTTTATAGTTATTAGCGATTACTTTTCCGGATCCTAAAGGCAACACGTAGGATCCGACCTCGTCCGATTCAAACGAAAATGTATTATTGCTTGAATTGTTTTTCTATACTTAATATTAATGTGTGTACTTTTGTGTGTAATTTCAAATCTATTGCATGCACGCGGGTACATCAAAATACCATAATAATATATTTTACGTAATAATTTTCAGCAAAAATATTCGCGGCCAAGTGCGAACTCATGAGTAGTGAAGTTGTCACCACAGAGTATTTATTATATACTCCCAGTTAGTTTTTCGAATGCTCACACCACAGAGGAAATATTTAATACAGAGAGCTAACGAGATAGGGAAAGGGGCCAAATTCATCACCAAGTGCGATCGACTCAAGGAGGAGCAGAACAGGTGTGAGTGTCCGTGATTGACATCCGCGCTAGGTGATGGATGGATTAATCTAACGTTTTTTTTATAACGAAGAACTAGACGTCTGCAAAGAGATCTCTATTGTCAGTGCTCTCTATCACTTCCAGGCCAATTACGTGAACTCTCTGTGACATCCTTTGGGATACATTTTTTATTTCGAACCATTAAAACAATTTGGCAAGACGAGAAAACAACACAACACCACGGTGTCAAAAGCTATGTTCACACTACAGTATTCATTTCAGTGTATTTTAATTGAATAATGTAATTAATTGTATTGTAATGTAATGTGTATTTTAATTGACTGGGACTCGTGGCGTGGGGTCCCCTAATCCAGCTTCATAGAGGTCAAATATTCATGAATATAAGTATAATCCTCAATCGTTTAGACATAAGACCATCACCTGCGTGGTTCGGAAGTCACGTTAAGCCGTTGGTCCTTGTATTTCCATTGGTCATTGGGCTATTAATTAATGCATTCTAAGGAAAGTCGGCCTTAGTTTGTAACAAGACTACAACTCATAACTCATTTTACCACTCATCACACTCATCCTTCACTATTGCCTTAAATACCTCATGAGAGTGGTCGGCATCTCAAATAGTGATATAGTGATAATTTATAATACTTATGTTTTTTGTAGGTACCAAAACAGCTATAACTTATTTGTAATGGTTAGGGTCCGCCCCTGTGGTCACCGCAGAGAAAGGCTGAATTCGTCCGCCCAGGGACACAAATGGTGACACCGCACGGAATTGCATAACAAAATATTTCTTTCAACTGATGCGGCCTGTCAAACCCTCCGCTTGCAAGGGTTTCGTAGAAAGTAGATAGCGCTCTTATAAGAAGGTTAAATTCGGATATGTTATAATTTAAATATAAAGAGAAAGAGTTTATCTGTGTTTGCCTGTGGTTAGACTTTTGATAAACCAATGTTTAACTTCTTAAATAAGGTCTTAAAAACATTATATATATTGTAACTTTAACCATTAATAGCATAAAAACTAAGACATTAAAAAAATGAACTATAGGCAAAGCTAGATAATATGTGTATCTTTCATTTAAGAGTTGTTTCGTCAAAATAGCATTAATACTAAAGTTTCCATTTCATTTCCCGCAAACCTCTGCAACGACGCTCTCCCGAGCAGCTGAGGTGGACCCTTAACAAATCATAACTCAGAACTTGTAGTACAGTACATAATCTTGCATGAATTAGAGACACATATTGCAATGAAAATTCGCTTCACACACGCTAGCGGCGCTTTGGCGCTTAGCTGCGTGTCGGCCTAGTTTCTTTGGTTTGATCTGCACAACTAATAATATGTACACAGTTAAAATTACAAAAAAACATCGACACCGGCGCTTGTCGATGAGAGTGTAGATCACAGATTACCTAGAGATTTTCCACAGATTAGGCCTACCTGTTGATTTTCTGTGGTGTAGATACAGTATTGATTGAACCCTTGGACTGTACAGTGCTGCAGTAAGGCAAGTTCTGTAACTAAGTTCATCCCCCGTGTTCACAGAACTGCAACGTTACAAATGCAGAAATTCTCAATGTTGAATTTTATTCTGCAATGGCTGCTTTGAACCAATGATTGCTTACAAAAATTGTTCGTTGTTTTTAATGTTCCTCAGCAGTATAGCGTAGCCTAGATTTTGAAAGGGTGGGGAGGGTTCTCTTGAAATTTAAGTACAGTAGTAGCAAATCTAAGGCTGTTATTAGATAATAAATTCCAAAGGCAATTCTTTCTTCACGCCAGCAGAGCTTTGCGCTCCATCGCGTGTCGCTAGGACCTTTTGTTTAATACTCAATATTATTTCACTGTCATAAAAAATAAGTCAATATTTATTATTTTTACTGCTGAGTAAGTAAAAATTTCTCATTTACTTCAGTTTCCAAATATTAAAGAATTTTTAGATAGATTTTGCTTGATTGTGAAATATTTATATAAATAAAATAAGAATTTTGTCTGTACATTGCAATGAATCCATCGGTTTTGTTTATTTGGTGTTTATATACTTTGCAAATACCGAAACTGGCGTCAAAAAAATTCCTGTCTGTAGCGTTTATAAGGTATACTCGTATATTGGACCGCTCAAAATCGGCTGAAGCTATGGCGGTGAAACTTTGTTTAAGGGTTTAGCCTATTACACAGTGTGTATGTACTTATATTTTGTATCAATTCAACATCCACAAAATAAATGGCAAGGGACCAAAGTGGGCTCTAAACACGATTTTAGGCGTTTTGGACCGCTTATAAGTGACAATTCGCTGAAACTATGGCGGTGAAACTTTTTTAGGGTTAAGCCCTTCACGCAGTGTGTCTTTAGCTATATTTCATATCCAAACAACACCCAATAATAAATAGCAAGGGACCAAAATGGTCCCTGAAAATGTTTTTAGGACTTTTGGACCTCTTCCAAGTTAAAATCGGCTGAAACTATGTATTAAAATATTTAATTTTCCCAGTTGTAGGACCTTGTGTTATTACAAGTTACCTTTTGGTGCCTCTAGATCCTACTGTAGATTCTTCGTACAGATGTACATTTCGGGACTGCAGGTGTACTGCTCTACTCAGGAGGAAACTATGGCAATGAAACTTTGTTTGTGTGTGAAGCTAAGCAGTGTGTCTTTGGCTATTTTAGAAGTCCATATAACATCCTAAAAATAAATTGTAAAAACCCAAAGCGGGCTCAAAAACGGCCGGAACGGCGGAAGTAACTATGACTCTTACAAGGTAGCCAACTCTTATAAGGAGCATATTCTGAACAAACAGGCAAACTAAATTGTTTTTCTAAGGATATATATAGGAAAATATTTTTGTTTACTTTAAATTTTTCAAATATACACACAGCTATGTTAAAAAAGCCTAGAGGCGAAGCGATGGTTATTTCAAACTAACTTTCAGCTAGTTTGAAATAATTTTCTAGGTTGCTGGAGAGGACGTTCTCTGTCTACGGTTATGGACACCCATAACTAGGGAATAGGGATGCGGTCTGTCACAAACCAAGCGCTTGCAGAGGCTTACGGGAACGTTTTCACCTTCAACATAATTTTTACATCAATAAACATGATATATTTAGAAACTAGAGGAGTTTTCCGACACAAGTATAGAGCCCGATTTCTCATAAGCTGTTTAATATATTTTCACAAATAAACTTTGTTCTTTGAAATTATCCAAGATTGAGTGCTTTTGAAGTCCATTTTGTACACTTATAACGCATAATTTTGAAAAAATCGCTCTATTGACGGGTCGGAAAACTCATCTAGTTTCCAAAAATACTAGGCGTCCTAGAAAAATCTGACGGTTTTTAATGCAAAATAACTTCGGAACAAAATAATATTTTATACTAATCTAAAAATTGCATAACAAAACCAATCGTTTACTGCAACAATGAAGTCTCCAGCTAGCATAACAGCTGACTTATTGAAAAACAAAAACTGTCAGGTATTTTTGGCGCAACCATTATCATCGGCAAATTACTAAATCACTATTTGAGATTCCGACCACTCTCATGAGGGTGTTTTAAGGCAAATATGTGGTGAAGGATGACTGTGATGAGTGGTAGTAATGAGTTATGAGCTGTAGTCTTGTTACAAACTAAGGCCGACTCTTCCTTAGAATGGGTCATTAATTAATAGCCCAATGACCAATGGAAATCCAAGGACCAACGGCTTAACGTGACTTCCGAACCACTCAGGTGATGGTCTGATATGTCTAAACGATGGTGGGAGTTGATGCGGGTATCATCACACGATCACTGAGACTATCTGAGCCGCTTTAAAGATATATCATCCTCAAAACCTGACCTCCATGAAGCTGGATTACAGGAACACGCCACGAGTCCCAGTCATGTTTATTAATGTAAAAATTATTTTAAAATGTGAAAAACGGGCGCCGTAAACCCTTGCATTGGAGTGTCGTCGCGTTGTGAGGCGGGCCCTTAAGTCGAAAGTTAAATGTCCAAACTCCTTTAAAGTTCAACACCTCTTCCTGAATTGATTGATAAGATTATACAATCATCCACCGATATGTAGTATATGCTTAACATAACAGTATCAACAGAGAAATAAGATAAACAGGTGCGAAGAGGAGGTTGATAAACGACAGGGAGAGAGAGGAGAGAAGAGAATGTATAATCCCACCTCACCCTTTCAAACATCAACCATTATTCCTTACTGCTCGTACTGCTGGTTCAACTGAACCAATTTGAATATACAAACAAGTTTTCAAATAAATACGTAGTGACCAAATAACACGTTATAAACACGTTTAAATTCATGACTAATAATCATGTAGGCTTAGTTATTTTATTTCGTACTAGCTATGTACCCGTGCTTCGCCACGGATAAAATATTATAGTATCATGACTTTAAAGAATTTTTGTACAAAGCCAGGCTGTAGATCGGGTACTGGCATCAAACTATCGATCCTTACACCTGTTCCTTCATTTTGAAAGTCAGTGGCGTAGGGGGGTATATATCCCCTTCTTAAGAATGACAGGGTGGCCACAGACCGGGAAATATGCGTGAATTCTGGGTGTAACCGGGAAAAAATCGGCCCTTATATCGGTGACGTGGGCATAATTAGGTCCTCGAAGCTTACCGCGAGTATGAAACGACCGTCAAAACGTATTGCGTCCGCGAAACGGCTCTCGGAATGTATCGTGGGGTATGGACATCCCTTATAACGTACCACGGGCGTAAAAGGGCGATCGAAAAGTGTCGCGGGCAATAAACGGCTCTTCGAATGAATTGTGGTGTTTAAAAAGGTGGTCGGCACTGTCGGCACATATCGCGGGCGTTAACAAGGATTGGTACGGACTGCGGGCGTAAAACGATCATCTGCGACAGTGGAATTGCACCAGGAAAAAATGTATATTGCCGGGAAATATGCGTTAATTTTACCAAGCTACTTCTGGTACTGTACTTAAGTTTGTGCGGGTAAAAATTGTATTAGTGAATGAAATCTATTGACCCAATGCGCCTTAAAATGCACCTCAGATGATGTGAGTTTTCAAAATTTTCCCCCGGACCCCCTTTTGTTGTGGGGGGGTCCTCCCCGACCCCCCGGTACTATAATTGTATCCCCCCTTGATAAAAGTCTATCTACGCCACTGTTCCCAGCTGACATACCTTATGAACACGTTTAAATTCATTACTAATAATTAATAAGCATGTAGGCCAAGTTATTTTATTTCGTACTAGCTATGTACCCTTGCTTCGCCAAGAATAAAATATTATAGTATCATGACTTTAAAAAATTTTTGTACAAAGACAGGCTGTACAGATCGGGTACTGGCATCAAACTATCGATCATTACACCTGTTCCTTCATTTTGAAAGTGGGCTTTAAGTTTCCCAGCTGACGTACCTTTTCTTCGCACGGTTGAGTTGAATGTTATACGTCAGTTTTGGTAATTACAAAGTGTAAGAAAACGTAATAACCAAGAACTGACAGGGTTCATTTCAATGTACAAACCACAAACGAAAACCAAAAAGGATATTTGACTACCAATTGTGAGAGTCATAGTAATTCCGCCATTCCAGTGTTTTCAGAGCCCAGTTTGTTATTTTGTGGACGTTGTATAGATACGAAGTACTGTATAGCTAAAGGCACGCTGCGCAATGGATCACTACTAGCTCACTACCAAAGAGCAAAGTTTCACTACCATAGCTTCAGCCGATTTTCAGTTCTAAGCGGACCAATATGCCGCGTAAACACGTGTTCAGGGCCCACTTTGGTCCCTCGCCATTTAGGTTAAACCCTTAAATGAAGTTTCACCGCCATAGCTTCAGGCGACTTTCAGTTATAAACGGTCCAAGATGCCTTCAACACGTTATAGACAGATACAGACAAGGAATTTTTTTGACGCCATTTTCGGCCTTTCCAAAGTACAGTATATAAACACCAAATAACCAAAAACCGATAGATTCATTGCAATGTACAGACAAAAGTCTTATTTTATTTATATAGATATGCACTTACTATACAGTTAACGACTGAACGACAAACAATTCCTATCGTATATTGCAACAATGCAAGTATCTAAAACATAATATTATTTATAGTGTTAGATTTTTGCTTCTGCTACGAAACGAATAACTATTCTTTTGAAAACCTTACACTGTTTAGTTTGTGTATAACCCGACACAATTTTTACTGAGGTTTAAATATTATTACGGACGTTTCCATCGTTTTTAAGTGAACGAAAAGAACAGGATCTTTCGGGGTATGGAATCTGATCCCGTCTTCAGGTGAAAAGTAACGTAACACTCATTAGGAGATGAACTAGCCTAAAAGTAATTAGCGCAAACTAACCAGTCATTCACCATAAAATAACCTTAGTTTTTTTTAACTAGTTTAATTTTATAAAATCTAGCATAAAAAATAATACAATTAGGTGAACATGTAAAAAAAGTAAAAAAAGAAAAACAAAGAGAAATTAAGCACGTGTAAGGCTATCTCCAGATATACACTGACTGGGGCCGTTAGACAGCCCCATTGCCTGGCTTGGAGCAGCGGACGACCAATCACAACCGTGGATTAGACTCTTTGATGAATGTCCTTTCCATTGTTGGCTGTGCATACATAGGTATTAGGGTGTTCTCTGTTACAATTGGTCAGTCTGGTTCACGGCTGTGATTGGTCGTCAGCTGATCCAAGCAAGCCAATGGGACTGTCTAAAGCTTGGCCAGGCAGTCAATCACTGAGCAGTCCAATTCAAAGCCTTACAATATTTTGAAAAAAAAAAAAAAAAAATTGTATGTGAAATGTGGAATTTTAAACCTGATTTTTTTTACACCTTTAAATGGGTATGACGAAAAAAGAGTTGAGATAACTCCATTTTTTGTTAGAGGGTGGGTGACGGAAAGTACGACAAAACAAACTTTAGAACATTCCCCAAATGGATTTAACAAAAAAATTTTCTTTTTCAAAATTTAAGGTAGGAAGGGCATTTAAAACTCACCCTGTATATTACGGATCTCGAGTTTCGTTCATTTTGACTCCCCACCATTTGGCGTAGCGTAACGCTCTGCCTAACACGTAACGTAAAGCAAAATGATTACACTAAATGGTTGGTGGGATGTTGAAATCATCTGGATTTTCTACTGTATTTATCGGAGTGTCAAAAACGTTACGTAACGTTTGAAAATCCCCTCCCTCCTGCATAATGCAGAGTAACAGGTATCAACCCCCTTCCAGTCGCGTTACGTAACATTTTGGCACTAACGAGGAAAAAAGTTTCTAATAAAAAGTTAACCCTCTTCAAATTTAACCAGGCCGACACGCAGCTAAGCGCTAAAGCGCCGCTGGCGTGAGTGAATCGAATTTCCTTTGCAATCACTGCCTCGCTTCGGCATTTGCCCGTACTATTACCACGGGTGTTACTAGGCTGTTCGATACGCTCACAGCCTCGCTTCGACCTTCGCCCTCAGCTTGGCCCATGGGGACCATGGTCGTTACGAACGTGAAGGACTGAAGGGATTTTGCGGTGGGCCGACCTTTCTGGCTAGCAAACCTGACCGAAATATTTACAAAACGAACATATCTGACAAAAACACAAAGTGCAGCTATGTTGACTAGGATCCGACCTTGAAAACATTTTTTTTTGTTACCAGAACTTTGTACTCTTTTTGTACCAAAAATTAAAAATGTTGTACCCCTTTCTTTTTAAGTTATTAGCGATAACTTTTTCGAATCCTAAGTCAACACGTAGGATCCGACCTCGTCCTTTGGGGCGACCTGTAAAATTACCGCTCTTGCTTTTGTGGACAACTTCCAAACAAAACAGAGTGTCCATGACAGTTCCTGTTCAGTCACAGACAATTAATAGAAACCTTCTACACGCAATTTCATTCTAAGTTGGTAGCTTGAGAAACCTATGGGTGTCCCATAAGTAAAGTGCCAGACTCTGGGAAAATGTTATATTGGTCAAAATAAAAAGAAAATTACGAATACATTTTTTCCAAAAACGCTTAGTTAACCAAATATTTTCCATTTAATATTTTTCACTAATTATTTATTATCTCCCACACCAATCATCGGATTTGACTCAAACCTAACATAAATTTGTATCTAGGTAAGACCATTTATGGGAATAAATTACCAGAACGATCTAACTTATCATTTTAAAACGCTGGCTATTTTATGGTAATTTTAGACCATGTGTGACGTTACACCTTAAATAGCGAATAAACGGTGAATTTAACGAAAAATTTATAGACTAGCGGTTAGTAGTGAATTTTATTACCTATCTATTGACATTAATGTCATAAAATCTATTTGGAAACAACGAAGCTTTAGGGGAAACTCTGGCTGAAAACAGACAACTTTCCACCTGATTATATTGATGTTTGCCACGGTTTCCACTGTAACTTTGTTGCTTCTTAATCAATTTTTTGACCTTGGTGATAGATAGGTAACAAAATTCGCTACAAAACAGTATTTTTTACATTTTATCGTAAAACTCACAGTTTATTCGCTATTTAAGGTGTAACACCAAAAATGCCCTAAAAATACCATAAAATAGCCACCGTTTTAAAATGATAAGTTAGATCATGCTGGTAATTTTTTCCATAAATGGTCTTACTTAGATATAAATTTATGCTAAGTTAGAATCAAATCTGATAAGTGATATGGGAGATAATAAATAATTAGTGAAAATATAAAATGGCAAATATCTGGTTAACTAAGCGTTTTTGGAAAAAAACTAATTTTCTCTTTATTTTGACGCATATAGTCTTCTCCTAGAGTCTGGCACTTTACTTGTGGGACACCCTGTATACCTGCGGTGCTCAAACTTTTTATTTCGAGCCACCCTTGCATACTTTAGTTGTAAGATGGGCCTTTCATGTAAGCATTTTCGTAAACTCTCGATCATTTTACGGATTAAATTTATTCAGTGAAGATTATTCATAAACTCTATTTATAGCCAAATAGGGCAATAGGTTTCTAAATTAATTAAAAAATTCGATACCAACAATATTACAATACAGTGAGGTATTTTAGCTACCATAGCACATTTTATGGGGTTTAAACAATTGTAATACTGTAATAATAAAGATCACTTAGTGTGAAAGATGTATGGAGCCAGTAAAATCCCTTTTTATGTAGGATTATTAGTCAGTAAGAATATTATTAGGTTACTGTCAGTCTCTAGTTACCATGTATTTCGATGGTGGGTTTGCCACAGTTGTTCTAGGCTATTTTGTTTTTGTCACACAATATTCTTTTCGTAAATGAAATAAAATACTGTATGTTGATACGCTGGGTCAATTCTGTGCTACTCGGGCAGACCCAGTTTTGATCGGTATTTACTCTTCATGGCAACTAGAGGGGAAACCCCAGCTTCAAAAGAATATTCAGTAAGACCTCCTAACCGTGGTAAAGGACCCCTCTAAGTTTTATCCAAAAGTTGTGGTTACGGCCCTAATCCGCAGTGGATGTCTTCAAATTTCTTTGGCAATAAAACCTTTTTATTTGTAAATAATTTTGGAACAACAAACAAAACATGGATAAAAAATCCAAACAAAATTCCTATTTTAAAAATTTTACTATCTCATAGTTATGCAAATAGGAAAGTAATGTATTAATTATTATTTTTTCTGTTGGCTAAGTAATTTTGGAAGTCTACCACAACTAGAGGTGCAAAGTCTAGACGAGACAGTGTATACAAGCTGAAAACAAGGCAAGGCAATCGATATGTGCAGCAAAAAGCAACAAAGCAATGGCGTTGGGTGGAATCGTAGGTATATGACCAGCCCGTTTAGCGGTACGGCAGGGGACAAGAGAAGAAGTGTGCTTTGCGCAGAACGCACAAACTGGTTTCTGCGCAGCATCGGTACGGAAGTGGGGGTTAAAGTTTCCGTTTCGGGGACGTCCACTTTTCCATCCTTGCTCAACTGAAGCTTACTCTTCATCTTCACAATTGCTTGGAGAACTCCAGTTAGAACACGCCATGAACATTTCTCCGTAGCTGCAATTATTGTGATATTAGGTATGTTCCGCCACATTTTGATTACATGGTATCTCTTCAGATCTAAATATTTGTTTGTGTGTACTTTCTCCAATAGTGGAATAATACATATTTTAGTTAGCGTGAACTTGTTCTAAGGCTAGGTAGGGTCTTTGAAAAGGTGATGGTGTCGCAATTGGAAGCCTTGAGATGAACAATAATACATGAAGCAATACAGTCCGTTAATTATTAATGCCTAGTGCTGTTTAATGAATTTAGAATTGATGTTCTCATCGAAATTGTTTCACTCTTTAGTTTCGAATTTACTTTTTTCCGAAGTTGGGAAATTTTCCGTTGCTAGTGTGCTTATAAAAGACAATACTCCTTGCACTTTTTTCAGTGATGGAAGAACTGTAGCATTTATGTGATTTTATGTTGGTTGTTATACAATGGTATATTTGTTTTTTGGAAGTGTTCCAAAGTGCTTTTGTTGGTTGATCTTCCTTTAGTAACGAATTAACATTTTGAGAAATGGAAGTACTGTAGCTTAATGGATTTCTTTGTTGGCTGTTATACATTGATTTAATGTGGAAGTGCTAATGCCGGTCCTGTGCCCACAATTTGGAATCAAGTCTAAATAACATTCCGGTAAAATTTCAGTCAAGTGACTTATGCCCTTTATGTGCTTTTCCATTCCTAACAATTACTTATTGGATTTCAGTTAAGAAAAATGGCGGATGATCAACAATTTTGTCTACGCTGGAATAACCACCAGTCAACTCTGATCTCTGTATTTGACACGCTTCTTGAGAATGGGACTCTGGTAGACTGCACACTCGCTGCCGAAGGGCAATCTTTAAAAGCTCACAAGGTGGTGTTGTCAGCGTGCAGTCCGTACCTGGAGGTGAGAACTTGTACATTCTTAATAGGCCTAATCTAATCAAGCCTCATTTGACACTTAATCTTCCAGCTATTCACTGTAGCCCTTGCATATTATTCTTAGGGTGCAATTTTTAGTTGTAAAATTTGTAATAACGGTATAACATTTCTCTTTCCGCAACTTTTTGAAAGAGGTCCCTCACATCACTTAGCCTAATTAGGCTAGGCCATGTTGCATCTGTCTTGGTCAATGTTACCAATGAATTGCTATTGTCATTAGGACTATAGTTGACAGTGATAAACTTTGAACTTAAAACAAAGTCTCCTTAACCCTCTAACTGGCAAAATGCTAATCATTAGTCACTAAAAAGTGTCACCCCACTGGCAAAGAGCTAATCATTAGTCCTTTGATCAAGTGTTTTTTGCAAAGGCTAGAATCAATAGCTAAACTAAGTTAATCATTATGTATTTTATATCAATCTATTCAGGAAGAGTTGCTGTTTATTTTGATATGTAGTCTATATAGCATGCAGAACAATTTTGTAGTGAATTTATAAAGTGAGAGGACAAATGCCGGTAGAGCAACGGAGACAGCTAAAAGCGCGCAACGTGAAAATACCCTGTCTTCATCCGCCTATTGCAGTGGGTAAATTTCGTTCTTTAAAGACAAGAGCTACGTCACTGAATTCAATGTTATTTTGGGAACTAGAAATGTTTTGGATTGTCATTGGGTTTTTCCACTGCGCAGCTGCTATTTACTAGAGACTTCATGTTTATCGGAGTTGTATACTGGCAAACTACTAATCGATATTAGTCTCTTGTTTTCCATTTATAAATGTCTTACTTCGATTGTTTAGTAGTTGATTTTGGTACTACTGGAATCGGAAAGAGTCGCTTGTTTCAATAATGTGAGTGTCGTGTGCATCTGAGGGAAGATTGGCTATTGATTTAGCTCTGAAAGACCCGAACTATTTGTTGCTCTCTTTGCGTTCCTGCCATTTTGTGACCAGACCTGCGCGCATAGTGTGAAGTGTTGTGACGTTGTTGTTGTGCTCACTTTGCCGCGTCGCACGGGCATTATTGAGGATATTTAGTAAATACACTAGCAAATTATCTCATTCAAAAGTTTGGTATTCTGAGTCAAATTTTGTGCCCTTCAAAGTTGTATGTTTTTTATTTTTTATTCACTCCAATATAATTGTTTATTTCTGTTTTTTAAACACTTAAAATTTGGCTGAAAAGCCAAAACTTTGAAAAAATTCACAATAAAACAAAAAAAATCTTCAAAGGTTTTGATCACAATTTCATGTAAAGAAATAAATTAGCCAGACTTTGGCTATCTTGGAATTTTGATAACAAATTTATTATTTTTCCAAGAGCTCTACTTTTGAAAACTTTTGGTTCGCTCTTACTAAATTTCACCTTTCAAAATATTCTGGAGTCTAAATAAATATTTTTGTTGTTGACTAAAAGTGGCATATAATTGTTTCCTGTAATGTGCTGAAAAAGAAAATATACAACACTATATGGTTATCTTGCTTGGTCTAAAAATCGTCTGTCGGTATAGAAATTTCGGACCGCCAGATATAGGGTTAATATATTACATAACGCGAGCTATTTGTCCAGAACAGTAACTTTTAATCTCATGAGCTTAAACTTATTTACGCGATGTGGAGGAGGCTTCTAAACATATATAAATTGGTTTTGTTGCTTGCGAAACTTATTTGAGGATTTAAAGTTGGGACCATTTTACGATTGGGGACATGCGGACGCGGTGCTCTGGCAGACGACAGCACCCAATTCAAATTAACTTAAAGGTGAATAAGTAATTATCATTAGGTTAGTTAATGGTTTATGTTGAACATATTTAACCACTTGACGGTCGGGTAAAATTTTCGAGTCTGCACTGAAAAGACCGGGTTTTTTTATCTTGGAAATTAAAGGTTTACATTATTAGAAAACTAACTGTAACATTTAAAACTATTACAAACAAATAAGATAACAGAGGTATTTTTTATATTTAGTATTTAAGCTTGGTTGACAAAGCCAGTTGACATAACAATATTACCTAATTTATTTGACAAAATACAATACAAAAACAAAACAATAGTCCATCAGTTGTTTATTAGTCCATCATTATTGTTTTGTTTTTGTATTGTAATTTTGTCAAATAGGTTAGACAATATTGTTATGTACAGCACCAGACGATGGGCTTAGCTCCTAAACCGTCAAGCTACAATTAAAATATAAAAAGGGTACTACTTGTTTTTCTTATCTATGTTAATAACATTAGTAGCCCTGAGTGGACGATTTCCTGTTTAATACAAACAAATAATTTACTATAAAATTTTGTTCTTAAAATCCGTTAAAATATTTGCCCGAGTTAACTCGTTATGCGCATCTACAGCGGTTTTCATCTCTAAAACTGTTTGTTCACATTATAGCATCGTCAAAAGATGATATATACAACAAAAGAACCCATATGAAACCTATATAGCCAAATAACTATAAAAGAAATATTAAAAACCGTATATGTACCATTCCGAGTTATTTTACCAATACCAACTCGTGCATTTTTTGTTATTGGTCTTCTTTGCCCTAATCGGTTCTAATGTAATGGCCAGACTGTCAAAGTATCATAAGTAAAATATAACACCTGTTTTTTGCATTGATACTTAAATTTTCAATATAGCCTAAGCTTTGTATGTGCTTTTCCGAAAAAATCAAGGTTCATAGCCACTCTAGCTTCTTCATCACTAGTACCTGATTCGTAACTGCTTTATTCTAAATCACTTTCCTCGACTTCGCTACTACCTTCACTATCATAGTCACTTTCAGTATCACTCGTGCAAATCAACACGTGGTGTGTCAGGTGGGTGTGTGCACAAGGTCAACAACACAACCCCAATGGCGGCTAGCTTGCTCTCAAAGCGACAGTAGAGGTCTAGCATTGAAATAGACCAGTGCTGCATTCTCACGGACGATGCGCGCAACTAACGCACGAGTCAACTCTGTCAAATACAGCAGGGAACGGCAAAAACTAAATCAACCGAGTATACTCGGGCCAATACGTAATGGCAAAAATGGATTGAGCGAGTATACTCTGGGAAAACCGCCAAGTGGTTAAAAGTTTGGCCTTAAAGTTTGGTAATTGTCTAGAAGATTGACTTATGATTTCATGAGCTGAAACTGATTCAACACAAATGTGGAGGAGGCTCCTAAATATATAAACATTTGTTTTGGGGTGCAGAACTTATTTGTAAGTGGTTTAAAGTGGCTTTAAAGTTGGGACTATTTTATGCGCGGGGAGCACTGTGAGACAACTGTCACTCAACTGTCAGTGACTTTTCACCCACTTCAAATTTAACTTAGAATAAGTTATTATCGAGAAGTTAGGTTAGTTTATTTTTTTGTTGAACATATTTAAAAGTGGCTAAAAGTTTGGGACTATTTTACGAGCGGAAGACGCACGGACGTGGTGCGTGCGGGACTCTACAGCAGACGACAGTATCTGTCACCCACTTCAAATTAACCTAAAAGCTGAATAAGGTTTTATCGTGAAGTTAGGTCAGTTTATTTCTTATTGTGAAAACATAGTTTTTAATGGTTTCCGTAACTTTCCCGAAGTTAAAACATCGGTTTTTTACTTTTTTGGAAGGTTTACATTTGGAAAAGTGCTAATAACCCATATGTCACTTTAGATTTTTAACGGACTCTATTACGAACAGAAGACATGCGGACGTGGTGCGTGCTCGTCTTTAATGGTTTCCGCAACTTTCCTGAAGTTAAAACATTGTTTTTTGGCCTTTTTGGAAGGTTTGAACTTATATAGTGCTAAAAATTCAAAAGTCACTGTTCTGTAATTTTACCATTCAGTCCGCTGTAGCCCTTACTCGAGTAATGCTATGTGCATTCCACGTTTTAAGTAAAATGCCATGTCCGTTACGGTAGCAGTAGTTGATAGTGTAACTTGAAAGTGTTTAATGGGTCGTAACTTTGTCAAGGTGATTTATAAAATATTTTATCCTAAAATATGTTTTTGCTTTTGACCTATCTGAAAATGACCGGTCAAAAACATCCTGATATTGCTCAGCCATTCTATATTTATCTAACTTGGAATAACATGATGGGTTCTAAATAAATATGTTGGTTTTTTTATGTTCCAGACACTATTGAGTGAGCACTACGAGAAGCACCCTATAATCATAATGAAAGACGTGAAGTTTACTGAGTTAAAAAGCATGATGGATTATATGTATCGTGGCGAAGTAAACATTTGCCAAGATCAACTTGGGACCTTCCTAAAAGCAGCTGAATCCCTCCAAATAAAAGGCTTGTCGGAAAACGGTGAAGGAGACGCAAGAGACGTAGGGTCGACAACAACGAGGCCTCCACCGCCAAAAAGACCACCGGCCACCCCCGCAGCGCCGCACGGACCCCGAACAACCACCAGCAGCCAGTCCCGCCCACAGGCCAAGAGACGGGAGCATTTCGCCATCTTCTCGGAAAAGGAGAAGAACCAGACGGAATTCTGATGATGCCAACCATTTTGATAGTAACTCCTGTGATCTACCGCTAACCCCAGCTCAATCAACCCCAGTTGTTCCAACATTCCAGCTTCTATTACTAGTACACCCATCAGAACCCCTGTTGTCAAACCTGAAATCAATGACAGATTGGACCATAATTCGTTACCACCAGAATCTGGACTGCTAAAGGAAAAAATTGAACCAGCTGAACAATTGTTAGAGCCAAAGACTGAATACTTAGAAGACTTGAACAATGACGACAGCGTTGAGGACCTGACTCTGGATGACGATGATGAAATGGATATGTCCCAAATGTCAAATATGTCGAACATGTCAAGACCTGGACCATCACACGGCACAGATATCTCAAATCAAGGTAATTACCAACATTTTAATACTCAACTTCATTACCCTTTCATTTTGTTTGTTTTCCCATTTTAAAAACTTGCGTTAATAATTTTTCAGAGTAATTACAAACTTTTGATTTATTTAAATACTAAAAATAACATTTTTTGTGGGTTGTTCTTACATGTTTATTGTTTGTTACTTTTTATAGCTTCAGTTGAGTCAGGCTTATTTAGTTTGCGCCACTTTTCAATTATTTAGAGGGTTATAAATCATACATAATTAATAAAAATGTTAAGTCTTTCATATGGCTACTGATTTTGCAAACAATTACGCTTGGTGTGTTATCATTAGTTGCTAGATGAAATAGTTCGAAAGAATATGAGTTAAGAGATAGTTATTGCTGATTTTATTAACTTTTTATATATAAACCCAATGCTGGAAACATTAAACAAAATTCTTAACTGTTCAATTTAAATAAAACAATTTATCTTGATGCTCACTGTGGATTATAAGTGATTTCATGGTTTGTTCCCGTCTGTTGCAGGTTTCTCACCCTGGCAGTTAGGCAACCAATCCGGCGGCAACGACGAGGTATTCATGGCAGCACAAGAGGCAGTAAACTCACATCGGGACTCACAAGGTAGGCATCTGCTGCCATTTCATTTACAATGTGGTGTCATCAACAAAGCCTTTTTTACTGTTTCCTCTTCTCCGGGTTTTGAAATCTAAAATTCGCCCTGTGGGTAAAAATTATTTTTACGATCTGTTTCAAATAATTAAGTCAGCCGTGTTGATGGTGCCATTTTGGTTTCTTTTCCTAATTTTAAGTTAACAATTAAATTTTTATTAATGTAATTTTAAGCTTAAGCAAAGGAGTCTAGCTGATATCTCGTCAAGGTATAACTGGCCTTGATCCAAGTTTCATTGATGTTGAATACAATTTTATTTCCATCCAATACAAATCTAGTCTATTCCCATTGCCTTTTAATACAAATCTAGTCTATTCCCATGGCCTTTGAATTTCAAGATGATTTTCTTGAAGCAAATCTCTTCTCAACTATTGTTTTTTGTTTGTCAGCATAATTTCATTAAGAGTATGTTTTCTTTGTGTCTGAGTTTGTTGCGTTTCCATGATTTCTGCAGAATTTTAAGATTTATCCAAAAAAGTCTCATACAAGGTCTTAACGTTGTGTAGAATGAATGGAAATGAGTTTGGTTTTCATTAACCAATTTAAATTAACAGAAGTAATATTTGTTATAACTATGTGAAATAAAAAGTTTAGAAGAGGTTTGTGGGGAAATAGTTTCGAGTTATTAGTAAGACGTACGCTTATGTATAATAGCCTAGTTATCATTGCTAGCATACCTTTTTGAGTGTTCAGATTTTCTCCTTGCTTTTATCATAAGCTCCACAAGAGAGGTTTAAACAGTTATTAAACTTAGTATTTTGTCGCTAAGGCCTACAAATGTAGGCCTTGCTTCATATTCATAGCCTATTGTAATTTAAGAAGTTAGCAATAAGTTAAGTTAGTGCATATTATTAAATCTTATCATTACATTAGAAGCGTATCAAGTAACTTTGAGTAATTGCACAGACTTTTTAACCTAATATTTTTACCATCATGAAGACGGTAGAATGTGGTATTCCAGATGATAAAGTGGAAGACCAAAGCTCGGAAACAAAAGCTTGGCAATTGCTTCCAAAAAGGTCGAAGGAAAGATACGAACAGGCGTACGCTCAGTTTTGTAAGTGGCGGGAGAACGGTAACGTTGATTCTGTAAGTGATGAAGTTTTTCTTGACTACATTAAAGAACTCTCTATGGGGTTGAAAGCGACCACGTTGTGGTCTAAGTACTCGATGATAAAATGTTGCTTGACAGCGTTGGAAAATGTTGACGTAGACCAGTTTCCGAAAACCACCGCATTTATTAAAGAGCGTAATAAGGGCTACACGCCTAATCGCTCTGAAGTGTTATCAGCCGAGGAGGTTACTCGGTTTCTAATGGAAGCCGAGGACGACAAACATTTAGTTGACAAAGTAATGTTGATTTTCACAATTTTCGGTTCTCTCGCCCAAGGGGACTTGGTTCAGTTGACGATCGATGATGTCGAAGACAACTTTAGATATTTGACTGTGTTTCTTCGAGATAATAAGCAATTAAAGAACAGATCATTTGTAATCAGTGACGAGGGCTGTGCGTTTGCGCCGTGTAACACCGTCCGCCGGTATATTGCTTTGAGACCGGAAAACGCAGAGTGTTCTCGCTTTTTTATCGCCTATAGAAATGGTAAGTGCGTAGCGCAAAACGTAGGTATTCATAAGATAGGCACGTTGCCAAAAAGAGTAGCCAAGTTTTTGAATTTGCCAAAACCCGAAAGATATACAGGACACTCCCTTAAGAAAACCTCAGCTTTTTTGTAAGACTTAAAAAGTACTTTGTGGGCTTTTAAAAATAGTTACTTAATCACTTGTTTCCTACCTCATGTGTTAATAGTGAAGGTTAGCAGTGAGATTAATGTCTACCTTTTGATGTCTTTGTTTCAATTAAAAAAATTTAAACTGAAACCAGCTTGAACTTTTTACTGCAATATCTCAAAGTTGCTTGTATGCTTTCTACTTGTAAAGGCCCTCAGCTGTGGGACTTACAGATTAAGCCTAATAAAGAAATAAATATTTTTTGAGCATTGAAAAGGTAAGTTAAATGAGAAATGCTGAGTATGAAATGATGGTTTAGCTGTTAAGCAATAATTTTACTGAAGCAAAATATTAACAAAAGTAAATCTTATTTATTTTATTAACTTTTTATGAACAATTTTTGCCAGTGCTTTTCAAAAGCAATTTACAAAGAAAAATTTTTGCCAGTGCTTTTCAAAAGCAATTTACAAAATTAATATCAAAAGTAAGAAGTAACTTCCAATTTTATTTATATAAAGTTCTTCCTGCATTGACAGGATTAAAAGTGTTGCTTTATGATATGTCATTGGTATGTTAATCATATTTTTTAAACAACTACAGTGGATTCACATTTCACAACCGTAAGTATTAACAACAAAGTAAAAAGTAGGTGCCGTGCAATTTACTGGTTGTCGTGGTATTTCTATTTAACACATTCGGTGTCTCTCATTGCGAATTTAGGCAATTCAATTCTTATTTTACGACATTTGCAAAGTAATTATGATTTCATTTCTTCCGAAACGCAAGTTTTAGCGGTATAATTAAGTCAATTTAAATTCACGAATGTATGAATGAGTAAACACGTTTTGTTAACAGGGTTTTTAAAGACTAATCTCGACTAATTTTACCGATGTTTTAAATTTACTTTTTGCAGTTAAATGGTTTTATTTCCATTAAGTTTTATTTAAATATTGCAAGTTCGGCCTTGTTTTCTATATCCGTAAATTTTGTTTTGGTAGATTAATTGTTCAGAAAATTAATTATTTGGATTTTAATAAATTGAAAAATTCTTAGAAGGGCCCGAGACTTGTAAATATTTTGCCGGTATGAGCGGTATTCAGAAGTTTGTTTGTTCTTCGCTTCGAGGTTTCTTCAGGTTTGGTTCTGGTTTGAGGTAAGTATATAAGGTCCCGGTATTTCATTACTTATTTAAATACTCAAAAGTATCAATACTTTCAAAATTGAAAATCCATCATTTTTAAAAATTTTAATCATTTTTAGTTGATAGTTATTTATTCAATAAGTACCTTAGTTTTTTAACAGTCCCCCTATGTAGGCCCTAATTTAACAAAAATAAATGAAATTGCTCGGTTTTTAGACAGCCAGATTTGCTATCGGTTATGTTGCAATATTTCCCAGACCAATAACGTGTAAAAATAGTAAGGGATAGCCTTTCAAAAGGTCCATTGCTAAATGATCAAGTTTTAATTCAATGAAAGGTTCACAATTTACGCGCTTCGGTAAATAAATTTTTAAATTCTTCGTTGACAAATTCTTAATAACAAAAACTTATTTAGGGTCAATTTGAGAAACAAAGAAATAGGTAATTTAGTAAAAAGGTATGCTAACAAAGGTAACGCTTCACTGTCCAGATCAAACTTTGTAAATAAAGAGTCACCCAGTAACAAAATAAGGATTTCCAAAATATTTTAAACTAGTGATTATTTTACAATTTTAAAATTAACATTTTGTTATGCTGGGTGAATTCTTTTGCTTAGTTTTATGTGTACTGAAGAGTTAAAACCTTTTAAGTATCAAGCTGCAATAGTACAGAGTAAATTCTTCTATGTTGTTCTTTTTCAACTTTAAATAATGTACTACATATAATTCATTTAGCATATCATGCTTATAAATGCCTGTTGTTTTTGTACCATTGCAGCTTGTTACAAACAAAGTGGTAACATGTTAAAAACACATTCCTGAGGTGCCTACTCAGGTATGGGTATACAATTATTTACCTTTCACTCACAATGGCTTTTTTTTATAATTTCTACACTGTTTCCTATTGCTACACTTTTTGCTAGCTGTGAAGTTAGTTGTGTGTGCAGTAGCTGAAAATTAAAATGGATATAATTTATCCACGCTGGGTAATATTAATACTGTCAATGTGCTGATCAGTACGGCCACATTTGTATAGTCCTAGTGAGATAAAACCTATTGATCTCAATTGTCAAAATTGGAATATTTTTTTAAATCAGGGCATTGTTATGGCTTAAGGGTTACCCTAAATGTTCAATTTTAAATCTTCAATATACTAAAAAGCCTTGTGTCTGATTGTTGAATAATGTGAATAATAAAAATAAGTGAAAGAAGATTTCAAACCTGGTTGAATCGTCGAAGTCTTCAAAGCCTTGGGTAAGCGGATCAGCTCTGTCCCTAACTTCAGTTCTTAAAAAGTTATGGGTTCCATATTGGATTACAGTATTGCTCTAAAAAAGTGATGGGTTCCATATTAGAGTACCTAAAAGACCATATTAATTTGAACATGACACAACAAAATTAAGTGGATCTTAATTGTGAAGATCCTTGGGGCATTTAGTGCACAGTCGTTTTAACTAAATATTTCTGAAGTACTAATGCTAGGGTGTAGTACCTAGGCGACTTTAATTATATATACAGATTTTATGCTTGGTCGTTTAGAAAGATGTCCGAGGTTCGTCTAATAAACCCAAGATTTATTGCCTAGTCGGGTACAGGTATGATAACATTGTTTAAATCCCAAAATCGCAAGGCCCCATTTAATTCCCTGTCAATTTTGAAACCTTCAGGTCGGAAACCATAGAAAAAGTTGCCAATGAACGAGGTTCGCAATTCCCTGTGGAGTACAGGAGGGGTTCGGATAGAGCTAGAATGCGATGGGGAATTTTGCTTGAGAAAATTATAAACTGAATCTAGAAGTTGTACGTAGGCTAATGGGTGCAAACGTGGAAAGCAGTCATTAGCTGCTGCATATTAAGAGGGTTGGATTATAAAATGTAATTTTAATCGTTGAAAGTAAGTGCTATACTGCTATGTTCAAACCTGATGACGAAAGTAGAAGATAAGTGTATTATTCCGTCCAGCGGTATCGTCAAACCGATTTATCCCCAGAGAACATTAAAGCATTGCAAATTGCCTTGCCTATAATCTAGTTTGCAAGTTGTATCCCACACTATAAGCGGTGCTCGACCGTTCTGTCCGGCCCGTTTTAATTTGCAGTACTTCCCTTCCCCAATCGCTTCAAAATTTCCGGGATGAATATTATTTCAAAGCGACGCCTCCGCAAAAATTACATTCATTGCTAGTGGCCAGGCCGGCATAAAAGCACCGATCCTAACTCGCTCCTTAGCGGGAATTGTAACGAGACAGCGTTGTTTTCGGCCAGAGCTCCAATAGTCCGGGCAATAATAATCTTGCGAGAGTGGTAGAGGGCCATGAAGCCCTTGCTAAGCGAAATACCGTGATATGGAAGCGCTCCCGACCGACAAAATGTTTGGTCCGACGTTTCTTGCGGATAAAATTTCCAGTTTTGATTCCAAATCGAGATTTTTAGAGCGTTATTGTTTACCCTAACCTGGCGACACCCCAAAGTCATTTCGTCCCATACGAAGTAAACGCGTTCATATTTTCTTAAGACACCTCACGCCTGCAGTTTTTATCAAATTGTAGACTTCGCTGAGTCGAAGTCCCTATTTCTCACTAAACCGTGTCATAAATCGAAAAACGTTGGGTTTCTTTTCACTGCAGTACAAATTGTCATATTCAAAATGAAACTTAGATCAAAAAGGATTTTTAAAGGTTGTTGGACGTGAAGTCTGAATAAAATTCTGTTTTTACTTTGTTGTCGGCCAGAGTTCAGACGAGGTGCATTTGAATATCAGTTTCGTTTAAGTAGTGTTTAATAATAAAGTAATTTATGTTGCACTAATTAATACTCTAGCTTGCAGTTGATTATTAATTTAGCCTTCATATATATGTACGTTTTTCTAATAATTAACAGATATGAATATCATTACCAAAACCTAGTACTCATTAAGTCGACACTGTGTTAAGAAAGTCTAACCCCCATGTCTTATGGCATAATCTAGCGAAGATAGATAGAAATAACAAATACAGGACGGTCGAAATACAACAGTGCAGTATACAGGGTTGGAAGGGAGGTCTAGGATCTAGAGTTCCTTTCGTATTGTGGGGGCTACTACCGATAGTCCTGAGGGGGTCTGAAAACCGAAATGAGGCTTCGGAAGCTCTACCCCAGAAAATTTGCAAAATGGGGACATTTTAGAAGTCTTGTGAGACTGTAAACCCAAAAATTGAATACGTACATTTTGTAACAACACTAGTTATGTACAAACTTTGGCAAACCCTAATATTACACTCGTGGACAAATTTATGGAACCAAATGGGTTTCTTTAATTTCATGTCCCCTTTTTGTTTGACGCCCTGTATAGTTTTGAGTTGTTCGTAATTGTTCAGATAGTTTTTAATATTTATTTACGGTTTGGTAATAATGAAAATTCCAATTTAAAACGAAAAAGGGACGATGAAAGAAAATCTTATGGTTCCATAGTTTTACCCATGAGAGTAAGGCCCCTACATGGAGAATTTCGAATTCTTTAGTAATGGTATTGCCTTAAATAAGTTTTAGGCTAAACATATACACTCGAGAAACTCGTTTTGCTGGTAAATTTGATTTAGTTTCAAAATGTAAATGTTATCAGCTCTATTTGTCAAATTGTCTAGAAATGATATTTATACAATGTTAGAATGCCACATGAAGACTTTAGATTTTACCTACTAAAAACTAAATCACTGGTAGCAAATTAACTAATGGCCCATGATAAGCAAACCAGATCAATGCTTCTTTGTGGTTGACTACCTTGCAAAGAACCCAGTCATAGTGACTCTCGCCAATACAAGTTTTGCCTCATAGCTTTTCTAGATTTATATTGATATTAGCTCATTTCCTTTGGGGGAAAATGAGATGTATATGCCGGACCACGACATATGCACTTGATGGTGACTCTGAATACGTTTTGAGCGTTTTTTAAACTTTATGTGAATATATACGGGGTGAGCTTTAAATGCCTCTTCCCACCTTATTAAGTTTTGAAAAAGGTAATATTTTTAAAAACCTTCAGGGATTGTTTTAGTATAATTCTAAAGTTTGTTTTGACGTACTTTGCGTCCCATACCCCCACCAAAACCTGGGGGAGGGTTCCCAAAACTGTTAACAATTCAAATCCCCCCCTTGCGGCACTTCAAAAGAAAGGGATTTTAATACAAATTCATCGCCGCAAAGAAAGTTTTTTATCTTTACCCAGTTTTTTTGTGCTATTTATTACAAGAAATCAGGTTTTAAATGCTACAATTCACATAAAGATGTTTTTTTAAATACTCTAGGGAATTGTTATAGAGTTGCAATGTTTCCATAAAAGGATTTTCAAGAGAAATTGTAATTTTTTTAATCTGATTTCTTGCAATCTTTAAATGGGTATTACAAAAAATAGTGTTCAGAAAAAGATTTTTCTTTATGTCGTTGAATTTGTGTTAAAATTCCCTTTCTTTTAAAGGACCACAAGGTGGATTGTACTTAAAAAAATGGGGGCATTTAAAACTCACCCTGTACATTGGGCCATTTCAAGTCAATGTGTGTACACTCGACAAATCGTATATATTTGTACAACTCCTACGTTAATGAAGAAATTCGCTTCTCTCATGCCAGCGGCTCTTGTACTTATGAATAATACTATTTACTGCACAATTCAAACAAAACTACTGTACCATAAATTCTACTGTTCATACAATATATTTCAAAAGAGACCCTTGGCTACGTACCTGACTATGATGGAGTCAAGCAGCAGAGTCAACATACTTCAAAACTCCTGGAGCAATTGGTTTGTAGACCTGTTTTTTATTCAGGCTATGGATTTTTTTTGCTTTTGGAGGACATATCTTCAAGACTGCTTTTGTTAACGTGTATTGTTTATGTTACTTTTATATTTTATTTGTCAATATACAATATCCAATAATTGTGTTGACAACAAATTAACTATATAAAAAAAATAAACACACAAAATCTACTACCAATGGTAAGAAAAGATAGCTAAAACATCTTCAGCTATATGGTAAAAAATATTAGTATGCAAGTTTAAATACCATTTTCCATTAATTCTCCCATTGTATAAAACTAATTTGATAGTAAAAAGTTGTTTGGTTTGCTTTTAAAAGTTTTAAAATGTTGAATTTGTCTGATGTTTTCTGGTAATTTGTTAAACATCTTTTTACCAGAATTTATCGGTGTCTGAGATCAAAGTATCGGCAATTTATTGAATATTACCAAACGGTGGCTATTAAAATTTAAAATGTTTGCACTACGGGTATTATAAGAGTGACTTGACTATACCAATTGAAATGTTGGAAAACAGAATAACTATTAAAGTTTCTAATATGTAAAGTGACGTAATTGTCAGTATTCCGGTTGATTTGAAAGCATTTCGAGAGGATTCTCTATGTTTTAGCTTTGCAATTATTATTTTACAGCCAATTTTTAAAGAATCAACAGTCTAGAAATTTTTGTGCCCCCGCAGTTCCCCCAAAAAATTATACCATATAATATGTGGGGATGTATGAGACCAAAATAAACCATTCTCAAAACATCTGCACCAGGGTGGTGGAAAGGGAATGCGAGAATGCATGCTCCCACACTGAAAAAATGCTTTTCGATTTTCCATAACTTTTTAAAAATTTTAAACAATTTCGGTAGGGAGGTTTCCGGATTTTCCCTTCCCCTAGGTGTTTCATACTCCTTAACCTGCTTCGTAAAGTGCCTAGGTGCCATACAATTACATTAATATTTGATAAAATTTTGCGTTCCCACTTTGCCAAATTTACCACTACACCACTGATCTGCACCGCAATGAGAAGATAGTTTTCGCAATAAGAATATCCCAGAAGCCATTCTTTTACAATTTATATCAATATGGTTATTCCAGGTTAATTTTTTGTCAAACAAAAATACCTAAAAACTTGATGCTGTCTGTTAAGCTGATTTCATGATTTGCGATTGTATTCAACCCTCCAAGAAGTTTTCTACTGAAGAATGTCCAAATAGCATAAACAAATTTTGTCAAAATTAGTTTTTAAATTTAAGTTTTCAAAAAAATCCATACAAGTATTGGCTCTTTGCTGTCCGAGAGCTTCTAAATCAGTAAAAGATTTTAAAGATATTATTGTTGACACGACTTTTTAAAATATTTACAAGATTAAGATAAATTAAATGTTAGATCATTATTGTTTAAACTATAGTCCCAATGAAAATATGAGCTCATTGATTACATGGGTCTCATGAAAATAAAGGCACAAAAAATATATTCAAAGGTCTTACCAAGTCCTAAGGGGGTTGGCTACAGATTTGAAAATGAACAAAAATAATTAAAATATATTCTACAACTATTGCATTTGATACTTATTGTACATATTGCTTCAGATTTCAATGTAGATATTTCTGAAAACTGTAATTTATTCCAACAAAAACTTGACTTTTCTAATCTAGTAGAAATATATGGATTTAAATTTAATATTTTTCCACCAACAAGAATTACAGCATCCAACAAATCTTGTATTGATAATATTTTATCTTTAAGAATGAGGGGTATTAATGACCAAGATATATTGAATTTGGAATTAGGTATTTCAGATCATAGAGCTCTTTTTATAAGTTTAGATCACGTATGCCTCCAAAAAAGGAGACCAGCAAAATCCGGACAATTATAGACCTGTTTCTATATTACCAGCATTCTCAAAGGTTTTTGAAAAGGTAGCATTTGAACAATTACTAAGCTTCTTGGAGCAAAATAAAATCTTGGTAAATCAGCAGTACGGGTTCAGAAAGGGTAGGAATACTATAGGCAATTTCAGAGTTTATTGAAGAAGTATCCTGGGGCTTGGACGGTTCACAGAGTACAATGGGTGTGTTTTGTGACCTATCTAAAGCATTTGATTGCATAAATCATAATATCTGATAAAAAAATTGTCAATATACAGTTTGTCAAAAAAAGTAGTAAATTGGGTAAAATCATACTTAGCAAATCGTTTTCAAAGAACAATAGTGATTAAAGGTAAAGATAGGTGGGTTTCGGGATGGAATCAAACTACAGATGGAGTTCCGCAGGGCTCAATACTGGGGCCACTGTTATTTTTATTGTACGTTAATGACGTTCACTCAAATATTTCTAATAATCTGATACTCTATGCAGATGACACAACAGCCATAGTGAAAAGTAACATTGCCAATGATCTTAATTTTAAAGTCAGCAAGCTCTAATAGATTTGACAAAATGGTTCAATGCTAATGGACTAAAGCTTAATAACAAAAAAGACTCAGTTAATTAAATTTTGTACAGTACAATCTAAAACACATTGAAGGTAACATACAAAAGATAAAATCTCAAATCAAATCAAATCATCTTTATTAACATATTAGTAAGTTAGAAAAAAATCAGTTACAGTAAGTTTTAGTTTTCAATTTGGTTTCTCCAATTCAGAATTCTTGCATGTAGAGGATTTCCATCAATTTGTAATGTTTGATTTTTCTGGTAAAGTATCTTCAAAGTTGCAGAATAGAATATTAGAATCATTTTCTAATAGCACAAAAATTTTAGGTTTAGAAGTTGATCGTAATCTTCGTGGAATAAAAATAGAAGAACTTTCAAAAGATTAAATGCCACTTGCTTCCAAATGATTATCTTACGTAACAGTATCGATATAAAAAACACGAGTAATGATTTATTATGCATTTTTTATTCAATTCTTCAATATGGTATAGAGTTTTGGGATTGTTACTGGAGCAAAATCTATTTTATAATACAAAAAAGGTTTTAAGAATTATGACGCTTTTCTCCACCACGATCCTCATGTAAACAATTATTCAAGCAAAACAAAGTTTTAACAGTAGCAGGTCTATACATTTCAAAATTTTGACTATGTAAAGGATAACCTTAACACAATTTTGATACACAGATTGAACATGAATATAACACTTGTTATAAAAATAACTTACAATATCCAATACATCGCTTGAAATTAGTAGAAAAACTCCTGCTACATAGAAAAAGATTATTTAACAAATTACCTGTTACTTTGAAGAATAATGTGCATCATAAATCTTTAAAAGCAGCCTTACTCAATTCTTGTTGGACAAAACTATTATAGTGTAGATGAGTTTTAAATGATGTTTTTAAAATGTATGTCCATATAACTAAACTGTAAATTTACCACGTTTTAGATATAATTTTAATATTTTCTGGTCTTTATGGTTTGTATACCATAAAAAAAAAAAAGTAACTCTGGTAAGTTAACTCTGGTATTTTTAATGCTAGTACATGTTATGTTAGATGAATTACAATGTCACCTGTTATGTAGCTTTTGCTATTTTGTAACATATTTTGTGACAATACAGGATTTGAATTGAATTGAATACTTTGTTCCATCTCCTAGAAAAATCATGCTTGAACCGAACTTAAGATGAGAAAGCTTGATTCAACTATCAAATTCAATGGTAATAAGGGCTGTCTGTATTCCTTAAAATTTTGCTATAACTTTGAAAAGAGCATAATTATTAGCCCTTCTAGTGATTCTAGATATCAAGCTTGATTCAAACTTAAAAAAGAGAGCTTTGAAATACTTTCAAACCTTGAAAAGAGGGTTTAAGAAATTTTTAAGCCAATTGTAGCTTAGTTTGACTTTCATAAGAGGGTTTAAAATTATTTAAGTCTTGCAAAGCTCAAATCAACTTTTTTTCAAGAAAGGTTTTTAAATCCTTTTAGAAAATGAACTTGTGATGAAATTTTGTAGGAGTAATTAATGATTTAAATAATGCTGTTTGAGGGCAAGTTGAATTCTCACCGCCAGTAGAATATGGAGTAGGCCTGGCAAGAAAGGACACTTACGGTTTTGCCCTGTATTATTTCTTTTACTTTATTCAAAGCTTGCTTCCTCTGACACACCAAGATCAATCAACCAACTAGAAGCCCTACGCTTGAAGACATCTAAGGACACAGAGTCGAAAATATACATGTTAGAGCTTTTACACAAATTCCTGTACAATACATTACAAACATAGAAGGGGTTGGTGGTCATATGAGACTTAACCAAAGATATAGAACTGACGCCAACCTGCCGAGAGTCTGGTGCTATAAGCATGAGAAGTTGGAGTAAAGATATTGTGATAATTTTTAAATATGAACGAGAAGACTTTTGACGAACAGATGGCGAATTGTAAAAATACCAGACTCTGAAAAAGATCGCTAGAAGGATACCTCCTACACTTACCAAAACCTACCTTTAAGATAGATTTTTACAACATTTAGAGGTTGAAGATACGTGTTGAAAGCATACCCAATATAATTCCAAAGGAAAGCAACGATTGAACATAAGCATAGTATGCTAGTTTGATTTCTTTCTTCTAGAATATCTCGTATATTTTGAAAGCAAATATATACTTAGCATAACTTTTTCTTGAGCGTTTCTATATGACATGACCAGTTTAGACGACTGTCAAAAATCACACCAAGGTACTTGTAGGAAGATACTTTCTCAATGGCTTCACATCTACAATTTAAATTATTGTAATCGTCACACGTGTGAATCATTACATCATTTAAGTTAAAAGCAGCAGTAGGCGTAAAGAAATGGGCAGATATTTAGTTTTGAAACATTAAGAGAGAGGATATTTTGGTCAAACCACTTTTTTAAAAACATTAAATCGTGCAGTGCCTCTGAGCGAACTTCGTTCCAAGATTTTCCCTCAACAAAATTAAAGTATCGTCGGCAAAAAGAAACAACTTGCCTTTCAATCTCAGTTTTGAAATGTTATTGATATATATCAGAAACAATATTGGCCCAAGAGTGCTACCCTGGACGACGCCGTAGTCAACTGGAAGAAGATCGCTACTAACACCAAAAATAGAAACACATTGGCCTGCCTTCAAGATAGCTAGTGAACCATGCAAGAGCATTACCCTGAACCCCAATAGATTCTAGTTTAATCAAAAGTTTGTTCCTGTCAATACTATCAAATGCCTTTTTATATCTAAAAAATTAACATAATTTTGTCGTCTTTAGAAACAGCATCGTGAATTTCTTTGTTGACATTAAAAAGAACATCTGTTATGCCTCTATCTTCTCTGAACGTACTGATGCTCTGATAATATATTGTTAGCCTGCAAATAAGCAACAAGTTGGTCTTTACTACCCTCTCAAGCACCTTAGAAAACACACTAAGTAAAGAGATGGGTCTGTAATTATTTTTGTCAGCAGTCGTTAGATTTAAATAAAGGAAAAACTTTGGCTGTTTTGTAGATGTCAGGGAAAATTCCAGATGAAATACTGAGGTTGACAAGATAAAGAAGAGATTTTGATAAAATATGAATGTTTTGTTTGAGGACACTAGGTACATTGTCACAACCTGGAGCAGACCCACCCGTAGTGCATGTATTAAGTATGATGTCAGGTTCGTGACAGTCGCGTAAGTGAAAAACCAATCGAGTTTGTAGTATGCATAGTCAACTAGTAGGTTGTTTGTAACAGGTATGGATCTTGCTAGATTTTGGCCAACGTTTGAAAAAAATAAATTGAATTAAATCATAATGTCCTTGTATACCTCGTTTGTGTAATTATTTAAATTTGGTCGATACTTATTCAATGGAAAACTATCCCTTGTTACCGAATTCCAACCAGCTCGTTTATAACCCCCAAAAGTTTAGGGTTACAATTATTGTACTGTTGCAATTTGTTTCTATAATAAAGACGCTTAGCATTTTTAGCTCAGCCGTTAAGATACGTCTAAGAGCTTGATATTGCAGCTTTAGATCCATTAAATGGTTGTCTTTTAGCTTTTTACTTAATTTGTCTCTGTTTGAATCATTCTAATCAAATCTACTGTAATCCAAGGCTTAAGCTTTTTCAGCCTAGTTGATCTATTTTTAAATTTCCTGGAATTATTAATTGTATCTGTTACTAACTGGTTAAAGGTAGAAAAGCTCAAGTCGACATTCACATTACTTGTGATTGCATCCCAATTTAAACCCTGTAGTTGCGTGACAGTAAAGCGTAATCTAAAATAAATATTATCGTACTCAGTTGGATTGTTGATGGTTTCAGTAGAAGTGTCAGAAAGTGACAGTTAGTGCAGTACTGTAGTGGTCAGTAGTATGTGTCTGAAGCACACAGCTTGAACTCTATCCATGTGATTGTAACGTATAAAGATGTGATCCAAACATTAGCACTGTTATCAGTTACCCGGTCGTTTGTTGATACACTGTGTGAAACCGGCACCTAAACAGTTGAGTACCTATCGGTTGGTATTTTCAACAAAAGTATAATGTTTAAGTCCCTATCAAATATGAGAATCTTTTTTTTATTAATTCGTCATAGTATCTTTCTAGATCGTCTAAAAAAGCAAAAATATCACTATCAAATGTTCGATATAAGGCAGATATCACAAAAGTGTTCCCATTAATTGAAAAATTTATTTTCATCCTAAATCCAGTGCAAGTTGTTCAGTACAGGCATTCAGTCTTTTGTTATAGTAAACAATAACACCGTCGTTCTTGATTTAAGCCAGTTATCAGTAGTCACGTGGTCAAAGCCCTCCATTCCCCTACCATCCCCCCACACTTTCGGGAGCCAGCACTCAGTCAATACAATTACATCTAACTCAGGCATCTCATTCAAATACAATAAAGATGCGTCAAAGTTTTTACAGCAGTAGCCCGACCAAAACTATTATAGTGTAGATGAGTTTTAAATGATGTTTTAAAATGTATGTCCATATGACTAAATTACGTAAATTTACCACGTTTTAGATATAATTTAATATTTTCTGGTCTTTATGGCTTGTATTTATAACTCTGGTATTTTTAATGCTAGTACATGTTATGTTAGATGAATTGACAATGTCACCTGTTATGTAGCTTTTGCTATTTTGTAACATATTTATGTGACAATAAAGGATTTTGAATTGAATACTTTGTTCCATCTCCTAGAAAAATCATGCTTGAACCGAACTTGATGAGAAAGCTTGATTCAACTATAAAATTCAATGGTAATAAGGGCTGTCTGTATTCCTTAAAATTTTGCTATAACTTTGAAAAGAGCATATCTAGTCTTTTCTAGCATTCTAGATATTTTCAAGCTTGATTCAAACTTAAAAAGAGAGCTTTGAAATACTTTCAAACCTTTGAAAAGAGGGTTTAAGAAATTCTTTTAAGCCTTGCAGCTTAGTTTGACTTTCATAAGGGGGCTTAAAAATTATTTTAAGTCTTGCAAGCCTAAATCAACTTTTTCAAGAAAGGTTTTTGAAATCCTTTTGTGAAAATGAACTTGTGATGAAATTTTGTAGGAGTAATTAAGGATTTAAATAATGCTGTTTGAGGGCAAGTTGAATTCTCACCGCTTTCAGTAGAATATGGAGTAGGCCTAGTGCAAGAAAGGACACTTGGCGGCTTTGCCCTGTATTATTTTTACTTTATTCAAAGCTTGCTTCCTCTAATCACAGAAAAAACTAAATAATTATGCCAGTATCATTGAGGGACTGAACAGATTTTGACCTCGAGAACATAATAATACATAAATGTGATCACTATGATTTTGTCAATGTGAAAGTATAGAAGAAATGCAGTGCTAGAAATATTTAGGAGTGACGTGAAATTTTAACTAGAAAATTCAAAAAATTCTCATTTGCATTTTGACAGTACAGAGAAATTCAGATGAAAAATGCATTAAAACTGCTTATTTTGGATACATACAGTCATTACTATCTGTTGGGAATATTGCATGGGGAGGCGCTAATCTAACCACTATTCATTGCTCAGAAAAATTATTAAAATATCATTTAATAAACCCTTGTCTCATCAGACCAAACCCCTTTTCAGGATTTATCTCTTTCAACTGTGCGTAAACTATTTCTAAAAAATATTTTGATTCACATATTTAACAATCTGACAATTTATTAGTCAATTTACAAAACAATTGTGTTGACTATATATATAAAATTAGCTTTTTAGCGTTTATATAAATTAAGATCTATATATATTTATATAGAACACAGAAAAACTTTAAAAGTGCCCAGTATATTTCGGCATAGCCTTTGTCAACTGTAAAAATTAAATACAAGTAAACAGTTAACCAAAACATACACAGTAACAATATAAATAGATGTATAAAATAAAAGTTAAAGCAGTGTGCCATAGAAAATCTTGATGAAGGAGAATCAATATAAAATACAGTAAACACATATTGTATAAAGCTACATAAGATTCAGGCCATCAGGGAATTTTGATTTGGTGATAACTTAATATGATTGTTCCAAGCTTCTTAGATAGGACACAGAATTTTGTTTCGTTTGTGGATTGGTTTGACTTTATATACATTTTCAAAGGATCTTGATGTTCTAGACAGTTTAGTACTAATGGCAGTTCTATCTGTATGTTTAAAATCAAAGCGATGGCGGTCATCCTTACTCTCAAAGTGTTAGTGATGGATCCTATGTAGTCTTTTGGACATTTTTGGCATTGGATTTGATACACTGTTTGACCATGTACAACTTCTCACAGATTTCTTTGAGTTTGCTAGGAAGGTTAGAGTTAAGTTCTCTCTTATGTCAAATAATTCTGACAGTCCTGCTAATGTAGCCCTAAGTCAGTCAAACTCAAATGATTTTACTAATGTGCTAACGAACTTCCGTAAAAAATTCAAACCCCATTCTGACCTTGACCCTCCAAACGTGAATCCAGATCATCCCATTGAACAATTTTAAACGTTATTCAGAGTAATTTAGGTGACCCCCATTTTCCTGACAACCTCTCTAAAGAAAAAAACCTTTCTAAGCAGGAGTTTAAAGCTATATCCTCGTTAAAAAACAACAACACCATCATTATACTTCCAGTGGACAAAGGATATTTGACGGCAATTCTAAATAAATCCGATTACATCCTTGAAGCCCACAAACAAGTAGATGATCATAACACCTATAAGTTGCTGAAAGGTAACCCAATTGATAAATTTAATTCCCAACTAATTAAATTAATAAAAGATAACGCAGAATCAGAGTCCTTAACCAAGCAGGCTTGTTGTTGATACTTTAACTGTAAAAGATCCACAAATTCCAGTATTTTACCTTTTACCGAAAATTCATAAAAATATAAACCCTCCACCAGGTAGGCCCATTGTAGCTTCTATTTCATCCCACTCGGAAAGAGTATCTGGATTTGTCGACTGTGTCCTGCAGAATCACGTTAAAAAATTGCCTCATTATATATATAAAATACAGACCATTTCCTACAAAAACTTTAAGATATTCCTCGGAAGACGTTCTTTTAGTTACAATAGATGCAACATCCCTATATACGAACATCCATCACAGTGAAGGACTCCGTGCAGTTCAACATTATTTAGAAAAACGTCCGGCTGATGACCAACAGCCTAGTACTGGTTTTGTTATATCACTAATGAACTTCATTCTTACAACTAATGTAATCCGTTTTCAAGACAATCTTTACCTACAAAAGACCGGAACAGCAATGGGGACCAGGATGGCTCCAGCTTATGCAAATCTTTTTATGGGAAAACTAGAAGAATATTTTCTTGAAACCGTGGAACATAAACCTTTATTATGGACCTGTTTTATTGACGATATATTTATCATTTGGACTCATAGTCAAAGCAATCTTTTGACATTTTTAAATTCACTAAACAATTTTAATAAAAACATATCATTTTCTTGGAAAATATCGGCCGATTCAGTTACATTTCTTGACGTTGATGTCTATATGAAAAGCGGATTCCTCAACCACAAAATTAGTATAAAAAACACAAATTCATTTCAATATCTACACTATCAAAGCTGTCACGCACATCATGTAAAGAAATCTATATTTATACATGATGAAATATCCATATCATGTACAAACACCCCACACATCATGTGCGGTATTTCTAGTACTCACCCACATCTGCCTCGGGGTGAGGCATACGCTGTTGACAAATTTGTAACCACGAATGCTCGATAAGAGCACGCGAACCACCCGCATTCGCAGTGAAGACAGTCGGGACAATATGTCTGTTTTTTTCTAGAAATGCACAAGTTGCTGCCGCTGCTTTTATTGTGATGGCGACAGCTGTTATTAATAAAAAAACAACAAACAAGCGACGTAAACACCGTTGGTGGGTCAAACAAATTTATCGAAATCGGTTAAAATACAGGAACAGACTCCTAGAAGACGTGAGGTTCGAAGATGACGTGCCAAATTTCTTGCGAGTGTCGAAGGAAGATTTTGAACATTTAATTAGATTGATAGAGCCTGACTCTTGTTTTTATTATAATATTCAGGGGTTTCACAGTAGACCCAAGTAGAGTCCCACAGTAAACGTTTGGTTTCATAACACTTCATTAATTGTCTTATCATGTCATGATGACAGTTTCGTTGTGGAGGTTTGTTGGTTTGCAGTGCAGAATTGTGTCTTGTACCGTTGTACAGTGCGAGGCAGAGAGCGCAGGTATCCACTTGACGCACAGCTCGGAGCGAGGCACCTTTGAGCACGCTCTTACCGACAAGCACACACGGCTCGCCTCGATTTGTGCGACGCGAACGCCTCATAGCGAGAACCCCGGTATCCACAGTCCGAGGCAAAACCGAGCATTCGCCACGAGGCATTCGCAGCGAGCGCTCCTGCACTGTGGATACCGGCCTTAATAATAATCGTTTATTGTCAAAATTATACAATAAAAATTGTTTTTTGACATTAAAATTAACATAACGTTCAAAACCCCTAATACCACTGGTAAGACTAAAATAGAAATAAGGCTTTACATTGACTAAAACTGTAGAAATTGGTATGAATTACACTAATTACACTAAGCATCCTATGAATTATTATTGTTATCCTATAAGGTACACAATGTATCTTAAATATAACAGCGATTAGTGCAATGTTACAACTGTAGTTTTTCTGTATTCAAAATTGTACCATGTTGGCATGTTCATTAAATATAAAGCATAATTATTTTCATTCATTCATTTGTGCACCAGATTCGTACATTTCGTATAGTAGCTATTAGCTTAAAAATTATAGCACACATTTGTCTACATCGACTCCCCTGAAGAAAAAATTCTAGTAATACTTTTGTTCTCTGACAGCAGCTGTTTTTGATGTCTTGCAAAGTTCAACAAACGCTTTCGTGTGTCATGGCGGTCGGTCGACAAGTAGTTGTGTTGTTTGGAACGTATTTCTCGTTTTATACAATTTTATTTTATAATTTGCGACCTTATAACAAGTGCGTTTCCAGTGTGTACATCAAGAATCTGATTGGAAAATGTGGTTAGGCTAGAAAGTTAAAATTGTCTAGAAATATGTCAGTGAACGATCCTATTTTTAGTTTGTGCTTATTTTTATGCATTTACAGTTAGGCTAGACTCCAAATAATTAATATTATTATGCCACCTACCCACATAACCGAGTTGGTAATTATGTCTAAAGCTATTTTACCCATGTATAGTATTAAACCAATTCAATTAATACAAACATGTTATTAAGATAGAACGTATCTAGGTATTTTTGGACATAAATAACCACCGAGTTCGTTCACCATAGGAAGGTTAGATCATAGAACAATAGAATATTTCTATAAGCTGCAGTCTCTTTAACCTGTCTTTGGCGGCCTGATCGAGTTAGGGTTTGGGTGTTTTAGAACAAATAGGGCTTTCTATTAGGATATCTCTGTAACCTAACACAATGAAAATCATGTTTGGGGAGATAGGCCTAACATTGCTTTCATCATCTCATCGTCAAAATGTCATCAAATGAACCTACAAAACTAGGGCTAGGACTGGAATGCAATTTTTTGAGTATTTATTAGTCTGAACTTAGCTTCAATCAATCAATCAAACAGTTTTTTGTTGTTAATCACAACAATAAAATAGGCATAGTCACAGTCAATAAGTACATTGCAAAAGTATATGTCATAATAAAAAAATATTTCAATAGACATAATGTATACAAATACCTGTCTATTAGATTGGTCGCACAGTTTATGTTGTCAGTTTAGTCTTAAAATTTGTCAACTGAGCAATATGTGCATAAACTTACAACTTATTAAAAATATGGTGCAATTTACCGGATGTGAGGAGCATGTCGTTGAAAGACGATGCTGCGGAAAGTTAAGCTTTATGATTATACCTTGTTTAATGACGATGAAGGTTTTGTCCAGTCAAAATACGTATATACCTGGGGCTCCCTACAGGAATCTTGATTCTAGACTGTATTGGCTAATTTATTAATCAACTAGCTACACTGATTGTTGTAAGATATTTGTTCAGAAAAACACTGCATTTCAAAAGTGTTGAGAAAATAATTAACTCTCAAAACCTTTATTATAATAAAGACAAGTTTACCAACTTCTTTAAATCAACAAGTGTGATTCATGTTATGCTGAACCATATTATTGCTCTAACTACCAGTGTTTTGAGTAGCATTGTGTGAGTTATCGGTAGGCCCTACCACTTAGGTAGCTAGTAGCTAACTTACCGGTATTAAGGTCAAATTTTAATTACAATCAAAATTTTAGGACAATCAAAGCCATGAAAACAGTTTTTGTTTTTCTTGCAGTTTCATGATCGCTTAAATGAGTACAGTAGAAACTCGATTCAACATTTCCTATGGTTCAACATGGCCTTTACAAGTGACTTGATAGTAAAAAAATGCAAGAAAATAAAGATTTAGTCATATTAATCAGTCAGCTTTTCAAATGATTGCTCACTAAACTAAGTAATTTATTGACTTTACTACAAATGATTTTAAGCATATATAGTAAACATTTTTAACCGGAAAGTTAACCAGTGGTCTGGAAAACGGTACTGCATTACCTGCTTTTCACTGGAGTTAAGGTAAGTGATAGTTTTAAGTATGGATTCTGTGTTAAATTTTTACGGCTTCGAATGAGTACAATTTAAATCTCTACATATACTGAGGGAATGGAGGCCCCTACTTTGCGATGAGCGATGAAAACCTCGTTCTTCTACATATCTCATGAGAAAGGAGGCTTCTACTCTTATCAAGCTTCCGGGATACGCTCACAGTGCAAAATGAGTCTTCCTTGTGGTCAAATCTCCTTCGTTTATGGACGCTCAATAACCGAGGTCCTACTTTTATGTGAAACCCCCTGACACATTTTTCCCCTATTGCAAAAACCTCCTTCACATACTCAAAGGAAGGTCGCTATCTAAGTGCGAAACCCTCTTCAGACTTACTGGGCTAGCGATCACTACACTAATGCATGACCCCTTTTAAGCAAGTCCACTGACATGGCGTAAATATGCCCTACAAGCACAACGAGTAGGGTCTGGCTCCCAGTATTTTGCGAGTGATAATAATAATGGTGACTTACAACTCTATTTCAAGCAACGTTTACATGCAAGGTTTGGTTGTAACGTTTAATATTTTTACTATGTATTTATTGTAACTTTACCATTTTTATAAAAATAGATTTCCTTAACTTTAAAAATATCTAAAATTGAAATACAAAATTTCCAAGGGGAAAATTGGGTTTAGACATACTTTTAGTTTCGAGGGGACTCTAATCAACATTGGTATTTCCTGGGAGCGTTTTCAGAGTCTCCTTTAAGGTTGAGAGTTCCCTTGACCTTTTTTTAATACTTGCAGTTCTCAATTTGAAGTAGTTCACAAAGATAATTAACCTCAAAATCAGGTAAGTTATGTCATTTCTTACAGTACCATCCTTAAGCATGAAATTGGCCTGTAATTGCGGTGTTTTTTATTGTTGATTGCTGCATTTAAAATACATACTTGAATGTTTATTTTTGACGAAATGGAAGCTATTGTTTCTTAGAAAGCAACAACCCCTTATTTCAGGGCTGAAACAGACAGTGAATGTTTTTTTTCAATATAAGCATATGAGAGTGTTTTTTTCAGAAAACAATGGCCATTTTCATAATAGCATTAAAACAAGAGTCACTGTAAAATCACGTAATAAAGGGTCTGCCTTCCTAGGCAACAATAGCCTTACTTTACGTCCTGTTTGAGATTGGTGGGTCACATACATATACTTTTTAGGGACAAATCATACAAATTAATAATTATGTTATTTTGTTTTAACTGATGCGGGAAAACCCGAACAGCCCATTTTTCTGGTGGATACAATTTTAATTATGATTTCTGTTTTGTTACAGGACCTGCATAGCGGAAAATTATTTTCTCTTTGTTATAAAATATTTTATTGGTAGTTGTAAAATGAAAAGTTGAAGAAGTAGCTTGAGCGTATTTAATTTTGTTTTCTTTTGAAATTTATTTACCGATAGCCTTAAAACTGCATTTTAGTTTTGTTACTAGTTAGAAAAACGTTGAAGTTATCGTTTTGTTTTTTTTAAAGTTGATTTTCTTTCCAAGAAGCTGCATTGGTTTACTTGTTGCTGTGTAGATGTTTGTTAGCTGCTTGCGTGTAGAGTGCGCTGCTGTCGTTGCTCGTGGTTGATGTGTCGTTTGCTTTGCAGGGAAGCGGAGCTACGGTTCGCAGCGTGTCTCGTGCGACTCTTGCTACCGCACATACTCGTGCCTAGACTCGCTCAAGCGTCACATACGCTACGAGTGCGGTAAGCCTCCGCAGTTCCAGTGTCCGTTCTGCCCGCGCTGCACGCGGCGCAAGGATGGGCTCAAGGCGCACATCAGCGTGTACCACAGGGACAAGGTGGTCTGCGAGAGCAGGGTGGTCACGACAGGGTGGACTGAGCCGGGGAAAATCCTCTAACACATGGGAAAATCCTCTAACTGGGAAAATCCTCTAACTTACATGGGAAAATCCTCTAGCTTACATGGGAAAATTTTTAGTCCAACTCATTAATTTGTACTGTAAACAGAGTGTCTACTGGTCACTAAAGTCATAAATGTCACGAATATAAGTTAAAGTTAAATTTAGGTAGGTATCGGTTAGTTTGACCACTTTTAGGTTTGGCCTAGGGTCCAGTCCCGAGTTGGCCGAACAATCGGGAGTCTCCTGTATGGTGATTTCGTATAATAATCTATTAAATTAAGTTGATCGTTCGACAATCACATATGCATATGTTCCCGTGTAATGCTTACGTTGGAAAATCCGCACTGATTTTCAACAGGAATTTACAAGTCTGTGCCAGGATTGTTGTTGGGTTGAAAATCCTCTAGAAAATTCCTGGTCGTAGTTCAAATTTTCTGGAAAGTCAAGAAAATTAAAAGCTACAGAAATCAGGGAAATCGTTAAAAAACTACTCTAGGTAGTTAAGGAAAAACTCAAAAGAATTCAGTCCACCCTTATCTATTGGTTTTGTAACTTAAGTCATTACTACTGCTGAATTGTAGCAGCTGCTTAGTTTGTGTTAAGATGTTCTCTGATTTATATTAAATACACAACATTCCTATTTATTGTTACATAACTGTTCTGTTTCAAGAAATTGTTCAGACCTTTGAAATTGATTGATGTCAATGATTTAGTTTTATTACATTCGATGTCTAATGTAATCACATATCTGAATGTGTCAATAAAGTACGCCTGATTTGAAGACTTTAAAATCTGTTCTCGTCAAAGAACGATTTGACAAACATGCTGTATTCAATTAATAGTTTGAACTCTTCTTGTTAATTGAGTTGAATGATTGAATAATTTGTTAGGGTATCGATAAAATTGAATCATCAGTTTGGGGGTATCGAGAGATATATAAAGATTTTTGTGGCATTTTTCGTTACATATTTTTGGACAATTAACTAAAACAATAGAACTTAAAAGATACATTTCAAAATAATATGTTTAGTGATGATTTTTAAGCAAATGTATCTGGAAAATTAGTCCCATACTTTATATTGAATGAGGTTCAAAATGGGAGGGTTATTATACTGTCCTAAGCCTTCCTAAACATGCAAAATAAGAGATTTTAGTTTGAATATATTTTAAAGATGATAGCTTTAAAGGGGAAGTGAAAATTACTCCTTGAAAACAGCACCTTTTAAATTTGACTCGTTTAAACGGTTTTCATCACAAACAAGATTAAACCGTAAATAAAACTGATTTAAAGTAAGCCAAAATATTTTGAAAATGAAGGAACATGTTTATTTCAAGGTTTCCTCAAATTTTTAAAACAATTACGTTCCAAGGTAATTTATAAAAATGGTGTACAGTTTTTGTACTTTCATTAATTTGTCGGATTTTAATTTCGATAAGTGAACATAAAACAGTGGCCATATTGACTGGTTTTCAGTTGATGAAAACTTGTTAGTGATACAAAATACTATGTATTTTTCTCAATTTAATTTTCTAGTTTCTAGTTTTATTTATATATTTTACTAATATGGGTACTTAATAGTTGAATTGCCAAATTGTGTGCCAAACCTACTACTTGTAAGCTATTTATTTTAGTAATTTATTGTAGTGTAACTCTATTGTTTTGTATTTTTGTATTGTAGAAAACATTGTTGACTCATTTAACAGATATCTGTATCATGAGATGTCTGGAATAAAAATGTAATTTTTTACTGAAGTGTTTGTTTATTTCCTTTCCCTTTTTTGAAATCTGTAGAGAATTTAATATATTTAGTAATTTAATTTTTATATAAAATACATTTTCAAACAATTCTTAATACAGATTTTTAAGATACAAACTATTTTTGCGATATCAGTTGTATTATTTTAATTTGTTTTGTTTTACACTTATTTTCAGGTTTGTTCTTTTGTATATTTTCTACACACATTTTCACTTGCATGGGTTTAAACGTCAATGTTCTGTTTTATATTTTTCTCAATTAACCCCTTTTCCAAAACTTGTTAATTTAATTTAATTTTTGTTCCTAAGGAATGGCTTAAATTTACTTTACTTTGTCTCTTTGCTTGTTATTTTCAATTAGGGTTTCATTCACTGTTTTGTTATTTCTTGGTCTTATGATTTCAACAGTTTTAAATGCTTTAAAGTTTGAACATAGCTCAACATGTTTAAGGGTTAACGCAATTGGAAAATCGTATGGTTTGGCCTGGAGGGTTTACTACATTATTTATTTCAATTGGTTGGATTTATTTATTTTGTTGTCAACTTTTATAGGTTGATGTAGACCATTAGCCTAATTTCAGTTATATTTGTTAGGAAATTAAACATATTGATCCTAAAGAAGTAGAATCCCCCCCATAAAAAATCAAACTAAACTGTTTCCCTCTAAAGCCATGAGACCAAGAGCCAACTTCTTCCCACTCTATCGCTGCATGACTTTCCGTTTACTAACCCGTAAGCGGCCTAATGACGGAGCAGTATCTGTGTTATAGCCTACAGTGACAACGTGCAAGCAGTGCTGGCGCTACGGCACAGCTTGTGGGGGTGGAACCGCTGGCGTGAGGGTGAGCAGAGCAGCGCACAGAGGCGACGCAGGCGCCACATCAGCATGGTGGACACACCGTGGCGCTGCCCCGACTGCAACAAGTCCTACATCTACCAGCGCGGCTTAAATCTACACCGTCGCTTCGAGTGTGGCAAGGAGCCTATGTTCCAGTGTCCTCACTGTCCGAAGAAGTGTCACCAGCCGGGGAACTTGACCGTGCACATCCGGAATAAACACGGGCAGAACGGGAAGCTTGATATTAGCTTGGGGCTCCGGGAGATAACTGCCGATAAGGGGAACTTGGTCGCTAATTAGGCTATCGGTTGGTGTAGGCTATGTTGCAGGGTCGGAGTTCTTGAGGGAAAACGTCTGTAAAAATAGTTGCTATAAATTTTTCATAATTGTTTATGTGTGCAAGAGCTATTGATTACGAATTACATTACCCTCTGGCGTCATCCCCCACTTTCTGTTAATCAAAGTCAGCAGGCCTACTAGTATTAAATTTTTATTACAGTCTGTCATTTCTTATTGTTCATTTTTTACAGTCATTATTTCTGAGTGCACAAATTAAAAAAAAAGTTCAAAACAAATTTGCTGGGAAATTTAAAATGTTTGATGTTAAATGCTTTTTTTTTTATTACATTAATTTATTTAAACGTTGTATGCACACTTTCCTCAAGGCGCAATCTCTTTCTGGGCTCTCCCCGGCCGTTTCTGAAATAATGCAGCTTTTCTTTGAACAACAAGAAGTATTATTACGTCGTAAACTAATAAAGTATGATTAAAGTTTTACAACATTTATAAATGTTACAGAAAACACATTTGCAACGGCTACCAAGTAGCTCCTATCAATTTTGTAACATGATAATTTTTCTACGTTATTTAGTAACATAACAATGTGAAAAACTTAAAACCAACTTAGTATTTGTAAGATTTTGTAAATATTACTTCAAGTATTATTTATACTGTATTATTATTTTAAAGTATTTAAGTTCTGTTACTTAAATGGGTCTCATTTAGTTGTAAGTTTTTAAAATATAGTTTTAATTTGATTTAAATTTTCAAGCAGTATTCAAAGTGTAACAATCACACAGTATTTATTTGTTTCATGTAGTATAATATTTCCTGATTTGATCTGAAATAATCTTTTTTGTCTACTTTTAGATATCTTTTATAGATTTTTAGAGATATCTTTTATTTACTTTCCACTGCTTTACAGTTACCACAGCCTCAGTTAGCCGATATACACCAGTTTCCGATATTGATAGTGGTTATAATGTATTTATAGAAAGAACTGGTTACTAAAAGTAAGCAACAAAGACAGTTATTAATATCCAAGATGGCCTCCTCTTAAGGTATACTCTCACGTTAATTATAATTTGTTTTGGACATAGTTAGTTTCTGAATCTACCCTACAAACATATTTCTTAGAGTCTTGTATACAGTGAATGGCTTTTGACCATAGCAATTTGTTTTTAGATCTTTTAAGTGTCCAATGAAGATTAAGTTTTCTCTACAGTACAGGTTGTGTCAAAAATAAGTGGTTAAACTTCTAAATTGGGTTCCATGGGCCAAAAAAGACGAAATGAAGAGTAACATTTTGTTAAACACATTTTTTGGAGAAAATTCTGTTCTTGATTTTGTTTTTTCCATCCAAAGAACCCATTCCTGGAGTTAAGTATGAGCCTCTGTGTCCCTCCACTTTCGTACTTATTACCTCTTATATTTTCAATATAGTGCATGAGGTTTTACAATTTTACCCATGTAGTCCCACCAAATATTTCACTCTAAGTTACTCCATGGTGCAATTTTTGTATATATTTTTATTATATTTTACTAGTAATTAGTAATGTACAGTTAATTTTTATTGTAGGCCTACATTGGTTGTGCAGGGTGTTTTGTTAACAGACTGAAATTTTTTGAAGTTATCTTTTTTTGTAATGCTTCTTACATATAAAAACTCAAAGGATTCACATTAACTAAAAAATTTACAATATTGTGAATAAAAACAAATTTTCAAATTTTTTAGGCTTTAAAACTTATTATTTTTTATAGTTGTATTTTTTGTGTTGCTATATTTCAAAACACCTTGTAGATCAAATCCAAATAAATGTACGTTAAATCTTAGTTTAAAAGATAGAATCATTAAGCGTTATAGTGCAATTTAGATAATTGATTATGGGTTAAGGAGGGAAAATAGTGTGTTAGCAATTAAGTTTTACCTCTTCTTTATTTCCTCAGGGTATTTGACTTGTAACATTTTTGTACATTACGTATTTATGTTTTTCTTTTATTTAGTTACTACGGTTTGCAAAATAAAAATGTGTTTGCCGTTTCGGCATTCGCACTCAGGAATAAATATTTTGTTTAAAGTTTTTTTTTACTTAATAATAGTTATTTGAAAATACACGTTTTATTGGAAATTAATAATTTGTTTAGGGGGTCATAATGTGGCGAAAGGAACGATTTTTGGGTGGAAGAATTACACTAAAATGGGTTTGATAGCTTTAAGGACAAAAAATGTCACCAACTCATATTTACATGCTAAAAACGTTGTATTGGTCAATTTTTGACCTTAAAACACACAACATTTATGTCCTGGTTTGTTAGATATAACTTGTGCAATATGGATAAATGATAAGCTTTAACGGTCATTTTGAATGATCAGATTTATACTTTGAAAAGCAATGTGAACTGTTGTTAAACTTTTAAGATTTTAGATTTGATAAATGTTATAGTGAAATTTATGTGTAATGTTTTTCATCAGAATATTTTAAATATATTTCAAAGTTTTACACTCGTTTTGTTGTTGTTTAATTCACCATTTTTATTTAATAAGCAACTTTCAGTGCCTTACTCTTCAACGATTCTTTGTTTGATTTCTAAACAATGTGTGTTGATGAGGCTGTTCTTTTTACTGACAACAAGATGTTACAAGTAACTTGGATTAACTTTCTCTCAGAATAAGGTTGAAAACAAGTTTACCAACCTAAAAAGTATCTAAAACTAAAAACTAGCACTAGGTAATCAAACCATTGGTTGATTTTTTGCCATTCTTGGAAGCATTTTAGTTAAGTAGTTATTAGGGTTGGAAATGGAGGGTTTCGAATTACAATTTCAAGTTCCCGTAGTGTCCATTGTGCAATTAAGATTGCTGCTGTAAAAGAAAAAAGCTAATAAAACTACATCTAATTCAAAAGTCATACAGATGTTTCTGCAAATTAAATAGTCAGATCAAGCAAAAAAATAGTGTACTACACCTTAACAAATTCCTTGAAGACTTGTTTCCATTGGTTGAAAATTATACCATCCACATTGCTTAGTATACAAAAAACACAATACACTTTATTAATCTGTTTGTAGAGTTGTTGCAGGGAGTCACAGTTGCTTGGCGCAGGGCAGCTCAAGTGTGAGCGCTGCGGCGTGCGCTACTCACACAAGCGCAACATCTAGAGGGGCCAGAGATCAGGCGCCCAAGGTTTAGTATCCTCTCTGTTCATTTTGGACCAAACAGGTGGCCAACATGATCAAACACATGATTACCTACAAGTCTAACAGCTGATTACTTTTTTGCAGTTGAGAACAGCTGCTTTATTTTTTACGCTTTACTGTCATAAGCTGTATTGAAGTGTTGTCAAATGTTATCCCAGGCAGTAAGGCTTTTAAATGTGGGTGTCTGTAGTTTATAAAACTAAACTTGTTTCTTTTCAAAACCCTCTTCCGCAGTATTTTTAGAAATTTTTCTTGTATCAAGTTTTAATAAAAATGAACTGAAAAAAAAAAAATTGTTTTAGACAACTGTAATATTTATTTTTGTCTTAACAAAACACCTATTGCCTCACTCAATTATGTACTGTCAAGGAAAAACGCTTTAAAAACTAGAAACTGGTTAAAACTTTATTTTGAGATAATTTTAGAGTTTTTACAGTGAGTGTTAAACAGTCAAAGTAATCAATTTCTATTTGGGCCTTCTAGAATAAATTCTCTTCAAAATCTGTCAGTGAAAGTAACAAACGTTTCTGTCTCTAGTGTCGCTCCCAGCCTGGGCCAATATGCGCCCGGCCGCGTTCTTCTGCCCGACTTGTGACAAGGGCTACCATCACAAGCATCATCTGCAGCGACACGTCAACCTGGAGTGCGGCAAGGAACCGAGGTTCAAGTGTCCTCACTGTCCTCATCGCAGTAAACACAAGCACAACTTGCGCAAACACGTTTTCAACAGACACGCAGACAAGCTAGGCCTGTCTGCGGTCATTGCAACCTAGCAGCAAACACAAGCGTTAGTTCTGACTTTGTAAACGGCTCCCTTGGGTAACTTCTAATTCTTAAATATAGTTACTAGTCAATAATATTGTGCTCTTTCAACCTTTTGCCCAAAGTCAACTTGATTCCCATAACTATAATCTAGTTCTTCCGGTTCACACTGCGTCGAAACTTCATAATTCGTTTGAGGTACAAAGTTTTGACGTGGTGTGAACCGAAAACACTAGATTATAGTTGTGACTTCGGCCGCGAAAGCGTAAGACTTAAGTTGATTCCTATAACTTATATACCAAATTTGAAATTAAACAATTGTTTTTAGAAAATTACAAAGTATTTCAATATTTATTTCACCACCTTTGCCAGTTCCATCTTCGCAAGAACCTTGCTCCATTTGAGTTAACAGTTAAGTAGTGCCCATAACAACTCTAAAACATCCTCAAAATTGAATTTACCTTTAAAATGTAAATTGTCAGCTATCAGTTGCTTTCTAAGGTCCTAACTTCAACTGTTAATTCAAAACTAAAACTTGACCTAGATTTATTTAGAATTTCTCAACCGCTAATTCTTTTAGCTTGAGGTTTTTTTACCATTTCCTCTCAGTATTTTAAGACTCCTTTTGTCTTTGACCAACATTACCTATCTTGTGCTGCTGCGGATACACCTGACAGCTGCTGTTCCAGGTGGCTGGGTGTGCGAGCGCTGCGGAAAGCGCTACAAGTGGCGCAGCAGTCTGCTGCAGCACCTCAAGCTGGAGTGTGGCAAGGCGCCGTGTCTGTCGTGTGCCGTGTGTGACTACAAGACTCCACACAAGTCCAACCTCAAGCGCCACATGGTCGTCAGGCACCCGTCCACCTTCCTCGACAACCTGCTCGACTCTGTTCGCTCGTAGAGTTATTAAATGTGGATTTGTTTCAGATTTGTCGTGTTGGTTTACCTTGTTTGAAAAAGTGTGGATCCCTGAACTTTCCCTTGGAGATAATCTTATTTATGGTTGTGATAGCCTTGAAACCGTTGATCTTTGGATCGGTTTACCTTCTTCTTGAAACGTAAAAAGTGTGGGTCCTAATACTTTGCCTTGGGGTACTCTAAATTTTCCTATTTGTGGCTGTGATAACCTTTATGTAGTTGATCATTGCATCAGTTTTTCTTGTTCTTAAAAACGTTAAAAGTGTGGGGCCTAGAACTTCCTCTTGGGGTACTCCAAATAATCTTATTTCTAGTGGTGATACTCTCAATTTAGTTGATCGTTGGATTATAATATTTTGTTTTTATTTACCAAGTGTTTGTCCTTTACAGTAAAAGGTTCCTTGGGTTCTGTTAACCAAAATTTATTATGCCGTAAGGACATTCCAAAGAAAAGTGCAAGTCCTGCAAATAAACAATTCTTTTACATATTAGAAAAAAATTCTTCTCATCAAAAATTGATGTTACTCAATTTAAGCCAAATTTTTTAAATAATTTTCTTTGTATTTTTCTAAATAGTAGATAAATTTAAGAAACCAAAGGACATGGAGTGACACCTTTTTTCAGTTTCAGGAAATGACCCACACGTGGACAATATCCCTCCGGAAGTAAAAATGGAATCGAAGACGACAAGCACCGGCGTAGGCTTAATCATCCCCATATCGCACCTCCCGCCCGTGCAGACCCCTCTGACACTACAGTTGGCGGAACTGCCAGCGCACATTGCCCTAGAGCCTCCAACGCCCTCAGCCGCTACGTGCGCACGATGCGGCAAGACCTTCACCACAGTGGGAGAGCAGTGGGAACACATCATGTCTAACATGTGTGCAACAGTGACGTCGTCTGCTACGGCTCCCCAGGCCTACCACTGTCCCAAGTTCTTGTGTTCCTTTGTCAGCGAACACACTGCTGAGATCAAGAGTCATATTGCGACTGTGCATGACAAGCAGGCTAAATTTCTGCTGTCTTGTCTTGATTATTAGGTCATCCAGTTTTCACAAAATTTGAAATTTATTTCAGGTCTCCAGTTTTTTTTAGGAGGAATGAGCAGGACTAGAGCGGTATTTTAAGGTTCTTTCATTTGGATAAAATTAAGTAATGATAGCAAGAGAGGCAAAAATAATCGCTGACATTCTTAAAATTCAGAAGTTTTTTGTTCAAGAAGGGTTTGCCTTGAGTATTGTTGAGGACTTTCAGACATTAAAAAATACCACTTAAGTCCTTTCCCGTTTTTACTAAAGGTGAAAAGAAGACTTAATTATGGTTGTGCCTGTTGTACGTAAAAGTTATTTGTAACTTAATTCTGTGACAAATTTTTTGTGAAAGCCTCAATATACTATCTCAAGAAAATTCTATTTTAAACCATGATAAAATCAGTATTGTTGTTGCATACCTCGTTTGAAAGGTGTTAAAAGGCCATTCATTGAAACATGTATTAAGTATTTCTGCTCTTAATGTCATACAAGACAGGTATGACAACATATTGACTCAATATTGTTGTGGCTGGCCATCCCGGTTCGTAAACTTAAAGCTAACCTCTCCAAATCTAGCGGTTGTAGATTTAAATAATAAATCCAAATTATTTGTTTATACACATATTACACTGAATCTAAGAATCTTACCAAATGTTCATACTGATCTTTTTTCCATGATTCAGTACCATAGTAAGTGTTTTACTTAGGCTAGCTTTACTAATTTTGTAAAATAACCCAAGAAAGTATTAATAGGGCATTGAATGTAAAAAAAACTATTCCTTTAAAAAGACCATACTGTATGTTATTTTCTCTTAATTTTCCCATGAAAAAGTAGGACCTCATTTATGCTGCTTATGCTCATTTGAATCAACTTCATTTCAAGCAAATACAAATGGCTTGAAATTATTGTTAACCATGAATTAGTTGTCTTTTATTAATGAGATAAAATTTTTATTCCTACAAAGAGTTTCAAAAGCCTCTCCGACTTTTCAACGGTCAATAGTTTACAAATGTAATTTTGGAAAAGGTAATGGAACCCCCCTCAAAATGGGTTTTAGGGGGTTGGTCGAACATTTCTTGTAAAAGACAAAACCAATGGTGCACTAAAAATGAAAACAGTCCCATTAGATTTCTTTGTTATTTTGGAAGTATTGTTGGTTTTGCCTTTTTATGGTCTTAAAAATGAAGGGTCATATGTTAAGGGGCTTAATAAGACATTTCGGACTACCTCTTGAAATCCCAATTTTGGTCAAAACTACTTCAAACACATTTGACCGTGTTTTGGCCGTTTGCAAACCAAGTTGGAGGAGAGGGTCTTTTGTTACACCCTGTATAGATGAGGTTCTCAAGTTAGAAAGTGTTTGTAGACAAAGGTAGATAAGTTGAAATGTATACTTTGAACCAAAAGTTTTTATTTATTTCAAATTTATGTATCTTAAAATATTTACAGTTGGTATAAGTGTGCACTAGTTTATAAGTTACATAGAGGATATCTTACTTACATAAATTATTTTATGAAATTTGTGAGGCTGTTGCTAATAAACTGTCCCCACTAAATGAAATTTCAAATTCAAGCTGTGATATTTGTTTATCTGTGATCTTCTTGAATTAAAAAAAGTAACATTTAGGACTTAAATAAGTGTGTTATTTAATATATTTAAACAATTAGACAACTAAATATCCATCAATTTATTGTGAATTTAAAATTATTGCTTGGACACTTTAAGTGTTTAGACTTTATAATCTTTTCAAAAGTTATTTTCACAAAACATTTTACATATTAAAATTATATCCAATAAGAATAATCTTCTTGATATATTAAAATGTAATGTAATGTTTATTCCATTATTATGTGTACAGTATATTGAATTTTATTTCAATACCAAACATTCCTTTTAAGCATTATTTTACAAGACTGAAAACTAGTTTTACCTTAATACTTTATTATCTATAAAACTGTATTGTAGCTTGTAATTTTTAAAATAAAAGTTAATTTATTTCTCCTTTTAATCCCTTTTACTGTTTTCCTCCAAAAGTGCTATAACCAGTAGCATTGTTATCATGATAAACTTTCTTTCTTTTTGTGATGATACAAAATTAACATCAACCCACTAAACTTTCTAAAAATCTACTTCAACTAAATACACACTTCACAACACAGCAAAACATTAACATTTCCAAACAGAGTGGTTATATTTTGGCACTTGTTCACAAACATAATTTTCTGTAGTACCGCAATGTTTATTTTCTGACCGCCTGGAGGTTGTGTTGGTAGCACTGGCTGTTTGTAGAATCAGCTGATTCTCCTTCAACTCGGGACATCAGCTGGTAGACCGGTTTCTGTGAATCTGCCCGCCTCAGATACGCCACCTGGGAGCAGAAGATATTCTGTACTATGCTTAACAGTTTTAAACAACTTTATAAAAAACATTGTTTTGGTAAATGTAATCAAAAGCATTGAGGAGCTATTGTTCTGTCAAAATGTTGAATTACTGAATTAACACAACTGTTTTATCCAAGTTGCATAGTACACAGTTATTTCATTGAGTGCGCTTCAACGGCCTGTCAGATTGTTTGTGCTACATGATGTCATTTATTTTACCATTTCAGGGATATACTCAAAGTACACGGACGTTCATTGCATGGACAGGACAATATTGTATTTAAATTCTATCGCTTTTGGTTTTTAAAACCAAGATTCTTTCTGTCCGAACTTGACAAGAAGAGGGTGACTAAAGTCACTCCGTGACGCAGAAAACTTGTTGAATTGAATAAAAAGTTGGACTTCAAAAATTCAACAACCTCTTAGAAAATTTGGATTATGTTAATTGGTCTGTACTTGATTTGAACAATTTAATGTAAATTTAGGAGAAATTATATTTTAAGCAAATTTATGTTTATTATTGAAAATAACAATAGTTTATTTTGGGATTTTCCAGATGATGAAAATGCTGGAGTGGTGTTCAGATGCGAGAAATGCGAGCAATGTTACGAGACTCAATCACAACTGGACGCACACACGCGGCAAGTGAGCAATCTCTCGGCACTGTACGAGTACTGCTTCGTCTGTGACCATCGGTCAAGGATTCAGCAGGTCTGATGGAACATCTGCAGTCACATCATCCAGAGACAGAGATCTACACAACGTACATTTGCGAATGTTGCGCAAGAACCTTCCACACTGTGCAAGACACAATGTGTCATCTGCGAACTTGCGAGTTCGCTGCGACTCTGGAAGAATTTGTGATCCCGGATAACAGTGCTGAACTCGATAATTCCTACAATTCTAAAGGTGAGGAACCGGAGGCATCGGTGAAAAAAGCGATTGAGATGTTAGAGCTACCTGAAGAAAAACCTGAAGGTATTAAATTGTTTGACGTCAAAGAATCAGCAGGGAAAGACGAACAAGTTAATGTGAACGTTGAAATAAACAAAACCGAACGCAAAAAAAAGGCAGCTAAGATTCAAGATCAAGCGGTAAAAGTTACCTCAAACTCTACCACCACAAAAAGAAAGAATTTATGTACAGCTTACGACCGTGCTGTGGAATCAATGGACTTCTTTTTCAACCAGAGAGAACTCTACCAAATAAAGAAAGGCTATACTTGTCCAGACTGTAACAAAGTCTACACATCCTTCGGCACCGCGAAAGCGCATCTCAAAACAGAATGCAACAAAGAACCCGAGAACTACTGTCACCTTTGCGATTATAAAACCAGACAAAGCACGAACCTCAAGAGACACATTCGTCTGATGCATCACTCCCCTGAGAAGTACGTCTGTTGTCATTGCAGCAAGGAGTACACCAACAAGGCACATTTCACTCACCACATCCGCTACGACTGCCCCAAGGCGAACCCCGTCAAGTGTCAACTGTGCGACTTCCACACCAAGATCCCGGGAATATTAAACTCCCATCTGTTGAAGAAGCACCACATCTACCAGCAGCCTAAGGATAAGTCTGCGCCTTTGGTAGAGTTCCCCGACCCGGTGAAAGTTCCGGAAGGATTCAAGTGCCCCGATTGTGACCGATGTTATCGGCACGTCCCAGAGTATAAGAGGCACAGACTCCTCTCCTGCGGCAAAACAAAATCGCTCAGGTGTATCGTGAGAGCGTGCGCCTACATCACCAAGAACTATATCAACATGCAAGGGCACTTGAAGCGGAAACATAACCTTGTCACCACGGTCAAGAAGAACCAGATGATTTTACTCGGTTGAGAAAATTTGTAATTAATATTATTCACATTAGCAAAATAATTTTGATTTTTGTCTAAAAAATATATTCCTGAAGCTTTTCTGGTTTTGTTTCTTAGTTATATTCTTCTATTTCTTAGATCTTAATTTGATAAACTCTAAAAAGCTAATTTATTACTAAAAAAATTTGAAGGCAGAAATAGTTGGGCTGTATGGTGTAGTGGTTTAGCATAACCGCCCGTCAAGCGGGAGACCCAAGTTCAAGGCCCGGTTCGGTCCAAACATTTTTGTCTTCAAATTTCTTTAGTTATAAACTTTGCTCTTAAAGCTAGTTAATTGTATTTTTTCTATACTGAAGATTAGTTAGTTTAAGTTGTGAACAATTGCCTTTAAATATATGATTTTGTTGTATTAAATCAAGCAATAAAACTGGGTTTAACAACTCTTAAAAAGTAAAATGTGTCCCCCCTCTGTTTTTTGCAAATTTTACGGTTATATTTTTTAAATCAGCGAACTTGTTATCAAAATTAAATAGAAAGTAGAGCAGGTAGAAACACAAAACAACACAAGTAGAAACACGTTGGGGTTAAAGGAAAAAAATTAAAATAGAACAAAAAGATGGAAGTGGTGTTTTTTCTTGACAAATGTTCCAGTACTGCCAATAATTTGACATTTCTGCTCTCTCATGTTTTCTACATTATCCAGGCGAGCCTACTCTGATTTCTATTTCTTTTTGATAACATATCGTGCCCTATTTCTTAAATCAAGCCAAAGTACTTGTTTAGAAAGTTAATATTATAATTAATCGCAGCACTATCTGTAATAGGTACAGAAAGCATACCTACTCTATTTCTATTCTACGCTCTATGGTCTGGTGTATTCACCTGGTGCAGAAGTTCACGCCGGTGATGAAGGTAAGCTCAGGCTTCTCTGACTCTGCAGCTGATGTAGTCCGTGGGCTTGGGCGCAGGCAGAAAGCAGCAAGGGCAGCTGCAGAGTCCACACATCCCTGCTTCGGCCAGTTTTTGCGGCGTGCTCACTGAGTTTAGTCACTAGAGTCTCGGTTGCTGAGAACAGTTGTCGTTAATTAACGGCAGAAGAAAATAAGTGATATTCTGTCTCTTGAATTCTACAATGATTTTGTTTTATGAGTGGCTCAATTTTAACTAAAAAAAATTTAGTTTTGGAAAAAATTTGCAGAATATATATTTTAAACTCTATGTTTTATGACTCTAAGTCAATGGCGAGTGGTGAACTTTTCTTGGGGGTTCATAAACTTTAGTTTCAAACTACTGTACTGAGAGAGTTTTGAAAACAATATTTAATATTTATAAATAAAAGGTGACTTTTCTGTACTATTTAGCAATTTCAAACTGCATTATAAGGATACAGTATATTAAATCTTTTGTTTGTGGGTTCCCCCCTAAAAGTCAAGGTTGAGTGGTAGAACACTTTGTAGTCCTAACTTCGCCTCGTTAAACAAGAGAAAAAATCCTTTGTCTTTACATTTTAAAAATAGCATTCCCCAAAATAAATCTGTCCAACTATCAATCTTTAAAAAATAATTTAATTGAATTGGTATAGGTCTATGGAAAAAGTGAAATATGCATTAAAAGTGCACATTAGTGGCTGTGACCTTGAATTTCATCCCGTAAGAACTTTCCTTGGTGCACCTCACTCCTACAGTTTTTACCGGAATTGTATGAATAAACTTTGTTTTAAAGTGTATTAAATGTAATGATTCCGCGGAGCAGAATTTCCTTTTTATAATTTATAGAACCCTGACATAAATTCAAAAAATTAAAAACATGTTGCACTTTAATTTTTACAGTCAGCTGATTCACTAGAAGTGCATTGTTATCTTTCAAATATAACTTAATTCAAAAAGATTTGATGAAAATTGTAAGCGGGAGGGATTGTAATGGCCAATCAGTACTGAGCCCTCTAAAGAAGTAGGAAATACTTGAATTTAATGTTTTACTAGACATATAAGTACAATTTTAATTTTGTCGTTAAAAATCTTTAAGCAGACATTGAGGAAGTAAGCAGTTTATGTTTTCGCTTCATATACTTAGCCAGCTCTCCATTGTTGATAGTCATGTACACACATAGTGCGCACACGTACGGTCTCTCAGTCGGGTGCTTCCTGCGCATGTGCGTCTTCAACGAGCCATGGTGAGCCGTCGCGCTGACGCTTTCTCCTCGGTGTGCATAGTCATGTGGGCCTTGAGGTGCTGAGGTGACTCTACGCACTTGTGCGGCCGCTCTTTGGTGGCACCGCAAGGATCTTGGAGTCTGTGAAGGCTTTCGCGCACTCCTCTGTAGGTTTGCTTTTGTCATTTTTACGTCAATAGACAAGAAGACAATAAAAACAACTACAGTAGTTATAGTAAACACAAAACGTGTGCTGAAACTAAAAGAAAACAACCTTATTTAGCCTTCGTAAATAAAGTTTTGAAATATAAAACACACAATTTACTTGCCAGATCCTCACTCATTCGCTATGTATTATTTTGTAGTAATCCTTACATCATATCAGAATGTGTGAACATCTCAGATGTGTGAAGCTACCTCTAACATCTTCAGCTGCTTTATTATACTTTGTCAGTTTCTTCTTTGCATGTTTGTCATATGGTTTGCCTGTCTTGGTTAAGAACGATAATGGTCGGTCATTTTTTTGTACCATATAAAAACAATGTAAAAACAAGCTTTTTTTAAAATCTCAATTTTACAATTTTTATCAGGATATTTTGAGTTCTATTTGAAATATGACAATGTACTGCAGTGACACCGCTGACTACAATTTTGAAAATTTGATTAGTTTAATAGTAAAAACAATAAATCCAAAAACAAAATTTCTTTAATTTTAGTATTTAGGTCACGGTCTTATTGTCAGAGTCACTAAAACATAAGATATTTTTAAATCACAGTTTATTTCATAAAATCCTATGAAAATTGTAAGCATGAGGTGTCCCAAGAAAACATATGAAAATGCATGTTGTTCTTATAGGTTGAAGTTCAAGGTCATACTCCACACTCATATGATAAGGAGTGTCAGCATCAATAATGCAATTGTCAAAAAACACTACCTTTGCAGCCTCCCACATACCATTAACTGTGAAGTTAGCAAACCTACTCAGAGTTTTATTTGTTTTCGTTTGTAACTGCAGCTAAATTTAAAAAGACACCATAATTCTCAAGGACTATTCTTTTGATACAAAGGTATAAAAAAGTTAGTTACCTTCTTTGTAGCCTGGAGATCCTGATGAAACTTAGATGCTAGATGTGGAAACTAACACTATAGTTTCGTGATTGTGCTCTGAAGATGGTCTTATTAGACCGAAAGGACAGCACCACATCTAGCATCTAAGTTTCATCAGGATCTCCAGGCTACAAAGAAGGTAATTAACTTCAAATAGGTCCTGAAACCGGAAATCATAGTTTATAAAAAAGTTCATTTAATAAGAATATTTCTTTTAAGCATCTGAAAACAGTTCATTAAAGATAAGATGTGGGCAAAGTAAAACAGTAGGTAAAGTGTAAAAAACATTTATTTGATAATACGTACAACAGTCAAAGTCTTTTCAATTAGACATTACAATTAAACGAGAAAATGGCAAAAATAGTTTTAAACTAAATATTTAACACAACCTTCTTAACCTTAAAAAGGCAGTGTTTACATTTCTCCGCCTCAAGGCAATGAAAATGGAACGTTATATGAAACGCAACTCCCCTCCAGAACTTGGTACTGCATTTAGATACACAATTCATTTCCCAAATTGTGAAGAAAGTGTTTACATCTGTCACAATGAGGAGAAATACTAGCAACTCTTCCTTCCGCACAGACTGTCTTCCTGGTAGTGTTACAAGGTGGCTTTCCCAGCTGTTTCATGAGGGATTTAATAACAAAAAAATGAACGTTTATATTTTTATGTGATGCAGAAAGGTATTAAAAACTAATTGTTGCTGATACAAAATTTTAATTTAGTTATATACGAGGGTTATCCAGAAAGTAAAGAACGTTTTGGCATGGTCAAATAAAAAATAAAGATATCAACACAAAACTTTATTTACAAATCCATAGAACCTTCCTCTATCTTTCTACGCAGTTGACATGGATTTCAAGACACTGGTTTTAACGTGGGACCAGTTTTCCATACCCATGTTCTACTCATTTGCCACCAAAACATGAGCCAGGATTTCTTAGCTTCTTTGAGTTCCTTATCGTTAGCAAACTGTTTTTACCTAAAAAATCCTTAAGTTTCAGTAATAGGTGATAATCACTCGGCACCAAGTCAGGGCTGTAGTCGTTTCTTTTCTTGGCATAAATTCAACATGGATTAAGCCCTTTCGATCCCAAAAAAACAGTTGCCATGACTTTTCGAGTGTTTAAATTTCATACTTTACATTTAGCGGGGTTTTCAATCGTCGATGCCATTATTAATCACTGTGGACACGAGACGCGTAATCACACAGCAACGAACCTACACTCAAACTGAAGAGGAAGAATGTAGCTAGCAGCTGCACGCGCACTCGTAGTGGTGAGGGGTGTGCGCGGTGCGTGATGCGCAATCGTTCTTTATTTTCTGGATGACCCTCGTACAATTTATAAAAGGCAATTTCAGGCAAACTTCTGACTAATTCAAATAAAAACTGATAGGATTTTTTACGTTCTCTTACAATAAACCTATTATTAGTCACGAAGGGTTACTCAAAGAATGTTCTAAATGTTTTACTATTGTAGATGTTGGGTTTGAAAGGAAGGCTCTTCTACCCCTTAAAAGACTAAACTAGGTGATTTTTCAAGGAGAGAGAGGATAGTATCTAGCTTACCTAAGAAAAACAAGTTTGGGGCCAACAACAAAAATAGGCACACAGAAGAGTCACACACAAAAGTGAATTTTGAACAAAATAGTGAATTTTGTGTGTGACTCTTCTGTGTGCCTATTTTGTTGGCCCCTAAACTTGTTTTTCTTAGGTAAGCTAGCTACTATCCTCTCTCTCCTTGTAAAATTCACCTATTGTAGATGTTGGTTTGATTGTTATAATTTAGTAAATTAGCATTTATCTGATTCCGTAGCTTTTTTTTTAAATTTTTTAAGCTGTAATAAATTTACAATACCTCCTAAAATATAAACATTGAATTTTATTTTTTGTTATCACACCCTTGATAAGCCAGCCTGTCAGTGAAGACTATGTCTGCCCCGAGCCGCAGCCCCGACCGGGTTCAGCCCGTGTTTGACCCGGATGTGCTGGTCCAGATTGCTCTTCACCTTGCTCATGTGGGGCAGAACGGGCACTGGAACGTAGGCTCCTTACCACACTCCAGTTTCTCGTGGCGTCGGCTGCTTGCACTGGCCGCTAAGCGGCAGCGCCACACCGCGTGAAGGGCGCCGACCGCGAGCATGTGTAGCGCTGAAACAGTCGGCTAGCATCACACCTGATCTGGCTACAGGTTATAAACAAAAGAAAGGAATATAAAGAATAGCTTTTCAACTTTATCCAGGTGAGCCTGCTCTCCTTTCTATTCCTTTTGATGGTATATCCTGGCCTGGTGCCATATTTCCTACATCGACAAATTTAAACAGTTATGAGTAGTGTAGAAAGTATAAATCTGAAATTGTTGGTGGACTATGTCAGCTGCAAGCTTCAGCAAGAATATATTGGTTACCGACTCAAAAGTAACTGCGGATTTTAATTTTGTCAATAAATTCATCAGTTATTAAATAAATAAATATTTAGAAGAGAAGAGGAGGTATGACAGCCATCTTCAAAAGGAACGCTCGTTATTTTTCTTCTAATTTAAATTGATAGTTATAAGTTGGTCAGACTCGCATTAATAGGGTTTTCAATAAAAGTATTTACATTTTCAATTAAAAAATCTAACAAGCAAAACATTTTGAGAAATAACTCTGGAAATTTTATCATTACGCATTTATAATTCCTACCGGTTTACCTTTTGAATTAGCCAGTAGTTGGCCCAAAACACTCCTTTAAAAAGTTAAGAAATAAAAAAGTCAATTTATTTAATATATAAATGATGTCAATGATCATAAGACTGTTAAGTTCGACGTTCTTTAGTCGAGCAAATGTTTAAATAAAAATTAAAACACTTTGAGCGTAATTCAAAATTAAGGTTTGATTGCTTCGGGTGAAATTTTCGGTAACTTCGCTAAAATGAACATGACATAAAGACTAGCTTGTGATAACTTATACAGCTGAGTTTCAATTTACTTAACAGGAAGAATGTATAATAATTTTATCCCTTTGAATATTTTATTCTAAAAAACTGACACTGCTGTACAGAGCACTTTAACCTTGTAAATTAACATTATTACAACAATCATTACTTAAAAGTTAAAAGGCTACAAATTCACCTTATTTTCCTGAGGAAATATTACTTGAAAGTTCAAAAACCAATTTGTTACAAAGGCAATAACAGCTGAAGGGGGGACCCCAAAACCACTAGGAGAAGCGTTACTTATTAGTAAAAGTTTGAATTGTTATTGAGCCTTAGTTATTTCTACAACAACTACAATTGACTGTTATAAATCTACTTTTCTGAAATAACAACAGAAATAGTTCAAAAATCCACTGTATAGTTGGATGCTTTCATTAAAAATATTCAACTGTATGATTAAATTGTAACATTATTACTAAAGAAATTTGGTCAGCATAATCACCCGGCAAGTGAGAGACCCGGGTTCAGCCTGGTTTGGTCCAAACATTTTTTCTTCAAAATTCTTTAGTAATAAATTAGCTTGAGAATTAATACAATAAATTAATTAATAAATTAGGTTTTGAGAATGATATACTGTAGGTCTAAAGCGGCTCAGATAGTCTTAGTGATCATCTGATGATACCCGCATCAACTCCCACCATCGTTTAGACATATCAGACCATCACCTGCGTGGTTCGGAAGTCACGTTAAGCATTTGGTCCTTATATTTCCATTGGTCATTGGGCTATTAATTAATGACGCATTCTAAGGAAGAGTCGACCTTAGTTTGTAACAAGACTACACCTCATAACTCATTACTACCACTCATCACACTCATCCTTCACCACATAATTGCTTTAAAATACCATCATGAGAGTGGTCGGCATCTCAAATAGTGATTTAGCCATTGAGCTTTTATACAAACTAAAATCTATTAAATTGAAAAGTTTTTTTGCTGAAAATAACCAATTTAAATCAGAATTTAACTGTAATCAAACATGAAGACTATTGAGGAGGTTCAGTGCTTTATATGGCTACTAAATATTTATGACACCTCTCTAAAAACACACATTCTTACCTTAAGGTTTATAATATGAACATACAGTCTCATACAATCATATAAAAATAAAAGTTGCGTAATAGTATGGATGTAAAAACTCTCTGTTAAGAGCGTCTTTCTGCCAATTGACTCTCAAGAGTAAACCTTCTTTAGCGATCCTCCAGTCAATCCCTCTCTTAGCCCCGGTGGGAATCTGACTTGTATTTTTACTTGTGCAGGTAACCTGATACTGGGGCACAGCAAAGAAAGATAATGTGTAAAGCTAGGGTGGGTTTTGGCTACTCAGTACGACATTTCCTTCCTGTGGGTCATTAGAGGGACTTACTGGAGGTGCGCTAAAGAGGGTTCACTCTTGAGAGTCAATTGGCAGTAGAGACTGTGAATAATATTGGTTACCTCCTGTTTGAACCGAAAAGATCTCTATGAAGCTGTTTGGAGCCGACTGGTTTAGGCGGCTAAGAATAAAAAACAAAACCAACCCTCCCCATCCTGGTTGAAGGGCAAATCATTCACCCAAGAATGATGCTAGCAGACCCATTCCCTTAGTTCCTTACCTTGTTTAATACCCTTCCCACTCCGTTGGCTAGCACAGAACACCTAAAGGCTGAGTTTGTCCAGCTAAGATTTTCCTTGGTTGGCGGCACATGTGGCTAAGGCAATTGTCCAACCAACAGTCCTTTCTTGACCCATAGAAAGGAAATATTGTTCTGAGAAGCCATAAACCTACCCAGCTTTAGACATGATCTCTCTTTGCCGTGCCCCAATATCAGGTTATCTTCAAAGGTGTGGTATGAAAAATAACAGTCAGATTCCACTGGGTGTCTCTCAAAAGAGATTCTACATTTTGGAGACTACTCTCTTTTCCAATTCAAAAAGTAATAACTTAAGGAGTAGTAGTGATTCTTACAAAACTAGAGCCAGGGACAACTACCGAACTGGGAGACACAGGTAGGAGTTCAATTTGTCAGCAAATTGCCAAATTTGGTTAAAGATGCCCTTGTGCCTCAGGCATTCAAAACTTGTCTCAGATCATCCTGATCTCTCAAGCATTCTATAGCACAGACGATGGTTCATGGCATTTAACTGGGAGACCCTAAGATTGGCTGACTGACCACTAGAGAGGTAAAATTCAAATGAATGGTAGAGAGTGAGTGTAACAATTGTAAGTTTGAATGGGAGATCGATTTTAATATTAAAACACAACTTCCTAACAACAAAACATCTTTAAAAAAATTATAAGACACAGTTTAAATACTTTTTATTTTCATAAGAGGCTTTTCGTGATCAAAGCTTTCTTGTAAATCCAACGAGAAATCAACTAATTTTTGAATCTGTTTAGTTTTATGAAAATCTGAATAGGGAGATTCAATTTTGAAAGGCCTCATCCAGGAAAAAAATCTCCAGGTTGTTTTATATCTCCTGCTGTTTGTTAATTATCATAAAGAAGGGATTGGTAGGAAGGTATATTTAAGATATACTAAAGTTAACTGGTAAAAAATAAACAAGAGTATTTATTTTAAAAGTGTATTTATCAATAACATTGTTAGGCAAATTTTCCTACACAATTTACAGACTAATAAACTAGTACACTACCCTCTTAACCAAACTTATTTCTTAAAAAGAATTATTGAATCTCATTTTAACTTATTTTAAACTACATGTATTTCAATCATCAGTGATGTCCAGCATCTAAGGCTTTATAATGTTTTGAACAAAAAATCTGTCTAAACTACAAATTACAATGCAAATTTTAAATAAGTCATATTAGTGATTAAGTTGACAAAAAGGAAAAGTAGACATTTCAAGTTGAAATAAACCTAAGCTAATGAAAATAGAAACAAACTGAATCAAGCATATACGTCTACGAAAACAAATTATTCTACAGCTATAAACTAAAGAAAAACCAATTCACAATACAGTAGAGTCTTACTTATCCACCCTTTGCTTACTTGACATTCTGTATAATCGGTCATTTAACCAAGACAAAAACTTGTAAAATGGGAAAAAAATCATTTATTTGCTTTCATGGTGACTGATGTGTGTTGTATTACATGGTTTCCTTCTTCAATAGTATAATTTGTCTATTAAATTGAAGGTAACATTATTATAACCTATTAAAAACTGCAATGACTTCTTTACTAGATTTAAAATTCATAAGGAGATTAATTTAATTAGAAAAACGGACTTTTTTGGCCACCAGAAACGTAAGGAGTAGGCTTCTTTACAATTCCCTGTCATCTGACACTTTTGGTTATCCGCCCTCCTGCCGGCCCGTTTATGACGGACACTACTGTATTATTTTTTCGGGCTTATCTCTCATCAAGAACAGTTGTTTAGTCCTTTGAATCTTCGTTTTCATCGTCCAACTCTTCCAACAGCTCCAGCTGTTCGCCCCTCACTCTAGAAACCAGGAAATGAACCCGTTTCAAATGTTGTTTCAGATTGTGATTATTGTTTGTCGTGTAATTACACCAATTCACCAAACAGTTCATAGTAACCTCCTCCTCGGGATGAACTCTCCTGCGATGCTTCCTGTAACCCTCCGGGAGCCTGACCACAATCATGCAGTCTGGACATTGGTACCCTTCTGGCACTTTGATCGGCTCCGGGAAATCATCAAAGAGAGATTTACGCCGCTTGCGTTCAACAGCTTTTTTCACCGCCTGGTTGTGTACTTTGAGAAGATGGGTGTTCAACAAGCCGGGGATTTTCGTCGAGTAGTCGCACAGAGGACAATCTAGCGGATGTACAGTCCCGCAGTTGTACTTGGTGTGGTGGGAGAAGTTAAGTCTCTTCTTGAACTCCTTGCCGCATCTCTCACAGATGTACGCGTCGGGAGCTGCGTGCACCAGTTTGTAGTGACGTTTCAGATTCGAGGCTTGTCTAGTCTGATAGTCACACTTGTGGCATTGTTTCTTGGACTTTGCCCGTAGGCAGACGGTTTGCAAGTGCACTTTGGCCCCTGCGTACGACGTGAACGTTTTGTCACAGTGTGGGCATTTGTAGCCTTTCCTTATTTCGTCCAGATCTCCAGAGTTGAAGAAATGGTAGAGTTTCTGAAGATCATCCATGTCCGATTCGGGTTGGGTGCTTTGCTCGGTTTCTTCTGTGATGCTCTGCACCGAGCTAGAAGTTTCCTGATCTTCGTCTTCTGAATTAATAGTATTTTTGAAACTTTTGCTTATTGTTACTACTTTTGGGATTCTTTTCGGCCGTTCTCTTTTTGGTGTCGCTTTTGAAGTATTTCCTACAATAATTTTAGGCGCTGCTTTTAAAGTGTTTCCTACTAACAGCACTTTCTTACCTTCCACGAGACTTTTAACATCAGTGATTTGCACAGTGTAGCAGTACTTTAAATTCTCGGAAGTCCTCGTTAACATGTGCCTCGTCAACTCTTCATCAAAGTCTAAGTTCATCTTGCACGTTCTCGTGTGGCAGTCCACCTCTCGCTCGGACAAGAACTTGGCCTTGCATCCCTCGCAGACGTACGTCGTAGACAAGTCGTGCTCCGGGTGAAGCAGCTGCAAGTGTTCTGACATATCCTCAAAGGTGTCTGTCGAGTGGTCACAAAGGAAGCAGTGTTCCGTCACCTCCCTGCCTTGAGTCACTTGACGTAGATGTGCAACTAGACTCTCCTGACTGATGAAGCTGTGACTGCAGTTCAGACATTCGTATGCCTCGGTTTCTTCGGCTCCTGCGGATCAACGACAAGAGTTAGAATATATTCAGAAAATTCAGCCCTGTTGTGTTTGGGTAGGTATGAAATGCTGACTAGACAGTACACAAGATGAATGAATTCTTTACAAATTTAAAGTCATAGCTTACCTCAAGTGAAAATGTCAACACAACAAAATTGTAAATTGACAAAAACATGTTATAATTATAGTGTAATTTAAAGTTAATAACTTGTTATTACCTTAAACTTTTACTACCTTAAAATTTATCTAAAAAAAAATTAGTTAACGTCAATTTACCTTTTTTTTAAAGTGCATGATTAAAAAAGTTAACTTGAAAAAAAATTTGAGTACGAATTTGGTAAAAATAAAACCTCAAACATGAATCACAGAATATATTTTACCAACAATGATGAATCTTTAGAGATTTCCCAGATATAGCTGATACTATAATTTCTTTTATTATATCATAAAAATATGTTAAAAAAATATAAAACTTACTTTGACTAATACTAACATTGCAACGATTAAGTCAGTTGTAATGAAAACTAAGCTAGAAGTATTTAACAGCCACAGAATACTCAATAGTATTTGTGAACAAACATTTAAGACACTTTGTAAATACATCAATAAAAAAACATTCAAATATAATTAGTCTCCTTAATTAGTAAGTAGACTGCAGAACTGTGCACCAAAGACCATCCTCCTTGATTGTTTTGGTATACAAAGAATGAACCCTTGTCATGTGTTGCTTCAAGCTGTGTTTGTCGATGGCTTTATACAGGGTAACCCAACTTCAGTCAGTTTACTGAATGCACATTTCTGTTTCCAATTTACCACATTTAGTCTTCTTATTTTTTGTGATAATTCACAAAATCCGCAGTGAAGGCTACAAAATAGTCCTTTATATGAAAACACTAACCTTAGTTGGCAACAAGACATACAAGGTGCTCCTCCACATTACAGTTTAAATGTAAGGGGAGATCGGAAGACATGATACAATTGATTAGATCTAAGATTTTCACAAACCCTAATTCAAGTAACTATTAAAAAATGCTATTGACATAAACATAAAATAAAGACCATGCTTTCTAGGACTTTTCATTTTGGGGAATCGTTAAAATAAGGTTTTTGCTGAAAGGGTTTTTGACTTTTTGTGCAAGTAGCCATCACTAGATAATTTGAAGTGTTCAGTAATAACAAATATTTATGTCAAAAGATTGTTTTCAGCGTACAAAATCGCTATGAAAAATACGTTGAAGTTGGTGGGAAGAATTTTGAACAAATTTAAGTTTACATCTTTTGTATAGTGTGAATTCAATTTAAATCAAATAACATTACTTAATTGTTTATTTTGAACAAGTAGACTCAGTCGGTAAACTGATTTTAGGATCACCCTATACTTGCATGAGCTCGTAAAGCAATTCACTATCTTTGGTTTCCCACAAATGTTCAGACGATGATTTACGCTTCAGGGACTTTAATGGTTCGGCTGATTGATTTTGGAGCTGAAACAATAATTGTGTACATTGAGTAGTCGGGAACTTTGGTGGTAAAGTCACTAAGGTTTGACATAGAAACAGTCGTATCTAAAATGACGAGGAAATGTTTTTTTGCTCTCGGCTATTGTGGACGATTCTCAAATGCTCAATCAAATTGGCAGGTCGGTGTGCCCTGTAGTTACAAAGATGACAATACTTGGTGGTATTTACTTTACAAATTGTTCGTAGGTGAGCTTTTGCCAACAAGTAGTTTGTGTAAACTCGTTTACAATCTGGACATTTGTAGCCTTTCTTCTGTCCTTCCAGACCTTGGGTGGTGAAGAAACGGTCGATGCTATCTAAAACTTGTCGGTGGCGTTCATCCGTGCTGATTTTTGCTTCAGTGGTATTCACAGTGCTGTTGTTTTCCGAATCTTTACTTGTCCCTCCACTGGTGATACTAATTGAACTTTTTGTTCCTGCAGACTTTTCAGGGGTTTTTTCCTCTGCAAATTCAGTCTTGACTGTTCTCACCAGCACTGATTTGGCAGATTCTCCAAGAAATATTGTCGGTGGGATTTTTATTTCCTCGTTTTTAATTTCTAGAGATATGATTGGTTGTACAGGCGGTCGGTGGTGTTCATCCGTGCTGATTCTTGCTTCAGTGGTATTCACAGTGATGTTGTTTCCGAATCTTCACTTGTCCCTCCGCTGGTGATATTAATTGAACTTTTTGTTTCTGCAGACTTTTCAGGGGTTTTTTCCTCTGTAAATTCAGTCTTGACTGTTCTCAACAGCACTATTGTCGGTGAGATTTTTATTTCCTCATTTTTAATTTCCGGAGATATGATTGGTTGTACAGGCGGTCTGCTTCCTAAATCCAGGTACTCTACCAATTCGCTTTCTATCATGAGACTCTGCTGGCAAGATTTTAAGTGGCAAACTACATCCTGCTTGGATTTGAAGGTTCTTTGACATCTTTGGCAAAGTGGACCGACAGGTGTTGCTCGGGGTGAAGCATCTGCACGTGATTGAAGAGACCTTCAGGAGTCTCTAAGTGAAAGTCACAGATGAAGCAATGTTTGCAGGCATCCTGACTCAGACTGACTTGGCGAAGGTGGGCCAATAGATTCATCTGAGTCTCAAACTTGTTGAGGCAGATCATACACTTGAAGCCTGCTTCTGTACCTGAAAATTGAACAGAATCAATAAGAATGATTTCTTTGTGAATTTCTGTGAATTAATTATTTGTGGTGTGTTTGTAACTATTTCTTATTGCACGAGTAAGACGTTCATAAAGTAAAATGTATGAACACTTTAAAAAATGTACAAATTGCGTTATTTAAAGGACATAATTTTTTTTGTAAATGGAAAAGAAAACTCTATGTGCCGAGGGGTTGACATAAGCAAGAATTTATTACTTGACATAACTTTGTTTACTTTACTTTTTATATAACTATATCTCTATTTGAGATGCCAACCACTCTCATGAGGGTATTTTAAGGCAAATATGTAGTGAAGGATGAGTATGATGAGTGGTAGTTATGAGTTATGAGGTGTAGTCGTGTTACAAACTAAGGCCGACTCTTCCAGAATGTGTCATTAATTACCAATGGAAATACAAGGACCACCGGCTTAACGTGACTTCCGAACCACGCAGGTGATGGTCTGATATGTCTAAACGATGGTGGGAGTTGATGCGGGTATCATCAGATGATCACTGAGACTATCTGAGCCGCTTTAGACCTATATCATCCTCAAAACCTGACCTGGAATTGAACATGAAGCTGGATTACAGGACCACGCACGAGTCCCAGTCTATGGTGGTTGAAGGGTTTGTATAGGGTGGCCAATGAATTTTTTTAATTACAAAGGGCATGACACAAAAACAATACAAAAAACACTAGATTATGAAAATAACACAGAAAAACATGTAGGTAGAAATAAAAGCTTGAGTATTATATAATCAATTTTATTAACAATTTAAAAATATATTTATTTTATTATTGAACGGAAGTTTCATTTTTTACTCAGTTTTTCAAATATCCAAACACAATAGTAAAAATTGACCTATAAATAAGATTTATCAAGGATACAGTACACAAATCTATTTTCAATTATTTTGCAGATGACACAGGTGTCTTAACATTATTTTGAAGCACAAGAAAAAGGGACTTTTTAAACAATTTATGTACGCAAAGAAAAACAAATAAAAATAATTAAAGTGCAGTTGGTCTCCTTAATGAGTACGAGATACTTTTAACAATATTTACAAAAAAGAATTCTCCCCTTCAATAAATGAACTCTCATCATTTTTGGTTTTGTTTGAGACCAGTTTCATCATCCCAATTACAGAGGAAAGCGGTTGGAGTCAGGGCATTACAGAGGAAAGCGGTTGGAGTCAGGGCAGGGAGTTTATCAATTCAGGAAATTCAGTTACAAGTTATGTATTAAAAACGGTTCTTTTCTGATTGATAACTTAAGATTTTAGACGGCAAAAAAATACAGAGAACCTCACGAGGAAAACAGATTTTAACTTGAATATTTTTATTTCTGGTAAGATGATATCATGACAAGACCACAATGAAGGCGTCTACTGTATTCTGCTAATACTGTGATAAACTCTTGACTTTTCAACCAAAAAGTCCGATCAAAAAAGAAAACAAAATTTGAAAAATAAAACAACACTATAGTAGCAAGAATATTTATTACAACAATTCCAAAGTAAACTGCAACGTTAAGGGCACAATTTCAATAGGCATACAGAGTTTTAGTGTAATATTTACACTACTGCTACACAAACTCACAGAAAATTACAAAAAAAAAGAAGTTACTAAGAACTGTAAGGTTTAAACAACACAAAAATAACACAATAATATTTTTGAAATGAATCCTATTTTACACCAGAACAATAAATAAACAAACCCATTCCCAACGTCAAATTTTTTCTGAATCCTTTCAGAGTATTTTCTCTTAAGTATCAGATCTCTCCTTCTTCGTGTCCACCACCTCAATGGACTCGTACTGCTTGCATCTTGTATAGAGATAGTGAACGCGCTTCATATGCATTTTTAGATTATAGTGGTTGGTAGTCGTGTACTCGCAAGTTTCTACTAAACACTTCACGGATCTGGGCCTCCCGCAGGACAACAACCGGTGTCTCTTGTAGCTGTCCGTCACTTGGAAAACGTGGTGACAGTCCGGACATTGGTGTCCTCCAGAAACCTTTATCGGATCCGGGATATCTTTCATCGGACCAGGTTTCTGAGTTTTTGGAGGTTTCAATTCGTTGTGAGTTTTGAACAGGTGGGAGTTCAAAATTCCCGGGATCTTTGTCTCAAAGTCACAACGGTGACACTTGTATGGTTTGGAGCTCGAGCAGTCGTATCGGGTGTGGTGTGTGAACACGTGTTTCTTCTTGAATACCTTTCCGCACTGATCGCAGACGTACTTTTGAGGAGCTTTGTGTACGAGTTTCATGTGGCGCCGTAGGTTGGTTATCAACCTCGACTTGTACCCGCACAGTTCGCAGAGTTTGTCCGGCTCCTTGTTGCAAGTATTGTTGAGATGTCCTTTGCAGTGAAGTACGACGTGTAGACTTTTCCGTAATCTGGGCATTTGTAGCCTTTCTTTATTTCTTCCAAACTTTTCGTGTTGAAGAAATGGAATATTTTGTGTAAAGCTGATTCAGGTGATATGGCCGGCTTTTTTGTATCTCGTAAAATACTTTCCAGGGCTTCAACGGTTTCGAGCCTTTCATTGTCTTCTCCAGCAAGCTTTGTAACATTTGTGCATCTTTCCGTCGTGGTGACTTGACTAATTTTCTCCGGCGTTTGGGTGTTGTCGCTCTGCTTAGCGTAACAGTGTTCAGCGTCGTCTTCAGCAATGTCTACGAACTCCGCCAGTTCTTCTTCCAAAGTTTGGTTCCGTTCGCAAGTTCTCAAGTGGCAAACTGTGTCTTCCTCCGTCTTGAAGTTCAAGTTACACTCTTGGCACACGAAAATCACGTTCAATTCCTGTTCTGGATGGAGGTTGTGGAGATGGTCTGTAAGATCTTCTGGATTTGCCGACAGATAGTCGCAGAGAAAGCAATGTTGAGACGCACTTGAGCTTCTGCTGACCTGACGAAGATGTGCCACCAGTCTCGCTTGTGATGCAAACGTTTGGTTGCAATTCAAACAGTCCAATCCCTCTCTGGAATCTGAAGTCAAAATACATCAGTCAAAATCTTGCAGGAAATACTCTAAATCCTTATTCATATTACCTTTAGTTTATTCTCAGTCTACATTTTGTTGTTTTTTAAGGCTAAGTGTAATATTGTCGAGAACACTAATCAATACATCATAAAAAATGTTATCCCACCAAACTACCATAGGCTTCAATTATGTGATAAACTTTCTGTTGAAGAGAGTTGAAAACTATTTAATAAACCTCCCGACAATGCCAACAGTTACTAAGTCAAAATTCAAAACAAATCTTAAAACTACCTTGCTCAAAATTCATTTTATAGCATGGTTGAGTTTATGGATATTTCAAAGTAAATTACTGAAGTTATTTAATTAGGGTTCGGTTTTACCTGTGGTATGTAAAAATTATGTAATTCTATTGTTATTGTTAATGTTCCAAGTAACTCGTGACATCACTTATGAACAATTTTTGTAAGAAAGTGTACTGAGATGTATTTAGGTGTTTTGCTTATACATGAGACTTCTAAATAGGACCCTAGAAGCCCATTTAGGCTACTAGAGTGTAGCCTTAATGTAAGGTTGGAAGTTTGGAATAGTTAGCTGAACTTTTGATAAACTCTAGATACACATGTTAAATATTTTAAAAAATTCAAAAAGAGCTTAAAAAATAATAAAAACAAACATAGCCGACATGTAATTACAAGAATATCAAGTGAATCCAAGCCTACTACAATTAACGGGGGGAAAGGTAACCCCAAAAAGTGTTAATTCAAGTGTTGATTTTGCTAAAAGATTGCAGCTGTCATGATCTGGTTTCCATAAAATATGATATTGACATCTATATTAACGTGTACCAAGAACTAGCCTTCAGTTAAGTTTGTTGTAACAGATGAAAATAAAAAACCCTATCATACTGTCACACTGGGTTATAAAATGAATGATCAACACATTTATTATGATTATGACACCATTAAGTTTATAAAATAAATGTGTGCCTTATTGTGTTTTTGAATGCCCCCAAGTACCCAATTACAAAAAAACCATGTACAGACAATAACTTCTGGAAGATCTAGGGCTTCCGGTTTACACCGCGTCACAGTTGAAATATAATTACAGCTATACGTTTCAACCTCGCTGTGGAGAGTCATCCTCAGTACCTTGTAGACTGGTTGAGACACCGGAAAGCCTTAGATCTTAGTGATGACACCGGCCGCGAAAGCCTAAGAGTTAAGAACTTCTGGAACGATTCTTTTCCAAGAAGACTTTCGACAAGTCATTCCATAAAAATTCAAATCCGCTAAATTTTCCACTTTTATTGCTTTTATCTTGGCATGGACCGCCTCCTTCAGATGATTTAAGTTTTCATGCTTGTGTACGAAGATTTTGGGGATACTTAAAATCAAAATTCTACATTTACAAGCTTTGAAAATAAAATGACCTGAAAAAGTTAATCTGTGCCTGACAAACAAAGAAAAAACTGAAGCAAAAGTGATGAAATTTTAAAGAAAGACTTGTGGAGTACATTTTCGAGTAAGGACACTATCTACCAAAAATGGTTTCCGCACAAGATTATTTTAATTGGGTACTTGGGAGAATTTAGGAATGTAATGTGATCAAATATTTTCAGTAAACTCGCTGGTGCCACTCAATAGAAAATAACTTTGATTACAATTTCAGGTTGAAACCAACAGAGCAGTATAGAAGGGTTAAAACAATAAACGAAACAGCTGAATCAAAAGCACTCTGCGGTTTATTGCAACTAAATAAACAAATCCACAAAAAAATCAAACTAAATTATTGTTATCCATACATTTGTTCTAATTAAAGCACTCGTTATTCATCTCCTACAAACGTTTCCGATTCAAACTCTTCTTTTTCGACTAAAACTAATTTGTCTTGCTTGACTTTAGTAAACAAACAGTGAATCCGCTTCATGTGTTGTTTCATGTTGTGGAAGTTGTTGGTTTTGTACGGACAAAACTCAATCAAACAGTCCAACGACCTAGGCTTGCCACAGCTGTATTTATAGTGTTTCTTATAGTTTTCCGTTATTTTGAAATGGCTTTTACATTTAGGACACTTGTACCCCTCAGGGATTTTTATCGGGTCGGGAATCTCTATTTTTACACTCCGGAAAACGCCCTCGCTCGGGTGCTTGATATCCCTGACGACTCCTTCCAGCTGGCTGTGAGTGCGCAGCATGTGAGTGTTCAGTTTTCCGGGGTACTTTGTCTTAAAGTCGCAAAGATGGCATTGCCGGGGCGCCACACAGTCGTAATTTGTGTGGTGAGTGAAGGAGCGTTTGTTGTCGAAGTTCTGGCCACACTGCTCACACATGTAGGAGTCTGGGCCTTCATGCTTCAGCCTGATGTGGGCTCTCAGATTACTCTTGTAACTGGTTCGATAGTCACAGATATGACAAGCGTGAGAAGGCTCCATGTTGCAAGTGTTCTTGAGATGTTCGGTGGCTCCGACGTGAGTCGTGTAAGTTTTGTGGCAGTCCGGGCACTTGTACCCTTTCTTCAACTCTTCCAGATTACTTGTGTTGAAAAATTTGAAGATTCTGCTCAAAGCTTTGGATTTGGATTGGATGCGTTTTATCACTTGAATGTCTCCTTTCCGCTTGATGACTTTTATTGCTTGAATGGTTTTTGTCGTCAGCAGGTTACGTTTTGCTTGGTTGTTTTGCTTCTCTTGTAGGTCTTCTGAAACGGTTTCGACATCGTCAACAATTTCTTCATTTTCTTCTTCTAATGACATTTCTACTCTTCTGCTTTCTACTTCCTTTGATTCATCTGATGATTGGCTCTCATCTCCACTCTTCAGGGCTTGTACGTATACTTTAGCTTGAATGACTTCCATATTGCTCTTGACAGCTTCACCATTTTCAACTTTTTCTTTCGCTCCTTCTTGAGCAACTTCCACACCACAGTTTTGAACTGTCTTCAATTTATTTGGTGATTTGTTTTCTTTTTCGGTCTTACGTGTTAATTCTTTAGACTTTTTCCCTTCTGAAATTGGCTTATCTTTACTGCACACTTTGGAATGACAAATAGCATCCTCTTCCGTACTAAACTTATCTCCACAGTCTCGACAGACGTAGATCGAAGACATGTCCTCGTATGGGTGAAGGAGTTCCAGATGTTCGGCGAGATCTTCAGGGGTTTTAAAATGATAGTCGCAGAGAGAACAGAAGTCTTTCGCCTTCGAGTTCTGGCCCACTTGACGGAAATGGGCTAAGAGTCTTGCTTGTGACGGAAAGGCTTGTTCACAAATCAGACAGTCAAATCCTTCTTCCTCTGAATCACTATCTGAAAAAGAAAAAAGCAAATATTAGAAACATACATAGCTTAACAATGTGATTTGAAGAGTAAACAATTTCAACTAGTTTGATTTTGATTTGATAAATTGAAACAAAGTTTCTATTTATTTTTTTAACCTTTTTAATAACAATGTACCTTAGAACTTCCTGTCTGGCTGAATAAATTCAGTTGGTTGCCTGTTTAGGGAATAAATTAAAATATGTAAATGTAACTTAAATGTAAATTTAATGTATTTAATGTATTAATGTAAATCTATTATTGTAACTAGCCTTGTATTTATTTATCTATTTATATAAGACACTTATGTCTATAATTATTTTAACTATTTATTACTCCTATTTTATTTATTACTATTTATTTTATTTATGACGATTAAGATGTACAAACATATTTATTGTACCTTATTCAATAAAGCTATTTGAATTGAATTGAACTAGTTTTTGCCTTTTGCTTTTTTTAAATTTGTATAAACAATATACCTATAGTAGAGTAAAATCATACTTCAGCATCCTAACCGTTTTCAAAGCATTAATGTCTGGGGAAGAGTTTAAAAAGTCTGCTTGCATCGATTTCGGAATATCATTAATTTAAATTGGGAAAAGAAGTGTAAAATCTGTAAATCAGTATTTGAGATGCCGACCACTCTCATAAGGGTATTTTAAGGCAAATATGTGGTGAAGGATGAGTGTGATTAGTGGAAGTAACGAGTTATGAGGTGTAGGCTTGTTACAAACCAAGGCCGACTCTTCCTTAGAATGGGTCATTAATTAATAGCCCAATGACCAATGGAAATACAAGGACCAACAGCTTAATGTGACAGGTGATGATCTGAGTTGATGATGACAGGTGATGATGATGGTGGGAGTTGATGCGGTTATCATCAGATGATCACTGAGACTATCTGAGCCGTTTTAGACTTATCTGAGCCTTGCAGCACACCAAATTTCATCAAGTTCTTAAAGCACATGTTAACAACTCAGACTTTCTGTTTACATTTTGAAAATAAGTGTTAAAAATAGTGGAGAATCTTTGATCCCATAATATTGTAATTTAACTAATAGATTCTCATTTATAAAAAAGACTAACCCCCAAATATATTTTGATTATGAAAGAAAACAAATATTAACTGGAGTTGTAAAAACTGTAATCTATGGGAAACCTCCCTCAGAGAGAAAAACTTTTGGATCAAGGTGACCCTCTCTGAAACCGCCTCTTGGAGAGAGGGAAACTTTTGGATCAAAGTGACCTCTCTGAAACAGCCTCTTGGAGAGAGGGAAACTCTTGGATCAAGGTGACCCTCTCTGAAACCGCCTCTTGGAGAGAGGGAAACTTTTGGATCAAAGTGACCCTCTCTCAGAAACCGTCTGTATCAAGGGGACTTTTTCTTGAAACCATATCACTTTGATTATAAAAACACACACTTTCTGCAAATATCATGTTTTATTTACACCTGTACAAGTAAGTTTGTTCAATACATAAAAGCGTTTAACATAAAACCACTTTGATTACTTTATAATCAATCTGAAGAACTTGAATAATCCGTACCGTATCTTATTTAGAAATTACAAAGATCAACAACATTAATTTAAGGCGCTAGTGGCTAAATAAAAACCATTTTCTGTTTGTTTTGACAACAGTCCTTCCCCAGCTAACGACGCAATTGGTGACCGTGTGATACTAACTCTTCTTCAATTATTAACCTTGCTTTTCCAAAAAAGTTAAGAATCAAAAGTTGTCAAGCCCCAAATTTATTTACTTGTTGGGTTTGTATCAACCGCCATCACTAAACGGTTATTACGGACTTTTGTAAACAAACGGTGCTTTCTCATCATATGCTGTTTGATATTGTGTAAGTTGTTACTTTTGTACCCACAAGATTTGACCAAACAATCCGACAGCCTTGATTTTGTGCTGCAGCTCAATATGTAATGTTTTGTGTAATTATCAGGCACCCTGAAATATTTATGGCATTTCGGACATTTAAAGCCCTGAGGAATTTTTATAGGTTCAGGAATTATTTTCTGTTTGGAAGGTCCTTCACTCTTTTCAGTCACCACTGCCAGGTTGTGAACTTTGAGCATGTGATTCTTCAGTATGCCCGGTAGTTTCGTCTCATAGTCGCAGAGGTGGCAGCGCCGGCGCTCCACGCAATCGTAGTTGACGTGGTGAGTGTAGAGACGCTTCAGCTCAAAGCGCTTGTTGCACTTCGTACAAAGGTACGAGTCTGGCGCTTCGTGAATCAGCTTCATGTGCACGTTCAAGTTGGACTTTTGTCTGGTTCGGTAGCCGCAGATTTCGCAAACCTGATTGGCCTCTTTGTTACATATGGAGTTGAGGTGGTGCTTCGCTCCGCCGTATGTCGTGTAGACTCTGTCACAATCCGGGCATTTGTAACCTCTCTTGATTTCATCCAAGTTGCTAGATGTAAAGAAATCAAATATTCTTTTCAAAGGACTGCCTGACTCAGGCAGATAAAATCCTCTCGTATCTGTGTATTTTTAAAATGCAAGTTTTGTGTTGGTTGCAAGGGTTTTTTTGCTTCGGCACCTATATTTGGTTGGTCATCTATGTTTGTTTGGTTGTCACCTTTTATTTGGGTATCTTTTGAGATGCTTTCGACAGCTTCAACATTTTCCAATTCGTTTCGCCCTTCTTCGAGAGGAATTTCCAACCCTGTTTTTTCCGTTTCCTCCAATGTAATTGGCGAATTTTTCTCTTCTTTTGTCTTAATTATTGTTACTTCTTTATTTGTATCATCTTCTACAATCGCATTACCGCAGTCTTGCAAGTGACAAATCGTATCTTGTTCAGATTTGAAGTTTTCTTCGCATATTTGGCAGACATATAAAGTCGAAGTGTCTTCTTCCGGGTGAAGTAGCTGCATGTGTTCTGCAAGATCTTCGAACGTTTTAGAGCGATAGTCACAGACAAAACAATAATTTTTTGCCTGGGCTGCCTGATTCACTTGACGCAGATGGGCGACCAGTCTAGCCTGCGAAGCAAAGGATTGTTCACATCTTGAACATGAGAACCAGTCCTCCTCGGCACAATCTGAAAAGGATAACAATTAATCAGATACAGTTCATTATGTCTCAAGATATATTTTATTGCAACAACAAAAAATGGTTTGTTCTTATATCGGTTTATGAGTTATCACTTAGCGTCCGTCCAAATCCTCTCACCTTTGTTGTATAGGTTCTAAATTAAAAAAGAGATCTACCTGAAAATTTTCCAGTAATATCATGTATGTATATGTTGAGGATACCGTTTTTTTTCAGTTCCAATTATGTTTCTAACCAACATGTTAACCCAGTATTTAGCCTCAGTATTAAATAATCATTTTCTCATGGAAACTAACCTCAACCTACTCTTGGAATAGATACAATCCAACAAAAGAAAGATTTTAAATAAGATAAGATAGATGGGGTTGAGTTAACCTCATAGGTCTTGGTACGTAAATGAAAACCCATTTCAGGACACATTTAGATAGATTTAAGAAGAAGAATATATTTATTTTCTATATATTCTATTTACTTGAAGTCATCTCAACAAAGTCTAGTCTTGTGAATTAAAATAAATGGTATAAGCACTAAATAGCTTTCAGGTACTTTTTTAAAACTTTTATGTGTCATGTATTAAACTATAGAATTATTATTTTGTGTCCATATTGAAAAACATTTGATCTTTTCAGCAAACTTGTACGATGTTTTACCATCCAAGTTTATGTCGGTTGAAAGTTCATAATAGTGGCAGAGATTTATTACACATTTTTTTATCTTAAACTTTTTCAACTTTTTTGTTGAGATAAAAAATTGTGTAATCCAAGTTTAGTTATCTATACCACCTATGACGTTTTTTCTTTGGACCGATTTTAACTCTGTGCAAGTTTTACTAATATAAAGTATTTACCAATAACAAGTTACCTTTTAGGCGCCTGTAGATCCTACTGTAGTTTCTTCAATCAGATGTACATTTCGGGACTGGGGTGTCCCTTCATCAGTGTACCTTCATGATGTACTACAGTAGGATCTACAGGCGCCAAAAAGGTAACTTGTAGTAACACACGGTCCTACAGCTGGCAAAATTACATATTTTAATACATATTTACTAATGTAAAAATTTTACTGTTGTATTTTACAGAAAAAATAGGCTAAATCATTTATAAATTTAAACTGCAATATATTTGTGATTTTCAGCAATATTTATTTAGGTTTTCTGTGAGAAATAAATTCAACACTTTTCAATCTCGAGTTTGAACCTTTATTTTAAAATCCAAATTAAAAACTCAACTTTTAAACTGATAATAACCTCTTACACATACTAAACATGTGAAGCTAAGCTAAAATTAAATTTAACATTCATTTTCTTCAGTCTATTTGTTTTTAACACTCATATTGCTTTTATTATTGGAGTAGTTGATATGTGTATCGTTGTGTTTTCTTCATATTTTGTTCATGGATTTCAAAAAAGTTGTAAAACTTAAAACTCACAATAAAATTCAAACCAATCACAAATTAAAGTCTGAAAATCATACTTAATTTAAATCGTACACAAACGACTAACTTTGAAAACAAACCATTGATGAAATTCTTTTATGAAAGAAAATTGAATCATACAGCCAACCCTCTTTAATGATACAATAAATTTAATACACGTTTTATTTGACTACCACAAAAAATCTTTGTCAAAGAAATGTAATAGGGCCTAAAACTCCAAACTGACATAAACAAAAAATTACTATTAGTGTGAGTTGACTTTATTTGTTAGTTTAAAAAAAAGAATACATTCTTGTCTGTTCCTGGTTTAGAGGAAATTCCCAAAAACGCTTTTTAAGGTACATGTAAGAAAACACATCAAACAAACAAAATCTAGATATAGCGACGTTAATCAACAACCTATACAAAATAGGCTATGTATGACGCCCAACTAAAATTAGATGTTTAATCAAATTTGTATTAAACATAGCTGAAGATTTCTCTTAGATTTATAAGTTTATATTAGATAGCATATATGTAAGATATTGTTATACTGTATATTGAAAATAGAGTTAAAACAATGTAACACTTTCTTTCAAATAAACACATAAATTTAAACACCAAAAGGCCACGTAACTTTAGAGCTTATAAATGAGACCAAGATTATTAAACACGTAAATCACAACAAAATCAACAGAAATTAAGGAAATCAAACAAAACACTCTTGTGTAGGTGCAGAACAAAACTACATACTATATTTTAGGCTTCCGGTATCATAAAACTAACATTATGGTGTCAGACGTTTCGCTCATTCTGTGATGTGGCATCCTCAGTGACATCGGTGCCCTATACTCTCGACCTCGGTTCTCCCTCTTCAGTCTCAGCTGTGTCACTGAGAATGCCACATCATAGAATGGGCAAAATGTCTGACAACCATAATTAAGATCTAAGGCTTCCAGTTTACACCGTGTCACAGTTGAAATACAATTACTGTTGGACGCTCGAATTGCCTGGGAGATCATCCCAGTAGCTTGTCGACTGGCTGAGTCAACAAGCTACTGAGGATCAGTGGTGTAGTGGTAAATTTGCAGAGTGGGAACGTAAAATTTTATCTGGGTTATCATAAATATTAATGTAATTGTATGGTACCTAGGCACTTTTAAGCAGATTAAGGAGTATGAAACACCTAGGGAAAGGGAAATCTGAAACCTTCCCGAAATTGTTTAAAATTTTAAAAGTCATGAAAAATTGAAAAGCATTTTTTAGTGTGGGATCGCTGCCCCATGCGCTCCTCACACACTACACCCTGCTGAGGATGACTCCACAGCGAGGTCAAACGCCCAGCAGTAATTGTATTTCAACTGTGACGCGGTGTAAACCGGAAGCCTTAGATCTTAGTGATGACACCGGCCGCGAAAGCCTAAGAGTTAAGATTGACAACCATAATTTTAGTTTTATGACGCTGTATGATACCGGAAGCCTAAAATATAGTTATGACTCCGGCCATCAAGCCTACGTATTAAAGTTACATACAACCTGAGAATTACTTACTGCCCCTACTTGTTTTGTACTGCTTAAGTCACTACAATTCTCTATGAATTGTTTCTAGTAATTATTTACTATCAGCATGTCGATGATCAAAAAGCATCATAAAGAAGTGATCTTGAGACAAGACCTCTTGTGAACATTCAGAGCTTTCTTGGTTTTGAACTCCACAAGACACCTTGGACATTGCGGTTTCGGCCTTTTAGCACGTTTTTTACCAGAAGAATTTTTCTTGCCTTGATTGTTTGATTTGTTGCGGTAAGTTTTGCTTATTTTCTTTCTCGGAGGGGAGTTCTTAACAGGATGACATTCGAGTTGCTGGTCACATACTTTTTTGTGCTCAACAAATTCTTCCAAGAAGGAGAACACTTCTCCGCACTGGGGGCAGAAGCGAGTTTTGACTTTTTGCTGAATCAGGGGTGAGCTCGGGTAGAAGGAATGCGCCTTCGACATGTGTTGTAACAACCCCCTCTCACTCAGGGAGACATAAGGACAAATTAAGCACTTGTGCACTTTCTCCGGAATGTGCGAGGAAGTTATGTCCAGCGCCTTGAAGAACGCGATTTTCGTCTTATCTTCCTCCGCCTTTTTCTTGCACCACACCTTCGCGTGACAGGCGAGATCCTGGCGGGAGAAGAAGCAGTAGCCGCAGTGGCCGCACACATGGCACTCGTTGCTCTCGCTCTTCACGTGCGCAGATTGCAGGTGTTCCGCAAAGTTCTGCGCGTCTATCGCGAGTCTGTCACACAGGAAGCAGCGCAGCTTGTCAGCGTTGCCCAGGATCTGCCGGCAGTGCGCCACTAGTCGGTCGAACTTCACAAAGTCTACGTTGCAGTACGGACACCTCAGCGGGACTGAAAATAATCATAAATTCTCAGTCAGATTTAGTTTTAGTATTAAAAATAAAACGAGGAAAATAAAGTAAAAAAGATTAGATTGTTTTGTTTAACGAGGTGAAGTTAGGACTACAAAGTCCTACCTACTACTCAACCTCGACCTTTACCTAGCGTTACCGCAACGTCGTTTATTGAGTGATGAGCTCCAGAGTTGCGCGTGATATAAATCCGTCAAGGGTCCGCTGTGCACACCCTGGTAACAGTCAGGGTTAAATATAATTTTATATATTTTTTTGAATTTTAAAATATGTATCATCTAAACCTTTTAGTTTGAAATAGGATAAAATAAAAGTCTAGAATTGACAAGACATTAAACAACAAATTTTATTAATACATCTCCACAAATAGAAACATTACATTCATTTTGCCTGTTAGAATTTTTTTAGAACATCAACATACATATTTTGTTTGGACGTCTTTCACACTATCACATTTCTTTGATAAAGATCTTTTATAAAACTATGTTCCACCCATGTTAATTGACTCAACAGATTTTGATTTCAACTTTCATCAAGCGTTAACAACTAAAGTTTCATCATTGAAATTTTTGTCCAGGGTTCATTTGGGTTTGATTGTACTAAAGGAACGTTATCAAGTATATATACTTTGAAATGTCTTTGACAAAAATTGAACTTTTATAAATGTTGCCATCGTTTTTTTAAATCTAGGTTTTCAAATTTTTTAATAAAAATCCTTGGTGAAAAATGTGGCAGTGTGTAATAGTGTATGTGTGTGTAATGAACGTCTTTAAAAGAATACACAACATAATTATAATAATAACAACAAACAAAATTTTTTCTTTTGCATTGGTATGAATATTTAAAAATACATGGTCAATATTTTGTGTAAAAGAACAAAAATAAAAAATTAGAAATAGTCACAAAAAAGAACATTAGGAAGTGTCAGTAAAAACATTATTTTATAAACCTTTTCAGTTTGATAGTAATTATAAAAAAATAATATACATACATTTCTTTGTCTTAAAATAACAATTTCAAAACAATAACTTTAGTTATCACAGTCTTTGGCTGAGCTACTTACACTAAGATTCAAATAGGTTTTTAGTCTCACATCTTACATTAATTTTGTTATGTTGTGTTTTTCAAGTAGAAATTGTGAATATTGTATTGTTGTGGATATAATTCTCTTCTTGATTAAAACTTGAGCGGCTGAGATAGTCTCAGTGATCATCTGATGATACCCGCATCAACTCCCACCATCGTTTAGACATATCAGACTATCACCTGCGTGGTTCGGAAGTCACGTTAAGCTGATGGTTCCTGTATTTCCATTGGTCATTGGGCTATTAATTAATAACCCATTCTAAGGAAGAGTCGGCCTTAGTTTGTAACAAGACTACACCTCATAACTCATTACTACCACTCATCACACACATCCCTCACCACATATTTGCCTTAAAATACCCTCATGAGAGTGGTCGGCATCTCAAATAGTGATTTAGTGACCTCCAACTTTACAACAATAAAATCTCAGAACTTAATGCAGTTCACTGTAATCCTCGAAGGTTGAAAACATTCAACACACAAACTGCTTTTCAAATTAGATTTCACACATATAACATTGGCCACATTAATTTTTTTGACATTAATTGTACAATCAAGGACAACATTTTACAACACCTGACACAGAAAAGTAGCTTAGAAAGGTTCTTTTAATAATAATAAGGAGTTGGGGTATAAGATTCAGAAGTATAAGTCATGAACCAACATTTTTCATTTGTGTTATATTGAAAGTTCATAATAGTGGCGAAGATCAGTTATGAAAATACTTAACTCTTTTCGCAGCCAGTGCCACAACTATAATCTAGTTCTTCCAGTTCAAACCCTGTCAAAACATCATATTAAGCTTGAGATATTTCCGTCTCGCTGTGCAGTACCATCTGAGTCACTGATTGGCTGAACCGGAAGAACTAGTTTATAATTATAAAAATGTTTATATCAGACTTTTCCAGTCACTTAATTTTCCGGACTTGTTTCTCCAGAAGTGGCTGAAAAAGTTTGATATGAACATCTTTTTTTTAAGATTTCTTGTATTTTTGTTAGATGCCATTTCATGGTAACCTATGTCATTAGATGCCATTTTATGGTGAAGTCGCCAGAACAAAGCGTAAGTTACGGTTGTTTCTCAACTTGAGACGGATAGATCCTGCCGTGTTTGATGATCTGATGACACGTCAGGTCCTCCTGGAAGCGGAGGCTCTTGTTACACTGGCCGCAAGGGAAGAACTGACTGATCAGCGGCCCTTGATGTGACTTAGAGATATGCGCAGCTAGCTCCTGCGTGGTCTTGGCGTAGAGGTCACACACGAAGCAACGCCGCTTGTCCGCCGGATACGGTCTGACTTGCCGGTGATGGGCAGAGCGTCTTGTCTTCGACTTGAAGACGTGGTCGCAGTTGGTACATAGCAGTTGCTCGAGGGTTGCACCTACAAATAAACTCTGCAGTAATTGTATTGCAAGTTTAAAGTAGGGCCGTGTGAAAATACTAGAGGATATCTTAGGATCATATGTGTTGAATTTCTGAAACAATATTTTTCCAGCATATGTGTTGTGAGACGAGAGCGGCACAAGAATCAGGAATGATCTACGTGTTCAACAACTTAGCACCGAATTATTCAGTGAACTTCTATCTCAAGCTGGCATACATTAAAACAAATTTAACCAGCAGAGATAGAAACATATAAAGCAACAATTAGGGTGCCATGCTTTTCACAAAGTGACTCAGTACTTAAAACTATCCTCAACATAAAAAATTACCATTTTCAACACAGGTCAATATTTACAACTTACCATACGGGACACAATTCAAAGTCCCAACATGTACTGTGCTCTAAAGAAGTTCTTTTATTTATTTCACATGCATAGCTATTTCAAGAGTTTTAGTGATGAACAATAATAAATACACCAATTTATTATTTTCAATTTATTTTCCCATACACATTAAATATACTTTTTGAACACTTAATGAATAAATCACATACACATAAGTACAATATTGATTAGGAAGCCCATTGATTTTTTAAACCCAGTAAACAATTTGATATTGTTTTTTTCCAAAAAATTAAACCTAAGGTAACTAATTCGTTAAGAAATTATTGTAGAACCTACAATTTTGTTTATAAATGCATGTACATAATACGTCTTAAACCGACAATGTTTGGAATGATTTACATTAACTTATTTAATTTCTTAAACTATAGATACTTATACAGTATAAATAAAACTAACCCCAGAGTAAAACTTTATAAATATATTTTAAGTATAGTATGTAAGACTTACCAGAAGTATTCTAGTAATATTAAGTAACTCGGTAACAATATGACTAGTTTAGAGTCTTTGGCACCACAGAACGTAAATTATTACATCATGATATAAAACTAGTTTGAAAACTATTTACTCAAATTCCTGGCACACTTTTGATCAAAATAGGAAGTATGGAAGCTAGTAGTAGTAAGCTCTCTAGTTTCCAAACTTGGCCAAACAGGCAGTTGAGAGAAATTGGAATTTTCTTGAAATTTTATAAAGACAGTGAAGTTGCATAAAGACTGGGATTCGTGGCGTGGTCCTGTAATCCAGCTTCATGGAGGTCAGGTTTTGAGGATGATATAGGTGTAAAGCGGCTCAGATAGTCTCAGTGATCATCTGATGATACCCGGATCAACTCTCACTATCGTTTAGACATATCAGACCATCACCTGCGTGGTTCGGAAGTCACGTTAAGCCGTTGGTCCTTGTATTTCCATTGGTCATTGGGCTATTAATTAATGACCCATTCTAAGAGTCGGCCTTAGTTTGTAACAAGACTTCACCTCATAACTCATTACTACCACTCATCCCTCACCACATATTTGCCTTAAAATACCCTCATGAGAGTGGTCGGCATCTCGAATAGTGATATAGTGAAGTTCTGTTGACTGTGAAATCCCGTCACTTGCTATTCGCTGAGGTTAACATTGTGTAAATAAGGCACATTGTTGTTGGCAGCACTGTGGATCAGCTTGTGGAACTCAGCTGAGTGACATGTCCGAACATGTCTCAACATGTTGTTCCTGCGCTTGAAGCGTGAGTCGCAGAAGAAACATTGTTGTCTCGGCTCCTGACCACATTCGAAGCGTAAGTGTCGCATCATGTTGTGCCGCATGGAGTAGCCTTGTCCACAGTTCGGACAACTATATCGCCCTTTGTCATCCGACTCAACTGAAAACAGATGTTAGTGATAAATACTGATGGTAGTTTGAATCATCTGAACGGTTGGTTAGCCTTAGAGGTTAAGAACTTGTGATACATTTTCTACAATTCCAAAGTTGTATGGAGCAGTTGCTTTCAATGGCTGGTCCAAGATTGAAATCTATCAATGATTATATTCTTAAAAGATAGTATTAGATACTACTTTATCTAGTAAGTTTTTGCAAAAGTAGAGGCTCAATTTGCAATTTATGAACTTACTTATAAATATTTCTTTAGGAGAACATTTAAAAACAACCATAATGTACAAACAAATGGATGGACGATAAAAGCTTATTTTACAAAGTTATTTCAATGACTACCTAAAATTCGACAAACGAAGCGTTTTACCATTGAATATACTTTTCAACTAAATTCTTAAACTTGTTCGCAGCTGACTGTCAGTGTTTGAGTAGGCCGGGATTGTACTTTTGAAAGCTCTATTTTATGTTCTCTATTTAACAAGACATTGAAAGCTCCTGCGGTTGATACTGAAAGAGAGCAGGCAAAACTCAGCGAAGAATCCCATTTGAGTTGGACTTCTTTAAGTAAATTCAATGGTTTTACCCGAACTTACTGTGAGTAAGAGGAGAAGGAGAAGGAAAATACACATTAAGTTTTGATAAATTCACAGGGAACTGAATTCTTAAACTTGTTCGCAGCCGACTGTCAGTTTTTGTGTAAACCGGGATTGTACTTTTGAAAGGTCTATTTTTTATGTTCTCTTTTTAACAAGACATTGAAAGCTCCTGGGGTTGATACTGAAAGAGATCTGAAAGAGAGAAGGCAAAACTCAGCGAAGAATCCTATTTGAGTTGGATTTCTTTAAGTAAATTCAATGGTTTTACCCGAGGATGGAATTAGAACTTACTGTGAGTAAGAGAAGAAGGAGAAGGAAAATACACATTAAGTTTTGATAATTTCACAGGGATAATTGGATTTACTTTCAGACAAACACAGTTCAACTAAACAATGACGTCGAAAACAACTGAAGTCTTTACTTTCTACAGTACTTGAAAACAAAACATTCAAAGCAATATTACTTCTTCAAAACAGAAAATATTGTAAAGTCTAACTCCACATTTTCATCATCACTGTCAAATTTAATTTCAAAGAACTGTACAGTATTTTAACAAAAATTCCGAAACTCTTTTGCAAAACAAAAAAAAGTAATCAGAGGGGGTTAAAAGACCAACATAATCTGTGTTATTATTCATTTATTACACAGCTGATTGTTGACAGCTGGTACTGCAGAGAGCGAGGTCAGTGGAGTGGACTGCTCACTGTGGCAGCACCGCACGTGCCTCACCATGTTGTTGCGTCTGCGGAACCGCAGGGAACAGTAGGGACACTGTTGCTGCGGTTCTTGACCACACTCTAACCGCAGGTGGCGCAACATGTTGTAACGCATCGTGTAGGCCTTCCCGCAGTTCGGACAGTACGACTTCTGGCCCGATGAGCTGCTGAAATCTGAGACAGCAATAAATAAATAAATAATTTTTTTATTGTAGGGAAAAATTGAGAAAAGTTAACGTCATTGTAATTTGTTATAATCTCATAGTTAGTGGGTCAAGAAGAATCAAGTTTCCTTTACGTTAAGCTTTTGAAAACATAATGGGGCTTAGAGTGGAACCTCGCGGGACACCAATATTGGTTAAGCTTGACGACAGGCGAAGCCTTCTTTACATGATTTTGAACACTACTGCTACAAAAGAGCAATTCAAATCTATAATGGGAAGTTTAACAGAGGGAAAGTAAGGAAAGGTAAGTAGGAAAGGGAGCGCTTTTGGTTTTTGAAAACAACTTAGACTGAATAAAAAAATAATTAAACTATTGTTTATTTCCAAATCATTATCTCAGGGTCTCAGACTATGCCACAAAGTCTTTTTAACTTGATGAAAAAAAAAGTTATTACAGTCTTGATATTTTTTCATGACATGTTGGTCGATATAGTATCTGCGGCGTCCGACAAAGGGACAGTTGGCGACGGGGCAGTGGAACCCTACATTCCTGCCGCAAGTGTCTACTCTGGGTAAACTTCTTCCGGTAACTCTTGAAACACTGGGGACAGGTGAAGAGACCACTGACAGTGTAACAGACAGATGTAATCTGCCTCAGGATATCAATTGTTAGAGGAAGTTGGAACGGTACAAAGCGAATAATGAAGAACGGCAAATGTGTCTACTAGGTTATTTGCAGAGATAAATTATCTATATAAGGTATTACAAAACTTATTTAAATAACAAATAGTTTTATTTGAAATGTTTGGAGTTTTCATAACACAAATGGAGCTCATATAAATATTTTTATAAAGATTATTATTTTTTTAAAGTAAACCACAAGCTGTAAAACGTACTACAGTTTATAAAATATATTATTAAATGTATTTTTAAAGTAGACATTTGACCATTCAAGTCAGGCACTTGGAAATGTAATCGATAAACCACAGTATAGTGCATAGCTGTTACATATTTTAATAAAAGCAAATTAAAACTATTTTAAAGACTAAATCTTCTTTTAAGTTCTTAAGATTACATAAAACGTTCATAGATTACTAACAGTTGTATTATAAAATATATTCTTATCTATATACATTAAAAATATTCACTTTACTATAAATCTTTGGTAGAGAAACTTCAATAAATTAGATAAATTAAGGCTGCATTGACATAGACAAAATATTGACAGTGATTGACAATAATACTTCTATTAAAATTAACAATCTACTTCTATCAATATTCCCAGGAGAGCTTGTTTACGTATAAAAAATTTAACTGTATTTGTTTACTTTTTATTATGACGTGTTTTATAACTACCCCTATAATATTATCTTTGGGAGTTTTCTACAACTAAGTCAACATTTAAAGATAATACATAAACTGAGCATCAACAGCTTGACAGCAACTTATTTTCACGTTGTAATTTTTCTAGAAAGCTCTTAAAATTTGGACATTTAAGAGGTTTTTGGAACTGTAATCTAGGTCTTCCAGTTTACACTGTGTCCAAACTCCATAATTAGGTTGAGATATTTCAACCTCGCTGTGAAGTATCATCTTCAGTCTCTGATAGGCTGAAATATCTTAACCTAATGATGGAGTTTGGTTGAGGTGTGAACCGGAAGATCAAGTTACAGTTGTGAAACTGGCCTCGAAAGCTTAAAAGTTAAGGTTTGTGCTATTTTGCAAACAGTCTGAAAAGAATTCCTCACTAAATCACTATTTAAGATGCCGACCACTCTTGTGAGGGTATTTTAAGGCATAGAGGTGGTGAAGGATGAGTGTGATGAGTGGTAATAATGAGTTATGAGTTGCAGTCTCGTTACAAACTAAGGCCGACTCTTCCTTAGAATGGGTCATTAATTAATAGCCCTATGACCAATGGAAATACAAGGACCAACGGCTTAACGTGATTTCCAAACCACGCAGGTGATGGTGTGATATGTCTAAACGATGGTGGGAGTTGATGCGGGTATAATCAGATGATCACTGAGTCTATCTGAGCCGCTTTGGACCTATATCATCCTCAAAACCTGACCTCCATGAAGCTGGATTACAGGACCACGCCACGAGTCTCAGTCTGTAATTATTGTGTAACTATTTTATAATAATTAAAACGAGTCCTCAAATTTGAAGTCTGTAATTATTGTATGAAAATAACCGAAGGAGTTTAAGACAACAAACGTTTCTAAAAACAAAAACATTAAAACACAAAATAACTTAAGGCACTCAGAGTAAGTGTTCCAGAAGTTTCCGGACTTACAACAACCGAGTTATTCCACAACTAACTGCTTACAGGTTCTTCACCGAACTTCTTCTTCAGGTTAGGGAAATGACCGTGTCTACGGAACATGTGTTTCATCAGCTCATCGTTCCTCTTGGCCCTGTACGTGCAGTACGAACAGTGGAACTTAGGCGCGACGCCGGACTCTAGCTCCACGTGGCGCTTTAAAGTGCAGTACTTCTGGTAGCACTTGGAGCACTTAGGGCACTTGAACGGCCGGAGAGGGTCTGCTGCGTCTGACGAGGCTCTAGAGTCCAACAGTTCCCACTTGACGAACCCTGGCACATCTGAAATGTGGAGGTGATACTATATGAAATGAAAGTGAATAACAAAAAGTATTAAAATAATATAAAACTCTAATAAAAAAGGATTTTATGTGAGAGTACCGAGTAAATAGCCTCAACAAGTAATGAATATTAAGGTCTTGATGATCTAGTGGCTATGCTAAGTTTGAAGTATGCATATGGACTTTGCCCCTCTAGTATAGCCTAGCAGTACACTCAGCTGTGTGAGTAGCTACGCCTAGTAGCACATCCTGGTAGAAAACACTGGAATCAAAACAGTGTCAGGTTTACAGTGCACTGACCTCTCGTCCCGATTCAAACACTGCCCAACCGCAGACAATTATTATTATGAATAAAGATAATAATAAAACTAATAAACTAAATTATAAATTATCCTCATAATAAGTTGTTTAGACATTAGGACAAACCGGCTGTCCTAAACTATGAAGAAACACAACTAATGCTAAGCGCAAAACATCACATTATTTTGAATAATTTTTACGGACAACATTTATTATTTAATAAAAAGCGAGTGCAAAAAAGCCTAAATTAAAATTATCTAATTAGTTAAAGATTATACTCAGTACAGTTTTAAGGTTGAATAAATTTCTAGTAAGTTCAATTGGAATGCAAAAGTTTAATGTTTTAAAACCTGTATATTTTACAGATACAAGTATCACATAATATTTTTATGTACAAAATGTAACATTTAACATTGTATTAAACATAACGTAATCATGTTTATTATTTTTGAGTAGGTAACAATGATTACTAGGAACAATAAAAAAGGCAAACGATGTCATAACAAACAAAATCAAACTACAACTCCTATATTTTAAATAGAGTATAAAGTTTAAACAAATAACAACATAGTATCTATATAAGCAACTACTCTATACAAAAAAATTAGTTAAAATTAACTAACTGACTAGAAACTAAAATATCACAAAAAGGCGAAGTTCAAATACTTCAAACGAGATTGCTATCTTTCCCTATCTATTGTCACAAGTTCCAACATAGTTGTTCAACATCAAAACATAGTTGAACAAGTATCATTATTTATATGTGGAAAGAGAATAAAAATACGGAATTACAAATATATAAAACAAAAGGTTGTTTCATTAATCTTACTTTATTAAATAGTAAAATGAAAATTGGTGTGAGAATGTGATATCTTTGCGAAAATGTCTATATTGTGGATATCAATTAATTGGAATGTACGAGTCAAGATTAAATCAAACTTTGACTAACCATAAGATTTAAAAAAGGAGATCAAAACACTTTAGATCTTTTTGCGTGAGTTTAAAAAGTCACGCAATCTAAGAGGCAGAAAACTGTGTTTGTAATGTCTTAAATTTTGGAAGAGGCCACTATTTTTCCAAGCATATAAGATACAATCCTTTTGGCATTTCCATATAAGAAATCTTTCATTCTGGTAGCAAATAAATAATAGTAGGTAACTTTTTTGGGGGTATATTTTTTAACTTCCTATTGTAGAGGGAAATTCCACCTTTTTTCTGCAAACTTAAACGTGCCACTACAAAACATTCATTATAATGTTTTAACCCACAATAGTTCAGGACTAAAAACAGCTCTTCACACTAGCTAGAAACAATCCAATGATAACTAGAGCTTCCAGATCATTGGGAATTGAAAACAGTATTTAAAAAAGCTTTGTGATGATTTTGGTCATTGTTTATATTATAAAAAACACTTTCACTCGAAAAATCGGCTAATTTTAACCGTGCAGTGCGAAGCTACCAAGTGTACGTAGCCTAATCCTGCAGTCCCGATGCTATAAAAATGGTTCACGATTGAAAGGTCTATTACAGATGAAATTTCCTTAGTTGGCACTTGGGCCATGTGGGCCGCAGAGAGATATATAAGGCGAGGGGAGGGTGTAGAGGCGGACAGGACACTTCCAAAAACATCGGTCCTTCTTGGACTTGCCGACTCATAGGGTTGATGACCACTGCTATGACCTGTGTGGACTGCTATGCTTCCATGTTGCATTAACGTTAGCTAATTTAAACTGTATAAAGCCGGTTTAAATTATTTGATTGTAATGGGACAGAGATTATTGGTAAATCATTTTAAATTACAAAAGAGTATTATCAAATTGATATGTGATTAACTTGTTTAAATCACATTTAGAACTAGGGTGTTCATGGAAGCGTGCTAATAGGATGGTTTCAATGGTGCGGACGGGCCAGCGACGATTTACAGCCCCGACAGGGGATGACAACGATGCCTGATGTTTTCTTGACGACGAATACACATTTCTTATCTGAAATCCAAGTAAGAAATCCAGCTAAGAAAATTTCATCTGTACCAACCAACTGACTAGATAAACCACTAAATCACTATTTGAGATGCCGACCACTCTCATGAGGGTATTTTAAGGCAAATATGTGGTGAAGGATGAGTGTGATGAGTGGTAGTAATGAGTTATGAGGTGTAGTCTTGTTACAAACTAAGGCCGACTCTTCCTTAGAATGGGTCATTAATTAATAGCCCAATGACCAATGGAAATACAAGGACCAACGGCTTAACGTGACTTCAGAACTACGCAGGTGATGGTCTGATATGTCTAAACGATGGTGGGAGTTGATGCGGGTATCATCAGGTGATCACTGAGACTATCTGAGTCGCTTTAGACCTATATCATCCTCAAAACCTGACCTCCATGAAGCTGGATTAAAGGACCACGCCACGAGTCCCAGTCAACACATACAGAGCTAACACATCAGCTGACTGGTTACGTGATAAGAACTTGAGGCACTGGCAGCTTGTGATGTTTGAGACGAATATGTCGGTCTAGCGTATCCTTGCGATGACTGCGGTAACTGCACAGTTGGCAGCAGTGGTGTGGTGCGCGGCCACACTCCTCGCGCTGGTGGCGCACCATGGTGCCCAGGTTGGCGTACTGCTTGCCGCACCTCGCGCACCGGTGAGGCCTCGTCCACACTGCAACATGTGGAGGTTATAAGCTGGGTTGTGCACAGTACATTCAAATTAAATTCCTTGGGTTTGGAATTTAGAATAAAAGGCATCAGCCAAGGAAGTTTAAACAGTTTTCCTTAAAAAAAGGTAAAAAAGGTGGATTGTAGAAATTAAAAAAAAACAAGAAGAAATTGGAAATTACAATAGTGGATTTGAAAGACAAGAACCAAAACTGGTGATTGGGAAGGGTGGTTCTCGCGGGAGGAGGAAAATCACAATCCGGGCGAATGAAAAAATATTGAACAAATAAGAGAAGAAAATCCTAACTATTGACTCAAGTGGCCCAACGTTGGCTGTAAAAAAAATAAAATGTGTCTTGTGAAACGAGGCAAAGCTACAACTACAAAGTCCTCTGTACAATCAGCCTAGACTGTAAACTCGTGTTACTGCAGTCACTTTACAAATGTAAGTGGTGACTGTGGGGATCGAACTGCTCCGGAGTTGCACACAGTTCCAACCCTCCACAAGTCATCGAGAGAAAATTTACACACATAAAAAGAAAATGTTAATTATTTTGTCCTAGCTCTGTCTATTTTTATGGAAACTTATGCACAATTTTAAATTCACAGAACTAAAGTCTGCGTAAAAAAGGATTGTATAAGTATTTGAGGACTTTCGAACTTTTCAATATGATAACTGGTTTTTTATTTGACTCCTAAACAACCCCTACAAATAGTCTTAAGAACTTATTAACTCTGAGTGAGGAAACATTGCACTAGAATACTTGTCTTTACATACTCACAGACAAAAAATACCTGGAAATGGGAAATAATGACTTTATACATTTTCTTTTGTAATTTTTTAAAGTAAACAAAACACATTTAGATTTATTTGAGAATGTAAAAGGAAGATTCTCAAACAAGGGGTGAACCATTATTAAGAACATTTATTTAACAGAGTTAAAAATACGTACTTAAAACCCTGTTTAAGTATTAACAGTTGACACATTAAAAATAAATATGAAAGAACACTACACTTTCAAAAAGAGTTAAATTTTTAAATACACTTAGTGTAATTCTCCTAATTATTCTTTTAAATAAATCACAGGTATCATAAAAGCAAAATTATGTTTTCACAAAAATGAAGAAAACTTAAGTCTGCGCCATTAGCGAGTCAACTTTGTTGTGCTACTACCTTTACAGTTTCAATAAAAATGAACCCAAACCAGCTTTCTGGTTGGTTGATTATTTAAGCCACAACTGTACATCACTGGCAAATTTGCATGAAAAGTTTTGTTTATTATTTTTTATTGACATACTTCGCAAGATCACCACTGGCACAGGGGAGTCAAATCGGTCTGCTATTGGGAAGGACAGTAAGTTTAACTAAAATAGAATTTAGATCAATGTGTACGATGAACATAAGTGAGGCTATCCAACAAGTAAGGATCAAATGTTGTCTACACCACAGTTAACACAAAAATTAGGAACACATGATTCTAACCATGAGCATTGTTAGAACTTATTACGATACAAAAATTGTGAATTAAAAACTTCCACAGAGATCACAATGAAATACGAATCAACAAAGAAATACTAAATGAAATCACCCAAACATGATAGACTTTTCGAATAATAATGCATTGTTGAAATCAGTCGATGTTTTTGCAATGGCCGCTAAGACTCCGGGCGGAGACTTGATTTCTTCCCTCGCTTGTTTTGTAGGAATCAGCTGTTTATGTCCAAACAGCTGTTTGGTCGAGAAACATTCTGCCCGCAGATGAACTTCCAGGGAGTTGGCATTTGGGAACTTCTTCGAGCACTTCGGACAGCTGAAAGTCTTCATGTCTGGAACATAAAAAAAGTCTTGATACACAATTGGAATTAGGGTTGAGTTTGTATTATAATTTTGTGGTAAAAAAGAAATAGTTTTGGGGAGATTCGCTAAAAATATCATAGTGGAATATGCTGTCTCAAAACTCGCAAGAAGACCACAGAAACGAGATGAGCACAATGTTCAGAGAAGTGTAAATCACTAAATCACTATTTGAGATGCCGACCACTCATGAGGGTATTTTAAGGCAAATATGTGGTAAAGGATGAGTATGATGAGTGGTAGTAATGAGTTATGAGGTGTAGTCTTGTTACAAACTAAGGCCGACTCTTCCTTAGAATGGGTCATTAATTAATAGCCCAATGACCAATGGAAATACAAGGACCAACGGCTTTATGTGACTTCTGAACCACGCAGGTGATGGTCTGATATGTCTAAACGATGGTGGGAGTTGATGAGGGTATCATCAGATGATCACAGAGACTATCTGAGCCGCTTTAGACCTATATCATTCTCAAAACCTGACCTTTATGAAGCTGGATTACAGGACCACGCCACGAGTCCCAGTCATTACATTTGTTCAGTAAACACATTTCTTGCGTACCAACATCTGATTAGCTAATAGGAAATGTTTCAAAACGCTTCTAAACTGAGTACATCCAATGCTGTCTACTTGAGAGCAACGAAGAAGTGATTGATTAAAGTTGTATTAACATAAAACTATTACTAGTTATGAGGTGTTTATATTGTTTGTGATTGTTTTATATATTTTGTACTTTGACACAATTTCAAATCTTAACGATTTTGTAATAAAGATGTTCTCTCTCTCTCTCTCTCTCTAGAATACAATGTTGGATTGAGATGATTTACCAAATGTTTTCAAATATCCACTTAACAATTTTCCGTCATCCGAACAGGCGGGAACATACTAGGAGAAATCTACAAAACAACTCGAAAGTTAGACCTACCTGGAGTCACTGTTTGGTGCTTCATGGCGACGTGAGCGTTGATATTGCCCTTGCGGTTGGACACGTACTTGCAGTGCGGACACTGGAACTGAGGCGGCACGCCGCACTCGAGGCACATGTGGCGCTTCATGCTGTGCAGGTGCGAGTAACTGCGCAGGCAGCGCGGACACTGGTGACGCTGCATCACGCCGTTCAACCCACCTGTGCACAGAGCTACGTTAGTGGGAGGAATTTACGCAGAAAAACTGGATATTTGTTGACTAAGTTTAAATGTTTCTAAAGTTCTCGTTCATTACTGAACACTATAATTCTCTAATAATATAGTTGGGGAATAGATTACTCATAATGGTTTTTTATTTTACTTTCATCAGTCAGCACCAAAATTAATCCCTGAAGGACAACCGATTTCTCTTTAATTTGAACAATTCTCAAATCCTCTGTAACATTGATCTTCATCAGTCGCTGGGACGTTGTCATGATCACACAAACACACACATTTTATAACAACAAAATAAATAAATTTTAAAAAACTACCAGGAACCCTAAGTTCAGAAGTTTTGATTTTTTAATTTATTTATTTGTTATGGTAAAATGTACATTGGTTTTTGCTTGATCATGACAACATCCAAGCAACTGATGAAGATCCATGTACCAGAGGTCCAAAGAACGATTTAAATTAATGGTTGTCCTACATAAATAAATGTTGGTACTGTGTAAGGAAGGTAGATGTAAAATCATTATACGTCATAAATCAACCCAGGAGGCAACAACAACACAATGATTAAAATATATAAATATAATTTAAAATTTTTGGGGACGAATTTTGTGTTTCACAGGCCAAGAAGAGCCAAATATGAAACAACTATTATATTTAATGACCTCCACAACCTGAATTCCAAGACTTTGTTTGGATGTTCCAAATACCTTCAATTGCTTACTCTAACACATACACATGACAACAGTAGAAAACTTGCACTATAATATTGGTAAAAAATTGGAATGATAAATATGTAGCATAACCATTTGAATAAATAAGAATGTAAAACACTTTAGACTAAACTATAAAACAGAATAAAATGCTGCATACTTACTCTAGAGGAAAGTAGCACTTTCTATGGCTGACCGATTAAATAGATTTATAATATGAAAACTGCAGAAGCGTTAAGGGTTTGAAACCGAATGGACAGTTTTCCATTCAATGTAAAAGTTTTTTTTTACATTTGATTTTGCTTTCATTTTTGCAAATCCTCTTCACTTGTGTTTGTGACAGTATCTCTATTTATTGTAAACAAGTACAAACTTTAAAGAAATGCTTTAAAACTGTAGTTTTTTCCATCAATGAAACACAATTCCAGTGCCGTGACTTATTTGGTTGGAGAATTGTTTCTATTAAAAGTTTTTCAGAAAAGCTTTTTTATTTAGTACAAAATATTTGGGCTGAGCACTAAACAAACATTTTAGGAAAGACATTTTTATTAATAATAATATTTTTTATATTAAACATCAAATATAAAACAAAGGATGAATCTAGAGATCTTAGACATTTTATTATAATGACTGTTACATCCTTTAGAAAAGTGTTTATTACTTGGGGTTTTCACATAAGTTACAAAGGGACAAAATACTGTGTAACATTGTCTATGGTAAAAATATATACTGTTTTTTCAAACTCTAGAGACAAAATTCCATAGATTAGAAATTAAATTCAACAAAAACTCACAAGTAAACATTTTTAAGCTTAAAAAAAATAATAAAAAATTAGTTTAATATAAATTCTTGAGACATTTTGGTTTAATGAGGAGGTAAATACATTTAGACAGAGATATTTAGTTTTCAGAGTCAGGTATATGATTGAGATGAACTGTTCTAAAGTAAAATAACTATTGAACTGTTTAAAATATGACTTTGAAAACATCTAAATCCACATTTGAAGATGGTTCTACTTTTATAGTGGTAGAGTTGTCCATTACAAAGCTGTCGTCAATGTCAAGAGAAGTCTCTTCTTTGATGCAAACATTGTCATTGTCACTAACTTTTGATGACGGATCTCGGCATCAGCAGTGACAACTTGAGGATGTCCACTTGCTGTAGAAATTACCGAGGAACTTTTCTTTGGTTGAGGATTCAAGGATGAAGAGGCAATATCTGAATACTCTATAGCTTTTAGAGGACTTTCGAAAAGTCTGATGAAACGTTCGGATCATCAGAAACCACTTGAGAAACAGGACATCGAGAGGAACTTCTTGTTTTGGGTTGGGTGTTGAAGTAAAAGATGGAGTTTCGAAATACTCTATTGCCTTGAGAGGTCTTGCGGCCGTGTCGGTTGAGATGTTGGGATCGTAGATTGTCAGACAAGAGTCGAAGTCGATTGAAACGTTGAAATCATCTGCAAGAGAGACTTTGTGCCTGACTCGCGCGTGTTCTACCATCCGTATTCTCTGGACGAAGGATCTCGGGCAGAATGGACATTGCATCTTCTTGCTTGTTTCTGGAACAAAGCGGTAGGTGTGTTTAATTTTTGCACACAACTTAATTTTTCTTTAGGGTTGAATAAATTAAATTACTAATATTTAATTTGTTTCCAACTACTTTGCCAATCTCACAATTTTATAGGTGCAAACACTGAGTTATACAAATTTCTTAGTTATCTTTCTGTCTCAGCAAAAGTTATTCCACTGAACAGCCAGACTAATATCACGGTGGAAAATGGTTTTCCGCCGGCAGCTTAGTCTGGCTGACCGAATTTTGTTGATTTTGCTACACATGTTTGGTACTTAAGCATAAACGTTCATAACAAGTTTCATTAAAATCAGGTTTTAACAGACTTTGTACCAAATTTTGTGAGAATCTGACAAAAAATGCATCCTGTTAGAGTGGTCACACTCTCATATACAGGGTGTCCCATAAGTAAAGTGCCAGACTCTAAGAAAAAGTTGTATAGGTCAAAATAAAGAGAAAATCAGGAATAAAAAATTTTCCGAAAACGCTTAGTTAACCAGATATTTGCTATTTTATATTTTTCACTAATTATTTATTATCTCCCACACCATTTATCGGATTTGGCCTTGATGTCAATAGATAGGTAATAAAATTCGTTAGTCACACACATATATATATATAATTTTGCCATTTGACTCAGGAGGTGTTGGGAAGCTCAAACTATTTTGACCTACTACATTTTGTGCTCTTTGGCGAGAGAAAAGAATAGCTCCTATGGAAATTCGCTAAAGAATACTAACCGTGCTTGGCAATGATGTGAAGCTTGACATTATGGTTGCGGTGAGCTCGGTACGGGCAATGCGGACACTTAAACTTGGGCTGTTGTCCGCACTCAAGTTTCATATGCCGGAACAGCGTACAGGAGTGTGTGTAGAGCTTTGAACACGACGGGCACGTATACTCCGTCTTCCCCGTGGACGAGTTCGCATTCACGATCTCCATCGTCGGGTCGTTCAGATACTCCTTGAACATTGTCAGGTCCAGATCTGGGACTTTCTTGCGTCTTGGTTGAATTCGGCTGACGGTTAGTTTCATTTTGTGCTCTGAAAAGTAGATGTTGTTAAATAGTGCTTAAATTGCTGTCGGTATCAATCATTTCATTAAAACTTAGTACTTGTTGTTGAAAATTCAGTATAGTCTCACTTATCCGACATACTGTATTATCCATCATCAAACCAAGACAACAAAAAAGGCCAACAGAAAACCGTGTATTTGCTAACGTGTAAAGGTTTTGTGGTGTGTTACATGCGCTTCTTTCACTTTTCATTGATTTATTTTCATTTTATTCAATAACAGAATGTTATACAATAAAATAAAATCATTATTGATTTTTTAAATTTTAATGGGTTATTCTTTAGGTTTCCTGTTATCTAATGTTTTGGTTGGCCCTTCTGCTAACTGGCTTATGACGGATAATCGAGATTCTACTGTAATTTGATAAGGAACTAATCTCATGATTATTGGTTTTCTAATAACAAACACAGTAAAATCAACACAATCCATTCTCATTTGGTAATGAAAAAAAGGTTTTTGAACAGGGCAAAACATGGATTTTTAATCTCCACAACCTTAAAAAAAACTGTTTAAGGGTCTCAATAAGAATATTTAAGTTATTTCACTTAACTTAATAACTATGTGGAAAAGCAACTACTGACTTATAAAGATAGGCAATTAAGGTTAATTAATAAGAAGATCTTCTATATGAAAAAACTAAATTTTAATTCACAGTTCAACAAACTTTACAACCATTGTACTTGAACCTCATTCAATCACAATAAAACCCAACAATAGTTGTTTGACAAAAATTGACAAGACGCATAGTAATTAAAACCTATTGAAAACAATATTTGTACAATAATTGCAGAGAAAAAGTACTTATTTACATTATTCACTAAAATAATTAAGATAAGTGCGGTTTCATAAAACTAACAAAATTGATTTCAGAAAATTGACAAAAAATTATGATGGCACTGCCTAAATAAAACAAATAAAAGGCCATAAATAGGTGTACAAAAATAAAGTTTCAAGGGTAAATACTTTATAAAAATAAAGTTCGAACACTGAGATAAAATCATTTATTATGTATTATATGCATCACACTTAAAATTATTCCTAACTTGGTATTTTATACTGTACAATTCATTCACTCTGCTAAAAAAATAAAACTCAATATATTTCTACTACATACAAATTATATAATTATAGTAAAAACTGTATGGGAGAAGATTATGTGTAAGGTTTGTTTTATTAGGAGGAGTTAGGACTACAAGGTTTTCTCTACCATGAAACCTGAAAATATAACTGGATATGGAAAAAGGGAAAGCCTTACCTTCGCCTTTCAGAAAGTGAAATTTCCGTTGAGCTACACAGTCGAGTGTGCATCTAAGGATTGAACATGACTCCTGGGCACCATTTTGTTAGCGGGTATTCCACAACCCCCAAACCACCCGGTACGTCATGGTTGAGCTGCACCAGTGGTTATAACCTAGATCCATCCCTGGGAGGTACCAAAGGCTTGCTCACAATTTGCCTACAACTCCACCTAACGCAACCAGCTAAGTTACAGTACAAAGTGGACCGCCGCGATGTGGTTGTCAAGATCCGGATGGCGTTGTGTCACAAACGAACACTTTGGACAAGCTAGACCGGGTCGAGTACATTCCGAGCGGTGCTTGAGCAGAGCAACCTTGTACGCAAACATCTTCTGACAGCTGGAGCACTGGTAGCGTGAGTGAGACGGCGACTTGTCAGTGTCAGCTGTGGACAGAGAACACAGATTACTCACCACAACACAGATTAAGTTATGAAAATGAGTCAAGTTCAAAACAAAAATGTTTTTTCATGAACAAGTAGTCTACACTTTACCTAGTAAAAACTAAAGATTTTTTATTGTATTAAGTAAAGTTACCTTTATTAACTCAACAAGTTATAGCCAGTAAAATATTAAACTCTATGCTAGAATGACATGTCGTTAATTAGGTAAGGTATCAACTAAAACTGGTTTGATTGTTGGGCCTGACTCATCTTAGCTTAGTAAAAGATAAATTCTTGATATGGTCAACCCAAAAAAAAATCTACAGCACAATCTTCCAATTTTTTTGACGTTTTGTGAAATTTAATTCAACATCTTGTGTTTTCAAAGGTTCTCACGAGCCTGGAAGTGACTCTACAGAAGTAGTTTGGTATTCACAGCACATAAGCGTAAACCTACACTCTTAATAACGAGGGACATTAAATTAGGTTTGGTGAAATGCCGAGAAAAAGTAGACGAATATGTGTTGTAATTGTATGTAATAAATAATTAAATCGCTATTTGAGATGCCGACCACTCTCATGAGGGTATTTTAAGGCAAATATGTGGTGAAGGATGAGTGTGATGAGTGGTAGTAATGAGTTATGAGGTGTAGTCTTGTTACAAATTAAGGCCGACTCTTCCTTAGAATGGGTCTTTAATTAATAGCCCAATGACCAAAGGAAATACAAGGACCAACGGCTTAACGTCACTTCTGAACCACGCAGGTGATGGTCTGACATGTCTAAACGATGGTGGGAGTTGATGCGGGTATCATCAGATGATCACTGAGACTATCTGAGCCGCTTTAGACCTATATCATCCTCAAAACCTGACCTCCATGAAGCTGGATTACAGGACCACGCCACGAGTCCCAGTCAACTCGTGAGTTCATACCACAACTCACCATGTTTGACAGCGATGTGAGCGTTGATACTCCCCTTGCGAGTACTCTGGAAGTCGCAGTGAGGACAACGGAACTGCGGAGGCACGCCACACTCAAGGCGCAAGTGTCTTGTCATGCTGTGCCAGTGAGAGTAGAGGCGCTTGCACTGCGGACACTGGTGCTTCGTCTGACCGTTAGCGTCCACGATCGTGATTGCCTGCAGTGTCTTCGTACCTGTGGACAAGTGAAGAGTCAGACACCTGCCGAGCATGATTGTCGGTGAAGCTGGTCCTTTGAAATAACTAGGGGAGCCTATTCTTGATTGAACAGTGCAATAGGATGAGCAAAGGTAGTGAAGAAGTTAAATTTAACCCTTTGTTTCAAAAATGTGTCTTGGCGATATTAACAATTACTTCAAATTGGGCAAGTAGTTTGTTGACATGAGATATTTAAGAAAACCACAAACATGGCTGAGATTCTCAAACAAACGGTCAGACTTGATCCAAGTGGTGAACTTAACCTACAGTTGATGAACGTAGAGAAACCTACCTTGTTCAAATTTAATCTGTCTAATATATCTTCCACAGAGTCTTTTCATGCTGAAAATCTGCAACTCTCGTTTTAGTCCCTCACTCTAGTCAAAAGAATTATACAAAAAGGTTCTGAAATCAGTTGTCTGATTCATGTAGTCCCTGTGGGATAATGTTCCAACATGTACCCATTGTACCCAGTGTGAAAGCTTGCTGGGGTCGTCTTAGAAAAAAGAGAAACTGAGAGAAGGCAAATAAGGGAACCAAGTTGAATTCCTTGGGAGAATTTGAGTGAAAACATTAAAAATAAAAGCTAGACTAACAAAAAAAGTATTATGTCAAATTATTAAATTAGTTATTAAAGAGTAATTTTACCATTGCATTAAGGTTGGTCAATACTAAGTTCAAACAAAATTCTGAGTGAGATGCTTCAGATAACTCTAGCTAACCTTACTAAAGCCAAACTTATGTTATATTATTGCAAATGGGTGAAATAATACCGTACTGATATTGTAAAAAAAGCATTTATTTGTAACAAAGTTTAGATCTACTCTAGATAGTTTTAGACAACAGTACAAACATTAATAATGAAATAAAACACAGTTACAAAAAAAAACTGCTGTGAAATAGGAATCTTTTTACTGAGACACAAAGTGGTCTCAAAACAACGTTAAATATATTACAATTTGTTCCTGGAGTATAAAAAAAGTAGAAACAATATATAAACTAAAGTCTAGGAATGTTTAGTTTCAAAAAGGAAAAAATACCTGTTTAATTTTAAAGTAAGAATTAAGGAAGATTCCTCCAGGTTCTATTTGATCAGAGTCACAAACACAACATCCCACTTGTAAAACACACAGCCTCAATCACAACAACTTAACAAAAGCTAACAACTCTTAGGTGTCCCTCAGGGTACGGTATTGGGTCCTCTTTTGTTTCTTCTTTATTCAAACGCCTGTTTCTTATCTTCATCACAGCCGAGGTCACTGAGCTTGATGCTCTTCAGTAGTGCTGAGTAATCCTTATCCGTTGAGTTGGCCATCATTCTTTGTACGACATATGCACGTAACTGGGCCAGTTGTCGTTGTCCGTGTATGCCCGCAATGTGTCGGTGAATGTTGCCCTTGCGATGGGTCTGGAAGGAGCAGAAGGGACACTGAAACTGCGGGTCAACACCGCACTCGAGTCGGAAGTGTCTCGACATGCTGCAATGCTGGGAGTAGACTCTGTCACAGCGAGGACAAGGGAACCTTCCTGGAGAAGTCATCAACATGTATAAGAAATAAAAGAGGACCTGTTTTGCGGTTCTATAGAAACCTTTTACTGCCCATCTTAAAAACATTGTGTTTGTTTATCATTCCACAATATTAATGTTGAACTTGCACAGTATTTACTAGGCACACATAGTTATCAACTTAGCATAGAAGTATCCTGGATCAAAGTTAGCTTTAGAAATTGTTGTCATAAAGTTTAACAATGATTAAATCACTAAATCACTATTTGAGATGCCGACCACTCTCATGAGGGTATTTTAAGGCAAATATGTGGTAAAGGATGAGTGTGATGAGTGATAGTAATGAGTTATGAGGTGTAGTCTTGTTACAAACTAAGGCCGACTCTTCCTTAGAATGGGTCATTAATTAATAGCCCAACGACCAATGGAAATACAAGGACGGCTTAACGTGACTTTCGAACCACGCAGGTGATGGTCTGATATGTCTAAACGATGGTGGGAGTTGATGCGGGTATCATCAGAAAATCACTGAGGCTCTGAGCCACTTTACACCTATATCATCCTTAAAACCTGACCTCTATGAAGCTGGATTACAGGACCACGCCACAAGCCCCAGTCCAAAGAAAATAAAATTATATCAAAATCCAAAGCACCATTCAAATAACCCATAATAATATTCATTTCTATCGCCAAAGAGAACAAATCAGTTTACAGTTTTGAGCCACCAAACTCTCCTGAGTCAAATGGTAATTTCCACAAAATTTGGTACAAATGATCCTTTCGTTCCTCTGAGTTAATTAGCTAACTAGCAAAATCGGTCAACAGAAGTGACGTTTTGGAAATGGGTTTCCCTTCAAAAATGGGGTTTTATGCATTACAAATAAATGTGTTTATGATCTAATTTTGATTAAACTTGGTATACACATTCATTGCATTGTAACTAGCATGTGTACAAAAAATAAAAAATCTGTTTAGCCAGATCGAGATGTTCTTAGTTTTAAAGTTTAGTCTCTATTATTTTGCAAAGAAGAAATTCCCCATGAAATACTGAAGGATAAAATTGTATCGTAATCATGGTTAAATATGAAAAACTTGTATTTTATATTTGTGGGAGCCATTAGAATGAATTTTACAGGGTTCAACTCAATAAGTCCACGGTACTAACTCATACATTTAACAATTATTTATGTATATACGGTACAATGAATTACAATGAAAACAATGTTGTACAAAATATCACTTCAAAATATACAGTATAGCACAGCACTTGTTAATTTGATACTTGATAACTATAAAAGTAGGAATAAGTAAAGAACTAAGCAAATATAACTAATAGCAATAATGTTCAGATTAACTTAAATTTTGTTGCCAAAACTAAACAATGATGATAGCAAACTTCATGTTTTAAGACTCAAGCCTTGTGGTAGTAGCAATACATAAAGGAAAAAACTAATGTAATATAATTGTCATACAGTAGTAAATTGGTAAATTATTTTTAAGTAATCTTGTATGGAAGACACGATGTTGTATACTCGTATTCAGAATATCATGAATACATTCAGAATGTCATATAAGTAAAGATAACATCAGGAAATGGGGTTTTGGATCAAAATAAGGAGATAATCAAGAATATAATTATTTCATAATCAAAACGAGGTGTTTGCAAGATATTTGTCATTTTTTTAGAAACTACAACTTAAATAATGAAAAAAGTTGATAGGTTTACAAAAATCTGCCAAGAATATTTATTTCCTTAATCTAAAGTATGATACCTCTAGATTAAATAAGGTATTCCAAGGGCCAAGACCCGCCTTTTTTTTCTTAGGGAATTCTAATCCCCTAAAACCTCTTTATTTTGACTCAAAACCCATTTAGTATGGCACTTTACCGACAAAACACTCCATATACGAGGGTCATCCAGAAAGTAAAGAATGTTTTGGCATGGTCAAATAAAAAATAAAGATATCAACACAAAACTTTATTTACAAATTCATAGAACCTTCCTCTACATTTCTACGGAGTCGCCATGGATTTGAAGACACTGGTTTGAACGTGGGACCAGTTTTTCCATACCCATGTTCTACTCATTTGCCGCCAAAAACATGAGCCAGGATTCTTTGAGTTCCTTATTGTTAGCAAATTGTTTTTTACCCAAAAAATCCTTAAGCTTCGGGGATAAGTGATAATCACTTGGCACCAAGACAGGGCTGTAGTCGTTTCTTTTCTTGGCATAAATTCTATATGGATTAAGCCCTTTCGATCCCAAAAAACCGTTGCCATGACTTTTCGAGTGTTTAAATTTCACACTTTACATTTAGCTGGGGTTTTAATTGTCGATGCCATTATTAATCAATGTGGACACGAGACGCGTAATCACACAGCATCGAACTTACACTCAAACTGAAGAGGAAGAATGTAGCTAGCAGCTGCACGCCAAGTGGTGAGGGTGTAACGCCGTGATGCGCAATCATTCTTTACTTTCTGGATGACCCTCCTAACACATTGCAACACCTTATGAACAACATTACACGAAAGCACTCGTAGCCACCCCCGCTAGCTCATGTCAGCTGTGCCTTGCCATTGCCCCGCCAGCGAGCTCCATATGAGTGATCATGTGACGGTTGATGTTGCCCTTGCGGTAGGACGAGTACGCACACATCGGACACTTGAAGTGGGGCTGCCCCGCACACTCCAGACGGAGGTGCCTCAGCATGCTGCCTCGCTGAGAGTAGATCTTGTGACAGCGGGGGCACTCACTGCGCTCTACCCTGCGTCCTGCAACACCAGCGGGGGTTAGGGCTCATAACGAGTGATTTATTTATGCAGAATAATAAGAATAAAGAAGAACTAGTAAACCAAAAGAACTGTAACCAAAAGGACCATTCCTAAACAAAAACATCTTCACAACAACTTCTAATCAATATCAAGGTCTCCCAGAGCTAACAATAGGGGAATCGGACAACTATTTAGTAATAATACTAGACAATAAAATTCTCATGAGAACCTCATCTAAACCTACTTTGTAAAAAACTTAGCTCCAGCACTTTTGAAATAAGAAGAGTAAAACAGTTAATTGACAATAAGTCAGCTGTACTGCTGCCTTTTGGAACCACATTTGAGATATGGATTAGTAGTCTTGGCAAGGACCAGTGTCCCACTAGTAAAAAAATATTGATTTTACAAAAAGGGCTATAAGGAACGTGAAATGTTTAAGTCCAGGAGATACTTGCCAAAATGTCTTTAATAAAAGAAGTAGTTTTACCGACAATTTAAAATGTTAAAATAGTCTCTTTTAACGTTCAAAGGCACTGAACTGTTAACCAAACGTGTGAGCAGTAGCTACAGCGTAGCGGTGGTGTTAACGACTCCACCGGTCTTGAGCAGTTCTCCGAAAGTGTCGAGAGGATGTTTGAGCGCGTAGTGACGGTTGACGCTGCCTTTGCGGTGCGTCACGAAGTCACACAGATGACAGCGGAACTGAGGCGTCACCCCACACTCTAGCCTGTAGTGACGCGTCATGCTGCCGTAGTGGGAGTACAGCTTCCGGCACCGTGGACAGGCGTAATTCTCGGCTGTAAACATCGGGGAGTTGTCTTTAAAGCAGTTAAAGTTGGTTTATTGAAGCTAACATTACTGACGTGTAGCTACAGGCTACTGTGAATCGTAGGGAACTTCATATAACGGGGTATAACTTACATCGTAAGTATTCTTTTGGTCAAACGTTTCCACCCAAAGGTTTTGTTCTCTATAGATATGAATAGAGTTTCTATGGAAATGTGCTAAACATAGAACAGCAAGAAACATGAGATACTAAGAAGAGATTTTAAATATTTTGATTTCAAACAGTTTGAACAAAATGAAGGAAAGAGAATTAATATAATTATACTAAAGAATTGTGTAATTTAATAACTACCACTAAATCATATTTTGATGATCACTGAAATGGATCCAATTCACCTAGTAAATAGCAAATAATTAAACCATTTTTTTTTACTTTAGATTTGTTCAGGGTTTAAACACTACATTTTTATTTATTGCTCTTTCTACAATTCAGAGAGATTTTTTATGAAAGCTACTGGAAAAAGAAGACACATTTTTTGGTAAATCTGTCCAAACCATGCACCGTTTGCTCTGAAATTGAACCTTTGACCCTCTACACGAAGAGCCCCCACTTAGCTAAGTAAGCAGACTTTTAACAATTAAATCATTAAAAGTTTCTGATTTTCAAGTTTCTCCTGCAGCGCTGGAAGCTTTTACTCCTTGCAAAAACGGTTTCTTTACACAGAACCTTTAGTAACGGTGTTGTCACGACCAAGTTCAACAAACAATATTCAAAGTCAGCGGGCTAGGTGGACCAATGAGAAGACGGCGTGAGTTAGGAGGAGAGGGAGAAACGGCCAGCTGGAAGCGAGGACAGCCAGTGTGTGTGTCGAGAGCGAGGCGAGGAGTCACCACAGGTCTTCTCCAATCCACTTAAGTATCTTAGATTTCCTTATGATATAATTATTTACGTCTAGGGGCTCTGCCCCCTCCCAAACACGTTTTCTTTTAGCTAATTCGTTAATCGCCAAAACGCAAAATCTTTCTGTATAAATTTAGGTAATATTCTAATATTTCTTGCAAGTCGCCACAACAATTTTCCTTTTAAGAAGGCTGTAATGCCAGCACTTTAATTGTTTAATATATATATTACTGTACTCTGCAGACAATAAGTCAAACTCTTAAAACTGGCTGCGGCGTGGTTTTCTAACAAATGGTTCAAGGGTTCACGCTCGTTTGTAATTAATTTGTGTCAACTTTTCATAATGTATGTTTTCCTGTCACCTCCGTAGGCTTAGGGCAAGGAACGGTGCAGTGTAGGAGATTAAACATATTTCAAAGATCCAAAAACTAAGAAAACATACAAAAGTAATAAAACTTGAACTTTAATATTACAATTTAATCAAACAACAGTGAGTACAATCACTCAGGAAGGCAGACTATCCCTGCGCATAGAAGGCGGCACTGCACAGCTCGGATGCTTCATCTTGACGTGCAGTCGGACACAGTTGTTGCGCTTGCTCTGGTAGTTGCAGTACGGACAACGGAACTGCGGCGTAGTGCCGCACTCCAGGCGCATGTGGCGCTTCAAGTTGTACAGCTGCGTGTAGGACTTGAGGCACTGCGGACAGATGTAGCGCTGCCCGGGACTGTCTGTGGGCAGGACGAGTGTGAAAGCGTTGGTTGGGCAAACAGAGGGTTAAAAGAGATTTGGGAGGGAGACTAGGTTTACGGTTTAATTGGAAAAAAACTTAATTTTATGTTTGTCACGATTTATTAAAATTTTCCGCAAACGTCCAGATGATTTGGTTTTTCAGATCATGTCAGGAGATTTTAGGTACTGTATTTTAAGGCTGGAAGTCACTATTTGAATTGACAGCTTTTAAATTTGTTTAGTTAAAATCATAATTAAAGCGGGAAAAGTTATATTAATTTTTTAAACAAACATTGAGCAAGCTAGGGCACATTAAAAGGCTGAATTGGAGTTACAGTACTGTGGGATGCCCTATTTGAAAACATCTTTAACTGTAAAAATCAAACCATTAAGATATTTTTAATTTCCTTTCAAAATACAATTGAACATTTTGCAAAATTTCAAATTAAATATTGAAAACACACTATAGTATTACAACTAAAAATAAATAATTTAAGTAAAGTAATTTAAAAGTCATTCTTGAAACAAAAACAATCAATATGTATACAAAGTTTATTTTACAAAGTGTAGAGAGACATATTACAAATAGGCTTACAAAATGTGGTAAATTCTCAAGAAAAATTCTAAGAAATAAAATAGTCCATTAGAATTTTAATTTGAATGCAAAAAATATACAAATATGACAGCTAAGTAATATTTAATTTTGAACATCTAAACAGTTAATATTCATATTCAAAATTAATTAAATACAAAAATGTTTCAAATGAAACAAAACAAATAGAAAAATACTCAATTCATACAAAAACAAATTGACAAAATAGTCAAGAGACACGGAAATAGTAAACCAGTTCCGTTTCTCACAGGAAAACATTAACTTTTTTATTTTCATAGAATTTAAAATAACAATATATTTTCGGATGAGCTGTGCCTCAGGTGAACGAGTTACTGCCTTAACGTTGGTGTGTCATGGTTATGAATAGTGAGCACATGTTTGGCGATGTTATCCTTCCGCTTGGAGCGATGAGGACACATCGGACACCGGTACATCTTGCTCTGTCCACACTCGTGACGGTGACGCAGCAGTGAGTTGCGCCACTTGTAGCTAGCCTTGCAGTACGTACAGATGTAGCGGTCAGTGGTGGCGTCGTACCCGTCTCTAGCCTTACCTGCAAACACATCAGCTGCGTAACACGGAGAGAGGAAGACAACATAGCTCTCAGGTCTAACCTAGAAGAGTCGTAGGGTTCTCAATCTATACAATTATTTAAGTGGATAGTCTTTCAAAGTCAAGAAATAGATATTTCTTCTTTATTTTATGGGGATCGGATGACAAAAATAAGTTACAAATTAACCTTTTTAATCAGACTTTAGGCAGGAAACTTGTGAGAGACTCAAGTAATCACTTTACCAACTGGTTGGTGAGATCCGAGCACCAAGCGTGAAAAGAAGAAAAATTGTACTGTTTGGTAACAACATTTATATTTATATTGTAGTAATGTGCTGTTAACACTATCCAATTCGTTAAAAATATTATTGTTCGTAGTTTATTTGTAGTTTTAATTTCAGTAGTTTGCATAGTATATATTTATTTGAAATTGTATGTAAATATGTCAATCGTCTGTATATATATAATTGTTAATATCTTTGTAATGTGGTTAAGTGGAAGAGAGGACTTTATAGTCCTAACTTCGCCACCAATAAAGAAGATTTTCATTTCATTGAGTCGGAGTCAGGTGAAGCAAGTAAGTAACTGATCTCATCACTGGACACGGCCATTTCAGGAAACATCTCTACACTCTTGGCATTTATACCGAGGCTCTGGAGTGCAGGCTATGCAACGAATCTGAGGAGACGGCCAAACACATCATACTAGACTGTGATAGGCTAGGGGTCAGAAGAAGGGTTCTATTTGGCAATTCACAGCCAGGTGATGAGATAGACGTCGAGATTGGAAGGAAACTTTTGAACCTCATTGAAGGTACTGATCTAGGTCTTCCATTCTAACGGACCAGAGGTGCACAATAAGCTTCGGTTGACGTGCTAGGATTATTACAAGTCCTCATACCCCGCTCACCTAATCTAATCCAATCAAATCTAACCTCTTTAATAGGGGTTCATTTTAAGGGGGAATGGAGTGAATTAGCTTTAAAAATGAAATCAGTTTTACGAAACGGATAAAAGAAGACTGGATAAAATGAATAAAAATTGTACTGCAGAAGAAAGTTACTAAATAGAATTTAGCAGTAAATAAACTTCAAGACATTGGACGCCATTTTTAAGGTTCACATTCAACTGATTTGCAAACTACAAATTGAAGGAACACTACCAGGATATAACTGTTCACAAATCCACTCAACCAAATAACAAAATATTTATTCTCATCTGTTGATGCGCTTTTTAGACATGTGAACGAGTCGTATATGCTTGAACTTCGAGCCTGGCGGAGAAGAATTCACGAATAATGTTTGAGTTTCTCAGGCGCAGGCAAACAAGCGCAACTTGACGTAGTAGCTCCAGTTCTGCAACAGATCAACATCGCTCACTGTATGATTCAATGTCAGTCGAGAGCTAAGAGAAATTCAAGTAATGGTTTTAGGAAGTTTAATTAATAAACACTATAAATGTTTTAAAGATTAAAACAAGATAAAGTTTGACTTGTTCAACAAACCAAGACTTCATTTTTAGCGAATCCGTGGCGGATTGGTATCGCACGCGACTCCGGAGCTTATCACTCCGCTGGCGCGGATTCGATACCCGCAATCACCACTTACATTTGTAATGTGACTTATACAGTGACGCTAGGTAAAGGTCGAGGTTGAGTGGTAGAGAGGACTTTGTAGTCCTAACTTTGCCTCGTTAAACAAGACAAACTTTACCTTTTTTTTACCTTTACTTCATCATCAATCTTGCAAGTTTAAAATACTACATAGGAAATTCTTTCCATTGTTTCACAGCTATGAATACTTCTTTAACCTCTCTCTCACCGTCTCAAGTATTGCCTAGCGCCGGTGCGTGCCTAAGCGCTACATGGCGCTGCAGGTTCTCCTTGCGCTTGGTCTTGTACGGGCACGCCCAGCAGCTGAGCGACGGCTGGCGCCCGCACTCTGACATGTGACGCCGCAGATTACACTTCCACACAAACGCCTTTGCGCAGAACGTGCATCTCCACTCTTGCGTAGTGTCACCTGCGAGAAAAGAATCATTCAAATGCAGAATTTTGAATACTTCTAAATGTGAAGAATAAATCACAATTTGAGATGCTGACCACTCTCATGAGGGTATTTTAAGGCAAATATGTGGTGAAGGATGAGTGTCATGAGTGGTAGTAATGAGTTATGAGGTGTAGTCTTGTTACAAACTTAGGTTGATTCTTCTTTAGAATGGGTCATTAATTAATAACCCAATGGCCAATAAAAATACAAGGACCAACGGCTTAACGTGACTTCTGAACCACGCAGGTGATGGTCTAATATGTCTAAACGGTGGTGGGAGTTGATGCGGGTATCATCAGATGATCACTGAGACTATCTGAGCCGCTTTAGACCTATATCATCCTCAAAACCTGACCTCCATGAAGCTGGATTACAGGAACACGCCACGAGTCCCAGTCGTACCTGTTGGTTAGTTTTTACTTTAATCTTCAGATAGTTGTTTGTAAAGTGGCATGTTTTTATTTTTAATAAACTGAATGGTTAACTCCAAAGTTGATTAAATAATAAATGTAATATATTTTATTATTTGGGGAAAATGTTGAAATTTAACTATGTCGGTATGGAGAAGGGTGTTAGTAATGTAAGTAGGCTCAGTTACGTTCTAGTTGTAGCCGTGCTTTAATTCAGCAGTAGAACTTCAACAGGCCAAAGCTAGCCCAATAGAAATCTTAAAAAAGGTCAGATATAGATTTTTCCCACCCAAATAATGGTTATCACCACACAACATTGTAAAATTGTTCATAATTTTCTTTGCTCTCTCTACTTGTATCCTTCTCCATGATTTAAGTATTTTGGCACTTCTCCAATTAGCTGATCTACCAGACTACCATCAATGCTGCTTTCATATAGTATAGTTAAATCATAAAAAATATATTAAGCAGAAGCAAACTTACCTCATTAAAAATATGTCTTATACGATGATTCAACAAGGAAACTCTGCTCGTGCACAAGTTTTTGACATTCAAACAACACTCAAAGGCGTCAAAACTCAAGTCGTACAACAATGACCCTAAATGCTACGTTATTTTAATTAATTGGATATTCTGAAACGGCATATGCCTTTTGTATAATTGTATAATTTTGTATTAGGCAGACACACCTATACGCATATCATTACTACATCTTAAAACTAAGATAAACAAAGGTTTCCTGCTGAACTACTTCCTAACTACCCGATAACTTGTAGAAATCTTTGCCAAAACCGTGGGATTAATAATAATTTTACACACATTAAACATATTTATTAATCAAACAATTCACCAAGTAGGCTTACATAACACATAGTAAGAACCATAAAGAACAAAACAGAAATAGAAAATAAAAAGAAGAATTGTGCATGAAACAACATTTATTATATGACTAGGTGCTTACACAGTTTTTATGTTTAGAATATTATTTTCTATACTTCTTGAGATAATTCTTGGCTGTTAAAGGCTCAAGATCCTTCTGACAACTTATTTCTGAATAACTATAGCAACATTTCTTTGCACACAGTTTTGGTACAATAATTTACAAATTAACTACTGTATGTGAATTAAATAATTCTTTTCAGGCTTTTTTACGCCATAATATACCATACAAATTTTGCTTGAACCTGGAGATTTCATAGCAAGTTAATTCATGCCGCACTTATGAACAAATGACTATATAAACGGTAAAATGATTATTCAATGATTATATGAAGGAATGCTTTTAATCAAAAGTAGAGTTCAAGGACTTTTGGTACAAGTTTTGTTTTATAATAATGTAAGTTTTTGTGCAAGTTTGAGCTAATGATGCTTAAGTTCTAAACAACTTGTAGATGATTTTTCTAAGCAAAATGAAGTGTTTAAAGAATAAAAATAAGTTTGAAGGTAATAAGAACCAAGTTGAGGAAAGTCAAAAGAGCTTTTTATGTCTTAGGCCTTTTAATAAATATTTTGATTTGATTCATTTAAATAGTTTTTAATCCAATACATGTTATCAAAATAAAATATCATTCTTTTTGTACATCTCTGAAAAAAATTACCAAGGATCAGAATTGTGTCTAATTTAATTCCATTCCAAATCCAACTCTGAAGATTCAAAAAGTATAGAAAAAGAAAACAATAAAAATACTTGACAACAGATCCAAGCCAATAACACAGTTATGTTAAAACTAATAACCAATAATAAACCTAATTTTATATTAAATAAAGATTTAACTTCACAATAAATAATAAACAACATTAAAGAAACACAACCCAAAATAACATGAAACCCATAGCATATTTTCTTAAAATAAGGGAGCTTCTTAGGCAAACGGTAACTATAATTTTCATGGGCAAAATAGTAAAACGCATTATTTTTAAAGCAATTAATATATAGTTTCAATTTATATCGTGAAATTAAAGTGAGGGTTTGACGCTCAGAAAGACTTAGGAATTTTTAAAGCTAAAGGTAGTTTGTAAAATTGGTTTAGAATTTATAAAAATTATGCATTTATACACTGAATTAAAAAAAAGAATGTTTACTTTATAGTAATTAATGGTTCTACCGAAGGTGTTTAATTACTTTATTTATGTTTATCCTAAAATATAACTCCCATTCTTGGTAACATAGCAGATATATTTGTCCAACCTATAGCTTGGAGGAGCGATAATAACTCAAAATAAAACAAAAGTACAAATACAAAGAATACCTAATATTTAAAGATTATAAAAATAACTTTGTGGTTGTTACTAACATAACATAAATATATTTGTATTATTTGGTCAAATAAAGTAGACTACTAACTAAACAAGTTGGTAACATTATGTTTTTAGTTAAATCTGAGCTTAAAATCATTATTACCCTAAAGCATACCTAAAAAAACAGTCGTGTAGATAATTAACTACTTCTGAAATGATTATACGAGGGTCATCCAGAAAGTAAAGAACGATTGCGCATCACACGCCGCACACACCCCTCACTACTACGAGCGGGCGTGCAGCTGCTAGCTACATTCTTCCTCTTCAGTTTGAGTGTAGGTTCGTTGCTGTATGATTACGCGTCTTGTGTTCACAGTGATTAATAATGGCATCGACAATTGAAAACCCCGCCAAATGTAAAGTGTGAAATTAAAACACGAAAAGTCACGGCAACTGTTTTTTGGGATCGAAAGGGCTTAATCCTTGTCTAATTTATGCCAAGAATAGAAAAGACTACAGCCCTGTCTTGGTGCCGAGTGATTTTCACTTATTCCCATGTTTTGGGTAAAAACAGTTTGCTAACGATAAGGAACTCAAAGAAGCTAAGAAATCCTGGCTCATGTTTTGGCGGCAAATGAGTAGAACATGGTTATGGAAAAACTGGTCCCACGTTAAAACCAGTGTCTTGAAATCCATGGGGTTTATGAGAAATGTAGAGGAAGGTTCTATGCATTTGTAAATAAAGTTTTGTGTTGATATCTTTATTTTTTATTTGACCATGCCAAAACGTTCTTTACTTTCTGGATGACCCTCGTATCAAATTTAATAATAAACATATAGTATATAGTGTTACTAAATTGGTTCCTTAGCTTGACGAGTAAACGTTGACTAAATTAGCACATTTTGTAAACAAATTTGTTTTATGTACATTATGGCATATTTCTTTTTTTGAAAGATCATAGAACTGTTTGTTTTTAACTAATCACCACAATATTGTTCTAATTGGTGGTTAGTTAAAAACAATCACCTACTAAAAACTGGTCTTAACACATCTTTAAAAATATTTTACTCTGTACATTTAATTTTTTGGTTGAGAATCCTGCTCAGGCAATTTGCACCTGAAACAAAAAAATACACAAACAAGTTTTATTTGGGTTTGTAAAATACTGGTGGGGAGATTAACAATATGGATGTTAAGACCTTTTTAGTGTGACCTTTTGAGGAGTACATTGTAACTCTTAGTTCCTTGTATCGAAAAATAGTAAATACCATTGGTTTTTTATATATTGTAAAATTAATCGATTTGCAGCCTTTTATCTGAGCCAAATTCATACAAATTTCAAAAACAGAGCATCAACAAATTTTTAAGGGTGTTGTTGGTTTTGTATTTTTATGGCATTTTCAAATAAATAAGAGGTGATGTGGTAGGGGTTCTCCCAAGAAATTTCAAACTTGACTACCAAGACCCCTATTTTTGGGGCGAGGGACTCCAAAAAGTACTTCAGTATATTCTTACAACATGTGGCAAAACAGTTGTATCAACCTGTCCAAAATTAAGTTAAGGGGGACTTTAGAACACGCTGTACATAGCAAAAAAATTTCTGATTTCCGGAAAAACATTGTTCAACCACACCTGTTTGTCTATTTGGCCTGCAGTCGCTTGTGTTTGAGGAACAGATGGTTGAGCAGGTTATCTTTGAGGAAAGTGCGGTAATTACAGAGTTCACAAGTCATGGGTGGAACTTTCCCGCACTCGTTCAAGTGTCTCTTGAGCGCTCCCTTCCAGTTGTACATCTTTCCGCACAAGTTGCACCCCAAGGGAGTCTCTAGCCGACGGTACTCGATGGCTGCATCTGTTGGACAAAGAGATTTTTGATCATTGATTATTAGTTGAGAAGACCCCAGGTTTAAGTTGTATTAAACGTTGTGTCTAATAATAAAAAAAAGAAGTTTTAATTGTTTCCAACTACAATTAATTTGAAACAAAATTTCATCCTAAAATTTGGAATTCAACCAATTCTCACCAAGTTCCTGTGTCTGCTTAAGAATAAGTTCCGCTCTCTCTCTGGCTTCTTCAAAGGTCAAGTTCTGCTCCTCATCGCATTCCTGGAAAGCATCAATCTTCTCGTCCTCCTTTGTCTTCACGCTGTCCTGCGGCTCCGGGAGGACCATCTCCGCGGGGGTCAAAGGGAATAGTGGCTTGGCAGCGTCGGGGTCTTGCTCCACCACCTTCCTCATGTGCTTGATCCCGTGACGCATCAGGTTGTCCTGTGGACATATCGGGGTTGAGAGAGTATGCAGACGATACAACACTTTAAATAGTTGTATTTCTACTGAACCAACAATCTGGGTTTGGAAGTGTATGGTTTGTGTGATCCAATTCAAGGATGGCCATAGGAGTAGCTGGATAGAACTCATAAATTAATTTTGCGATACGTTCGAAGGACCATTTTGCACCCTTGATTAGTTTTAGGGTTGCTTTACTTGACCGCAATAATTTTCAGTCATGTTTTACTCCTGCAAAAATTGCTCTGTAGCTAATTTCAACGCAAATCAGTGTTCACATATTATTTTCTGTTAGGAGTGGTTAAGGTACCTAACTTACTTTGCGGAATGTCCTGTAAGGGCAGATGGGACAGGAGAGTGGAGGCACTTTACCACATTCCTTGACGTGCCTCTGCAGAGCATCTTTGCGGTAGTAGGACTTGCCACACTTGCTGCAGAACGCAGGCGTCTCCAGACGGTAACGGTCCACCACCTGCAACAGTTGCTGCGGTCAGTGAATATTGCTGCATTGGCGACTGTTGCTGGTTACGGCATCAGGATGCGGAATTTTGAGGTGTCAAGGCTGACTGTCATTTGATGGCTGATTTGCACCTATTATACAAGGATGAACTTCACAGCCTATTGGTATCAAAGAAAGTGATAGAAACATGTTGTATAATGCCTGTTGTTCGTGCAACAGAAGTTCCAAAGGTAAGATCTCAAAGATAATTAATACAGTATATGCATAAAGGAACTTTATGGACACTGAACTCTACATTTCAGGTGGGACAAATTATGCATAAACAGGCCAATCGGAAAAATTACAAAATCTTTGGTTATAGCCTTGAAACATCAATCCATCTATTTTAGTCCTGTATTACTAGAAGTAGAAAGGGATTAAGGAGCAAGCGTTACTAGAAGGAAAGGGCTAATATGAAAAGTTTCTCCCCCAAACGCAGGGTAAACGGCGTTTCATGTCACTTGTGTTCCACGCTTAAACAATTCCTTAAATCTTATTAAAGGTGACAATTTAAAAAGTGAGGCCCAAAAGTAACAAATCCAGCTTCATGGAGGTCAGGTTTTAAGGATGATATAGGTCTAAAGCGGCTCAGATAGTCTCAGTGATCATCTGATGATACCGCATCAACTCCCACCATTTAGACATATCAGACCATCACCTGCGTGGTTTGAAGTCACGCTTAATAAGTTGGTCCTTGTATTTCCATTGGTCATTATTAATTAATGACCCATTCTAAGGAAGAGTCTGCCTTAGTTTGTTACAAGACTACACCATAACTCATTACTACCACTCATCACACTCATCCCTCACCACATATTTGCCTTAAAATACCCTCAAGAGAGTGGTCGGCATCTCAAATAGTGATTAGTGAATCACTAAACACTAAAGATGTTTTACCTTCTCGTTCATCTTCTCTATCAGCATGTTGGGATCGAAGATGTCTGCCATCTTCTCTGCGATCTCGACCGCCGCTTGTGGCGTGTTCGGCAGATCGGGCGGCAGCAGAGCGCTCAGCGCTTCGGCAGAGAGAGGAGTTAGCGCTGAGTTTGCCGGGAGCGATACTGGCAAACAAAAAGCGTTTATGTTTTAATTTGACTTGGATTTTTTTTTACTATTTTTACTGGAGCATTCTAGTTATTGTTGAATTGGTTTGAGCCTCTTAACTAAAGTTCAACTCAAATACTTTCTGGCAAAAAGAAAATTGTGGCTGAGTTTGCCTTTTCAGAACTCTTGACTAAAAACATCAGTGGTAAAATTGTTAACTTATGTTTTATGTAATTCAAATACTTATACTATCCTTTTGAAAAAAAAAAAACTCAATGTTGAGCATGTAATAGAAGTAAATTTTGACTTCACTACAATAAATTTTAAATGTATTCAAAAACAATTCCAAAGTGATTACAGTACATGATTATTGTAAAAAAATAGTATTTTTCATTTACTTACAATTTTTCAAAAGATCTTCATCGTTAATATCTGCAAAAAAATTAAATTATTAAAACTATGATGTTGTAAATATATTATTAATTGAAAAACTTGAATTTAATCAAAATAATCAAGAATTATGTAACACAAAACATACATGACTTTTTATCTTAAAAACAAACATAAAAACTACTTACCATTTCAAGTTAAACTATTGGTATAAATGAACAAACTGTCATCAACAAATTAAATTTCTTTTGTCTTTGTATTGTTTTCTATTCCTTTCTAATTGAGCAATCAACTTACTATCTGCATCCTTTAAGGTGATCCCTGAAAAAAAGTAAATTGTTAGATACAAAAAATAATTTTACTTTTTATAATACTTCTGCTAAGTACGACAACTATAATTTTACTTTAGTAATGTATTAAGTTTATGCTAAAAGAAGAAAATTCCTTTTTTGCATATAAAAAGTATTTGTAGTATAATTGTATATTTAAAAAAATAATAATCAAAACATTTAATCTAATGATTGTAGATCTTTAACACTTAGTTTACCTCTTAACAAATAACAAAGAATCCAGCCTATAAAATGTCATTGAACATTAAATTGGTTTCTTAAGGAAGTGGTAAAAATTGCAAACTTCAAGTTTTGTAAAAAACAATGGTTTAATTTCTTTGATTATAACGAGTTATAACACTATCAACTAGAAATGGTGTAATTATCTATGAACAAGAGTACAAGATAAAACATTATAACAATAATAATAAAACAGTAAATATCACAGGGTAGGAACTAAAACCTTACACAAATAATATATTTAGAATTGAAATTTACAAGGAATGTACATTGAGAGGTTTCAAAAGGTATGATAATGTTTGCACACAATTCAACACTAAGTTTTAGGGAAAACAGTAATACATGGAAAAGGGGGAAGAAGGAAAAATTCACATTTTAATTTTAAAAGAAAACACCAAACCCTTGGGAATATGTTCTCTCTAACTTTTTTTCTTCATCTAAAAATTTGGTAAACGTTTCTTCTTTTATAACTTTTTTGATGGATGCATAGTTTGAATTGGTTTGAATATAGATACTGTACTTTGTGAAATGTTTGGATAGTCAACACTAAAGAAGTAGTAACAGCTGATAATAGGTTTTCGAGAAACCTTTGGTTCTACAATTTAGACCTAAAACATTTGTACACAGTAAGTTATATTTTTTTTGAAGATGACTTCATACTCCTGGCACTAGACTGCTTTCTCTTACAACCACACTATTTCATGGTTTTGGCACTATTCCATGAACAAATTGAGAGGCGGCCTGATCCACTTAAAACATGGAGTAAAAACTACAGTGTTTTAAAATGGTTGACATCCTTAAATATGGAAACTGTTTCTATTGAATATTGAAGCTGCATGACCAATGGACTGCTGCATATAAACTTTATAACTTTAACTTTCGTCAAAAAATGAATTTTTTGTTTAGAAATTTAATACTTAACTTTTTTAACAGCATAAAACTCGGATGGTCATAATATTTTATTTCCCAATGAAGGTTTCAATTTTATATGCTGCAGCATCAATGGGTTCCAGTGAAAATATTTTCCCATTTTAGTGTGTTAAATTTTAAAACATCGTTAGAAAAACTTTTCCATGTTCAAATCCTTATTATTATTATTATTTATTTGAGATGCCGACCACTCTCATGAGGGTATTTTAAGGCAAATATGTGGTGAAGGATGAGTGGTAGTAATGAGTTATGAGGTGTAGTCTTGTTACAAACTAAGGCAGACTCTTCCTTAGAATGGGTCATTAATTAATAGCCCAATGACCAATGGAAATACAAAGACCAACGGCTTAACGTGACTTCCGAACCACGCAGTTGATTGTCTGATATGTCTAAACGATGATGGGAGTTGATGCGTGTATCATCAGTTGATCACTGACTGTCTAGACCTATATCATCCTCAAAACCTGACCTCCATGAAGCTGGATTACAAGACTACGCCACGAGTCCCAGTCAATCTCAGATTCACACATCTACACTCTACTGTCACTGGCCAGGAACTTGGTGCAGTCTATAAACCCGTCTGTCACGGCGTAGTGTGGATCGCTATGCTTCAACATGTGACGAGCCAGGTTGTATTTGCGCTTGGTTGTGTAGCGGCAGAAGACACAGTCGAAACTTGGTAGTGAGCAACACTCGCTCAGGTGTCTGCGCACGCTTCGCTCACAGCTGAAGCGCTTGAAGCACGCCGGGCAGGGGAACTTCAAGCTTGGCTCTACAGGAGGATCTACAAACAGGCGAGAAGTTAGCACAAAATTTCATCGGAAGAATTTTCTTAGACGTTTGCAGGGCTTGTAAAAAATGTTTATCAGTTTTTTACCACTAAATCACTATTTGAGATGCCGACCACTCTCATGAGGGTATTTTAAGGCAAATATGTGGTGAAAGATGAGTGTGATGAGTGGTAGTAATGAGTTATGAGGTGTAGTCTTGTTACAAACTAAGGCCGACTCTTCCTTAGAATGGGTCATTAATTAATTGATTACCATAGTCAGTCGGGATGTAATCAGTGTACGAGTAATTTGTATTTTGCATTTTACCTGTCTAACATATATAAATCAGCTGATAAAAAATCTATATATTACGCAAGGTATAATATAGTATAGAAACAAGACACCAAAACGAGTTTAACTTTTAATATTTTGATTTGCGCACACAGCAGCATTTTGAATCCCACTGTCTGCAATAAAACATCGGAAAGTAGTGATGGCTTTTTCAGGGAAAATTGTGATTTTTCAGAGACTTGTTTTCTTTTAAATGAGTGACTCTTAGGCCGCTTTCAGACACTCCGACTTTTTGCTGGATACAATGGCAACATTACAATGACAAGCCAGCCACAGCCAAGTTACCTTTGTAATCAAACTCACTCGCGCCGTGCCGTATCCAGGGCACCGCAAAAAATCGTAACGTCTGAAAGTGACTTGATTTTAATCACAAACCTTACTGCTGAGCTATCAAAAGACTGTCCAGTTAAAATAGAAGTTAAGAAAGATAAGTGTTTTATAAATATTTTGGTAACACTGATTTAACTTTTATTTGAAGACAGAGTTAGATTCTAGATTTCAAAACGCCGTATTCTTCTTTCTGTTTACTGAAACTGAGGAAAAATATTTATGATAATATTTCAACCTCAGATTTTGTACTGTATTAAAAAAATAAAATGTGTACACTATCAATGTTAATTTTCAGTTTGAAATATAATCTATAAGATTAAGGAAAATGATAATCGACAACTGACTTAAGCTTTTCTATTTAACATAAATAAAAACTCTATATGTAAAACATTTTGTGACTGGAGAAAACTAATTTTTTCTGTAAAAACAAAAATATTACATAAAACCAGTTAATACTAATCAGTAATCAGTTAATATTGCACAAATACCATTAGTAACTTTATAAACTAACAATGAATAAAACAAAACCATGTAACAATTTTAAACATCTCAACATAAAATATATTTCATATTAAACATACAAATTTACTTTGTATAGAAGCTAAAAGGCTCATTCCTTTTAATGATTTAAACAAATTCGAACAAGCATTTCCCCTTGTAGCAAAGTAAAAAAAAAACACATTTTCAATATGGTTTTGAAACTAATATTCCACAAACTGGTATAATTTTGCTTAGGAAACATTCTTAGATTGAACACAAGTTATAACAAATACTGAAGGTATACTTTAAAACTTATCTTTAAATCGTAAAAATGGATTTTTGGTATAGTGTACTAAACAAAACTTATTACCACGATTAACTAGTCAAAAATTGAAGTGTGGTATTAAACTATAAAACATTTAGACACTTAGATAGATAATACATGAGCCTAATTCTAGGCTAGACTAAACTCTGCTGACTAAATTCTATGTGCCTACTTGCATCGAAGCCACTTGTTTGTTTATAAACAACAAATTAAAATAAATAATCTGTTTTTTTACTATTAGGTAAAGTAATTGAACCATCGATTTGAAACAATTCTGATCGGATTTGAATTTGGTGGAAAATAGATGAAGGGGGAAAAGGCTTAGGTAGGTTATGGAGAAAGAATTACATTCCTAAGTTAATGTGTGGTATTCTGATTTGTCTTATTAATAAACTAAACAATAAAAAAAAATTAAACCGTGAAATTAAGAGCAGGGTTTATTTAAAATTAATTAATTTAAATTGTTAATTATTGACGGGAAAGTAGGGTAACTACAATGGACGGTGGAAAAGGAGCTCTCAGACAGCAAGGAGGACCAATTCATGACCAACAAAACAGAACCAAAAATGAGTTTCTTAAAAACACGAACAGTAGGTACAAAGGATAAAAAAGGAAAAGAAGATATTCCGCGTGGTGAAATAGTTAGGCGCGACTGGCGACCGTTTGACGTTACCACGACAATCCCATCAAAGATAATGTTATGGTAGGTAAATTGCGCAGAGATGCCACATGAATGAGGCAGAAAAATCAACATATTTCGTGAGTCGAAGCACTGTTATCGCAGCGAGGTAATTATTTTAAAAGTCTCAAGTAGATAGAGCCTTTGACACAAGTGCATCCTAGAAATCACACGTGTTAGATAAATCTAGGTCATTGACATCAGACAAACTCGAGCATGTCGAGCTGAGGAGGGAGAAAGACGGCAAGAGATGGCAGTGCTCGCAGTTTTCGAACTATTTTTATTTTCCTACCTCAGTTATGTGGAATTTGTGCGCAATCTACCTACCATAACATAATTTTTGGCGGAGATCAAGACTACTTCTTCAAGTTCGACTACGACTTCAGCCCCATGGAGCACCCAGCAGGATAGAGGATCCCGTACTCAAGGTTATGCCACTTCTTGAGGTGCACGACGAGGTTGCTCTTCTGGCTGCACTTCTTGTGGCAGATCTCGCACTCAAACTGTGGTGTGACACCGCACTCGTACTTCATGTGTGCCCAGAGTCCCTTCTTGTACTTGTACACCTTGCCGCACTGCACGCAAGGGAACTGCAGCAGCGGGTCGGTCTCACGCTTGCTGCGCCGCGGCGGGAACAACGCCTCGATCCACTCCACTTGCTGCTCCAACACTGTGTCGTCCTCGGAGTAATCTATACAACACACGGAGGTTACATGCGGGAAACTATTACTGGTGCGGAAAGTACATTCCAAATTTACCACATAAAAACCGAGTGTAAACACTAAGAGCGTGTGGGAGCTGGATGATGGCTGTCTTGGTGATGAACCAAATCACTATTTGAGATGCCGACCACTCTCTTGAGGGTATTTTAAGGCAAATATGTGGTGAAGGATGAGTGTGATGAGTGCTAGTAATGAGTTATGAGGTGTAGTCTTGTTACAAATTAAGGCCGACTCTTCCTTATAATTGGTCATTAATTAATAGTCCAATGACCAATGGAAATACAAGGACCAATGGCTTAATGTGACTTCCGAACCACGCAGGTGATGGTCTGATATGTCTAAACGATGGTGGGAGTTGATGTGGGTATCATCAGATGATCACTGAGACTATCTGAGCCGCTTTAGACCTATATCATCCTCAAAACCTGACCTCCATGAAGCTGGATTACAGGACCACGCCACGAGTCCCAGTCATTTTTCCAAGATTGCTAGGGCAAATATAACTACAAGTGTTGTAGTGCCAAGCTCCTGGTGGCAAAGATGCCAGTGTAAAATCAGCTGAATTCCCCAACATGAAGAAGTTTAACCTTTAATTTACCCACTGAAAATGTGGGTACCAATAAAAGAAGTGCACAAAGAAAATGTTTTGATGAAAGATCCACATCTTCTTTCTGACTATGGCACATACAAATATTTGATCTGTCATATTTTTGTATGACATCTTGTATTTGGACAGAAACATTTAAAAATTTTGCAGAGATCTGGCCTCTTGTTGATCTGGGGACTATTTGAACCCTCTCAAAGCCCTGGTAGGACTCTAAGAATCAATGAGGGTAATTGCAAATTTGGGAAATTCACTGCTTCAACCTCCCTTTTTCCAGAATTTTGCAAATATATTTGGACATTTCAGTACTACCAGAACTGGTCAACGGATGTCCTTGTAATTTTTAATGAGCTTCTGGAGTCATGCCATGACTAACCCTAGGTTGGTCTAATAGATAAGTTGTGAACTGAGAAAGGTGTCAGGGCTAATCAAGTTAAAATGGTCTGCCGTTCTTTGATGCGCAGGTTGATTGCACTTCAAACTGCGTGTTCAACACACACAACCGGCAAGTCGCCTGTGTGCTTGTATCTACTAACGATTTACTTTTCCTTTCACACAAATTTTAACAATTATCAATAGCTTATATTCATGAGTGTAACTACAAGTCAACAAATCATGATGTGTATCTTCGTATCGTCAAAGATTCTGGTGTATGACAAACAAAGAGTGACGATAACACAATGATTTTCCTAATGATTCACAAATAGTTCACAAAAATACCACATTTAGAAACAAACGTTTACAAAGGAATTCCCATAATAGTACTGTGCGAAGTTAGGAGTCTGCTGTAACACTTACAGGGTTTTTTTAGACAATTTTGATGTAACACTTACAGGGGTTTTTTTAGACAATTTTGAAAAACCATTATGTTTTAATTAAACACAGATTCTGCCAAAAAACCCAAAACAGAAAATACATGCAACCCTTTCTGAACAAACTGAATACATACATGCTACTCTCTTATCCTGTGTCCTTTGTTGTTGACGATGGTAGAATTTCCGAGGTTGAAATAACGTCTGTTCTTCTTGTTCACTAAAAACAGTGGAGAACGTCCGCAATAAACTAAATAACAATCACAGTTGATGGTGACTAGCGTAGTTCTATAAACAAGAGTGATAAATAGGATTTATAAATATGATTTACGAACCAGTAACACTGCTATAGACTATGAAAATAGATACAATATAACAGTTTCATTGGATGATGTGTAACATGAATCCAATTTTTAAAGAAAAGAGCAGCTTTAAAATTTTAACACAAGCTAGTTTTCAATTACTGTAATGTTTCAAAATATTTTAAATTTTAATTTGAAAACACTTATTAACTGATAGTTTAATAGCAAATATAAATTAAAAATCATATTAACGGATTTTTCATCCAAAATATTGTGACGAAAACCACATTTACTTTAGGTTACTTATTAAAATAAAAAGCAAACTTAACAACAATTTTTATAATCAAATTGTTAAAACTTACAACAACAACAACAATACGTTTAATGTCAAAAATTGTACAGCAAAATTGTTTTTTTGACTTAACAAGGAATGAAATTGTGAAGACTAAACACATCGGTCATATTTGCTTCAAGCGGATGTTTCTTCACCAGATGTGACTGCAGACTGTGTCGCTGCGTGAATTTGCTAGAACACATCTCACAAGCGAACTGCGGAGTTTTACCACACTCTAGCGAAGTGTGACGTTGGAGATTTCGCTTGTACTTGTAGCAGTTGCCGCAGTTCTCACAGATCCACCTGTCCACACCTGAAACTACACGAGTTGTTGAAAATGGCGGACTTTTAATGGAAGTAAGATGAATCTTTTTGTTCAAAATGGTGGACTTTTAAATCGAAGTAAGGGGAATATTGTTTTGTGTACATTTCCACAATCTCTTAACCTGAAGCTAAACATAGTAATTTGTATGATTGTGATTCCAGAAAATCTGATAGTTTTAAAGAAAACTAAAGGGTTTTTTGTAAAGTAAGCTCCTTTCAAAGTTCTAAAACACACACAGTTTTCAGGATTGAATGTTCGATAAAATTATTTTACCAGTACAGAAATATTCAAGTTTCATTTTAAAAGTTTGATTATTTTATCATTTGCACACTCCTAAAGAAAGTGTGCATTGTCTAGGATTCATAGCTTTAGAGCCCAAAATCTTTAGATAAAGGTATTCAATCCAATCCAATTTCATTGTTGGAGTCTTCCATAATTGGAGAAGTTTCTGTTATCTCATCCTTTACTTTTTGTAACTATTGTAAAATTAAACTGCTAACATAATCTTATCCCGTGTTAACATATTTGATGCGTTAAAAATTCCCAATTGAAAGATGACCTTTTGAAAATCCAGCGTAAAACCAACTTATTTTGAGGATGATATAGGTCTAAAGCGGCTCAGATAGTCTCAGTGATCATCTGATGATACCCGCATCAACTCCCACCATTGTTTAGACATATCAGACCATCACTGCGTGGTTCGGAAGTCACGTTAAGCCGTTGGTCCTTGTATTTCCATTGGTCATTGGGATATCAATAAATGACCCATTCTAAGGAAGAGTCGGCCTTAGTTTGTAACAAGACTACACCTCATAACTCATTACTACCACTCATCACACTCATCCTTCACCACATATTTGCCTTAAAATACCTTCATGAGAGTGGTCTGCATCTCAAATAGTGATTTAGTGATTTAGAAATCCATCTTTCACTAAGGTGCAGTTAACTCCACCAGTTACTAAGATAATGATGATAGGAGTAAGCACTGACTGTTGAGTCAGGCCAACATGAATGGTCTGGAATTTGTTTAAGCATGGAGGGTTACGACGTCTTTACTCTCTTTAATCACCATGCGGTTCGTCTCACCAGCTTTCCAAAGATCTTTCCTTCTGACTTGAAGAGGGTATGATATATTTAGTGCTTCCTTTAACATTAGTTAAAAAAATTCTATCATTTTAATCTACTCAAGGAAATAAACAAGTTTATTTTATAAGATTTTTCAGGAAATCATACATGATTTTGTATGGCAGACCACAAGCTCCGACTTCAACAGAAAATAGCTTAACAGTAAATTCTCTAAAACGGGCTTGAATTTCCAAACCAAAACATTTATTGATCTTGTAGAGGTGCTGCTGAGGGAAGTTGGTTTGAAATGAAAAGACCGGACTGTACGTAAGCGTATATTTCCCCTAGACGTAGTTGACAGGATGGTTGGCGTGGATGACTCGGACATGGCTGATCATGGTGTCTCTCCGGGTGAAGCTGCGGTGGCAGATCGGGCAGAAGTGTTGGGGTTCTCGGCCGCACTGCGTCAGGTGACGCTTCATGTGCGCCTTGTGAGCGTAGCGCCGCCCACACTGCGGGCAGGGAAACTTACCGTCTGGTTCTGTAAACAGAGGAGACGATCACTGGAATTCTGAATGATATAGAACCATAGTTTTTGTTTGGCAAAAATTATTATGGATTCATAAATGAAATATGAAGATTATGTCTCAGCCAGTCAACAAGCTACTGAGGATGACTCTCCACAGCGAGTCGAAACGTTTAGCAGTAATTATATTTCAACTGTGACGGGGTGTAAACCGGAAGCCTTAGATCTTAGATATTAGCATGATGTTGATCAAAGAACGGGGGGACTCTTGGAGTATGGCTTTGGAATAACACTTTTATATCAACAAAAATACCGCAGAGAAGTTATAGAACAAGATAATAATATCATGTTTGCTGTAGAAAATTAAAACGAAATTGATTGGACAAAACAGAAACGAGTGTGACACCTAATACAGTAAGAGCGGACATGTCTAATTTCTTAACAGTTTAAATCTTTCCCTCGATTCTTTAAGTAAGCTATGACACATAAATAAACTAACTGTCAATAACTTTTAAAAAACACCAAACTCAGCTTTCAACCACACTCAAAAAAAGTTCAAATAACAACAAAAATTCTAAATATATTAAACTATAAAACACCGAATTTACTTACCTCGTTTAAATAAAAGAAATCTGTGAAGTAGGTTCAAATAAAGATGAAACCTAATATTTTAAGACAGGGAGAAACATATTTATTTGTTCACTGCCTTAAATTTTAATACATATTGGCACATTTAGCAGATGAGAAAGTTTTTAGGCGGAGGGGATATTTGAGAGCGAATCTCGGGCCACTGGTCATGGAAAAACAGCTGTGTATTCGCAGACCTGACCATCTGATTTGAGACAGGTCTCTCAATAAATACAGTTTAAATCCTTTGAGCGTTAGCAGGATGTTAACCCTTATTCAGAAAAAGAGGAATGTAATAACAAAAAAATTGTTTGAAGTTTGTTGTTGACGAAAGTACAATTTCTGAGGTTAAATTATTATTACGGACGTTTTCCATAGTTTTGAGTGATAAAAAGATTCCATTGGCTGCGCATAAATAGGTATTTGTTGTGTTCTCTGTTGCAGGTGGTTGGTATGATTCACGGCTGTGATTGATTGTTCACTGCTCCGAGCCAGTCAATTTTTTAATTTCATAAAGAGGTTGTACATGTTGCATTGTTTTCTAGGCTAGCTGTTATACAATAAACAAGTTGAAAGTGGGAAAGAAAGAAGGAGAATGGAAGACAAATTAAGATAGCTTGATTGTGGGTGACTGGTCAGCTAGCGCTGATTATTTTTAAGCTATTTTTTTGGTTACTTTTCACCTGAAGAGGGGCCAGATTCTAGATTCCGGAAGGTTGTGTACTTTTTGTTCACTTTCACTCAAAAACTATGGAAAGCGGCCATATTAATGTTTTAACCTCAGAAATTGTACCATCGTCAACAACTAACTTAGAAACAAATTGTATTTAAATATGTCAATGCTTATATTTTGTCCTTTTATAAGATTATAATATTAGACCAGGTTTAAAAAACCTCTTTGTTAAAACTACTAACTACAGTTCGTCAGGTTTAGCATGGCCGGGGAGATGGGCTATAGGGCCATAAGCGGCCAGCAGGAAATCTCAAGGCCACCGGCCATGCTATACCTAACGAACTGTAGCTTCCTTCGAGAACCAGTGTTCTGTGTTTAACGGCACGGAGCTATAAGTTGTTTTTCTGTGCCAAGCAGGCATAATTTGGGTCAAGTAACATTCCTTCTTAATGCAGCAGTCCTTGTTGAATATTTTTTCTTACTATTAATTTACCGTGTTTTTTTACTATAAGACAAATGAAATGTGTAAACAAAAAAAACAACAAAGGATAAAAATTCTCGGAAAGACCTTGTTGAAGACTTGTACTTTTTTATAATACTGTTATGAATTTAGAAACTGTTGAAGCATAAAACTATAATACATATAATTTTAAATAGTTTAATTCCAACAAAATTTAATTTTTTACAACAATAACCATAATTGTTGCGATGTCAAATACATTTCTTCCGGCAGTTAACTCATCGCATGACACATCACCAGCTGACCAACTGTCCGTTACTCCTGGCGCTCACTCTCGGAGACCGAAGACGTTTCGACCTGATGTGTCGGTTTAAGTTCTCACGCAGCTTGGTCCTGTGTTCACAGTACGGATGGGAAAACTGCGTTCTTTGCAGCACTCGAAGCGCTGCAGATGTATCAGTCGGAAGTAGCGCTTTGGAACAATGGAACTTCTTCTAGCGAAACTCTGCGGCGAGGGTACAGAATTTGGGTTTGAGAAGTTGGAAAGTTCACGGTTATTTCTAGTTTTGAACAATTTCTCTAGATTATTATCAGTCTTCTTCTACAATCTGGGACACTGGCCGTGTCTCAGCAAGATGTGTCTGGTCAGGTTCTCCTTCAGCTTGGTCCTGTGATGACAGTAAGGACAGCAAAACTGCGGCTCCTTGCAGCACTCGAAGCGCTGGTGGCGTCGCAGTGAGCGCAGCGTCCCGTATCCCTTCGGACACGTGACACACTGGAACCTCCGCTCTGCAAACATGTCACGCGATTGGTGTGAATGGAATTGTGTTCAAGCGTTTGGAATTGTGGAACAATTGCTAGAAAGCGATCTCGCTACCGAGTCCTCACATCTCCATTAACACTACTCTAGTTTTAATTTATCTTAAATACTTGTAATCTTAATAAATTGTCCAAAACTACAGTACAGCTTTCTTATTTTTTGCCCAATATAAGGTATTGGCATATTTCTATAGGAAATAGAGCTAATAATTCATTTAGCTTTTTATCAAACACTTTTTTGTATGATTATCAGTACAGGGTGAATTTACCCCACCCAGTCTTCTACGACTCAGCAATAATCAGTAATCTTAATTCTGCTTTCTCGGCCAGTGTCATCATTTATATCTAAGGCTTCCTCGGGTTTATGAAAGCAAATACTGCTAAACATTTCACCTCGCTGTGGAGAGTCATCCTCAGTAGCTGGTTGACTGGCTGAGACTCTAATTGTCCTTGGCTGTGGATGACTCTCCACAGCGAGGTCGAAATGTTTAGCAGTATTTGTATTTCAACTGTGACGCGGTGTAAACCGGAAGCCTTAGATATTAAAGAATCAGTAAGTTGAAAGTCTGCAGGTTCATGTGTCTAAGGGCAAGGTACTTTTTAAACTAGTTTGAGAGCCATATCCTAATATTGTTGGAGTCTCTATAACTCAAATCACCCGATACTAGCTTCTATTGTTTGTAGTTTAGTCCCTAATTTCCGTGGCGCATTGGTATCGTTTGGTATGTGACTAATACGGTAACGCTAGGTAAAGGTTGAGGTTGAGTGGTAGAGAGGACTTTGTAGTCCTAACTTCGCCTGGTTAAACAAGACAAACTTTACCTTTTTACTTATACTTTCTGCTGAAAAAATAAACAATAGATTTATACAAAAGATTCAAATCTTAAAATTTCTAAGTTAAACCAATGGTAATTACTGTGGTAGAAAAAATACTCGTTATTAGGGAGAACTGGCTAAAATAACTATTACTGGCGACAATATTGTTTAAAAACTATTAGGATTACATAACATTTAAATTTGCTGACTAAAATACAACCAATAAAAAACGCAAGTTGAAACAAGACGAAATAGCAAAATAAAATGACAAACATGATTAAATTTTAAAAATAAAACACATTTGAGAGTAGCATAGGCTATAAACGAATGTTTATTCCTTAAACAAGTAATATTTCTACCATGAAAACAGAAAACTCTCGACCGTAATGGTTGACTAGATATTTAGTTCTTGGTAACTGTTAGAACAATTAGCATTACAACCACTCTAGCTTGTGTATATTATTTTCATTTTATATAATTGACAATTAAATTTGAATAGAGACTTACTGATCTTAAAGGAAAGAGCCAACTAAAAATCTTTGGGATCAACAGAAAAAAACTAAACCGTCAAAATCAATTGTAAATTAACTGAAAAAGCTGCTACCAATGACAAGCTTAAGTGCTTTAAAACAGTTTCTGCTTATCAAAACAGCTGAAACCAGCTGCTTATGAAAACAGCTGTTTATCTTCACAGTGATGTATATTCCTGATATGACGCAGCAAGTTACTCTTCTGCGTAGGGAGATAGTCGCAGCTGTGACACGAGAAGCTCGGGTGTTTCCGACACTCGTTCTTCAAGTGACGAAGCATGTTACCCTTCCAGCGGTAGAGCTTCCCACACTGCGGACAAGCCTCTGTGTGCGGGCTTTCCCTACTTCCATGCTGCGCGAGAACTAGACAACACAGAGAGGTTAGGGTTGATTCTGAGTGCCGCAAGGATCAGTTTTAGGACCTATGCTTTTTGGTTTTTATGTTACGGTAGACTCCCGTAAGTTCGACCCCCTTGGGACTCCCTCCGAACTTACCGATGCCTTTACTTCCATGCTGCGCGAGAACTAGACAACACAGAGAGGTTAGGGTCGATTCTGAGTGCCGCAAGGATCAGTTTTAGGACCTATGCTTTTTGTTTTTTACGTTACGGTAGACTCCCGTAAGTTCGACCCCCTTGGGACTCCCTCGGAACTTACCGAGTCTTTGAAAAGAATCGATACTGTAAGGATGAGCACCATTCGACAGCACAGTATGAATGCACAACACATACTGATGAACTAAACAAATAGTACAATGAAGAAGTTGAGACTTGCTGCCGGCTCGCGTTCGGCAAGTACAAAACTCATGCTCAGAGAGTAAATAAATAAATATATCTCAACCAAAGAGCGGATCCATGGCGGATTGGTATCACGCGCGACTCCGGAGCTCATCACTCTGGTGGCGCGGGTTCGATCCCCAGTCACCACTTACAATTTGTAATGTGACAGGTCGGGTTGAGTGGTAGAGAGGACTTTGTAGTCCTAACTTTGCCTCGTTAAACAAGACAAACTTTACTTTTAAGAGGAAATGCTAATAAGTATTGTTTTTCCCTCTTGTATGATAGCTGTGTAGGCCAGACTAAGCGGAGACCGAACTAACCGAGGCCGAACTTATAGGAGTCTACTGTTTATAAGAAGTTAATGGTTATTGTAAATGTGAAGACGGAATAAGCTCCATCCATGCGACTATGTTTCTCATTTTTCCGCTGGTGTAGGTTCAATCCTGGATTAACTACTTTTAACTACTTAGTATTTATTAAGTGTCTATACAGTAACGCTAAGTAAAGGTTTAGGTTATGTGGTAGAGAGGACAAATAAATAACATGACAAATAACACAAATAAGACTTTTATAAATCTTTCAACAATTATCATAGTTGCAATAGACATTGGGAAAATAGTGTTTTTGAAACATTCAAAAGTAAATATTTAACATCAAACATTAAAACAATAAAACTCACAGTGTAAAACAAAATTTTTTTTAAATTTCAGCTTGATTCTAACTTAAATTTTAGGTATCAACCTATACTTTATTGTGTAAAAAATGTAGGCTATTTAAACCCAAAGGACAACACCTGATTTTTAGTGAGATTAAAGCGTTTCAAGAGGACAAAATATTAAATATATATTCCGTTCAACTTTGATTTAATTTACAAAACTTTCAAAATTCTTTAAAATGCCAGTTTATTCTGAGCTCTGCCTTGTCCACTGAATTCAACAAATATCTAAAATTTATACATGATTATATAAAGTTATTTTTGAAAATTATTTGAATAGGTTTTTTTTAGCACATGAATCGGTTGATAGAGAAGTTTCTCTGTAAAGAGTTTTGGATAAGTAGACATTTTTCAATTTCTTTATTTAAAGTAGCCATTTCATTACTTTCACTATTTGTATGGAATAATTGTTTCTGTATAAATTGGCACAAGTTCTACCGATTCTTTATTTGTGGAAGAAAAGATATCTCCATACTCTAGAACATATGTTTGCCTATATTCTGATGAATATTTTTGTATTTCTTTTCTCTTCTTCTCCAGCTTGGTTTCATTAACGTCACTTACTATTTTTTTCACCTTCTTCATGAGTTTTGTGCGTATATATTTCATTCTTTCCCTTTCTTTGTGTAATGCATGTTTCACAGGATCTTCTTTTAGTTTATGGTACCTCTCTCTTTCTTTTAGCCTTTTAAGAGCAAGTATTTCTTCTCTGGTCTTGTCATTTTTACATTCTGCAGTAGTTAAATCTGAAACAAACATAACACTTAATTAAAACATAGTTTTAATTTATAGTAGTTGCAGGCAGTTATAATAATAATTGATTGAAGTCATTGTAAAACATTGTGTGTCTTGACTTTTAAGAAGGAGATGATACAATATTGGTGAAATTAAAGGTGGATTACAATTTAAGAATGCACTAATGGACTTAATCCACTGGTAAATACTGTAAAATACCATCTGAGTACAACCTACAATTTGTTATCTTATTAAGAAATAGTTCTAATTAGCTAATTTTATTTTGCGATCACTATATTTACTTTATACATATTCCAGATTATCGTAAGTTAGCAGGTTCTGCAATAAGCTCGACTACAGATAAGGTAAGGAGCATGATGAGTAAGGAGCATTAATCAACAAATATTTTTTAAGATTCCTTTTCAACAAAGCCAGTTCTAGCAGTAAAAATTTGATCTCGTAGGTGAGCTTGTTTAAAAGTTTTACCCCAGCCTGCATCGGCGATCTCTCATAAATTTGTAGTCAATGTAGGCTATCTTGTCTAAATGTAGTATTTGAGCTGTTGCATGAGAGTGGATATCTTGGCCCTGTTCTAAATTACATTGTGAAACACAATATAATACAGTTTTAAAAATGCACAGTGAAGCTAATGTAAGAACTTTTAGATTTTAAAATAATCTCTACACGATGTCCTTGACAACCAATTGCAAATAACTTGAATTGCCAATTTTTGAGAGATAAATGCTCTAAACAGTTTTATTATATCCAGTCTCAAGGCCTATATCAATTAATAGATTAAATACCTGTTGGGTGCCTGTATCGGGACTTTTCAATCTCTTCACAAGGTCTACAGGCACCCATCAGGTATTTAATCTATTAATTAACAGTTTGGTTTCAACACAGCTACCCCAAAATATAATTCCATAAGAAAAATGAGACTGTATCACTCCAAAGTTGATAACAATATTTACAATGAACTTAAAGTAGCTATAAAAAATAATTTTAAACGTCAAAACCAATATTTATAACTTTTATTTCGGATGAAGCCTTTCAAAGGCAATGTCTTTATTCAAAAAGGTCCGTTTAAAAATTGCCTTTGATAGGCCTCGTCCGAAATAAAAGTTATAAATATTGGTTTTGACGTTTAAAATTATTTTTTATTACTCTTTCTAATATTGAGCACCTTCTTCCTTAAAGTAGCTAGTTTTTGGTTTTGACATCATAAACAAATAATTAAACAGAAATGTTAAAAATTACATTTAATGTCCACAATAAACTAATAATAATAGGAACAATTACTGGAAATCACTGTACAAGTTGAGTTCCCACAGGTACGGACCTCCTTGCTATGTTTCTTATCTCAGAACGCACCTAAGTCTTGCTTGCAGCGATGGCCAGAGCGAACTGCTCGTACCGGAGAGCTCGGGGTGTCGTCCGCAAATGTGTATCTTGAGGTTACTCTTGCGAGCGCACTTCTTCGGACAGAAGGGACAGCGGAACTGGGGCTCTTTGGAACACTCGAACTTGAGGTGCTGCATCAGGTGACCCTTGCGATGGTATGTCTTGAGGCACAGCAGGCACTGGTAGGGGCCTCGGTCTGCAAGAGAAATACGGAGAAAATTGTGGGGTTAAAAGTTGTGGAAATTTGAGTATACGGGTGTTGATTAAAAAATGTTTGTTTTGTTTAATGACGCGAAGTTAGTACTGGAAAGTTCTCTCTACCACCCACCTTGATTTTTACCGAGCGGTAATGTAGTCACAAATTTATTGCCTTTGGCAGGGGAACATGAAAATGTGTGAATACATATTGTAATGTGTCGATGACAAATAAAACTTTTTTCTTGATTTGACTGTTTATATCTGTTTTTTTCTGTAGGCAAAACAGCTCTCAAGTTGATATAATCAAACTATATTTCATCTACCAACTTTCAATGGTCCATTGAAGATGACTGTGAAATAAAACAGCTACTATTCGAACAAAGTATTGTAAAGCCTTTTTCTGTTTAAATAAAAATAGTAAAAGTAGCTGCTGCCAAATAAAATAGCAAAACAGGGGAAAATCGCTACACTATTCTGGGGGGAAATCACTTTTAATGTAGCGTGTTACAGCTATTTCTACTTTGACAAAGTAGTAGCGATGCTACAGCTAAAACTACTAAAAAGGTTGCATGCTCTGTAGTATAGCTACAATCTAACACTGCTAATATTCTATACAGGATTGCAGGAATATAATTGCACCAACATTGCAATCTCATTGTTTATATCTACCCAATTTAGATTTCATTATATATCAGCAATGGTTTCATTTTAAAATTGTATATCTACATTGTTTATTTTCTTTTTAATTTTAGTTGATTAAATGTTGTAATATATTGTATATAATTAATGGTGGTTAAGTGGAAGAGAGACTTTATAGTCCTAACTTTGCCACAAAAAATAAAGACTTATTTTATTTTATTTCATTACAAATACAGGTTTTATCCAACACATTTCTTTAATTTAACAAACTTAAAACCAAGAGTCTTGTGTTCCTTTGCTAACTTGATGGCAGGATTTGCGTTTGATCAGCAGAACGTTGAAAAACTTAAGTTACGAAGGCAGTTCGGTGATAGTGGTGGTTGATACGCACAAAACAACTGCAGTGATACTGTACCTGCAATCAAATACAAAATATAATCAACAAATGAGAAGAAATAATCACACAACTATAGTAGAAAATACTTCAGATTCATAAGCTTCAAAAATATTATTTTGTAGAAAGGAAGCATAACTAGTTTTTTCTAGGAATTTTGTTGAGCCCAACGAAGGCCACCTCTTTCAGCTTTGTGTTGGAATTCGATTTGAAATTGCAAGTCAAATCATCTGTGTTCTGGACAATTTGTCCGTCTGGTTCGTAAGGGCCAGCATCATTGACATAGGTAAAAAACAAAGGCCTGAGTATGGATCCTTGAGGGGCTCTGCAACTATCATATGCGTACTAGAAAATCTGTCCAAGGGTAACGCATGAGCCAACATCATTGACGTAGATCAGGAAAAACAAAGGACTGAGTATGGCTCCTTGAGGGACTCTACAACTGTCATATGCGCACTAGAAAATTTGTCCAAGGGTTACGCATGAGCCAAAATCATTGACGTAGATCAGGAAAAGCAAAGGACTGAGTATGGACCCTTGAGGGACTCCATAACTGAGCTTCACATCGCCTGATCTAGCTTCTGAAATCCCTACAAGTTTTTACTTATCTATTCTATCAACAACTCACCTGAGCTTTAGACCTCTGTGACGCCCTCTACATCCCCTGCGGTGCCCTCTACATCCCCTGTGGCGCCCTGGCGATGACGGGGTCCTTGTGATGGACGGTCCGGGAATGCAGGACAAGGCTCTCTTTGCGTGTGAAGCTCTTGGGGCAGTACGAGCACGCGAACTGAGGCCGTTTGTTGCAGTCGTACTTCTTGTGCTTCCAGAGACCACTCGAGTACTTGTATGTGCGTCCACAGTCACCGCAGGAGAACTTCGAGCCGTCTTCGTAATGAGGGGCAGCTGGACAATTGCACATTGTGAATGATTGTAAAAAAGGAGAAATCTGTCATCGTTAAATTGAGGCTAAAGTTATTAGCAAACTTTTAATTTAAAAATTAGAGCCTAAATAAATTATTAAAAATTTGGGCAGAGTAATTTTTTTATTGGATTAATGAGTACACTTTTAAATAAGTTGACTAACATTTTTTAAAGCTCAAAACAGTTCTTTTTTACTTTTTCTTAATTGAAGATATTCTAGAATGTTTGTTGTTTCTCTGGATGTAAAAATAATTTTAAATTACAACCTTTATTGAAATTATTCATGTCTCCCATCAAATAATCTAACTATCAAGAGTTAACCATTTCACTAATAGGCGCGCACTTATAGTACGCAGGTAAGTTACAGTATCACCCACTACATTGTGGTTTTTACACAATATTTAGAACAATACAACTACGTAAATAATTAATTAAAAACTCTTTTTTCTCAGGCTAAATTGTCTGAAAACCCCCCACCAGTCAAAGGGCTAATAGAGATATAATGTATAGGCTACTAAAAATATTTATCTAAGGACTTTTTTTTTTCAATGTAAAAACAAAACAAGTTTGCACAACTAACAGTTTTATTTTTGGTGACTAGATAATATCACTTTTAAATACAAAAGAAAATAAAAATAAAAACTTACAAACTTAAAAAGTATAACAAAACCTTATAACAAAAGTACAGCACTGGACATCACTTTGTTCTGTCCATTCCTCACTTGGTCCCCCGGGGTCACTTATTCACGACGAGCGCGAGCGGCGCATCATCGTGCAACATCTTGTAGTGCCTGGTCAGGCTTTCACTCTTGATGAAGCTGCGGAAGCAGATGTCACACTGGAACACTTTCTTGCGGTTGCAGACGTACTTGCGGTGCCGGGACTGTAGACACGGTGAGTTGAAGGTGCGGGAGCAGTCTGGGCAGCGGTAGCGTCCGTTGGCGGTCTCGTAGGAGGAGAAGAAGCTCTCCACCGTGTGCGCGATGCGCTTCTCCTTCTGGGTGCCTGGAAAGTGTTTGCGCTTAGTAATGGTCGTAGAGTACAGTTCGTTAGGTATATCATGGCCGTTGGCCTTGAGATTTCCTGCTGGCCGCTTATGGCCTACAGCCCATCTCACCGGCCATGCTAGACCTCACGAACTGTAACGACTGGTTTGTCAGTGAAAAGAATATATTTTTAGGGAATTTCCGTATGAAATAGTGTTATTTATGTATATTGCCAGAGAGAACGAAATGTCTTAGAACAAAACTGTTTGAACACCTCCGGAATTGAATGGCAAAACTTCACATATGATATATATTGTGACTACTCTACAGGGGGCGTATCCCCCCAAAAAGGGGGTTTTACATTCTAGAAACTGTATTTATGATCCAATTTTGGTTGAACTTGGTAAAAATATTTATGGTCCTGTACATAATTATTTTTTTATCAATCATGTGTATAAAAAATCAAAAATCCATTCAGCCAGACCAAGGTGGGGACGGAAAATCCATTCAGCCAGACCAAGGTGGGGATGGAAAATCCATTCAGCCAGACTAAGGTGGGGACAGAAAATCCATTCAGCCAGCCAAAGGTGGGGACGGAAAATTTATTCAGCCAGACCAAGGTGGGGACGGAAAATCCATTCAGCCAGACCAAGGTGGGAACAAAAAATCCATCCAGCCAGACCAAGGTGGGGACGGAAAATCCATTCAGCCAGACCAAGGTGGGGACGGAAAATCCATTCAGCCAGACCAAGGTGGGGACGGAAAATCCATTCAGCCAGACCAAGGTAGGGACGGAAAATCCATGTTGATGAAAGTGTCCCAAATCAAAATATGAAAGTAAAGTAATTTTTTCTAATACAAATAAGACAAAACAACAGTGCAAGTATTTATTTGTAATCATTACTTACAAAAAAATATTGATGTGAATCAAAACAAAATTGGACAAAAATTGTACAGTTACGTACATAATTTCATCGTCAACAAACTGAACGGTTTACGGAATGATTTTCACGATGCAGCTGAGTCTTCTGTGTTTCCAGAGTCCGGCACGGTGTTTGTAGATCTTGCTGCAGACTGGGCACTCATAGATGCGGCCGGGAACTGACAACATTAACCAGCTGTTTAGTAGGTGATCATTATCGTGCAATGGAATGTAGAATCATCAACAAAGTCACTGGGCATTTTAAACTTACTATAAAATTTATTTTTAATTAAATTGATGATTGTGGTTAATTGGTATAGCAGTCACTTCAGGTAAATACAAACTTTTTTCATTTCACTTAACGAGAAACAAAATTTAATGTGCTAGATTTTTTTAAGTGGGCGATAGATAACTTTTGATGCGACAATAATACTAAAAGCTTTATACTAAAAAGTGGTATGTAAAACAGGGAACCCTGAAAGAGAAATTATATCAAACACTAAAAGTTTTTTAAGCTATGGGTTTTTTAAATTTTTTGATATTTCTTTTCTACTAAATCATTTTTTTTATAGATCAAACTTTAATAATGCATTGAGGAACTGAAAATAGCACCGCTAACAAAAAAAAAGTAAAGGATTGCCTACGTTTTGATTTTAACCGAGAAAATAACTACTAAACTGCAAACAAATCCATGTTTGCAGGGTTTAATTTAAAGGAAGAATTCAGACAGTTAATTGCAACTAATTATATTTAACTGGGATTAAAATATTGGGAAATCTATTTTCAGTTTTCTTGCACTGCAAAGTAGAAAAAACCTTGCTGCATGGTGGACAATTTGAAAAGTTTTAGAACCTGGCTTTACACATTTAAAACAGTTATATTCATCATCATCATTATTTCACCAGTCACACAAATACTACTTTTACTACTAATTATATAAATTGTTTAAAATTTGTCAAGGATGAATGAAGACAAGTCATCTAATGCACAAACAGTGTAATAAAACATACAAACTCCATTATAACAGGTTAACATAAATAGCCAACATACTTTTGGCAAGATATAGTGGTTAGTGTAACACAAAATAAAAACTCAAACTTAACATTATGAGGACTAAAGATAAAGCTTTCTTTTAAAACTGAAACATACGAACAGCACCAGTTCTAATATCTTCAAAACCAAAACTACTGTTCTGCAACAATTGATGTTTTTAAAAAATTACAGTAATGAAAAACAAATACGTTCTGCTCGAATAAAACAAAATCTCTAACTAGAAATGGCACCATAATATTTTAATAAAGAAACAAATCTTAAGAATGAAATAAAAACCATTGTTGTTCTAGATCTGGCTGCCAGGTAAAAGTATAAAAAGAAAACTACAAACAACCTGGTATTAAAAAATTCCAACTTTGATAACATTAATAATGTTGAAATATAATGCAAAAAGTATCGAAGCCTGCAACTGATACCATGACGTATGATTAATGAAAAGAAAGTAAATAAACCATAGGGACACAAACGTCAAACTAAACTAAGTTAGAAAGAAGAAATTCTCCGAGGGTATTGTACAATTCTAACTCTATGAAGTTGTAAATGCACAAGAACAACTAGAAAACATTTAGAATTCAAAAATGCGTAATCTACATTACTTAATTTAAATTAAATTGGTCTATTTGATGCTTTTCTTTATAAAAGTACTGCTACTTCTGCTAAGTACTGTTTCTTTAAGTCCAATTGATAAGAAAATACAAAATTATAAATCTACAAGCTATGACTTATAGTTTTAGAAGTACAAATTTTAATATTTAATTTTTATCTATCTTTACAATACTAACTACTTTGCTGAGAATAAAATCAGCTTTTACTTAAACCACATCAGACCTTCCGAAACTAAAAATATCTCAGTGAATCAAACCACACAAACCAATGTGAAAACAAAAAACTTTCTAATCACGCTACAATAGCTTGTGCACAAAACGTTACATTTAGATCAAAATTTGAAAGTTATTTAGGCCTTGAAAGATCCCACTCATTGAGAGTACACAACTTTCAATGGATTTCAGTGTCTTTTTAGAAAACCATTAGCGATCTTACGTTGAGAAATTCATGAGGAACTTAAGGTACCTCAATTTTTCTTCGGTAGACTTTACAAAGCTCCAATGAAAAGCTCACAGGTGGGACCCAAGACAAGTGATTTACTCGTTGTGTTCGCTTAACCGGTTGCGAGAGGGCAGCTTGGCGTAGCCCCAATTCTTCTTGTGGATCATCATGACATCATTCCTCAAGAAGGATTCATCGCAGGCAATGCAGTGGAACTGAGGCGCTTTCCTATGACCGAACTTCTTATGGATCCACAGCTGATGCAGCCAACACTGGCTACACCTGTAGGAAATCCCGGAATGATCATCCGAATTCTGAGTCAGATCGTGATCATGATGAAGATTTTCTTCCAACGCCGGAGAGATGGAACCGCATACGAAAGGGCTTGCGGTTCTCTCTGAAGTGGCTCTCCAATTGTTCCAAAGAGCAGCTTGCGAAGGCTTCTTGTGGATTGTCAGCACGTCTTTCCCGCCGATGACGGAAGTCTCACATAGAATGCAGTAAAACTGAGGTACTCTTCCACAACCGAACTTCTTGTGCGTCCAGAGTTGATGCAGTCGTCGGCTCAGGTTGAATTTGCAGATTTTTCCACATTTGTGGCACTTGTAACGATTGCTTGGCTCCGGAGTTACGTTTCCAGACATGGAATTCCTGGCGGAAATCAGATCTCGGGTTTTTCGAGGCACTTTCTCTTGCCTTGGTGGCTGGGTTTCATCTGGAAAGGAAATTCATGTTAGTGTGGTTCTGATGAGGGTTGAAGAATTGATGTTAATGGTATGATATAATTAACAATTTATTTTGTGATGTATATTATTTAGAGCTCTAAGGTGACTAGATCTAGAACAATTGTATTAACTGTTTGAATTTTATTCTGCATGATATTTCAAACTAGCTTGGTTGACTTGAGGGTCTGAGGGTAAAAAGTACAAGACAATTCAGTAAAATTTGAGATTTATCAGAATGATTTTTTCGGATAGCAACATTTTAATGTAACAATAAATTTTTATTCAACACAAAAAATGTTGTATAAATAAACAAAACAAAACCAAGTCCACATTTTAAGAAGTCCCTGAGAAGGAGTCTGTGAGAAGTCTCTTAAAACTCCAAGAACTCTTCCTGCAGACACTGTCTACTGGATGATGCCGCTAGTGTCCACCACGCCTAGCACCTCAGCTACAATCTGTTGACCCCGGTGCACCGTGCGCAGATGCCGGACTAGGTTGTTCTTCTGGTGGAATCTGCGCACACAGACTACGCAGGAGAAGCGAGGTTCCTTCCCACACTCGTTGAGCTTGTGGGAGCTCAGGGACTTGGGGTTGATGTAGGATCTCCCGCAGCCATCGCACTTGTAGAACGTGCTACACTCCGAGAGCGGCAGCACCTTCCGACAGATCACTGTAACATCGGGCACGAATACAGTTAGTGCAGGTTATTTTATTTGCAAGGTTTTGAAATTGGGGCTACAACCTCTGCATTTTTTTCATGTGAGTTTTAAAGTTATATTTCTCTAGAATGAATAACAACCTTTTTTAATTGAAACATAATGAAATATTGATGTCAAACTATTATTTTGGGCTTTGTTTTGATATTTCAGTGCGTGTACAAATTTAATATCACTATTTGAGATGCCGACCACTCTCATGAGGGTATTTTAAGGCAAATATGTGGTGAAGGATAAGTGTGATGAGTCGTAGTAATGAGTTATGAGGTGTAGTTTTGTTACAATCTAAGGCCGACTCTTCCTTAGAACGAGTCATTAATTAATAGCCCAATGACCAATGGAAATACAAGGACCAACGGCTTAACGTGACTTCCGAACCATGCAGGTGATGGTCTGATATGTCTTAACGATGGTGGGAGTTGATGCGGGTATCATCAGATGATCACTGAAACTATCTGAACAGCAATAGACCTAAATCATCCTCAAAACCTGACCTCCATGAAACTGGATTACAGGACTCATTTACCTACGGACCAATAACCTTACGTTTTAAAATTATTAACTGTTTTCAAATCTGAAACATACTGTGAGGAATAAATGTATCAGTTAAAAACCATAAACTAAGAAAATAAATTAACTTTATTGTCTTTAAATTGTATATATATAGATATATATATTTATTTACAACAACCACAATAATTATGAAAACAACAAAAATACACAATACTCTTAAAAATACTATAAAATAAATAAATACTTCATGTTTTGTATGAACATGATTATTTAACAGATCTATGAGCTTAAAAGAGACAAATATCAAAATATAATTTAAATATATAAAATTAAAACAATAAAATATAAAAATATTTAACCAAAACTATCATATTGATTAATTTAATACTAACTTGTAACATTAAAATATAAATATTTTACGTACACAGGTAACATTCATTAGACTAGAATCTAGGTTATACTTAAAAGTTAAAACAAAAACAAGTCTTTTTAAAAGGTAAAAATAAAATGTACTAAAGCTAAGGTTTCCTAAAAAAGCGGTGACCGCTATGTTCTGGTCGTAACATCATGGAGAGTTTTGTTTTTAATGCCAGTAAATTTGGTTTTTAATGCAGTCATATGGAAACGGTCACTCTTATCTTAGAAAACACTCCCATATCATTACATTGAAAACAAAACTTTACTCTCTTATGACGGCCGTAATATAGCGTTCACCGCTTCCTAAAAACCCATAGCTTTATAATAAGAATGTAAAAACAAATTTTACAGTACAACCAAGTTTAAAATATCAATTAACTAAATAAAATTCACAGAAAACTAACATTGCAAGATTCAAAACAAAACAATATGTACATAGAAATATGGACTTTAATTTTACTATTATAATGAGATCATATTAAACTATCAAGAAATCATTAATACTCATTTTCAACTTAGATAACTTTGTCCAGGCATAAAGTTAATGACATTTTTTTACAATTTGTCATACAAGGGTTGTTTTAAATGTTCCAGCCTTCACTACCAGATTCGAATGTCTGAAAAATTTTTAACACGCTTCCGCAAATGTTATTAAGATATTCTATAGTATACTTTTTGACATAATTGAGAGTTTTGACCCAGTATCCAAATTAGGGTCTTGAGAAGTAAGCCTAAAGTTTTTTCTGAAAACCTTAATTGTCACCTTCTGTTTTAAAGGTTCCTTTTCAAACTAACGCTTTTAAACACCTCCAAAATTTTAACTAACATGGGCCAATGTACAATTGAAAATGTCAGCCGCTTAAGAAGTTATGGTAGGGGATATCTCCATGGGGTGTTTTTTTAAATACAACCCAATTTTCAAACTTTAGTAAGTTATTCTTTACAACGCTAGATGGTAATAAATTAATTATATCATTGGTTTGTTCACTTCAATATCTATCAGAAGATATGTATTATTGCAGTAATATAGTGGTTTTAGTTTCCTAATTTGATATTATTGTGAAATGAACGCAATCATGGTTTTATTAGAATACTTCAGAAGATTTTTTTTTGTCAAGAGAAGTTTGGGGTCAAGTTTACAGGTGTAGTATTCAAATCTAAAATTCACAGATTTGTTAAAAGATTTAATAAAACAGGTTCTGTAGGGCACAGAAAACATAACAGAACGCGGACTGTACTGAATGAAGAAGTGATGGAGGATGACAAAGTTAGTTTAAAAAATAATCCTTAAAATCTTTAAGAATTTTGAAACAACAAAAGTAAATAACCTACTCACGCCTGCTAACATGATTTCAAATGTCTACCCTACTCTTAAGTATTCTTCAACAATAAACACTATTTGATCTTTGCTGAAACCCCATGATTGCGTTTATTACACATTAACATAAAATTAGGAAATCATTAATACGAAAATGCATACCATCTGATAGATATTGAAGAGAACAACCCAATACAACTTATAACCATATAGCGCTGGTAAAAAATGACTTACTAAAGTTTGAAAATTGGCTACGTTAAAAAAACCTATATAAGTGGTACATTACCTCCTCAAACAGTTTCAAATGAGTGGAGTTCCACTACATGTTTCGGGACAACGGTCCCACCTTCAGTTGGTAGTACTCATAAAAAACATTGAAGAACACTGATGGTAGCTCAACTGATTCTCGACAATCCCTAGCTGGAGCTACCATCAGTGTTCGTCTATGTGTTTTATGTGTACTACCACCTGAAGATGGGACCGTTGTCCTGAAACATGTAGTGGAATTCTACTCATTTGAAACTGTTTGACGAGGTAATTTACCACTTATATAGTCTACACACAGTTTCGTGGCTAAACAAAATTAATTTCAATAAAAAAACCCAATTACACATTACAAGAAGTTAGCATGTTTCAAATGAATAGAGCGAATGTGCCTATACAAGACTTGCTTCTGGTAGAATCGCTTGAAGCACATCTGACACATGAAGTGAGGTTGCTGACCGCACTCCCAGCGCTGGTGTGCGAGGAGGTGGTGATGATGCATGTAGCTGCGAGAGCACTTCTCACACCGGTGTCGTGCGGCGGGTTCCTCCACGTGGAACCGCTGCTTGTACGACTTCTTACCTGCGAACGCACGGAGTTAAATACCATACGGTTCTACGAGGTGTAAGAATAGAATTGGTGTCAAAGAGTTCTCAATCAATCAATCACTATTTGAGATGCCAACCACTCTCGTGAGGGTATTTTAAGACAAATATGTGGTGAAGGATGAGTGTGATGAGTGGTACTAATGAGTTATGAGGTGTAGTTTTGTTACAAACTAAGGCCGACTCTTCCTTAGAATGGGTCATTAATTAATAGCCCAATGACCAAGGGAAATACAAGGACCAACGGCTTAACGTGACTTCCGAACCACGCAGGTGATGGTCTGATATGTCTAAACTGTGGTGGGAGTTGATGCTGGTATCACCAGATGATCATTGAGACTATCTGAGCCGCTTTAGACCTATATCATCCTCAAAACCTGACCTCCATGAAGCTGGATTACAGGACCACGCTACGAGTCCCAGTCAAAATCATTGTGGAACTCCACAGTGTTTGTTACCGTTCTTCGAAATGTAAAGGAAATAAACTTGAATGAGTTAAAAAATAAAAATAAAATTGGCCCTTCGAGAGTTTCTTGAGGAACTCCACTTTTGCACTGTTCCTATTTCCTTCAAAATATTCTGTTGAATTGAACAATTTAAAATATATTGTTACGAAGCTTTATTTAAGTATTTTCTGATAAATAATGTCTATAAAATTGGATTTTTGCGGTAGGTAGGCTTACAGTAGAAATTCAAATTAGGCCCAAAAATAGAATTTACTTTTACTTAAAATACACATATACAAAGATTTGTGGAAACTAATTAAATTAAACTTTTAGTCCAAGTGGAAGAAAACTACTAAAAAACCCAACCGCAGATTATTATTAACAGCCATATTTATGCTTTTAACAATGCATTATTGAAATGAAAATTGAGAATGTATTTCTTTGAAAATTTGGGACTACACGGGACTGATAAGTCCTTAACTTTGAACTATCCTATATTTTTGTTATACTTACACTTTCTAGGTTTACTCCCATCAATTCGCAACAAGTAAAATTATCAAACCGAAAAAAACTAACTTAAACATAATGTACGGTAAGTGAAAGGTTTTTAGAAAATTAGTATTAACAATTATGTTTGTTCGGTTGACACGACTCATCGATACCTTACTAAAAGCTGTGTCTAGACCTTATCACGAACCTTTTATCGACACGGAAGCTTTAGATGATAGGCCGTTTAAGCTTTCGTTCTCATCTTTTAGTGGAAAAGTTGTCTTCACATTTCATACAAAATGGAGCAAAAGAAACACACAACTCAAGTCTTCTCACTATTTATTAACAACGTATCACAACACATGGTCAGGGTGTATTGTGCGCATGTGCCGCATGAGACTGCCGCCCTGGTGGAACTTGCGTGCGCACACTGTGCACTGGAAGCCAGGTTCCTTACCACACTCCAGGCGTGTGTGTAGACTCCAAGACGCTTTGGACTGGTAGCGGCGCCCACACTGTGCGCAAGCGTACGGGCGCTCCTTGCTGTGGTCCCGGCGCTGGTAACCTGCAACCACTGGCAACTTTCAGGGTTAACATGACTCTGCGGGAAAGTGTAAAGGTTAAATAAGTACGCTGAGCTACGAAGATCATGTAGAAAGTAACTGATGTAAGCCCAGTCGTGGTCCGATTTTGAGGTAACTTGGTATAAAGATTTATGTCACTGTAATTAATATTTGAAACAAAAATCAACTAAATCTGATCAGCCAAACGAAAATGGTGGCAAAAAAAGGTGTTCAACAGGTTTTTTTCTTGGTTTTATACCCATGTTGTACGAATGTTTTTAGTGCATGAAAACCCCTTTTCTTGAGCCAAACCCCATTACCCTAAGAGGACAACACTTCCAGTGCTTTTGCCGACTAACAAACTTAACCTAGGGATTTGCAAAAGGACCATTTGCACCAAATTTTGTAAATATCGGGCAGCCAATGTAAGCTGTAAAGGTGTCAGTGACCATGGAATAATTTCTGAAACTGGTCGGTAATATAAAAATGTTAAAAGGGTATTTGGTTTTTATTTATTTTCTATCATTTATATAAATATGTAATATTGTTATTTCAATACATTTCTGAGGAGGATTTGTTTGGGTTTAAAAGTCATGTACTTTATGGAACCAAGAAAAATTTAACTTTCACTACCGCAGCAGAATACTCGGGATGTTAATAAAAACTGGCATTTATGAAAATACTGTTTTTCTTTATTAAGTAATTATAAACAAAACAATCCCAACAAAACTTACAGTAATAGACGAATGTATCGTCTCTTCCAAACAATACTAGAACTAATCAGTCTTGTCTTAAAAATTATCTTTACAGGATAAAATTATAAAAAAATAATGATTTATTAAAAGAAAACCAGCTATACAAACAACAATACAAAACATTGAACATCAAACATAAATTTAATGCCCTATCGTAAGTAATACAACCCTTAAAACTGAGTCTGTATATTACAAGAGAATATTTAATGGTTCAATAATGTAAAATCAATATTAACAACCTCAAAAATTGACATTGTTATTGCACTAAAAAACATATATAATTTACTGAAACAGTACTGGAAAAAAAATTTACTAAAACAGTACTGGAAAAAAATTTTCTGACACAGTATAACACTTAATTGGTCATTTAAAACAAAATTGGTGTGGTCGTTTATTTTTAGTATGTTAAACCTTAGCCCTAATAATAGTAAACCTATTGAATTTGTAAAGATTTGTTTAAGTTTTTTTACATAATATTTGGCTTTTCAGGGAAAAACATCTCACAAGGAAACTCAAAACTATATAAAAATTTGACCCAAATAAACGTAAATCAGTAAGTAAGAAAAACTGACTGCGCAGTTAGTAAATTCATGATAAATAGGTAAATAGAAAACAAGGATTCATCCTAAAAACTAGTATGGCAATCTTGTAAGAATTCAACCCTTAACAGATAACCTTGCCTTCATACTAAGATTTTGATTCTTGTGTTAACTGATACTTAGACTGTTGACATTTTGAGAAAAGCCTCAGTATATCTTTTTACAACATACCAGAAAGACATCACCCGCAAAACTAAAAAGGACTCTATTATTTACAAGTTAAAAAAAAAAAAAATAAACTGTCTAATGTTTTGAATTGCAATAAAATAATTTGGACATTCAGGAACCAATATTTAATTACTTTTAGGGCAAGGCCTTTCAATATCAAGGATATTATTGTCAGGTCCTGAACATAAACAAAAATTTTTGAATTAAATAAAAATGTTTTAATGGTGGAAAAATTAGGAGTTTGAAGTCCTCTCTTTTATTTAACCACAAAACCCCTTCCACTGTCGATTATAATAGGGTTTTTTATAATTTTGATTAGATTTTACTCGTTGAACGACAAGCTTATTGACACCAAAGTTTGCTGCCAATCGTTTTTACAGCACCATTGGAACCAGCACAGGCATCTTATTGCAAGGTTTCTGAAACCCTTGTTCCTAGAACAACAACAAGAAATCTCAAGGCTATAAATTCGCAACCAGGTACCAAAAACATTGACAAGAAATGTCAAGCTTCAAAAGTCACGGCAGAATACCCTCTGATCCTAAACGAAATGATAAGTTTTAAAAGTTGCGACCACAACTATCATGTCCCTTGTACAAATAATTAAAATATCAACGAGGTTTGATAGCTGCAACCACAACTCATAGGTTCACCAAAATATTTTGGCCTATAAACATTATTTTTATCATGAAAAGACAAGCGTAGGGCTAAACGTTACTCTGCCGAGAAGTGGCTAACACCTTGACCCTGTTCTCTACGACACTCTGAAATCCCTCTCATCTCCCACTGTCAGAGCCTCCGCATGCAGTCTCAGAGCGTGCCTGCGCAGGTCCCCGCCGTGGTAGAACCTCTTGGGACAGTACAGACACTGCTTGCTCGGTTCCTTCCCACACTCCACTCTCTGATGCAGCTTGAGCGCCGTGCGCGACTTGTACACCCGCGGACACGTGCTGCAGACAAACATCTCCGGAGTGAAGAAACTACCTGCAACACTGCGTTTTGATCAACAACCTGCCAAGGTGATGGTTCTTAAAATCTTTTGAACTTTAGGGAAAACTCTTGAACTTGGGGAAAATCTCTTGAACTTGGGGAAAATCTCTTGAACTTGGGGGAAAGTCTCACGAACTTGGAAAAATCTCTTGAACTTGGAAAAATCTCTTGAACTTGGGGAAAATCTCTTGAACTTGGGGGAAATCTCTTGAACTTGGGGAAAATCTCTTGAACTTAGGGAAAATCTCTTGAACTTTGGGAAAATCTCTTTAACTTGGGGAAAATCTCTTGAACTTAGGGAAAATCTCTTGAACTTGGTTCTTTGAAAGCTCTTGAACTTGATTATAGTATATCTGTTTGGGGTTTTGCATGAGGTCTTAAGTTGTTTCCAAATATCATTTTTTAAACTGCGGACTAAAGAGTTGACAAACTTTTCATCATTTTAAAAGTTAATAGTTTAAATATTTTACAAATACAGTGTTTTTTGCCTGAGGTATCAGAGAATTGTTACTTGTTCTGTTGAATTTTCCAATTTTAGAACAATTTTAACAACCTATTACTTAACATAATTTAGGAAATTGCGTTTAGACGATTAATCTCGCTTGTATTGTGAGCTTGACTTTTTGAGTTTCTTGGATTGAAATCTTGTACAATGTAGTTTATAAAAATATTTTTAGATATCAAAAGAATGTTTCATCATGAGCCAACATTCGACGATTGAGGCATCATCAGATGTAAAAAAAAAATACATTTCATGTCCTATTTTATATTTTAGTAAACAAGATCAATGTGTGTTTACTTTACATCACTGATGATGCAGAATCGATAAAAGACAGATTGTGATTCAACATTAGTTTAAAATCTTTAAATATGTCTCACTCTTACAACTCCTCCGGTTGTCTCTGTTTTTACCTTTACCTTTTTTTTACTGACATCAATTTTATGGAGTTTTCGGATATGTAACTTTTATAAAGATCTCCCTTTTAATAATTTACATAGCACGTTGTTTGTATTGTCTGTCTTTAAAATATATTTTAAAGATGCAACAATAAATTTGCTTTTGAATAATGTGGGATTTTCTTTTGTTTAGTTGTTATATTTCATGCCTTAACCTTCCCTGTTTGATTGTTCTGCATCTTCCCACACCTTCACACCATTAGCTGAAGCCCCCAACTCCACCCTCTACCTTTTTTTTTGCTTGCTTCCACAACCCATCGAATTAGGTGATAACAACTTTGTTACTTGGTCATTTATACAAACTGGTTATCTTTATCTAACCTCTCACCTTTTAATCAAGTTGTACTTAATAATTACGATGTTCGTTCCTGTTATGTTTTATTAGAGGAGGAATTGAGTTTCAAGGTGAATTAAAAGAAATAAAAAACTTGCTTAACTTATTGTATTGATGTTTTTTCTAACAAAGGCTTAAGTGGTGAGACGTTTTTTCAAACAGTTTTATGGGTGTACCACTACAAATGAAAAAACATTGTACATTGTATTTATAGTGGTAATTCCATAAAACTGTTTGAAAAATTATTGTATTGACGTTTTAGTTGAGCATTAATTAATTCAGTTAACACTATTTACCTCTTGATAGGTCAACAAAACGGTGGTAATCTAATTGACAAGGGTAAAAAATTGACAACTACTTTTATCAGTTTGAAATAATAAAAAAGCTTAAAAACATCATGCTTTTTTTAATAAGAAAACATAAAAGTTGGAATTTCAGCTACTATACTTCATACAAACAACAAAAGATTTTAAACAACTTTGTTCTAGTTACAATAAACAATCTCAATATACTCTTTCAAGTGTGTAAAATTCAGGCACTCACGGTTGAATCAAAGTTAATAATTTACAAAATGAAAGTTCCACAAAACTAAAGCTCAGAGTTTAAAAGGCGTCCGGAGAGAGCCCGAACAGGGTAGGAAATTTGCAAACAATATTTTAGGTAGGTTAAGGTACTAAAACATGGAAAGTTTTTATGTAGAAGCACAGAGCCATTAATGTTGCAGTATATAAAAACAAAAATGTTGTTTTGTCAAGAAATATGATAAATTTTGTTTTGAAACTTTTTAAGACTATGTTCTTGTAGTAAAATTAAGTTTAAAATTTCAAAATTGAAAATTTATTTAATGACGAATGTTAAAGTTTTAGTGTTTATTTGCAGCAGCATCAACAGATCTTCGGAGAAAGATTTTCACTTATTAACTAACTAAATTAATTAACTAACTTAAAAAGAGGTTTGCAGTTTTACTCCATATTATAAGCAGGACCCAGACTTGGACCTACGGCTGCTCTATCTCACCGCCTCTAAGAGTGTGCAGTTGTGGCTGTAACCTTGAATTTCGTCCTGTAAGACCAATGTAAAAATATGCATTTTTTGGGATACTTCACACTTACAGTTTTCAACGGATTTTTATGAAACAAACTTTAATTTAAAGCGTCTTTAATGATTAAGCGCCTCCCCGCTGAGTGAAATTTCCATATTCTCATTTATAAAACCGTGACTATAATCCAAAATGTGAAGAAACTTTGTGTTTGAATTTCTTTCGTTACTAGTAAACTTAAACAAATTTTCAAAAAGTGGCGTGCAGCTATTGCAGCATATTGTTGTCTTTTAAATAAAAATTATTTTAAAAATATGTGATGAAAATTTTAGGCGTGAGGTGTCTCAAGAAAATGCTTGTTTTACATTGTTCTTATGAGACAAAAACAAAATGACTGACAGGAACTCTTGAAGAATTGTATTCTGAAGAGGACCTAGCAACCAGTAACCACTTGTTCAACAATGTCGTCACAAACTACAATCCCGGTAGGCCACGGACTACATCGCACCCCGTAAGGCCACACGCTGAGCAGGTGCAGAGCGTCAGGTCCGTGCTTGGTGGCGACGTGACGCCTCAGGTTCCCCCGATGATAGAACATCCTCTGACACAGCTGACAGATCAGCTGAGGAGGCTTCCCACACTCGACGCGGAGGTGCAACATCATCGCAGTACGAGATCGGTAGCCTCGGCCGCACCTCGAGCACGCACGAACACTACGCGCTATACACACAGCGCTAAGTTACACAACAGATAATACGAGTGGTTGGGTGAAATAATACAAGTTATATGAATAAAAAAGAAAGATTTTGTCATTATTATTTGAAAGGAAATGCCAACAGGCTTTACATTACTAAAAAGGGAATGATAGAAAAAAAGGGATACAATACAAAAACTCTATATTTTGTTTTACAATAATACTTTTTAGATACAAACATCAAGACAAGCCAGCTTACAACAAATTTATATACATCAAACAATTATTCTTATATCACTTATAATTTAATATTTTCTCTGGTGACAAATTCTGCAACAGCCTTCCAAACTTTATGGTCTTGATTATGTATTAAGGTTGAAATTTGTGTTGGTAGTTGAATATGGAGATTTGTTAGTGTGATGTAAAGAAAATTTTGGGATTCTTCGTACGATTTGCAGGCAAATATTAAATGATCGGAAGATGCAGATTCTTCTTTTGTAAATACACTATGTATTTACAAAACAACAAACATTATAAAACATGTGTGTATCTAACTTAATATTAACAAATTTTGTAACAAGTTGAAAAACATTTGAAAAAAGAAGAAGAAATAACAATACAAGTTTTTTGAAACTTACTACAATTTAGAAAAGAAATTTTAAAGATTTTTGTCAGTACTAGTCAATAACAATTCTGCAAATCATTGCATTAACTTCAAAAAATCTGAAAACCAAAATCCCATCTGTCCAGAAAACACATTTTTTATTACTCATAAAAAAACACATCATCGTAAAATCAAATCTTAGTTTTTTCAGTTTTTTTTTTAGCCACGTGGACAGCCTTGATATGTCTCTTCAGCGCGTACATGTGATGGAACCGTCTGTGACAGACCCTGCACTCGTGACCGGGGTCTCGCCCGCACTCCAGCCTTCGGTGCCGGTAGAGGTTAGAGCGGTGTCGGTACATCTTGCAGCAGTCGGCGCATTCATATCCCCCTTTGTGTGAACCTGGGGACAGGAGGAGTTTACTTTAGCGTGGAACAAATCTCTAAATCTTCCAAAATAAAAGTCGATTGTCTCAAATAGTAAATTAATATAACTTTATTTGTCATGTGCAAAAAAGTAAAAACAAATCTAAATATAAAAACAAATAAGATAAACCCATCACCAAAATACTGTTCTAGTACTACTTGCTACATAGGTGAAATGTTGTTGGAAAAATTAGTTGTATTTGAATCGTCTATAAATTCACCGACACTATAAAATGATTTTTGAATTAAAAATGTTTTCGATTTCTACTTAAAAGAGTTTATACTGTTTATATTTTTTAAATAGTCTGGTAATTTCTTAAAAAATTTAATTCCAATTTGGGACGGTCATTTATGAGATATTTCAAGTCTATGATATCCCAACCTATATTGACTACTATTTCTAGTGTCATGGTTGCGGATATCATGGCCTGTTACCAAACTACCATTTGTTATGGAAAAAATAATTGTTTCTTATATATAAATACAAGGTAGGGTAAGAATACCTAATACTTTAAATATTTCTCTACAAGAATCCCTTAAACGTAATTTTGATACTATTACTATTTTAGTAACTGAGATAGGTAATTTATGATTTTTGCAGACGATAGCTGTTAGTGCTTTCACAAAAGAAAACTCTATCGATTGGATAAAGTTCTGTTTGAGTTACAGAAGCCATTAAGTACAAATCCAAAATAAATGATCAAATATAAGGGATCCTGTGTTCTTCTTATTATATGCCAATACAAATGTTACCGAAAAACTTAATAATTTATAAGGGAAAAGCTTTAGAGAACTGGTCAAGAGTAAGTTAGAATAAGACCACAAGACCAGGTTTTACTTCCTATGAACAGATTAACACATTCACTGCTACGGACAGGTTTTAACATTAATTTTATGACCGTGGCACGGTTCTGTGCCACTAGCAGAGAATGTGTTAAGAACTGGAAACTAGGATCAATTTTAAAAAACAAACTGTGAACTATAGGATGAATTGTAATAAAATAAGCTGAAAACAGATGAGTTGTATAGTAAGAAAATTGATAATGAAGAGTTTACCATTTTAAGGAATCATAATATTTGTTCCTTCATTAACAAAAAAAAATAAAAGGTCTCAGTAACTTTTCAATAAATCCAGACGTTTTTATTTTTCAACAATTTAATGAACAATCTTATGCATTTATATAACATGTATTTACTGTCAGTATAACTTTAACTGTACATTGTATGAAAATAAATTCTCTTCCAACCCGAGAGAACACTTATTGCGAATTAGCCAGCTGAACAGCTTGCGGCGGTGTCGTCTGCATGTTGTATCATCTGCATATTCTGCTGGAAGAATTCCTTGTGCAGGTTCCGCACGTGTCTGTTCATGCTACTCAAGTGGTGGAATCTGCGGGAACACACAGGACACTTGTGCTGGGGCTGTTTCCCGCACTCGACACGTTGGTGCAGGTTCAGACTTGTCCGAGAGCGGTAGATCCTGCCACAGCCTGCACACGGCCACGCTTCCGCACTGGTCGGCTGTGACTTGCTCCACGAGCTGTCGAGGAAGCTCAGATCTGTGCTGCACCCTGAAATGAGAGGCTTGGGTTACAGCTTTTGGGAGGTTGGTGATAACTTTATATGTGATTTAAAAAAAGGAAAAAAAAAATGGTAGTTTTTCTTATTTAACTGAGCGAAGTTAGAACTACAAAGTCCTCTCTACCACTCAACCTCGATCTTTACCTTTAAGTCAAATACAAATTGTTATTGGTGACTGCAAGATTAAACCTGCCTCCCCGGAGTGATGAGCTCTGAAGTCGCATATGATACCAATCCGCTGAAGAAAATCGACAATGGTCCCTTATGAACAACTAAGATTGTTCGTAATCAATCTTTACCCAGGACAGACAAATAAAGAAGTAGATACTTAACAACTGACCCCTTTTTTAACAGCTAGAGGCTTTAACTTTTCAAAATGTTTTAACATTCAATTCCATTTTCAAGTTGTTCTGTATGTCCGCCATTTGCAGCTTTAATTTCAGAGAAATTAAAATTTAGTTATAACGGAAGTACTTTTAATAAATAGTATTTCATAACAACAACATAACAGAATATTCATAATCAAACAGTAGCGAATGAATTTGTTTATAGACAACAAAATAAGTGTACAAAGAATTATAAAGTAAAAGAAAAGTATCAAAAATATTTCTTTCTTTTAATTAACAAAAACATGATCAACAATCAAAGTTCATGAGGTCTGGAACGTCTTGTGGACAAGGAACACATGTCTGCGCAGGTTGCCGGCTTGGTAGAAGGAACGTTGACACAAGGAACAGTGAAACTTTGGATCCACACCACACTGCGTCTTCAGGTGAAAACGCAGCCCTCGCTTGTACTTGTACACCTTCCCGCAGCCTACGCAGCTGAAGAGACCTGCTGCAAGAATTAGAGACACATGAACAAGCTTACGGGAGTACGCAGACGACGGTTGGCAAGTGATCATAGATTCTGCCGTAGGGTTAACACTGGGACATTAACTGTCAGTTATGAAATTGTTTATATCAAACTTTACTGGTCAGTTCAGGAGAAAATTACTCCCTAGTTTTGAGCAGTTTGGAAACTCCACCCATTGTCAAGAGGCTAACCTAACCTTACACTACATTGTAGTAAACACAACCTAAGGCCTAGGTAAATTTAGTGTTTACCATGTTCATTTCCAGTTTAGGACTTGAAAATATTTTAAAACTATCAACTTTTTCTTAAAAATTATTTACTATAAAAAAAATTGTATAACCCTTAAACACTGTAGTTTTGGGTGGAACAATTATAAATACCCAAAGTATTGACTTTAAAACTGATTATAATGCTCATAATCGGTCTTTACCCAGGGAAGACAAATAAAGAAGTACATACTTAACTTAACAACTGACCCCTTTTTTTAACAGATGGAGCTTTTACTTTTTACATTTTCCCGCAACTAAACAAAATTGTAGTTTCTGTAATATATAATATACACCCAAGAACCGATTCCTATACACAATTTAACTTCAAATAACATTTATAAATTTGAATACTCTCCATTTGGAAGTAGCTTATTGACATCAAAGCAAATTTTTATTTGGATTGAATGGTGTAGTAAAATTCAAACAATCTGGAAAATAAAATATTGAGCATAAGGTTACCTATTAATTAAAAAAATGGGATCAAATGTAAAAAACATCTATAAAAAGAAAAATTTATTACAATAGTCAACCTGAGGTTTTAAAATATTGGACAATATTACATTTAATAATACTGTAATAAAATGTAAAAATTATGTTCAAAAACACAGAGGTAATTAGACAACATAACACAAAAAGTAAAACTAATTAAAAATAGGAACATTTTTATAGTATGAGATTTTTTCAGATGAAGTTTGATTGTAACTGCCGAAATATATCACTTCTTAAATCTAAACGAAAGGTGTAAAAAAGCTTACACATCCTATATACAGATATAACAAAACCTTAACAACTAAAACTTAAACTAGATAAAACAATAAGTGGCACTGAGGTTGAATCCTTGAGCAGAGTTTTGAGAAATTACTTTCATCTGGAACACACAAAAAAACAAACATAAATTTACATAACAATACACATGAAAATATGTTAAAGCAAACCCCCAAAGTAGGCATAAGAATAAAATTTTCTTAAAAACCATAATTGGGCAACACATTTTCTCAAGTTACGTCCAAGAGGACTGTCACTTGTATAATTTAAGAAATAGAGATTTAACAGACATTACTCAACACCATTAATTGAATTTGTGTCCCGAAGATGCTAGTGAAAGGCCTTTCAAGTTAAATTCTTTAAGTATTTGCTTTTGTTTTCATTTTGTCTAATTATACCATTAAATGACTTTTTACACAACATTGTGTAGCTTTTGCCACAACCAATAAAAAGTACTACGGAAACAGGTTTTAGGAGTTTGGTTGTATCTTTTACAAAAAGGTCATTATTCACTACAATAAGTACCTTGTAAAAAGCTACTTTATTAAAATCTACAATAGGGTATTCTATTGGTCTCTTTATTGTTCCTATTAGCATTTGTTTTGAAAATATTTTGTTATATAATATCTATCTATATAATCTAAATAAACATGTTTGATTCAGACTCCCATGACTGATCACAAAATGTTTTAGCTTTACGATAATATTAATTTTAAACAAACCAAAGAATTTAAGTAGAATTTTCTAAAATTTCAGCTTACTTCTTATGTTCAAACATTTAATATGGTCAAGGTGAAATTTTTAGTAGTATGATTCATTATAATTAGCAAATGGTGCCAAGTTCAAATAGAAATAATTTGTAGTCAAAATGAAATTCCTTTTTCTTAGTTCGGTAAATTTAAACGGATAGAAAAATAAATTGAAAGTCCAGTTGGAAATAAGTTACAAACTGTTAAAAAAAATCATTCAACTAAAAATCAAAAACCCCTTTATAGATTCAGAATAAACCGTCCAAAAGCTAGATCTATCTGAGAAAGTTAGAATGTTGACAATCATTTGTCTTATTGAAATTATTTTTTTTAAGAACTGTACTATAATATTTGCACAGTACTCACAGAGATCATGTGTCGGAGAAGATCAGCTGGTCGGCCAGGCGGTGGGAGTAGCGGATGTGCACGTTGAGGTCGTACGGACGGAAGTACTTCTTCGGACACATGGGGCAGAGTATCGACGGCTCTTTGCCGCAGAAGATGCGCTTGTGGTCGATCACCGAGCGCTGGTTCTTGTACGACTTGCCGCAAGCGTTGCAAGAGTACGGCTGCTTGCCTCGGCCATTCTTCTCTACAACGCAACGGACAAAACTGTAAACTTCGGCTCTGGCATAGGTCATCGGTTAAGTGCATTTTATGGTTAAGTGGAAGAGAGGACTTTAAAGTCCTAACTTCGCCATGAATAAAGACATTTTTTATTTCATTTCATTGGTGGTGTTCTGAAGGTTGGTTTGCTATTTTCAATCGGATGAATCATTCAAACAAATTTTAAATATGTCTTTCTGCAGTTGAAATTAGACACCGGGAAATTTTCTCATTCCTGTCCACTTTCTATTTTAATAATAAAAATCCCATGTTATGGATTTGAGTTTTTCACCACCAAATTAATAGTAATGGCCACACTGATGAACTATTGAAATCACTATAGAAGAGTAACATGATTGGAGAACTAAGAGTTGTTTCTTGAATGGTTAACCTATCAACAAAGAATTATTTGTTTGAAGTTTGTTATTTAGGATGGTAGAATTTCTGAGGTTGCAGGTTGAAATAATATTACAAAAATCTCCATAGGTTTTTAGTAAACAAGAAGAACATGAAAATCCTTAAGGAAAATAACACAAATGACATGAAAAAAGACGAATAAACTGGGCACAGGTTGTTAAGATGGTGGGTGACTGGTCAGCTTACGCTGATTACTTTTTGGGTTAGCTTAAATCTTAAAATTGGTCTTCACTTGAAGACGGGAACAGGTTCTAGATCCCGAAATGACATGTTCCCTTGTTCAATAAAAACCATGGAAAACATCCATAATATTTCTTCGACTTCAGTGTTTCTCGCTGATACAAGTACCCCTGGTTTAAAAAGAGCTGAATGATTCATTTGATTGAAAATTAAAACTATAGGTGCAGAACATCCAAATGAATTGATTGTTCCATTGAAAGATTCCCATCACTATTGAGTATAAAATGAAGTAGATTTTGATTGTGGAGTTTCTTGTACAAGAAATGTAGACAACAGCAGGTCTGAAAAAAATAATATTGTTGGAAATGATGCCTAAAAATTTACAACTATCCATTATGATTAAAAACTTCAAATACAGTTTTTAGAATGTCTAACATCATTTAAAAAATGTATTTGGGTTTCCTACACATTTAAGAATTTGTTTTAAATAGCAGTCGGGTCAATCGGGTAAAGAAGTATTATTATTTTTTAGGAATTTTAGATAATGAAACTCCAATGTTAAAAGTCAATAGAATCGAAATAATTACCTCAAAATTAAAGTTGTACAAGCAGGTAAAAAGGAAAGGCGTATCACTAAATACGGCCGCCACCAACAAAGGCAATGTATTAGATTAAATCTACTCTACAGTTGCTGGACTTTGGTGTCAAAGTTATATGTTTATATAATTTTTTTTAAATGAAAATTCTACTGAATTTCAATTGTTTAGCAGTAGTAATGCATGGATCTTATTTGTTTATGGCTTACCAATCAATTGATCATAGCAAGAACATATAAAAATAACTGTAACAGATAAGTAGGCCATAAAAGTAAGATCCTAAAGAAATTATTTAAGTTTGAAATTCTGCTTAAGCATTTTAATCCTTAAAAAATAATTTAATAGTTATTAAAAATTAATTTGAGAGGACACCAAAGCGTTACAGGGGTTAAGTTCAACCTACTTCAATATTAAAAATGAATTGTTAGGATATAACATTATCTTTACCTCTAACAACTACAGTACTTGGTTTTAATTAAGGTTTTACTAGATTTCCTTGGCAATAAAAATTGAAACAGAACTACAACAAAACATTATTGATTTAAAAAGTAATTTAAAAAGAATACTATGAAATAAAGATCAACCAACCTTTTATCAGAATCAAGTAGAAATTTGATATAGCAGTCTTGCTGAACCAAATCTAAATGTTACAGGAATTAGTTAAATAATAGAACATGAGATCTTAACACCATTTTCATTGATTAGAATATAAAAAACAACATTGGAGAAAACATCTAGGACAATTTACCATAAAAATAGCAAAACAACAAATATAACAGATAATTCTGCATCATAAAGTTGAGATAAAAACCAAAATTTTTCCTTCCTAATAACTTGCCAATACATTGGGCATAGTGTGATAATGATTAATGGAATCCTGACAAAAAAGTTTTATTTTAAAAAACTGAATAAGTACAGTGCAAAGTTTGGAAATTTTAACTGATTTTTTAATATTAACATGAAGAGTCATCTACATCATGAAAAGTAAAAATAACTTAGGCAAGTTACAAAAGATGCCTGCGTCCGTGGCTCAGTGGGTAGAGTCACGGCTTGCAAAGCGCAAGGTCACGGGTTCGATTCCCGGCGCAGGCACAAGAGTTTGGACCGCTTTCCCTAAAAGCGTTTTGTGATGCCCACACACTTTAGGTTAAGTAACACATTAAAATGCTATTAGCGTAAACAGTACAAAAAAAATCTGCCGTTAGATTAACATTAGAACATCTACTGTTTCCGTCTAACGTTAACATACTACAGAGTGAACCACGATTTAGTCTGAGCCAAAAATAATATTTAAAGTCAATCGAGAATTTAAACAATTTTATTTTCATACTATGGATTATAATTAGTCAGGGAAGCGAAAAATGAATGGACAGTAGAAAATACATTACAATTACTCAGTTTTAAATCTTTATTTTTTGTAAAATTTGTGTTACGGTGATTAACACATTTCATAAAACTAACATAAATTATAACACTTAGTTTCTTGAACCATTAGCTTTGAGACATATATCAAAGCAACACTTTTGGTACAAGCATGGTAATTCAAGTAAAAATATACAATACTAAACCGAACAATAAAAAAAATTAACTGTTAATAACAAACATAAACACAAATAATCGTGGGGAGTAAATTTTATTTCATTAACTTACCGATAACAACATTTCAAAACATTAAATGTATTTAAAACACACAATGTATGAAATAATATTTTAAAATTACTGCGTACATTAATTTTTATAGAACTTAAAGTCAACAAAAGATTCCATGAAATATCTTGCGTAAAAAAATTATAAATGCTAATTAAATACTAATAAGTGGTGGAACAATATTGTCTACTAACAAATAATTATTACTAAGGTAACAAAAACAAAATAAAAGTTCTTCTAACTAAAATAAATCAACAACAAGTCTAAACTTGAATTTCTATGATATCATCACAGCAATAGGAACTAATTACAAAGTGTCTTATTTAAAAACAAAAAAATTTAACTTATGCAGAAAAGATACACTTAACTAAAGTATCTTCACAGTAGTATCATACTATCATAAAAAAATTGCAGAAGCAACATTTCGACTAGAAATAACAGACTATTTTTTAATTAAACTTGACTTTATCAAAGCATACAGCTAAGTAACCGAAAAATGTGTCTTAAGCTAAGTAAATCAGGTTACAACAAATTTCAAATAAGCATACAGTAATTCTTAACAATAACGGTTACAATGATAACAACGATGGTCAATGATGACTTTTTGTCTGGATCGGAAGGATTTTTTTGCTAAAAATTTAACGCTAATTATAAAATTGGTAAATGCAATTTTGTACATTTTTCTTAACTTACTTTTCTAATATTTTTAATTTATTATTAGATACAGTTTTTAAAATGCCACTATTACTATTACTTTTTCATTTTGAACATAGTTTTTCACTGCTATTTTGGTATGGGTACTTGGATTTTGTTGTATTTTGGTACTAATGTTAAAATCGGTGTTACAAATGTTTATACCAAGTTTAACCAAAATGATAAATACAGTTTTTATAGTATATAACCCATTTTTGGGGGATTTCTCTAAACTCTCCCGATGACTTTCCAGCTGTAAAAGTTGAACTTTCGGTATATTAGCTACTTATTAGCTCGTACAAAAGTTATGTATAAATAATGAGTGGTCACGGGTGGCCAATGTTAAGTACAGTGTCCCTCAGGGTTCAGTGCTACGGCCTTTACTATTTTGATTTGTATAAATGACTTTCTTTCTCAATTGCAGCCATAATTATTCTTTTCCCAGACGATATCAAATTTACTATTTATTCATTAAAAGACAAACATATTCCATGATTAAATTATGAAAAATCCCATCCCATCTTTCACAGTTAATCTACTGGGACTCGTGGCGTGGTCCTGTAATCCAGCTTCATGGAGGTCAGGTTTTGAGGATGATATAGGTCTAAAGCGGCTCAGATAGTCTCAGTGATCATCTGATGATATCCGCATCAACTCCCACCATCGTTTAGACATATCAGACCATCACCTGCGTGGTTCGGAAGTCACGTTAAGCCGTTGGTCCTTGTATTTCCATTGGTCATTGGGCTATTAATTAATGACCCATTCTAAGGAAGAGTCGGCCTTAGTTTGTAACAAGACTACACCTCATAACTCATTAAGACCACTCATCACACTCATCCTTCACCACATATTTGCCTTAAAATACCCTCATGAGAGTGGTCGGCATCTCAAATAGTAATTTAGTAATTTAGAACTTTACAAAGTACCCAATTCAGACAAAAAGTCACTCCTTCACATTTCTTGGTAACTAACCACGGTAACATCTACAACAGATCATGCCCTATGAAGAATTGGTCAGCGTGCTTCAGACGCATGTGAGTGATCAGGTTGTACTTCTGTGAGGTTCTGAGTGGACAGAACTCGCACTGGAACTGCGGTGGAGTCAGACAGCTGTATCTCTGATGACGATTCAGCTCTCGTCTCCGACAGTAAAACTTCCCACAACCTGGACTCTCGCAGTAGAACGGCCCTCCAGGTTCCACCATGTTCAGTCTTCTTCGCACCGGTCTCTCGGTGGATTTCATTTGTAAAAGTTCTGACTTTTTCTTCCGTCCTCTTTTCTTCTTGGTGATTTCTTTCGGTTCTTCGTCCTCTTCGGTGATGAGACACTCTAAGGCCACGCTGGCAAAGACGCCCATGTAGTCTTCCTTCTCTTGTTCCACTTCTTCTTCGTCGTTCGTGAAGGCGTTTTCCCACAGGGAGGATGTAAAGAGAGGGTGGTTTTTGAAGATGTCGTCATCTAAAAGAAACAGTTTCAATCAGATTTGAGCAGAATCTGAAATTTTGGTAAACAGTGGAGTTTTACTGATCCGATATCAGGAATGTGACAACTTGGTTACTGTGACTAGAAAATTTGGAAATACTTTAAGATAATTTACTGTTACAATCTAGTTCTTTTGGTTCACGTCATAACAATAAGTTGAAATATTTTTGTCTTCCTGTGGAGTACCATCTTCAGTCACTGATTGAGTGAAGGCATTTTTCCCACAAGGGATGTAAAGAGGGGGTGATTTTTGGAGATGTCGTCATCTAAAAAAGAAAAGGTTTCAATCCTATTTGAAAAGAATCTGAACTTTTTTGAACAAAAGATCCCCACTAAGTTTCACCCAATCGGTGACTGAAGATGGTACTCCACAGTGAGACTGAATCTTTCAAGCTAATTACTATGATGTTTATTATGATATTGTTTCAAGTTATTATTATTTCTTGGACGAACAAGCAGACCTTTGCAATGTCTTCTAATTGGAAATAAATTGGACTAAAAACTGTTTTGGTAAGAACATTATGTCACGTTAGGTGAGTATTTTTAAGGATCAGGGAATTTTCCCACACCTAGACTAGACCTGTGTCAAATAAAAATTGAGCTGATCAAGTATCTCTTAGCGCTTCTTAAATCGATTTTAACATCTTTTTATGAAAAAACTATTATTTCGCTAGAAAACCATTATCTATTAAAAAAACTGTTGGAACGTCCTGCTTTTGAAGAGTCATACCAACAACGTAATTTTCAAAACCAGTTTTTAAATGAAATTTTTATTGGTACTTACAAGTACAGTCCTTTTATTTTTCTGGTTAAAAATACCTTACTTTTTTGCTATTATTAAAAAAAAATAATTAAGAGTTGCAGAATTTTGAAAAATTTCTTACATTTACTTTTTAGTCCACAATTTTTATAGTGTTAGGTTATGTTATGAACATTAGTTGATAGTAATTGGTATAAATTAAAAACAAATTGTTGTGAAATCTTAAAACAAAATTTTTATTAGGTACAGGAGGTTTATATGAGGACAAAATTGACTACATCTCTTCAAATTATTTATTGTATGAAATTGTATTGCCTAATATACAGTGAGATAATATCTGTGATGATACTTAAATATGGTTGTCGTAAAACAAAATTACGTCTTGTATAAAGAAGAAAACAACATATAAAAAAAATGATAATACTGTAACATAGTTCAATAAAAATAGACAAATATTGCTATTTAATCCAAGCATATGTATCTATATCAACTAATAAAATTGTTAATACAAAAACAAAACTAACATTGAAGTACACAATTAGACAAGTGCACATTAAACTATTTCTGGATAAAATAGTGTTTACGATACGAGGGAAATAATAAATAATAAGTCATGTTTAAAACTGCAAACAGTAAACATCAATTAATACGCTGATGATATGATAGTCATTTAGGAAATTTGAGTAAAATTACATGTTTTAATAACCTGAAATTTTAAAAAGCACAAAGTTTAATTTGGAAACTTAAAGTTTTTTATTTATTTTAGTTTGAAATTAAAATTAGGCTGAAAACTACTTTTAAAACGTGTAGTTGTAATACTCTTCTATATTTAAATTACATGTTTATCAGGTGAGGTATCAACCAATAAACTCTGATTTTTTGGGCCGCACTCACCTTAAGGTTAGCGGAAGACTTAGATGTCTTGAAGATTGTAGAGATCTTCATGTCAAAAACACACACACACACACACATCTACACGACAGCTCCTCCCCTCACCGGCCCGCTAGTGACTCATCTAATTTGTCAATGGTTTGTCTTTCACAACATGTAAAAGACCGGACGAAAGCCCTTGAAAACACGGTGCGTTTACAGGTGCCGCGAAACGTCAGGGAAGTGCGGAAGACTGTTGTGTAAATGTGTGTGTGTGTGTTTGACATGAAGATCTCTACAATCTTCAAGACATCTTAGTCTTCCGCTAACCTTAAGGTGAGTGAAGCCCGAAAAATCAGAGTTTATAGTAATACTCTTCCCTGGTGTAGCATCTTTGAACAATACTTAGGAAGACCACAATTTCTAATAAAATTAAAATACTCTATAGTAGTGTATCGGTTTACCAATAGTATTTAATTGAATCGGTTTGTAGTAAACTTGAGAGGAATATCAAACTACTGAAAATTATCGGTGATTTGCTAAAACATTTTCAAACAGTTTGACAAAAAAGGGGGTCAATTTCTTGTTGACAAGATTAGTTCAAAATGTTAGTAAGTTACTTCAGTTGAAAATCTAATGTGTTTTTTAACTATATGTATAAAAAAATGTGTCTTTAACTGTGTGTATAAGAAAAATTACAATATACTCGAACCTTTAAAACTTTAAGCTATCTAAACAAAACTTAAAACGCTATTTACAATGTAATTCACACTTTTACAGTAGGTTTACTGAGTATTTTTAGAATTAAGTTAACTTTATGTCAGATATAGTAAATACTTGTCTACCTTAGGAATTAGCCTAATAATATCTAGAGGGAACACTTTTTTTACAATCTAGATCATGAGTAGCTTAAACTATAATATATAAAAAATTACGTAACAAAAATAGATCCATTCATTACTTTATACCTAAAAGCTCTTTCAAAAAATAACAAATATTAAAAATAAAAAATTATATTTTTAAATAAATCTTGAGTTTATACTGGTAGTTTGACTTACTTTCTAAACTTCAGAATAATCAAAAATGTGAATTTTGTGGTTAAAAACTTACTTGAATTTTAAAATAAAGTAGTACTAGGTACGGCAGAATGAATTGAGCAATTTGACTCTTGTAGTTCTCAGCTGTTGTGGGGCAAAGTAAAACATTCTGGTATTGTTTTGATCTGTCACTCATGCCATTATAGTCAAAACCACGGTTTGAACGACATCGAAGCTACAATGAGCAAGCATTTTCAAAAATAGTGATTCCGTGATTGTGACACAAAGACGTTTTTGCCCGCGTTTTCTTATTCCACATCACGACTTTGTTCCTAGGACAAACACCGTACAAGCCATATTTGCTTCTTTCATGTTTTTCGGCTTTAAACATACAGTACAGTCTCTATAATCCAGCCGTTCGCCACTCCGACACATCCACTAATCCGGCGCTGGGATCGCGTCATTTAGTCACCTGTTTTCTAGTCTCGACTTGTCTGTAAAGCGTGTGTCGTATGTATCGATGACTTCAGTTCACTGCAGACAGCCTGAGAAAAGTTCGTTGTTTGTTGCTAATCTGTGCGCCCGTTCAGTACGGAACGTGAGAAGTTGCAAAAACGTAAACATGTTACTTTGAAAATTGATAAAAAGTATGTGATTTTAACATAATTCGAAAGTGGTGATACGCTAGACTCTACTCTATTCAAGGAATTCAATAAACTCACAAGAAAAAAATGAAATTGAATAATTTTAGAGTAGTGAACCAATTTTCAACATAGGAAAGATATTTCCTGGCAAATAGTCTTTTTTAAGTGAAACTCCACTAATCCGGCATTTTCGATAATCCGGCGCTTCCGATCCCGATAGAGGGCCGGATTAGTGAGATCGTACTGTACTGCCACTTTCTTCCAATTGTCTGAACCACGCTTGTACGGTGTTTTGTCCTAGGACAGGGTCGTTATGGGGAATAAGGAAAGGCCAGCAAAAACGTCTTTGCGTCAAAATCACGGAATCACTATTTTCGAAATGTGCTCGCACATTGTAGTCTCGATGCCGTCCTGTTCAAACCGTGGTGTTGACTAAAATGGCATGAGATTAAAACAGTACCCCTTAATTCTTTACTTTCACCCTCCACAGCCGAGATTTAAGTGAGTCAAATTGCCCAGTTTATTCTGCTGCACCCAATATAAATCATATTTCAAAATAAAGTCGAGTTTATAACACTTTTATATCGTTGAATAACTTTTGACTAAAAAAGTTAACATCAATGTTGAATTAATTTTTAAAATCTGTTAAGATTAGTGACTTAGACCAAATATTGTTGACGCTAGAAGATACAAAACTAGATACCATACTTGGGACGGGAAGCAGCAATAAACTACTAAATAAGCCCCTAAACCTTTGGTTTTTGCTTTTTAACAATACCAATAAAAGTTGAAATATCTTCTGTTTTCTAGCTAGATGAACTAATAAAATCAGCGATGACTTAAATTGATTCTTACGCATCTAATAATATACATACTTCATACTTTTAGCATATACTGTACAACATGAGTATTTTTGAACACATTATTTTCATTCTACGTGAGGTTCTTGAGCTAAACTAAATACAAAATTTAGAGATAAATTTTAAATAAAAAAACACACACACAAAAGGTAAAAAATAAATACTGACTATAAACTTAAGCTTTAGGCGATTAGGAACTTGGGAATTAATGATATAATTTTTATGATTCAAATTAAAATTTGTAAGATTGAAACCCCAATCTTTACCACTTTAACTATTGTAAAATGTTCACTCGTTCCTTTCTTCTATGACACATTGTCCAATGTTTCCAGTGGTTTTACATTGGGTTTTAATCTTTTTAATTTAAAAATGTTGTATAAATTTAAATTTTGACAAAATGATGAGAAAAATGGGATGAACTTAAAAATTATAATGATAATAAAAAAATTATGAAACGATTTCATAATACCATTATATATGGAAGACTAGTACAAACATTGTATACGATTAATACTTTTTAGAATACAAACTTAACACAAATTACTTTGATAGGGACAATGCAATTTTAACTTTACTTAATTGTAGATAAGTTATTATTCGTATATCAGAATAGCTCTCAATACTTTTAACACGAATTAAAACTAACTAAAATATAATAATATCAGTTTCAAGATTAACAAAAAACAAAATAAATGTACATCTTAAATACTTTATGATGAGTAATAAATTAAATTATTTGCAATAGTTTGTTTGTAAATTAAGGTTGGTTATCTGCTAAGTCATAACTTATGGTTTAAAAAGTATTTTTGGAAGGGAAAAATTGACTAAATTTAAACCCTACAAACTACTAAGTACCGAATCTAAGAGGAACCATAATTTATCTATCTTTTCTTAGTTGTCTAGCTAATTTAGCTGTAAATTTACTGGAAAAAATGTCAATACATTCTTACAAAAGCGAACGGCAATCTTTGTACAAAACCTACATGAGAAGCTTCTAAAAATTACTTTGGTCGTGATTAATACTTGTTCATATCTTAAGTAGATTTGTTATCTTTGTCTTTTTCTTGCAATTGATCATCGTCGTCTTTGCTCTCCGCGTCTGCCAGGGGGTCAACTTCTTCAATCAGTGCTTCCGCAGCATCATTTGAGATAGAGAACGAGTCCAAGATGACTGGAGTGGAAGCGGCTTGAGAGTTTAGAATCCTGGTCAACTCCGGTAGTTTCTTATCCGCTTGCTTACTAGTACTTTCACAATTTGACACATCTTTGAACTCGATAGCTTTCAAACTTCCCGCTGTGGAAGACTCAACGACTGTCGGGGTTATTGTAAGTTCGGAAAAGTTCCTTTCCTGACTTTGCGAAACTCTCCTGCGTGAGACTGATATCCCCGGAGGGATGCTGACAGGAGCTTTATACCTCCGGAGGTCGTTGAACCTGGAAGAAGTTGCGTTGATCTCAGCGACAGTCTGCGGGAACTGGGTGATTCCCCGAGCTTTGTTCGGTTGGGACAGGATGTGACTAAGATTCGGCGTTCTAGCCGCCAGATGATTGTTCATCGGCTGACTCCTCGTGATGGTCAACTCGGAACTGATCTCCCGGTTGATACCCAGATGTGTCGGATTCAGAGATGTCATCCCCAGCTCGTGGGCGAGGATGGGGTTCTTGTTCTTCAACGACTGGTTCGGATCGTTGTCCATCGTGTGCTTTTTCTTTATGTGAACCTGAAGATTTCCTTTCTGGTGGGTCTTCAAGGGGCAGAACGGGCACTGAAAGGCGGGTTCCTTGCCACATTCCAACCGTCGGTGAAGCCCAAGACTCGTTTTTGAACGGTACCACTTCCCACACTCTTGACAACTGTGGTAGGATTGGGGCGCGAATTTGGTTTTCCGAGGCTTGATGTTGGAGGTAGGGTCCATTGACGATTCGTCAAACTCATCACTCTTCACAGAACTCATGTCGTTGTCGTAAGGCGTCAGAAAGTGCTTGTAAACGCCTTCGTTCATGAAGCCGTAGTAGTTCAAGATATTCTGGTGGACCCAATCTGGAAAGAAAATCTGTGTCAGTATCGAGACAAAACACAAGGGTTGATGCTTTGACAGGTCATGCGAAAGAAAGGATTGTATTATCTACATATTTTAGTCCTCACCCTGTATCCCATTATTGTTAATACAAAAACTAAATACTCACATTATATTAGTGATGGTGAAAACAAAATTAAACTGTACAACTCTTCGCCTAAAATAAATTTGATTTTTACAACAAAAGTAACGTTATTAACTAAATTCACACAATCTAAAATCTTCATTTTTTGTAAAATACTTTATTTCCAATTTAAAATTAGTGCATGATAATCAATATGTTATTTGTTCATTATTCAATAAGATTCCTTGGTAAGTAATAAATATCGCTTTTCAATTCAAATAGCTTTATTCCAACACATCTAGAGATACGCAAAATGCTTCACAAAGATAATAGGAACTTTCATTTAGATTAAATTTGAGCTGATATCAAGATGAAAGTGTACATGACTCTGACAACCAATTTACATGGATCAGGTTTGTTTTGTACTTTAACAAGGAGACTTCTGTTGAAGGAAAGATTACTACAACCAGCATTACTAGAGTATTTTTATCTTGAAGGTCTTGACCAACTGACTTAAACCTATCAGATCTCATCTATTTTAGACTTAATTTTTTACACTTCAGCTGCACACTGTGTACGAAAATGGACACTAAAAATTGACATCATATTTCTTAAACACCCTGAGATAAACCTTTTTGTAAAAAAAAAATAGTTTTCTTAAAATTTGTGTATAAGAGTCTATAAAAGGTAGGCCATTGCAATCTGAAAGAGTTAAATAAAACTTGGTATCAGTATCCATCTTGGTCTGGCTGGTTGGATTATGTTGATACATCTTAGGTACGAAACCAAAGATGTCATGGTAGGTAGATTGTGCAGGAAGTTTGGGTTTGTCAGATGTTGACAACTGAAATGTGACCAAATCGTGCAATTTTTGAGAATGAATTGCGCATGTGTCAGTGGCTCAACTTGACTCTTAAAACAGTTCCTTTGCAATATCTAAGCTTGGGCTGCTGAACTGTGTTGATTTTTCTGCCTCAGCCATGTAGCATAACATAATCTTAAACTGTATCTACATATTAAATTTCCTTAGTTGGCACTTGGGGCATGCAGGCCGCAGCGAGAGATGTATGGCAAGGGGAGGGTGGAGAGACGGACAGGAAACTTCCAAAAACATCAGTCCTTCTTGGACTTGCCGACTCATAGGATTGATGACCACTGCGGTTTCCATGTTGCATTAACGTTAGCTAATTTAAACTGTATAACATCGGTTAAAATTAACAAAAATAGAAATTATTGATAAAGCATTTTAAATTACAATAGCGTATTATCAAATTGATATGTGATTAACTTTTTTAAATCACATTTAGAACTAGGGTGTTTATGGAAGCGTGCTAATAGGATTGTCTCAATGGTGCGGACAGGCCAGCGACGATTTACAGCCCCGACGGGGGGTGACAATGATGCCTGTTGTTTTCTAGACGACAAATACACGTTTCTTACCTGAAATCCAAGTGCCAGCTAAGAAAATTTCATCTGTACTACAAATGTTTATACCAAGATTAATAAAAATCTGATCAAAAATACAGCTTTTATAGTATAAAAACTTTTTTTTCTATGCGCTGGCTATATCTTGCTTTGATAGCGGAGAATACCAAAACAACTAAAACTACCACTACTAAGAAATCCTTAAAAAATTAATCCTCCGTCTACAGAGACGTATACTGGTCACTACACTCCTGCTGCTTCGACAGATACACCTTGAAATGCTCCGTATGCTTAGTCCGCATGTGCAAGTTCATGTTGCCTCTCTGGAAGCACTTCTTGTCGCACCAAGAACACTGAAACTTAGGCTCTTGTCCACACTCCAGCCGACGGTGCAGACTCAGGCTGCGGCTGTAGTTGTAACTCTTGCCACAGTCGACGCAGACGTACGTTGCGCTCCTGTCGGAGCCTGTCTTGCGGCGCTTGCGCGGCTCTGAGGGCTTGATCCCCAGAGTATCCAGGTACGTGATGACCTCCGCCCCTGGAAAATTGGTTTATTTTATCAATTTGACGTTTTTTATAAACATTGAAAACCATATTTTCCATTAACTGCTAGGTTTGGATTGGTTTGGGGGGTGCCACTTACTAAACTTCTATCCAGTGGACACATTCAGAGGTTAGGTTAAGAAAGAAAAGTTTGTCTTGTTTAACGAGGTGAAGTTAGGACTAAATAGTCCTTTCTACCTCTCAACCTCGACCTTTACCTAGCGTTACCGTATAGTCACAATGTAAGTGATGACTGCAGGGATCGAACCCGAGCCAGCGGAGTGATCAGCTCCAGAGTCATGCACGATTCCAACCCGCCACGGGTCCGTTAGAGATTACATCTGGGTGTATGTTCTTTCTTTAATCAAATCACTTCCATACAAGCCAAAGGCCCGTCAATCTGTGTACCTTTGACCCTTTTTCTTAGAGAATAAATATATAATCAAGCCACCTAAGCTTTGATGTAATTAGTTTTAACTGTTTGAATTAAGGCCTGGGGATAACTTCAGTGTTGCATCTCATCTTGGGTGTGACCCTGCTTGCCCTGCACCCTAATTGTTGGTTTAGTAATTTTTCCATTTGTGGAGTACTATTTTTTGTGTGTTTTACTGTAGCCTACCTGTTGCATTTTTTTTGGTAAAATGTTAAAACAAATGTAATAATATAGAACAACAAAATTTTGCCATTTTCCGTTATGTTTTACTATTTACTGGATGTAACGTCCGGGTGCGCCTTTTTACGTTTTGATAACCCATGCGACCGGTGAAAGGTTAAGGAAAACTATTTTCCAAAGGGCCTCACCACTAGAAGGGGGTGTCAGCAAAATCTGCTAATAGTTTAACTTGGATTGTTTCTTTGGAGGAAGGAATAAAACTAGATAGGTAAGGTTATATGGGTCAGTGGGGAAAAGCTAAAAACGATATCTTTGTCTTGTTTAATGCATAAATGCAACTAACCCTTCCACTATCTAATAAATTCCCCAACCAATCCAGAAACCTAAAGTTTAAAACCCTTGAGTTCTCTTCTTTTAGACTCTGGCAGACTAACATGGAATTTACAGATAAATGTTCAACTGGAACTCTTACTTGCTGAATTTAGCCTGCATCAACCCTAGAAGCTTGTGGAGTTTCGGCAAATAGAACATTGTTGTAACAACCAGCTGCAAAAGTAAACAAGTGACACACCTATCTGCAGATATCAATCCTGAACATTACAGCTTGCTGCAAAGAAGAATTACCATTCAGTTGAACTTTTATCTGTAAATTCAACGCTAGATTATCAAGATCGGAAAAATCTTGGTCTATACTGGATAATGTTCGTGAAGCACATTCTTAGCTGTGCCCAGTCATATCGAGTAACCAGAAGGCATAACACCAGCTGGAGTCTCAACTGGGAGACCAATAAAAGTTAAAAAGATGTCTGTTTAACATTTATGAATTTTCCATTGGCTTTTCTGAGTTTTGGTTGGGCATTCTAATAATTCTTCCATATTATTTTCTAAGTGTGGTTTGATGTTTTTGAATGGTTGTCCTAATTTCAAAAGTAGTTTGAAAACTATCTTTAGAGTTGAAATTTTTTCTATGTTTTGTCTTTTGTTGTATTTTGTAAGACTAAGAGGGGTATCAAATTGAATGTTATTTTTCAGAGTACAATTTAATTTACGCTAGATAAAAACTGGCTTTTGACCTCTTATGGCTTTCTTGAGGTGGACCTTAAGGCTAAAATCTGGGACACCTCTAAAAACAATTTTACTCTGGTACAAAATAACTTCTAAAAATTTGGTGTTTCAATTCACCAAGTTCTTTAGTAAGTCTTAGCAATTCATAATTGTAAATATTTTCTTGACTGTATGTTTCAATGTTGGGCTTTAGTAAAGTATATGCGAACAAACTGCTCTCTTCTCTTTTACTTAAATATATTTTTATTGGTCCTTGATAAATATTCAGTAAAAAAAGTTTGTCTTGTTTAACGAGGCGTTGTTAGGACTAAAAAGTCCTCTCTACCACTCAACCTCAACCTTTACCTAGCGTCACCATATTAGTCACATTACAAATGTAAGTGGTGACTGCGGGGATCGAACCTGCGCCAGCGGAGTGATGAGCTCGGAGTTGCCTGTGATAACAATCCGTCACGGATCCGCTAAATATTTAGATTATCTCTTTGCTTCCTTCATTTTGACAGCTAAAATTGGCACAATTTTTAATTTGTAACGTCAGTTTTCCGCTGTTTTAAATAAAGAGTGTTAACATTCAAAATAAATAATAAAAATGCATGAAGGCTGGCTTTCTAGAGATTCTTGAGGTTTAAAACAAATTTGCTGCAATTTGTCTTTTTTAACTTTTCTTTCTCAATGCTTTAGTTTTCATCCTACTTCAAAAGGGTACAATCATATTCCAAGTGAACAGAACATGACTTATGAAATGACTAACAGAACACAAAAAGGGAAGTAAAACAAACAGTGAAATAAATACTTTGTAATTTGTCTGTAAAGGCAAATATCAAATATTTTGGTATAAAATATCTTTCTACACTACAGGAACATGGGAAATCATGGTCGGGCGAAATACTGTCGGTTGAGATAGGAATCTGAGTGACTAATAACTAAACAAAGTAACAAAACCTCAAAACAAGCAAAAGCTTAAAACTTGTACACAATAAACTAACATAGCAATAAAACTAACCACTTAACAAGAATAAAGAATATCAACAAAATACCTGAACTTTTTAGTGATGAATTAAATTTATGCTGTAAAGCTCAAAGAATTTTCAGAATTCTTTTATGTTACTTAAGTTTTAAAACATTTTCAATCAGGGTTTATATATCTAAGATCAAAACTTTGAATGGAACTGATAATATAATAAGTACGTATAATTTAACTTACTTAAACTTTAAATATGTTTAACGTAATTTCACTTTTAAGACTTTAAAATAACTTTAATCATCAAAGGCTTTTTAACAATACACCAAGAGATAGAAGAATTTTCAAAAAACTTACTTAACACTAATCCATGAAAAGTATACAAAATTGACAAAATTACTCAACAATTAAAATGTAGGAAAACTCAAAACTAATAAATCCTGGATTGATGGTAATAAATAAATAATGTAGATCCAATCACGTTTTAAATTACTCATAGGTATAACAGTATTGGAAAAAACGTAGTACCCTTTTTATAAATTGGTTTTTGGATCTTATCCATTTTTGTAGCAGCCTTACAAGACTTATTGAAATATACAAATATTTACATATTTTTTACAACAAACATAGCCGTCTGTAAGTTAAACGGATTTCTTTCGATAAAATCCACAGCATTAAGACGTAATAATCATTATGTAGTTGTTATATATAAAGGTTTTATAAATTTATTACTCCAACTTTTAACTGTTCATAGGTTGTTTAACTTACAGATGACTATGTTTGTTGTAAAAATATGTAATGTTTGTATATTTCAATACTTGTAAGGCTGCTAGAAAAATGGACAAGACCCGAAACCGGTTGCACAATTCAACCAATTTATAAAAAGGGTACTACGCTTTTCCCACACTGTTATACATGATTAAAAGTATCCCTGTTTTGTGATTCTCTGTCACATACACATAAGTAGTTTAAATATTCCTAGAAATAAAAGTAGAATAGTACGAGAATCACCCAGAAAGTAACAAACGTTTTGGCGTGGTAAAAAAAAGATATCAACATAAAACTTTATTTACGAATGCATAGAACCTCCCTCTACTTTTCTACATAGTCGCTATGGATTTCAAGACACTTGTTGTAACGCAGGACCAGTTTTTCCATACCCATGTTGTACTCATTTGCCGCCAAAGACTTGAGCCGGGATTTCACATCTTCCAAGAGTTCCTTATCGTTAGCAAACTGTTTCCACCCAAAAAGTCCTTAAGCTTTGGGAATAAGTGATAATCACTTGGCGCCAAATCAGGGCTGTAAGGTGGATGACTAAAAATGTCCAACGTAGACGTTGAAGTTTGTGACGTATTCTTGCAGATGCATGAGGCCGAGCATTGTCATGGATCAGCCACAATTTTTCTGAAAGCATTCCCCGTCTCTTGTTTTGGATGGCGCGTTGAAGTCGTTGGAGTGGTTCACAGTAGGCTTCTGAGTTAATCGTTTCCCCTCTTGGAACACGTTTTATTTGTCTATAAATTTCGATAGGTTTAACGTTTTAAGCGTTTAGAAAAAGAATGACCCTTCGCACTTCACATTTAGCAGGGTTTTCAATTGTCGATGCCATTAATAATCGCTGTGGAAACGAGACGCGTAATCACACAGCAACGAACCTGTACTCAAACTAAAGAGGAAGGATGGATCCAGCAGCTGCACGCGCGCTCGTAGTAGAGGAGGGCCTGCGCGGCGCGTGATGCGCAATCGTTCCTTACTTTCTGGATGACCCTCGTAATTAAAACACAACCACACGACTAAACCTAAGCATGGGTATCACACAGTATGTATTCAATAAATAAATTAAAAATGCAATATAACATAAACCATAAATAGGCAAGGCGGGAAAACTATATCTACAATTAGGAACTCATTTAAAAACATTCTGCTTTGTAAAGGTTTTAAACTAAGGAGTACGCTAATAAAAGTAAAACCCTAAAAATAAACTTACTACAAAATAAAAATAGGATAATATCTATAAAAGGAACTTATAAAAAAATATTGAGAAAAAAATGTCGAAATGCTAGAGAGAATTATGAGGCACAAGGTGTTTTTAAACCTATAAAATTGAAAGTTAAAACACTAAGATCTATAATTGCACCTTACCAGAAATATAATATCATGCGAGATGGAAGACACGTTGTTTGTAAAAAACAGAAAATATAAATTTGTATACAACAATTTTCTTCTAATTTGATAACTTAACAAAACATTGTTTCACAAATTTTTAAGTCCCCCAAGCAAAACAGTTTATATTGTTCTGTAACCGATTACAAAATCTGAAAAACTTTCTACAGGTATTACTTTAAGTATGTAGGGTTTTTTATATCTGATTTGCCTAAAATGGTATTTTAGCTAGATTTCATTACAACACAAACGTACATGTATGGTGGTAAAAGAAATATTTTTGATACATTTGTAAAGAACTCAACAAGCCAGAATGATTTTTTTGAAAAATATATGCCTCCTACAGAGCAAGGGCACATAATATTATGTATTGATTTAAAAATCTTTAAGATCAGTGGATCTTAGCAACAACTACTGAATGCTGTGGGAAACCTGCTCTTGTGTTTATTTCTTATGAAAATAGTTTATTGCTGCTAATATATTTTGTTATACCAAACATTTTTTTTACTGAGCATTTCAAGTGACTAATTTTGTTGTTGCAGTAACATATCACTAAATCACTATTTGAGATGTCGACCACTCTCATGAGGGTATTTTAAGGCAAATATGTGGTGAAGATGAGTGTGATGAGTGGTAGTAATGAGTTATGAGGTGTAGTCTTGTTACAAACTAAGGCCGACTCATCCTTAGAATGGGTCATTAATTAGTAGCCCAAAGACCAATAAAAATACAAGGACCAACGGCTTAACGTGACATCCGAACCACGCAGGTGATTGTGTTTTATGTTTAAACGATGGTGGGAGTTGATGCGGGTATCATCAGATGATCACTGAGACTATCTGAGCCGCTTTAGACCTATATCATCCTCAAAACTGGTTGTACTGACAGGGTAAAATTGAAACCGAACGCCTACTGTTCTGCTTTGGGGGTTAGAGTCTTTTGAATTTTTTAGAGATTAAGACTCGACAAATTAGATTAAATTAACTTTTCGATTCAAATCATTATCAAACATCATTCTTGAAATATTCTCTTAGTTAAAATTATAAATAATTTTGTATAGAATCAATCACTCTGATAGACCAAAATACTATTGGGGGATTGTTTCTATACAAATTTATTTATTGTCAAACGTTTTTACTGAAGAAACCTTAGAAAAAATAATCCCTTGTTAAGGCACTACGTCTGAGGTACAGCGGGAGGCTTCGGCGAATGCCGATTACGAATATGTGCCAACAAGTTTCCCTTCTGTTTGCACTTCTGCGGACAAAACGGACAACTGAACATCGCCTCCTTGCCACACTCGAATCTCAAATGCCTGGACAAAGTCTGCTCCCACTTGTACCCTTTGCCGCAGGAGGGACACGTGAACGGTTTGTCGTCGGCAGATCCGGTTCCGGCAAGTCCGGTGGAGTCTCCGCCGCTGGATTCGGCAGGGATACGTCCGTTCCCGCCACTCGGGGGCCAGGCCCCGCCCCCGCTGAAGAACGACGGGGAGCCCCACAGCGGCCGGCGTTGGAGCAACTCCAGCAACTGAAGCTTCTGCGCATGCTGGATCAACTGAGCTACAACAACCGACGAAAATAAAATAATAATAAATAAAAAACACAAAAATAGTGTTATTCCACAAAAGATCTAACTGAAGAAAAGTACCAATCTGTTTGTTCTAATTCAAGACAAACTAGGTAAAGGTTAATTGTCCACAACTCACTAATCAAGAGCGTATCATCAGCATATAAGGAAAATTCTTTCAACATGGATAAATGTTGTTTTGTAAGATTTTCACTTTCAGACTACTCAGAGGAATGCAAAGAACATGCAGCTGCAAAACATAGCAAAATATAATTTTATCACTGCTCATATTTGTATTAGAATTCAATTTTAAACTTTTTTCTGAAGATTTAATGTACTGTAGTTCTAAATTACAATCCAGACCAAATATAAACCCTATATACAAACCATATGTATTTAATATTTACAAATATTTCCACTTACCCTCAACCATTGTTGGCAGTGCATGGAAAAGCATAGAAATTAAGTCTTTACATATATACAAATATAATTCAGTCATTATTTTAACGGTGGTTTTCTGGACATTATACACAATCAGTATTGCAATAATTGTTTTGGGCTTTTTTAAATATAGTTTAACCAATAAATATAAAGTGTCTTCATTAAAAATAAGGCTCAATTGGAATTTGTAAAATTTTTTCTATCGTCAGCAAACTAATTTTTGATTTTTTGAAATTGTGCTGTGTTTTTTTAATCTTTAGAAAGTTTTATGTTTCTGCTAAAAAGGCTAATAACTTTTAACAAAAAGAGAAACATTTCTTTATCTTTTTGGCTTTTTTATGATTACAGTATTATAATTTTTCAAAAAACTCCTTTTAAAAGCAAAGAGTTTTTCCCTTATATTTACACAAAATCATGAAATAAAATCAGCTATTCTAATGTGTTTACTTTTATAGAGCCATTTTGCCATTTCTTTACTTTGGAAGACCTAGCTTTGTCGGCAAAAGTTTTTTAGTATCCAAGGTTTCTGTTTAGACTGAACTAAATGCAGACGGTAGTAGGTAAAAAACACTAACACTTCAGCTAAAAGATGTTTTATTCCATTTACGATAAAAGACACTCATTAAAATAGAAACTAGTTAAATTAATAGATAGTTGATTTGCAATGACTAGGCTTAACTAGATACAGTCGTAACAGTGATAAAATGATGACTAACATAGAGATTTCTTTAAAACTTTCCATTCGGCATATAAATACTGATGAACTTCACAGCCTAGTATTGTTCATTTAATACAATCCTCGCTAAATTGTCATAAATGTTAGATTTTGATTTGAAAATCCTTGAATTACCACATTTTTTCGGTAACATGGTCCTGTGACGAATTAAAAGGCATGTACATCTACATAACAAGTCTTGGTGGTCATAAGTTTTGAAAACGTTGGGAAATGATTTCCATTTGTTTACGATTTGGACCTGAAATAAGGGTCTCGTCAAATGTGTTAAGTTTAGAGTAATGAGAATATGAACAATTTTATAATTCTTTGAGAAATTAAAGAATTTTACTTAGATTAAAGAATTTTCTTTGTTAAAAGCTTGATAAAACTTATATAGATTTAAATAACTTTCTTTTTTTTTAAATTGGTGATACAGCAGAACAATTACACACAATTAGCGCCCCTGTTGACACTCTCTATAACCGACCCCTTCCTCTGACATGTAGGCTATCTTAAGCACCCTTAAATAGAGTTCCGATTCAACGGAATTGCCTGGACAAGGAATTGACCTCTTTTGGAACTTTGCTTTCTCTATGTACTGGCCTGACCTGCAAATAGGGCAGGAGCAACAAAACGTAGAACCTTTATTAATCGGTTCATTCATGAATTTGGCACAGTTTACACGTCATGTTGTCATAGCGCTTTTACATCTCAAATAGTTAACCTAAAATCGTTACTCGCTACATGCTAGACCGTTAAAAGTGCATCCATTTAAGTTGTGTCGGTTAAGGTCAATGAGCACCCCAGCTGTTAGTGACAACATTGCAAAATAAATCACTTATCATAAGAAATATTTCACAAAAAAATATGTAGAATGAAAAATAAAAATTTTCCTGTCCAGAATATGGTGTTTCTCTTCCTAATTCAGAACTTCTCAGTCACCTCTAGGGAATGAAGTAAAGAGGTATCTTGAATACGCTGCTCAAGCTAAATGAAAGGCAATTCCGCCGTAATGCGCACACCTCAACAACTCAGTTACGCTAGTGTATAGACACAAGAGTGTTTACGAACTGAACGTCTTGTTTGTTACGACATATCCGCGCGTGCTTGGCTAGGTTGTCCCTGCGGCGTATCTTGCGCTGACAGAAGCCGCAGGTGAACAGTCCTTCCTTCTGTCCGCATTCGTAGGGCGCGTGGCGTCGCAGGTTGTGCTCCCGGTTGTACGACTTACCGCAGGTCTCACAGCAGAAACCGCCTATATCTGCAACATCCATTGTCTCAGCGAGGGGTAGGTACTTGTACCGGGCCTAACTACACGAGCAGGTTAGATACGACGTCTGATGCGCGGATCAGAACTTTAGTTTAAATGGGTCAAAAGGGGGTTTGAACTTGTGTAGGAGAATTACAAATGCTAGCAAGAAAAAAGCAAGAACTACTAAACGTGTCCGGGCTGCCCTGTTTGCCCATGACTTAATTAGAGTACCTTCTGAATCAACAGCAAATATTTAGTACAGAGAAATATATTTGTGAAATTGAGGCTTGTCCTTCAAATGGTCCACTTTGAAGAAACCGACTTTGGCGCACTTTAGCAGAGAAACCAGTCATCCACCGTTCCTAAGGTTAGGAATGTATGTCAAAAACATTTACTGTAGCACTCAACCTCGAGGCGGTTTGATGATTCCGAGTGGTGGGAGAAGTGTTTACTCGCGAGTTAATTGCCATTCAACCAACCTGCTCCAGTAGTATAGATAAAAATGTTCCCTTGATTGGCTAGACGAAAGACAGCGTTTTACCTGCTCGTGTAGTAAGGCCCTCAAAAAATGTCTCTTGTCTGTGTTTTTAACTGCTTTAATCTTTAGGTGTAGAAAAATGATGTGGAGAAGACAAAAGAAGAGGAGCTCGTGGTGGAGGTGGGGCATTATGCACAGGGAAATGGATAGTGGAAGTGGGCAGAAGGCTGAAAGAACAATATTATAGAAAAAGGAGAGGAACGAGGGTAATCAGGTTATGGTGAAGTAACAATTTCTATAGCAACCCAGCATACTGAACCCCACTCTCAACGTTCGCTCATATTAAAAAAGGTAAAGTTTGTCTTGTTTAACGAGGCGAAGTTAGGACTAACTTAAAGTCCTCTCTAACACTCAACCTTGACCTTTATCTAGCGTTACCGTATAGTCACTTTACAAATGTAAGAGGTGACTAAGGGGATCGAACCTGCACCAGCAGGTCCCCGATATAGGTCCGCTTAATACACAGCAGGTTTGAGTTCTGTCGAGGTACTAAAAGCTATGCCTTCTCCTAAACCTCCTTACTGTGTTTCTACCCTATTAATAATAAAAAAAAGGTTGCCGTTCAGATGTTTACATCTCTAAATAAACTGTGTGATTATTAGTTGTTCAAAACACTAATATCGCACCTTTTATTGTCAGTAGATACTTTTATTTTCATGCGAACCATATACTTTGTGGAGGCCCCAAATTCCAAAAGAACCACAAGTCAATACTACCAGATAATATTGAAAATCTCTAAAAAAGCGTTGTTTTACGTCAAAACTTTCAAATTGCTCAGGAGAATGACACAAGGGCTTTCCACTCTAATTCCCAGCCATTAAATGACTCTACCACCCTCTTAAGACCTGAAAATCCTGGCTTCAGCCTGACCTTAAGCCTGTACTTTAAAGGAATTAAAGGGGAAAGACAACAAGTTTCTGGAACAAAGGTTTATTTTAGACTAGGACTTTTAGGAGGGGCAAAAAATAGCCACACAATTTATTTATTTCATACAAAACAAATATAGAGAGCTTGACAAAAATTATTTTAAAAAAGTACTCTTGAGTAATTTATTTGTAAATTTTATTAAAAACTGTAGAAAGTTCAATATAGAACAAAACAAAACATTCTCTTAATGTAAAATAATACTTTTACGTGGTTAAACTCAATCAACAAAATAAACTTAACCATATCAGATCAAAAATATTGTCGGCTTTCGTATAAAAAAGCGCTCTTAATAATGCATAATAGTGCTAGTAAATATCTGTATAATACAATTAATTTAACTTTTTTAATAGTTGAACACAAAAGTAGTTTTTTAATATGTTATTGAAACAACTGTTACCATCAAATAAAAGACAAAAAAACAATAAAATAACAGATAGGCTACTTATAAATCTTTATACAAAGCTTTAACAATATTGCTTTTAAATTGCTTTCAAAATGATAAACAAAATTTTTTTCTTTTTTTGATCAGCGGACCCAACACAGTGAAAGAGTTAAAAGGCGACAAGATTTAAAAATGAAGTATCTATTTCAAGCTCAGTTTAACTAAAAAATTGTTTCAATCTATATTGCATTATGACAAGTTTTAAAAAGATTGGCCAAAACAAAACAAAACCCTTATTTGTCAAAAGGAAACCAACAATCTTTGAGAATTGTACACAATTTTTACAACATTATATTATTCTTATGTTTAAAAAATAACCAAAAGTACAAAGGTAAAAAGTGCAAACATTTTATACACTTTTTACTGTGCGATAAAACAGTTTGTATTTTATTTTAAAGTTTATTACTTTCTTACCCTGAAAATCTTGTTAAAACCAAAATGCTAACATTGAACATAATGAGAATAGTTTATTTACAATTAGGAATTTAGGTAACATATACTTCTAACTGCACAGTACATTCTATGACATTTCAACACATACACTACAGAAACTAACAATTCTCACACCCAATTAAGAGGATTAGTCAACCAAGCGAGAACCCGTGTTTACCACTGAAATACTGTAACGGAGTATTGATTATTTCTCCCTAGTGGACGTGGGGTAGGGGGAAATCCAAGTAATTCTTCTGTTTCTAAAACATCGGTTCTAGTAAGGTTGTCTTGTTCGGCTCAGTTCTTTTAAGAGTCAAGCAAGCCGCTACCTTGCCGGTCAAGAGAAATAGTAGCGTTATTCCAACTTTCCTCCGCTCAAAAAACGGCAAAACATGGTTTTGTAGTCCCCTGTTTCCGACGCTGTTTATGAACCGAATTGTACAAATACAGGTTTATATGATAGGGTAGGACTGGTTCTATGTTCCTTATACAAAGTAAAGACAAAAACTGCTTGTTGAAAAATAATACACTTTTAAAATAGCCTATTTTTAGCCAACTTTAACATTGTTTGCTAATTTTGGTGTTAAGTTTAAAAAACCAGGTTATACAAACCTAGAGACAATCTTTGAGATCATCACTTTTTTAATCTTAAGACCAAAAAGTAGCGTCCTAAACGGGGGACTACGAGGGCATGTCTTGAGCAACTTTTCTGGGGTGATCAATCCTCTTAATGACTTATTACAGCAGAAGTAACAATTAAAAGCTGCTATTCATTTTTATTGGTTCATTTTAGTTTTTCTCTAAAGTGACTACACAGGGTGTCTACAGCTTTTCAAAAAGCAAAATCCGTGACTTTCTTTTCCTTCCGTGACTAACCTAAATTTGTGCCTTTTCTCTGCGCAAATTAAAAATATTAGTGACCTTTTTCAACAATTTTAAAGTCGATTTTATGAACATTTGAGGATAAATTTATTTCAGTCCACTTGTAGTATTTATAAAAATGACTTAAGAAAAGTAAGTAAAATTATTATTTTTGTAAATTGATGAATAGCAAATGGATTGTGATAAGAGAGGGAAAATTACTTTTATCTGGCTATTTATGTAGCCAGATGCTGAAATCCGTGACCTAAATTTTTAACTATTCGTGACTTTTTGTGACCTATTCCTAAACTCTGCTACTTTTTCCTGACCAGTAGACACTCTGCTACATTTAATCTGTTAACTCGACATATACTATATCTATGTAGCCTTCACCTTAAAACGACTACGTATGTAGTCTCATCACAAAATAATATTCCAAATACTGCAAACAACTTGATTGTAGACAAAAAATAGATGTTTACAACCTGATTTTCTAGAATTTTTAACAAACTGTTCAGTTTACAATGTTTTAAGTTAATTCAACCCTTAAAACAAAAACTGTAGACCACTGAAAGTTCCTTTACTTTTATTTTGAACGATTGTAATGTAAACTAAGAAAAGAGGATCGAAGTGTCTTACAAAATAAACTTATGCGGTAAACAGTTCTGTAAAACTGACTAGAATCGTAGTTGTGACTATAAAATATCAAGTTAAACCTATTTCTTTACATTTTGTTGTTCATTTTGTTCAGTGTTTTTTTTTCAATGAAAAAACTTATACGATTTTACAAAATGACTACACAGGACACTTATATTTCGGGAAATTATTTTTGATTCAAAGCAAAGCGAACATCAAGAATAATATTTTCTCCAAAAACCCTTCGCTTTTCCTAATTTAAATATCTCCATTCCTGCTTAATCTTTGATTTCGCATTTCTAAGTAGCTGCCTTTTTTAATATTTTCATATGTCCCTATTTATACAGAGGAAGAAAATAGAGATTGTTTAAAAAAACTACTACAAAAATTGCCTTTAGAAAATTTAACAACACACGAGTTAATACCAAACCGTGGGAAAACTGAGTTCAGCGGGAAATATAGCCACAAATCAATTTATTAATATGATTTTAGTAATGTTTCCGGATGTAACTTGACAATTTTTTTCAATATGTTTTAAATTAAATGTCCTAAAGACTTTACCCATAGTAATTATTTTTAATCCTCTCCGCTTCCCCTACGCAAGTGTAAAAGCATATAACAATACGATAAATAGGCTGTACTTGGATATATAACATTTGGTCTTGTTCATAATTTGTCCATGTAAATGAAATGAAAAGCATCTTTATTGGTGGCGAAGTTAGGACTTTAAAGTCCTCTCTTCCACTTAACCACAAGGACCTTGACTAGACACAAAAGTATACCAAGTTAGCTTGGCCATAAAAAATAAAACAAAAAGGTGGCTTCTTGCAAACAACTCTTGAAGGAAATATTTTTAATCCCTGTCTAATAAACTTTAATTAAATAACCAGAGTTTCCCAGCCACTTCCGGAAGAAAACTACTCCCTACGTTTCTTATATACATTACCCTGTCTCTACATTTTAGAAACGTGTCTTTTTTTTCAAATGTAAATGCGACCTTGTAAGAGGAATTGACGTACACTCTTACGAAACCAGAGACAGGGAGAACTATCAAACTGGGAGACACAGAACGATGGTTCATGAACGTTTCCCCCTCACAGGCAGGAGTTCAGTTTGTCAATATACTTCCAAATTCGATCAAAAGTGCTACAGAGCCAAAGGCTTTCAAAGCTCCTCTAAAACCAGTTTTGGTCGCAGAAGTATTTTACAGTTCAAACGAGTTTTCGGCACACAATTGGGATATTGGAGAATCAGACTAACAGGGGTAGGACTGGAAAAATTCCAGTAAATGGGTATAGTACGAATGTAAGTTATGAATGTTTGAAAGGGACCTAGATGTGGATGAATGCAAAATGTTATAACAAATAGTAGACGATTGAGGTACATGCTTGTAAACATGTCAATTCAATAAAATATTTATTTATTTATTATGTAGTGTAAGTTTAGGTTAGGCCCTTGAGAACGGGTGGAGTTTCCCAACTGCCCTAAACGTAAGGAGTAGTTTCCTGAAGTGGCCGGAAAAGTCCGGTTTTCTAATTAAATTGATCTCCGCCTCTATTATGAATTTTAAATCTAAAAACTATTTCTGAAAGTTGGAACCCTGGAAGTTGTATTAGCGATTTTGACACAGCTCCACCAAATTTTCTCCCTTAAAAGCCGCCTACTCCTTGCTCGAGAAATCAATGTTGACGATCGCGTCCGCCTCTAACTTGGCTTTGAACGCCTCGCAGTGGCGCTTGAACACATGTTTCTGCAGCAACCGTTGCTCGTGGAACTTGTACGTACAGTACTGACACTCCAGATGTGGGTCTCTGCCACACTCCTTCTTCATGTGTTCCAGCTTCTTCTGTATAGACTTGAACATCCGGTTACAATCCGGGCACGTCACGGACTCAGCTGAAATCAAGCAGGCGGGGGATAAAATATATTCAATCAGAGATGATAGGTAGATTGAGCATGGCTGAGTCAGGAAAATCATAGTTGCGGCAGCCCGAGCACAGGTAGCACTACAAGAGCTGCTATATCCTGCCATCATTCTCCCCTTCGGCCCGAGAAGAGTTTTTCCGATGTCAGTTACTTAAATGTGAATAAATCGTGCTATTTTCACGTGGACGGACAAACTTAAAATGAAATTAAATACAGTAGAGTTTCTATAATCCGGCCGTTCGCCACTCCGACACGTCCAGTAATCCGGTGCTGTGACCGTGTCATGTCTCTACTTGTCTGTTTTCAAGTCTCTACTTGTCTGTAAAGCGTGCGTTCTTTATTGCTAATCGGTGCTTCCGTTCAGTACAGGCCGTGAGATGTCGCAAAAACGTAATCATGTTACTTTGACATAGATTAAAAACACGTGATTTTAAAATGATTAGAAGGTGATGATAAGTTAGCATTCCAATATAGGGCAGGATTAGTGAGATCGTACTGTATTCTTAATTGTCAAAGACGTTTACAATTGGCAAATGCTAAAAATACAGGTGACATTTTCAACGTGTGTGCGTCAGTGACTCTACTTGAGACTCTTAAAATAATTCCCTCGCAGCGCTATCTGTGCTTGGGCTGCCGAACTATGTTGATTTTCCTGCCTCTGTGCGCTATCTCCCGACCATGACATGATCTTTGCTTTCAAGTAACAATAAAATCTAAACGAAAAAGGCATTTACAGTTTTCTATACACAATAACTACATAACATGATTTTTGGTTAAATTGAGGGAATTAAGACTGTTGAGTTTAAAAAAATGCTGTTTGAATTGACAGTTTCAAATTTTTTGTTTAGTTAAGATTCTTGTTGAAGTGAGAAAAAGTTATAACTGAAGTAAATTAATTCTTAGGTTGAAGTAGCTAGTGACACTACCAAGGCTTCGGATATAGACTGACTACTTACAATATCTCAGTGCTGGACGTTTCGCTTATTTTAAAATGGAGCATCCTCAGTGAACTTGCTGACCAGTTACATCAAGTCTGCTGAGGATACTTCATTATAAAATAAACAAACTATCTGCCACTGTGGATATTTTGAATAGCCAATTGACGCTGTCTATGCTGGAAGCCTTAGTTGGCTATTAAGGATTCTTTTCAGATGTCTATTGAGCTAGCTATAGCGTATTGAAGTGCTGATTTTTGAAAACCGGTTGCTGCTCCATTCGAATATAGTGTCAACTAAAAAAGCCAGACCGTACTTTAAATTCCGTAAAACATCCCTTACTAACTGACACAATTGAATTTACTCACTTTTCGTAAATAAAAAAATACATTAAAAAATTAACAATTTTTTTACCATTGAGTTCAGTTTATGAGAAATAAAAATACGTCAGTTTAAAGAGACGCATTTCTTAAATATATTTAAAAAAACCTAAGGGGTAATTTCTTTGCCGTTTGGGCGTAAAAAGGCCCGGAAGTGCTACAGAAGAGTTTGTCTAGAGAATTCCACCATCCGACTCAGCTGTGGCACTGTAGCAAACTTGCTTTAAGTGGACCTGAAGAAGTGAAATTTTGGCTAAAGCGCTTGGAGGCAGAATTTCACTCCTTTTAGGGTTTTTATTGTTAGCTAAGTGATTTCCTGTTAAAACCGCTTTGGTTGTGGTATAACAAATAAAAAACCTATTATCGTAAGAGAGTTTGTATGGTGTTTATCCACATGAAGAACCTACCTGAAACACTATTCTTCGGAGCCCACGTTCCCACCTTTTTCAAATTGGGTTTAGGTTCCTTCTTCTGTTGTTTCATCATTCGTTCTTTCATTTTATCCTTTTGTCTCTGCTCAAAGTATTCTCTATGCTTGACTTGTTCGTGGGCTCTGAGAGTCTGAGATTTGGTGTACAAAGCCGGGCACTGCGTGCAGGTGAACTTATGGCTTCTGACGGTCGGTTTGCATTTGTGAGTCTGGTAACTTTTCAGATAGGTGTATTTTCTAAAACATCGGTGGCACTGCAGCCGAGGGTCGTCCTCGTGTGTGAAAACACTTGCTTTCTGTTCTCCCTCGATCTGCGGCTTCACGTCTTCGCTGATGTCTAAGATTTCTTGCACGACTTCTGCGTTACCTTCCGAGATTGTGAGTCGTGGTGAGGAACTGTCGAGAGTATCATCGCCACAAGAATCAGTCATGTCACTCGTCGGGGAATTCGGTCTGTCGTATCTCAAAATTCCGGAGTCATCTCTTTCTGAGTCGTCATCAGTGAATATCTTTAAATCGGTTTCACTGCCTAGAATAGTTAGTGGGCTTTTCGTTCTCTGGTATGTAATACAAGCCTTTTCTGGTCTCAATTTCAGGTCTGATTCGTTACCTAAAATTTCTGAAGGGCCTTTAAGGATTTCTTCTGACCTGACATGTATGAAAGGTACTTTGGTTGAGTTTTCGGTTGGCTTTTCTTTTTTCTCCAACAATGTCTCCATTGCTACTATTTTCAACATTGGTAGAGCTTTATCTGAAAAATTTCAAATATTGTAAGTTTTAGAAAATTAAAAGTTGAAAGGTATGAGTGTTAAACTTTACAAAAATGCAGACACAACGCTTGGTTTTAGTAGTGTGTTTAAACTATGAGAGTTTAAATTACAAAACTTACTCTCTAGAAACAATAAACATAACTTTGAAATAAACGCTATTGGTACAAAAAAAAGAAAGAGGTAGGGATCATTATTCAAATTTGTAAATAGAGAGTATACTTTTATAAAGTTATTTTATAAATACTTACTATGTGTACTAAGTGAAGTGTTGTCTTTGATTTTAAAAAAGGTTTTAAAACTAGATTTACAAAACAAAGAGATCAAACTGACACTTCATATTATTTCGACAACATAAAAAAACCATGCAAATTGAAACAAACAAACAAAAATCCATACCTTTAAGACTGCCAGGATAGTAAGACTTGAAAATTAAACCATAACTAGAATGAGAAAAGTAAACAAAATTTTGCTACACTTTCACTTAAACTGGTATACTAAATAAATAAGAGAATTGAAAACACCACATATGGCATGGAATTTTATGAGTTTAGCTTTAGGTTAATTTTCTGTTTTTGAAAAAACAAAAAATTAAAACCTTACCATTTTACAAATAAATTCTAATTAACTTATCTTGGTAACACTCTAGGCACTTTCAAAGCATAGTGAAAATAAGCATTTTCTGCAATGGGTATGCTAGGTAATTTAAGAGTTTTTAAACCAATTAAATAGTTTGTTCTAAGTAGTGTTCAAATTAAGAACCAATTCACCTTTAAAATATGAGAATAAAGATTGAAGAATATTTTTTGTTTAATTATAAAGAAAAAAAGTTCAAAACCCTCAGGCACAAGGACACTAGCATTCAGAAAACAGCCATTGAAATGAAAGAAATAATCCAGAATGTGATGTATTTTTAACCAAATTCAGAGAAACGAAAAAGTTATACAAGTTGACCTGCGGCAACTTTTTTTTATGTCTGTTCATTAATAACTTTTGAACGTGGCCATCGATTTACACCTAGTTGGCGTTGATTGATAGATCTTAGCTCCATAGTGGTCCCATTAAATATATTTTTGATCGGACTAACATTTCTTTTAATTCTAAACTTCAGTTCTAGAAACTTCAATTCCAGAAAGTTCAATTCTAGAAACTTATAAGGGTTTTCTTAATCTGTTAATAGTATTGTGGGAAAAAATCTATAAATTGTAAACACATTGGAACCATTAAACACAAGAATTTTAGGTGTTGTCAAACATAGTTTGGAAAATATTTAATTTTACTGGAGTGAAGACAGGATAGTAAAACTCAATAAAAAGGAGTTTTCGTTTAATAGCTAGGTTAGAAAAGTAAAAAGTAAATACTGAAAAGCGTCTACAATTAAAGGGCTATCAACACTACCAATTTATTCTATCAGTTACGCGGTATATAATAACCAAGAGAGACCAGTATATTTTTGTTAGATTTTGAATTAATAGAGTACACATAACAATTAAAATTTTGGTTACATAATAATACTAACGATGAAACTATAATCAAATACAATCCATAATACATTAAGAATTTATCAAATACAATAACAGATCAAAAACTTGTTGATAATACTGTGACAAAAGAATCACATTCAATCCTAATAAAAAACTACAATAATAAAACACTATATAAAGTTTCACTTCTTCAGTAATAATTTGCAGGTATACCTGAATAAATATGAGGATATTACAATACAATACTGATATTATGAAAATGAAATCATAGGTTACAAGAAGAAAATAGATTTAAGTAATACTATGAAATATCAAGGTGGTATGTATGTTAAAACTAAGTCGTTTAAAATAAATATTTCACTAAAAAAATAGTAAAACCAAGTAACTTATCTGGTTCTAAATTTTAACCATCACAGTTTAATAAGGCACTAATTGAATTTGATCACTAGTTTTAGAGGCGTTTTAAAAAAACATGTTATAATTTAACTATTAATTCTACACATTGAGCTGTTACAATAATTGTTACAAATACTTCTTAAAAGCTTAAAATACTAATATGGTGTTCTTAGAGCCAGTTTTAAGGCACAATATTAGAACTCACACAATATTAAAAAACCTTTATGTGTTAAAATATTAAAAATACATAAACAATAAAATCATTAATAATACAATCATTATTTTTTTATCTAGCTACCTTCAAAAAAAAAATAAAAGTAAGTTTTTTAATATTCATTAGTTTATGCATTTTAAAATATATAATAAACTACGTCATCTTACTAAAAAATGTTAACAAAAGTTTTTCTGTAGTATTTTAAACTTAACTGATTTCTGATAATACATTTTATAAAACATAATTATTTTATGTAACTAAAATTAGCATTTGGATTTAAAAACAATCTATACTTAATATTTAGAAAATTTGTCTTGTCTTACAATTAAATTGATAATTGCGTAACTAACAAATTAAGTAAACTTCTGACTTGGTTAATAAACTATAAACGATGACATAGTCAGTGCATGTACTTTATTATACAATAATAAAAACTGATTTGATTTCACTCAAATCATTATGGCCAAAATTACTCCAAGTATTTCCTATAGGAAACTATTTGTTTTGTTTACTTTAAATTTGCAATTTTCTTAAAATATACACACAGCTTTGTTAATAAAGCCCCGAGGCGAAGCGCGGGTACTCTCAGCTAGTTTGCTCTAAGTAAGAGAACCGAGTCCCTGACTTTTCCCTGAGTACAATTAACCATGAACTCGTGGTAGGTTTTGGCTCTTCAATCAAAAATCAAAAACAAATTGTCTCTGCTACAGTAGTCTCCCTATACTCCGGCTAACTCAAAACCAGAGCAAGCTGAAGTAGTAGGGAAACCCTAATTCTTTCTAAAAAGTATCAACAAAGCCACCCAGACAGTAACGTACCGTTATGTTACGACCTAAGCAGGCTTCCCACCATTATTATGTCATAATTTACCTTTAGCTACACCCCTTGGTTTAGTTTGTCCAAGTATCATTGCAAAAAATCAAGAAGAAAACTTTTTTGGCGTCAACACTTTAAATGCAAAACTTCACTTTTCTTTTAAGTTTTCGTTGTTTGCAAAGCACTTTTCTGAACTGAATGGTTTTAAGCTAATGAAATAGGATGTTGCAAGAACTAGGGATGTTGCAATTTAAACATGTGCCCACAAACTAATATTATAACCTACTTTTGGTGGGTTCTTAATTTAGTACTGCTATCTAAAAACGTGGCAGAACTTTAGCTTGGATGTTTTTAAGGGAACTAAACTTAACTTAAACTAGACAGAGGGATAAAGCCAACAAGTGAATACTTGATCACAATGTTAGGAGGTCTGCTTTGACCGTAGTGGAAAATTCTCTTTACTTTCTGGATTGCCCTCGTAAATACACAAAAATATGCAACGCATAATCTATTTTCATAACCAAAAATTCACGAGGATGCAGTCCAAATTTTTCCCTTTTGATTTTCGAAGACGGTAAGACGCAGAATCATCCAACACCTGATTCAACGCCCCAACTATGATTCTACTACTGCAATAGCGCCCTCACTTATACGACAAATCATGAAAAGACCAGTTGCGCTGATTCCCCTCTTCGGCCCTGGGCTCGGCAGCTCCACGACCCACGTCCTGCTTGAACGCGTCAAAGTGCCGGTGGAATATGTGCTTCTTCAGACGGTGGTCCTCGTAGAACTTGGTGGGACAGTGTTGACAAGCCAGGCTCGGCACTTTGCCGCACTCCTGGTTCAAGTGCTCCTGCGCTTTGCGCTTTGAGTTGTACGTCTTCTTGCACTTGAAGCACTCGAACTTGCCCAAGCCATTCACTGGAACATAGAGCAAGAAAAACGTGGTGATGTTTGCAAAAAATGTTTGGGGGGAGAAATTTTTTCTGCAATTGTAATTATATTTAATTGTTGTAAATGAACTCTAAATCAATGTTTTTGTAATTTTTCTAGACAAACCCCCCTTTGATGGCTTCTGAGACAATTTTCTAGTAAAAAAATAGTAGATTAGATTATGTAGGGCTGGTAGTGAACCAATTATACGTCAACCAATGCCCCAATTATCATTGTACTGCCCCAATTATCTTAGCTTGGGAGACCCACCCCTGTGGGACCACAAAGCCTCAAGGTGACTCCTCCCAGCTCAGACAAGTGAACTTCATCCCAATTGCGACCCTCTAGAAGACATCTTCTCCTAGTCTCCAGAGAGGGACATTCTAATAGGATATACCTAGCAGTTTCTACTGCCTGCTCGCAAAGTCGACATAGAGTATTACCATTATGCAATCCCAATTTCTGTAGATGATGCCTGAAGTGCCCATGTCCAGTTAAATATGATATTAAGATGATGTCAGAGCGTATGATGTCTGATGTCAGAGCGTTTTAGTTTTAAGATGCTACTGGAGAGCGCCCTGCTAGGCCCTTTAGGAGCAGGTTGGCGATTGAGCTTCCTGAGAGGCTTGTCCAAAAATAGTAAACTAGTAAAAAATTAATCGAATACTATAACAGCAACTTATTAATTTTAGTGAAACACAGATTGTATCGTATACATTTTGCACGTTTTTTACGACATGAAAAAGAAGAAAAATGTATACATTTTGCATAAACCTAAAGAAAACTGGGTTCCTACTAAAAATTGTTGGATTCAACATAGTTTTTACAATTTTTGACAAAATCAGTTTTTTCCCTGAAATTCCTTGATTATCAAATGTTTGAGGTTTTCCTTGACCTTGGCCACTACGCAAATAATTTCAGTACATAATATTTTTGTTTGATCATCTAAATACTGTCTTTTAAAGCTCTAACCTTTTTATTCAAGTTTAAGTTTATTTTATACCTCAAAAGTTAACGTAAGGAAAACTGCTTTTTGGTACAGTGCAACTTTACAACATTACTACTTAAGGGTGTAAACATTTTAAAGAAACTATTTGTTTTCTTTTTACTGTTTTCTGACCTATCAAGCTTGGGTTTATTTTCAACTCACCTCGTATGGTGTCCACTCTGTTTTTATCCCCTTGGGGTTTCTCTTTATCATCGACAACTGGTGTCTTTTTCACTGTTTCCTTATTTTTAGGTTTTGCCCTTTTGTGATTTGCTTTTTTATGGTCTCTCATTACCAACGGATTGACAGTCTCGAAGTCACACTGGGTACATTTTATTTTCTTGCATTTATGGTCTTGGTAGCGTTTCACAAGCGCAAATCTCTTGTTGCAATGTTGACACTGCAGTCTTTTTTCTAATTTCTTTCGAGTGGGAGTTTCTTTTTCACAACTGTTTGCTGGACCATCTTTGCAACTTTTCGAAGTGTCGTTACAATCTCTTGTTGCGTCGTTACTTTCTTCAGCTTGTTCTTGAGGCATTTCAACTTCATCGTCCGAAAATAATATATTACGTGAACGACTTCCTGAAGAATCGTTATCATCGTCTTCATCCTCTTGGTTTAAATCTAACCAAGCACAAGTTGTAGGGTTTGTTATCTTTAAACTAATACCGTTGCTGTCTTCTGTTTCTTTAAGAGCCTTCTCGGAAATTACGGAGGCGACGATTTTATCCATGATACTTTCGAAGGCTTTCACCTCTGAATTGATGTCTTCAGCTGATCCTCTTGATGGAGTATCTTTCCATTCTGAGTGCAATGCAGTTTGTGCTTTTGCTGAAAAAATTGACAGTGTTAATAACTAAAAACAGATCTAGGATAATTGGCCAAACAGAAGGGTAAATGTTGTGTTTCAAAGATTTCAGAAAAGAAATTTTAGAGCCCTAATCAATCAAAATGGAAAAAACTAAATTGAAGGAAAATATGGTCAAACGATTAAATAATATATTACTATTTGAATGTTGACTTTGTAGAATCTATAAAAAAAAGGTAAAGGTAAAGTTTGTCTAGTTTAATGAGGCGAAGTTAGGACTACAAAGTCCTCTCTACCACTCAACCTCGACCTTTACCTAGCGTCGTCGTATTAGTCACATTACAAATTGGAAGTGGTGACTGCAGGGATCGAACTTGCATCATGGGAGTCGCGGGCGATACCAATCCGCCACGGATCCGCTAATCTATAAAGCAGTGCCCAAAGAAATTGCAGAAAAAAAAGAATAGCCCAAGAAATTGCAGAAAAATAATCAAGAAAAATTGAAGTAGACTTGTTTAATATTATAAAATTACAAGTAATTTATAAAATTAAGAAATGCGATTTTAGCTTTGGGGAGACGTGTAAGCCCTCCTTCATAGAATTTCTATGCGAGGAGACCTCCAAAGTTGGAGGAGTGTTCAAGAAATGTGATGTAGGTCGGAGGGAGTGTGAGATCTCCTCAGACTTTGAGAAGCGTTCAAGAATAGTGCATCCTTAAAGAAGGTTAGAAAAAGGAACTTAGTCGATCAACAACAAAATTTATTTTTTGAAATGTACTTTTTTTGTTTTGTACCATAACAGAACGGCTGCTTGGAAGCCAGTTTTTTAATTGAATGACAGTATCCAAAATGGCAATGGCACCACATACCCGATACTGAATCTTCTGAATATCCATTTTACCTGCCTGCGTCCGTGGCTCAGTGGGTAGAGTCACGGCTTGCAAAGCGCAAGGTCTCGGGTTCGATTCCCAGCGCAGGCACAAGAATTTCGACCGTTTTCCCTAAAAGCGTTTTGTGATGCCCACAAACCCTAAGTTAAGTAACTCAATAAAAATGCCATTGGCGTAGACAGCAAAAAAAACTGCTAGTAAAACTTTTTTATTTGAAAAATTGTTCAAAAGTAATTTGGAAAACTATTAGTTTAACATTGTTGTTTGGAAAATAATTGTCATCTTAGGTTAACCAATTAACTAAAAAAAGAAAACTAGTTAATTGTCTGTATTTTTTTATATACAACTTTAAATACTGTAATCTAATACTTGTGGCAGATTAAATCTTAGCTTTTTGTTCCATCTTGATAACAAATACATTTAAAGAAAGTTAGAAATGATAACAACTTTATGGAAAATAATATCAAGTAAGCTTAGTACTACTATAAAATACTAAAAATAAATAGTTTTAAACCTGAATTTCATAAAACGTACTCAACTCTTTTTTTTCTCTTTAAAACTAAACTAGTAGTCTTGCTACTACTATCACTTAAATAAAGAAAATAACAGCTTAAAATAAAATAAAATCGAACAGCTTTGTAAAATATAAATTTTATTTAAAAACTAATTTGAAAAAATAGCTAACACTAAGGTAAAACTCACCTTAAAGCTGTGTGTGATGACACGGTAGACCCATAGTCAAGTGATATCTTGAGTTTATTAAGGTTCTCGTAGAACGTTACAACAGTGAGAAAACTCTGCTGTCAAATAAAAATACTAAGTTGTTCTAGAAATCCCTTAGCCTAGGCCTAAGGCCCCTTTCAGACCCTCCGACTATTCACCGTGTGCCGTGGCTAGTACGGCACGAGTGAGTTGATTACAATAGCATCATATGGACTGGGACTCGTGGCGTGGTCCTGTAATCCAGCTTCATGGAGGTCAGGTTTTGAGGATGATATAGGTCTAAAGCGGCTCAGATAGTCTCAGTGATCAACTGATGATACCTGCATCAACTCCCACCATCGTTTAGACATATCAGACCATCACCTGCGTGGTTCGGAAGTCACATTAAGCCGTTGGTCCTTGTAGTTCCATTGGTCATTGGGCTATTAATTAATGACCCATTCTAAGGAAGAGTCTGCCTAAGTTTGTAACAAGACTACACCTCATAACTCATTACAACCACTCATCACACTTATCCTTCACCACATATTTGCCTTGAAATGCCCTCATGAGAGTGGTCGGCATCTCAAATAGTGATTTAGTGATTTAGTGGAGGTGTTCCGTCATGCCAACCACAGGCGCGCACCGGAAGCTATTGTCATCAAACTCACTCGCGCCGTGCCACGTAGCACGGCAATAAGTCGGTGTGTCTGAAACGGGCCTAACAGTAAACTAGTATTTATTTAATTTCACGGTGGTAAAGTGTGGAGATCTAAAATTTAGCATTGGTAAAGAACAATGATTATTATTTGATTTTAATTCAATTAGCCTACTTGTTGAAAAAGATTCCAATAAAATAATTAAACAATTAATTAATTAGATGCCTAACAATTAAATAATTGGTTTAAAACGTTAAAGATAAATTTGAACACATAAAATTGTTTCTATTAATTTCTGAACTAAAGAAATAATGAAGATCTTTTGTCCAAGATAGGCCTACACTAAGTTACCAACTTGTCAACTGGTTTTGTTGGATCGACAATGAATGGTCCGATATTTTCCAATTGTAATAGTAAACGATGACCTTAAACTAATATCTGAAAATCCACATTGTAACTCAATAAAAGAAAGAGCAGATGTAACACCTTGCGACATAAAACCGCATTATTACAGACTTGAGCTGCTGTTATATATCCATAACAAAACAAACATTAATTTGAATGTCTAATATTCTTGATGTGATCAAAATTATTCTGCTCGTTCTTTTTATTGAGTGCAACTTTTATTTAGTCTCCTGGATCATTTAAATTTTGATGATCCGGGTTAATAATAATTAATTAAATCATTATTAAGTTAATAACTTAACAAACAAATTATTAGGTTACAATCAAAATGTTAAAACTCGCAAAATGGATATCAGTTGAAATTTTAGATTCACAGAAAATTAAGTTTTTGTTAAGTGGGCTAAAAATTCAGGAGACTAAAAATAATAACACATTATTTCACCCAGGTTTCAAAGAACATGCAACATTTGAAAATAGATCATGTGACCTACCTGTGAAGATTCCTGAAATGTAAAACAAACACATCATACAAGACAAAATAAATTTATTAAACGCTTCGTTAAAATCGCTCAATGTTTCTCGAAAACGCCACTTTTCTCTCAACCGTCGTTCATTGTCGAATTCCTACACTGTAAAACTCGCTTCCCGCAAAAATGTCCGCATAGTTAAAATTTATCAAAGTTTATTAAAGAACCTGGGTGAAATCAAATTGAGCATGCAAAAACCAAGTTAGCACAAAAATGGCTTTGGAGTGTAGTGGCTTTAACCCTTTGACTGATATTCAACTTGACACATTAGAAACAGCAGCATGCTGTAGACCTCGACACCCCTCAATGTAGACTAGCCAGGACTCTGGTGGCTGCGATAGTGCACTTCAATAGATTATCAACAAGAATCAGGTGTATGGAGCTCGCTGCATAGCTAACTCATGAAAACCTAAGATAGAAATCTCACTTTTTGTAGCTCATTACTCCTTACAAAAAGGATTTAAAAAAGAATCAATTAAAAAGGATTTAAGGGTGCATAGTAGACATTAAAAATCAAAATGTAGTCTGACCAATTAATTTAACCGCTGGGTGTAAAAAGATTGTGTGTTTAAGAAATACTAGGCACTAAGAAACCTTGTATTAACCTTGTCTGAGCGACTTTAGGGTCTACACAAGAAATTGCAGCCTATAAATGACAATTTCATGTAATACACAAGTTTACTATTTTATGGAACCAGAAAGAATTTATCTAAGGCAATGTGTAGCCACAATTTTGAAATTTGACTTACGTTTTGAAAGTTTTATGTTTTTATAAAATTTCAAGGACGTTGTTCTTAAAAAATTTATTTTAAAGACATTTAAAAATATTTGTAAAGTGTTTTAAAAATTGATTTCCTTGAAGATTTTATGTTAGTCTATCTTTTCAGAATACTGAACTGAAATTAGCAAATAACTGGAAAGTTTTACAGACAACCCTCTGCATCGTCAGCTTTTCCACCCCACTGCGCACCCTTAAATTTAAAATCAGCTGTTCAGCAGAAGGTTAATTTCTGTACATTGTATTAAGCAAGACTGTTTGCATTAAGGGAACTTCCTCTTGGAAAAACAGAGCTGGTAAAATTCTGAATTTTAAACATTTATTTTTTTTTTGTCTACTAGTTCAAAGCTGATTATATTGTTAGAAGAGAGAGAGAAAGAGAGAGAATATTCTTTATTATTACAATCTTAAAGATGGCATATTCAAATTTTTTAATTATTTCCAGACTACTATAGTCAGAGTCTCTCCAGATAAAATATAGGTTTCTTGATAGACTTTGAAACGTATGGCTACATCAAAATATTTATAATTAAGAAACCTTGTTCTTGAACAAATTGAAACCACACTCCAAAGCCATTTTGATAATTAAATTGGACTCACCACCTCTGCAACCACCGTCACACCTGAAACCAACAGTAAAATGTTAAATTGATTTGTTTTTATTAACTGGTATCAAATAATGTGTGTAACACATAAAGTAGAATCCCTAATATTAGACACCGAAATAACGAACCTAGTCTGTACTCTCTCCATTCGCCCGACCAACATTGCGAGCCTGATGAGACATGATAGTGACTCATCTGCACTACGTTTTGTTTTCCGTCACTAGCTTTACTTTTGTTTTAGTCAATGGCGCAGAGTGACATAAAATACTATCGAAACTGTTAGCAAATGCAGTAAATTCAATTTTCTACTTGTAAAAGGACAGTTTTTTGTTCCTACTGATACCCAACTTTTCATCTTTGACCTTGATCTGGTCTCGTTAAGAGTCCGATATGAGGGGTTCTACTGTATAACAAAGTGTTTGTTCTGCAGGGTTCAGAACCTCAAACGCTTGAAAAATTCAATTCTTTTCATCTTGAACGGATTTTGACCCGCATCAAATGATATGATAACCAGTCTTCTGTCTGAATGTGAATGCCCTTGCACCAAGACTGAAGCGACTAAGCATTTTGCTGATTGGTTGATCAGCGGAGGCTTCACACATTTCAACAAATCAGCACAAGTTTATTTTACTTGGCAATCAGCTTTGTACTTTTGATTTGCTGACAAGTCGACCCCAAGACGCTTAAGTGTCGGTAAAGACATGAATTGCATCCCAAGTCGAAGTTTACAGCTATGTTTTATTTCTATGTATGCTAAGCTAGTATCAAATTAAACCTGGAAACATAAATAATGTACTGCGAACTTTGTAGCGCTAAATGGGACTGACTCTTGACTGATGTTAAAGCTACTTTTACATTCAGTTCGTAACATCTCTCACTTATCACTTATGAGTAAAGTACAATTAATTCATGTGGGCAACACAGAAACCAATACTGATAATTTAAGAGTAGGCCTAACTTTAATTTTGAAGTACGTCAATTTATTGCTGCGTCACAGTGAAAACTCAAGTAACTCGCTTTTACACTTTATTATTCAAGGGTACGGTTGTTTACAAATTTGTTCCATTCTCAAAATTACAGGATTGGTCAAATGAGCCAAGTTTTAGTAACAGCGATCAAAACTTCATATCTGTTAGAACTAGCAAAATAACTTACCTTGGACTGAAGAGGTGTGTCAGATTCTCAAATCCTTTTGGCACAATCACTAATTTTCACGTTTCACAGTTTAAACACAATCTCAAACATAACAGCTCCATAGTCACCACATAGTAATTACATTTTCTTGCCATTTTATTGTTAGGGAAGTACTAGCTTTTTGATTTAGTAATATTGAGAAATTCACTTGAAAATTGACATGATCTAGTTCAATCTACCGTCAATTGCACAGTGACTACTGATGAAACTTGTCTGCGACATTCATTGACTATGTTATGGAAACTCCTCCTAACTCATGTTTGCTTGGTGAAATGACTCTACAATTAAAATATGGCCTAAAGTCAAACGGAAAAATATGTTATTACATAGGTTATTCCTTGTAACATACCAAGGAAACTCGATAATTCCAGTTACAAAATGCTCTTAAACAAATTGATTGTTATCCTAATGTATTTTATCGAAGGGGTTGGTTAATTTACATTTCATGTTCCAGATGCCTTGGAAGAAGTTAAAAGGAGCTAGGCTAGGTCTATCTTAAAGTGACATTTGCATAGACATAGTGTTGATTGTAACTGGGCTTTATAATATTATCCCGACAAAACCTACGTGTGTGTAAAATAAATTAAAGGCATTATTTTCAATTAAAACCAAGGTCTTACCCGAGGTTTGAAAGAATATGCCTAACAAACTACTTGTTTGGAACCTAACTTGTCAGCTAGCCTAGCTGTCAATCCATAATGATAGTTCATACGAAGTTGGCTGTCAAATCGAACAATTTAAAAGAGTGAACATAAAAGAACGAAGGTTTAACGTAAACCCCTCTTAAAATTTACTTTAATTACAAAGAATTTGTAGATGTAAATATAGGTCAGTGTTCCAATGGCTAGGGTGAAAATAGGACTCACTGTAATGTGGTGTAACCATACAAATTGACTGATCTACTTAAGACCGCGGCCTCATATCACTGATTAATTTGGATCTGACAATAATAGTAACTTTATTCCAATATGAGGTAATTGTACACAACACTATTGATATAAAATCATTGTAATAACATACACTAATATTGAGAACCGAGAATAACACAATACGCGTGCACGACATTTTGTCATGGCTGACTAAATTATCAGCAAAGAGCAAACTTCACAACAGATTTCAAGAAAAAATTGTTAACATACACTATACACAGAAACACTATATTTGATCAATTATTACTTTAAATTAAAATATATATTTATCGTTCTTAATGTTCTGTAATTTGAATAGATTGTATAAATGTATGTGGTTTTATACAATGAGATGAAAATAACATATCTATACATACTAAAACTGTTGGTCAGTTTTGGCATCGTGTTTTGGCATGAAACACGATAGTTCAGTGTAAAAACAATTATAATTTGCATAGACAAACATCATAATATTAGGAAAGTACAAGGTAACAGTGTAAAACAGTGAAAGTCGACAAGTGCCTTCGAACACAGTTCAAATAATATACTATGAGGACAAAGCCATACATTTAAAATCAATGACAAAGCAGTCTACATTTTATGTGAGAAGACAGAGAATGGAACGGGACACATAATCCATGATTTTAAATGTCTTCTAAAGTCAATGAGGCCCGCACAGAGTGGATCCCACTTATTGCATAAAGTAATCGTTGCAAACAAAATGTTAGCTTATCTAATGTACTTATTGTGAAATTTTGTTCACTGAAAGCTATGGGCGTTACTAAACATATTTTCGGTTGTCGGGGTGGGGCTGAAGCAACTACTTTTCAAACTTGAATAGTAACTTTCCCAACTAAGCAACACTTTCCTCGTCGATTTACAGGAAGTTTCGAACACTGCATACTACTTTAGAGATAAGGGGGTTCGGAAGGCCTTCCCCGGGCAAAATTGAAAAGTTAGACGCAAAATAATGCATTCTGAGTTCTTGTAAATAATTTTGTAGCAATACTTGAAGACCGGTTTCAGATGGTCGGTCGCGTGGGAAATTACCACTATTGGCCTTATTTTATATATTTATTAGTTGAAAACACTTGACACTGTCTTAAAATTTCTCATTCAATGTAGGTCATGATTGTACAGAAAGCATATTTTAGAATAGTTCTAGAGCCACAGGCTATTAGTCTATTACGGAAAATAATGAAAGAAATTGGCCATTCTTTATAAAACAATTCCTCTGAATTCTTCTGCCACCATATTTGCCAACTGAATTCTACCTTTATTCAGCGGCCCATTTATTTAACCCCAAACTTTCAACCTCGGAAATTACCACCTTTTAGTCAGCCATATATTTGGAGGGCCCAAGACCCCCCCCGAAACTCCCTTGTAGCGACGCCCCTGCTAGACGCATATAACTGTTGAATCGACGTATGAACACAGCAACACTTTTATTTTCATTTCAATATTTAAATTTTATGAAACTAAGTTCCGGGTTTAAGACCTATTTAAAATCAGAAATACCTTTCAAATACCCTGAAGGTCCTGTAGAGAAGTCACACCGTTGTTTTCCGCCTAGTGCATTTGTCGCCCGCGCCTGCTCACGATCCCCCGGAATGCCACTGTGTCGGCATAACCTCTATCCTCCATCCTTCTCGCACCACCGCAGTAAAAACCGTGTATTTAGTGAAAATAATTAGTGTAAGTGAACTGTGAGAAGTGCTCCGATGGTGGCCTCATTAGGCCAAAATGCATAAGCACCGTTGACTTTTCTAAGACACTCAGGCTACTTAACAGGGCATTTCTAATTTCAATTAGTTTTCTCACAAGGAACTGTTGGACTTATGCTTATGTACATGTGTGCGTTTAAATACGTAAGTTTATGACGGTGGTGGGGTTGAAGAACAAGTATCCATAACAAATTGGAGTAGATTAAATTAGGGCTGGAAATGTACCAACTCTACGTCAACCAAAGGTTTTATTTACTACCCGGGTTTGGGTCGATCGATGCTTCTACGAGTCAAACGTGGCAACGGAATCTAAACCATGAATTGCTTAGAATACGATAATAGATTAACCGTAAATAAATTAGTTTAAATATTTAAGCTTCCATAGAAAATACAGTTCTAAGCGTATTTTTCAAATTAAGCGGAAAGTAATAGTATTATGCCCTTTTATTTTTATATACATATTTATTTCTTTGTTTGAAGTTTGTTGTTGACGATGTTAGTATTTCTAAGTTTAAATTATTATTGCAGACGTTGTTAATCGCTAGTAAACAAGAAGAACACGACGTTTCGGGCTCTGGAACTGGAATCTGATCGGGTCTTTACGTAAAAAGTATCCTGAAATAAACCTACATTTACATAATGTACAAATTAATGTACCTTAACGTACATTTTGTGTGATTCACGGCCAAACATAGCTTACCAATTAAAAGTGAGTACATTTTCCAGAAATAATAAGTCAAATGAGTGTTAAAGTTCATTGCTTAGAGATAGTACGACACATTATGCGTGGGATTTATTTTTATCAGTTGGCGCACATGTTCAGTTACCAGTTCGCAAGTTACTCGTTTTCGTTTTATTGAAGATAGCCTATGGCTATGTATTTTTATTGTGAAAGTGGCCAGTGTATTAATATAAGTTATTTATTTAGCTTCAATTCACGTATTAGAGCAATTTTAAAACTTGTGTTATATTGAAAACAAAAAATACTTCGGGATAGCCATAAAAGTGTGTGATAGACTTGTTCTAGTTTTGGTGAAGTGCAGTGGTCCTTGAGTTGGTTCAACTTGGAAAGTGGTGTTGTTATTTTAAGTTGTCTGTTGCGATTAGGATTTGATAATTTGTCCTTTTGTTGTAAGAATTCATAACGAATCCCACTGGTTGTTATATTCCTGCACGTCTTCGGCCAAATGTTTGGAATAAGCTCGAATTGATACCACCAAACATAACCTTTTAAAGATGCCTCGGATCAAAACAAATTAGGCTTGGGAGACCTAATTATCTTCTGATCCATAGAATGTTTAGTAGTTTCGTATATATAACACTGTAAATCTCATCCAATCATTAACACAGTGTAACTTAATTAGGCAAAGAGTTAAAGTCTGAGCCCTTATAAAAATTTAAAAATGTTATTAAATGATCCTAATCAGGTACCTATTCTAAAGCTTATTGGTTGGTGTATATAGTTCAGCCCTATTCCCTCTTGTTAGCAGTTTAATGAGATGGTATAAATTATAGACGGTTTAAAGTAGGCTAGGGAAGCATCCATGTTACTACATAGATGACTTTTACCTCCGCCTGGTGTTCCCTAGTGCCATGTCTCACTATCTTAGTACAGTTTCTTTCTATCATTCATCAACTCTGGGTTTACAACTAAGGAGTTGGTAACTGGTAACTTAATAACAACATCTAAATCTAGCTACACTGTCATCTTAGTCTATTTTAGCTGGCATAGCTCAAAGAAAATCTTTAGAATTTATTCTCAGATCAAAATGGCAGACATTTTTAACACGTTTGGCCCAGACTATTTCAAACCATTTCTTAAAATCTTAGGTAAAAGTGTCCTAGTGGTGAAAGTGTCTAAAAAAGTGTCAAGTGTTGTGTGTGTTTAGTGATTATTGTTGTGTGTACTTGAAAGTGCTCGGATTGGATAAGCCTCACACAGGAGGCAAGATTACATCTTGACTCGGAATGAAAGAGGTTAGTAACTTTAGTTACACCTTAGACTAAGTTATTTAAGTTATTAAATGTCCTAAACCATGGTAGTCTTAAATCAGGTTGAATCAGTAGTTTTAATATGATAAATCGTGTTTTAGCCCAAAAATATTTTTAAACACCTATGTATTAAGCCCTTGATTGGAGTTTTAAAGTTATCCTGTCTTGGTAAAATTTATCCGTCGTTAAAAAAACTTAAATAGGCCTAGTTAGTATAATATGCTTTATATTTACCAAGCTATGGCCTCCTTCTCGCTATACAAATTAAAGTTTTTTAGCAAGTTTCTTGTAAGTTTGAAAGCCATAGAGACTAATGGTATCATGCAGAAAAATTAGGACGCTAAATTAAGGTGCTACCCAACACTGCTTCAGTTGACATCTCTGGGAAGTCTAAATTCGTCCTCACAAGAAACACAGGGCACTGTGCAATTAACAACTGGCTAAATAATTGGCCTTCTTTCAACTGACGCGACCTAACTGTCAAACCAAGCGCCTGCAAGGGTTTACGGCGGCCCGTTTTTCACCTTTAACTAAAACTTTTACAAGTATTAAACATGATGCATTTGGAAACTAGACTGAAATTTCCGACACCAGTATAAAGCCCAATTTCTCATTTTTAAGTTAGTTTTAAAAACCCTCTGATCAATTTGTCTGCTCTGCATTTTTAAAACAGCTCTGTGCTAAAAAACCAGCTCTGGCTGCCAGCCATATGCGTATAGGTTACACAGAAAAATCATTAGTTTATCTCTGGTGTAAGTAAGCTTCTTTGCTTTAAAATAAATTTAAATATTAAATTTTTTACTTTTATAGTATCTACATAATTTGGATTATTGCAGACTATTGCATTGTAGCTGGGCAGTTGAGACAGACCCTTAAATGTAACAAATTAGTTTAAAAACACGTTCAATCCAACATTTTTAATCATCGTAAAATTTCAGAAACCACTCTAGAACACTTTCGAACTTTAAAATTGTTGTAGCTTTTTTAATTGCGTGCTAACAATTTGGTTTTTTGTGTTTCAGGTATCCTATACTGTGGATAATAGGCCAGCCTCTACAAGGTAAGTGAGCATGTTTTCTTCAGGAGCAGATTCTAAAAATCAAATATTTCACCAACATTCCGTAGTGAGTAGTCGATTGTGTATTTTGCAGCTGTTGAAGTCATCGACGTCGTCTGCAGTCCAACGAAAACTCTCCGAACCTACGTTAGATTTGTTTAAAACTTTTTTAAACTCTCTGTAAAATTATTTTATTATATTACAACGTAGGTGTTCCATTTTGCATAGTTTTTAAACACGTGTTTAATTAAACAGTTTCCAAAGTTTATTCATTCATCTTGTAGGCAAATTTTAAAATTGAAAACTAATTGTAGTTAGACTTATATGGTTAAAAAGATTATTGCATCAACATCAAAATCAAAATAACCTCAGAATAAGCAACACTTAAATTATTTTGACCATTACCTTGTGCTAAAAGAGTGATATATTTTACTAGGGCTAACTTTATAGTTCAATTTCTCGTCAAATAGATTAGATAAGACTACTGTCAAAATTTGAATTCTTTTTTCATCATGAAACCCTAATTTTTTGTACTGATAAATGTTTACTTACTGCCTAAAATTAATTAGGGTCAACGTAGGGTCGAAGAATATCTACCAAGGTAAGTGGCTTTCTTATTTTCAGATTTGGTGAAATATTTGATCCACTCTCTGTAAATTAATTTAAAGACTTCCAGATTTTCGTTAAAAAATTCTGAATTTGGGACAGCTACACAGTTTAAATTACCCTGATAAAAGACCATTCAATTAATTAAACATTATTATTAAAATAAATATTGGCTAAAGCCAAAATAATATTTTCAATCAAACTCTTTAAAGTAATGAAATACAAAAAATAAATTGTTACAAAAAATATTTGTTTTGACCAAAAAATAAATTTTACGAGGTTCATCAGGTTTTATTTGAGAATAGTTTTCAGTTGTTGTCTTTTTGGTTGTATAGGGAGTTGTGTTGGTCTATTCTAATGGTGCAGAATAAAATAATATAGTGAAAAGAAAGTTAAATAATACCAATTTTAAAAGATGAAAATTTTAGATTTCTGAAATATTTTTAACAATTTATAATTATTTTAAATGATAAACAAACTTTTTTAATTTAGTGTTATGTAATCATTTTGTATGACATAATCATGCTTCCCCTTTTCCATAACACTATTTCAAGGGCTCCAATGTAGGTCCTTCTTCCCTTGCAATATAATAAAACGTAAACACCTTAAAATAAAAAAAATAAATTATTTAAAATCTGAAATATAAAGTCAAATCCATTATTCAAAGAATGTTCTTGTTTCAATGACAATTGTTTTCTTTAAAATACTCTGTGGGATTATGTTATAACAGGGTTGTAATGTGTCTCTCAGAGAATGTTCAAGAAAAAGTATTGTAAAAGTATGTCATTAAAAAAAAGTAGCGTACCTATGTGAAATGTCGGATTTTAAACTTGATTTCCTGTAATCTTTAAATGGATATTACAAAATAACTAGTTGAGATAAACAATTTTTCTTAGCGTCGTTGAATTTGTATCAAAATTGTTTTTCTTTTGAGGTGACACAAGGGGGGGAATTTGTATTTTAAAAATTCGGGGCCCTACCACCTGATTTTTGGGTAGAGGGTGGGTGATACAAAGTACGTCAAAACAAACTTTAGAATTTTATAAAAAACATTCCCTAAAGGGGTTTTAAACAACCTTCCTTTTGCAAAAGTTAAGGTGGGGGGACATTTAAAACTCACCCGTATAAAAAAACATCGGCAAAATAAACTTTTATTTAAGTCTATTCTGCACCAAGCTTCTGCGTTTTGAATAGTATCGACTTAAAAAGTTGGTTTGATTTGTTTACTTTTGAAAGGGTTCGTTCATTGTAAGATTTCGTTGTTCAAATTAGATTAGGTGAGGTCTGTTGAGTCGTTCTGTCTGCTTGGGGTTGTTCCTGATGGTTGTTGTTTCCCAAGGTTGATAGGATTGGTTGTTTGTTCGTTTCGTTGATTTTGTTTGATGACATTGAGTTCATTGAGTGTTTGATGATATCCATTAGGTTGTTGAGTTGTTGTCCATTGTTAGTGGTTGTTGATTATTAAAAACATAAATTAAAACAAAAGATAAATAAATATGCACAATTTAGAGAACAAATAACTTAAAACAATACTATATTAGAGTAGAAAGAATAGTCTAAAAACTAAAGAATTAATTAAAATAAACCTTTTATTTAAAATTATAAAATTACATTGGGTATTTCAACTGTGTAGCATCTAAACCTATCCTCTAAGAACGTATTCTAATTCAAATGCAGATAATAGTGCAGTCATATGCCATTGAATGTTGAATTTTTACATTAATAGCAAAGCATACAGTTTTCCAATTATATTCTAAGAATCTGCTCCTTTTATTCTGGGTGTGCATGTTATTTTTAAGTACAATCGGTCAATTAAATATGTTTTGGTTAATGAATGTTTCTAGTTGGTTTAACTAATACAACTTTGGTACTTTTAAAATTTGAAACGAAAGCGGGTTAATGCTTTACAGTTTTAGATTCACCTGTTTTGAATAATTGCTTTGAACAGTACAGTAGAATCCTGTTTAATCGAACTAATGGGGAGTAGTTTCGGATAATAATTTTTTTCGGTTAAGCCATGATTATGTAGTTTGGGATGGTTTTGGCTCATTTAAATAACGTCACATGTTGTATCCTAATAAAGCAACGGTTTCAACACGTCTAACAGCTTCCAGTTTATCGGCTATGTTGATGACAACACGTTTTCTTTTACCGGCCATTGTTTTGAAAACTGCTCTACAGTAACTTTATAAGAACCTCTAAATACTGTAAAAGAAAAATTCACAATTAAAAACAGCCTAAGTGTGTTAAAATAAAGCAATATTAAATAACCATATGAAAAGCTAAAGAACTGAGATGATAAGATAAGGAACTAGTGTCGAGCAGTTCCAAGTAAACAACCCCTCTCCCCCCTACATCCGTGCTGAGTGCATTTTTAATGGAGGCCGGCAGCCATTATCAGGTTGGCCGATCTCAGACAGAACCAAACATCAATTTTGTACACTAGATCAAATTCTAGATTGTTATTGTACTAAAACCTTTGCAATTTACTGTAATTCCAAACTAGTACCGGTATAAAAACATTACAGTATTTGTCAAATGAAATTAATCATTGAGTATGGAGATGAGGTGAGGAAATAACAAACACACACAAAGTATGATACAGTAATTGGAAAACCAGTTTTATTTATTTTACCAACTCAAAATCGTATCATTTTTTCCCCTCAACAGTGTTTGGATTAAGCGGATTTTCGGATTAGCGGAGTTCGGATAAGCGGGATTCTAGTGTACTTTGAAAGTTGGGGTTTTCTTTGTGCCCATACTTTCGAAATAACCTTGCTTCATTAGTCCAGGTTACTAAGTCTTTTAGTTACTTATATGAAAAGTTGTAAAATCATAGTAAAAAATGAAACATTTATTATTTGAACCAGCATCATTTAACATTATACGCACCTTATTTACATCGAATAAGAAGGTGTAAATTTACTATTAAAATTAGCTTTCTTTGTATAAAAACCTACTGGAAACGTTCATTATATCATATTTCAGTTTAAATATACTAGAGCAACAAATTACTGTCGAAACTTATTGCCTAATTCCATAATCAAAGTGTTTTCATTCCAATCAAAGTCCAATTTAACAGCAAGTCCAGTAACTTAATATGCTCTTTTGAATTTTGGAAAACAATATTTTAATTTAAATTGATTTTGTATTTTGGTGATTATAAATGGTTAATTTCTGAATAATTGTTGCTCTAGTGTACTTAAGCTCGTTTAATTTTATCTTGTGTAATTATTTTCGGAGAGAAGTATGAAGAAAATCGAAGATTTGTTATAAGTTCTTCCCCTGGCATTTGTGTAATGGGATGTTCTACGGGATTTCCAGGTATTTTAATAATTTTAAAGTTGGTCTGCTTGTAATATTATACCTCAGGCTACCTTACTTTAGAATGCATCTTACTTAAGATTAACTTAAATTAATTATTAAGTTAGTATTTTGCTAAGGTTTACTATTTGAAATTTTTATTTGAATGAACTGACAGATTTTATGTACAATATAAACTTAGCTAGTATTAAAATTTTCAAAGTCGCTACAGGTATAGTTGGTTCATTTCTGTAGTATACGGTACTGATTGTTGGGATTGGAATATGATTTAGATTAAGTTTTACTTTAAATAACAAGAGAAGTTCGCATACCTCTCGATACATAGTGTGTTTAAAGAAATAATATTTAGTAGAAAAGTATATTTATATACATTTTACTGAGTAAATATTTAGTTAAAGTGGTAAGTAAAACTTGATTAGTTAAATGGATGCAACTTAGTTTTAAATACAGTTCTTAAACCTAACTCTATTCTAGTTGGTTATAATTAGATTTAAGCTATTAGGGTTTCATATCATTCCGTTTTAAAATTAAAAGTAGAATATGTTTTTGTAATATAGTGCAGGTAAGTAAAGATTTTGTAGGAATCTTTTTTTACCTAAATTATTACTATTTAATATTTGTAATGTAGATGGTTAAGCAGTTATTATGTTAGGGCCTAATTATTTGGCCCTAAAAATGATGAAGCCTAAAAACTACCCAAATAATTTGACAGGCTTTTTAAGGAAGCCTCCTCACTTAGAAGTAAGTTAGATAGGTTTTAAATTGTAAACATAGACTATAAATTTAAAATAATTAATATATGTTATAAAATCCAGTACAAAAAATCTTCAAAGTAACTGTTACTACTATTGTGATGTTTTAAAACATGCTGTGAAATGTGTAGGAGGTTTGTTTTCTTAAGTTTGTTACAGCTCCCACATTTAACAGGACGCCTGCAGAAATCATAACGCAACTGTACAACACAGGTGTCGTGAGTGTATTGCCTACAAATAATTGAAGGCACTCCACAAATTCAAAAATCACGTTTAGATATAATTTTTGTTTTACAAACAAAGTTTTGCATGGTAAATTAGTCTTGTTGGTTTGGAATTAAAGACAAATTTGTTTTCGGTAAATTTTACGTATTTAAAATTTAGTGTTTTAAATGTAGTTTTGTTCCAGTTACTTACAGTAATTTACTGTTATAAAATACAGTAACTTACTATATTTTATTTGTGTGAAAATTAAAGAATGTTAGGCCTTTGTGCAAATTCTTCTGGTTTTCTGGGGTTTTTGAAGCGTGTACTACAATTTTCCGTTTTCTGTTTGTGTTTTTAAATGGTAGAAGTGTGTTATTTAGTCAACGTAATATTATGGTTTCAGTAGAACATAAAATTATAAAAAAGACTTATTTTGGTTTCATATTTTTAAGACTACAAGTTATGATTTAAGCTATAATATGACTAATAATGTTATGTGCTACTTCCGTTTAATTCTTTGTTTGTGACCATACTAATATTAAAAACAATAAAATAAAAATAGCCTATTTTGACTTTAAATTTTGGATACATTTTGTTTTTAAAACAATAGTGAAATTTTAGAAAGTATTTATTTCAATTTATGTAACAAGATTGTTGTACATTACTGTACTTGAAAGTAATTGAGAGAGACATGAGCTTTAATATTGGAACAATTATATTAAATAAAAAAAACTTCATAAGCTAATATAATTTTTATTGAGAGTTATTGTTTTCTTCCTTTGGAAGTCTTTGTGTTTCGAGACAAAATGTTTTTTCCCGTTTACAATAATTATAATCCATTTGTTCTAACAATTAATTTGATGGCATAAATTAATAATTTATTGTTATGAATAAGGGTTAATGCTGGGTTGGTTAGACCGTTGCGCTCTATAAAGTTAGAGAACGCGGCTGAGTAAGTTCACACGCAGCGGCAAGCTGTAGAGTCGTAGTACAGGTGGCGCGGCCCTAGCGGAATAGTTTGGCGCGACTGGCGTCCGCACCATGTTAATTCAAAGTCCACTGCCTAAAGTACTTCACCTAAACACCTCCCACCCGAGTCATGGTATCCTGGACGACTGCTGGTGGTGGTGTCTGTGTAGGTGGTGTCAAGGAGGTGTACCGGTGCCCCCGCTGCTCCAGGGTGTACAGCGTGCAGACCACGCTGAACCGACATATGCGGTACGAGTGCGGCTACGACAACTTGTTCCGTTGCGGCAAGTGCCCCAAGTCCTACAAGCGGCGGTATCTACTGGCCGAGCACATCAATAAGTACCATCACTACGACGAGCCGTACCAGCTGGACAGGCAGCTGGTACAGCAGCTCGAGCTCAAGAATATCCAACACTAAGCGCTACGGGGTGAGAGAGGCGGGAAGGGGGAGTTTAGGGGTTTAAAGTCGATTCTCAGATGTTCTAAAATATAATTAATCGAAAAAGGTTCACAGGTCAATTGTAAGAGAGGAATTGCTAGGCCTACTTTTGCCCGAGTATAGACATGTTCAAAATTTGGGATGAAAATTCATTAGGCCAACGAAGAGGTATCCCAGGTTATGTCTACGAGAGGACGTGCTAGTCCTTCATTTCTGTCTAAAAATTGTAAAATTAGTGAAATGACGGGGTGGGGTGGGGTGGGGGAGTTAGAGAACAGTTGAACATTTAGAGGGTTTGAGTTTATTCAGAGGTTCTGAAAGAAAATTCATTAGACCTAAAAAACTGTTTATAGGTCAAATTGAGGAATTGCTAGACCTAACTTTGCTTCGGACATGTTTCAAATTTATAATTCTGGTGATTAATGCAAGGGCTTAGGGAAGTTTATGGGATCAATGAAAACTAAGAGGTTTTTGAGTCAAAGCGAGAAAATTTTAAATATTTTGAAAGAAAATTCATTAGGCCTAGAAAAAAGGTTCACACATTAATTGTAAGCGTGGACGTGCTAGTCCTCCTTTTAATTCCAAAATATTTATAACTATTTGGGTTATTAGTGCAATGAGCGGGGAAGTTTAAGGAAAAGTTGAAAATTTAGGAGTTTTGAGTTAATTCTTACACGTTTTAAAAGAAAATTTGTTAGGCCCAGGAAAAAAGGTTTACAGGTAAAGTGTTAGAGAGGACTTGCTAGTCCTTCATTTGATTCCCAAAGGTGTAGAATGTTCTCTGGTTATTAGTGCAAGGTATGGGGGAAGTTTTGGGAGACCGAATTCTTTGACATTATTTTAACAAGGAAATTAGTTCTTTAATCTCTAATACTTTTTAGTCACTTATTAACAATTCTTTTTGAATTTATTCCTCTGTCCCCGCTGTCCCCTTTGCTCCCCAATTGTGGAAAAAATAAATCATATTTTGATACTCAAAATATACATTGGGCATTTCTCTCTAGCATTGCATTTTGTTAGTATGTTTTCGTACTAGTCTCCCAATCTAGATAATGTAAGTTTTGTCCTTTTTTTTATAAAGAGTGTGTCTAGTTTTAGGTTAGTTAATTTAAAAAAAACAATCCCAATGTTTTGAATTATGCGTGGAATTTTGTTTTTAAACTAGTTTTTCGGTTGTGTTAATTTAAATATTTTCTAGTCGTGTTCAAACAAATTCTCATCTACAGTATTTAATATTTGCTTCCCAAATGTTTTTCTACTTTGTGAACTATATTTTGCTGATCATTGAGTAAAAACAGAATACATTGTGAATTTTAAGGCTGAATTAAGACTGATTGATAGAATATATTGATATTCAGGGTGTTCCCCTCATTTTCAAGCAATATATAAAAGAGTTCTTTAAGCAATGTATTAATCGACCCTAAATTTATTTTATTCCACTCAAAATATTATAGAATCGAGACTGCAATTAAGACTGACTGTATACCAGATAACTATTTAACTATTAGTAAGTTTTACCATTGTACGCCGTTTCCTTCAAGTACAAATCCAATAATATCCAAGACTGCTTAGCTTATAATATAATTTAGATATTAACTTTTGTAGTGGTTTTCCTAGATAATTAGTTGTAGCATATTTCTTTACCATTTATTGATTTGTTTTAAAGTATATAAACATTTTTTTATTAATACTGTGCGTAATTTACTAAGTTTTCTTTTAAAAGTGTTCAATAACATTTTTAAATTTTGTTTTTTTTGTCTGTAAATGAATATTACTTTAAGATATCAAAACTTAAACACACGTAACTTAAAGTATTAACGTTAAATAATAATTAGTTGTTTAAAAGAACATGTTATTTGCGTTCAAACAATTCAAATAATTATTTTCAAGGTGCCATTTTTTTATTAAATAATCTTTATTCTGATTAATTGAAAACGTGTATGTTACATGTAATAATTGTTTACAATTAATTTTCAAAGCATTTTAGAAGATCAATTTTAACTTTTTAAAAAAAATAAAAAAACATAAATAAAAACACATTTGTCTAACTAAAGCTTTTTTAATGTTGAATTTATTATATTATTTTCTTCTAAAATATCCTTTATATACCGTGCTCAATTTAAGACTGACATTTAATTGATGTGATCTAACTTTAGCTTATAAGGATGTGCCATTTGTGTGTTAGAATTAAGTTAATTTATTTTTAGGATTTTTCTGAATAAATTATTTTGTATTCAACAGTGAGTTTTTATTTTAACCCTAATATTTAGTAATGAAATAAACTAATTTAGTCATTCCGAAAATTTATATTTAATTACTTTTAGGAAGAGGCTTTTCAATATCAAAGATATTATTTTCAGGTCCTCAACATAAACATAATATTTAGGTTGATTTTTTATTTTTCACCTTTTCCTATTATTGGAGGTTTTCTTAAGCTCTTAGGTAAATAAACTTAAAAGTAAAAAAAGTCATCTAGAGTAAAATAAAAAGTACATTTATTGGATACTCATTCACAAAATTAAGTTACTGGTGTGTTTACAATATAATAATTAACGAAGAAACTCTAACCCAGGTATAAAAGTATCATTTTTAATTACAACAAGTTAAGTAACTTCTTGTTATAAAACTTAGTGGATATTATAACTTTTATAATATCTTTTAAAATTTGTGAAAAACACTTTGCTTCTTAATTGAATAAAGAATAGTTCAAAGGAGGCTTAGACTTTTAGCTGCCAATGCATACAATAAATATAAATTGCATTGAAAAAAAAACACACCTAGATTTGTGGTTTGAAAGAATTAACCCAACATAAAATGTAGAGTTATTTTTTACCATATTAAAAGTCAACAAGTCAAAAATGAGATTATTTTATTATCAGTTGTCTATTTAACAGCTGATGTAAACACAAGATAGAAAATCATTACCTTTTATTATTATTTCTAATTTTTAGAGACGATATGTTGATAATGTACCAGGAGTGAAATGAGTGTTTCCAAAAGACCATTGCCACCTTAGTTTTTGGTGGAGGAGAGTGGTTACTAGTTTGGTTAGTGATAAACGGTGGGTTGATAACAATTCCAATCAAAGGTGTAGTAATGAAGATAAAATAAAATAACATATTTTAAAATAAAACCAACGTAGCGTCATTAAAAAAAACTACATACAGGTTTCTAAATTCCTTTACCTTGCTGAGACATAACAAAATTTCATTAAGTAATTAAAAGGGTTTTGTAATTTAAAACATTTTAAATGTAGGTTTTGGTTGCACAGAGGTATTAAGAAGTAAAAAACAATGCTACAACATTTCGTTGAACATTTTTCTAAAGGAATTGGCTTGGGTTACTTAAAAGCTTGAAGGTTTTGAACTTAAAGCATACACCAAATTGGATGGAATAAACCTTTCGAGTTTGGGTTTGTGACATTTTTCATACCACACTTTTAATTTAATACCAAACTCAATTTATCCTCTTGTTAAATTTAATATTTTCTCAAAACCTTGTGGAAGTAAAAAATATTTTTTGGTGTTTTTAGACTGAATTTGGTAACAAAAAGGTCCTACTTAGTAGAAAATAATGCCACAAACTCGAAAGGATCACTTCATCCAATATGATGGAGGCTGTCAGTTTTGAACGCTCGCCACTTTATTAAGAGTTAAAAATATGTAAAGAAATGTTTACCATTGAGGCTTTTATTTTGATGTGCAACATGATTCTATCAACGTAGATTTCCTACTAACGACTTCTTGTGAGCTATCTTTAATAGCGTCTACTTTTTTAAAAGCTGGTTGATTTGAGTTCTATCCATGGGAAAATTCAGTCTATTTATTTGTTAGTAAGCTATGCAAAGAGCTACATGCTTTTGGTACACCCCTACAATCTTACACTTTAATCATTGGATATTTTTGAAATTTTGAACCATCTTAAAAAGAGTTTTGAAAACAAATTAACAAGTAAAACATATCCAAATCACTTACAGTTAGGCATATTTATATTTAAAATAAAGTAGCTACTACCGAATCGCAAGAAGAGTTTCTTCTGTCCCAAGCCTGCATTATTCAAGAGACTTCTGGACGCAGCGGTCTTCCGATTCCTGTGTCTCCACATCATAGTTCAACCAGAACACCAGGGAAGTTTGGGAGAGTTATTGCAGACGACATCACTAACATTCTGTAAAAAACAATAACAATTTATATTTGCTTAGGACAAGACAAATATTGTGTAGCAAAAAACAAATTACAATTACATGAAAATGAAAAATTCACACTCACTCACACTTACATGATTTCACACTCATTCCACATTCACACTCAACATCAGACCTGGGTTTAGGGGTGGGAGGGGGAGATAAGCTAAATTAAAATACGACTTAAAGAAATTATTTATCCGTAAGATCATCTACAAACTCATCCACCGAGTAATAAACGTTTTATTCAAGATTTGATTGGTATTTTCAATTTTTTTAAAGTTTTAGGAAGGTGGTTGAAGAGTTTTATACCTACTTGCATAATAAGATGTTTAATTTAAGATGTTCTATGTTGGAAAATTTGAAAGTGGTTCTTCTCTCTTGTGTTGTAATCATGAGTGATTTTAGATGAACCAACGTGTTCTTAGGTCGGCAATATAAAATCACTTCCAAGACATAGAGACAGGGAAGTGTCAACAAACCTATTCCTTTAAATATGTCTCGACACGATTCCCTGAAACTTGCTTTTGAAATGATTCTAATAGCTTTCTTATACAGCCTAAAAAAGCCTCTCAAATTGAATTTTTGTTCATCCTATCCACAACCTTATTCCATATGACCGATGAGGGAAGATTATTCCAAAATCCAGCTATTCGAAGAATTTAAATAGAGCATGATTTGGCTAAAGTGTATAAACAGTTCTCAATATAAATTCAAAACCGCAGAACAAATATCTTCCAAAACACCAAGTCAAATGATTTTAAAACTCCTTGAACATCTAAAAACATGTACAACATTCCAATTACTTTTATGACCCCTTTCAACTATAGGATAAAACATTATTTAATTCAACAAGTTTTCTATGATGTAAAAAAATTAATGGGCCAGTAAAACCCTCTATATGAAGTATTATTGGTTGAATTATTAGTTTATTCCCAGTCTTTATTCATTAATATTTTGTCACAGAATTTATTTTTGGATCAAGAAGAGTTTCTAAAAAAAAGAGTAAAAGAGTTTCTAAAATGTAGAGGCAGGGTAAAGTCAACAGTTTCAATATTTTGAATGCTGGTCTGCACGACTCTCCATTGCAGTTTTGCGATTGTTCGCACTGCTTCATACTTTAAAAAATGTATACTAAACTGTGAGTTCAAAAGACAACTTTAAAACGCTTTTCTCCCGCAAAAGTTAAAGTTTTAGTAATTAGCGATAATAATCCAACTTTCACAATGGCTTTCTAGTTGCCAAAATTTGTAAAAAAAAACAGCACAATGCTGAATTATAAAAATACCTTCGTTTACAGTTTTCCCATAAAAGAACCCGCAATTACTAATCCAACTTCTTGCAGGATCCATTGACGTGCACCGCTGCGCCGCGTGTCTCAAGGTCTACAAGTACAAGCAATCTCTCTCCCTACACCAGAGAGTCTACTGCCGGAAGCAGCCTAGTATCACGTGTCCACTGTGTCCGAGGAAGTGTTACCGGAAGCGTGATCTGCAGTTGCACCTGCGCACAGCTCACCCAGAGCGTCTCCGGGAGATGGATCTGCTAGTCCAAGCCGGAACCAGTGCTAGGGAGCATTATATTTAAGCGGGAATAAATATTTGTATTTTTTGTGGTGGTTTTTATTGATTCCTGCATTGATTGAGGAGCGTTGTAACTATGGGGTTGAAGGGGTTTGAATTCTGACTGGAATCTTACCCATTATTATTCAGGTAAGATGGGAAAATTTGTTGGGAAAACTTCCAGTTTGACCTAATCTTATTAACTATTTAAGTAGGGTTTATTATGTTCTAAGTTATCTGCACAAATTCAAAAGATTATATTAAAAAAGGTTTTATATCTTTAACACGCCCACATTACAGACATTACAATCTGTGGTGCTGTAAAAGTGATGACAAGTATGGGCTGGCGAAAAGCCGGCTGTCTTTATTTTATAATATAAAGGCAGCAGTCATGTTGGCGTCCAGTCCAAGAAGAACGCTTGGGTGCCTTGGACCGGGGAGCTCAGGAAAGCTTTTAAATTGCTAATGTTAAATAAACTATTTTATATTAAATCTATCACGTCAATTTGCTATTATTTATAACTGACTTTGTCTATCATATGTTATACGAGCTTAATGATAGTTAAATATTTGATTTCTGATGTCAAATTCAAGATATTATTCAAACTTTCTCGTGGTTGAAAAGTAGCCTAGGCTCGACTCCGCTCTAAGTTACCGATACACTTTGTCTCTATCTGTAAATTACCGTTCCCAATCTTATTCCCTTCGATTTACTTAGGGCTTAATATTTAGCTCAGTTCTTATCCTTCTAATTTTAATGCTAATTTTATTATTTTCATGCAGTTTTCAGACGACACAAGATTTTTTTTGTTCAGAAAAATTGATTGAATCCTAAGTGGTATTGAACTGAACACAATCATATGATATGAAAATTGCACAACCTTCTATCATCGATTCTGTAGTTTCCTTATCCAAATCTAAACGAGATATGAAGCATTTCCAATCTCATTAGGCCTACTAAGTACTTACAAATATTTTAAAATCTCATCAAAACAGGTTTGTTTACGATTTATGATGACACAAAGATAGTTTACATTCTGTCCCGTGCTAACGGGTCTGCTTTCCTGCAGGAACGTGGGAGTATACGACCATCACCCGGGGCAGGTGTGACGGCGCTCTCGTCTGTGCAGAGTGTGGCAAGCGCTACCGCTATCTGCGAGGACTGCAGCAGCACCAGAAGTACGAGTGTGGTGTAGAGCCCATGTTCAAGTGTCCGTACTGCCCGCGCCGCTGCAACCAACCTATCAACCTCAAGAGTCACCTGCGCCGCTGCAAGAACCTGCCTCAGTCAGCGCTGTAGAGACTGCAGCAGCACCAGAAGTACGAGTGTGGTGTAGAGCCCATGTTCAAGTGTCCGTACTGCCCGCGCCGCTGCAACCAACCTATCAACCTCAAGAGTCACCTGCGCCGCTGCAAGAACCTGCCTCAGTCAGCGCTGTAGAGACTGCAGCAGCACCAGAAGTACGAGTGTGGTGTAGAGCCCATGTTCAAGTGTCCGTACTGCCCGCGCCGCTGCAACCAGCCTATCAACCTCAAGAGTCACCTGCGCCGCTGCAAGAACCTGCCTCAGTCAGCGCTGTAGAGACTGCAGCAGCACCAGAAGTACGAGTGTGGTGTAGAGCCCATGTTCAAGTGTCCGTACTGCCCGCGTCGCTGCAACCAACCTATCAACCTCAAGAGTCACCTGCGCCGCTGCAAGAACCTGCCTCAGTCAGCGCTGTAGAGACTGCAGCAGCACCAGAAGTACGAGTGTGGTGTAGAGCCCATGTTCAAGTGTCCGTACTGCCCGCGCCGCTGCAACCAGCCTATCAACCTCAAGAGTCACCTGCCGCTGCAACCAGCCTATCAACCTCAAGAGTCACCTGCGCCGCTGCAAGAACCTGCCTCAGTCAGCGCTTGTAGAGACTGCAGCAGCACCAGAAGTACCAGTGTGTATCCATGTCCCAGACTGCCCGCTGCCGCTGCAACCAACCTATCAACCTCAAGAGTCACCTGCGCCGCTGCAAGAACCTGCCTCAGTCAGCTGTAGAGACTGCAGCAGCACCAGAAGTACCAGTGTGGTGTAGAGCCCATGTTCAAGTGTCCGTGACTGCCCGCCGCTGCAACCAACCTATCAACCTCAAGAGTCACCTGGCGCTGCAAGAACCTGCCTCAGTCAGCGCTGTAGAGACTGCAGCAGCACCAGAAGTACGAGTGTGGTGTAGAGCCCATGTTCAAGTGTCCATACCGTTCGCCGCTGCAACCAACCTATCAACCTCAAGAGTCACCTGCGCGCTGCAGAACCTGCCTCAGTCAGCGCCTGTAGAGACTGCAGCAGCACCAGAAGCACGAGTGTGGTGTAGAGCCCATGTTCAAGTGTCCGTACTGCCCGCGTCGCTGCAACCAACCTATCAACCTCAAGAGTCACCTGCGCCGCTGCAAGAACCTGCCTCAGTCAGGCTGTAGAGACTGCAGCAGCACCAGAAGTACGAGGTGGTGTAGAGCCCATGTTCGTGTCCCACTGCCCGCCGCTGCAACCAGCCTATCAACCTCAAGAGTCACCTGCGCCGCTGCAAGAACCTGCCTCAGTCAGCGCTGTAGAGACTGCAGCAGCACCAGAAGTACGAGTGTGGTGTAGAGCCCATGTTCATGTCCGCGACTGGCGAATAATCCTGGCGGAAATTTAAGTTGTTAATATGTTTCAAAAGCAGGTCCTACAATGTTATACTTAGATAGAATTACTCATTTGTCCAATATTTTATTTTAAAATTAAAACTATGTAAACAATAAAAAATTTTAAATTTATTTTTGACACAAAACGGTTTCTACAACCTCAAACTAATAATTACTAAAATTATTGAACCAATGAGGAATATTCGGTTTGTTATAGGTAGTCTAATTAAATAGAAAAAGCAACAATAGTTGGAATTTCAACATCCATTTTTTAATTTTAGATAACAGAGTAACTTCACACTTTTTCTAAGTATTTATCTCAACACTTATTTTGAATTTAGGCATTTTTATACGTTTTTAAAATACATGTGAGTAACAAAATTTGAATTGAGTTTTGATGTTTACACTCAATTAATTGACTTTACTTAAATGTATTGTTAGCAAAGCCATATTTCTGTGATAAAATGCAAACAAGTGTAATTTATTGTTACTGTGTATTGTGAAAAGAATAATATTATGTTTTACAGAAAGTGTATTTTCATTTTTCTCTTTCAACAGCGTCCCCTTAAAAACCATTCATTACTTTAATCATATTTGACATTTCAAAATGTAGGCCTACTCCTATTAATTATAAGACATGCTCGTTTACAATTCAAAAAGATGTAAAGAGGTGAAAGAAAGTAATCTAGTTTTTTTCATTGGAAGAACTGTACATTATAGTTTAAAACACCATCGAATAAATAAAACGCTGAAAAGTGAGAACTTTGTATAACTGGGAAGTAAAAAAACCCAATTTAACAATATAACACACCTTGAATGACTAAGTACATCAGTATTAAATATTTTCAAACCTTGGTATTTATCAATTTTTATCAATCAATTTTTATTATCAATTCACCTCTGAAGTTGTCAAACTATCGAGTGTGGAACTATCGAGTTTCTACTAATAATATTCATTGATTTTAGACGAGCTCGAGGAACGCCGAAGAAAAAATCGAGAGAGGAAACGGCGGGAAAGATTCAGAATCAAAATGGACCCGGCTTTACACACAAAGCAGAAGGAGAAAGAAAGATCAAGAAGTCGCAAAAGAAGAAAGCGTGTGGACGAAATGACTGAAGAGGAGCTAGCAAAGCACAGGCAGATGTGGAGGAAAAACTCAGCAAAATTTAGAAAAAGGTCAAAGAGAGTTGACATTTAATGATGTAAATACTCTCAATCAAATTGAAAAAATTGATTTTGACTTGATTTTGTGTTTTTTTTTGCCTGGAAGTATCTCTGGTGATTGTACCTGCCTTCTTGGTTATTAGCTGGGCAAAGCGGGTTTAAAAAAAAACAAACCTAAGGGCAACTTAAAAACAACAATTAATACTTAAAAAAGAATCTTAATGTTCCAGCACAGAAAGGGTGAAGGAATTCTTTTGCTTCTCAGTCAACCCAAATTTTGCATTTAGCAAAGGGGTAGCGTTGATCACTTTCAATTTCCTTTCAAAAACTTGCTTGTGTATCTCTTGGTAATGTCCTGCGAAAGGTGGATATCCTGAAATAAAAAAAAACATGAAAAGTCAGGGAATCGCTGGATTTTGAAAAGTCAGGATATCTTTTTGAAATGGCCTTCAAGCCTAAAATGTCCTTAAAAGAAAAAAATAGAGCGTTATTTCTAGTTATACGCTTATGTGAAAATGTTTGGACTACATTTTCGTTTAATTCCAATTTGAGAAAAATTCAAATCTGGAACTTTTGGAAACGTCAAAAAGTTTAGCTTTGAAATTATGCTGGCCACCCTGCTTGCAATCCATCAAGGATCAGAAAAACGCATTAAGTTATTAAATATTCTCAGCTTGCATTTTAAAACTGTTTATCTGTCTGAACAGTCCCCCCATAATTCCCGTGGATCTGACAGATCATGGTTACATCATATTACTCACTCGGTGTCATCAGCATATATAAAAAAGTTTGATTTAATCTTGTTAACCAGTTTTACCATAGTTTGTCTTCTACATTATAAGTGGTGCCCAGAGTGAGACTCGCGACCACATCTGAAGTTAAAAATTATACTTTTATTTATAAAAAGAAAGATTTATGTACCCAAATTCTTTTCACTTTATAGTTCATAAACCACAAAAATAAAATTGTGATATATTTAACGATGTTTGGTTCTCAACTTGTAATTTTGGTAAAAGTATGTAGCCATGAATAGGCTTAAACTTTTTTTAGTAAATAAATTAGATCTTAAAACTGTGCTTGATTGTTTATGTCAAATGGTCAATAATATTTACCTCTTCAAAGTGAAAATGGTTGTAGACTAATGAAAAGTAATCCAAATATTTTCCGGAAAATTACTTTCCGAAATTTTCTGACTATCTCATTTCTAGGAAAATAATCAGAATGGTCTTGCAGAAGGTGAACTAAGACATTTCTTATTCATTTAGCAATAAACAGAAGTAACCTTACATTTCTTCATCCTAATATTCAGATAAGGAGAGGAAGAGGCAAAGGTCACGAGAGTACATGCGTCAGCGTAGGGCCGCCATCAAGAAAGACCCTGTCCTCTATGCGGCCTTCCGGGAGCGCGAACGCCAGAGACTTCTCAAGTACAAGATCCTGTTCAAGAAGAAAGAAGAGGGTGAGAAATTGGTGGAAATACAGTAGCAAGAATTTTCAAATGTTATTTTTAGTTAAACTGACTAAAATATTTTTTTACTTAAAATATGGAATTTTTAATAATGTAACTTTAAATTTATGTGAAAGCCAGTTGGAATTATCTTTTTTTAAATGCTCAGTAAATTGAGATAACTGAAGATCTGGATTTGTGATGTCTAAACAATCAAGCTCAAAATGAAATAAAGTGTAAAAGAAAAATTGATTTTAGTTGTATACTAGAAATTGGATCACGCATGGAAATCATTTGGAAGTTGTAATTTTCAATTTTTACTTTAGTTACATCAAAACAGACAGTAGGGATTGCAGAATAATAATTCTTCGATGCTCAAACGAAGGAAAAAGTTCAATATTCTTCTCAAACTTTGAACTTCCTCGAAAAGTGATTATTAAATTAATTTGGCATTCAGCTTAAAGTTCAGTCCAACAACACCTGCCAAAGAGAAATGTCTTCCTTTGAACTAGTTCTATTAAAAGTCCTGAAAGATTTACGTATGTTTGATTTGGATGGAATGTTTGTTGCAGAAGAATCTCTGTTGGAGATCGCCTCCGTAGATACGTTGGTTGAAAGTGTAGAGACAGACCCATTGGCTGAACCGAAGACTGAGCATGACGGTAGTCTGATAGTGCCAGATCCACTAGAAGATACTAAACCAATTGCAGACGCAAAGCCGTTTCAAGAAGTAAATCTAGTCCAGATTGCAGAGCCATTTGAAGATATGAAGAATTTTCCGAATGCAAAGTCATTTGGAGATGTGAAACAATTCCAGGGTAATGAGCAAGTGAATGAAGTTACTCCAGACGAAGATATGGATTCAAGTGAAGATGATGAGGATGAATCGTATCCTTTACGAAGTGGTGAGTTTAACATGAAGAAATTGTTATTAGAGATCATTGCTTGGTCATCAGACGTGTTTTTATTTATGTCAGTAACTGTTGAAGTAAAGTTTAAAATGTAAACGTTTCTTTTATGAGATGTAGGAAAATATTCTGAATTTAGAGGTAAGAGATATTATATAGAATGTCTCTTACAGTAGAACTTTTCTTGACCAAAACGGTCAAATCCATAAAAAAGCAATTTTTCGTGTTCTGCTTCCTGGTACGTTGTCAATGGCCACCAAAGTGACACTTGTAAACTTATAACGAAATCTTTAGTAAAAAAAGTCATGTTAGCAGTCAAAATTAGTATTTTCTCAGCCCAAGTAATACTTTTCCAAAAATTTCAGGAAGAAAACAGCCCACGCGTCAGAAGAGACCCTTAGACCTAGCCTACACCAGAGAGCGGATGAAGGAATACATGCGGCGTCGAAGAGCTGAACTGAAGAAGAACCCGGTGCTGTACCAAGAATATCTAGAGAAGGAGAGGGCAAGACATAAACGTAGATGGGACAAGATGGTGAAGGAAAGCGAAAAGAATGAACCACAGTCTATGACTTTCGTGGACGTCAATGCTAGACGTTTGGAGTAAATGTATTTTCAGATATAGTTTTGAGGTTAAGATCTACATTTCTAAGTCGGAAAACTTTCTAGTCTCTGAGGTTAAAATATTTATACATACGCTTTCCATAGTTTTTTAGTAAACAAGAAGAACAAAACGTTTTGGGATGTGGAATCTGATCCCGTCTTCAGGTGAAAAGTAACTTAAAACATAGCATAAAACGTCAGGAAATAACCTAGCAAAAGGTTATCAGCGCAAGTTGACCAGTCACCCACCGCTTAACAAGCGAGTTTACTCTCATGTTTTGGTTTTTTTCTCAAAATTATTTCATTTTAAAACAACTATCCTAGAATAATATATTAATTACTAAATTAATTTGAAGACAAAAATGTTTGAACCGAACCAAGACTTGACCCGGTCTCCCGCTTGCCGGGCGGCTATGCTGACCACTACATTATCCGGCTCAACCATTTATGCCTTCTAATTCTGAATGTTTCTTAAGAATAAGAAATTAAGCCTGAATTTTGACACCAACCACGTCCACGTCCAGAGTCAGCTGCCTACCAACTGATTAGCTGGCTGGGAGAAGCGGGCGACCAATCACAGACGTGCATCAGACTGACCAACTGTAACAGAGAACACAAAATACCTGTTTAAGCTCAGCCAATGGAGGGAAAGTTCCCTACAAGGGGAATTACAATAACTGATTATAGGCCTAACTAAACGTGGCCTCGTTTTTTTTTTCACTATAAAACGATGGAAAACATCCGAAATAATATTTTAACCTGAGTAATTTTGGTTGTCGAATCTTAGAAGAATGTGATTAAAATTTGAACTCTCTGGTAGTGTATCTTGGGCTTCAAGTTGAACGTAGAATTGCTGCAACCTTTTTTTAGTTATAATTTATGTATAGTTTATACTTATATTTTTATTATCTAATTTATTCCTCTGGATAATGACATTAAACTATGTGATCATTGCATTTCCGTAAATTCAGTTTATATGAAGACTATAGGTGTTATATTTAGATGTATAATTGTGATTTACTATGTTAAAAGTGATATTTATTTGTAATGCTATATTTGTTTTATACTACATGTAGTTTTGAATTTTACCTCTGTTGTTTTTTGTAATCTGTACTATACTGTTTGACACATTTGACTTGTTGACTAGTAAACCTTAGTTGTTGTTGTTAATTAAAATTGTTATTAAATTTGGAATTTTTAGATTGATGATTTTATATTTGTATTTAAGTTCACCGTTATTACTAAAGACATTCGAAGAAAAAAATGTGAGGACCGAACTGGGACTCGAACCCGCGTCTTTCACTTGCCGGGTGATTATGCTGACTATTACACCATCCGGCCGTGTAGTGGACAGCATAATCACCCAAGTGAAAAACCCAGGTTCGAGTCCTGGTTCAGTCCAAACATTTTTGTTTTCAAATTTCTTTAGTAATAAATAAGCTATTTAGCATTTCTAAAAATAAAATCTATAATAAGTTTACCATTTTTTACACTTGATTTCCTAATCAAGCAATAAATATGGACTTCAAAAATAGATCATTTTGTCATTTACCTTGTATAAATGTCATGCTAATTTAAATTTTGGTGTGTAAACAGGTGTTTTACAATTTTTAAAAAAATATATTGAGAAACACTTATCCTTTTACATTCTTAATTTGAAAATTTGAAGTTAAGGTTTAACTGAGAAATTTTATCTGTTTGGTCCATGGTAGCGTATACAAACGTTGACTTTTAGTACATGAGGTAATTTCTCAGCTTGCAATAGTGCATTACTGGGACTCGTGGCGTGGTCCTGTAATCCAGCTTCATGGAGGTCAGGTTTTGAGGATGATATAGGTCTAAAGCGGCTCAGATAGTCTCAGTGATCATCTGATGATACCCGCATCAACTCCCACCATCGTTTAGACTTATCACCTGCGTGGTTCGGAAGTCACGTTAAGCCGTTGGTCCTTGTATTTCCATTTGTCATTGGCTACTAATCAATGACCCATTCTAAGGAAGAGTCGGCCTTAGTTTGTAACAAGACTACACCTCGTAACTCATTACTACCACTCATCACACTCATCCTCACCACATATTTGCCTTAAAATACCCTCATGAGAGTGGTCGGCATCTCAAATAGTGATTTAGTGTGTGAAAAGCAATTTTCAGCGAATATCCTTTAGAAAAATGAGATATTCATGCCGTCAGCATAGCGTGACATAACCACAGGACCATGAAATGAGCTTCTATCCTCACCCCCAGAACGCGTTTTTAACTTTGTTCTAAATCTGTATTTACTTATGTATTTTGTTGAAAGGAATGTTGTCCGTAACGTAACTTGGACATTTGGTGGCAAATGGTTTAGAAACTTTAATCTTTACATGTTACATTTTTTAGAAAAACAAAGATGCCTTGTGAAGTATGTGTGAAGATTTCCACTATATATTTTAACTAATATATAGTGATTTTTCCAAATCCTCATGAACCCTTCTCAATTTTTTGAATTGGTCAAGTACTATCAATTTATATTGTTATCAAACCGACTCACTTACAAAAAAATGTTCATGTTAGCTAACGCTCATTCAATAAAGTATTGTTCAAACAGATTTAAAACGGACACTTTGAGCTTCCAAACGTCAAAAATTCCACGCCCCTAGACCTCCTGATAGATTAGCAATTGAAAGAGAAATATTTGTAGATATTAAAATTTAGTACATACTCGTACAACATGTTTAAAACGCAAATAGATTTTTATGTCCTACAAACATGGAACGTTATTAAAAACTACAGTATTGTAAATTTATGTACAAAATTGACTGGGACTCATGGCGTGGTCCTGTAATCCAGCTTTATGGAGGTCAGGTTTTGAGGATGATATAAGTCTAAAGCGGCTCAGATACTTTTAGTGGTCATCTGATGATACCCGCATCAACTCCCACCATCGTTTAGACATATCAGACCATCATCTGCGTAATTCGGAAGTCACGTTAAGCCGTTGGTCCTTGTATTTCCATTGGTCATTGGGCTATTAATTAATGACCCATTCTAAGGAAGATTCGGCCTTAGTTTGTAACAAGACTACACCTCATAACTCATTACTACCACTCATCACACTCATCCTTCACCACAAAGTTGCCTTAAAATACCCTCATGAGAGTGGTCGGCATCTCAAATAGTGATTTAGTGATATGATCAAAATTTTGTTTTAAATAGGATTTATCTCACAAAAAATATTTCATTATTTAAAACCTAATTAATAAAGTGTTAGTAGAACCGTGGCGGATTGGTGTCGCGCGCGATTGGAGGTCATCACTCCGGTATCGCGTGTTCGATCCCTGCAGTCAGCACTAGCAATTTAAGTGACTTAACGGCAGCATTAGGTAAATATGGAGGTTGAGTCTTTTGCAGTCCTAACTTCACCTTATTAAACAAGCAAAAGTTTACCTTTTACTAAAAATAAATCCAAAACAATCATGTTTTGTTAACAATACGAATTTTCAGTTCTAGATTTCAGTGTGAGGAGCAAGCCTGCCCCGCAGGGAGGACACAAAGGACCTCCTTTCTGCCAGGAGTGTGGAAGGACCTACAAAACTTTCGATAGTCTGAGAGTACATCAGAAACTGTACTGTGGAAAGGAGCCCCAGTTCTCCTGCCCGATGTGCCCGAGGAAGTTCTACCAGAAGGTCCACGTCAGCAGTCATCTGTTCGGATACCACAAGCAGACCACGGTCGACTCACTGTGAAAGTGTTGGTCCTTTTCATTGGTTGGGCTGAGCCGATCTGGGGAACAGTCGGCCCGAGTTTGTAATCTCATCGTTCATCCAAATACTCATCACATTATTCATCCCATCAGCATCTTAAAATACCCCATGAGAGTATTCTGTGTCTCAAATGACAACATAATGTTGGCAGGATTGAAGCAGAAGACTGGCATAGACACACAAACTATAACTTGTATATTTTTTATTTATACATAAAAAAGTTAATTACCTTCTTTGTAGCCTGGAGATCCTGATGAAACTTAGATGCTAGATGTGGTTTCATCAGGATCTCCAGGCTACAAAGAAGGTAATTAACTTCAAATAGGTCCTGAAACCGGAAATCATAGTATATATATAATAAAGGGAAAATTGAAAGCTACAGTTCACTGAACAGGGCTACTTGTATAATACTGTAGTAAAATGTTTATAAGATGCTTTACAGTTTTCTATTTTAATAATTTAAAGAAAATATTGCTTGGAAAGTCAATGAGCGTAATAAGAACCATAACCACAAGCTACCATGAATTCCAACAAACCTTTTCTAACTGGGTGAAAACTACTGAAAAAGTGCTCTTTAAAATCCATGTGACCACTTTAAAAATCGCAGCTTTCGTCTGATTTTCACAAAATTTCTCTTCACAAAAATTTTCTTTCTCAAATATTTCTGTTCAAACATTTATAACTCCGAATCTAACACCAAAAATCAACAAAATCCCTTTTGTCAGACGAAGATGGGATCGGACATATTTTTTCGCCACCATTTTGGGCTGGAGGTCATTTGGGTCGAAACTGTTACATAAATGGACATATAAATAGGCTTTATTTTATATAGTATATGTATAATACACTTTGTGTTAGACACACATACCATAACTTGTACATTATTATTATTATAATTAAAAGAAAAGTATCGTTTTGAAGTTAATGAAAGATGAGTGAAAGCCTTAAGTCAACCTTATAGTCTAGTTAAGTATCTCATAGAACTTAAAACTGTATTATGAACAGTTAAGCAATAGTTTGTATAGTTTTGCACATTGTGGAATTTAAATAAATTGATATTTTTCAACACTTTGTATAGTTTTTTTATAGTTTATTGATTTTCATGTGACATTTTAGTGATATGAAATCTATTTATATTTTAGTTAACTATTTCTAAAATAGTCTTTATATTTTGTAAGTTTACAGTTTAATTATGTTAAATAAATCTTTATATTTTAAATGCTTTTATTTTACCTGGAATATATTGTAACAGTTTTTAATACAAAAAGCCCTAAAGGATAATCAACTTATTTTCTTTTAATTTGGTTGGTAGTATAAATATGTTCAAACAAATTGGGAATATTCATATATTTAAAACAATAGGCAAGTAATGCTTCTCGTTAGGGCGTTGACAATTTAAATGAATTTGTTGACTGATGATTTTGAGAATTCTATGTAAAATAAAACTTGAATTCGTTTTTCTCAACAAAAGTATAGATGTTCTACGTAACATAGTTTTGTAATTACTGTTTTGATTGTTTTCAAAATGTTATAATGTTTACTAATAAGACTTAAGTGTCGTTAATAACTTTTGAATCACACACTATTTTTAAAAATATCCCAAGTTATCACAGATTTCCAAAAACATCCAAACAGCGACCTCAGACTGGACCCCTTGGCTCAGACAATTTGGTGTTAGGATTTAAGGTGAGTTTTGAATAAAATAGTTTTAGTTTAAATGCTATGTAAATTATTGCTGAAATAGAAATTCACGTAGATGAAATTCACATTTCCTGCTTATTTGTAATCAAAGGCACACACATAGGACAGCTTAGCTCTGCAATGTAATCGGAGTCTTCTTCCTTTCTGTACTTATATGCTTCAAGTATACACAAGCGTTTGTAAGGTGTCAGTTCTAGCTTTAGTTGTGAAGTTTCAAACATGTGTGTTGTTTAGAAGAGAGATTTGACCATTGGTTGAGTTTGTGGTTGAGAGGTGTCCAAAACTCCTAAATTCGAAACTAAATCTGTTTTGAAAATTTGCATACGAGTATCTATTGGTTGGCTATCATTATGGTCTACTGTTCATCAGGTTTAGCATGGCCGGTGAGATGGATGGGCTATAGGGCCATAAGCGGCCAGCAGGAAATCTCTAGGCCACCGGCCATGCTATACCTAACAAACTGTACTTAAACTATTTGTTCAAAGCTATAAAATCAGACTAATCTTTAGGCCTTTTAAATTTCTATCTGGCGGAATATAACCTCCAATTCTTGTTACCTGGTAGCTTAAATAAAATTTTAAAAAATATTATCTACTGAAAGAAACATTATTTAAGTGCGTTTACATTCCACAAGTATTTCTAGCTTGACAAATTTAAATTATAATTTAAATTTAAAAATTTAAATTATTTTTTTTTAAATTCTAGCTACAAAATTTAAACTACTTTTATTGGCATAAATTTGCACTGCCAACCTTAAAGTAGTTGTTACCATAAAAAAGTGAGAAAAATTTTCGGTCCCAAAGTTTAACCCTGTGGAACCCTGAATTTAAGAAGACCTTTTGACAAAGTTATGTTTTTTATATCCTGATAAATTTTTCTAAGGTTGAGTGAGAAAGAGGAAATTTCAGTCCCACCTTCACCTTGTTAAACAAGACAAACTACCATAAGTACTATTGAGCAAACAATAATTTCGGTCCCAAAGTGGAACCTTGCGGGATCCCGTATTTAATCACGTTGATGCAAATTATTATTGAGCAAACAATATTTTCGGTCCGAGAATGGAACCTGCGGGACCCCGTATTTAATCACCGCAAATTACTATTAGACAAACTACATCAAAGTAAGATGTCCGTATTGCACGTTCCTCCTGTTGCAGCCCGGATGTTCGTCTGCAAGACGTGCTTCAAGACGTACAACACGGCGCCGGGTCTGCGCAATCACGTCAAGTTCTACTGTGGTCAGGGGCCGCGCTTCGAGTGCTCTCTCTGCCAGAAGCGCTTCTACCAGAAGGTGCATGTCCGGAGTCACATGTTCTCCGTCCACAAGGTGTCCGCCTTCGAGCTCAAGGACGTGGAGGAGGCGAAGTAGTAGAACTTATCACTGGGTTCAGGCAAAGATAATATTGTGGTAGGTAGATTGCACTTAGGCTGAGGCAGCAAAAGTCAAGAGATTGCCATCTCTTGTCGTTTTTCTCCCCTGTCTGCTCCAAATGCTCGAGTTTTTCTGATGTCGATTACTTAAATGTGACCGAATTGTGCGATTTTTGAGAATGAATGAACTTGCGCTTGAGGCTAAAATTGAGATGTTTAAAAGAACTCCCTCACAGTTATCTGGGCTTGGGCTGCCGAACTGTGTTGTTTTTCCTGCCTCAGCCATTTGGCATCTATGCACAATCTATTTGCCATAACATTATCGTTGGTTAGGTGTCTTGAGACGTTGAAAATATTTGAAAGTTTTTATTCAGATCTCCTAAGGTAGCCTATGCTCTCTAGAATAATAATTTACAGTGCCAATTTTTTGTTTGATGTTTGTTTTTGGCGATGGTAGAATTTATGAGGTTCAAATGCTAAACATCAAATGCTTACGAATGTTTTCTATAGTTCTTTTTAAGAATAACACGTTTTGTGGTCTGTAATCTTGTATAATATCCTTACTTTACGTTAATTATCACCTAAATTGTTCCTAATGTTTTTTGCATGACAGTATGATTTAAGTTCAAATTTTCTATGTGAATTTATATTAGTTTTGTAAATACTAAGCAGTATTTGGCTCTCTTATTTAATGAGATTAAGATAAATATTATTAAATGTTTTGTAGAGTTTAAATTTGATTCATAAACTTAATATAAAAGGTTACATGGAAAACAGCAATCCTATTTTGTAATGTTAAAAATAATTTCCTAGAAAATAGTTTACTAAATATTAAGTACAATGTAAAATTTTCTTACAAACATTACACATAAAAATAGTCTACTGTAAAATCTCGTGAATGTAGTTTATTTTTTATTATTGTATTTTAATACCTGATATAGCCTATTTATTCAAGGTAATAGTTATGCTTACGTAGATTTGTATATAGATTATAAAATATATTTATAATAACCAAATCACAAGTGCATTAATGTTCAATTTTGGTTTTCTTACTGTTATATCAACACTTAATTGTGACAAAAACGTGTGAATTTGCACGTGCTTTAGAGGCTTTACTTAAAACTCTTAAAAGAATTCCCTCGCAACGCCATCTGTGCTTGGGCTACCGAACTATGTTAATTTTCCTGCCTCAACCATAGGGCATCTATGTGCAATCTACCTACCTTTGACTCTTGGCGTGGTCCTGTAATCCAGCTTCGTGGAGGTCAGGTTTTGAGGATGATATAGGTCTAAAGCGGCTCAGTTAGTCTCAGTGATCATCTGATGATACCCGCATCAACTCCCACCATCGTTTAGACATATCAACCATCACCTGCGTGGTTCAGAAGTCACGTTAAGCCTTTGGTCCTTGTATTTCCATTGGTCATTGGGCTATTAATTAATGACCCATTCTAAGTAAGAGTCGGCCTTAGTTTGTAACAAGACTACACCTCGTAACTCATTACTACCACTCATCACACTCATCCTTCACCACGTATTTGCCTTAAAATACCCTCATGAGAGTGGTCGGCATCTCAAATAGTGATTTAGTGATTTACTTTCCTTTGATAATAGTATCCCTTTTCAAATGAAAATCAACAAACTAATCCAAGGTACATTTTCCCAACCTTATCTCCAACCCCGGGTGTATTCTGACTGACTGCCCTGCGCAGGCCTAGAGCTGCTGTCTCGCCATCTACTCCCGGCCACCTTGCCTCCCCACACCGTGCACACCTGCCAGTGCGGCCGCCAGTACAAGTACATGCAAGGGCTGCGCGCGCATGTCAAGTACGAGTGTGGCAAAGCCCCAAGCTTCTCGTGTCAGTTCTGCGCGAAGGCGTTCCACCTGGCAGGAAACCTGAAGAAACACATGATGTTGATGCATCGGACCCATGCTGCTGTGTTGTAAATATATATGTTGATGTGATGTGTGGTTTTTGTTATTCCTGCTGTTTTTAAATAAAAAGTTCACGAAGCAGTTGAGTTCAATATTAATTAAAATGATTGTGGATAATTCTGTTGATTATATTCTTGAATAAAAAGGCATCCATTTGCAATCAATATAAATTGAAAACATATTCGAAGGGATTTTTTCTCTGAATATGGTGTTAAGGCTCTAAAAGTGCATTTATGATCAATTTCAATGAAACTTGGTATGAACAGTAATTTTAACCTAAGGAAAAGTGGGGTTTTAGCGCCATCTTGGTCTGGCCAATTGGTTTTCGTTGATGTTCGGTACAGTTACATAAAAATTTATACAAAGTTTAATAGAATTTGGGATATTAAACCTTTTCCTATAGCATAGAACTCCATTTTTGAGCCCCTCCCCCCCTAAAAGGTACATTTGGTGGATCGATTTTGCTGCTTAACTTAGCCTAGATATTTTCATACATTTTTTTGCAGCTAATAACATTTTTACCAAATTTTGTGGAAATCTGACAAAAAATGTGACCCTCTAGAGTATTGTCCTCCCAAAACTAAAGGTTTACTTGTTCATAAACTTCATTTAACACAAATAACCTTTAACAGAAATCCTTTTCTTACATCGAATCTTTGGGAATATTTTGATAATTTCTTCCTGAAACTAATTCCGCCCAATTTTCTTTCAGACCCTCTCGATTGGGAATCCGAAGAGTCAGACCAGCAGATAGAGCCAATGATTTGCCAAAGGGAGATCTCTCTCGAGATCAACGGATTTGGCCAAAGAGCCTTCGCTGGGAAAGCTAGGAAGAAGCTGAAGAAAGTAGACTTGAAGAAGATCAACATGGTTTACTTCTGCGCTTTCTGCCTCAAGCCGTTCTTCTCCAAGAAGAACTGCCAGAAGCACATGAAGTCACGCCATCGAATTTGCACAAATTAATCTGTGCAGGATTTTTTGTGGGAGATTTTCTTCTGCAAGTTTCAGTTTCTTCGGATGTACCAATCAAAAAGCTCTACTAGTTGATCTATTCCATGAATATTTATTATTCCTCTTAAGTTTATTCATAGGAAGTAGGTTCAACTATCATAATTTCTTATCAACTCTTTTAAAAATCAAACTTAAATTTTGGTTGATACATTTTTTTGTTTTAGATTTTTGCCAATACTATAATTTGGTTTTATATGTTAAATTTTGAAGAATCCGGTGAATTCAAAACAAAGTCAAGATTGATTGAAATGACTCAAATAATTGAAAAATTTTCCAATCAACTAAGTAATGTAATTAGTTTCATCATCAAATTATTTTACTGTTGTATCAAATAATAGTTGTTTTTGAGTCTAAGAGTTTTGCTTTTCCACCATTTTGAAAATTACACGTCTTACAACGCCTTTTAAATCAGATCTTGGAAAGAAAAATAAAGATTTTGACCCCATCGTACTCAGTACGTTAGTTCTGGTTCTAGGCGATTTCCTCATTGAAATCCAGCTAAGTTAAAGTTCTCTGTATGATTGCTTCAGGTAGACGCCTGGTCCCAGAGCTTGAAAGAGTTTATAGTTCTCTTCCTTAGCGTCGTCCTTGTTATTGAGGTTTTAACTTGTGTTAATGTAAAATTAAAACAATATTAGGGTTTTCTAAGTTTGTTATGTTGGTACAAAGCGGGTTTAGGTTTTAATTATTATTATTAACTTAGTTATTTTAGTTGTTACTTTAGCGTCTATTTTACCGCCATTTAACAGATTCTTGCCATTTTTTAGTCAACATCATTCTTAGTTAGTTCATCAGAACAATCTTTATTATTGTTTATCAGTTTTAATTATCAACCAAATACAATGTCGTGGCAGTTAGAATTGCTTTATATTTTAGTTTCGCTAGTTGCATTTTTAGTAGTAAACCTGCCTAAATGATATTATTTCTCAGGTAAAATTCTTGAACAGTTGGATCTCAAAGTTGATATTCCATGTGTGTGTGCCTTAAGTATGTTTGTGAATCAGTGTTCAGTGTATATTTTACATGTTTTTATTTGTCTTCAATGTATCAAAATTAAAGTATAATTATTAAATGTTGTTTTAACTGGTTGAAAGTTAATATTTATTTAATTGTAGATTTGTTGTTCTAGTAGTTATAAGATGTATCACAGGTCTTGTAATGTCTTTGTGTTGTTTTAACGTTAATTTATATTAAATACTTGGTTCTTTACTTACTTAAGTTTATAAGTTCCTGATGTTAAGACTGGTTCCTAGTTACTTTGGTTTAATCATAGATTTAGTTGGTTTTGTGTCTATTTTTATGGTTTTATTTTATAAATTTTATTGCTCAATGATAAGTTAGCAAAAACTTCTTTTTAGCATTTGCATGGATTTTAAAACGGTTTTACTTATTATTAGAAATAGTTATGTTGGATTAAAAACCAATTACTGATGGTATGATTGAAAAAAAACATGATTTGGCTCAAATTCAAATAACTTAAAGTATATTATGTTTATTCTTTTCATAATTTTAATTTAATACATTGTACTGTCTTCTATTACAGTTAAAATTAGCGAAAGTGTTATTTCGGAAGTAGTTATGTACTAAATTAAACAAAATATAGAAGATTTATAGGCATTATTGGTTAAAAATTAGGCAAATGATTTTAATTTGTTTTAGGCTTTCGGGGCCGGTGTCATAACTATAATCTAGTTCTTCCGGTTCACAATTAAAAAATTATTATAATTTGCTTGAAATATTTCAGTCTTGCTGTGGAGTACCATCTTCAGTCACCGATTGGCTGTATTTCAATGAATCAGTGATCTTGGAACTCGACAGCAAAACCGAAATATTCAAGAAAATTAAAAGAACGTTTTGATGCTGTGTGAACCGAAAGAACTAGATTATGATTTTAATGCGTCTTGAACCCAGAGTTTTAGCTACAACTATTTCCAACTACATTCTTGTCACTACAAATGTGCCATTCTCTCAATAATTCCAAAGAAATACTCAATATTATGTTACGTTTTGTTGCTCAATTACTTCTTAGTCTTAGTTATACCTTACGAATGGTGGTAGCATTATTTATTAGATTTTAATTCTTGGGTTAAGTTCCTCTAGTTTAAGTACCAAAGTTTTTATTTGTGTCAAGAGGTTTTATTCTTTTTCGGATTTATTTTTGGTCTGGTGCAAAAGCCTCATTTTTGTCACATTCAAGTTGAATTTGACCTTCATATTAGTGTTCGTAGTAGGCCTAAATCTTGCATTGTGTTTATCTACCTTGAAAACATTTGAGTATAACGTGGCATTTTGCACAGTGTTGGTAAAATAAAACATGTATCCACTTAATGAGTCAGTTTTCTTTCCTGTTTTGAAGATTTTTCTCTTTTAAATTATTATTGTCCATAAGTTGTTGGTTTTTAACCCTGGCTATAATTTAAAAAAATAATGCTTTCAACCTTATGCTAGTTTATTTGGCTTTTTATACACAGCGTTTTCAAGAAAGAAAATACTACCTTGCATTTACATAACACGGTAAGTTATCATTATTAATCATTTGACGTAAAAATGTTGTACAAGAATAGTTTGTTGTACACTAATGTAAATGAGACATTGTTGCAATTTTTGCGTGAATAGAATATGTATAAATCATGACAATAGAAATTTTTGCTTCGAGTGCTTTGGGTAGTTTTCATTTAAATAAAATAATATAAAAATACCTCAGTTTCTTTATAAAGCCTAGTGTATTTTGAGATATGAACGTGAACTTACAGTTCAGCTTGCTTGTCTCCACTCTTTCAAATGTACACTTATGTATTTTTATTCACACAGATGGTGAGTGAATATTTGTCTTAAAAATATAAAATACAGAAACAAACTTTTCAGTATTTTTCTCACAAGTCAGTAAAATTCTCACAAAAAAAGTGAAAATAAATTATACAAATTTAAAATATACGCCAATTATTTTTTAGTTTAAGAATAATCCTTTCCGAAAATTAGATATTTTGAGTCGAATGGTTTGTGAACGATTCATTTACTTTAAATAAATATGAATAATTTAAAGTTGCCCTTAATAGTTTGTTTAAATTAAAAAATAATACACTTATACGTATTAGAAAAACTTAATTAAAATCAAATAAACAAGCTGTTTAGTATTTTCCTTGCTAGTTAAAATATTCTCACATGAAAGAGGAAAATAAGTTGTCAGATTAAAAATGCATCCTGATATAATTTAGTGTACGAGAAGATAATTTTTTGAATATTTTAGATGAGTTAATCGAATGGTTTGGCAATGTTTCATATTCCTTTAATAAATACCTGATGGCCCGTTAGTCAGTTGGTAATAGGTGACCTAGTATAAAATCAAAGTTTATGTTATATTAGATAGGTTGCACATACATACCACCTGGCTGAGGCAGAAAAATCAACATAGCTCGGCAGCCGAAGCACAGATAGCGCTGCGAGAGAATTCTTCTTCTCGAAAATCACACGATTTGGTAACATTTAAGTCATCGACATTGGACAAACTCGAGCATGTGGAGCCAAGGGAGGAGAAAGACAGCGAGAGATGACAGCGCTATCTGTGCTTGGGCTGTTGCAACTACGTTGGTTTTCCTGCCTCACCCATGTGGCAACTATGCCCAATCTACCTTTATCTTTGACATAACTTAATGTTGGCCAAAATAGCGTTTTTAGTAAAAAATACTCATGCTCTAAAAAATGATTTTAGAAATACAATTTGAACAGCAGCAAGTTGTGGTGTTCTAGGGTCAGAGTTTAGGTGTTGGCGGTGCCGAAGGAGTTTCCCCACCAGGCGGGGGCTGATCACGCACGACCACTACTGCGCGCGCTGGGCCATGGCCAAGTCCACCAGAAGCTAGAGTCCACAGCTCCCTCTAGTCATAAGGGCAATAAACCAGTGTTACACATCTGTTTCGTTATTCCCTGCTTCTGTTGTTTAAAGTAAATCACTAAATCACTATTTGAGATGCCGACCACTCTCATGAGGGTATTTTAAGGCAAATATGTGGTGAAGGATGATAAGTGGTAGTAATGAGTTATGAGGTGTAGTCTTGTTACAAACTAAGGCCGACTCTTCCTTAGAATGGGTCATTAATTAATAGCCCAATGACCAATGGGAATACAAGGACCAACGCTTAACGTGACTTCCGAACCACGCAGGTGATGGTCTGATATGTCTAAACGATGGTGGGAGTTGATGCGGGTATCATCAGATGATTACTGAGACTATCTGAGCCACTTTAGGCCTATATCATCCTCAAAACCTGACCTCCATGAAGCTGGATTATAGGACCACGCCACGATCAAGGAATGCTTGCGTGGTTTGTGGGTAGTCGCAGCTTGCAAAGCGTGAGGTCGCGGGTTCGATTCCCAGTGGAGGCCGGTTTGGACCGGTTTCCATTAAAAGTGTTTTGTGATGCGCGCAAGTCCTAGGTGAAGTCGTTATAAAACAGCAGTCAAAATTGGTTATAAGTATTCTTTGTTAAGCAACTACAATATGTAAGAAGATGTAAATTTATTTATTAAATTTTCTTTATACTCGTATAAAAACATGCCATGGGCGTGAACAGTAAAAAGAAGAAAACTGGTTACATGGTGTCAGAGAAAACCATTAAAAGTTAGGAAATGTGATGTATCTGCAAAAGTCTGGGATATTTTTGCAAATAGTACCTTAACCTGTTAGAAAGAAATTACAACAGTCTGAGTTTAAACGAAATGTATAGAAATTTGGGCGAAACATCTCAAAACCCTTTTATTTGATTGGCCTTTAATATTCCAAGTCCATCACAGCCATTCTATTTATTTTTGTCACCAAGAATTAACGTAAAATGTGAAATTAGATCAAGATTACTGTAAAATGAAGAATGTAAAAAGTGTGGAACTACGTACAAAAAAATCCTCAGACGGTGTAGGTTTATGACATTTTTTCTCTGATTGGTCCACTCACTTTGCCGTTCAGGTGCTTCTATTGCATGCAACGTGGGCGACTCTTTACACCCTGGAAAGTCAGAGAATTTTTCCTGGGGGTTATCAAATCTGTGTTTGAAGTTTGTTGTTGATGATGGTAGAATTTCTGACGTTGAAGTATTATTACGGACATTTTCCATTGGGCTTTCTTCTTGTTCTATACAAAAACTGTGGACACGTTCGTAAAAACCCCCAGAGGTTTATCAACCTTGATCAAAATCACAAAGAACACTAACCTCTCTGATGTTCTAGGCACGGTTTGTCCAGTGTGCGGTCGCTCTTTCTCTAGCCGCCGAGGCCTAGCCTCCCACAGAAACTTCTGCTGCAAACCCTCCCTTGAGGAACCTCCCCCTGCTCCCCCCGGACTCATCCTCAACCAAGAACTCACTTGCCAGAAGTGCGCTGCCAAATTCAACCACAGGAGATACCTGAGACTTCACCGCCGTTATTGTGTCATCTGAGTCTATTCTTGTTGATTTTTAATAAATTTGATTTATTTTATGCTTAAGGTTTCTTGTGATCCTTGATGTTGATGAGTGTGTGAGTATTTTCTCTTCCTAATGAATGAATGGGTTTTGAACTCCTGAACTTCTGTGGTCCAAAAGGTAAAAGAGGTACACTTCGTTAACATTCATCTAAATTGTTATTGCCATTTGCTCATTTTAAAATAATCTGTTACGTTTTACCATCTGAGAAACAGATACAAATTTTATGTATTGGTGCTAAGATACCTTAATATTATTCTTAAAGGTTTAAATGTTCAATTGACAGAGCATTAACATTTTGTGTAAAACTAACTGAAAATATTTAAAATAAAAGAGTAGAGTCCGTGCGTTTCTTCGTGACGCTTGACCTTGGCGGTGGGAACCGGTTATAACTGGGTTTGTGAAGGTGGGGTAGACAGGTGATCAGTCTATTCCCAGCACTCAAACCGAGAGGAGTGTAACAGTACTTTCTGAAAACATCGGTTGAACAAATTGGCTTATCAATCGATTTGTGAGACTGGAAATATTGGCGTGTAATCACCACCAATTACAGCCTGGGTAGTAGCGCAACGGACAGACCAGCTGGTACTCCCCAATGCTGCTGTTCCCCCCACTCCGTCGCGTCACTTCCCCACTCCGTCGCGTCACTTCCCCACTCCGCCGCGTCACTTCCCCCACTCCGTCGCGTCACTTCCCCACTCCGTCGCGTCACTTCCCCACTCCGTCGCGTCACTTCCCCACTCCGTCGCGTCACTTACCCTCTCCGAGCTTAACGAAGAAGCGCACAGACTATATGTTTTATTTTGCTGTTAATTCATTTGCTTGGCTTATTTTTGAAACATTCTTTTTTACTCTAAACCAACCATTAAACTGTCAGTCACTAAACCTCCTTGTTTTGCAGTGGGCCTGTACAATCCACACCACACGCCGCAAAGGGGTGACGCATGCGCACGCTTGGCCCAGTACGAGTGCAAGGTGTGCCAGAAGTCCTACACGACGTACAACGGGCTGCGAGTCCATCGCAACCTCTACTGCGGCAAGCAGCCTGCCTACTCTTGTGACGTGTGCTTCAAGAGGTTCTACCAGAAGGTGAACGTAAGGAGTCACATGCTCAAGAGTCACAGTGTGGCGTACTGAAAGATGCTTCATCTTGGGAGCATGAGATGGAAGAAGTTTTGAACAAACTAGTTTAATTTTAATTTGAGAGTTTTATTTTTAACTCTAGGTAACGTTTGGTACAGCCATTGTGCTTGAAGTTGCAAGGGTTGCTCAAACCAAATTAGTCATTTAATGTACTGTATCTTTTCTGTTTGTCAAATATCTCTAGATTTTATGAACATTTCTATGTTTTTGCACTAAAAAAGGGAAGAAAACAAGAGGCGAAATAAATTTTAGTTTAAATATATGTTTAGTACCAGTACTTTTGAATAGAGTTAAACCTTTTCAAATCTATACTTTTGTTGACATTATCACAAAAAACAAACATTTAATAAAGAAGTGTTGAATGTTCTTCATGGCAACACTGTGATTTAATGCTTTTTCCAAAAACTTATTAAGTGTAGAAATCAATATATAACAAAATCCCCTTGTGAAAATATTTATAAATAAAAAATTGTTCATACATGAATGAATTCTGAGGTGATGTTCACTCGAATGAAATTTTACGTGACAAATTTTGACGTCAATTTGGAGTTATCATGTCCACTGAGTCAAAACTTTTCACTGAAATTCTATGTAAACAATATTTTTCGCCCGGATGTTTCGTCACATATTTATTTCATTACAGTACCTGGAAACATCCCTTTAATTTCTAAAGTTTTCTTACTATTGTACTAAAATATGAAGACATACAATTTTTACATTTTAAACCACTGTTTGTTGTAGAATCTGAAGCTTCCAAAGTATTATTTAAGAGAGGTTTAAAGCCATGTGAAACTGTTATTTTAACTGTATATTTTAAGTAACTTTTTTGAACAATCGTTTCGTGATATTTATTTTATATGTTATGGTTGTTTGATTGTTGTTTATTTTATTAAAACGTTTAATCTCAATAAACTGTTACTATAGAGATTTTAACTAATAAAACCCTATACATTAGCGTAAGTGTAAATTACCACAGATTTTTAATACATGTTAGAGATAATAGGTTCTGTTTTGCTTGGAATAAGTTTGTTTCAAAGCATTTTCTGTCTTTAAATTTTTAACTCGTGATCTGGTAGTTATCTTTTACACGTCCCATTTCTTCTTATCTTCTGTCCAAAATTAACTACTACCTTAAAGGTCTATTAACAGAAATTTTCTTGGAAAACACAGTATAACTATTAGCACACATTTGCCGATAACACACTTACTTCTTGGAAGTTACCTCAAAGATTGCATTAAAAGTCAAATACATTTAAAAACAATAAATCCTGTATTTAACTTTTCATTATTAGGCGCTTTTCTTTCAACAACGCTGTCATCATCAAATAACCTCAAAAATATATGATTTTTAGATATTTTTGAGGTTATTTTGGTTCCATAACATGCCTACATTTTGTTTGTCCTGGAGGGTCTAGCTTGTAGTTTTCCATCATTTCACCTTGCGTTGTATCCCAAACATTTCTTTTCGTCATGAAAGTGTTGCATTTCATGTTCTTCTTCCAACTTTTGATCTATAAATTTTGTCCCTTGACGTTTTCATTTTGCAATCACTAAATCACTATTTGAGATGCCGACCACTCTCATGAGGGTATTTTAAGGCAAATATGTGGTGAAGGATGAGTGTGATGAGTGGTAGTAATGAGTTATGAGGTGTAGTATTGTTACAAACTAAGGCAGACTCTTCCTTAGAATGGGTCATTAATTAATAGCCCAATGACCAATGGAATACAAGGACCAACGGCTTAACGTGACTTCCGAACCACTCAGGTGATGGTCTGATATGTCTAAACGATGGTGGGAGTTGATGCGGGTATCATCAGATGATCACTGAGACTATCTGAGCCGCTTATCATCCTCAAAACCTGACCTCCATGAAGCTGGATTACAGGACCACGCCACGAGTCCCAGTCAATCATTTTCAACTATTACACGCTGATGTAACACCTCATCTTCCAGTTCCAGCGTCCTACCGTCTTCTCGGGATACGATACCGCTGCGGCCCCTGCAAACGCATCTACTCCTCCGACAGCGGGCTGCGGATACACAAGAACTTCTACTGCGGCAACTGAGTGCACCTCAAGAGTCACATGTTGAGGCAGCATCCATAAGTCGAGTTTTAGTCGATGTTGCAGTTTTTGTGTCAGCTAAGCAGTAAAAAGGAACGAGGCGGTTTTTAGTAGTTACTTTGTCCAAATACTTGCTGCACGGTTCATATAATTTTTAGTTAATAATAAAAATAATATATCAATACATTTATTTGTTTTTTCCCATTATGTGTTTGTTAAATTTTCAATTTTACCTTAAAGACAACAGTTTTTTGTTGCACTTCATTTCCTTCTTGCATCTTTTTCCAACTTTTAATCTATAAATTTTGTTTGTCCCTTGACGTTTTCAGTTTTTAATCACTTTCAACTCTTACACACACTCATGTAACACTTCATCTTTCAGATCCAGAGTCTTATGTTCTCGAGATCCGATACCGCTGCGGCGCTTGCAACCGCTTCTACACCTCCGCCAGCGGGCTGCGAAAGCGCAAGAAATCCTACTGCGGCTTATGCTGCGGGATATGCGGCCTTAAGTTCTACCGGAAATATCACCTCAAGAGTCATATGATGAGGCAGCATTCAGAAGTCGAGTTTTGTCAATCAGATAAGCATTATTGGAATTTTTCTAGAACCAGGCCCCAAACCCAACAGGAAACTTGTCCGGTAGTGTGTAAGGGTCCGAACCCTGAACCAAACGTCGGAGTGGACATCGGGTCGAGAGTGCGGCTCATTGGTTCATGTCGTAGGGGTGTAGCGCCTCCACGCTGCTTCGAGCCTTGCCTTTAGCACTGCATGCGTTGAGTTTAATACTTATTTCTTAGGGGTTCAAGAGACTTCACATTTTTCCTATACTTTTCGTCTGTCGGAGAAAAGTTTTTTACTCGGTTCGGAGGGAGCGAGCAAAAATTTCCAATGTTTTATTTATTTACAATATTTATAGAAATCATTAAGTCCATATTGTATAGACCTATGACACTCTGTAGTCCCTTCTTCCTTTTTCGCTAGGTTTCGCACCCGATCCGTTCGATGCTATGTCTGCCTGGGTAAATGTTCGGGACCGAACTTGCGAACTTTGCTCCTGCCTTTCCGCGTTCTTTTCTCCCTGCTTGATTCAGGGTCTGGATCGGGGAAAAGCTCGATTTTTGTTTTGGACTGTTAATGATTTTTTTCAAATCTGTTATATAACAATGTGTTTATACGCATAGAGTGTTAAACGTAGTATAGGATTTAGTAATTACGAGTATATATTTACAAAATACCTTAGTTTTTTATCAGACTGTAAAACTAAGTTACTTCATCCATTCATATGTATGTAATATATTTAAAAACTACATATGATTAGATTATTTTTTATACAGTATATAGTTTTCTCATTATCATATTAGAACCAATTACTAGTGATTAGTCGTTTTTTTAGAAGTTCCCTTGTCCAAATACTATTGATACATTTTGGAATTTGTTTACATTTAAGTTTTGCTGCACGATTTGTATAGTTATTAATAATAAAAATAATATTTCAATACTTTTTGGTTTCCCATTGTGTGTTGAATGCATTACATCGGTTCATATGTTAAATAATTACAACACTTTTTATAGCCCTATATTTATGGTAAATTTAACAAAATCAGACATTTAAGTAAAACTACATAAAAAACAATGTTTTATTTATCACTTATTTTATTATATGTTAGTTTTAGCAGACCCGTGGCGGGTTGGAATCGTGCGATCGACTCCGGAGCTGATCACTCACCCGCTGGCGTGAGTTCGATCCCCGCAGTCACCACTTACATTTGTTATGTAACTATACGGTAACGCTAGGTAAAGGTTGAGGTTGAGAGTTAGAGAGGACTTTGTAGTCCTAACTTCGCCACGTTAAACAAGACAAACCTTACCTTTTTTTAAAAGTCTTTCAAAAGAATATTAAGCACTTTCACTAGCCTGTGCAAATTTTTACTACCAATGGCAAATTTTGCCATAACATATAGGACATTTTCTAGGATTCGCGGCAGTGCTTGTGGCTACGCTCCCTCTACATTTTATTTTTAAATTGGTTCACCATTACTTTGTATTTCCTTTTTTTTACCTTTCGTAAACTTTTGATCATTATCACTTTCAACTCTTACGCACGCTCATCTAACGCCCTATACCTCATCTTCCAGTTCCAGCGTCCTACCGTCTTCTCGGGATCCGATACCGCTGCGGCGCCTGCAACCGCTTCTACAAGACTGCCAGCGGGCTGCGGCTGCACAAGAAAACCTACTGCGGCAAACAGGCAGCCTTCATGTGCGGGATATGCGGCGAGAAGTTCTACCAGAAAGTGAACCTCAAGGGTCATTTGAGGAGGCAGCATTCAGAAGTTGAGTTTTAGACAATGTTACTGTAAAAACATACTAATATTACTAATTACAAAATACCTTTAATTTTTTACCAGACTGTAAAACCATTTCTATGTTTAATATTTTTATAAACTACATAGGATTAGAATATTTTTTATATTGTATATAGTTTTCTCTTGTTAGAATCACATACTAGTGATAAGTAGTTCTTTTGTCTAAATACTATTGATACATATTGGAATTAATTTTACTCTCATCACATTCGCGTTTTGTTGTACAATAATTTATGTAATTTTTAGTTAGTAATAAAAATAATATTTTAATACATTTTGTTTGTGGTTTTAAATTGTGCGTCTGTTTATTTTTCAATTTGACCTTTAGGTTTTATGCACTATACCAGTTCATATGTTAAATAATTACAACAGTTTTCTGTTTTGCACTTGTCACAACCAAGTTTCGCGACGTACAGTATGTCAAACAATTGAAAGTCACGGGACCGGCTCGGCCAATGGCAGGACGGCGTGGGTTGGGAAGAGAGGGGGAAACGGTTCCGGGCTTCCGGCGCCCAGTGGAGATGGCCTGTGCTAGTGCAAATTTTGGCATAACATGGAGAAATTTGCTAGGAATCACGGTAGTGCTTTAAATTAATTTTTAAATTGGTTCACCATTTCTTTGTGTTTTGTATTTCCTTTCCTTCTTTTAACCTTTCGTCAACTTTTGATCATTAAATTTTCTCCAAGAATTTTCAATCTGCACTCTCTTATCTCTCATGCCACATCTTCCAGTGTCCTACCGCATCCACGAGGGTCGGGTACGACACCGCTGCGACTCCTGCGGCCACTCGTACACCACCGCCAGCGGGCTGCGGCTTCACAAGAGACTCTACTGCGGCAAAGACCCAGCCCACAGCTGCAGGCTTTGCGGCAAGAAGTTCTTCCAGAGAGGGAGCTTCAAAAGTCACGTTATGACGCAGCATCCGGGAGCCGAGTTTTAGACGATGTTGTAGTTTTTGTGTCAGTAAAGTCAAATATAATGTTATTGTAAGTAGATGGCGCAAAGATGCCAGATGGTTGAGGCAGCAAAGTCAACATAGTTCGGCAGCCCAAGCATAGATAGCGCTGCCGTCTCTCGGCGTCTTTCTCCCCTCTCAGCCTCACATGCTCGATGACTTAAATGTGACCAAAAGGTGCGATTTCTGAGAACGAACGAACTTTCTCGTGCGTCAGTGGCTCTACTTGAGACTCTTAAAAGAATTCCTTCGGAGCGCTATCTGTGCATGGCCTAGGCTACCGTACTAAGTTGATTTTCCTCAGCCATTCGGCATCTATGCGCAATCTACTACCATAACATTATCTTTGGCTATACTCGGATTCCTCGTACGGAGTAGGTGGACGGGAACTTGTCCAATAGTGTGTCGCCGGACTAAATGTTTCTTTGAGAAAATGTCGAGGATGACGGTGCAATTTGTTTTTTGTTAATATTGGTGCAATGTGCTCAAAAACAGAATATAGATAAATACATATTATTTTTATTATGAGTGCATTTTAAGTTTGTCTTTGCAATTTAGGCCTTAATAGTTTTTAGATGATATCGCAATTGTTTGATGTCAATGACTGATATAATCAATCTCTGATTCATCCGTAGGGTTTAAAATATTGTAGATGATATTTAGTTTGTGTTATTTGATTACAAATATATATTTATAATTTCCGAGCATTTTTTGTGCAGTAGCTAACGTAGCGTTGCAGATGATGAGTATTATTTTTATTTCTTAAGAAACAGATTTATTGCGAATTTTGATAGTTGATTTTTAGCGTTACAGTAGGAACTTATCTAATTGTAGCTATTTTACAATCGGTCATTTGTGAGTTAACAAATCCAGTTACTTTTTCATTTTGTATATAAGAAAAATATTTACTCAGTATGAGATAAATACCAAATCAAAGCAAGCCAAAGAAAAGGTTTTACCTTTATCAATACATTCCTATTATTTACAATCTAGCTCCTTAAGTGACAAAAATAGCATTGTTTAGAATAAAATTATACACCTTAACTAATTTTAGTCGTTGTTGAAGACTGTTAATTTTATTACTTATTTGTTATTATTTTATAATAATTTGTTTTTATATACATAGATTATTAACCAAACTATAGGATTTAGTAATAATCTACAAAATACCTTCAGATTTTATCAGACTGTTAAACTAAGTTCCTTTATCCAAATATATGTTTACTATTTTTTAACTAAGGTGTGTAGGATTAGACAATTTTTATATTGTATATAGTTTTCTCATTAAAGAATCGAATAGTTCCTTTGTCCAAATAATATTGATACATTTTGATCATTTTTACTCTCATCACATTTAGGTTTTGCTTTACAATTTGTTAGTTATTTTCAAATTTTTGTTAGTTGTTGAAAAGAATATTACAATTTGTGTTTTTACATTGTGCGTTTCTTTATTATTTTCTTTTGACCTTAAACTTTTATGGGTTCAACTCAAAATTATTACACACATTTTTATAACCATTTATTTATTATTAACTCATTATTACTACTCATCACACTCATCCTTCACCACATATTTGCCTTAAAATACCCTCATGAGAGTGGTCGGCATCTCAAATAAATACTAGAGAGTCATCCTCAGCAGTTAGTTCATCCAGCTACTGAGGATGACTCTCCACAACAAGGTTGAAATGTTTAGCAGTAACTTTATTTCAACTGAGACGCGTTGTAAACCGGGGCCTTAGATTTTAGTGATGGCACAGGCCGCGAAAGCTTAAGAGTTAAGATGTGATGTTTGTATTGGGTTTCATATGATTATTTTTGATTTAGGAAACTATACAATAGAAGAAGTGCCTGGCGGCGTGAAATGCCCGTCTTGTCCGAAGATCTACAAAAACAGAGATGTTCTGAGACATCATTTGAAACTCTACTGCGGAGGCAAGAAGCCTAAGTTCACATGTGAAATCTGTGGTAAACATTTCTTCCAAAAGTCAAATTTGAGAGTCCATCATGCAGTCCACCTGAAGAATCAAACTGAGCAGTCTTTTACACCTTTTTGAGTATGAAATATTGTTCTAGCTAGTATTTTTATTTTTACTACTGTTGTAATGTAAAATCTGTTAATAATGTTGTAAAAACGATCTTACAAAGTTGAGTTAAGGAGATGCATGTCTATATTAAATAGTTTATCACTTTTAATGATTTTTGTGTGTTCTTATTCCAGTACAAACATTTGCATATGGTTCCAAGCTAAAAAAACAAACAAAAAACAATTAGTCAAGTATTATCTACAAATGCTGATAAAAAATCAAATGAAGTATATTCTGATGCGCAATGCTTAAGCTTGGGTGCCTAAGTCATTAATACAAGGCTTCCTGTATCATGGGCCAGTAGACTATTTCCAACGTTTGGAGAAGTTTTAGACATAGTCCATTGGTGGGGTATGATACCGATAGTCTATAACGTACATTGTAAAGCACTGGAATTTATACTAAAAATACAATTTATGCGTCGTCTAAATTGTATAATAAACTACTGTACCAGATAACTTGAGGCAAGAAGTGTCGTCCGTTTTCCGGATCAAAATTAAAAAGTGTCTCTTGAAGAAGGCCTTCTACTCCACACACGACTACATGATGGAAGAAATACTCGTATGTGAAGATTAGCGTTGTTTTCCTGAGTCTATTTGTTGTTTCTTTGTTGATTTGTTTTTTTTATGTTTTTGTTTGTATTCCTATGCATCATACACGATGCCGTGGATTAAATCTTTCTTTCTGGATTTTGAGCGGAAGTTGGAAAACCTACTAAAAACTACCAATGTTTCGGTATCATGAGAGTTTAGGATTTGAACACATACCCAAAATAGATACTCTCTAAAAGTGTTTGACACATATGTGTCAAAAATAAAAATTGTAAGTAAAACCTTCTCGTTTATCTCTGGATTAAACAGGATCACAAAGTATTTAACACACTTTTCTCCTTCCAGACACAGATTCCTTCTGGAGTCCCCCGAATTGTGAAGTCCTCCTGGAAGAGTCCTCAAACAGACCAAGCACCGAGAAACGCTTCCCCTGCGTCAAGTGTGGGCGAAGCTACAAGCACCAGTTTCACCTGAAGGCGCACACGCGCGAGTGCTCCAAGGACCCGATATTCGAGTGCCAGGAGTGTTCCAGGAAGTTCTACCACGCCAGGAACCTCAGCAGGCATCTGGTGAACATACACAACGTGCCCGAGGACCCGCAGAGGATGCGGAGATCCGTCAAGCGCAATGAGAGAGTCAAGAGTTAAGAAAAGAAGACATGAAGAAGAATGTGGTTGTATTCCTTGTATTTCAACTAAAATGGTACAGTATTCCGTGTAATTTTTTTTTTTACTAGTGGCTAGCATTGTCTGAATGAAATTTAAAACCTTTATGTTGGTGGAAAATATTGTTTGTTTACCCATTGTGATATAATTAGTTTGTGAAGCATGTGTCTGACTTTTCCAGTTTGAAATCTGTATAAGTATTACAATTGGGTCATTGAGAACATACAAAATGATTCTGGTTAGTAATGAAAAGAGAAAGCGACAAGCAAGGTAACTCAGGAGACCACAAGATATGGCGGGCTGTGCCAACGCTCGAGGGGACCTTACTTCCAAGATTATAGAAAGCCTCTCCTGAAGTTGCAGCCTACCCTGCTTCCACGTCCCCTCTCATTGATATCTGATCCAACCTTCCTTGACGGGGAAAAGCCTGTTCAACATCCGAACAACTACAAAGCTGTCCAGCAATTGTCTAAACCACTCTTTTCTGATTTATTCCAGTATAAAGTAATCAGAGCCAGTACTAACCAGACATCCCCAACCTTAAAAAATCACATCAAACAAGAAAATACTCAATCAAAAACATCCCTCCCATCAACCTCTCTTCTCAGTCACTTAACACATGTTCCTCTGCTTCCAGGCTCAGCTGATCTGCCACAGCATGATAACGTCTGTGAGTGCGGGAAGAGCTACAAGTACCGGAGAGGGCTGAGGGAACACCAGAAACTCTACTGTGCTCTGAAGCCCAAGAAGCATCTTCAGTTTCAGTGTCCAGACTGTCAGATGAAGTTCGCTCATCCCTCAGACGTGAGCAATCACATCATGCAAGTCCACGGGCACACTTCGCTGTGAATGTTCTGATCAGTGTTGACTGAGGGAACACCAGAAACTCTACTGTGCTCTGAAGCCCAAGAAGCATCTTCAGTTTCAGTGTCCAGACTGTCAGATGAAGTTTGTTCATCCTCACGTGAGCAATCACATCATGCAAGTCCACGGGCACACTTCGCTGTGAATGTTCTGATCAGTGTTGACTGAGGGAACACCAGAAACTCTACTGTGCTCTGAAGCCCAAGAAGCATCTTCAGTTTCAGTGTCCAGACTGTCAGATGAAGTTCGCTCATCCCTCAGACGTGAGCAATCACATCATGCAAGTCCACGGGCACACTTCGCTGTGAATGTTCTGATCAGTGTTGACTGAGGGAACACCAGAAACTCTACTGTGCTCTGAAGCCCGAAGCATCTTCAGTTTCAGTGTCCAGACTGTCAGATGAAGTTGTCATCCCTCAGACGTGAGCAATCACATCATGCAAGTCCACGGGCACACTTCGCTGTGAATGTTCTGATCCAGTGCTGACTGAGGGAACACCAGAAACTGTGCTCTGAAGCCCAAGAAGCATCTTCAGTTTCAGTGTCCAGACTGTCAGATGAAGTTTGTTCATCCCTCAGACGTGAGCAATCACATCATGCAAGTCCACGGGCACACTTCGCTGTGAATGTTCTGATCCAGTGTTGACTGAGGGAACACCAGAAACTCTACTGTGCTCTGAAGCCCAAGAAGCATCTTCAGTTCAGTGTCCAGACTGTCAGATGAAGTTTGTTCATCCCTCAGACGTGAGCAATCACATCATGCAAGTCCACGGGCATACTTCGCTGTGAATGTTCTGATCAGTGTTGACTGAGGGAACACCAGAAACTCTACTGTGCCCTGAAGCCCAAGAAGCATCTTCAGTTTCAGTGTCCAGACTGTCAGATGAAGTTCGTTCATCCCTCAGACGTGAGCAATCACATCATGCAAGTCCACGGGCACACTTCGCTGTAAATGTTATGACCGCTGATGACTTGGGGGAAGGATGAGTTTTGATTGACACCTAGTGGATGTTTCATCATGAAATAATGGATGAAAGCTCGAAAGCTGGACCTCGTTCGTACCTTCCTTGAAATTCAAGTGACAATCAGCGACCGGATCAGTCAGGATCATGAGAAGAAAGGACTTTTAGAGTTGGTTTTAAAATTTGACAAATACTTTTATATATCTGGACAAAAACATTAACGTACACACCATGAAAAGTATAAGCTGGTAGCTTCTTTGTCATAAGCATCACGATTTCAACGTCAATAGTTTTTTTAAATAAATATTTTGTCTATTTACTAAAACTGTTCATTTATAGGCAGTATAAATTTAAAGACAACCGTATCATTTATACATAATTTTTAAATAAAACTCTTATTTTCTTATTCATAGAATTATTACTAACTTCTCTATTAAATTTTCAGTCACATAATTAAAAAGATAAAACGTTAGTCCTGATGGGATTGAAGAAGTGCTTTGAATAAATTGTAAAATAAACATACAATTTTGTGATTGTTGTTAGTAAAGATTATCATGTAAGATTATGTTTATTATATTTTTGTATGTTCTTGTTTGTAAATTAAAATACACTATTTGGTTAAATATCAAATTCAATTTAACCCTTGATAATTCTTAAACTGTAAATATTATTTAGATTTTTTATGGACTTTGCATAAACTATAATAAAGAAAAAGAACAAAGATTGCAAGAGAAGGTAATGTTTTTAATTCTACGAGTTACAGAAATTATACTAAAGTGCATCTGTTCTGAGAAGGATGGTCACTGCGTATAGAGTTCCAGACGAAAACACCTGACATAACTGTTTAGGCAGTGAATATAGAGAGTTTTCACTAGTAACTTTCAATAAATATCATGGTTTCTGAAAGAAATTACACTAAATCACTATTTGAGATGCCGACCACTTTCATGAGGGTATTTTAGGCAAATATGTGGTGAAGGATAAGTGTGATGAGTGGTAGTAATGAGTTATGAGGTGTAGTCTTGTTACAAAGGCCGACTCTTCCTTAGAATGGGTCATTAAATCAATAGCCCAATGACCAATGAAAATACAAGGACCAACGGCTTAACGTAACTTCCGAAACACGTAGGTGATGGTCTGATTTGCCTAAACGATAGTGGGAGTTGGTGCGGGTATCATCAGATGATCACTGAGACTATCTGAGCCGCTTTAGACCTATATCATCCTCAAAACCTGACCTCCATGAAGCTGGATTACAGGACCAATTAAAATTAAAATCGCCACGTCCCCAATTAAAATTGGCTGAACATTTTAAAATCATTTTATGAAAGAAATGATTACAATTATATCTATTTTGAATACACATATTTCTATAATTTTTTTGGGTTCTAAAAACTATGTTGAGTCTGTCCGTCTCTTCCTTATAGTTCTTTATTTACCTCTCCAACTTTTCTACCTTCCTAAATTTCATCCTGAAAAATCACCTGAACTCAGACATTCTTCATCTACTCCTTTGTTAAATGTTTGTTGTTGCCGATGGTAGAGTTTCTGAGGTTGAAATACGAGTATTATAGCGGACATTTTCCATCGTGTTTTACTGAACAAGAAAAACACGACGTTTCGGAGGATTTGGAATCTCATCCGGTCTTCAAATAAGAAGAAGAGGAACATCTTTTACTTGAAGACGAGATCAGATTCTAGAATCTAGATCGTTGGGGTCTTGTTTCTTCTTATACTCTCTAACTCACCCTGATTGTGTTATAGCCGCCAACACCCTCACTGCAGAGGACCTCTTCCTCCAGCTCCAGAGGGTGAAGTATCTGAGCGCCCTGCGTCCCCAGAACCAGCGGAGACCCCCACTCACACCCGCCTCGCCCACTCAACCCGTAGCTGCCAAGGATGTCCCATTCCGCTGCGACCTCTGCTTCAAGAAGTTCTGGAGTTCTCACATCCTGCACAAACACGTCAAGAACATCCACTGGAAAGACGCCCTTACTCGGAGGAAGATGTGAATGTGTAAAGTTTTGTTTTTGTTTTGAGATTTAATAAATTGTTAAGTTGTCTGTTTACAAATTTTAATTTTGGGTGGTGAATTTTTGCCTTTTTCCTGACAGTTCTTATCAATTCAAATTTGATTTTAGTCAGTAGATACGGTTAGCTAGCTAACTAATCCATATCAAAAATCAAATCGAATTGATTTTGCGACTTTGAAATCCTTCGGAGAGGCACGGCGAGTTACTCAACACCCTCTAGAATCCAGCTAACAACTTTCTTTTCCAGGTTGCCGCCGGTTGCTTGAGCTGTTCCCGTGTCAGCTGTGCGGACGAAGGTACAAGTACCGACGGAACCTGCTAGCCCATGTGCGCCAAGAGTGTGGCAAGGGACCGAGCTACCACTGTGAGTTCTGTGACCACAGCTTCCGTCAGAGTGGCAGCCTCGGCAGGCACATGCGGATAATGCACCCTGGCGCTGGATTCGGGACCGGCAGGTGAGTCAGGGGAAATCCGGGAATTATCAGGGAAATTCAGGGGCAAATAAGTTTGTCTGGGAAAATTTACGAACTAAAGAGTTATTCAATCTCTTGTACATATAATTTTTCATCTTGGGTTTAAGACCTGTTCAAAAAATCCTTATGGTTGCCTAGTTTAAACTGACATTTGGAACGATTTCTAACGTCAGTGAAGAACAACTCGACATTTCGGGATTTGCAATATGATACTGTCTTCAGATAAAAAGTAATCTGAAGATCATACGATATCAGATTACAGACCCTAAGACGTCGTGTTCTTCTTGTTTAATGATGGGAAATTTCCAAAATAATATTTAAAGCTCAAATGTAATAAGTGATCAAGTTCAACTAAGTAATTCCAATTGTACTATTCGAGCACTTTTTCTCTCTTCTGTCGCGATATGTTTAATACATTAGTTTAGTAACTATCTATAACTTTGGTTTTGACAAAATGTCTTTGTTTCAGCTTGAGCCTGAACTTGTCTGCTGATGTCAACACCCTAACGTCATTTTATCAACAATGAATCATCTTCTACGTCGATGTCTACACCCTATTGTCATTTCATCAACAATGAATCATCTTCCACGTCGATGTCTACGCCTTAATGTCCTTTGATCAACAATGAATCGTCTTCTACGTCGATGTCAACACCCTAATGTCATGTAATCAACAATGAATCATCTTCCAAGTCGATGTTAACACCCTAACGTCATGTCATCAACAATGAATCATCTTCCAAGTCGATGTCTACACCCTAATGTCATTTCATCAACAATGAGTCATCTTCGATGTCTACTTATTTAGCTTGAGCCTAAACTTGTCTGCTGATGTCAACACCCTAATGTCATTTCACAATGAATCATCTTCTACGTCTACTTATCTGCAAGAACTTGAACCTTTAACTCAGCAATGGTTTAGTTGTGATATTATTTTCCTTTTTATATTCTATTGTTGTATGTTCTCAGTATTATTAAAGACAGAAAAATATAGTCGTAGTTAAAGCATTGAGGATTTAATTATTAGACTCATCCTTGAAGACCAATTTATTTACTCCGCCGTTACGTTTTTAATTTTGAATAATTATTGCAAAAGTTATCAATAGTTAAATGTTCCAAGTAATTCTAAAACAGAGAACTACATTAAAATATACCTATTTTTTAATTTCCTTTTAGTTTTTCAAATTTAGTTAGGCTCTCGAGCATGATATTAAGACCCATGTGACGTAATTTTGTTTAGTGTCCGTTTTATGATGCCCCATGGGTAATGTCACTGTGACACCATCATAGTGTTAAAACCAGGAGAAGGATTTATATGAGGATTATTGGCGAGATATTGTAAAATAAATTTAGTTAACATCCAATACTTGGGCTTAGCGATGAATAACTATAAGTTAAGTTATAAGTATAAGTCTTACGTAAATTCTAAATTTTTTAGTATCTTTCTCGCATCTAAATAATTTATTCTTTCCCAGGTCCGTTTTATCAGACGCTCACCCCCCTGACATCGCTCCTGGAGATGCCCTCCGCCGCGGACTGTGATTGGTCCAGGCTGAGCCCGGGGGTTGGGGTTGGACCGGAACCACCCCAGCAGAAGCCCCGCCCTGTCTTCCTCTGCCCGGGCTGCAACCGACCGTACTCCTGGAGACAGAGCATGTTGCTACACTACAAGAACGCCTGCAACAAGGAACCCAAGTTCAGATGTCCGCACTGCCCCTACAGGGCGAAACAGAAAGGGAACCTTGATAAGCACATAGAGATAAAGCACTCAGCGCGTACGCTCACTATACTGTAAGCAGTGGTGATTCCCAGGAAGTATAGAAGAAGAATAGAGAGGACAAGAAGTGTCTGTTGGCTCTGACCATCGAGCACATAAGCTAAATAGAGAGGCTAAAGCAGTGTCTGGTGGCTCTGACCACAGAGCATATAAGATAAATAGAGAGGTCATCTGCTCATGTTTCAAACAAAACATTCATATTCATGATAAAAGAGCCACAATGCACGGCCAAAACATTTTTTCCTGCCCCAACTATTTGATGTAGCCTCCCTATACATCTTTGTGTTCCTTCGTGGCGCCATGGTCCAAAAGTATATCAAAATGGAACTGAATGAGCCTCTCAAGAAGCTACAAAAAGATTTAAAAACCAACAGAATGTTGTAAAAAAATCAAATTTGTCTTTTGGCAAGGACTGGTTGTTTTCTAAGATCTTGGCGCTCCCCCTTCAAGACTTTCTGATCAGGTCTTCACTTGGTTGTTTTCCTTGATCTGCCAATTCCATTGGGTTTCCAGGTGCAAAAATGGTTGTGGTGACGAGTAGGTATGTCTTTTTAATTTTGATCCATGAGAAAGTTACTGACCTTAAACATGGTGTTTTTTACTAACAGATGTTTTCCACTGTCTTGAAACCAAACTGTTCTTCTAAGCCCACACGAATTGTGTTAACCTATTTGTAGTTTCCCATCATTTATCCAAAGGGTTTGATCATTTTTTTCCATTTGACATTTAAAACTATCATCGATATACCATAAACTCAAAACAATGCTCTGTCAAGAATTAAAAATCCTCTGGATAACTAATATACTTAGTTTATATTGAACTCGTTCAAAAATACTTAATGCGTTGTGATATTTAACATTATGTTTAATGTGTACCTATTAGATATAACCTAGTATAAGACATTTTTTAGCAATGGTATGAGTTCCTATAATGTATGATTGTTGAGTGAGTTATTTATTGTTACCAACTTCAAGGCTGTTTTTCGCAATATTTATAATATATTTTTTATTTACTGAACATGTGTATTGTTTCACTAATAAATATTAAGTTTAACATGATGTAACTTTAAATAAACTGATTAATTTATGAGTAAAACAATCTAGTGAATGTGCCAATTTATTTTGTTTTGTTTTGAGATAAATGTGTTTTTACCTGTCAACATTTTTGTGATATTTTTGTGCGATATGCAACTCTAGGGCTTCTTAAGAATTTTGTATATTTGATTTTATATTTAATAAAACCAATTCACGTATTATAGTTTCATTTATAATCCACATATTTAATTTAACATTTATATTAATGTTTATATTCATGGTCAATGTTCTAATATTTGCAAGGTTCTTCGTGAAATCCAAATTTACCTGTTCATCTCTACATGGATAATTTCTGAAGTAACAAATTATTATTTTTTAATAAGACAGATAATAAGTGCACTCTTTGTTGCACAACAATATCGTGTAGACAATTATTTTGCCTGTTAGTTCACCATCTTCTCCTTATAAGTGTTGGGTACCTTGTGCGAGTCATAGTTACTTCTGCCGTTTTTAGAGCCCGCTTTGGTTTTTGGCAATTTATTTTGAGGATGTTATATGGACATCAAATGTAGCTAAAGACACACTGCGTAATTAGCATAACCGTTAAACAAAGTTTCGCCGTCATAGTCTCAGCCGATTTTGACTTATATATGGTCCAAAATGCCTAAAAACATTTTCAGAGTATACTTTGGTCCTTGTCCATTTATTCTGTAGATGTTGTATAATCATCCTGATCATGTTGAGTGATCAGCTCTGGAGTTGCGCACGATTCCAACCCGCCACGGATCCGATTACCTGAAGTACAAGTCTGTTTGGAGCAGGAGTTAAACCCGCAACCTCTATCTATCCGATCATTCTAACAATCATCAAGATTGGGCAGACTTACCAAGTGTCAGCAATTACTTACGTGTGTATAAACACTTGCGTGATTTCAGGAGGATTCCAGTGTACGCAATGTGGACGGAGTTACTCCAAGAAGACCAACTTGACCAGACATATAACACGGGAATGTGGTGGCATGAAGAGCTTCCCTTGTCATATTTGTGGAAAGACTTTGTCCAGGAAGGAGAAGTTGATCTATCATCAAGCCCATTTTCATAATATTTTACAAAAATAAAATTTTAAAACTAATGTTAATTTTATACATACAGTTTCTTAGGTATAGCTTGGGCGGTGCCCTTGAGATTTCCTGCTGGCCGCTTATGGCCCTATAGCCCATCCATCTCACCGGCCATGCTAAACCTGACGAACTGTACTGCTTGGTTTTCCGTCCTTTTTTGCTTTTGACATAGCTTTCTACTTTCGTCTGTTTCACGGGAAGACTTTCTTTCACCGTTGTTGGCGCTGTTGGTGAAACTCTTGCCGGACATAATGGGTTTAAAAGTGTTAAATATTGAAGAAAAAACTGCTTATTATGAATTATTTACCAAATAAGTGTTCTGTTAGTACTATTCAAATAAAGTAATAATATTAAAAGTTGGTTGTAGTGAGATATTTAAATCAAAATTGCCTTTGTTATTTATCAGTAAATTTAGTACAAAACTAATAAAAATACTGAAAGAAATCAGTTGCAATTTAAAATGAAATTGTAATTACCGTATATTAAATAGATAGGTGCAAATTACTGCGAAATTTAAACTTAAGAATTTTCTTTCTTAATCATCAGTCGCTCCCCCATTAGGAATTTTTTCAATCTAGTCTCTATTCCAATCAATACTTGGGATTCCATCCTAATCATTTTCCATATACATGTCCATACTGAGAATCCCATTGCACCCAACTATGATTCCAAAGTTTACCTCTTAAGCAACGCTTTTAATTAATCAGCTCTTAAAAACAAACCCCCTGTATCCTCCAGTTTAGTACTTCTTTCGTCTTCTAATTTCTATTCTTTGATTATTTTGTACGAGCGATCACCAATCCAAACACCCTGACCTAACTCTCTGTGTTCATCATCCCCAGAAGACTGTGTAAGCAAAGCGTGGTTTCAGGTTTCCACTGCGCTCGTTGCGGACGTAGATACTCCCATAGACACAACTTGACCAGACACATGACCCAGGAGTGCGGTGGCATCAGGGGTTTCTCCTGTGAAATCTGCGGGAAAACCTTCTCCAGGAAGGAGAAGAGGAATTACCACAGAGCCAGTATTCATCAGCTGTTGAACCCTCTGTGATTTAATCTCTGTTCTCCTTCGTCTGCTGACCTTGTCTTTGTGAGTCTTTGACAGTAAAGGTTTTTTAAAAACTTGGTTTGGATATCTTAACCTTTACATGTAGTTGGCTAGTAGTTCACCAAATTCTTTTCAAGAAAGTGATTTGTGTGTATGTCAATGGATGTATTTACGTATACCATCTAAACCTTCCGGTACAAAAAAAGGTTAAGTTTGTCTTGTTTAACGAGGTGAAGTTAGGACTACAAAGTCCTCCCTACGTATCAACCTCGACCTTTACCTAGTGTCACCGTAATGTCACATTACAAATTGTAGATGGTGACTGCGGGGTTCGAACCCGCGCCACCGGAGTGATCAGCTTTGGAGTCGCACACGATACCAATCCGCCACGGATCCGGTGCAGACCTTGAACCTCGGTGGACTTGCTGAGACACTAAAGCTCTGTACCAGAAGCTTATGAATTTAGATGATGTCGTAACTCGAGCCGCTTAAGACTTTGTTCTCATCCAATGGATGTATTCGTTTACCACCCAATTCGTTTTAAGAAGGTGCGGTTTGTTTAGTTTGATGAGATTTAGATTACAAACTTTTCTCTAGAATTTACCACGAATTTTGTCTACCGTTATTGCATAGCCACTTGAGAAGAATGGTCAGAAATGACTGCTGGTATTGAATCGTAGCAATAGATTACGTAGATCCGCGCTTTTTTGGTATGTCTTGAATCCAATTTTTAAATCTGCACACAGAGAGTTTAGTACCTTTTTTGGGTTTTCTGTTTTAGAAAGAGTTACTTTCGTAGCATGGTTTCAAAAATAATAATTATTTTCACGCCAACATAGATTAACTTTCTAGCCTGTGATGCCCCTTCACATCAAAGTGTACAGTACAGTAAAGAAGCAAATAAGCGACCACCACCGCTGTGAATGTCTAAACGGAAATGTTGCTTCCTCAGGTATCTACAGTTGTACCAACTGCGGGAAGACGTACAGCTACAAGACAACGCTGCAGAGGCATCTTAGACTGGAGTGCGGCAAGAACCCTCAGTTCCTGTGTACGTTCTGCACCTACCGTGCTTCACAGAAGAACAACCTCCTGAGACACATGAAGATACAGCACGCCCGGGAACTGACCCAGAGTCTCGTCAAGTAGTGGATGAAGTAAAAATATTTTGTAAAAAACTGTCATCAGTCCAAAATATAATGACATAAACTTATACACTAAGTGATAAATGGTGCTTTTTATTTTTCCATATCAGTATAAAAATGACAAAAAAACTTTTGATGTCAAAGAAGAGCGTTGTCAAAGAACAAAATTTGACAGATAGGATAGCAAAAGGACCAAAAGGAAACAACAATAAAACTCAATACTCTATCTTGGAGATTAATTGTCTCAACAAAATATTTTTCAACCAAGTAATATGGTTTTGTTGACCTCTTCTACCAGTCGTTGTCGAAGTTACACCTTTCATGACTTCCTACCTGTCGCCAGAGGTCTTCCATTTCTTCCTCTCATTTCCTTCTCGATCTTCCCCTCTTCCACTTTCCCTCGACTTTGACACCTTCAATTATCTTAAATCGCCGAGTACTACGCATTCCCTAATCACTTTTGTACTAAATAATCGTTAACATCTCATCAAATTTTGATTCCAGATACGTTCCTACAGCTGGAGAACCTCCTCGGCAACCCAACCCCGCAGATGATCCCCTGTACCAACTGCAACAAACAGTTCAAGTACAAGAACAACATGCTGCGTCATTTACGCATGGAGTGTGATAAGCTGCCTAGCTTCCAGTGTCAGATATGCAGACGATACTTCACTCAGAAGACAAGTCTAGTGAGGCATCAAGTGCTCAAACATGCCATCATACCTGATCACTAGTCGAGCATAAATGTTGTTGACGTGGGAGTTTGTCTAGAACCTAAAGTCTGGTAAAGATATTTGAGTTCTTTCTTCTTAAGTATGCAGATGATGGTTTACTCAAAACATCCCAAGTTGCCTGACCACTTGTCGAATACAGATGTGTTGTTGTCTTGTGATTCTGTTAACAACCTAAAGAGAGACAGAACTCGTAAAAATCTTTGAGATCTTTCTTCTTATCAGACAGTTGAATCTAGAAGGTCTACTTGATCCAGAGTGTCAAGTCGTGATTCTAAAAAATATATCCACTTAAAAACTGAGAGTTGTTGTAATTATGACATTGTGCAAAGTACATGTGTTCTTCAGTTGATCCCCTGCCTAATGATATTCAACTCATTGACGTGTCATTTGTCTGGAGTGAGTCACAATAATCCTTACAGTTTGGAAATTCGTCTTTTGAACATACAGTAAGTTTTTCAGAATAAATTTAACATTTAAAATTGGTTGTAATCCATCAATTAAATTAATCAGTACTTTATTACTTGATTTTAAGACGCTTATTTCCTAATCTTTTGACTCCTAGTTAACTTGAAACTAGGAGGGGACAATGATATGTCAACCTCAGAAATTCTACCATTGTCAATAACAAACTTCAATTTTCATATTGTTAATATCTCCGTCGTCTTCAGATTTGTTCGACCTGACAAACTGCACCACCGAAAACGGCGGCCCGTTCTCTTGCCAAAACTGCAACAAGTCATACAAACGCAAGAATCACCTGACCCGACACAAGAACTTCGAGTGTAACAAACTGCCGCAGTTCTCGTGCGTGTGTGGGAAGAGCTTCAAGCACAGGTATAAGCTGAAGAGGCACGTTGACACGGTGCACGACGGCGTGTACCCGGCATTGTCGGCTGTTGTTCTCTCAGCGCAGTTAGGTGAGTGTGAACGCGGCTTGTTGCGAGTTTGCCAATTCTTCCGCTCAAAATGGGGTTTATGATATAAATTGTGTTTTTATAGAACTTTATATAAATATTTAAGGCGCTATACCTAAATCAACAAAGTCCTTTCAGCCAGACCAAGATGGCGGCGAAAAACTAGTTTTTAGGTTAATAATTTCTAAACTGTTTTTAAATATTTTGTAATGTGTTTTAAATTATTTTGTTATGTTACAGAACATTTGAACTGAAGAAAAATGTATCAAAAACTGCCAACTTCATCTTCTGCCAGCATGACTGTACCTTCCAAAGATTGTTAACTAAATTCAAATAAATTATTATCTTAAACCAAGTCAATTGTATTCTTAACCCGATATAAGAAATAATTTATGCCCGATTCTGAGTAGAATGATTAATCCTAAATCAGTTATTACCTGACATAAGATGAACCTTTTAAGAAATTTTATTTTTATTCTTTAATTACCAAAAGATTTAATCAATGAAAATGAATAGACCTAGTTCACATTGTTTGTTTTATATTACACTACGTCAACACTAGTTTTATTTGCTCAACTAAACTTATTTTGAGCATTTGAAAACATTTAAGCAAATTACTTTATACATATAGTTGTTAGCCTTTAGTTTCTAAAATTGCATCCCTACGTAACAATTAGGCCTAAACAAGGGCCTAACGTGTTTTATGAAATGCTTTTCTTGAAAGTTAACGAACTGCTTGAAAACCGGTTGATGTATCCGTCAATTGTCAACAAAATAGAATAAAAGAAAGCCTGCAAAAATCATTCAAAATTACATTTAAGTGGTCAAAGTCACTTTGTTCATTAAGTATTTTTTTCATAACGAAAGTTCATTGCCCCAAATTATTAAAAAATTGAACTCATCTCCCACTCGAAACGTATTTCTTTAACTTCTAATCACTTTCCCAGGGTTCCACAAGGATCTACAAATCCACCAATCACAGGTCAGGTGTTGCACAGTTTGTTTGAGAATAACCAATGCATAGTGACGTCTAATGTGTGTACAACAGCCTGCTTACTGTTTTGTTATATGCAGACGACACCTTGTTCTTCTATAAACTCTGCATCTTGTGTGTCACAGGAAGATACCTCTGGGAGCTCCTTCCGTTCATGAGGACCGGATGCGGTTACAGTTGCAGCGTCTGCGCCAAGAGCTTCAAGTACAAACAGGATTTGAACCGTCACGTGAAGTTTCTGTGTAATAAGGAAGCTCAGTTTCAATGTCCTTACTGCTCTCTCAAGACGAAGTTGAAGTTTAACCTGAGGACCCACATTGTGAAGCAGCATAGTGATCAGATACCCAACGAGGTGTTTTTATAGTCTGCGTTGGTGTGGGTGATTGTACTCAAAATAAATTTGTTGTTAGGGAATTTTTAAAAAATTTTAGGGGTGAACGAGATTGGATCGGGCTGGAAAATCTTTTTCTTTCTTGATATTGGGAAATTTGTTGGTGGATTAGAAGCTGTTTTTAATCATTACAAATTAAAATGAAAAGGTGTTTTATGGTTTGTAAATTATAATCCAGTACATTTACAAAATCCTAAACTTTTGTTTATTTTGTAATTTTTGACTTCTGTAAGTCCCAACAAATTACCCTGTTTACCGAAAATTCTCGAAATCTCCCGTCCAAATAAACCCGCTTTTAGAGTATTCCAGCCCGATTTTTGAAATGTGTGTTCCCGTTAAAATCAATCAGCGTTCAGAACCGCTTCAAATAATCAGCTGATTCCTAAAACACCTCAGTAGAACTTTTGTTCCCGATTCTTCGGACCCCTAAAACTTTTGTAAGATCATATTGTTTGTCTAGAAAGTAACTTTCGTCATTAGTAGGAATACTTTACAATGTTTTTTTCTTGCCTAAGGGTAGAAGGATAGTGAGGAGGTGACCTTAGGGTAGGATGAAGAGCTTCCGTTGCATGATATGATCGAGTGGATGAAGGATTTCAGGAGGTCTTTTTGCCAGGATGTTAAAAGTTTAGTGATTTGACCTCAATATTTAGTGGTTTTCCAGCTTTCTTTGCTTTTCCACATAGACTCCTTCAGGCTTATGGCGTTTTCCGTTACTTTTACCTCAGTTATGGGATTTAAACTTCTTTTAAACCCTTCTTTTTCTGCGCATACTGAAGTGGTTCCTCCATTCCATCCTCACTTTGTTTCTACACTTAGGAGTAACAAGGAAACGTCCCAACGTTAGAGAAACACATTTTAATCTTCTTGCCATAATATGACTGAGCTTAAAATCAAAATAGTTTATTTTATTTATTTTTATTATTGTTAGTTATTTAGTACTTATCATTGTTGAATTAAGATAGCTATACATCACAAACTTATTTACATTAGATATATGTTAAATTGGGATTTAATGATGTAATTGGAAGTGCCATATTTCTAAGTCGCAGAAATCGTAACTAGTTTAATATTATGACTATTTTATATGTGTTGTATTGTTGTTGTACTCGTAGTTTTTATTATTTTGTTTGAACTTCAAAATGTGTTGAGATTATTCGTTCTTAACATTGACAACAAAGAATCAATTTGGAAGAAAATTGTTTTTTTACAATCAAAACAATATATTAAAACACTTTTTGTGAAAATATTTTTCTTATTTACTGGTTTTATAATTGTTATTTTAGTACTCTGCCAATATCTCCTTATGAAGATTATTGATCAATATGTAATTTTTTTAAGAATAAATTAGTTTTTAAAATTGTCTAGTTATAACATTAAGAAGAAGATAGAATACGTTTTAAAGCCGTTGTGAATGTCTAATCTAGCCAGCAGAAAAAAACATATTTTTTTACAACAAACGAACAGCAAACAAGCAATAACAATAGCATGTATATGTTGTGTTAACAGAACTACCTCTTAGTATAACTGTACTGTGTTGAGTTTAAATATTTAAATAAAAATAGATGCTATTTTATTTGAACCTTTTTTTATTATTTACCTTACCTTATTTTGTGTAAATTGAGAAACTACAGGGTGATTACAAATGAAATAGACAACTTCAATAGCCTCTACAAAACTAAACTGGTGTATTTCAACATAGTAAGTTATATAGATTTGTAAGGAATTTCTTTTAGTTTATATTGGTACAAGTTTCACTGGCACTCAGACCTCAGAGGTATCTGGATGAACATCTTTCTAGACGATGGATCGGCCGTGCAAGTGAGGAAAACGTTGTTTTTAGCCGTGGCCACCTCATAGTCCGGACCTAACGCCCTGCGGCTATTTCTTGTGAAGCTATGTAAAAAGCAGAGTTTTCGTAACACCGCTTCCTGTTGATATCGATGATCTTAAACAACGAATCACAAATGCTTTTGCTAGAGTTGATCGTGAGATGCTTAGCCGTGTTGGGTCAGAATTCCACTACCGTCTTGATATCTGTCGTGTTGAAAATGTTGCAACATTGAACATCTGTAAATATTTTCAATAAAATCTTATTCTATTTAATCATGTAAGTAATGATCTAAACTTTTAAATAATAAATTTTCTACAATCTATCCAAACTATCTATTTCATTTGTTATCACCCGGTATAATCTTAGTACTTTAATTGTACTAAATAAAAATCGTTTTCACTAAGTTACTAACAGCACAGAAATATACGAATCAATTTCACATAAAGCTGACAAAGAACTGAAACCTCATTATATATTTCATAATACAATATTCTCCAACACCAATGCCAAATTACGTTAAGTTAAAAGTAAAGGTACAGTTTCTCTTGTTTAATGAGACGAAGTTAGGACTACTAAGTCCTCTCTACCACTCTCAAAGGAGGACTTTGTATTCCTAACTTTTTTAACTTAACTATACAATTTGACCTTTCTAGTTTCTATGCAGAAAAGATATTTCCAACTGTGAGGGCTTAAATTATGTTTAACTTAAGAGAGTAGCAGAAAGTAGAAATTAAGGTAGACATTTTCTGTAAATTTAATTTTATTCGTATATAAACAATGTGTTGACCTAAACATACACCTGATAGATTTCCAAAGCACATTTCGGAAGCTATTTTAATTTAGGCCTATTAACTTATGTTTAGATTGAAATTTCTGGTATTTTTATTTGCATTTTTTCTACTTTAAAATCTAATTTGTTTTCTTTTTCCAGTCAACCCCCTTTGCATCATTGAAGAAATCTCCAGTTTGCCCTTACACCCATTTCAAGGTGAGTTTGCAGTTTAGATTTTATTTAGTATAATCTATCGTAAATATATTTATTATTCTGGTATTTTAGATTAACAACTTGAAACATTTTTTTGTAAGAACTAAAAAGAAGGTAAAGTTTGTCTCATTTAATGAGGACTACAAAGTCCTCTCTACTACTCAACCCCGACCTTTATTTAGCGTCACCGTATAGTCACATTACGAATTGTAAGTGGTGACTGCAAGGTTTAACCCGCGCCACCGGAGTGATGAGCTTCGGAGTCACGCGCGATGCCAATCCGCTACGGATCCGCTAAACCCATTGTAAAATCCTAATATTTTGAAGTTTTAGAAAAACAGGACTTATTTTTTCATTTGAATTGTTTTGGAGGAATTACATTTGTCTTAGTTATATCAGTATGTGGATTAAAATACCGGTAATTTCTTTTATACAAGAAAGAAGTTATGGGTTAGTGGTTTCAATTCCATTTAAATATAAATAAATAATTAGTAGGGGAGTTTTCGTACATCTCTTTTTATTCCAGATAAGTTACCCAAATTTCTAGAGTAAAATAGATTTAGCTTGTCTTCTCATAAATAAATTCTCTTTATCATATATTATATCCAAACTTGTATTTTATCTTAAACAAATAAATTCTTAAAACTAAGCTCTCGTGAGATCACACAGAATTTCTAAAGCATATGTTAAATTCTGTCAGATGATTGTTTTCTACTCATCCACTACCACAATTCAACATCTAACTTTTACGATTTTCTTAACTCTTAACCTTTCGCGGCCGGTGTCATCACTAAGATCTAAGGCTTCCGTTGTACACCGCGTCACAGTTGAAATATAGTTACTGCTAAACGTTTCGACCTCGCTGTGGAGAGTCATCCTCAGTAGCTGGTTGTCTCAGCCAGTCAACCAGCTACTGAGAGGATAGCTTTAATGACTGCAATGTAAACAGGAAGCATTAGATCTTAGTTTAACGATTTTACTAATTCTCTTTATTTGTTTAGATTTCCGAAGACACAAACTCTCACCGGAAGAGAAGCACGAGAGGAAGAAAGAACTAACCAGAGAGAGAGTGAGAAGATATAGAAACAGACTTACAGAGGAACAACTTGAAGCTCAACGGAAGAAGGATCGGGCTCGATACGAACGATATAAGAGTAGAGTGAAACTTATGCGAGAGCTGGGTCTAACGTAGAAGCAGATAAAGGAACACCTACAGAGGTCTTATTCGATAAGAAAAGTCATCAAATCCATCACCAAGTGCGGGTCAGGAGTGTGCACTATGCATTGAGGCGTAAGGATCGATTTGGTAGTTGAACATGTTTATGGTGAAGAAATGGTCATCCGTAGAGGGTTTTGTTGTCTGGGGTACATTGGTAACCAATCAAACAGATGAATTCTATAAAGCCTAGCTTAACAGTCAAACTTGAAAAAAACCAAGAGCACTAACCAGAGTCCACCAAAGTCAAAAATCGCTTTCATAAAACAATTAGCAAAATCTGAAGTAATCAAAATGTTTAAAATCGGAAGTAATGTGTCAGAAAATAGTAATAAACACCAAATGTTCCTAAACCTCTGGGATCATGTAACTTAGGAATTTTTGCAGTGTACCCTCATTTTCAGAAACACTTCTTGTCACTACGTTGTGAACATTTATTCAAACCCTCAAACTATTTTTACCCTCTTAATACACTGAGTTTACTAATGATATTGATTTAGTCTGTCTTGGTTTTTTTTTACACAAGTGAGTTTTTCTTGTTTGAAGATATTTAAGGACTCATCGTCTTGGACGAAAAAGCAAATTCTTTATTAGTGTTGTTTAAAAAGTATTTATTTGGTTTTGTTTACCACATACGTTTTAGCATGTAGTTTGAATATTTCAAGATATCTAGATTTTATAAGCAAGAAATATTGTCAGATTATTTTATTTTTTACATTTTAGTTTATTTTATGGTATGTTGATTGTATTTATGGGTATATATATATTTTTATTAAACATGTACATATGATAAGTGGTGATCTTTTTGCCCTTTTTCAGATCTTTTTCAGACTTTTTTACCTACTGATCGTTTGCAAGTAAACTGAAAATGTCCCATGCTATAGTTACAATTTGTGTCTCTACCTTATCACATTGCATTTGTACGACAAATGATTGTAATTCCGTGAGAATAAAATTAATACAGTTTACATAATTTAACCCTATTTTAAGTCGGTAAGTTCTGTATTCTCCCTGTTATGTGACATGAACTTGTCTGTACTGTAAAACGCCTTTGCCACCAAGATTATTTTTAGGCGAGCTTTAAACGCCTTCGGTAATTGGGCACGTTTGATCACACCTGCTCGGACCGTCTATTGAAGTAGTTACCATGATTGCTACTAGAGCGCTAGTGTCTTGGCCAGTTTACTGAGACGATAGCTTTTACTAGGTGTGAGAATGGCCGCGTGGTCTAAAGCGTCAGCTGACGTTCTGTGTCTACCAGAATGTCATTTCCTCTTATGGGATCACGTTTGAATTTGAAAAGAAGACAATTTCAAAGAATGTAGAGACAAGGTTCTTTTCATTTTTTATGTTTTGAAGGTATCAACGTCACTGGTTTGTAGACTGATTCAAAGATAATGTTATGGTAAGTAGAATATGCATAGATGCCGAATGGCTGAGGCAGGAAAATCACCATAGTCGCGGCAGCCCAAGCACACATACTGCTGCGAGGGAAATCTTTTAAGAGTCTCAAGTAAAGTCACTGACAGATGTGCAAGTTACTTCTTTCTTAAAATTTGCACAATTTGGTCGCGTTTAAGTAATTCTTCATGATGATAGCCACCAGATTACTATGAATCAATATATAGGTTTAGATTACTTTATTGATCTGTCGAGCAATCTTCAAGTAATTGACATCAAATAATCTCGAGGATGTAACGCCGAGGGGAAAAAGATAGCGAGAGACGGCCTATCTGTGCTTGAACTATGTTGGTTTTGCTTTCTCAACCATGTGGCATCCATGCGCAACCTACTTACTATAACATTATCTTTGACTGATACAACTGTTTGTGCAGGCAAGATGCTGCATATGTGCCCCGGCTGCGGGAGGCGCTACCAGAGTGTCAACTCGCTGAGGAGACACTGGGCTTTCGAGTGCAAGAAGGAACCCCAGTTCCAGTGTTCCTTCTGTCCAAAGCGCTGCAAACTCAAGAGCAACTTGAACAAACACGTGCTGAACATGCATCTCAGCGAGTTCTTGATCCAGAAAACTTCTTAAACTGTCCCGAAGATACAGAAAACATGTATCTTGGACTTTTTTGTTCCTAGCTTTTGTTGATGATATCATGGTTTTGATGAGAGAAGACGGTCATGACGCAGGAAACTTCTTAAACTCTCTTGAAGTTCCTAACTTTTGTTAATGATTCCGTGATTTGTTGAGAGGAGACACTCTTGACGTAGAAAACTTCCTAAACTGTTACACAGATTCAGAAAACATGTATTTGGACTTTTCAGTTCCTAGCTTTTGTTGACGATACCGTGTTTTTGTTACGAGATGGTGGGCCAAGATGTGTTAAGAATGGAATATCTTGACTGATGAGGGTCCCAAAGTTCCTTTGAAATGGGTATTTAATTTAAAATAAGTGTCCGCGGTAGCTATTATTGCGTATTTCTCCTAAAACCAAAGACTGCCTCAGAATTTTTTCAAGCTATGATCGTTAAACTGATTAGAAAGTTATAGTTGTCCTAACCACATCACAAGTTGACTTGTGAGTTATTGTTTTAATATTGTAAATGTTATTGGTGAATCCTTCTGTCTATCTGTCAATAGACAATATACCTTTTCTTTTAAATTTTCAGTTAGCAAGTGAGCAAATTTAAAGTTTTGAGTTTCCTTCCAATTGTAAAATGTATATAATTTGTAAATCATAAAAATGACTTTTTCTCCCAGAAGGAACAAAACATCTTACGGTATTAATGTAGTATAAGGTTTGAAGTGAAGAATTAGAATATGTTGATTACATCACTGTCCAGACTTTCTAATCAAAGCAATACTCATAATATTTATCATAGTTAGCTTTAGTTTGTTGAGTAAAGTTATTTACTTTTATTGAGCAAATATTTCTCCTTTTAAGCTATTAAGTCAATCTTTAGTCAAGATTAAGCAAAGTTAGTTAGGACACTGTTTTTCTTTATTTCTATTTATTGTTCAAATTTCATTATTTAAGTGTTTGATCTCATATTTTGTACTTATCTATACAGTACTCTCATTACTGGGTAAGAATTACTGACCTAGATAAAATATCATAACAGTATATCATTGTGATGTAGAATTATAAGTACTGTGATAACAAGAGCTACCAAAAATAATCTAGTTTAAACCTGCAATTGTAAAAAAATATTTTTTAGGAATTCAGGTACCGTACTACTAACGTGTAATGTTTAATTATTGTGCAGCGGTAAAAGAAAGTTCATATTATATTGTATACATGTTTGTTGTCTAGTCATTAAATGTTGTGTTTATAACATTGACTTTCTTACTTTAAGTTGATTCAAAGTTTAAACTGCAAGGCATTTGTTACAGTTCAAAAGTTGCATGGTTCAAACAGAAAAAAACCATTAATTTTCTATGATTTTTATTAGCCTAAGACGATGGAATTGGAAAACTCTTTCATTTGCAAAAGAATGTAAATAGTTTTTTTCAACACTTATTAAAAAAGGTTGAATTTTTCAGAACAGGTTTAATACGGAGCCTTAATGCTTACTGTAATACAATGACTTCCTTTAATTTTAACTTCAATCAGCGAGTTTCCAAAGGAAATAAAGCAATTAGTTTCTTTTGCTATATGGCTTCACGTTTAGAAAACCCATAAATACTCTGAATTTTAATTTGATTCGATTGGTAATCTTCAAGAATTGTTTAATCCTTTGCGGTCTCATTTATTTTTAAATTTCTGTAAAAAGCCTCCCGTATGGGTTTCCCTAGTCCCCTCTAAGCAAAATTTCGCCAAAACTGCTCTCTGTTAGGGTGCATTACCAGTCATTGAACCACTCCTCTAAGCGCAGGGATTTAGCGCCTCCCTAAGCTCAAAAAGTGCCACTCGCCACCTCACTGGATTTGATGAGCCATTTTCTCTTCAGTGATCCTCAGCGGGTCATTGTGGCCCCCGCACCCGGAATGATCCAATGGCTAGCATTGCACCGTACCTGAGCGCACCCGGGTGGGATTCGAACCCACGCTGTGAGAGACAGGGGCCAACTGTCCGTCACTGTAACCACTAAACCACCGCGCTGTTTGTCGTGGGCTGTCAAACTCACACGTGAGGTGGCGTCGGGAGGGAGGGAGTGGTAGTTTTCGGTGTTCTCTGCTAGGTGCCGTTAGTCTAGCGTAGTCCTTGCATATCAGAGACTGTTTCATCCGCAACCTATACTGGACATCCAAGCGTTCAAAAGGAAATAGCGTTTGTCGACCTATAGTCAAAGGGTTAAAAACACTCTTTGAGTCCTTTACATTGAAAGTTCGTCTCTAGATCAGTAATCTCAATCAAATTCCAAATTCTAATATGATGTTGAGATCTATCAACTTAAAAAAAATTCTCAACAACCAAATTCAAAATCAAAACATTTTCAACGCTCACAACGAGATAGAAACCCCCTTCCAAACCATAATAGGTAAGCACAATTCATTCCAGCAACTCCATAAAATGAAATCCCACAATCATCACTTCCAATTACTAACACCAAAACTTTTACAGAGGCCCACCGATTGAGGTTAAGCAAGTTGCCAGGACAGCACATCTGCAGCATCTGCCGGAAGGTGTACCGCTACCGTCGGGGACTCCAGAGACACTACAAGTTCTTCCACTCCGACCTGGAGGATCTCATGGAGGAGGAGTCCCTGGTGGAGGCGGTCGTCACAGAGGATCCAGAACTGGTCAACGGAGAACTGTTCATGGAGAAGAATCAGGAATTTTTAGAAACTAGCGGCTCAGGTGACGCGGGCTCGATCCCCGCAGTCACCTCTTACAATTTGTAAACTGACTATACGGTGATGATAGGTAAAGGTCGAGAGTCCTGACATCGCCTTGTTAAACAAAACAAACTTTACCTCTCCTCTTAAATATTTATTTGAAATATTTAAGAGGCTGTTAGGTGTAGGTAGACTGATCGATGAGAACTGAAGACTTAAAGAAGTAGCTCTGATTTTACTTGAAAATGTTTGTCAGAAAAGCCGTACGAAAGGTCGAGGTTAAGTGGTAGAGCAGACTTTGTAGTCCTAACTTCCCCTCGTTAAACAAGACAAACTTTACCTTTTTTACGATTTCCATGAACTCGTTTAGTTCCAGCTGCACTTGGTATCAAAAGGGTGAAGGTTAAATAAAAAATGTTTTAGCCAATGAGAAAGAAGAAGGTTTTTCTTACTGTCTACGCCAATGGCATTTTTATTTTGAATTTTGTGGGCATTATACCAAACGCTTTTTGGGAAAGCGGTCCAAACCCATGTGCCTGAGCTGGGAATCGAACCCGCGACCCTGCGATTTGCTAGCTGTGACTCTACCCACTGAGCCACGGACGCAGGCGACCACTAATCACCATCCACTAATCACCAAACAACATGAAAACAAACAAACTCGTTTAGTTTAAAACAATTAGCCTACAAAACAAAACTATACTCGTATGTACAAAGACGCTAAGAAATTAAAAAAAACACAGCAAAACCAAGCAGGTGCCCTCCGCTTGACTGGCTGGCTGGAAGACCAATCACAGACATATATCAGACTGACCAACTGTAACAGAGCACAGACGGAATCGGATCGCAAATTACAAAATTGTCTTGCACAGAATAAAATATGTCCTAAACTTAATTTTAAACAAGCAATTGTTTATTACTATTGCTAATCAGAACCATTGTGAATCAGATTAAGACCATAGTAAGAATTAGATACACAAATTATCACAGATTGTTTCTTTTCTCTTGTCTGAGCTGCTCCTTCTACTTGGTTGGGTGACCTACCTGCGTCATTGTGATAACTTAAATAACTGTAAAATGGGTTTAAAATCTTGAGCTATCACATAAACTAAACTAAATAAAAAAAAGATTGTTAGGTTTTTTTGGGAAATTACAATACAAGCTTAAATATAGAGTCCATACTATGATCAGTGTATCTACATCTAATTGTTTATGATTTAATCTTTAAATGTTATCTCCTGAAATTATCAACGTATCGTCAGCGTAGGCTAGAATGCAATAGATTGCAATAAAGTTTTCTGCCTTTTAAAGGCTTTCAAAGCCTTAGTGTCTAGAAGTTAAAAATACACAAACGTGGTGAACTATTGAGAGCAAATACAATAACCAATAACTTTATCAAACAATGCTTTTTGTTTGGATTCAAAATACCAGTTTTTGCAGCTTAGTAAAGATTTGTATGTAAAGAAACTAGTCAACTTTTACAAAAATGCTTTAGACTGATCTGTGTTTGACACATCTTTAATTGTAAATAACGTAAGACACTACTTTTAAGCATATTCCAAAGGTTTTAGAATATGAGTCTGATGAGGTGTTGTTTATGTCACACCATGTATACAATGGTAAAACTAGAACACAAGCTAGTCCTAAGTGTAAGAAAGAGCTTTAGTGAAATAATTTTCTTTCTTAGTTAAAAACCTTAGGTTTTAAACTTAAATATAGTTGAAATTATTTAACTACAAAATTTATTAATACGGTAACCTGAAAAGAAAAAAGAAATACAGGTTAAATTTTATGGGTTGGGTAGTGTGATATATCTCTGATAAAAAGTCCTATGTGTACATATATTTATTCAAAAATAGTTTTAATACATTTTACCAAAGAAAAGACCACTGGTAGTTGTAAATATGTTCATTTAAGTTCCTCGAAAGTCACTTGATTTACTAGTTGTTAGAAGTATTATAATAGTCCTAGACTAAAGGTAGTGTGGTTCATAACTAATTTTATTCTAGTCAATTTCATTTTATATAAGATAGATTTAGATTATCTACAACCACATTTATTTGAATTTATCCAAAGTTAGTTTTTTTAGTCTTTTGTGTGTTTCTCTTTCAGAGTTATTTATGATTTTGATGGTTAGTTTTAAGAAATCACTTTTTGTTTGACTTTAGTTGGTTTTAATTTTGTCCTTCCAAATTAATAGTAGTTGTCTCAACAATATCAATTTGTGTTTTTTATCTTCAAGCAATGTTTGTTATGAATCAGCAAAGTTTGTTCCCGACAGATTGCTATAGATAATCTTTAGACCAAAGTAAATACACATGTATATTGTTATGTACATCGTGTTGTAGTGGTATTTATGCAAAATAAAGTTTTTAACATGTGAAGATATTATTTTTCCTATGATTCTTCCATTTTTTTCATATGTTAATATTGTTTTATTTTTCTTCTAATCATTAAATATTTATTTAGCGTACATTTTTTTGTTGCCCAACAGAGTTCTTTTAGTGTGATGTGTGCTCTTCAAAGAAAATGATTTTTGTAGGTAAAAAAAGTCAAAATGATATGACAACTATTTCGGATTAATCTTTCTTTTTTACTTAAATTCTTGATCTGTTACGTTATCTTCAAGCGTGCAAAGTTTGCCTTCAAAATATTTATCCTTGGGTATTCGGCTTGAAAAACGCCAAAACATTTCTTCAAAATAAGTATTTTAATTTTCACTTCGCTGAGACACATCAATGTACACTCTATAAAAATTAATTTTTCTTATCCATGTATTCAGTTTGCTCACTACCAACCTAAGCAATTTAATCAACCGTAAACTTCCTCGTCCCAAATTGTTAATTATGCTTTTGTTACAGGATATTTCAATTTATGTTTGTCAAACTCCAAACTAATTGTCGTCAGAGGGTTTCTCTTCTTGTCATTCCTTTCTCATGTTGCATGAAATTTACATCCATTGATCTCCTTCTTCAGTTTATTGCCATCGTCAATAACATTAAATTGCATGATTAAATCATTTCGTTACGTTGGAAACAATGATTTTGTGGTGACGAAAATGTTAAAGTGGTGAAAAGTTTGGAGTCCAACTTTTGTTCTTGATGGGAAACATATTATTTTTGTGAAATCTAACGGGTTGAATAGTTTTGAAAAATCTAAAATAAAGTTTTGATAGGAAAAAGTCAGTAAAAGTTCCTTAACAATTAGAGACATAAACCCCAGACATTATCAGATTCATTCTTCTAAGTAAATTTAAGTACAATTTCAAATTTTATGAAATCAGGTTTACATTTTATTAGCACCAACCAATTCTTTGTACAAGAGAGTCATTTTGTGACTTTGTCTTTTAGGAATAGTTTACAGCACCCCTGCAATGAACATGTTAAATTTAGTATTAAAGAACAATCTTGATCAGGTAAAAATAGCTCGTTGGACGTAGGAATAATATTTAGGTTACTGGGAAGATTTGGTTCTTGTTTCCTCAATCAATTTTGAACAACTGTTTGTAGTTTGGAAATACCTTTTTTATTCCTAGCAGTCGACAAATATACAGTTCACTATGATGAATTAATACTCTAAAGAAGACACAAGATATCAGTGACATAAAATACTCTTTTGCTTTTCTTATTAGCTACGTGAGTATTAAATTAATCTTCTGATGGTATTTTTGTCATTGGTCCACAATGGTTGTTTACCCCAAAGCAGAACAGTTTTAATCTTCCCACATAGATTTCAAAATCGAAAAATCCGTTTGCAGGATAAACAATATTGTGACCTAGGTTATAATATCCCTGCTTAGCACTATTATATTCTCCACAAAGATGAAATAAAGTCAGAAAGTTCCAAGGGAATATCATTCAAGGTAGACTCAATTTAACTAACTGCTTTGGTAGACAGTGTGTTTTTCATACGTTTTGTTTAACTTAGGCTAACAGTTCAAATTGATTTTATCTTTACGTACATCTTCAGTCCGGTCAATGGAATATACTATATTCACTTTTTTTCAGAGTCACAACTGTTTTCAACAGGAAGCTCTTGGCAATAGTATTAAATAACTCGTTACTAAATTGTCTCACGATATACTAAAACTTATGAAATTAAAAATCGGTACAATATTTTTGCAGGCTTATTAGCGATTCGGAAACAATTTTTCACTGTCACCTGTTGTTCTGCTTTGGGGCAAATCAATGAACTCTTTGTAAGGTATTAGCTGTGTAAGGTTAAACTTGATGGTGGTGGAAGTATTTCAATTTTCATGATCTTCTGTCCTCTCGCTAGCTTCTAAATCATTGACACATCACTGGTTCAAATCCTGTTCTCAAATGCTCTCCCGCTCTCTTGCAGAATCACCGAACCCTCTAGAACCGCCAACCCCTCTCTCATCACTGATGACCTCCACCATCAACCTCTTCAGCAAGACCTCGGACTACCAGTGCGGGCGATGCAGCAAGTTCTACACGAGCAAGCAAGGGTTGGCCAACCATCAGAGGTACATTTGCGGCAAGCAAGCGAAGCTCCGGTGTCCGTTCTGTCCGAGGACGTGCAAGTTGAAGCACCAGCTGGAGAACCATGTTTACAACAAACACATGCCCAGAGACTTCAATCCTCCCAAGCCTGACTTCAACATGCCCAAGCCTGACTTCAACATGCCCAAGCCTGATTTCATGATGCCGCCGAATTTGCCGATGAATCTCATGCCGTCCATGGGCATGTTGAGGGAGTTTGCGGCGTCGATGCCACCGGCTATGGTGAACGCACTGGCGCAGAACTCTTTCGGGAACTAAATATGTTTGGAAGACTCTTTTGTTGGGCCGGAGTGGCGGAAGTTCTAGGCTTTCTGCAATATAAACTTCAACTTAACTCTACATTATAGGTTTGTCCAGCATCATATCAAAGTAGACTATCATCGAAATTGTCTTTAATTTGGAGATAGTCGTTTACGATATTGAAGTTAGTCTACTGACGTGGTATGATACTGGAAGCTTGTATTGTAGAGGGGGCTATTTAAATTGAAGTTTAATTTGGATGAATCATTGAAGATAAGTTGTCAAGTAAATTACTTGACTCCAAACCTAATTAATTGGGAAGATTGTATATTCATTTCAGATCTGCAATTTCATTAAGCACACCTTGCCATAGTTCGTTTTGTAGGGAATAAATCATCCAGATATTTTGAGCATGAGTTCAAAGTCTTTCAAAACTGTAATAGCTTTTTAAAATTTAGATTGTAAGAATCTAAACTTTTTTAGCATTGTGGTCAACAAATATAAGTTTTACACTTCTATGCCTTTTTTCAGTAACATAACAGCCTTCAAAATTTTTGTTTTTTAATGTTTACCCTAACATATTAGGGCGTGTAATTTTAATTATAACGGCATTAATAATCACAAATCTTTAAAGTGGAACAGCCGTGAAAAGGATTTCCATACTTTAGAACCCCTAACTGAGGAGAAATTTAAGTTAAGAGCCTTAACAAAAGTGTTCCAGATTTCATAAGCAATGTGCTTTTAACGTGTACATAATAATTTGGAAAACATACTCGTATGTTTCTCCTAAAAACAAATAAGAAAAACAAATAAGAAAAACGTCATATCTTAGGTAGTTGTTCTTAAGAACAAATCAGTGATCTTCAAAATACTCAGGGTAGTTAGACAAGTAGAGGTTGGTAGAAGGTGATATGATATTGTGTTGTACATGAAATGTTTACAGGGATATGACTATGATAGAGAATAGTAGTAGGAAATAGTAGTTTTATCGTTCTTTTATTTTAGTAATTGTGTAAAATACTAATATTATTGTAAAATGAAGTTATAGGTTTGTTCTACTTTTTTACAAACACGATTTCTAATGTTTTTTAATGTTAATTGTAAAAAATTAATTTCATACTTTATGTTAAACACAGACAGATTTTTCAAACCTTATGGCATTATTTTAAATGTTTAAAAATAACTTTTACATTGGGCTTGGTTACCCTTTTTATGAAAATCAGCTTTTTTAACCAATATTTTAAAAGGCACTTATCTTTTACACTAAATCTTGTTTTCCGTACTGCCAAGTCTTCCAAATAAAAAATAAAACATTTTGCTCATAAAGATATTTGTAGATACATACGATGCTTCAGTACATTGAGTGCCATAAAATTCAAGCAATTTATGAATTCTTCCACAACCGAAACTTGTTACCAATATTTCAAAAGAAAATTCCATATTTTTCGCAACACATCGTTGTAATATTTGAAACATTCTAATATTTGTTTAGTATTAGTTATTATTAATTTGTATCTAAGCTTAGTTTATATGTTATTTAGGTGCTACATAAAAAAATTGTAGGTTTTATAGTTCTAAATGTATATTTAGGGCATTTTGATTATTAGTTTTTAGTATTTTGTATACAATATTTTATAATCACATTAGTTTTATACTCATTCTGGGTTGTGATTGAATATCTTTTTGATCTCAGATTCAAGTAAAATATTTTTTTTATATATATTTTGTTATTGTTTACAAATCAATGTTTCGATATTCTTTAACTCAAGCAACAACTTTGTACTACTGCAATGACGTAATATAAATGCATAAAAGGGTAAAAAAAATAATTTTCCAGTTTGTTTTTGTTTACACATTACATCACAACATAATAGTGTATTATCGTAAAAATAAAGTTGTTATATTATAAATACCTAAGTTTATTTCAATCAATATATTCTGCTATTAAACTGTTATATAATATTCAATTGAGTTTTTAGTTTCCTTAGAAGTCAATTTTATGAATAAATTAACTAATTAAGAATAACTTAGCCTATGTTGTTCAATTGTCATGGACTGCTATTTTTATTATTTCATCAAATGCTTTTTTTTAATACCATCTCACTATCTTACCCAAATATTTATAATGTGTTCCATCCCAAAATCTTCATAGTAACTTGCAAATTAGCTCGTACTTTTTAAATTGGAAGATTGAAACAAACAAATTAAAGTGAAAATTAAATTTTTGCAATCTCCCATCAACGCAATATTTTTAAAAATCTGTTGAACTATAAAAATTATAACATTTTTTCAATTAATCAGACTTTTAGCTGTAAACACTTTTTGGTAAGGGAAGCTTCAAACAAGGGGTAATTTCTTCTGGTATAACTCTTGATTGGTATAAGTAATGTAATTAAATTGTAAAAGAATTTGGTTAGTCAACTTTTGTTCGTTTGATTTTAGTTACAGTCTTCTTCCTCATGAACTCGAAACTAGGTAACTGGTATCAATCAAAATAAAAACTGCTCAAGTATCATACCTAGATTTTAACTTTTCACCGTGGACAAAGTTGTTAGACGGTAGTGAAGTCCATGTCAAATACCTTTTAGAAAATTGAAGGTACCTTTGATGAACCTAGACACATGCACTTGGGGGACTTGCTACGAATTTAGATTAATTAATGCGGCTCTTCTTTTTTGCAAAAAAAAAACATTAGAATAGTAGTCAGAGCGAAATTTCGTGAGTCCTGCCAAGATATGTTCAAAACTTTAAAGATTATGGCATTACCTTGTTTTATATTTATGGAACCATTTTATTTTGTTTAAATAAATGCGATAAGATGTCAGGAGCTGACATTCACGGTTAACATACAAGACAAAATTATCAGTTTAGAAATTAATATTACAGACTCCAAATTTTTGAACATCTTTCTCGGTCCACAGGAATAAAGTGGTTTAACAATCTTCAAAAAAATTTAAAGCAGAAGGAACTACTTCAAATGATAAACACGCAGTAAAAGAATTTCTAGTTAAACAAGCGTACCATATCATAGACGACCTCCTTAATTCTTCTGGTGCTTTTAACTAATTTTACCTAGTAACAATTAAGCTCTTATTTGTTAACAGTGGCTTTACTTAAGAATATTATTTTGTTGTTTTTATTTGTTTTAATAATTTTATGTTGTTTTATTTTTGTCAACGCAAATAATTTTGTATTCCGACAATAAATGTTTTATGTAGTTCAAGCTCTTTCATCATCATTTGCGAAAGAACTAATTTGTGAATTTCGTCAGATGATATCCCCAACTTAAGGAAGAATTTGATTGAGTGTGAGTATATTTTGAGCTATATTTTGATTTAAGATTTTAGAGTAATGTTTTTTTGAAAAGGTTCCACTTGCCTAACCAATATAAAAAGAGACACATGTTCAAAATCATGTGATAGGTTCTTCTTTTTCTGGAAAAAGAGAAGATTTGTGTTTTAATTTTTCACTGCATGATTTGTTGCGGTGCTCTTTTCTTTCATTTAGTGACAGTTCCTCTGTTTGATTATTTACTATAAGTTAAGTGATTGTAAGGATAAACTAACAACACGTTTTGTATGCGATGAATTCTTTTAACTGACGCTTCCGAATGCTGTATTGGCTTAACGGAATGAAGAGTTGTCGTTCCTTGTCAATTGCATCATCTGCAAATAATTGTTTAGTTTTAATCATTGTCTTTAATAATAACCTCAAAACATTTCTAGGTTTCCATGGCCGGTGTACCGAGCCAAACCACGAGCGAGACCCGTCACGATTCTATTGCGAGAACTGTGACCGGTCTTATCGTCAGAGATGTCATCTTCTGTGCCATCAACGGTATCAGTGTGGAGGAAAGGCACCTCAGTTCCAGTGTGACTTTTGCCCGAAGAGGTGTCATTTGAAGAGCAATCTTCGCACCCACATGAAGACTCAGCATCCCCAAGAAGAAAATTTGGTGAATATTCAGCATCCCTTAAGTAATCTCAACTTTGCAGAAGATCAACTCCAAATTCTTCAGCATCCTCTTAAGTAATCTCAACTTTTGGAAAAGAACAATTGAGAGCTCTTCAGTAATCTCAACTTTTGCAGAAGAACAACTCCAAATACTTCCGCATCCTTTTAAGTAATCTCAACTTTTGAAAAGAACAATTGAGAGCTCTTCAGCATCCTCTTAAGTAATCTCAACTTTTGCAGAAGAACAATTGGGAACTCTTCAGGATCCCTAAGTAATCTCAACTTTTGCATAAGAAAAATTGGGAACTCTTCACCCTCCTCTTAAGTAATCTCAACTTTTGGAGGATAACAATTGTGAACTCTTCATTATCCTCTTAAGTTATCCCAACTTTTGTAGAAGAACAATTCGGAAGTCTTCAGCATCCTCTTAAGTAATCTCAACTTTGCAGAAGAACAATTACGAAATCTTACGAGACGCCTAATTAATCTCAACTTTGCATAAATAGTAATCTTAGATATAGGCTATACCTAAATAAAGTAAGCTCAATAAAAAAACGTATAAAAATAAAACTATCTCTGTCATATAACGATAGATTTTGTTGAGCTTCCTCAACAGCAATCCTTCGGCCAACTTGGACTTTGGTCTACGAGTCCCTTTCATTTTTCAGTCTGTGATTTTATTTATTAGTGATCTATATAATGTTAATTTTTCTTTTAAGCATTGAAGTACTCTCTTATATAAGTAATTACTAGTTTGTCCTAATGTATAACATTTATTGTAGTATACGTATTTGTGAAAATGTGTACCTATTGAAGAATAAACATATTTATTATTATTATTGCAAATATTTTCTGATATTTAAAGCCCTTTCTGTGTAAAACCAAAACGAACGTATTTGTATCAACCATTGTTAGTGCGAAAAACAAAAGATCTAGTTAAAGATAAAGTTTTTAATGAGAGCCCTTGGTTTGGCCTACAGATCTACAAAGCTTTTATACATTTCAATAGGACTCATCTAAAAATTGTGTCCAGAGAATTTGTTCTTGTATTTTATTCAACAACAAACAAAAAGTATGTTGATGTTAAGATATGACTTAAAAGGTTCGGATTCCTCTAACTTTTAGCTTTCGCATTTGTCTTCTAGTTTTACTACGGAAATTCCGGTTGTCACACAAAATATTTCCAGTCTAGCCAAAAAACTAAAACTTAACTCTAAAATAACTAAAATAACTCTAAAATAAAAAATCATTATTGTAAGCCAATTTAATTCAGAAATTCACCAAACATCGTAGACTCTATCAGCTGTAAGTAATTAATTTTGTTGTAGTTACCGTCACGCGTCCACGAGAATGACTGTGGGAATCTAGCTGGTCCTTCTCGTGGCGGACGGACTGTAGTAACCCCCGCATGATCGCTGTTGTCTAACGAATGATCGGTTTGAGGCTTTTATTTTAATAAATAATGCAACTGGTTTGAAACATTTGGTTCAACGTTAGTATCGTCTATAATAATTATAACATTTGAATGAGGTAAGACTTAGTTGATATTTATATTGCATAAAAAGTTTTATTTAACGTTATTTTTTTAATTTTGTTTTGCTTTAAGCTCCAAGTTCTAAAATCAGGGTTGCCAAAGTCAAAGAACCTCTGAAAAAATGAAAGTATTTCACGGAACAGTAAGTTTGTTAAACTGAATTTGTCAGGAAAGATGTACTAACCATGTTCAATCAAATTTTTTAATCATATACGTTCTGAACAAGAGAAATTCTTAAAGATTAAACCATCCTAAAATATTCTTAATCAGTCATAGTGTGCTATTTCATAATGCGCATAGTGCTTAAAATTCTATTTGGATGACGGTAAAATGACGACTGAAAAGTTTCTACAATGATATACTCGTAGAAAACCTGGAAAAGTCACAGAATTTTATGTTTAAAAAGTGGCAACCTTAAAAATTATTTCAAATATAACAAAATATTTTGGATACAGTTAAGATATGTATTAAACAAAATGTGTTGAAAATATTAAACCAAAGGGTTGTAGCTTAAATAATCAACATTTAGATAAAGTCTATGCTGCAAAAAAAACTGCCCGGACAGTTTCAAATTTATATATAATATATCCTAACTTCACTATTAAGTAATTGAACTTACATTGTCTACTAACAAACAAAATAATAATCCACGCTGAAATTAACCTCAAAATAATTTGTTTATTTAAATTATATCTAGATTCACGATTCAGTCAGGATCATCCCTATGGACCTATTAACATTCTCCCAATCTAACACACCAAACTTCAGTTACAGGAGCTCTGCAGTGGAGTATAGTGAAGAAACAACAGAGCATCATGACGTGTTTCCCGGACTTGCTCAGTGCGCATGCGCAGAGCTCGGACTTGCTGCGTGCATGCGCGGTCCATGAGGGCGTGGCCAGAGCTACTGCGCATCCCGGGCCCCGGGTATCTAGAGCGGCCTAGGATATCTCTGCGCAACGACCCCACCCTGGAGCGACCTTACACTTGCGACCGTTGCAACAGGTGAGTGAAAAAATAAATATATGTCTTCAACTGTGATTGTTCATGATGTTTCTGGTTCAACTTTTGTCAAATATTTGATCTAATCATCTTTTATATTGATTTTATTGGGTTAGTTTTTATGTTTTGGAAATCTTCCTAAATCACTAATTTGAGATGCCGACCACTCTCATGAGGGTATTTTAAGGCAAATATGTGGTGAGACATGAGTGTGATGAGTGGTAGTTATGAGGTGTAGTCTTGTTATAAACTAAGGCCGACTCTTCCTTAGAATGGGTCATTAATTAATAGCCCAATGACCAATGTTAATACAAGGACCAACGGCATAACGTGACTTCCGAACCACGCAGGTGACGGTCGGATATGTCTAAACGATGATGGGAGTTGATGGGGGTATTATCAGATGATAACTGAGACTATCTGAGCCGCTTTAGACCTATATCATTCTCCAAACCTGACCTCCATGAAGCTGGATTACAGGACCACGCCACGAGTCCCAGTCTGATAAATTATTTAGCTCAATAGTCATGCAATATGATTGGTATACCTGATTATTCAACTCTTTTTTTACTTAAGCTCAATGCATTATGTGTTGTTTTACATTTCGTGTTTTATCAAACAACTTTGGCAGTTATTGAAGGACTTTTGGGAAAATAAATGTATCGGAATCGTAGTCGGTTTTAAAATATGTGTTGCAAATCTATATTTCAGTTGAAAGTGTTGTATTAAATTAAGTTTGCAGAACAAATTATCATAATAGTTGTTTTGAAAACGTGTTTAAAATCACCATTTCGGTCTAAAACCACCTCATGAATTCATCACTAGACATGATTAAATAAGTTGTTAAACCCACAATTTTAATGAAACACTTTTAAGGATCAACGAGATGTTGTATCAGTTAAATATAAATCAAACAGTTCAAAAATAAGATAGTACTGTTGAAATTAGCCTTGTGAACCCTGGAGAACTCTTAAGAAAAGTGATAGTTCAAAAGTTTCACATCTCTGCGTTCAATGCTTTTTAAGTAATCTGAGAAAAACTACTCCCTAAAAAGTTTGTATTATTGTCTTGTAAATTAATTACTTTCACTATTTTGACTTTTTACTCTAATCTGTGGTGTTATGTTTAGTTCAGTAGACTAATCTGCGGGATTTTCCTTTTTTTCAGGTCTTATCTGCGGAACGCTCACCTGCACAGACACCAGAAGTATGAGTGTGGCAAAGAGCCTCAGTTTCAATGTCCTTTCTGCAACAAGAAGTGCAAAATCAAGAGCAATCTTACTCAGCATATCATCACCCACTTTCCTAAGAACGATTACTTCAAAGTCAAGAAATAGATTTAGCAAGCGTCCATCCACTGGGTTTTGTTATGGGTCATGCAAAAGGGAGTTTAGGTTTTCGGATGAATCAAGGAGAAGCAGGCGTAGAAAGGATGTCTCAAGAGAATTTGTTCCATTTAATGGTTAACATGTTTCCGAGCCTCAAGTCTTTCAACGGAAGTTACAAGAAATCACAGATATCAAATAATATTCAAAACAAATTCTGTTCGAGCCGAATTCCGATGAAAAATCCTTAAATTACGTCTGAACGGAGCACACTTGGTTCTACAAGATAGATTAGATCAAGTCATTTAGTCTGGATTGTTAAAAGCTCTTGTCGAACTTTTCAAAAACATTTGGGCTTGCTCAAGAGCGGACCTGAAGAAGTAACTTCAAAACCCAAAACTTGATATGAATGAGAAACTTTGAAACGAATAGATAACGAAATGGCTTTGTTTGTAAAACTCATCTTTAAATCGTCGAAAACCTAAATTACTCTTTCAACAGCCCTTCTGTTTTATTGTTGGTTTTGTTTTTTTACTTATATTTAACACAATTTTCAACTTAAATTTCAAGTGAAAGTTTTAATAATATAAAAAAAGGAAAAACAAATGTGATTACGTAAAATACTGAAATAGGAATGAATCAGTGCACATTTAGTTGTATTAAGATTATCACAAAGTACTTTTTTGAAGTGTTTTGTTGAAAATACTAGAATTTCTGAGTTTAAAATATTATTGTCGACGTTTTTCATTAATAGTGAACGAGAAGAACAATGTTTCAGGATCTGGGATCACTTTTAATTTTCACTTGAAGACGATGTCAGATTCCAGATCCAAAACGTTGTATTCTTTTGTTCACTAACAAATTAATGTAATGTACACAATAATTTTTCAAACTCAGGAATCACAAAATAATTGGCTAAATAACTTCAAAATACTTTTAGGGTTTAAAATATAGTATTCTATATGTTTTTTGTATATAGCTTCAAACTGTGCCATTAATACTTATTTATTTTCAATTTTAGTTACCTTAGCATTACGGTGTATAACTTAATAAGAGGTTTTTTTGGTAGTTGGTACCCAAATGGTTTTTTACAATCGAATAAGGTTTGATGTGTTGTAAATAATTAATACTTTACAATATATAACTACACTCTTAAATAATTAATATTATACATACAGTAACTAAGTGAAGAATTAATAGTTTTACATGATACAGCCGCACGAATTTGTACAAATATCTAATAATTTAAGCCATTGATAATCAAAATGTATAGTTGTAAGTTGATGAATTTTTGTTTTATGTGAAGATTTCTTGGCCACGACAAAAAACAATTTAATCAACCTAATTGTTTTAGAGCCTTCTTTTAATTCTTGGAAATCAAAACAAATTAAATTTTACTTATAAGTAGGTTTGGATTTTTACTGCAACTTTATCCAGGGTATATTTTACAGCTGTTGATATCCTCATAATACACAAAGACTGCATTGTTTTGTTACATAAATTCTTTTGGAAACAAAATTTTAGATTTAATCTGGCTTGTTTTTTTAAAGTTTCCTGAAAAGTTTGAACATTTAAAACTTATGATGTTGAAATCCAAACAGGTTTGCGGCAAACAGTTAATTACAGTACCCGCCAAAATAAACAGTACTGAAAAAGTAAGATTTTATTTACACGAGGTTACTCACATATAAACATACAAAATGAAGCAAAATCCTTTAGGTTCGGGTTAGAATATGTTCAATATGTCCTCCATCCATTATTGGGCAACATTCATATCGTTCTTGAAGGGTTTTTGGTCATTTCCGTAAAGAGAGGTTGTGCCATGTTCCTTACACATAAATGTATTTTTTCTTTGTGTTGGACGATCGTAGTTGGTGGATCCTCGCGGAAAATCCTCTCCTTCAACATTCCCCAGACGTACGCATCAGGTGATGTTAGATCCGGCGAGTGGGATGGGTAAGGAAAGATTGTTCTAAGAGAGATGAAGCGGTTGTTAAACGCTTCTTTAAGAAAAGTGTGGGACAAATCTGGCCCACCTGCACGCCCAATTCCGTATGAGCGGAAATAATGTTCTACAATAAAAGTCTTTTCCGCAGTTGTCAACACCATTTCAGCTCAATCTAACTTTGAAGTGGAAAGACAAAATAGACACGAAGACGTTGCAACAATAATTAAAAGCTGTCACAGCTGATTGGAAAGAAAGGTACAGTAGCTGTTTCAATTTCAGTACTGTTTATTTTGGCGGGCACTGTATGTGCAATTTAATTGTATTTCAATTATACAAATTGTTAGTTGTTTCAGTTGTTTTAAACTATTTTTCCCTTAATTTAAACACTTCGACCCAAGATTTACTGGTGTTCTCATAAACCATTTTTTTAGATATGTCCATTTTAAATGTAAAGCTTCTCAAAAAGAAACTTTTTCTCTTCTATTATCTTTCTGAATTTTCAGAAAACCTTTGCGTTTTTTTGTATTTGTGCTGATATTTTCCATTTCTCACATTGTTGTCATGATTAAAACAAAAACTTTGTTTCCAAAAGAAATCACAATAGTTAACCAGATACCTCAATATAGCACAATGCCTTAGTAACTTTAAGATTACATGAATTTATTAATATATTTTTTAAATTTTATCTGACAAGATCGAATCTTGTTCCTGCTTTGAATTTTGATACACGAATATATCTAGTCGTTTTGTTACAATAGTCATAAGGGTTTATTGTTATGTCAATTTTAGGAGTGGTCAAAAAATTGAAATGTGGTTTTAAAGTATGAAAATTTGTGTTTCAAATTTTGTTTTTGTTGAAACAATTGCGCAGTAAAGGTTTTTTGTATACTTAAAACATTATTAGATAAAATTAACACAAATTTGTTGCCATGTATTTATTTTGTTTAATACTATAGTAATTAAATCCTTTTAGAAAAGAAAATGTTTATTAGATGTCATACTACTTTAGAACCATTTTCAATTTTAAACCCTCCTTGAAAGGCCTGTACTTATGACAAACTTTACAAGTTATTTTCTTGCAATAGTGAGTTATTGTTATTGTTACGCAATTAGTTTATTAATACAACGATTAATGTCAAATTGTAATACGAAGCTTCTTTTGTGATTAAGATAAAAAATTTGGCCATTAGTGAAATAAATTATTGGTTTAACTTTTCGCTATGTGTATGTCTTGTGGAAAACTGTAAATGCCATTTTCGTTTAGATTTTATTATTAGTTGAAAGCAAAGATTATGTTTTAGTAGGTAGATAGCGCATAGATGCTGAATGGCTGAAGCAGGAAAATCAATATAGTTGCGGCAGCCTAAGCACAGGTAGCGCTACGAGGGAACTCTTTTAAGAGTCTAAAGGAAACGCATGCACAAGTTTGTCCGTTCTCGAAAATAGCACGATTTAGTCACATTTAAGTAATTGACATTGGAAAAATTCGAGCATCTGAAGATGAAGGGGGAGAAAGACGGCGAGAGATGGCAGCGCTATCTGTGCTCGGGCTGCCAAACTATGTTGATTTCCCTGCCTCAGCCACATGGCATCTACGCGCAATCTATCTACCACAACATTATCTTTGGTTGAATGGTACATTGATCACAAATTAAAAAAAACTTATATTGATGTCGTTGAAATCGTGAACCCCTAAACTATTAGAAGCAATGTTGTAGATAGTATTTAATCCTGTTCGGTGTTTGAATGTATTAAGTTTTTATTTTCTTGCCATATATTGTGTAAATAAATAATAATTTTATAAATGAGACTGACAACTTATTTTGTTGTTTTCTTTTCTTTAGGTTGTTGTTGTTGTTTAGTTTGTTGTGATAAGTCCTTGTAATTTGCTCATGGTTGCCATTGTTGTGTTTATTTTATGTTCAGTTTTATTTAATAGTTTCTTTTTTGTTTTTAAGAATTAGTCAGCCACTAACGTGAACGATGTGTGGGTTTTTGTTTTGATTTTGTATTGGTTTTATTTCTCAACTTAAAAACATATTACATTTTAAATTGTTTACATTTTTTTAAATAAATATTCTTTTCAGACAAATTATGGTAAAGATTTTGGTTATTACTGCTTCACGAGTATGTATTGTACATTTTTGCACATCTTTTTGTTCAAAAGTGTATTCTGAAAATACTTTTAACCCTGCGTTTTGTATGTTTTGTAAGATTTTTGTTCGAAACATGTATTGCAATAGAAAGGTAAACTCTAATTAAAAATTTAGACAAATGTTTGGTTTTACAATTAAATATAAATTACGTTATAGTTTAAGATCCCACATGGGTGCTTTTACCCTCATCTGATGTTTAAATGATACTTTTCTATGTTTAAACAATTATGGATTCAAATTCAGTCTACAGTTTTTTTTATTAAATACCAATTTGTAGTTGTTGCGTGCATGTATTAATCTTGAAATTGCCGAACTGCAATATGCTAGCATTTAGTATAATAAAAAATAAAAAAAAACTAAAAGTACGAGTATTGAGTTTTGAGTTCTAACACTAGGTTGCAACAGTATTTTCTCAATTTTTGATGAGAGTAATGATTTTTAAATGTTTAAATAAATTCATCCTGACTGTATTGACTGGACAAGCTACATTGTTCTTATTGGTTGTCTACGCTTTAATGAAAAAACTCTCGAAAACAAGATGAGCGTAGAAATACCTACGTCGGTTCCTGGACTGTTATAACTTTGGCTGGAAGTAGAATTAAAGTAACCCTGTGCTTTTGTAATATACTTCCATGAAATAAAACATGTACTAACAAACTCTCTATTATTTTTCACTTCCATACATAATGTTTATCCCACTATTTATAAGATCAATGATTTAAATACGTTTAGCCACCTCTAAGAAGTTTTATTTGATCTGTACTTATTTTATAAGCACGTTCCATATAGCCTTTATATTTTTGCAAAGCTGCAATAATCACAAAATATACCAAATAATTCTTTGTTTGAACATAAATAAATTCACTTATGCACATTACATCCAGAAGGCGATTGAGTTCCACTTCCAAATCTCCAAGAGTGATGTTCAGTTCAAATCCATTCTGTTAAAGTCTTTTTCCCAATTCATCTATCCAGACCCTCTCAACCTTTTTCATCAAGTACCTTAAGAAATTATTCTATCCGTTAACATCATCTACAATCTTGCAGATTACATCCAGAAGGCGATTAAGTTCCACTTCCAAGTGTCCAAGAGTGATGCTCAGCCCAAATCTTTCCTGCCGAAATTCTTTTCCTCATGAGTTCAATCAGACCTTTTCCACGTTTTCCTTCAAATACTTTAAGAAATTATTCTATCCGTTAACATCATCTACAATTTGCAGATTACATCCAGAAGGCAATTGAGTTCCACTTCTCCAAGAGTGAACCTCAGCCCAAGCCCTCTCTACCGAAGAAGTACCTCTGCACTGTTTGCAATGTGAAGGCTTACGGACGCAAGGCACATCTTCAGCGACACCTGAGATACGAGTGCTTCCAAGATCCTACTTTCGAGTGTGAGGTGTGTCTGAAGAAGTTCAGGCAGAAGAGCAATCTCACGCAACATATGCTGTTCGTCCATAAGGAGACCAGTTGATGAATTGTTCTTCATGAAGAAGTGATATTTTCTACAAATATTTGGACTAGCGGAGGCCACTAGTTGCCGAGTAATAAGGTCTTTGTACACGGGTCCAGTAGTGGCGTTGAGTTATAGTGGTAATTAGTGGACGCCCGTAGTCTTAGAGGCCAGTACGCTTATACACGACGTTAATAGTGGCTTCCAATATTTCCTCTTAGTGGCCGCCAGTTTGATTAAAGATCTTTAAGATTCGGTCAATCACCGGCTGTGACTAGATCACATGACCTGTAACTGGCGTTTCACTGGCCACTAACGTTAAACAGGTTCAACTTAAATGGCCGCCTCTAGCCAATGGCCGGGGAAAGCGCCAGTACCCCTATACACAAGGCCAATAGTGCGATAATTGATGGCGGCTAGACTTACAAGCCAAGTGCAGTGGACGTTATTACTGACCCCGTGTATAACAACGACCTTTAGAGAAGAAGTAACAACAGTAATTATGGACTGTGATTGATGAACAGTCCATGTGGTCTTGTCGATCAGATGTCCCTAATTGATGAATCTGTGGTTTAATTGTTCAGTAAATTTTGCAGGAAGTTGGCGATCAAGTTTGATCTGACTGTCCGGTACAAAAAGATTGGTGTCAAGTAACAACATCTTCAAGAGGCTGTGATATAATTTTAAAATCGAATTAAAATTTAAATCAGTAATTTATAACTGTTTTACAACATTGTCCAATGTTTTTTTCTATAAATCCATCTAAATTGTTATAAATTGCTGAGAAAAATTAGCATTATCAGTGTTTTGATTTTAGATTTTTTAGTTGGGTTTGTTTAATGTGTGGAAGAAATGTTTTATGAAATGTAGTCATACCGTAGAGGGGATTTAATTTCTTAGATTCTTTGTTATACTACCAGTAAAAAAATATTTTAAGAAAGAACCATTGTGAAATATATATTGTGATTATATACTAATTATTATTTTTTAAATAAATAAAAACTAAATCATAGTCTGGAAGTACCATTAAGTTCCTTGAATGCTAATTTAAAAACAAATTAAATGTATCAAAACATATTGTAAGACTGGCATTTAGAATGTCATTATACTATATATAAGTTTTTAGGGCTGAAAACTTAACTGCAACCGGAAAGTCGAGTTCAAACACTCTGATGTAATTGGCTGCTCACCCTACTACCTTTACTAAATTGCAAGGGGTTTCTTTAAGTAATTTTGTTATTTTTGTTTAGAAATAAAAATATCTTTGTTTTATAGCTGGACACAAATTTATTTTCATTCCATAAACCCCAATCGTTTGGCATTAAAGTTAAACAAATATTAATCAATCATCTTGAAAGAAATTTATAGACAACATTTAAAAGTTCTGATCGAAATGTTTAATACTTCTTTTCAAAAGTTTTAATGATTTTGTTAGATTTTTAATTTAATTAATTAAAAATTAGCAATACCATTTACAAATATATGATTAAGAAATTTGATTTTTAAAATACATTTAGTTAGAATTAAAAAAAACTCTTTTTAACTATTTATAATGTTAGTTTGTTTTATTCTTAAGATGGTGCTTAAAACTCATCAACAGTGTAGAGCACTCTGCGTTAAGTAATATTTAAATTTTGTTAAAAGGTTTCAGTGTCGTCTATTGTTTAAATTTTCCGTAAAATTAATGTAAGGTTTTACAAAATACAAAACAACGTATGTGTAATAAATTTAGAATTTTTTAAATTTTAAGGTGGATGAAATAATTGATTATCTTAGAAAATCTCCATCGAATTGAACTTAGGACCCATTGCTGTTATTAAACACAAAAACTAAAATGCACTAACGTAGGCTATTAGTACCCTTAAAATTAAATGTTTATTTAATAATCTAATTATTTTGGTTCACACCACGTCGAAATATCATAATAATTAGCTTGAAATATTTTAGTCTTGCTATGGAATACCATCTTCAGTTAATGATTGGTTGAAACCGAGCTGCTTGCTGTCTGCTATCCTATTGGTGGCAGGGCTTCCAACTGTCCATTGGATCAGAGATATCCAAATTTCACTGTCAATGTACTAGCTGGGACAGTATTAAAAGACTTATTCAGTATTGGTTGCCAGCTTAGGGACAATTTAATGCTGTCTTCTTGTTAATGTTATTATCATTTTAAATTATTTCAATGTTTTCTCCGATAACTCTCTAATGAGAAATTGCCAATACTTTGGCTTTGTAAAATTCCATTGCAGGTTTCGTGGGAACCAGTCCTGAAGAAGTCTTTCCGTTAGTGTCACATCCAATGAGAACATCGACAGTTGGCATCCCTGCTTCGATGGACGGTTGGCAGCCGGGTCACCATACAGGAAGTAGCTCAGTTTCAGCCAAGCAGTGACTAAAGATCGTACTCCACAGCGAGACCGAAACATCTCAAGCTCATTATTATGATGTTTTGATGCGGCGTGAACCGGCACAGCTGCCGCGAATGCCTAAGAGTTTGCATGTTTAACAACTGTTTCATCATCAGTCTCTTGCAGGTCTACTGCCATGGATGGCCTCAGTTCGGAGGTTCCCGTGTGACCGGTGTTCCCGCTCCTACTGCAGGAAGGAGCACCTGAAGAGACACCAGAGACTGGAGTGCAATCAACAACCGAACTTTGAGTGTTCAATCTGCGGCAAGAAGAGCTTCCACAAGAGCAACATCCAGAGGCATGTAGCTCTCGTGCATCCTGGACAGTCTCTGCAGAGGGATCATGCAGCTGTCTATCTAGTGTAGAGTAATTTCGTCAAGGGTGAAAAATCGGGTATAAATTATAGAAAGAAATTTTAAGTCAAATAAACCAATATTTAAAGTGTTAATACATGAGGCCTTTCGATCAGCAAAGCTGTCTTCGCCAGATGACCTCAGATTGGTTTATTTTACTTAAAATTTCTTTCTAAAACAATCCAATATTCGAACTTATGTCTCAAGGTCTAAATTAGTTTAGGAGGATTAAGAATTATAGGGTTTAAGCAAATTAGAGGTAAAAGGTTGTAGTTTTGATGGTTTGAAGAAATTTAAATTGACATTTTGAAAATTAAAACTAACGCACCTGAAAGAGGTTCTTATTGGATTTTGAATTTTGCAGTTGGTCGAAGAACACAAACAATCTAAATAGCTGGTTGAACAAATTTTATTTAACTGTTTGTGTTTTTTGATCAGCTACAGAGTTTTTAGAAACATCCATTGTTTTCTAGTCACGGTTTAGTAACACATTACTTTTGTCGTAAGGTTTGTGTTAGTCAGAGTGTATTACCAAAGAAATTGTTGTTATTTATTTTATTTATTGTACGACTGACAGTTTTAATTAAATTACATTTGTTGATCTTTTGTATTTTATTCCACGACTTCTTTTGAACCTTGAACAAGTGTTTAACCCATGTCACTCTTACATGAATATTCTTAAACACAGAATAATGATTTAATGCTCAAAATCAGAGGTTTAAAGCAATTAAAAACAGTGCGGAAAGATTTTATGGTTAACTCATGTATGTTTCATTTCATGGGTTTTATACGATACATTTAGAAATTCATTATTAAACGTATGTTCTATTAAATATATTTTTGTTCTCGTCAAACTGATGTCGATGAGTTCAGGCAGATACCCCTCTTCTTTATCAGCATTATAATACATTATTTATTCTCAATACCGAATTTGAGAAACTAGCCTTTACGTGCTAGATTGGATTTAGCGTTACTTTTGATATGTTTGACCATTAAATAAGCTGTATTACTTTATTATATTGAACAGCATATTCACATCTAACTCTTTTGTTTTAGTTTCAGGTAGCAAAGTCATTTATTCAATTAGTACGGACCTTATAAAAGAACCAAATGATATTTTCTGTAATTTTGGTGTAAACAATACACTAATACAAGGAAAGCAACAGTCACACAAGTTTGCTTCATATCAAGCTGCGCTTGGGATTCAACCAGAAACCGACAGATGGAATTATAAGTAGAGTTCTTACTAAAGAAATTGGAAGACAAAATTGTTCGGTTTGGAACGAACCGGGACTTAAAAAAGCTACTCTTATTAAGTAGTTTTCTGATAGGGATAATATTATTTAAAAATAACACCAGGTGAGTCATAGAATCAATTCCATTTATTAGTTTCTAGAACATGCGCTTTACACAATTTGAAAAGTTAAAATTTAACTTTCAGCAATTTGGTCTTAGTTTTAATTCAAATAAAACAAATATGCATGGTTAACGTGTAATATTTTGTTTTATACAAAATGATACAATGTTTTATTTTTTATAATTGTAAATATTGTTTAAGTTAATCATAAAAAAGTGTGCTTATGGATCCTACTTGGTTTTCTCAGCTCAGCAGATTTGGTTTTAGCATTTATGCTTCGTGGCCGATTTTCTTCTTATCAAAAGATATCCTATTATTTACACATGTCACATAATTGGTAGCGCTCCTAATGTCGTACAAGTATAAAAACATCCTAGAACTGAAAAAACTATTTTAGAAAAAACCTCATCTAGTCAAATCTTTTGAATACTAATTCAGTTTCTTTTGCAGGTAACAAATCCATGGATACATTCCTTTCTAATCTTCTAGACGGAAGTTCGTACATTCGAGGAATAATGCGAGGTCTTACACCTGCGCCAAAGACAAGAATAAGAGTCAAGTGCCTTCAAAACAAACGCTTTTAATTCTAGGACAATGTGATATATCAGTGTTGTTACTCTATTCAACCCAAATTGTACTTTTTGATGTTGCAATTCAAACTGTGAAACCTGTTAATAATATGTGTATTGTTAAAGTTGTAAGCAACAGTGACAATAACCAGTTTAAACCTGTTTAGTCTTTCACAAAATAACTGATTTTGTATGTTACTGCACTCTCTAGGTCAGTTTGAACTGTTGCAGTTTGAATAATATGTAGGTTGTTAAAGGTAGACTAAAGGTCTCCAGCCCAAGACCCTTGCGCATAAGTGACTTAATTACGCTAGACGTATGGTAACATAAATGGTCTCCTTAAATGAATTTGGGACGAAAGGTCAACATGAAGTCTAACATAAAAGGAAAATGTAATGAGTTATGTACAAGTACTCACTAAGATCTAAGGCTTTTTGTTTACACCGCATCACAGTTGAAATATAGTTACTGCTAGACGTTTCGACCTCGCTGTGGAGGGTCATCCTCAGTAGCTGGTTGACTGGCTGAGACTGACGTGGTGTAAACCAAAAGCCCAAGATCTTAGTGATGACACCGTCCGCGAAAGCTTAAGAGTTAAGATGAACAATTATTGTTGAATCCAAAAGTGGTGACCAAAGAGTGGCTAAAGCCTCCCAAACCACATCCTCAAAATAAGTTTTATATTATCATACACCCAGTTGTAAGGCGTATTTAATCTAAAATAAAATATCTTGTGTTCCACCTGTAGATTCTACGAATTTATACAATAAGTAGGATGTACAGGCGGAATACAAGGTATTTCTTTATAGTATCAAAATGGTTTAATAAATGTACCCTAGTGTTAAATTAAATAATACTGCTTATTTGTATTAATTGTCACCGAACCAAAAAATATTGTTGGTTTTTGTTTACCTAACGTGTGTTTTCCTTGTCCAAATCCCTTTCTTCCAAAAAAAGTGTTCTGGTGTTAAATTTTTTAACGCAGTTGTTTTTAAGCTGATGAATCCCATTGTTTTTAACAAACCTACATCACACAGACACAGACGACGTCAAGAACAAAGAAGACATTTACCCCTTAACGAACTCGGAGGTTGCTTGTGGGAATTAACCTAACTGTGGAGAAGGTAGATCTCTAACCTAACTCTAGAAAGTCAGGGGTCCGCCTGGCGAGTCGCAGTTATGTCACTCCCATTATTGCGGCCCTGGCACTTGCTTTGCGTAGACTTAACCTCAACTTTAACCCGGTGCAGGTCCAGGTAACACGAGCATTGCTTGGCAGTAGTCTGTGTGCCTCCCCGCCCATTCGTATATGATTTTGTCTTGGTTTTATTAGCGATCTTTTTGTTAAAAGAATGCGATTGGCGTAGAGAAGCCATGGTTTAGATAGCTGAATTTTATTAGAGCTAGTTCCTGTTCGAAGATTTTACCCAGAAAAATTCTTATATAATTAAACTTGTTTTGGAAAAATTAACTATACGGTTTGTTAATAGTAACTTTGTAGTTTTCCGTGATAAAATAATTATCATTTAGGTATTGTGCTACTTTTTGCTTTGATTGTCGTAACTATCCTTTTGGTTTTTAATGATGTTTCGGATAACTTTTAAAATCTCAAAACTTAACGTGTTTCACCAGTCAATTTCTTCAAAATGTTAAAAGTAATCATTCTTTTATCAACGAAGGGTAATGTAAATTTTGAATTTCTTAAAGTGTCAAACCAATTTTCCTTTATCGCAGTAACTTTTACATAATATTTCCGAATCTCTGTGACATGTCAAAACCTTCGATTCATGTTGTCTCACAAACCCCCTGTCGATTCCAGATCTCAGGATACAGCTGTGGACGCCGCCGCGGAAAGAGGCTCTGCCGCAGTTCAAGTGTGACAACTGCAGCCGCATGTACTGCCGCAAGGAGAGTCTGCGGCGGCACGTCACCTTCGAGTGCGGTAAGGAACCGCAGTTCCAGTGCACGATATGCGGCAAGAAGTGCAAACTGAAGAGCAACCTGCAGCAGCATGTGCGGTTGTGCCATAAGAACTTGTTCGAGGCGTACAAGGCCTTCTATATCCACCAGAGTGTCGAGTGATGGTGCGGCCGGTCAGGGAGACTGCTAGTCTGGCGTTGTGATTGGTGCTGATCTAGAATTTCTCTTATATGATTTGAAAATGTGTCTTTGCGAAAAATTTGTGGGATTTCTAAAATCTCCCCTCTTCAATCGATGATAATTTTCAAATGTTCTTTCTTACCCATTATTTAGTATCCTAAAGTACTTTGTAATGTTGGGAATTTGCTCCCTACCCTAAAAACTGAATTTTGTGATGAAATTCCTGAATCTTCAGACGTTCCATTCTAGGTTGACGGCCTAAAATAAATACGATTGTTTAGCGAGAAAAATGGCTGAGAACAGTTTAGTTTCTGAGATATAAAAAAAACAATGAGATATTTGGTTTGAGGAGGCCAAGAGATTTACAGTAAGGACTAACTTGATAGGTCTTCAGAATTATAAATACTATCTGGTTAACAGAAGATATTTATTCCATCGTAAACCTGTTAATTACTACCTTGTTCCTAAGCAAAAAATAAATAAGACTGCCCTCATTACCAAGCAGCATTCACTAAATCACTATTTGAGATGCCGACCACTCTCACGAGGGTATTTTAAGGCAAATACTCGTATGTGGTGAGGGATGAGTGTGATGAGTGGTAGTAATTGAGTTATGAGGTAAAGTGTTGTTCCAAACTAAGCCCGACTCTTCCTTAGAATGGGTCATTAATTAATAGCCCAATGACCAATAGAAATACAAGGACCAACGGCTTAACGTGACTTCCCAACCACGCAGGTGGGAGTTGATGCGGGTATCATCAGATGATCACTGAGACTATCTGAGCCGCTTTAGACCTATATCATCCTCAAAACCTGACCTCCATGAAGCTGGATTACATTCTTTAACCAGGAAGTCTGTATAGAATTTGTCAATTTAAAACCAAAATCATCTATATCTTATTTCATTTTATCTCACAAACTTAACAGATCATTGACAGTCATTTATCTCAGTCAGAACGTTTTAGGCTACCTATGATCATCGGACATAGTTGAATTCATTTTTTAAAAACAAACCAAGAAACAATTTTCATAGTCATCTAAGAGATATTCTTTTGCAGCGATATATAGTGTGATACTTGTGCCATCTTTGCCATGAAATTTGAAAACAAACCCCTCTCAAAAAAAGGACAGACTTAACATTTTTATGTAAGCATTAGATAATTATTGTATCTACATACCGTATAAGAATCAAGCCTTATACTTTCGCAGAATAGTGAAATCGAAAAAGTTATCAAACAGCTAATCTACTCTTATTTTTTGAACAGAAATTTATAACAGAGTTTTCGTTTTGTAAATCAATGGAATCTTTTTATCATTATATACGAGACATTTCAAGAAGGAACTTCAAGGCTAAAATAATATAAAAATATTCACGAGTGGGTGTTGTGTTTTCAAATACTTCTCAGATAATCAAACTACTTTCATTATTTGTTGTGTAAATATTTTCGTTGGGATTTCGGTTGTAGTTGAATAACTTGCTAAAGTGATACTTCTAGGTGCTTCCTCGGTTTCTTTGTTTAAACGTCACTCTAAGTGATGTAATTTGTTGTTCACTCTAATGTACAACTTGCGTACGACTGTGAAGGCTAAGCCAGTTCACACGAAACTTCCCACTCGCCCAGTTTCTTACGCAAGTTGTACACGTTCGTGTGAACGCTCCTTAGTGTTGTTGGTGTTAGTTGATCTTTCATTAGAGTTAGTATTTAATTTTGTTGACTTGTTTTATCGACTTGTATATAAGTTATTGTTAAGTTTTAGGGGCATTTACACTCGGTTGTTGGTAAACAGATTAACACTACGTGTATATTTTGTAGAAATATTAGAGATATAGATAGCATTTTGTTAAATTTGCACATAAAATATAAGTAGTTGAGATTAGAGTGTTGAGAGATTTCATTTGATTTCTAGTCTTTGTGTGATACAGTTAACGAATTTGTTATTTCAAAAATGAAGCGGATTTGAGTTAAAATGTTCATTTCGTTCACAATTTTAATTAATTTATAATCTAGTTCTTTGGGTTTACACCACGTCAAATTATGATTATAATTCATTTGAAATACTTCTGTATCGTTGTGGAGTACTATCTACAGTCACTGATTGGCCAAAACTGAGATACTTGCTGTCTACTATCCTATTGGTCACAGGGCTGCCAACCGTCTATTAGAGCAAGGATGCCAACTGTTGATGTTCTCATTGGCTGTGACATTATCAAAAAGACTTCTTCAGGACTGGGTTGTTAGCTTCTGGAAAGTTGAATGCTATCTTCTTTGTTGAAGTTATTTGTTGAATTCTCTTTGATAATATTCCATGGCGAGATCGAAATATTTCAAGCTAATTTTAATGTTTTGTCGAGGTGTGGACCGAAAGAACTAGATTATAGCCGTGAAATCGTCTGCGAAAGCCTGAGAATTAAGTTAATTTAACCAAACAAATTAATAATATGGTTTGATAACCTTGAATATTTAACAATATTTGTATTGATCTTTTTATACGTGCCATCTTTTTTTACTTTTACATTGATTACGTTTACTTTAGGCTTTCGATAAGGTTCATTTTTACTTGGTCATTCTCATTATTTACAAATGACAATGCATGAACCAATTTAAAAATAAACAAATAGTAACCAGCTAGTTAAACTTTTTATACAAGCTATTGAAATCAAAATGTAACATTAGGTGCCATCATACTTTTGTTAAGTTTTTTGTTAAAAGACATGTTAGCTCCTTTAGTTATGAAATTATAGGTAACTTTGTTGTCGTGTTCAAATTTTAATTTGATTGTTTATCACGTTGTTAAACTGCCATTAGCTTTGTTTTTCACTTAAACAATGATTATTTATTTATATTGAATAAAGATCTTTTTATAAATAAGTAAATATGTTTATTAATCTTTACATAGTTGTAAACTTGTATTGGTTATGTGTTCTAAATACTTATTATATGTTACATATTATAATTTATAAATACTGTTCGATCAAAACAATGTGCCATTTTACTTACGAATGTCAGATATTTGAATAGTTCTAGAGATTATGTTTTTGTTGGAAAATCAAAAGTATTAAATTAGATAACCTGTGAGCTCAAGTAAAATTTGCTTGGGTTAAAAAATTTATGCTTCTTTGATCTAAAATATTTTGTGTTTATATCAGTAACGTTCATTGAAAATCGTACATTGAAAAATAATAATTTCTCAACTGCAAATTTTGTATAAAGAGTTTTTTATATTTTCTGCATTTAGTTGCTTTTCCCCGTATTACAAGTTTGAAAGTAAAACTACCAGTTCTGATTATAGTGGTTAAACATTTTGCTATATTAGGGAACTTTTGACAATTTTGCATTGGTTAAAACTTAAAGATGTTGATATGCAAACATGTAGAAAATGTACAAAACATTTATTACTGCAAAAAGATTTAACACAATTTAGTTCAATCTATTACACAGATAGTTTAAGAACTGTGTAGATATAATGAATTCGTACACATGTTTAATTATTGTAACAAAATACAGTACCATAATTCTTACCCTTACCATATTTAAAATTATACACAAAACAGTAAAGTTCTGTGGTAGATACAAATAAAATTGAAAAAACAAAATAGTGAATATATTGAAGCGTTTGGAAAAGGTATTACTACATTTCCTCTATTTTAGACCTAACCAACCATTTCCCAAAGTATGTAACACTCTATACAGTATTTATTTAGTGTTGCTATCATTTTTTCCGTTTGGTTGGCAGCGCCTGGTTCCTCCCTGTATGTGTGTCAGGTGTGCCAACGTAGTTACACCCACAAGAAAACTCTCGTCCGCCATCTTCAGTATGAATGTCAACGGGAAGCCAGGTTTCAGTGTCCTCTATGTAGCAAAAAGTGTAAACTTAAGAGTAATTTGAAACAACATTTTGTTGGTGTTCATGCCAAGCATTTGAAAGAAGTGGACGCTTTGTTTAACTTATTGTAACTTAGTTGTTGCTTTGTTGAAATTATTTGCTGTCGTTTGAGGGCAACTTTTTAACGTTTTTAGTTTGTAACTAACGCGAACAATCCAATAAAACCTGTACGTAGTTAGCTAGGCCTTTTAACAACAATGTTCTCATCCATGGACAAACACATCTTTTGAGGAAAAACTGACTAGTTGATGTTTTGGTCTGTAGACGAATACACTGTTTCTGAAAGGCCAACCAACTGTTTACGTGTTTTATTGGTCTGTTCACATTTTAATCAACTACACACATTAAGTAGCTGTAGCTAAAATTCTAAATCCAATAAGAAGCTCTTCCAAAGATATTGTTTCTTTTAAAATACATCGGTTTTAAAAACTAATTTGTATGTTAGAAAAGTTTAAAAAGCCGTAACTGAAATCTATGTAACTGGCTCATTTTAAAATGTCACGTTTTTGAACCGGGCCATTTTATCTTTCATTGTTGTTTGAGTTAAGAGTGCGTAGTAGTTAGTGGTTGTGACCTTAAGTTTCATCGTAAGAACAATGTAAAATCATTTATTTTCTTAAGACATCTCCGCCTACTTTATCAACGGATTTTATAAAATAAACTTTGTCTTAAAGTTCATTTTATGTTTTAGTGGCTCTGCTGAACCGAATGTTTTTTTTTCATTTTTAAAACTGACACAAATCCTAAAATTTCAGACATTTTGAATTTGAGTTTCTCTTTTGTACCGGTATTATTAAAATAATAAATGTTTCAAAAAAGTGGTGTGCGAAGTCACTTCAGTACATAGTCATCTTTCAAATAAATCTTCTTTCAAAAAGGCCCAATGAAAATTGTAGGTGAGGTGTCTCAAGAAAATAATTGTTTTTACATTGTTCATATGGGACAAAAACAAAATGGCCGACTGGTACTGTGCACTCTTAATTTTTACTTGCACTTATTTTAGCCAAAACAATAACTGACAATAACGATTACTAAAATTATAGGTTGTTATCTAAAATATATTTTCCTTATTTTTACATATTGATTTTACATTTGTTTTGAGCAATTTTTAAATTATACAAAATAATTAATATTTAAAACATATTTTTCATACATTTCAATCTTGGTGTTGTATTTTATGTCCAACTTATTTCAGAAAATAATCATGACTGTTAATTTATAATGTATATTAAATCACGTTTAATGTTGATGAATGAAACATTATACTCCTTTGTTGTTTAATGTTGCTAAACTTGGTACATTATAGTTCTACTGAATTGTGTTCTAATATGATTTAACGTCATCTCTCATAGACAATTGACAATGCAATAAGAAATCAAAATAGAATAGTGTAAATAACTTGTAAATAGTAGTTATATTAGGTTTCTGTTGTAAATAGAGAACCGTTGTTAATATTTAATAGATTATATTGATAGTTTTTACTTTTTATAGGTGATTTATATCTCCATTCCTGTAAAACTAACCAATACATTTTATTTCACAACGTGTGTTTCTTTAGTTCTTCCCGTGTAACCGAGAGCAAAGAGTTATAGTAGGTAGATGCCGCATGGCTGAGGCAGGCAGCTCTACGTTTAGCTGCCAGGCTCAGCCATGCAACATCTATGCACTAACTACCTAATATAACATTGTTTTTGCCGATAATTAGGGATTATCCTCCATCAGTTTCTTATTTAATGCTTAGCATTCATACACTTATACACATTATTAATTATCTGTTACAAACAAATACAAGGGTTGAATTTTTTTACCTCTTCAGATTCAAAAGTCAGAATTATTCTAACTGATGAATTTAAATTTAATTGTGAGCAATAATGAAGTTATTAAAGCATTACATAAATGTAATGTTTGGTAATATATTTCAAACATACGATCTTGTCTGTAGCACTCCCAAGATCTTTCTGTTTTACATCCAAACGGCATAGTAACTACCCCTAAGTTTTTTTTTATTCCACAGTTCTATCTCTACATAGTAAGATACCAAGAGACATTTTTTTAATTTTGAAAAGTTTATTAATTCAAATATGCCAGTTAAAAGAGCGGTGTTTTAGAGGAATTTTAATTATGGTCTAGGCGTTTAAGTCGACGCCGTTTTCAAGTTGGATAGCGAATGGTTTCTCAAAAATCATAATTTCCTTGCGCCATAGCTTGCTTAATAAAGGTCTTATACATTTAAGGTATAACTTTATCTCACTCTAATAATTGTACTACAAAATGGTACTGTCAATAAAAATTTTCTTGGCCTATTAGCCTTAAATGAAAGCCATTCGGAAAGCCTACTGTGAGATCAAACTACACAGAGTCCGTGCGTTTCTTCGTGGCGCTTGACCTTGACGACTAAAACCAGTTATAACTGGGTTTTCGAGGGTGCGGGTAACCAACTGTTCAGTCTTTCCATGGCACTCATACTGTGAGGAAATGCTATTACCGTACTTTTTGAAAACATCGATTTGTTCCCCCACTCTGTCCCCTCACCAAGCGTCACGAAGAAACGCACGGACTCTACCTCAATCGTTCTATCGAACCTCTCAACAACTAACGCTTTCACCTTACAGACCTGTACGGCAAGTCGAGCCGCATGAAGAGTTTCAAGTGCGAGGCGTGCGGGCGCGCCTACTGCCGCATTGAACATCTGAAGCGCCACCAGACCTACGAATGCGGCAAGCCTCCTCAGTTCGAGTGCCCGCATTGCGGCCGCCGCGCTAAGCACAAGGCCAACCTGCAGGTGCACGTGATGCGGTGCAAGGCGGCGCCGAGACAGGAAGAGTACTCACAAGCTGGCGGATATGTGACTTTGTATTAGAACTCGTTGTAGTAGTATTTTTAAGGTACGAAGAATGTATTTTTAATTAATATCTAAGGCTTCCGGTTTACACCGCGTCACAGTTGAAATACAAATACTGCTAAACGTTTCGACCTCGCTGTGGAGAGTCATCCTCAGTAGCTGGTTGACTGGCTGAGACTGGATTGGCCAGCCGTGTCGTCTTCTTATATACCTAAGCGGTGGTTGGGGTGTCACCTGATTGGCCGAGGTGGGCGGATCTTGTTGCTCGTTGTCGAAAGCTTGTTGACACCGGCCGCGAAAGCTTAAGAGTTAAGATGTATTTTTAATGTTTAAAAATAGAAAATAATTATTCAGTTTTGAAGTTTGTTATGGCTTTGTACTCTACAACAGATTAATCAACAGCAGTAAAAACCGTGAAGGAGTTATCCATTTTAACTGCATATTTCCCACTCTCAATGAAAAAAGATTTTAATACAATTTACTAGTTAAAAAAAGATAAAGTTTGTCTTTGTTAACGAGGCGAAGTTAGGACTATAAAGTCTTCTCTACTACTCAACCTCGACCTTTACCTATCGTCACCGTATAGTCACATTACAAATTGTAAGTGGTGACCGCGGGGATCGAACCCACGCCACCGTAGGGATGAGCTCTGGAGTCGCGCGCGATACCAATCCTCCACGGATCCGCTAATCCCCACGGATCCGCTAGTTCTTGTTTTTTAATAAGTGAAGTTTAATATTACTCGTTGCTCACCCTTCTATTTAGCGTCGCCTAATATACCAAAATCAGTTTTAGTCAGTTTTAAAACGGAGAATACTCTTAGAAAAATACAAACAAAGGATTTAAATAGTTTAAAAATATATTTCTGTTATTCCTTTAAAACTTTTCTATCAAACGTACAACCCTTCAAATTTTTTTCTTTAAATTCTGCTTGAGATTCTAAAAGGACTCCCTCAGAGCGCATTCTGTGCGTGAAATGCCTCAACTATGTTGAGCTGCCAGGCTCATCCATGTGCTATCTACCTAATATAACATTGTCGCTGCCAAGAATTGGGATTATTGGGATGTTACACTAAAAAATGTTCAAAACCCTTGGAAGAATAATTCATTTCTTTGTCCAATTCCAGATCTGGACCCTGCTAAGAAGAAATGGGTTTGCAATTATTGTGGCAGATCTTACGCTCTCAAAGGGAATCTGAAGAGGCACCAAGTCTACCAATGCAACCGAGATTCTCGCTTCCGTTGCGGAATTTGCGACAAAACGTTCAAGTTCAGGAACAAAGTGAAACGCCACCTGGTTCACATTCACAACACGGAGGAGAATGTTGAGGAATTGATTTTATTTAAGTGAATCAAAGAAGAAACTACTTGGTGTTCTTAGTGTGTCTTGCCGTTAGAATGTTTCTTCCCTTTTAAAGACAGCGATAACCTTCGGATGATCATCTAGATTGGCTTTTATTGGGTGTTCAGTGTTGATCTACGTTAAATGGTAAGAACTTTATAGGTTTATCGTATTTTAAAATCTTTTGATCAAGATCGTTCTAAGGTTTAGTCTTCATCAACCAAGAATTATTTTCATAGCAGTTCTTTCGCCAGACACAACTTTAAAGTAGTGTCAATCCGTTTGTCCTTTTTGCTGTTTTTCTTTTTTAACTATTTTTAAAGAATCAGCAATTATCTAGGGTTGCTGGAGAATTACCTGCAATACAAACTACTAGTTTCTTCGTGGTTCGCGTTTGGAGAGCAGACGCTGTTTTGAAGACAACTGTACTTGTCCACACGATTGTGATTCAAAAGCTTTCTTTTAAATAAGAAATACGATTGGCTTGATTTTGTTCATTTTTCTTATATTTTATTGTGTTTTTCAATCAAGCTTTTTACATCCTCATCATTACTTTCACTTTAATTTGTGATGCACTATTTTCTATGACCTTTTCCGTTCCAAACCTCTTTGTTTAGGATTATGTTCATGTTTTGCATCGCATGTTATTTATTGTTTGCTTTGCACTCTGTTTCACGAATTGCTTGAGTTTTGTTTACCACCTGAACATATTCATTTGAGACACACAGGTTTTAAGTGTTCATCGGGTTTTTGTAATTTGTTATTTTTTACATTTTCTTGACGGAGAGTTTTTATTAGATAACTGGAATTCAATTACAGGCATATTTAAAATATCAAAATACATAAAGGAATTTTTCCTGTTGATATAACAAAGTCAGTTCAGTACAAACTTAATAAAAAGTAAAAACATTCCTCACATATCAACCCCTTCAGAATTCTTCTGTGATTTTCAAAAAGACGCTAAAAGGAACAAAATGTATGTCTTTCGATATAGAGGATTGACCCTACTTTTTTGTGAATAAACCTTGAGGATTCAGAATCTTTTCGCTATAGCCCTTTTGAAACCTCCCATTCGAAAAACGTAGCTCTTTTGAAAATCACAAAAGAATCAACACTTCCACCTTCCAAACCCCGAGAAAATTCAGTAAATCTTTCTTGCATTTCCAGTGTGGGACCTTACCGAGTTGCTGGGTGCGGCTCCGTACGTCTGCCAGGTCTGCGGCCGAGGCTACTCCATGCGGCAGAACCTCAAGAGGCACTTGGACTTTGGCTGCGGCCAGACGCCGCGGTTCTTCTGCTCCATCTGCCAGAAGAGGTTCCGCAGAGGAGACTATCTCCGGGAACACTTCAGAGTCGTCCACAACCGGGAGTTGACTGTGAAAGCGGCGGAGTTTGAGCCGAAAAGTTGATTTTAATTTGTATCCTACCAAATATTTGTTACCAAAGATATTGTTGGTTTTATTATATGCACTATCACTTTTGATCTGTTGATTTTCTTAACCCGGTTCTTTTGCGTAAGATTTTCGTTATTTTTTTATACATCAGGCCGTCAAAGCAAACTGGTTTCAGATCATCCATCTACTTTTTGTTTTCTTCCAGAGTAAGTAGGCTTCTACATTTTTAAAATTCACTAAGCTTTATTTTTATAGCTCCTGAACAACCCGATTCTCTGCAGCCAGCCCTGATGCCGAATCAGCACAGTCTTGTGAAGCTGTATGGGAGAGTCAGGTGTCGCCAGTGTTCAAAAACCAAAAAGAAGGTCAAAAGGACCTACTTCACTTGCGACCTGTGTATTGACAACAAAGGGCAAAACATAGGACTTTGTGCGGCTCCTTGCTTTGGAGAATGGCACAGAAACTAACAAAAATATTTGTAAAATAGTTTTTAGACAGGATTGTCACAGTCATCGAAAATCAGAAAAGCAGGAAAAGTCAAGCGTTCCTATAGAAATCCATTTTCTTTTGAGGTCTATGAGTTATGAGTCCTATCAATCAACAAAATTCTTTAGACCTTGCAAAGTCTTTTGTGATTGGTCTGAAATGTAACAAATCACAACACTGCGTTATTCCTTAAAAAAATGTAACACTTTAAAATGTGAGCCCTATTACTGAATAATGACCGAAAAGTTTAGCAAATGGCCTCAAAATCCTGGGAACGTCAAGAAACTCTGTCTTTAAAATAAGGATGCCTTATAATCTTCTGTTTTATAGTTTTTAGATGGTTAAGATTCAATACACTATTATAACGTATTGTTTTTATTTGGAGCAGCATAATAGTTTTGGATTAAACCTTTTGTCATGTTTGGTACTGTGTTTTTAATGTTCCTTGATTTATTCAAGCATAGCTATTCAATGCAAATTTTTTAATAAAAGCTGCTCAAAGATATGGTGACAAAGGTGCTTGAAAATTTGAATAACTTGGAATTTAAAAAATAGAATAAATACATGTATTTTGTGATATAGTAAAAGAAAATACTTCGCTTTAGCCCTAACTTCGTCACCAAAGAAATTTTTTCTTAGTTCTTACTATACGGATTGTAATAAATTTAAAGTAAATGAACAATGTTCACTAATCATTATTTTGTCTTTGTCAAATTAGTGTTTGTTTCGTTCTAACTCCCTGTCTCGTCAATCACAACTGTTCTCTGTGTCTTTGTCAAAGTTCTCAAAAGAAAGAAAACTGCTTCATCAGTTCAACTAATTTTCCCAATCTAATCACTCTCACTTATTCCAGTCGAAATCACTGTCTGCCCAGTCAAACCCGAACTAGCAGAAGAGTACATCATCGACTCCAACATTGATTCAAGCACAGAACCTTCTACCTCCGAAGAGCCTAGGATCGAGATGCCAACCTCTGAAGAACCGGGATCAACTTCCGAAGAGCCAATGTTCGAGAGAATCTTCGTGCCCGAAGTGAAGTTGCAGCTTCATGAAGAAGAACCTCCCGAGGTCCAGTGCCCTGTGTGTATGAAGATGTTCTACAACCGGGTGGAGCTGAAGATGCACATGTTGTCGAATCATCCCCAGCATCCCAAGACCCCCGGGGTGCTGTACCGCTGCACCAAGTGCAACAAGAGGTGGGTCTTCATGAAATCGGTCTAGTGTGTAAAACATTGCTAACGTTCTTTGTGATTAAAAATTATCCTTAATTGTGGAAGGTTGAAATGTTGCTTTGATGTTTTTACATTTTCTCAATGAACAAAAACATACGACGGTTCGGAATTTGGAATCCAATCCTGTCTTAAGGTGAAACACATAAGACAATGAGCTAGCCTAAAAGTAATCAGTATATGCTGACCAACCATCCACCATCAAACAACATGTGTTTCCTTTCAATTTATTTAATATCAAAACAACTCTAGCCGAGAAAACAATACAATACTTACAAAAAACGTTACAAAATAGTTAATACCAATTATACTAACTGGTTGGTTGGCTGATATCAGCTAACGACCAATCGCAGACATGTAACAGGCTGACCAACTGCAACAGAGAAACACAAAAATCAAGGTAGAGTAAAAGGTATTTCATTAATGTGAATCCCTCCAATATCTTAAAAGTGCTTTGTAAAAAAAGTACCGAATATTTAATTTCTTTATCAAAATCTTATTATGGTTTGTAATAGGTTTAGAAATAGTTCAAACCAGAAGGAAACAAAGTTTCGGGACTAGGTATCTGATCCCGTCTTCAGGTAAAACGTAATTAAATTTCTGTTAAATATTGTGTCCAGGTTCGTTTCGGAGGGAGAGTGGAGACAGCACCTGAAGAAAGATTGTCCGCCAGACGTCTGGTGTGCTTTCTGCAGCAAGAAGTTCTATACCAAGTCCGACCTCACGAGTCACTGTCTCCTCAACCACCCCAACATCAGGAATCTTTACATGAACTAGTGTCAAGTCACTGTTTACCCGCTATACAGACTGATATGGAACTGTCCAGTAATACTTGGCCTTGTCCAGGGCTAAAGGCAAAAAGAAATGTCTAAATCGAAGTGCTTATAGGTTCCGGTTAATTGGGGAGTCTATGTTTTGGAAATCCATTGTATTTTTAATGTAAAGTTGAATGTACTTTTATTACCAAGACTTAACGAGGAAATAATTGTTAATCCTATCCAATTAAACACATACAAATAGCTAGCTAGTAGCCACTAGTGATCTACTGTGAATCCTAGTGGATTTCTATAAGCGGAGGAGCATAATTGACACCGCAAATGCCCTTATGGGGGGAGGGTCCCTCCCGAAATGGGCTTTAGAGTATAATAACTAAGTTTATGATCCAATTTCTACAATTCTAAACCCAAATACCGGATAAGCTATTGCCCAACACAAATTTAAAAATTCCTTAAACTGGTTTTTGTTATTGGATAATTTTTCCTGGTGTGGCCTTGTTTGTAGACAAGTGAATTTCACATAGTAAATTCATGAGTTTTCCTAATTCTTGGTTTGAAGTTTGTTGTTGACTTTTCGAGGATTTCAGAAGTTGAACTATTATTGCACACATTTTCACTTCTAGTGATCTTTTTGCTTCTAACGATGGAAAATGTCTTAAATAATATTTCAACTTGTGAAATTTCTTAAAATTTGTATGAAAAAGATTTCCCAATTAACTTACTCCTATGGGCATTTAAATGAGATTTCCCATGTGCTTTTGGACCAGGAACATGCCTTAAAAATTGGTTGAGAGTTTTTTTAAAGTTGTGTACCAGTTTTTGAATTTACTGACCTAATATATTAGACTAAAAATTGAAAGATCAATTTTCTTACATTACAATTTGTATTTTGAGCTCAGTAGTCGAAGAGGCATGTACTTAATAATGTAACTTAACCATGAATTCTCAAGAAGTCTTGTAACTTTATTTATAGTTATTTCCAAAAAATTGTTTACGTTAAGTTTTAATTTAAATGTTGTTTGGTGTAAGGCACGTGCAATGCAAATGTTAATTTATTATTTAGTATAAACAAGAAATGGTTGATTTATAATTAGTACTATTTAGTTAAGTTTAATACAGTTTTTTAGAGAAAATAAAGTTTGTTTATTATTTACCAACCCTAATTTGTTTATTATTTACATATTGATATTATAATTATTGAATAGTACTGTTCACTTTGAAGAGATACTTGTATAATTATTAAATAGGAAAAACAGAAACATTCGTTTAATATGTATTAAACGGTGCTTCACAGTTGTCTGTTTTTCCTATTTAATATTGAAATTGTTTATAAGACCATCGACCACTATCTTTTGCTACGTCTCTATATTAACTATTAATTCTGCCTAGTATAAAGCAACATATTTTTTCAACTTTAAACCAATTTTATACTATGAATTTACTTTATTCTAACGTTAAAGTAAATTAGAAGTCTACACAAGGGACCAATTTCAAGATTGGCTTAAATACATTAATCTTTGATTATCAAGTTTTGTTGTTACTATTGTAGTTTTAAGGTGAGCTTTTTGTTACCAAATAAATATATTTTGTTTGACTTGACACGTCAACTTTGATTTTATTTTAGTCTCTGTAATTCGTCAACGTTTATGTGGGAATCCGCTGATTCCTGTCTTCCAACTTTTACTAACTTAAAGCATTTTTCAGGTGAAGCTCCTACTTCATCAGACGATGCTCTACTGGTCCCAAAGTTGGAAGAAAGTCCAGCGCCTCTCCAAGCTTTTGAGCAAGTGTTCGTCCAAGGACCCGAGATGCACATGCAGCCACCAGTCTCTGCCTCCCAACTGCCTCAGATGATCGCTCAAAGTCACCAACAGATGCCTCAACATCTTCAGCAACTTCCGGTCAATCTACCGATCGTACCGACCCAACAACAAATCTCTGAAAGTCATCAACTGCCACCACATATGCCTCAACCTCCACAAATCCCAACGCCACATCAAGTCCTGGCCTCTCACCCTGTGTCAGTTCACTCTACAACCCAAATGCATCCGAATTCGCAATCCGCTCAGATGCCTCATATCCACCAACCCCAGCAGAACCAAATCCACCAATCCCAACAGAACCAAATCCACCAATCCCAGCAGAACCAAATCCACCAGTCTCAGAACCAAATCCACCAGTCTCAGAACCAAATCCACCAACCCCAGCAGAACCAAATCCACCAGTCTCAGAACCAAATCCACCAACCCCAGCAGAACCAAATCCACCAATCCCCTCAGGTGGGGCAGATCTCCCAGTCTTCTTCAGTGCCTCATCTTCTCCCCAACATCCAATGCCCCCAATGTCCTCTGAAGTTCTACACCCAGATGGACCTTGCCAACCATGTGAATTCCATGCATCCTCCACCTCACTTGCCCATCATCACCAATATCATCTACAAATGTACCATATGCGGCATCAAGTACATCAACGAGGGAGAGTGGAAGCGACATATCCAAAACTGTCCCTGGAGAACTCCGGATATCTGGTGTGCCTTCTGTTCCAAGAAGTTCCACGCCAAGGCCGAACTGCAGAAACACTGTGTGGAGGCACACCCTTTACAATTCGGAGTGGTTTTGATGTAGCAGGATGATTTTTCAAAGAGATTTGTGGTTTCTTTTAGGCTTATTTTTAGGAGAAAGTTAGGTTTATTGCTTTGTTCTGTTTTTAATTTTTCAGTAGAAAATGAGGGAAAGTCTGACTTAAGACTTTTGCAGATGAGCCATATGAGGGGAATAGCTTCAAATTATTCCTCTTCACAAGACTTAACCATGTTCAACCAGTTGTGCTGGAAATATTAGAAGATAATAAGGTCCAAGCTATTCAACAATTCAAAAACAGAACCTTCAAAAGAAATACCTAATTTTTTACATAAAAGTGAATTTCACACAAAATAGTGGTAGGTAAAGTATTATTTAAATCATAAGGCTCATTTTATATTGATAAATATTGTTTGTATTATTTGAATTGATTTTGGTAAGGTAAGGTTTATATGATAAACCAAAATGGATTTGTGTGTGTTTCAAAGTAGTTTTCTATTTTGTATATACTGTTACTGACATTTTATAGTATTCAATTATTGCATTGTCATTATTTCCCACCCTAAGTCTGTTGAATTTTTATCTGATATTTCAAAGACGTGTTCAAATTATTGAAAACGTGTGTATTAAATAGTACAAGTAGTTAAAGGCCTACCATTTTGTGTTCTATAGATCCTCATAAGTTAAGGTTTGTATTTCAACTGATTAGTTTTAGCTTTTCTAGTACAATTTAGTATTAAGCCCATTCTCCGAGTGATTAGAGTCTAGTTTTAAGTTTAGTAAGATTTTTTACTTAGACGTTTTACTATTGAGTAAAAGAATTAGTTAAAATAAAGTATATGTGTATGTGTTGGTAGATCAAATCAATCTTTCGGCTTAACTGTGATAAAAATTAATATTTCGGCCTAATAAAAATCTTTTTTACCTATCAAGTGATTTTTACAATTACTTTTATACAAATAAAGAATCATATAATTTCTTGAGTTTTATTTTCACCAGTCCCAAAATTAATGAAATGTGTTTTTTTAACATGTTCAAAAATTTAACAATTGTGTTTTTTTTGTAAGTTAAAGTTTACCAAAATTAAATATATTTCGTTGTCTTTGATAACTACTCTCAGTTATATAATATTAATTATTTGATTGAATCTAGGGGTAGAAAATCGTTGAACGGTGCTGTCTTTTGAATCCAAACCTTGACCGGGCGATAGTTATAGAGGCTTTAGTGTAGCTCTCCTAGCTTTTTCATGTGTCAAAGACAATGTTATAGTAAGTAAATTGCGTATCGATGCCGGAAAATAGATAGATTGAGGCAAGAAAATCAACATGGTTGCGGCAGCCCAAGCACAGATAGCGTTGAGAGTGAATTCTTTTAAAAATTTGGAGTAGAACACTGACGCTCACTCAAAATTGTACGATTGGGTCACATTAAAATCATTGACATCGAACAAACTCGACCGTGTGGAGCCAAGGGGGAGAATGATGGCGAGAGACGGCAGCGCTTTTTGTGCTTGGGCTGCCGAACTGTGCTGATTTTGCCCCCTCGACCGTTCGGCATCTATGAGCAATCTACTTATCATAACGTAATCTTTGTTTCTACCCTTCAGCCGTCTGGCCACTTACTTTTACTTACTATTACTTTTCATCTTAGACACCCAACTTGTCCTTTGCATTTCGAGGTACCTCCACCACCTCTTCATCCTTCTTGGTCTCCAGCAGCGCCAAGTTAGTTCTCTTCTCGTTCTCACAGGCTGTTCCGAATGTTCTGTTTAGCTCTGTGGAGTTGTCCAGAACAGTTCAGCTGTGACTTTTGCGGAAAGTTCTACAAGCAGAAGCGGAATCTGTGGAGGCATCAAAGGTTCGAGTGCCAACAAGAGCCTCGTTTCACGTGTCCTTGCTGCTGCCGCAGGTTCAAGAGGAAGAGTCATCTGCAGACGCATCTCCTCATGGTCCATCGAGGGAGTGATGTTGCAGTTCTCAACTAATTGTAAAGGATTTCCGAGGTTGAAATATTTTTGCTGATGTTTTCCATCGTTTTTAGTGACGGAGAAGGACACAACATTTCAGGATCTGGAATCTGATCTTGTCTTCAGGAGAAAAGTAAAATTACAAAAACATTAAGAATTATTGTTTCCACCTGAAGACGTGATCAGATTCCAGACTTAGAAATGTTGTGTTCTGCAATTATATTTCAAGCTCAGAAATGCTCAGATTGTCACAACTAACTTAAACAAAAAACGCAAAGAATTTGTTAAGTAGGATTTGATGTGATTGATAATCTTTCCTGTGATACCATAGTGTTGATGTTTAGAATTATGGAAATTGTAAATGTTATATCCTAAATAAATTTGTATTAACTGTTATTTCCTATTTGAACATTTGCTGTTCTTTCGCACAGTCCTTTTCATCTGACTTGCTATCGCACTTATGTTGAATTGGTTAGCATCAATAACTTTCAACATAGAAACGTCATGAAATGCACATTACAGAGGGAATTCCGGTAATAAACACATTAATTTTAATTTCGCTTTATAATTTCTTTCGCATCTAACTAACATCACTGTCCAGTGACTCTGCTTTCAGAATTGCATTCGGGAAACTCGTCCGCAGATCAACCCTCTCAATCAGGCTTCCCGTGTGAGAGATGCCACAAGCTCTACAACTACAAGAGAAACTTGGACAGACATGTAAAGTACGAGTGTGGCATGCCTCCTCAGTTCCAATGCCTCTTCTGCGGCAAACTCAGCAAACTCAAGAGTAACCTGATGAAGCACATTGTGAGGTGTCCAAAGGCTGATCACTCTGAGATTGAGTTCATGAACTGAAATCTTTGGATGAACGATTGGAAGTTACCCATTGTTGATACTCGTTTATGGCTTAGTTGTTTGTACTGTGTTAGTTCTATGTAAAATATTAAGTGTTGGCTGTGTGAATGAAATATAATAACAGTTTTAAAAAATTGATTACCGTCAATTGCCCCAGTTATTTTACTATAATTAACAAATCTTTGTTAAAACTGTCCAAATTATTTTTCTGTTTTATCCTCACTTTTAATTGAGAGGTTTAGTTATAAAGTTTGATAATTGTAACAAGCAATTACTTATTTATTCAGTTGACAAAATCACAAGTCTTCATTTTCAATTACCTATCAATATTTTACCTTGACTGTATGTAACTATCGATACAAGTTTAACAAAGTTTAAAATACTGCTTTCAGAGGGCACCTTAAGCACCAGTAGTTGTTGAAACGCTCCAGGGTTTTGAATGGCATTATATTCATTAGTATCGTATTTTGTATTCTGATTAATGCAAAGGACCATACTCGTAAACTGTCAAATCATAACCAAGGTCCAAAGAAAACTGAAATAAAGCATCTTGATGTGCATAGATCCAAAATTGATCAATGAATGATCATACGTAATAAATTGCATCCAACAATATAACACAGCTATTCATGGATACTCACATACATTTCACTTTTTCCAGGCACAAGTTCCCACGACATCCTCCCCCAGCAGCTCCTCGACTCTCTGAGGTCGCCAAGATCGCAGAAGGAGGGTCAGTTTGAGTGCATCAACTGCTCCAAGAGATACATCCAGAAGCAGACGCTGAACAGACACCTCCAGTACGAGTGTGGGCAAGCCCCTCGCTTCCCCTGTCCCTGGTGTGAGTACAAGGCCAAGCAGAAGGCAAACTTGGTGACCCATCTGAAGAACCGACATCCGGAGTACGTCATGTTGAACCTTGCAGCGTGGCAGACCAAGAGTGTCAACATGGATGCCAGAAACATTGTGGATCTGCTGCTCAACTCCAACGCGAAGTAGAAAAGATAAAGAGGATGGAAAGACTTGAATCCAAATTGCAGAAGATAAGAAGGTTGAATGCTTAGAACTCAAAGTAGAGAAGATAAAAGAATTGAATGCCTCAAACTCAAAGTAGAGAGAAGATAAAGTGTGTTGAATGCTTTGAACTCAAAGTACAGAAGAAAAAGAATTGAATGCCTCAAACGCAAAGAAGAGAAGATTTAGTGAGTCGACTGCTTAAAGCTCAAAGTAGGAGAGAAGATAAAAGAATTGCAAGCCTAAATGTTAAAGAGAGAAGATAAGGGAGATTTGATGCCTCTTACTTATAGTATAAAGGATAAGTCGGTGAAATGCGTAGTTTTCATTGGACGTTAATGCATTGCGGATTTTAGAATGTTTGTTTTTTTACCAAGAGCTATCAAGGTCATTTTAGATCTTCTGTATGCTTAAAAAAGAAAGCAAAACAAGAAAGAACGGAAAATTATTTACAACTTTAACACCAATACAACCACTGGGCAGTAGAGTCGAGAAAGTGGTTGTAACTTTAATTCTAGTCATGTAGATTCAACTGATTATTCAGGATATGAATAGTGTCAATAGTTTTATTTTGGTTTTGTGATATTGTAATTGTTAGGTTAAATGCAGGAACCAAAGAAAATGTACACACATTACTGTAAATTATTTATTTGAGTAAAAACCAAACTTTTGTTTTAAGTAACGTTTATTAATATGGTCTCCTTTCCCCATTTTACTTCTCTGATCAAATCTTTATACTTCAGTGATACTGTTGATTGTGGCTCTAATTGTTGCATTTCAAAATTTAAACTTGAGTACTAATACCTAAAAAACAACAGTCATGCCACTTCCGGAAGAGGATACATCAAAATTGTAACACATTTCTTCTCTCTAAAGACACCCACTGAGAAAGGGGTTTGAAATCTTTTGCTTCCAAGGCAGTTAATGCCAGAGACAAATTTAATACGTCGGCCTACTCTGTGGGTTAGAATAATATCAGACCAAGTCTGAGCACTTGGAAAGATCTCTTATTTGTACTACGAGTTCAGGACCGCGAACATGGACGACCGGCCAGATCCGCAGATTTGTTCCTCCCTGTGTGGGCGCCAATGTTATAACCAATGATCATTGCTATCTCTAGTCACATTATGACATTTACAGCGTACAAACCTCGCACCTCCAGAGGCGCCGGGCTCCACCGCTGTCCTCACTGCAACAAGAGCTACGTGCAGAAACAGACTCTCACAAGACACCTGACCTTCGAGTGTGGCAAGGACCCTGGCTTCAGCTGCCAGTTCTGTGAATATCGCACCAAGCACAAGAGTAGTCTGCAGATCCATCTGGCTAAACACCTCGGCTCCAACTCGCTCCTAGACTTTCTTTAATATTCTGTTGAATCTTTCAGACGCTTGATTTCGTCTGGTTGTAAATAGGATTCATGATATTTTTTAAATTGAAATAAAATAAAAGGCTTGATGAATAGTAAGTCATTTACTTTTGAGTGCCTGTCTTCTCTAGATAACTAAACAATACCGAAGGGGTGTGAACTTATTGGACTTTCTATGCAGTAAAACCTTGGTTTGCTGTTAAATGTCAAGGCGACATGAAATTGCTAAGTTCAAACAACCAGCTTTGGCTTTTTACTACACAAATTTAAACAGACTTAAATTTGTAGCAAATGGTGCTGTGAACTTACCTTATAATTACAGATATTTTACTGATATTATATCATTGATACCACTTAACATAGTATTTTCCCAACTGTACTGAAGTCTGTTAAGAAATATGCTGACAGATTTGGTGGAACTGGGTACATCATATATAATTAAAAATTAGGCACATTAAGGGTAGGCCTACCTAACATTTATTATAATTTCTAATTCAAGATTTTGCTTTACTATTTTTTAGGCAATATAGACTATTAGTTCTTTGTTTAAAGGTTTGTTATTGACGATTTTCTTTCTTTAGTGAGCAAGACTTCCATCGTTAGATTGTTAGGTGACTATTACCACCTTATTATTACCTTGTTACCACTTCTTTGCCGCTGACCAGTGTCACTAGATAGGCTGCGTCTTCAAAAATTAAATACTTTACATAAAACAAGAAATATTTACAAAACACATACTTTATACAAGATGGCGGTAGCGGTGGTGCAACAGGTCAAATAACTAGATTGTCCAGAGGATCCTCAAAAAACTCCCTCAAGGAATAATAGGCTTTACCGCACACCCACTCCTTCAGCACTTGCAAGAACGATTTAGCGTCTTAACTTGTCACTCTCGCCGGCAGCTTGTTGTATATTCTCCACGCCATAATGGGGAATGAAGGTTAGTGTATTACAACAAGTCATTTATATTAACATTTTAAAATACAGTAGTTAACTTCCATTTAATTACTTATAGAATAACTAAAGACATCCTAATGTAAACCCTAATGTCCTAATGTATTTATATTTAATCAACAACTAAATTGATATTATCATTTTAAATAACGACCTAAAACTCTTATTCTACGACTTAAACCCTTCATTTACTTACATTTCTCTCGTTGCAGATTGGAACTGGCTGGAAGACACCGAGCTGCAGGTGGCGGGTGGGCGGAGCCTATGTGTTGGAGGAGGAAGGCGCACGCGCGAAGCAGCCTATCGTTGCGCACTCTGCAGCAAGACCTACTGCCAGAAGCAACACCTGCGCAGACACCAGCTGTACGAGTGCGGTCAGCAGCCGATGTTTCAGTGTCCGTATTGCCCCAAGCGCTGCAAGCAGAAGATCCACGTCCAGTGCCACATCAAGAGAAAACACCAGAAGATTGCGGAAGGAGAACGAGACTTGCAAGACCGAATGTATGAGCAGAACTTGGATGCGCAGAGGGGATGTCTGGAAGGATTGGCCGTAGGGTATTGAACTGTGGGTGGAAACTTTGTGTTTGGGGAGATTCCTCAGTAGTTGGGAGTTTTCAGCAAGAAAGTTCCAAGCTGCGATGAACATACAACTTGGAAGTTCAGAGAGACAGTCTTGATGGATTGGCTGTCGGGTTTTGAACTGAAGGTGGACACTTTGTGTTTGGCATGATTCTACAGTAGCTAGGAGTCTTCAGCAATTGAATTCCAAGCTGAGATGAACATCATCATCTTATAGTTGCTTTACAACTTGGAAGTTCAGAGAGGCTGTCTTGATGGATTGGTTGTCGGGTTTTGAACTGAAGGTGGACACTTTGTGTTTGGGATGATTCTACAGTAGTTGGGAGACTTCAGCAAGAGAATTCCAAGCTGCGATGAACATCATCATCTTATAGTTGCCTTACAACTTGGAAGTTCAGAGAGGCCGTCTTGATGGATTGGCTGTCGGTTTTTGAGCTGAAGGTGGACACTTTGTGTTTGGGATGATTCTACAGTAGTTGGGAGTCTTCAGCAATTGAATTCCAAGCTGCGATGAACATCATCATCTTATAGTTGCCTTACAACTTGGAAGTTCAGAGAGGCTGTCTTGATGGATTGGCCGTAGGGTATTGAACTGAAGGTGGACACTTTGTGTTTGGGAGATGATTCTACAGTAGTTGGGAGTTTTCAGCAAGAGAGTTCAAATTTGATTTGAACATCATCAATAGTTGCCGTACAACTTAAAAGTTCAGAGATGCCATCCTGATTGATTGGCTGACGGATATTAAACTGAAGGTGGAATGATTCTTCGATCATTAGGAACGTTCACCAAGAAGAAATGTTTAGATTCGTTTTTTAGTCCAGCCAGGACCATACAATAGCCTTAAATGAACTACTTTCAACACTGAAGAAATTTTCACCTTGAAGTATTATCAAATAAAAAAACGTGGAAATATATTATTTTTCTAATACAAACAATCAAAAGCTTTTACTCGTATATTTAAGTTGTTAATAAATTATTGCATAAAAAATATTGGATGGTCATCAATACCAAATAAAAATTTCCTTTTGGTTCTAGTCATAAAGTATTATTTATTACTCAAACGCCAGATTTAAAATAAGTCTAGCATTGTTATTTTAGACTTAAAAATAAAAATGTTATCAATTTGTATGATTTTCATTGACCTTTTTCAAAACTGAAGAAATTGATCGTTGTTGACCGGTCGTTTGAAAAATGTTTTTATAGAACACACATTCTAATTTGTAAGTTAATGTATACAGGATAACCTTTATTTTCACCATACTTGGCCTTCTTTATCTGAAAACTATATCAATCTTTGAGGTGCTCCAAATCTTAAAGGAATAGAGCTCCTTAAAGCATTTGCGATTTCAACTGAATGTGATCTACTTCTTCAAGTATGATTCAACCCAGTTGTAAAACGTTCCACGATTACGTATTCAATATTTTTATAGTATTTTGCATTTTAAACCTATGTGGGTTTTCTACCTCCTTTTTCTTTTTTCTATACAATTGATGATGACTCTCGTTGTGTAGTCGAAACGTCCTGTTTTCCATTTAAACCCTTATTTTGTGGTTCACCCGACAGTTTTATTTAGATTAATTCCATTAATATTGTTTAGTTATCGAGGTGTATTTGTTATTAACTCTAAATTTGCTATTCAATCTTTGTTTGGTGTGTAATCTACTAAATTATACTTTCTTTTCCTCTACACCAAACTTGACCAAGATTTGTAAATAAGGTAAATATTTAAATTCGAATATTGCAAACGGAATCAACTACCTCAGAACTGGATTGCAGTTTTAAATTATTGGAGTTTATTATGATTTTTTAAATGCTTTCATCATAAAGAATTAACCCAAGCATCTAAAATTATGGGCGAAGACAACTGGTAATTTTAGAAGTTAACAAAAGATGTTACAGAAGTACCTAATTGTCATTTGTTCTGTACTAACATTCAAAATAGCCCAGTAACAACATATCGTCTCAAATAAAAACTCGGTCATCTTACAGTCACTTTTATATCTGATGTTACCAAACTTCCCTACCAGTGTTATTATTTACTGGAAATCTTTTTCCATAATTTACATTTCTCTAGTCAAGGGTTCCAACTTGCATCACTAAAAACTAAAAAACCCATGCCACATGTCAAACTTCCAGCTGCACTAATCTCAATTCCTTAATTCTTTCTAGCGTCATCCCTCCATCTGAAGAATCCCGAATATATGTCACTGAACCTTCATCTACCTTTCCAAGAAAACTCTTTCTTCCCGTGTCTGAAATGTGGGAAGAACTACAAGAAGAAGCAGACGTTGAACCGACACTTGACCTACGAGTGTGGTCTGGACCCGAAGTTCGAGTGTGAAGTTTGCCGACAGAAGTTCCGGCAGAAGGTCCATCTTCGGTCCCACGTTTTGCGGCGCCATCCGGCTTTGTTGGCTGCAAACAGTTTTCACATATAGTCTCTGTATATTCTCTAATAAAGCCACAAGATTTTCAAACCCTTCTACTCATTTTCCTGTTAGATGATGTGTTTGTCTTCCTTGTAGCTTACTGCGTCGATGAGTCGAGAAGGGTTGTTTTTGTTTCATTCAGAGTATTTTATTTTTTATGCTTTCAACTAATTGTGATTTAAATATTTATGGGACAATCTTTACTAACTAAGGTTTCTTGTATTTTGGGTGTTTCTTCTCTTTTATTTGGTTATTTGTGGTATTGTAGGAGTAGCAGGCATGTTTAAAATATCCCAGTGGCTAACTGTTGTTTGTGTTTTTAGGTTTTGTTCGGCCAGTTGGAGTTACAACTCCACTCAGAGCAGCTAAGCTTAAGGGGATCGACCAGCGCCAAAACGAAGAGAAAAAGTTCAAACGTGCTCGTCGTTCTGATGGGAGTGAGAAGGTTAATGAGAAATCATCCCCCAACGCACCGGAGACTGTCTCTTCTGAAGATGGGCAGCTCTTCAGTCAGAACGGGAAAAAATTGGGTCCCTACTTCATGAAAAAGAGAACGACCTGCTTGAAATGCAACAACCTGGTGTACATCAAAAGCTTGAGAATTCATTCGAAGTACTACTGCGGTGTTCAGCCAGATGAAAGAGAGTGGAAGCTCTGCGGAAGACAGTGTTTGTGCAAGAAATGTGGCACCTTGCAGGATCCTAACGCCATAGAGTTTCATGTCAACTATCTGTGCAAGATGAAGCCTATCGCAATTCAATGTTTCTACTGCCCACGTATCTTTAGTGACTACCGAGGCCTGCTGACCCATATCGGCAATGTTCATGGCAAGAAACACAAGTACTTAGATCTCATATCGATTTTGCCTAAGGCTGATCCTATTTCGTCTGACCGGCCCCAAAAGGTCGTCAAAAACCACTTCAACATCTCCACGACCGCTGGGGAAGAATCCTTTGTTGAAGCTTCTCCAGATTCGAAACTACGGTTGAGGCAGAAAACCACCCTTAAATGTGAAAAATGCAAGAAAGAATTGATCGGGATCCACGCTTTCGAAAACCATGTGAACACTCTATGTGAGTCTGCGGATAACTACTATTCCTGTTTCTTTTGCGAGTTCCAAGCAGGATTTGCCTATCAAGTACTGGACCATATGGAAGATTTCCACGATAAGTACTTCAATACTTTCGATTTGCTACAAGCAAAGAACACAGGAATAATTCCTATAGTGAGAAATCCAGAAGTTGAAATCGATTTTGCGGATCAGAACTTGTATGAGCCATACGTCTCGCCATCTTTAATTCTTCCGGTGAAGAAAAGGATTAAAGTAGAACCTCAACCAAGGGAGAAAAAGCTGAAGATCCAGCCTGTCTCTGCAAAGGTAAAGAACTATGAAAACCATTATCCTTCGTGCAGCAAGGTTGAAGATGATGAAATATCCGTTCAATTAGGTGAAAAAGAGCCAAACCACTTTGTCACTTGCGACAACACAGAAGACAACGAAGTTATTGTCCAGATCGGAGAAAAGGTAAAAATCAGGAAGAACCGAAAGACAAAAATCCCCCTTCAGATTGCAGTTGAGCCAACGGAAGTGAAACCCTTCAAAATTCGACCAACTTTAAAACTTGGCTTTGCTCACAGAAGATTTAAACCTCGGCGGCAACTTTTCATCAAGCCCAAGTGCCCAGCCAAATTCCTTCCTTGTGACTTGTGCCAAAGGCCATTCCACCAAGATTCAGTACGAACCCACAGAAAATACCACTGCGGAAGAGAAGAAGTTGAGTATCTCTGGGAGTTAAAAGCTTCAGGGAAAGCTTTCTGCAAGAAGTGCAAGACCTTGCAAAGTGCCAGAAGCATCGACTTCCACGTAAAGTACAACTGCAACCAGAAGAACTACTCCGTGCAATGCTTCTACTGCCCGAAGATCAACACAACCTATCGAGGCCTGCTGAACCACATGCGAATGGGCCACAACAAGACGCATTACTTTGAGGATCTGATGACGATCCTTCCGCAAAGGGAAACTCTGCCCCGAGGCGAGAACAGTTCAACAGAGTTCTCTTCCAACCTGGTCTTTCATCCGTTCATATTCGAGCCACCGATCAAGAACGAACAGGACGATCCAACCATGTTCAGATTCCCCTCAGGTCGAGACATGTACAGCTGCTTCTATTGCAACTTCCAACATGTTGCTGTCTTCGGAGTCCTTGATCACATGGAGGAGAAGCATCAGAAGTCACACAAGTTGTACGACGTACTGCAGGCTGAACTGGTGAAGGAAACAGAAAAGAAGGAGTGAAATCCGCCTGCCACCTGGAATATTTAAGTTAATTATCGTTCATTTAGTTATTGTTTAATATCAATAACAAGCCAAATTTCAAGATCTCCCGCCAAAAAGTTCAGCTTTGGTTTCATTTATGTACAAAATCTGGGGAAAGTCTCAGGGGTTTATAATATTTGGTTTTAATTACTCTGTTAACTTTGTATACGTAAGCTTTAATACTCAAAGTGCCTTCACTGTTCTAGGCTAGTGACTTACACCTTGAAAGAAGGGTTATTATGTTTGTGTAGTTTAACTTTTCTAACTGGAATTCCTCACATTTTACAAGAATATTTACTCCTTAAAGATAAGTTTTAAAATTGTGAGATTCATTTGATCGCTTCCATAGTTTTTGGTTACATAATACTCATACATTTATTGTTTCATTATATATTTATTATAAACACTAAATTTTCTGTGTCATTCATTTTTTTTTATCCTAGCTAAAACGTTTAAATGTGTGCCTAAACAAAACTCTAAAAAAGTGCCTTTTGCTAGTAGATATTTTGCAATGTAGGCCTACTGGAAGATCAACGCTTTACACTATCCATTATATTCACCATTTTGGTCAGAATCAGTTGTTTTCTAAGTCCAATAATGTATAGCGTTTAGCGGACTATAATAATTCTCAAAGATGTAATTCTTTCTATTTTTAAATTTGTAGGATAAATAATCTAGAAAATACCTTGGAGTCGAATTACTAAGTGAAAAATTGTGATCAATGTGATACTAGCACAAACTTTGGTGGTCTTTTTCGCCTATTTTGGAAATGGTGGGCATTAAAAATGGTGGTTGCTTGATGGTATTGGGCCGATAGAAATGGGCGTCGCTTTGCTTTTTCTTTAGATTTTTTTCGTATTTTATTGCAAACTGTCTAGTTTGTGTGCACGATTCAGAGGAATCAAACAGAATATGCCAAGAAGTAAGGATATTCCATTTCTATTAGGATGTCCGTTTCTATTTGGTCAGTACCCTTCAGAAGCAGCCATTTTGAATTCCCGCCATTTCCAAAATTGGCACATACAAAAATAACTCGATTGCCCAAAATCAAACTTAATCGAAATATCATCCTCTCAACTTTTAAAATGTTAACACCTAGCAGCCGAATTGTTGAAAATACTTTAATTTTGTGTGTTGATTTTCTTAATCTATATAGTTTGGTGTTAATTTTGTTTATTGTACATCATTTTTCTTTCAATCTTGCAAGTAACATTTTCCTAACCACATTAAAATACCTTTTATTCTTTAGTTTATCTGTCTTAAGTTAAATTTTATTACTTAAAAGTTTTATTGTTAGTTGTATTTTAATAGTAAGCTAGTGTTACAATAATTATGTTGTTTCTGTAATTTGATATTTTAAAAATCTGTGTTACTCTTGTAAATGTATGGTGGTTATTTGTTTACAGTGAGGTTATTTTATTTTATAGTTAAAACGGATTTTAAGTTGGTATCATGGTTTATGGTTCTATTTTATTAAAGATTTGTGGGATAATTTTATTTGTGAAATTTTATTTATGCCCATATTTTCTTCAGCATTAGTTCGTGTTGTCGATGTAGTAAAATATATACTTTTAAATATACACATAAACCCTCCCAGAATAACTTCCTCGTCACATCACAAGGGGTTCCACTTTACCTTAAACAAAATTAAGAAAAACATTTGATGCCTAATAAACTTTTGATGTTTCATTCCACATTTTCTATAAACACGTACAGTAGAATTAGTTTCATCGTTATGTTGATTAGGTTATGATATTTGAAATGAATAAAAAGTAAGTGTCTTATTATACATCTTTTTATCGTCGCACCAGTAAAATGCAATAACAAGCAAGCTAGACTACGTCCTCTGTTACCAAAATAAGAAAGACCAAATTGTTCTCCTTTTTTCCATAAACATGTTTTAGTAACATTTTCTAACATTTTACTGATTGTTTCAGATTTAAAGAATTTCTTCTTATTTCACTCTTCGGATGAACTTCAACCGGAACGCGGTGAAGAAAGTGATGATTTGGATAATACAAACGACAACTATGCAGATATACCAGAAGGAAAGATTAATAACTCCTACAGCAACTCGAAAAGTTCTAAAAAGTCACTTGGTTCTCCAAAGAAATCCAATATGTTTTTGGTACAGGAAGAGAAAGAAAAAGACGAGAAAAAATCCGCAACTAAATCCAAATCCAAAATGTCACTGCCTATCAGCGATGACCCTCTTTACTCAAAGCCACCAAGAAGACATATAGACGATCTCTTCGTTCGTCCAATAGTAGTGAAAACCCCTCTCACAAAATGTCAGAAATGCGACAAACAGATCTACGCGAACATGATGGAACTTCACGAGAAATACTTCTGCGGCAGGGAGCCTCCTGAAGATCTCGGATGGACCTTCAAGCGAGACAGTACCAAGTGTTTGAAATGCTTTAGAGACGTGCCTCCTTACAGAATAGAGTTTCACAAAGTGTTCCAATGCTCTAGGAAGTACCACAGATGTGTTTTCTGCTCATACTCTCACGCTGTCCGGGCGAGATCGAAATACAAACCATCTCAGAGTCTTGACCTGCATCTGATGAGAGAACACGGCAAGAGTATGCTAGAGACTCTAGACGTTGTGAAGAAAGACCCTTCTCTGCTTCTGAAACCAGGATACTCTTTCTCCCCTTTTCTGGTGATACAATGCCCACATTGTTTTTCAGGTTTTGGGAAAGTTTATTTATTTTTTGATCATATGACTTCCAAACATGGCAGCACCTGCGAGGAAGTTGACCAGCTGTTGAACACAATTCCTTCGGATTTTGTCAGACACGAACAAGGCTCTAAAAAGGTTGCTGAATGAGTTATTACTGTGAGTGCCTTTTGCTTTGAATAAAGTCTGGTTACTAAGTTGGAAATACTTTTGGTTCCTTTTTATTTACCTCTCTTATCGCCTCCTTCCGTGAAAAGATTTAGCTTTTGAACTCGTGACTTTTGAAGAATTTTCAAATTAATTACACAGGATCAAAGCTGATTTATTTACAATATAATATACCTTATTCCCAATGGTCGTCTAATAACCAATTTCTGTCGGTATCATTGAACCCTACTCTATCAAATAATCTACACAGGTCTATACTTTCTACATAGCACATAACAGCCCTAAAGATGAACATGAAATTGAAAGGCATGTAAGAGTAATAATAGTCTTGCAAAATCATAGTTAACTCGTTTTGATGTAGACATGTCAGAAATAATTTTTTCAATGAATGTCCTAACGATAGAATAAGATCAGCAACAAATTAAGGTGTTGCAAAACTTATCATGATGACAAATAAAATTTCATTTGTTTCAGAGATGTCAGATTTCTTCATGTTCAACACTGATGACTACACAGAGCGTGAAAATACGGATTCATCTTCAATCAATTTAAAAACAGTCAACGTGTCGTCCCTAAGTTTCAACAAGGATTTGCGAGGATTATCTTACATGAATCATAATGTAAAGAAAAACAATGTTTCCGGCCGGACAAGGAATACGGCCAATAGTAACAGGGCGGACAAAGAACAGCCAAGTATGATTGGTATCTTGGAATCCATACAATCAGTAAAATCATGGAAATTGATAAAATGTTCTCGGTGTGACAAAGAGATTCACGACGTAGGAGAGGAACTGCACCTGAAGTATCTCTGTGGGAGGCCTGAGGCAACTTGGAAAACAACTTGGAAGCCGATGCTCCTGACGTGTACTAGATGTAATATTGTTGTCAGTGAATTCTTCATGGACCTGCACAAAGGCTATCTTTGCGGGAAAAGTTACCATAAATGTTTCTTCTGCCCATTCGTGTATGACAAAACCGAAGTATATAGGCGTAAACGTGGAGGTATTTTCTTATTTAAAAATATAACTCATTTTGTTGTAGAAATGTCAAAGTAATTTATTTCAATAAACCTGCTAAAGATAGAGTAAGATCAGCAACAAATTAAGGTGTTGCAAAACTTATAATCTTGACAAATAAAATTCACTTTGTTTCAGAGATGTCAGATTTCTTCATGTTTAACAACGATGACTGCACAGAGCGTGAAAATACGGATTCATCTTCAATCAATTTAAAACAGTCAACGTGTCGTCCCTAAGTTTCAACAAGGATTTCCGAGCATTATCTTACATGAATCTTAATGTAAAAAAAACCAACGTTTCCAAGAGGAATACGGCCAATAGTAACAGGGCGGACAAAGAACAGCCAAATATGATTGGTATCTTGGAATCCATACGATCAGCAAAATCATGGAAACTGATAAAGTGTTCTCGGTGTGACAAAGAGATTCACGACGTAGGAGAGGAACTGCACCTGAAGTATCTCTGTGGGAAGCCTGAAGCAACTTGGAAAACAACTTGGCAGCCGATGGTCCTTCAGTGTACCAGATGTAATATTGTTGTCAGTGAATTCTTCATGGACCTGCACAAAGGCCACCTTTGCGGGAAAAGTAGCCATAAATGTTTCTTCTGCCCATTCGTGTATAATAAATATAGAGGTAAACGTCAAGGTATTTTCAACCACATGGTCAAAGTTCATGGCAAATCTATGGAAGACATTCTGGCTTACATGGCTGAAGAAAATGTTCATGAATTTCCTTAAGAAATGGCTAGAGTGGGTATAAAAATCCAATGCCCGATCTAATATTGTCAATTTGTTGCCTTTTTTTTAATAAAATCTGGTTTCTACGTATTTTTTTGTACATATTTTGGAATTGTTCCTTTTTATTTACCTTTCTAACGCCTCCTTCAGTGAAAGATTTATCTTTGGAAATTGTTACTTTTAAGATATGTTAAAACTAATCACTTAAGATTAAGGTTGGTTTTTTATAATACTCCATCTTCCCAAATGTCGTCTAGTTACGAAGTTCTGCCGTTATCATTAAACTCTACCCTATCAATACTTTTACATAGTACTTAGGTGCCCTAAAGATAGAGTAAAATAAAATTAAGAGGCCTTGCAAAATCTTATTTAAAAAATATAACTCATTTTGTTGTAGAAATGTCAGAAGTAATTTATTTCAATAAACCTGCTAAAGATAGAGTAAGATCAGCAACAAATTAAGGTGTTGCAAAACTTATAATCTTGACAAATAAAATTCACTTTGTTTCAGAGATGTCAGATTTCTTCATGTTTAACAACGATGACTGCACAGAGCGTGAAAATACGGATTCATCTTCAGTCAATTTAAAAACAGTCAACGTGTCGTCCCTAAGTTTCAACAAGGATTTCCGAGCATTATCTTACATGAATCTTAATGTAAAAAAAAACAATGTTTCCAAGAGGAATACGGCCAATAGTAACAGAGCGGACAACGAACAGCCAAATATGATTGATATCTTTGAATCCATACGATCAGTAAAATCATGGAAACTGATAAAGTGTTCTCGGTGTGACAAAGAGATTCACGACGTAGGGGAGGAACTGCACCTGAAGTATCTCTGTGGGAAGCCTGAGGCAACTTGGAAAACAACTTCGAGAACGACGGTCCTTCAGTGTACTAGATGTAATTGTTTTGTCAGTGAATTCTGCATGGACCTGCACAAAGGCTATCTTTGCGGGAAAAGTCTCCATAAATGTTTCTTCTGCCCATTCGTGGTTCACAAGTCCGAAGTATATAGGCGTAAATGTAGAGGTATTTTCAACCACATGGTCAAAGTTCATGGCAAATCTATGGAAGACATTCTGGCTTACATGGCTGAGAAAAAAGTTCATGAGTTTCCTAAAGAATTGATTAAAATTGGCTTAAGAATCCAATGCCCGATCCAATATTGTCCATATCTTTCAAGTGCAAAGAATATTTCAGAACATTTGCGTTACTGTCACCAGGTGCCTGATTCTAGAGTTGAGTCTCTGCTGAAAAGTTTGCCTGATGTGTGAAATTACCATGAAAAGTCTAAATCATACTAAGGGTAAGAATAATTTGTTAGTTTTAGTGCCTTTTGTTTTGAATAAAATCTGGTTTCTACGTATTTTTTTGGTACATATTTTGGAATTGTTCCTTTTTATTTACCTTTCTATCGCCTACTTCAGTGAAAAGATTTAGCTTTTGTAATTGTGCTTTTTGAGATATGTTCAAATTAATCACTGGATTAATGTTGATTTAGTGTTTGATCTTGTGTACCTGATTTCTCAAGTGCCCATGAAAGTTTTGGATACAGATATTTCAATAAATAATTACATGATTCGTCTTTTAAAGTTAATCACCCTTATGTGAATTCCTCCAGTTTCTTCCAATTTAGTTCCAGTGAAGACTAATGTTGTTATTGGCAGGGGTAAGATGTTGACCGACCATATAATTATGCAGGGTGTCACAAAAATGTGTAGCGGCGCTATGCAGAACTGGATTCTACCTACAAAAGTAAGTTGAAAATATCTAGTGTCAAATTTTTATTTCGGCTTAGTTTAGCCGTAATCTTCCATTTCGTAAATTGTTGAAAGTAATCGATGATTCAAAACCCCTTATTTTTTGTGAAACTTGGCATAAACCTTAATTATTGTTTTCTTGATAATATTTTCCAAAAATATTTTTATCCAACTTATCAAGTTTCACAATGGGAAGCATTTAAACATTTCAAAGTCAAATTCCAACTTGATTCCATTTGACTTAGAAATTTAAAAAGAGGTTTTAAATTTGATAAGTTAGATACAAAATATTGTTGAAATATTATTTGAGAATCAATTGAGGTTTTACCAAGTTTCACAAAAATATACCAAAGAGTTTTTGAATTATTAATATTTTTTTATAAAATTGCGGATTACGACTAAACCAAGCCGAAATCAAAATAATGTTACTGGACATTTTCGACTTAGTTTTGTATGTAGAATCTAGACCTCTATAGCGCGCTACACATTTTTGTAACAACACCCTGTGTAGTTTAAAATTCGAAATTTGTTTAAAGAATTCTTCTTAACTTGGGGCAGAAGTGTTGGAAACTAGTGTCGACCCTGAAACCCTTTAAAGCGTAATTTCTACACACTAACTACTCTCTAACTTTATTGACCGTGATGAACCCAACATCTTTGATAAGACATCTTAGACCATTTTCAATTGCCCGTGCGAGGACCAAACGAAGTGGTACAGATTTTGCAACATTACAAAAACGCAACTCTCTAGACTTTTCTAACCAGTCGTTAACTTTCGAATGATTTTAACTATAGAACACTTAAATAAGTCCATGTATGAAAATACTACGGTTACACATACTATGCTTGTACTATGTAGTTACTGGCAGGGGTAAGATGATGACCGATCATATAAAGATTTTGGATAATTATGCAGGGTGTCACAAAAATGTGTAGCGGCGCTATGCAAAACTGGATTATACATACAAAAGTAAGTTGAAAGAGTTTGAGTGGTAGAGAGGACTTTGTAGTCCTAACTTCGCCTCGTTAAACAACAAACAAACTTTACCTTTTTTTTACTATGACCATATTTACCTTTTTCAGATACGGCTGATTTCTTCAATTTCATTGAACTCAAAATTAATAACTTCGACCAAACGCAGTGGCACAGATTTTGCAATGTTTCAAAAGTGTGGAGTCTGCCGACTCAAAGGATCAACTCGAATGGATTGAGAAGAAGTGCCAGATTCAGTAGGAATGAGTTAAATGCAGATGATCGCGTTTTGATGAAGTCCCAGGAACTAATCACATGTTTACATTGCTACACACAGATTCGCAAGGCCGGGGAAGATTTACACAAGAAATATCTTTGTGGCAAGGATTCGGAGGAAACAGGCTGGAAACTAGCTGCGAAGAAAGGTTATCTTCAGTGTACCACGTGCAAGATGATGGTAACAGAACTCTTCATGGATCTCCACAAAGCCTACCTTTGTAGAAAGCCTTTCCAAAAATGCCTCTTCTGCTGTTTGGTAGTCAAGAAGAATCACAAGAAAAAAAACACAAGCCTTTACAACCACATGAGCGACGTCCACGGCAAATCTATGGAAGAAATCCTCTCTTGCATTGCTCAACAGAATACTGACGGGTTTCCTGAAGAGTTGACCATAGTCGGCTCAAAGATCCAATGTCCGATAAAATTTTGTCCGAAGATTTCTTCTGGTACAAAATTGTTTTCGGAACATTTACGTGCTGTTCATGAGTTGACTGATTCTGCAGTTGAAGTACTGCTGAAAAAAGTACCTAATTTGCCATATGTCTAAGAAAAGTATGAATCTGAAATTGTTTAGCTGGAATCCGTTTGTCAACCATATTTAAAAATCCATACTTGTATACACTCGTATATACAAACTGTGCTAGTCACCATCAACAGTCGTTCTTATTTAGTTTATAGTCATTCTCATTTCTACACTTTAGACTATTTTAGTTACAATTGATGTACACCAATGTAAAATGGCATTTGCCGTGGATATAAATAAAAGAATCGGAGTTAGGATAAGTAATTTTTGAAATTGCAAATCAAGTCAACCAGACGCATCATTAAAGATCCGGTTAAGGAAGAATCAATTACAGTTAATAATGAATTTTTCCTATTTAAGCTTAAGAAACCAGAACTGACAAATTGCTGAAGTTGCCAAACGAAGGTTTACAAACCTGCGGAAGAACTTGACAGTAAATATTTTTGTTGCAAAGAAACGGAAAGCTTTAGTTGGAAATTCTGTAGGGGTTTTAAACACCAAAGATGTACCATCTGCAACCTCTACGTTGGAGAATCCTTAACTTTTCACACACACAAAAAAAGAAAAATGTGCAAATCCATACAGTCATATGGACAAAGCCCACGGTAAATCCGTAGACGAAATTTTGGATAATATTAAAAAAGAGAATTCTCGAAATTGGCAGCGATGGTAACTCTTTGAAAATTCAATGCTCCTTTGGTCCTGAGTTGAATTGTGGCAAACAGAAAATGTCTGTACACCTAAAGAAGATACATCCGAAATGAAGTCTAGAGTTGAATCACTGTTTAACCTTATGGAAAGAGCCCAAAATTATAAGTTCTCATCAGGATTTTAATGGATAGTGTATTTGAGACCAACTAGAATAAATGTTTCATAATTTGGACTTGATGTGTTGTTACTTTCTTAACCTTATAAACGATCTACTTTTTCTGACTAAGATCGAAGGCTTCCGGTTTACACCGCGTCACAGTTGAAATAAAGTTACTGGTAGACGTTTCGACCTCGCTCTGGAGAGTCATCCTCAGTGGTCTCAGCCAGTCAACCAGCTACTGAGGATAACTCTCCACAGCGAGGTCGAAACCGGAAGCCTTAGATCTTAGTGATGATACCAGCTGCAAAAGCTGAAGAGTTAAGACTACTTTTTCTGAGTTTGAAATTTTCCTGTAGACGTTTTTCATTAACTTGTCTCTGAAAATGGAAAACGTCCGCAGAAATATTTTAAACTAAGAAATTCCTCTCTGGCCAATAAAACACAAGTGTCTGTATAAAAAGTTCGAATTACTGATTTTATTATGTACCTTTTTTTGTTTGATTGTTTTATTGGCACGGTTTACAAGAATTTAGTTGCAATAAAACCATATCAGTTATGATTCACTTACAGCTGTTTAACTCAAATAATGTTCAATTATCACTTACATTTTCTCGTATGTAATTGAAAACGTATAAGTATGAATTTTTGAGCTCCATTAAAGACACATTAAAATGAACAAACCAAAATCTGCATCCAAGCGTGTTTGTATTATTCTTTTATTAAACACTTCAAAATTGTATAGGTAGTTAAAAAAATGCAAACCCAACGGACAAAAGGTGGGAATACAAAGTTGACGCGAGGTATTAAGTTTCTTGATGTTCTTGTGTAATTTGTTTCGCCCTTGACTCATTGGTTGGTCAGATTACGTTGTTATTTTTTAACGCATTCTAAAGTATTGTAGTTCATGACACCCTACCGTTTTGTGTATAAAATTCCTTCAAGGAATTTATGGATGTCTTTAAACTGTAACAGGATACCATCTTCGCTGTTAAATGTTTGAGATAATAATTATTCTCTATTGTGTGAGGCGTTCCGTGTACATCGTTTTGTATACTGACAATAAACACTTTATTATTCGAATTCCAAAGAAAAACAGACTCGCTTAGTAACCTAGATTTGCTTGGGAAACTGTGTTATTAGGTTTAATTTGAACTCCCACCATCGTTTAGACATATCAGACCATCACCTGTGTGGTTCGGAAGTCACGTTAAGCCGTTAGCCCTTGTATTCCCATTGGTCATTGGGCTATTAATTAATAACGCATTCTAAGGAAGAGTCGGCCTTAGTTTGTAACAAGACTACACCTCATAACTCATTACTACCACTCATCACACTCATCCTTCACCACACATTTGCCTTAAAATACCCTCATGAGAGTGGTCGGCATCTCAAATAGTGATTTAGTGGTGTTATTATTATTAAAGTAACATTGATTATGGTGCTTAACAACAAGTACTACATTAATTTTCTGGGACTACAATTTGTTTACGTATAGTGGGAGCTGGTTTCAAAAAGTTTACACAAGGCGTACAATTGTTTTAACACGAAACCTTTTAAAATCGAATGTCTAAATCACTACAGTCTTAAAAAAGTACCTTTAAAACGAATTTTAATCTGTTCAATTCTCTTTTCAGGTGACTTCTTCACAGATTTGGTCGATGGGAATTTCAAGCTAGATGACTACAGAGGAACAGGGATCTCAATTTGTCCTGTTGAATCAGACTCGGTCCTTTCCAGCTTGAAGAAAGTGACTCCAGAAAGGCATTTATCAGGAAGTTTCGCCTTGGACAAGATATCCCTTCATCAGCGACCGGAAGCAGGCTTTCGCTGTGACTGTGGCCGGAAATACTCCAACATAGGAACTCTGCGAAGGCACAAAAGATATGAATGTCAGCAGGAAAGACAGTTTCAGTGTGACTATTGTTTAAAAAGGTTCTTCCGCAAAGGACATCTGGCAGACCACCAGACTTATGTTCATTTTGGAGGCAAGAAGAATCTGGTGAAACTATGAACACGAAACTGAGTTCTGGTTTCAGGACCTATTTGAAAATTTAAATACCTTGTTTAGTAGCCTGAAGGTAGGTGGACAGTTCTTGGTGCTTCTGCATTCAGCCTTCACTTCAACTTTGCATCTGGGATTTTTGTTAGACATGGGAACATCACAATTGACCCATCTTGGATTCAATCTCTAAATCACTATTTGAAATTCCGGTCACTCTCATGAGGGTATTTTAAGGCAAATATGTGGTGAAGGATGAGTGTGATGAGTGGTAGTAATGAGTTATGAGGTGTAGTCTTGTTAAACTAAGGCCGACTCTTCCTTAGAATGGGTCATTAATTAATAGCCCAATGACCAATGGAAATACAAGTACTAACGGCTTAACGTGACTTCCGAACCACGCAGGTGATTGTCTGATATGTCTAAACGATGGTGGGAGTTGATGCGGGTATCATCAGATGATCACTGAGACTATCTGAGCCGCTTTAGACGCTATATCATCCTCAAAACCTGACCTCCATGAAGTTGGATTACAGGACCACGCCACGAGTCCTAATATTTAAAATACACAACTTCTTTACAAAGATCATTTTCCGTAAGCTTTGATCCTAATTCCTGCAACTATTAGCTTGCAATTTTATTTTTGATGGACAAAGTCAAAAAGATTCACTCGTCTATTCAATTATTTTAAACAGTTTTTATGTTAACGTTTTCAAAGTATTTACAGTTGATAAAAGCGTCCCAGTACAAGGTTCTTCCAAAAATGTTCAAATCAAGCGCCCCGCGATCAGGATTATTTCCGGTCTAGATATGAGTCACCTACTGGGACAGTTTCAGTAGTAAACAAATTTTTTTCGTACTTAGATTTTTAAAATATTTATCTGGTTTGCGAACTTTTCCTGAGTATCCCTATCAAAAATCATTTTCCCTTCTAATAGCTAATGTTGAACAATGTTGCCATTTTTACTTCTATTTTAAGAAGGCCAGATGCAAAGTTCTAGTGTGATGAGGCCATCAATGAAGCACTTCATTGTGACATGAATCTTCTACAGGACCTTCAGGATAGAAAATAAGGTATTGCTATGAAAACCTTTTTACTCAATGTGGTCACCAGGCTTTTCATAAGTGAGATCCTTTGGTTGTATTCATTTTTTGTCTGAATGTTTCAAATTCATTTCATTATTATAACTTCTCCTATAGATTTGTTCAAATATATTCAAAATTACCTTTTCTTGGTAATTTTTGTATGTTAGTTTTTAGTTTTGTACTGGTTGGTTGTTACCATTTAAGATACCCTATATTTTGTTCCTTCAAAAAAACCAAAGCTTTGAAATGTTTGTGATATTATATGTGAGTAACGTGTGATAAAATACCTTAATTGTTGCTTTTAAAGCCTCTTAGTAGTGTTAATATTGTTTCATATTTATTTATATTTCATGTTTATATGTACGTTATAATAAATATTGATTTCACATGTTCAATGTGTTAACTAATATAAAATCAAATATGTTGGATGTGTGTTACAGGAATATGTCCAATGTAAATTAAAATTCATCAATTGAATGTTATTTATTAATTGTTTACTTGGAAAGACGATTTTTTAATTTTCATTTTATTTTTTATCGATAACTATCTGCATTGTCTAATATAACCAGTGTTCTGTTTCTTAGAAGTTTTATTTCCTACCCATTCCCTATTTGTAGTTTTAAATTATTATTTGATCAGTTAACTTTTCAAATTTTCAATAAGTACTGCAATTTTAAGATCTTAAATATTTACGAATAACTTTGAACTTAAATTTTAAATTGGAAAACTAATCCATGCTTCCTCTGCCCTCTGAATCATCAAATGTTTTTAGGGCATCACAAATTTACTTTTACTAATACATTTTTATTTTTCAGAAAAGCGTTGTCAGCTGGAATCACAGATGTTAGAAGATGACCTGGAATTATCTATGACAGAAGAAGAAGATGATGCCTGTACGAAGAAGAATGAAACCAGCACTAGAGTGGAAGAGGATTATTTGCAAAAGGATGGAAATGATTTGCAAAAAGATCAAGAGAACACCAGAGTTAAAGAAAATTATGCTAAAATAGACAAGAACCATTCAAGAATGGAAGATGATGCAAAGAAAAATGAAGATAATACAATGGTAGAAGATGATGAGAGAAGGCATGCTGAAGATAATACAAGCGGAGAAGAAAATAAGGCATTGAAAGCGGTGGACAATGTTACAACAAAGGTTCAAGATAGTACAAGAAAAGAAGATGTTACAGAGAAGGATGACAATGAAGATGCAAAGATTGATGATAATATAATAAAAACTAATTTAGCTTCTGTGAAAATGAACCAAGGGTACACAGAAACAGCTGAACTTGGTTCAAATGTGGGCGAAGAAGATGCCAAGACACTTCTAGATGAAACTTCAGAAGAAAATGATGCAAATGCGCAAACTTTTGTGTTGAAGAATGTTGAAATTATCGATACATCCAAAGTTGTTGAAGATGTACACAGCATCATGCCAATGTCAAAAGACTCCATTGTTCTTTTCAATGAAGACATACAGCTAGGCACGGACTTGGGTATACCTGTTGAAATTATTGATATGTCATCTCCTCTAGAAACTACAAGAGCAGACCTAGAAAATAATCTGTTGGTAGATTTGAATTTTGACAATTTAGAGACTAAACCCTCACTTTCAGTTGATAATAAGAAGAATAAACGTAAGAATTCTAAGAAGAATAAACGCAGAAATTCTTCAGACCTAATTCGATTCCCAGAACCAAATCTGGAGAGTCCAAAACAAACATCGAAAAATTCAAGGGAAGATAAAGCTTCGAAAGAAATCGTATCCTCATTGGTAATTGAAAACTCTACAGAAGAAGACAAAAACAAACCTGATGATTGTTTGAATAAACCCCAGACCATCTTTTTGGAACCAGAAAACAATCTTGATAATGAGGATGAACATTCTATCAACCAAAACAAAGTTGAGCCACCTCAAATGAGTTTTCTTATGAAATCTAGGTCTCTGAAGAGTCCAGGTAATGTTTCAGCCGAAGACACAAGTATCGTGTCCTCTAATTTGCAGACAAGAGCACAGGAAATTCCTATGGATCTTAGCTCTCCATCAAGCGTAACATCACAAAGGAGTTATCGAAACGTTGATGAACACTGTGTTGAGCAAAAGGATAAATCAAAGAAAATGATACCAGAAAGGCCTGAAGATCTTAGTTCTCCATCACTTCTGATGTCAAAGTCAAATGAATTAGCTCGAAAGAAGTCAAAAGGTTTTGAGGATAACTGTATTGAACAAAATTATAGAGCTGTACAAGTTAAGTCTAAAACTAATATTCATCAAGAACATATCTCAAATAATTCTTGCAATGACAAATCCAATGGTGCTGTTAAGATGTCATCTAATGGTGCTGTTAAGATGTCATCTAAACAGAAAAGAGTGTCCGTAAAACCTAAGGAACGTGTTGACTTGAAAGCTAAAGAGTTTTTGAAGGCTTTCAAACTGGATAGTTTCAAAGAATACAACAAAACATTGAAACGCTTAAAAAATGGGGAGAGAAAGAAATTGAGAAAAGTTAGGAAGAGGGTGGCAATGATTGATTCATCAGACACCGAGGAAAGCTCGTCGCAACCAAATCTTGATTCTCCCCGTAAGGTCAACAAAGAATTGTTTTCTCCTGTTGCCTCTTCCTCCCAACCAATGACTCAATTGTGTTCCTCAACATCATTCAAACAAAATATAAATGCAACATCGGTATCTAAAACTCAAAAAATAACTTCAAAGAAAAGGCCTCTTAGTGTGTCACCACCAAAAAGTACCAGTAAAAGATTGAACTCTGACTCAGGTACATCTTTGACAACTTCAACTCCTTTGTCAAAGACTGTTAAAACGTTAAATCTTGGAGTAGCAAATAAAAGAGAAATCAGTCGTCTTTTAGGGAACCAAAGTGAATCTAAGAACAAAAAATTAAGTCATATGCCTGGCAAATACATACCACTAGGTAAACCCTACAGTACTCCAAGAGTAAAACTTACAAATTACTCCATGGAGAAAGCTCAGACACCTTCGTGACAAAGAATAAGAAGTTTTCGATCGTAGATAAAGCGAAATATCGTAGAAATATTGACCAGAAAAATGTTGACAAAACTCCTACTATAAAGGTAAGTTCATCTCAAAAGCCAGTTTTTGAAATAGATCTCAGAAATCTAAGTCCATCTTCTTCATTAAGAACACTTCAGGATGTGTTGGAAAATTCCCTAAACACAACAAAACTGAAAAGTATCCCAGGACAAGGTGAAAAATTGAAAATGTCACAATCTACAACACCATCAAATAACATTGCATCCAAAACAGAGAAAATCTACCACAATTTATTTGAAAAAAGTGATCTAGTAATGATAAGCCCACTTAAGTCCACTCCAGACAAAGACAAAGGAAAACTTGCAACACCAGATTTCAGAAAGGAAAATGATTCCTCAAAACTCGTCCAGGAAAAGTTTCCTCCTTTTTGGTCGTTGGATGACGATGAAGACGTGATGGAAGATGAACCCCTCTCAGCAGTTTCCCGAGTGGAACTATCATCGGATGACATGAACCCAGATTCTCGGTCTCCTATTCACGAGAACTCTTTCAATGTTCAAGACAGCTTCCCCGGAATCTCTTCAATTTATTTGAGCACAAAGAACGATCATGCAAATGCATGTTCAAATGAAAGAAAAGACCTTGACGAGAAATCATGCTCAGTTGTTCTCGAACGTCTTAGTTCACCAGAACTCAGAAACACAAATGATTCAACTCCAGAGAAACCTACAACAGTTTCCCCTTGAAAATTGGAAACGCCTGAAAGTCGGGAAAGCAAAGCATCCAGGAAATCTCTGTTTTCTCCAAAACCAACTCCGAAAGTCAGACTCGACTGTGAATATTGCGGGTTGACTTTCAAGAACTCTACTGAATGCAGAACGCACAACAAAGTGTATCACTCTGCAAAAAGTCTGTTCTTCTAGAAATAAACACATGTTTTTAATAGTTTAGAGTGTAAATCAAATTGTTTATAGTATTTTCCTGCAAATATTGTAAATATGTAGATTGTAAAAGAGTTGAGTTTATTTGCAGTGTCTTTCCAGACGTAGATAGCTTTATAATTACTTTATGCACATTTTGTAAGAGAAAAATGACTTTTCTAGTTGCAACCAGTGTCATTTGGAATAGATTAGTATTATATGAGTTTTAGCTTTAAGTTTACATTTACAACAAAGATTTTGGGATCCTTTAAACTTTTTCTTAGGTCATTTGGATTTTTTTTTACATTTTGTTTAAGATTATATTATTGTTTATTCTGTGTTCTATGACATTCTTTAATATCTCTTTGTGGGATTTGATGTGAGGAAACCCTTTTACCGTTGACTATTGTAATCATTTTGATTGATTTCTAAGTTTCTAATTTTCATGTTCAACCTTATGTAAAATAAAATATTAACCTATTTCAACGTCAGCTATTTATGACGGATATTTTTGAAGTACAAATATTAGACTTACTCTATTTAACATTTAGTAATGTAGTTAGAGTTAAAACCGTTTATGTCTTAACGTTACAAAACTATCGTTAACAAATTTTGAAATTTTGTCTGCATCATAGCTGTATTTTTCTAAACACAATTCTAATTGAATTTAAGCATTAGTTCAAAACTTAACACGAGAAATAAAAAAAATGTGTAGCTTTAGTCAAAATCTCAGGTTAACTTAACTTTGAATATAAAAACCTTGAAACATTTGTAACGTAACATTTAAAAAATATTACATATTGAAGTCTTAACAAATTATTATACAGATGACCAAAAACATTACTTACCTACCCAGGATATAATATAGCACCATATATAGCTTTAGTAACATAAATATAAGTAATATGGTACATTCAGAGGTCAATTGCATTCGTTTGAGTTAAAATACTAAATAAATATCCAGGGAAAACTATACATTCTATTTAATACAATTTATAAGATACAACTGTTTTGTGTTTTAGATTTCAGGTAAATCAGCAAGGCTACTTAATACACCTGATACTATTTAAAAAAATTAATTCCAATAAAAAATATTTGAATATTTGACATTGACAACAGCAAAGAAATAGTGTGGGCGTTATGCAGAACTAATAAAAAACTTATTTTCCAGTGTTATGTAAAACGTTTACAAATGGGACTCATTTTATAATTATAGAAATCAGTGTCCTAATTAAAAAAATTGTTACGGTGGTGCAAAATATATTAAAAAATAAACCATGTAATCGGCCTCAGTGGATAGTCATTAAACAGTAGAAACTTGATAGTTTGACTATTGGTGGAATGAAGAATGTCAACTATCAAAATGTCCAAATTATTCTGTAAGTTTATAATTTTATCACGTAGAGGTATTAGAATACAACTAGAGATTGGATTTTATTAGTTAAAAGTAGCAAATCAGGGAACACAAATTTTAATTTATAATATATAACTTTAATTTATAATAAAACACAGCTCTTTCTTCGTTTGTCATTTTTGTTTTCATCAAGTGGTAGCTTCCATAGTAATGGAAGGTGTCGAACTATCAAGTTTATACTGTAGTATGTTTCTAGTATAATATTTTGCCTTAACACAGTTTTTAAACTTCTCAGGAATATGTAATTTTTTTGAAATGTTAAATTTGAGTTCTTTTACCAAATAAATATTTGTTGAAGTAAATTGTTCTGTAAGTTTCCTAGACCTGATTTCTTATTAATAAAATACTATGAAAAATGTTCCAGATATCTGTGTAGCTTCTGGCAGGAAGTAAAAAATAACTACCTGACCAAGATGCAAGCAATTTAGTCAAAGTTCCATGAAATAAACTGTTAAATACAACCATAATGGAAGAAGCTTCCAAAATTACTCACTTTGATTTTAAATCATCTGTTTTTCATCTTTTGTGCAGGGACATAAGCTGTTTCAATGAATTTGTTTTCTTTTAACGTTAACTAATAATAAACTAAAGGAACGGCTGCTTTTTAAGACAATATAAACCTTACTATTGAGTTTAAACATTGTAAACTTTGAGTTTTTATAATACTGCACACTGCAACAAAAATGTATAGCTCAATATTATTTGCATCATGACAAAAAGTATCGTTCATCAATTTTTTTTATCATCTATCCTTCATATGTCTGAGGGTGCATTTAAATATACCTTAACAAGATAGGCTAAACTTGTAAAAAGGAAAAAGTTGGTATCTATGTTTATTTTCCAGACATTTTACTCATTTTTATTCTCTAATGCCCGGGAATAGCTTTAAATATAAAGCAAGCAATAAATTAAAACACGTGGAACGCTGAAGAAGAACTCCATTAAATCTTACAACTCAATAAATTTAAATAGCTGTCTAAAAATAGTTTTAATAACTGGTTTGCTAGAGTACTAAAATTCACATACCATTTTAAACGTAATAATTTGCTTTTTCTTTTTACGCTTTTTGTAATTTGCTTTTTGGGGTTGCTATATTTATTATATTGATTCCTGAACAAATTTTATATTTACAGCTGTTAACATTCCTTTTGATTAGTTTAACATTGGGGGATTAAATGTTGGAATGAGAACTAATTATAATTTACGTCTTTTTTACATACTGCTTTTAAATTCTGCTGTTGTTAACATATGTTATTTCCTCATGCGCTTTGTTTATTTTTTTATGTCGCCTTTTTTTCATTAATAAAATAATTAATGTAACCTTATATTGTATTTTTCCGTGGAAGCATGAGCATGTTAAAATTTTAAAACCCATTTAAGTTCAAATTTATTTTTTTACATTTCATTTGTAGGTATTATTCTTAAGGGGAAGAAGAAAGGCTTCAAACTGACAAAAAGTTTCATTCTAAACTCATCTAAAAGTACCCTCCAAAGAAAAACTCAAAACCCGAAAACCCCTAAATTTAATTTTGTAAATCACCGAAGGATCAGGAAAAATATTTTAGCCAAAATTAAAACGCCCTCCAGGAAGAAATGGCAAAAGGAATACAAACTTTTATTCCAACCACAGCTGAAATTGGAACCCCCAAGTGTATTACTTCAGTCTGATAGAAAAACAACACAAGACTTGTTCATAAAAAATGTTGAAGAAGGCCCCTCTACGGTAAAGGATGAAAAGAACTCTATCCTGCATAGTGAAAAACTTATCAAGATCAAGAACCCCACTCAACAAAAGAAAACCTTTTTGATAGCAGAAATAGATCTGCGAAAGCCAACTTCATCGATTCTATTATCATTACCACTGAGAATGTTGGTGGAACAACAGGAGTCCTCTTCAAGAACAACAGGGGTAAGAAACGCCCCACTTCAGGGCAAGAACAAAAAGTTTTCATCTACAAAACTCTTGCTGGAAGAAGTGTCCAAAGAAGGAAACCGTCATATTTCACCTAAAACAGAAGATGCATCAATCAAAACTCCGCTAAATTATATTCCAGATGACAAACAAAAGCAAGAAGAACACAAAGATTGGCCACTATCTGAATTTAAGGTGTTGAGATCGGGAACTACATACAACCCAGCAGATCCTCCTCCACCAAAGAAACTAAATTGTGATTATTGCAACGTGACTTTCCGGAGTCGAAACCGGTTTGATTATCACAACGCACGCACTCATTCACGTTACCAACTGTTTTTTTGATTGACTTAAGGAAAAAGTAGAGTAGCCTAATAAGTAGGCTAGAATGCTTGACAGAATGTTTATGTCAAAATGAAAAATTAGTTCATCGTGTTTTTTTAAACTTCTTTTTTATAACTTCGTTTATCCATCAAAAAGAGAATGCTTTTGTACAAAGATTAAATTAATGTTTTCTTTTTTCAAAACTTCTAACGTTTTATATATTTGTTTGGTTTTTGCTCGTTTAGGAAAAAATAAAATTAAGACAAGAGTTTTTAAAGTTGGCACTACTAATTCGATAATGTTGCTTTAAGAACAGATTTACTGAACTAACCAAGATCTAAGACTTCCGGTTTACACCGCGTCACAGTTGAAATAAAGTTACTGCTAGACGTTTCGACCTCGCTGTGGAGAGTCATCCTCAGTAGCTTGTCGGCCTATCTAGTCTCAGCCAGTCAACAAGCTACTGAAGATGACTCTTCGCAGCGAGGTCGAAACGTCTAGCAGTAACTTTATTTCAACTGTGACACGGTGTAAACCGGAAGATCTTGGTTAATAAAGTCTTAGTGATGACACCGGCCACGAAAGCTTAAGGTACTTTATTAACTTGCCATATTATTGAGTCACTTACAAGTTCAAATCAACGTACAGTATTTGACGTATTTACCAAAACAGTATTATTATTGTCATTAATGTAGTTTGTACGATTATATGTTAAAGATACTTCCTTACATTGCCAATCCGTACTTTGTATTCCAACCAAAGTATTCTGAGCCAATTGCATTTCTTAAAATTGGAACAGTTAATTTTTAGAACACACTGATGTTTAAGATAAGTTACTTAATGAATGTTGTGTTACCTTGCCAGTATTTACTTAGAAATATGTTTGTTTTGATGTTTACGTGATTATTTTGCTATGTTAATGTTATTTTTTTGTAATTTTGAGTTAAATTTACCAAATTTGCTACTACAATTCAACTGTTCACTTTTGTTTTTCATTCAATAATTTGGAAACATTTTACATATTCTATTGAAGTTTGTTTATCACAAGAAAACTTATATTGTGTTTAGTAACTTTATAATGTACGTTTGTTTCCTCTGTCTTTATTACCTGATTACTTTTCATTGTTGGTGCTTCAAAACCAAAGTTTTTATGTCATAGATTATTAAGGTTTAGACAGATTACAATGTTCTCACAATGTGTACTTAGTTCATGATTGTAACTGTGCCAAAGGTCATCTACCAAGATGGACACTACAAAATAGTTCCTTTTTAAACTAGTTTTGTCGAGTTAATATTCTTTCTTTTTCTAGTATATGTTATTTCATAGTATTAAGTTTCATTTTCATTCCATTTACATTTTGCGTTATGTGATCTTCTAGAAACTTAACTCAGAGATGATGTGATTACATTTATCTCTTTGCGATAATTTCTTTTAAAAACAATCTTACAGTCATTAAAAAACTAAAAACTCGGGTGATCTGAGTTGAAATTATGTAGACTACTTTTACATTCTTCTTTTATAGTTCGAAGTTAAGTTGAACTTTTTTGTTTTTATTTAAATTTGTTTCTGACGTTTTTGTGTATTTTCAGAGAGTCCTATTTCCCGGAACATGTCCTCACCTGTGAGATCATCTCCAGTTTCCCGTATCCTTGCCGATTTTGAAAGTCTTGAGCCTGAAGACTCCGATGTGATCCTTGAAAACACCTTCCTTGACCCTGAAACCTCTCAGACAAATCCAGAAACTACCAGTTTTAACCCTGAAAACACTGATACAAACTCTGAAGCTCCCAAATTTAATTTTCCAAAAACTGTTTCTAAAGGGGTTCGAACAGCAACTTTTCTTATTAGAAATATAACCCCAAAGATCAACAAAAAAGAAATCCAAACCAAAAATGAGGAAACCCCAAGAAAGATTGGGAAAGCTAAAGGAATTAAAGGGAAATCTCTTAAAAGAAAAGCACAAATGACTAAAGTAAAATCAACATTCAAAGGTTTCAAATGCAATTATTGCAATTGGATTTTCAAGTCTCGCACTTTGATTGCAAAACATTACAAAGATGTGCATCAAGGGCAGTTGTTCTTCTATGAAGATGACTGTTGATTCAAGTTTAAGAACTTAGTTTTGCCTTTTCCAATGTGCCTTTCTATAAGTCTTTCTCAGAATATTTTGTAACTCAAAAATATCTAGTATTGTAAGTTTAGCAATTAAGTTCAACTGAAGAAGAATCTGTTGTTTTTCTAGGCATACTTTTGTTCTGTGACTTTAAACTGTAATTTTAAAATCACAATGAACTTAATGTATGTAAACGTGTGATATTTCAGTGCCTAGGTGATAAGTTTGTTGCAATTGTTAAAGAAATTGTTACATGCTACAAGCACTGATCAAGTGTGTTACAATTGGTCAAGACATTGTTACCCGTTAAAGCAATGATCAAGTTTGTTACTATTATTCATTACATTGTTACATGTTAAAGCACTGATCAAGTTTGTTCCGATTATTTAAGACATTGTTACACGTTCAAGCACTGATCAAGTTGGTTTCAATTGTTCAAGACATTGTTACCCGTTAAAGCAATGATCAAGTTTGTTACAATTATTTAAAACATTGTTACATGTTAAAGCAATGATCCAGTTTGTTACAATTATTCAAGACATTGTTACACGTTCAAGCACTGAGTTAAATGTTTGATCTTATAGTGTGTTTAGCAATTAAATATATTACAATGACCAATTTCCTATGACAATTTGTTCAAAGTTCTATTTAATAAAAATCTTCAACGTTTGTTGTGTTTTATTTGCCCCAAGTTGTAGTTTCGACTTCAGCTCTAGTTGGGCCAAATTTTAAATTTAACTTGATAAAATGTAAAAATTGTGTTCAATACATTTTAAGTATTAAGCTCTAAAATTATGTTAATACAGCTGATCAGGATAAACGTTAGAACCTTCAAAAGGTCCAAGACGATACTTCACACTCTTATAACCACTAATACATTTGATCTTTTTCCAGTTCCAATACTAAGAAAACCCCAAGACAAATCTTCAAGTTGTGGGAAAATTTCTGTTAGATCTGACCTTTTTTCCGAAGAGAACAAAGACTCTAACAATTGCAATGACAAGCCAACAATGAACAAAAATAACCTCAAAGCTCGTCACATGATCTCCCATGCTGCAGTCAATGAATTCAAATTAATATTAAAAAAGAAACTAAAACAAAATACTTCCCAGAATTCACCTCAGTCTGCTGGAAAAGGAGAGATTGCTAAACCTGTGTGCATTTTTCCTATAAACAAAAATCCCTCGAAGAAAGGAAGCGTTTTGTGCTTTCATTGTTTTGAAACGTTTTCCACCGGATTTAGTCTGTTTAGACATCAGAAACAAAAGCATGGTTCCTCTCGTCTGTTCATGTGATATATGATACCAAAGGTGTTCAAGGGAAAAGGCTGATTTAACAGTAAGGAATTAAAAGAAGAATAGTTTTTAATTTGTGTTTGTATTTTCATAAAGTTGATTATGTTTTAAAAATCTTTAGTTCTTTGTTTCATGTTTCAAAAATAAGTATTGAGTTATGAAAATGATTCATTTTCTGTTATTCAAAAATAAATATTTTGTTTGTTTTGAAAGTTGGTTTGAGTTTTATTTTGTTCAACGTGGGGTTTTATTTGATTATTTTTTTATGATTGAATCGCTGACCAAAACATAACTGAATAATTTGAGCTGAAACTATTTTAAATTGTTGTTTTCAATATTTTAAGGATTGTTTATTAATCGATAAGTTTTTAAGATTTATGTTGCAGAAATTTAAGTAAAATTAAATTATCTTAAGGCCAATTAAGCTAATAAATACTAAATGTTTAGCTTTTTCTACTGTTTCTGAGTTTAAAGTTGAGATGAGCGCTGGGTCATAACCTAAATATTTTATATAAGTGCATTTCAAGATCGGCAAGTATTTACAACTATGTTCCTTTACGTGAAATGTAGCACATTTTTAAACTCGATTTAATATGATAACAAATTAGTTATTGAGCTATGGGTTGGTAATAATAATTTGTGAGTAAGCCTAATTAAAGCAGTAGACCTACTATCTAAGACCAGAGCCTCTCTTGTCCTTACCGTTTGGTGTTTGAAAAAAGCCAAACAACAAGTTTGTTAAGAGTGAGTTTTTCCTATTTGTCACTGAAAACTCTGAGATCATAATTTTAATTATTCTTTTAGTGTTATTACTTAACAATGGTTGTTAATTTTCTCTATTACCACATCTTCCCAAAATATTTTGGGATCATTCCATATTATCGTTTCCTCAACTTTTCACCTAAAAAGTTCATTCATTTCATTTAGCTTATCTTCCCATTTCATTTTTGTTTTTTGTTTCATGAGTGTTTTGAATACATTCTGAAGCACTTTGTCATCCAGGGCTGACTTGGGCTCTGGGGCGGGCGGCGGAAATGGCTTCACTCTCGCGGCTGCAACACATGCTCCATTCGGACACGTCTGAACATGCACAGACACGTCCAGTCAAGCCCGAACCTGTCCGGCTACAGCACGTGGACATGCTCACATCTCGGGACGAGCAGGTGCAAGACCTCACCTTCAAGCCGAGACCTGTGCGCACCTACAGCTGTGTCACTTGCAAGCGCTCGTACACACACAAGTGTGATCTGATCCGACACCAGAAGCAAGTGTGCGGCAAGGAACCGATGTTTATCTGCAGGTTTTGTGACAAGAGATGTTTCTACAAGTATGCTTTGATGTCTCATATCAGGCACAGGCATCCTGAAACACTCAGGAATTGAGGAGGGGCAAAGTTGTGCTCTAGTTTCAGGGTATATTTGAAACTAGAATTACCTTGTTTCTGGCCTGAAGGTCTTGTCGAAGATTCTAGAATGTTCTGGAAGATTCTAGAAGGTTCTGGAAGAAAGTAGAAGTTTCTGAAGGACTCTAGAAGAAGTTAGAATGTTTTGGATGATTCTAGAAAATTCTGGAAGATTCTTTCAAGAAGAATCTTTTACGAGACTTCAGCCCACAAACATGGTAATTCTAGAAAGTTTTGCTTTCTGTTAATTTCTTTTCCTACCTTAAGTTTCTGGTAATTACATCTTTCTACTAGCATGCATCGCTGAAAATAAATGTACAAATTAAAGAAATATTTCCAGATGTTAGATGTTTTAGTTACTACACATATTTATTATTGCCATATTTGAGTTTAAGAATACTTCCCCCCTTTCTTAGGATGGATTTGTTTTCAAATGAAACATTTTGGTTGCCGATGGTCTTGATTTATTGAGACGTGTGTTGTTACTTCTTAACAATTAGTGTTGATTGTATGTTTCTTTCTGGTAATAAATATTACTTTCCACCTTACTCAGAAATAACTGTTGCACTTCTTCATGTTTCAACTGGATGTTATTCATGTCAATCGATAAAAAACAGTATACGTTCTCAGTGTTTACAGAAATGTAATATGTGTCTATTCTTATGGGTTTTATCCAATAAGAATGATAATGTTAACAGGGTAAATGTATTTTCAATGTTATTGTAAGTTTTATTTATATTAAAAACTTTGAAATATATTATTTTTAACCAAGAAAGTCTCAATCTATTTATTTTGTTTTGGTTTTAGCCGAATGTAATGCTATGTTTTAAACTTAAGGAGGTTTAACCAATTTTGGCTGTGATATATTTTTAAAGTAAATTAGTTCTTGTAGTTTTTTGGAAAAGAGTCAAGAAAAATACGTTTATATTCCAAGTTATCAATGTTAATTTTATCTCAAAATGTGATTTAAATAAATCTATGTATGTTGCAATCTGTTTTTAAGTTAAGTTTTCTTGAATTTGTTCCTTGTGTGTTTCCTTTTTAATGTAATTCTTGTTTTTTCTTCAAATGGGTTGAATTTGCTCTACTGATCTATGGGTAAAAGTTCAATGAATTTGTTTTCAAAAAATTCGTCCCGTCTTCTTCAATATTCCTTTTTATTACTTTATTTTTCCAACTTTATGTTTCTGTTCATGCTCGTACCATTTCTTAGTTTTAAAATTTACAATATACGGTATGCCCCACGAACCAACCAATACACAGCTGTGAATGTCATCAAAGAGGCCCTTTCAACCTTTGGTATTAGACATAACGGTGCTTTGCTAAATTGGTAAAAGATAAGTTCTGTGACAACTATCATGCAGGGTTCTAGAAGGTAATGTGGACCATTGACGTTTCGAGGAGAAGGGCGTCGAGGAGGCTCCACTCTCTGGGAGAGGGTTAGGCACTAGGGTTATTTTAGCGGATCCATGGCGGATTGGTATCGCACTAAACTCCGGAGCTCATCACTCCGGTGGCGCGGGTTTGATCCCCGCAGTCACCACTTACAATTTGTAATGTGACTATACGGTGATGCTAGGTAAAGGTAGAGGTTAAGTGGTAGAGAGGACTTTGTAGTCCGAACTTCGCCTCGTTAAACAAGACAAACTTTACCTTTTCTTTTAGGCACAAAAAGTCCAATGAAAAATTTACAACTTCAAAACACTTTCCTATGAATTTTTACTGTATAAAACTTCCAGTTAATCTCATAACGACTGGTTACAGACTGGCTGCCGCCCTACTCCACTCTCCGCTCGCCTCAGCTCCCCCACTCTACCTCCCTCCCCCTCCCCTCTACCTCTCTCCCCTCCATTCCACCTCAATCCCCCTCCACGACAAGCAGCGCTTCCCCTGCGAGCGCTGCGGGAAGAGTTACACCCTCAAGTCCCACCTGCAGCGTCACGGTCGCCTCGAATGTGGTGTAGATCGTCAGTACACGTGTCCCCACTGCCAGCGGAAGTTCAGACACAAACACCATCTCACTTCACACGTCCTGAGCAAACATAGGGACATCATGACCTCCACTGTGCAGGAGTTGTTGCACCTGGGCGACCAATAGATTGTTCGGAATGGATTATTAAATGAAGTGTTGATTGTGTGTTTTTATTTGGTGTACACATTACTTCCTTAGTTTTTATGAGAGAAAATGTGTTCTTATTAACTCTACTTCTAGGGTCTTTGTACAGGGTGCCTTGCTGGACCGGTAATTTATAAACATCTTAAGATCACTTTATTAGATTCAAGCTATATTATCTAGGCATATTTGAAACGTATTGAAGTTAAGTTGAAATGTGATACAATAGACAGTAGTTTGGTTTGGAACTTGAAATTTTGAAGTCAGAAGCAATATTTACCACAAAGTAAATAAGCTAGAAATCCTATTGATGCTGTATAGAACGTTTTTAGAAATTTTACAATGTGTATATATCTTTAAACTCGCATACATTTTACTGGAGAAAAATGATATTTGACTGGGACTCGTGGCGTGGTCCCGAAATCCAGCTTCATGGAGGTCATGTTTTGAGAATGATATAGGTCTAAAGCGGCTCAGATAGTCTCAATGATCATATGATGATACCCGCATAAACTCCCATCATCGTTTAGACATATCAGACCATCACCTGCGTGGTTCGGAAGTCACGTTAAGCCGTTGGTCCTTGTATTTCCATTGGACATTGGCATCTCAAATAGTGATTTAGTGAACATAAATTTCTACGTTTACTTTGAAATTATTCTTACGCTTCTTGTCTTGCAGAAGTGCTCACGTCGCAACTTCTTGAGAACACCTTCGACGAAGTGACGCAAAGACACACCTGCTCCTGCGGGCGCTCCTACAGCTACAAAGCAGACCTTATGCGACACAAGAGACTAGAATGTGGAATCGAACCACAATTCCAATGTCCACATTGCGACAAGAAGTGCAAGAGGAAGTATCACCTGATGTCTCACCTGGTCAACAAGCACAGAGATAAACTCAAACCTGGCGATCTGCATGTGTGATCTGTGGGCAGCCAGCTGTTGTCAGCAAAGTCTTATTTTGTGTATAGAACAAGTAATTAAACATTTTAAAAATAATAAAATCATAATTGTAAAGTAATTAAAGCATCCATCTTTTAATTCCTTATTTATATAATTATTTAACCGAAATATCCCTCACAGAATTGGTCTAGCAGAGGAAACCGTTTGTTGAATTTCTCAACATACCAACCCGTTTGGGGGGTCTGGGAGGAAACACATTTTCTAAGTATGTGAAAACCCCCAGCACCCTTAATATGGTCAGGTTAGAAACCCAAGACAGCTCTGTGTAATTTATTTTTTAAAGTTAGTAAGCGGTTTAATTTAAAACTAGTTTGGTTAGAATAACTTTTATTTTTGTTATTTTTGAAGACGTACTTGTAGGAATAATTGACAGGGCTATAATCTATTTATCCATTTACCTCCAAATATTTCGACCTCGCTGTGGAGTACCATCTTCAGTCACTGATTGGCTGAAACGGATATACTTACTGCCTGCTATCCTATTGGTCACAGGGTCGCCAAACGTTCATTAGAGCATTGATGCCAAATATCGGGAAGACTTCTTCAGGACTGGTTGCCTTCAACTTTCAAAAAGCTAGCAAGTCCTGAAGAAGACTCACCGATGGTTGGCATCCCTGCTCTAATGAGCGGTTGGCAGCCCTGTGACCAATAGGATAGCAGGCAGTAAGTATTTCAGTTTCAGCCAATCAGTGACTGAAGATGGTACTCCACAGCGTCACTAAAATATTTCAAGCTAATCATAGCAATGTTTTGATGCGGTGTGAATCGGAAGAACTAGATTATAGTTGTGACACCGTTCTCAAAAACCTAATCAACAGGACATTCAAAAATTTTCCATTCATATCCAGAGTGTCTAATACCAACAGCAAGACTTCTCAACATTAGGTTCACTGTAGTGCTCGCCATACTTACTTGATACTTGATTCCTACGTTGATGACCGAATCTTCGGATGGACTCGTTATATTATATCCTAACTATTTACAAAGGTTGGCGGAGGCTCTACATTACCAAAAAGTGGCTCTCTCTCAATGAATACAGCGGTCTTTTAAGTAAAAAGTCCTTAATGCGGATCTTAAATTCCTCTGAGTCTAAATTCTTCACATTTGCAGGCAGTGTGTTAAAGATTTTCACTGCTGAGCAGGGTAAATGGTTTTATATTATCCATCATATTTAACTGAATGTGTGTTCCAGATTCTCCTACTAGAAGGAATGACGAGTTTGCATCTCCGGTGCCGGACGTTTCGAAACCCTTCCACTGCGTCAAGTGCCAGAGATCCTACGGCTCCAAGGGAGCTCTTCTACGTCATGTCAAGTACGAATGTCAAAATGTTCGTCTGTTTTCCTGCCCAATGTGTCCGAAAACTTTCAAAAGGTCCTGTCATGCCAAGAACCATGTGAGGATAGTCCACTCCATGAGTGGAGATTTGGTTCCTTCTTTTCCTGATGGTCCTTTTGTTAGTCCTGGACTTGATGTGTCTCAAATTCAACTGGTTTCTGTTCAAAACAAACCTTTTCTGTGATTTAATCGACAGCTTTAAAATAGTTAAAGGACTAACGTTTACTAATGTGTCTTTTAATGTTTTACCCGAGCCAATTACGCCAATTACATGAGGTCGTGAAAAGGCTCGACTATAATAGGGGTTTGGGAAGTCTTGACCAGAGGAAGTCATCATTTTGGTTATTTTAGACCAAAACGAGTGTTGCAATGTGAGGTTGACTTATAATTTATGTCGATATATTTAACAAATTATTTTTGGTGCTATCTGAAATTAGGACATCCCTTTGCGCTTTGTGTTTTCTACAATGTGTAATTATTGAACTGTTATTATATATTTTGCTGTTGTATTTGCTTATTCAGTTTATTTATTAAGTAAGTGAAGTTATAAGCTTCAAAAATTAGTATAGTTTTACAATGATAGTGTTTGTATTTCAACCGTAATCCGAGTATGGTATGGTTTTATATTATCCTTATACATTTTGTATTGGAACATTTAAGTATATTGTTGGTGTTATTTTGTTCTTCTATATTAAAGATATATGTTGTTCAAATCAAATATATTTACTCCTTTTCTTAAAGTGTGTACATTTTTCCTTGTTTTAGTGATTTTCTCAAAAAAAATGTTATTTATTTGTCTTAATCATAGTCTAGTGATGTTTTACGCACGTTATTCAATGAAAGCAGTTTTTTCAATGTTTTAATTTTACATGATTTGAGAGAACAAGAAGAACACAACGTTTCGGGATCTGAAATCTGACTCCGTCTTCAGGTGAAAAGTAACCCTTACCATTACACAAAATGAGCTACCCAACTTAAGAACATGTGTTTTTTAGTTGATGTTATTTTTGTTCTTTTTTTAACAAAAAATTCTACAAAAATCTGGTTTTGAAAGCTTTTTGCAGCTTACACTAATAACTTTAGCTCATTCTCAAATGGTTTCGGTTATGTATTAGTTTACTTTCACCTGAAGACGTGAGATTGCAATTCCCGAAACGTTGTTTTTTCTTGTTCCCGATTTTAACCATCTGCAATAACTTTTCATCAGCTGAAAGTTTCCCTTGTGTCCACACACCCTGAACCGCCTTGTCTGCTGCAGGCCTCCTGCTGCCCCGCTCCAAGGACTTCCCCTGTGCGCACTGCGGCAAGGCCTACATCTTCAAGAAGTCTCTGGACCGGCACCTCAGATACGAATGTAGTGTGGTTGCCCCTCAGCGTCAGTTCCACTGTCCTCTCTGCCCCAAGAGCTGCAAACTTAATGCTCATCTAAAGTCTCATATATTGCATAAACATAATAATTTTGTTATGAATAAATCTAGTTTGTGAATCTTGGTTGTGAAATTGTTGGGTGTACCAATGCTCAATACCTTTTCGTAATCGACTGTTAGCTAAAATAATTTATTATTTTCTATAATAATTTTCTTTTTTTTATTGAATTTTCAAATGCAGTTATTAACGTTTATGAGGTCACTTTACTTGGTCGCAGGCCACGGGAAAGCAGCTTAAAATTGTGACTGTATGTCTATTTTAAATAAAAAGATTTTAAATCAGAAGCATAAACTCATGTGAACTGATGCCAACAAATGGGTTTTGTCATTGTACAGACCTGCAGGCAAGAATTACTTGAGAATTCTAAAAGCACTGATCCTTTTGTTCAAAGATAAAAGGCAGTTTTAGTTTCTCCTCTTCTCCAGATAAGTATAAACAAATAGACAAAAAACAAAAGTTTATTTGTTGTTTGAAGTTTATTGTAGACAATATACGATGGGTAAATGTCTGAGTTTAAATTTTTTTCAAATATTGTTCATAGAAAGTGAACAAAAAGAAAACAAAATCCGCAATCTGATCTTGAAATGTCGAGTTTTATTGTTGGCTAACGATGGAAACATTTAATGAAATTAAAAACATCTGTATTGGTGGCAAAGTTAGGACTTTTTAGGGCCCTCTCTTCCGCTTAACCACAAAATGGAAAATGTCAGCAACAATATTTGGAACTCACAAAGAATATTAACGATTTCAATTATCTATTGAAGGAAAAATTGTATAACTATTGGTACAAAGCTAAATGCTAAATCACTAAATCACTATTTGACATGCCGACCACTCTCATGAGGGTATTTTAAGGCAAATATGTGGTGAAGGATGAGTGTGATGAGTGGTAGTAATGAGTTATGAGGTGTAGTCTTGTTACAAACTAAGGCCGACTCTTCCTTAGAATGCGTTATTAATTAATAGCCCAATGACCAATGGAAATACAAGGACCAACTGCTTAACATGACTTCCGAACCACGCAGGTGATGGTCTGATATGTCTAAACGATGGTGGGAGTTGATGCGAGTATCACACTGCTAGTAATCTCAACGATACTCTCCATCAATTCCATTTTCTCAAAATGATCAAATTTTCAGTTAAAGTCATCTGCTCACTTCCAGGTTTCTCCGCAGCCAGCAGGACGCAAACGCGCTTCTCCTGTCCCAAGTGCTCCAAGAGTTACGCTCACAAGGGAGATCTTGTCCGTCACAGTACGAAGGAGTGTGGAGTCGCTCCTGGCTTTTCCTGTCCGTACTGTCCTCACAAAACCCACAGGAAGAACAACCTCAAGACACATATCCACTTGATTCACTATAAGCCAGCTTAATAAACTGTTCAAACTTTTGGTGTTTGTTGTGTTTTTTGCCATTTTTGGACGAATTATCAGGGTTGATAAGGAGAAAACTTGGATAACAGGGAAAAATCAGGAAATTTTATGTGTTTGGAAAAAGCTAAGGAGTTTTGGGGGTAGCCTGCTTTTGTTACTAAGGCGTGAATGATTTTACATTTTATCAATGATAACATTTATCAAGTTTGTTGTGAGATTTTTTTGATAACTTTCTAGAGTTTTATGGTCAAAAAACTTGAATACAGGGAAAAATCAGGACATTTTAAGTGTTTGGAAAAAGCTAAGGAATTTTGGGGTAGCCTGCTTTTGTTACTATGGCGTGAATGATTTTATATTTTATCAATGATAACATTTATCAAGTTTTTTATGAGACTTTTTCGATGACTTTCTAGAGTTTTATGGTCAAAAAACTTGAAAACAGAGAAAAGTCAGGGAATTTTACGTGTCTAGAAAAATTAAGGTATTTTGGGAATAACCTGCATTTGTTACTATAACTTGAATTATTTTTTATTTGATCTTTGGTTTTTGTGAGAGAAATTCAGGAACATATTCCATAAGAGGCAAAATCTCTCCTAAGTCTGGGACTGCTTTGGCTGGTCCTGATCGGTTCATTCCTATGAACTAAAAAACCCTTACTGCTGTATTCGATTTGTTGAGTACTCTTGACTATGAGAACACACAGGTTTTGTCATTTTAGTGGGGTTGTTACTCCAAAAGAGTAATAAATTAAAAACTTTCAATACTTAAATTAAAGGAATAGGGCACTACACCAGTATATACTAGCAACAGGAAAGGAAAGGAGTCGGATCAGGCTCACCTGTATAAAATAGAAACACGCACGAGAACAGTTCAGTTTGTACTTAAATGCTCATTAACATCAAAACCCAATGTTCAAAAAAGCTTCTCTTCTGTCCATCACAACTCTAACACTTTACCTTCTGTTGCAGGAATCTACATATATCAGTGTGACAAATGCAGCAAAAAATACAAATACAAACGCAACCTCCATCAACACGTGAAGAACGAGTGTGGAAAACCAGCATCCAACTTTTGTCCATACTGCAGCTACAAAGCAAAACTGAGCTTCAACCTTTACCGACATCTTAGAAATGTTCACAATGTCCAAGTCGTGAGTTGGAAACAAGCTAACAGTGCCGTGGCGCTGGAGCAGGGCGTCGTCGACATAGAGGAAGCAGTGGTTAGCATAGAAGAAGGTGTCGTCGACATGGAGGAAGACGTGGTTACTGAAATCTCCGTCGTAGGAACGGAAGAAACTGTCTTCAGTATAGGGGAGAATGTTATTGTGAAGGAAGAGCCTATCGGGCGATTGGAGGAGCATGAAATAGCTGCTCAGACTATTGTGAACTTAAATTGAAACAAGGTGTCGTTGATATAGAGGAAGCTGTGGAGGGCATTGATTAAAGTGTCGATGACATAGAGGAAGCAGTGGTTAGCAAAGAAAGCGTCGACGACACAGAGGAAGCAGTGGTTAGCAAAGAAAGTGTCGACGACATAAAGGAAGCAGTGGTTAGCGTTGACGACATAGAGGAAGCAGTGGTTAGCAAAGAAAGTGTCGACGACATAGAGGAAGCAGTGGTTAGCAAAGAAAGTGTCGACGACATAGAGGAAGCAGTGGTTAGCAAAGAAAGCGTCGACGACATAGAGGAAGCAGTGGTTAGCAAAGAAAGTCGACGACATAGAGAAAGCAGTGGTTAGCAAAGAAAGTGTCGACGACATAGAGGAATCAGTGGAGAGCATAGAAGAAGATGTCGTTGATATAGAGGAATCATTGGAGAGCATAGAAGGAAATGTTGATGACATAGTGGAAGCAGTGGTTAGCAAAGAGAGTGTCGACGACAGAGAGGAAGCGGTGGTTATCATAGCAGAAGGCGTCGCCAACACAGAGGAAGATCAGAATATTGGGAATTTATTTTGAACTCTGAGTACGTTTTATGAGTTGTAAATAGTTTTCAAGTGGAAATGATAGATTCAACTATTTGTGTGCTTAAAGATGTTTAACTTTAATTTAATTTATTTGTGTGTAGATGATGAGTTTTTAAATATTGCTTTTATATAATTTATATAGAATTTCAAATACCAATGTAATTTATCAGGGGTGTCCCGTTAGGTAAAAAATATGTGCCTTACCTAAACCTTAACTTATTTCAAAATATTTCTTCTCTATTGATTTTCATGTTTTAAAATAATCAAACCATAATTTTTAAATTAAATGGTATAATGCACATAATATTTGAGTTATTTTTTCTCATGTTTTGTTCTTTGTCCAGTATTCTATCCAAACGGATAATCATACTATAAAGCAACCATATAAACAATTGTTCAATAAACATATTATATGGTTTTTATTACGGCGCCGGAATCTCATTGTTTCAATTCATTTCAAGAAATGTACAATAAATGTGTCACAATTTTACTAACAACTTAATTTTTTAATTATTGTTTGGCTGTGTTGTTCTTTTAATTGTTCATTTGCACAATACAATTGTTTGGTTTCATTACACAGAACTTAATGTACTCAATGTATTTTTATTTCCCTATTCTCTCATGGAAAATATTAAGGTATACAACACATTCAGTAAACCTCAAAATACTTTTGGGGGCCTCAAAACGTTTCATTTATGTGTTAACATTCAATCACATTAACTTTTTGGTATAAAAACGTTTTAAAGAAGGCCCCAATGAAGCCTACATTTATGAAAACCGTAAAGACTCGGTTGGTTGTAGATTACCGTTTTAACTCATTATATCAGAATCTACCTAGAATGAAAACTGAGGTTTGTAAGAGAAAGAAGACCATGATAAGAGTGATAATGTAGCTTTGTTTCACTGTAGTCGTCTCTTTCCAGTCAGCGAGAGTTAGTGTATGGGAATATTTCACTTCTGGGTACAATTTTGGTTTTGATTAGTCAACTTTCAAATAATAATACTGTCAGGACATATTTTAGCAGTAAAACTATTCGCTGTCATGTATGCCTTAGTTCCAAGAAAGTATAATTAAGTTTTGTTTTATTATTTTCGCAAAATGTTAAAGTAAAACTTTTAGTCGTCTGCAAAGCCGTCATTTATATCTGTTAGTTCTTGGTCAAGAATTAGAAATGAACTATGAATTTCATGGGTTTAAAGACTTTAATGTAGTTGTCTTCAGTACATGAAGTAAAATGAGTTGAAAATAGATCTTTTATTCCAGAACGTTTTAAACGACACAAAAACCTATTTCAAATGTGTCCTATCTGCTTCTACTGGGTGAGTTTTATATGTGTGAGTTTTATGAAGTTTGTTTTGACGTTCTTTGCGTCAACCCCTCCCCCACCACCACCAAAAAACCGGGGGGAGGGCCCCCAAAGTTGCAACCCCCCTTTGTGGCACCTCAAAAGAAAGGGAATTTTAATACGAATTCGACAACGCAAAGAAAATTATTTTATCTCTACTGGTTTTTTGTAATACCTGTTTAAAGATTGCAAGAAATCAGCTTTAAAGTGTCACATTTTACATACAATGTTATCAAATGGTAAATTTTTCTCAAAAATCTTTTGTGGGATACATTACAACCCTATTACATAATCTCACGGGTATTTTAAAGAATGTGATATTTAGCATTTTAAACCTGATTTCTTGTCCTCCTTAAGTGGGTACCACAAAGGAACGAGTGGAGATAAAAAAAACTTTCTTTGCGTCGTTGAATTTGTTTTAAAATTTCCTTTTTTTTCAGGTGCCACAAAGGGGAAGTTGCAGTTTAAAAAATTTTGGAGGGCCCTCCCCCTGGTTTTTTTTACGCAAAGTACGTCAAAACAAACTTTATAATCCTCTAAAAACATTGCCAAAGGGTTTCCAAAACCTTTTCTTTTTTCAAAAGTTAAGGTGGAGGGGACATATAAGACTCACCCTGTATAAAAAATCTCTTGTACTGTAACCGGAAGTGAAATGTTTCTTAGAATATATCTCCGCTGTTGTTCACGTAGCTTCGCTTGGTCTTGGTAGTCTTGTCCAGAGTACATTTGTGTAGCGTCCGAGTGCTTTCATATAGTATGTCGACCCCAGGTATTGTAGTGTCTGCAGTTGTATCATGTAGCTTAAAGTAAGAAAAAATGACCTCATGGTCGTTTACGTTTGAAATATGTTGTAGATTTTAAGGTTTTCCAATCTAAAATACGGTCTAGAGACCATTTAAATGAAGAATGATAGGTTTCGTTACTGAATTTTGCAATTTGTTGAACATAAACTTAACTCTTAGAGTTTCACGGCCAGTGTCAACAACTATATAATCTAGTTCTTCCTGTTCACACCGGTTCCAAACTTCATAATTAGGTTGAGATATGTCATTGATTGGCTGAAACTGGTGATCAATGACTGAAGATGGTACTCCATAGCGAGGCCGAAATATCTCAACCTAGTTATGAAGTTTGGACGCGGTGTGAACCGGAATAGTTAGATTATATTTGTTGAACATACTCGTACTTGTTTAAAAATTAATCTATGGTTTTTTCGGTTCAATTATTTCTAAACGGAAACAGCACTCATAATAAAAGAACCTCAATGACTTGAATCTAAAGGGAATCAGACAATTTGAGGTATTAAGGTTTTTGACTAAGTGAGGTTCGAAATATCAAGGCAGACCAAAATATTCGACCAATCGAGGGTCTTCATTAAACAATGACTTAGTGATGTTTAATTGGTTCAATTATTTGAAAAGGAAAAAGATTCATAATAAAAGAACCTCAATCACTCGAATTGGATGGAGTTTTAGAATATTTGAGATATTATGGTTTTCGAGAAAATAGGATTTGGATGATTAAAACACACCAAATTATTTGACAAAACGAGGTTTTTTCCTTTTGACTTCTAAATCCCAAATTTCTTGGGTTTAATTTTAATCGATTAAAATATTAGCGTCATTTTCTTTGTCTAGGCAATTTAAAAAGATATTTGAAAAAATAGAAGGTGACAAATAACTAGATAGAACGTGGAATTAAAACATATGAGTACTCAAGGTGGCCTCCCGGAAAGATTTCCATGATTCTCTAAGATCTAAAATTTGACTTATTAATTTTCTAACTTAGTAAAATTCGGCTTGTTCAACATTGAGTGCTGTCGAGATTTCAAGGTGATTTTCAAAATATTGAGTCATCACGGAATTTAAGTATTCAACACTCTACTTTATTCACCCATAAAACTCAAGATCAATAGCTTTTGGCAGAAATCCCTTACTAAAAATTATTGTGACTAAAATATGAATCATTTTGTCTGTTTACCCTTACAATTCGTCCTTTGCAGACATGAACGGGCAGCTGCAACTGGACGTGTCCATCTTCTTCTGCCAGAAGTGCGGCAAGAAGTACAAGTGGAAGGGGAACTTGACATATCATCTACGTTACGAGTGTGGCAAGGACCCCCAACACTTTTGCAAACTTTGCAACTACAAGACTAAACATTCTTCATCCCTGTCCAGACATATGAGGAACATCCATAAGCCTGGAGCTGACATGGACCATCTGGTCAACAGCATGGTCAACTTTCTCGGCTAGATCATCAAGTTGGGTTCTTCAGACAGGCCATCAAACTCTTCACATTGTGAGAATAAACTGAATTTCTTGGGATTCCTCAGACAATATATCAACTTCGTCATCTATGCTCATACTGGTGAGAAATATCTACAAATGTCTACAAATTCTTCAGACGAGACATCGAATTCTTCGTCTTCATCGATTTCTTCGTCCTAATCTACCTGGTCAAGGGAGAGTTTAGGCATTTCAATAAATTCTTCAGACAAGGTATCAAAATCTTCATCTCTAACAGGTCAAGTGACATTGAAGGCATTTCAATAAATTCTTCAGACAAGATATCAAAGTCTTCATCTCTACTAGGTCAAGTGAAAAACATCAGCATTTCAGTTAGACTAATTCTGAACTGCACTAATTCTTTACACAAGACATAGAATTCCTTATCTTTACCATGGCAAGTGAGAATTTTAAGGAATTCTTCAGAAAAGATAAAAAATTCTTCATTTATGCCCATTCAGCGGATCCGTGGCGGATTGGTATCGCACGCGACTCCGGAGCTCATCACTCCGGTAGCGTGGGTTCGATCCCCTCAGTCACCACTTACATTTGTAATGTGACTGTTACGGTGATGCTAGGTAAAGGTCGAGGTTGAGTGGTAGAGAGGACTTTGTAGTCCTAACTTCGCCTCGTAAAACAAGACAAACTTTACCTTTTTACCTTTTTTTTATGCCCGTACTTGTCAGCAATGTAGGCATTTATATGAATTCTCAATTCTTCAGACAAGACATTAATTTCTTCACCTCTACTAGGTCAAGTAAGAGACATCAGCTTTGTAATTAATTCTTTAGAAGAGATAGCAAATTCTTGATCTTCACCCCTATCAAGAACACAATCAAATTCTTGTAAATCAGAGATAAACACATTATTTATTCACCCAAGATAGCATGCTTCATGTCTATCAGGACATTTGACAAATATATAAATTTCGATGAGTTCTTCAGAACAAAACATCACATTCTTGATCTCTACCCGGAGAAGGGATAAGCCATTTCTATAGACTCTTCACCCTGGATAATCGAATTCTCCATGTCTATTTAAATTGCTAAGTGACTGACAGTGACGTATTATATTTTAAGTTAATAGTTTACTCTAAGTACATTTAATAATTTTACTCAAGCTGCCTAACTTTAATATCAGTAAACAAGTACAGTTCCATCTTTTCTTACATAAATACAGTGATGCCTTAAATTAATGCCTCTTAAATAATAAGAGTTAGTAACGTAAGCTCATGTACATTATTTATTTTGTGAAAAAGTTAGTAGCTTTAAGGTAATTTACTAGTCATTTTAGGTGATTTAATAATTTATCAAACATGAATTTCCACTTGAAAAGTTGATTTTAGTTGAATAAGAGATTCGAAATAAGAAATTCGCTGATGGTTGGTTGAAGGCTGCAGTACGGACGGAAAAAAGTGGCGATGCAGTCTTTAAAACTTTGTATTTGTTTAAACGTTCAATTTTAAGTTTGAAAGTCTTGAATGAAAGGTCAATGTCAAAAACATGCTTGGATTATTTCAATTAGTTGTGGTTTTTGGAAATTATGTTCTTAAACATTTTAAATTAAAAGAAAACCTCTATCACGTACACTTGAAAACAAACAAAAAATAAAAAAATTGGCTTTCAAGCACTATTGACTGTTGTGATGGTGTAAATTACTAAAATTGTTGTTTGTTTTAGTAAGATAAGTGTTTCCCAGAATTTCGGTTTTACTTTCTACATCTAAATTTATGTGTAGTCATTTTTTAAGAGAATGGATAAGATTGATCCATGTATTTTACTCCAATAAAACACTTTATGAATAAGTGCTGTTTTTCTTAATCCTTGTTTTTTGGTTAATAGGTGAGAATTTATTGTCAAATATGGAACCCTATTTTTTTATGGGATGAAAAAAGGTTTTCCTCGTTTTGTTCTAAAAGCAACTGTTGTTGGTACATATAATGGCGTCTAAAAGTTGCGTTTTTTGCTAGCGCAATACAAGTTTGATTTGATGATATTTTATTCCTTAGGGAGAAAGAGGTCATGTTGATGCAATATTTATATCAAGCAGGGAAAGCAGCTGTTTCAATTAATTTGTAATCTTGACACCAACTAATGTTAAACCAGGTGACAGTTGTTTCTTCCAAACTATTTAAACCTGACTTCTTAATTCAAAGCAATGTTTACTTTGAGTTTCTTTATAATATTGAAAATTAAAATTGATATTTAGTTCTCAATAGTACTGAATTTACAAAAAGTATCCTTTATCATGCTTCTCTACAGTTTTTTTTATCCTCGCTATTTTAACGTAGTCAGCTGCGTGAATCGAAAAGCTTCACTTTAAGACTTAGTGATGAAATATATTATTTTGTATTATAAAACTAATAAATTATGGTTATTTTATAATTCGTTCTACTGATTTTTTTAAACTCTAGTGTTATTATTACTTTTATATTTAACGACACTGTGATGAATAAATTATGAACAAATTGAGGTTTTCAAACATTGGTGTATTTGTTTCTTTTCATGTTTATTAACATAGTTACTAATAATTTTTATAACTGTGATCAAGTTAACAACTAATTGAAAATAAGTCTGTAATTTTTGTTTTGAAGTTGCCTATTATTTTCTTTCATTTTAGGAGTCTATTACACCATGACATTTCTTTGATAAAGGTATTTTAAAGATGTTCACAGCTCTTCTTAATAATTCAATGCATTTTCATAAAATGACTTGTTTAAAATAACAATGTCAAAGATATTTTTTTACACTTTTTAATAAAGTTGAACTTTTGTAGACATTGGCAATTGGTTTGACAATGTAGTTTTATCAAATTTCTTTTATAAAAGGTCTTTGACAAAGAAATGTGAATATAATAGGCATATTACTAATATATTTTTGTTACTTACACTATTGATGGTTGCTAATATTATTTGTTATCAAATACTTACAAGTTATCATTTGGGCACCCTAAGTAAAAATGAAATATTTTATATTTAGTTGTAAATTAATTGTTTTTTAATGAACTAATTTTTACTACTCTTTATGGTTTAGGTTACAAAATTTAAATATAAACATAAATTTCACAGTTTTAGTCAAACAATTAAAAGTTTTACAATTTCCCTTAGCTTAGTTCTTATTTTAACATTTTACAATAATTTTTTTTCTGTTTGAACACAAATCACGTGGTAGTATATCATATGTACTATCCTAATAGTGAAAGGTAAAGCTTCGGTTTGCTAGGAAAGCGGTTACCGCTATATTACGGCCGTAATGTAGCGGTGAACGTAACAGTGACGGCGGACGTAATGCAATATTTGAACAGATGTAGATAAAAATCAACGTTTGACATGTTGTTTATTTTAGTTGTCAAAGTTTATTTACGTATATAGTAATGGATAAGCTAGAATTTTGTTTACCAAACAAAATGTGTCATCTGGCGAGAAAAAACTTAACTAGTTTTCACCGCTACTTTACGACCACCGTTCTCTAGAAACCACTCTTATATGACTACATTGAAAACAAAACTCACCGTCATATTACGGCCGTAATGTAGCGGTCATTGCTTCATAGGAAACCATAGCTTTAGGAGAGCTATTCAAAAGTTTTGTTCTGTGTAAAAAATACTTCTTTGTCCTCTTGTATTCCAGATCCAGATTTCGAAAGGGTCGACCAGTTTCCTGACTCTATCATGGTTGCCAAAAGAAGAACAAATATCCTGTGGAGAAAAAACAAACCAAAATCCTTATTCAAGCACAATAATTAATGTTTATTTCAAAACCACAATATAGTTAGTTATATGTGCTTAAAACTATAATGTTATCCTATACTTATAATATACTCAAGAGGTGTCAATATTGCATATATTGTGATTATCCCAAAAGCATATCAGCTGTTATAACACAATATTATAATAATTGTGTGTTCTATTCATCTTTTCTTCATTAATCTTGATCTTTTATTCTTTTGTTCTATTAATTCCTTGTTCATGTTTCTTGTTATAAATGAACTGGGTTAGGTTTAAAATATTATTTCTGATCTCTATGAATTTTTGAAAAAGTGTAATCAGATGTTATGTGTTATTAAACTTAAATATCTTATTTAACATTTTCTTGTATTTTTCGTGTCCTCTATTCCCAAAATAAGTCCTTTAAAGAATTTAAAATGGTCAAAGAAGCTGAGATGGTGTTTGATTCATTGAACTGTTAACAAAGTGTATACAGTACATACAATAATTTGACTGAGAGAAAATAAAATAAAAAAGTATAACTTAAATAAATATACAGTAGGCCTAATGATGTTTTTGAAATTGCCGCTGTGCAATGAGGTTTAAGTTTTTTAATAAACTTTTTTAATACAAGTTTTTTAACAAACTTTGTAATAAACTTTAATAAACAACCGTTAAGGTTGTTTGTACACTTTTAAAATTGTACTGTTTTAGATTATTACTCATTTATTATGAGTGTTGTTAGGATATGAGATAGTGACAAAAGATGTGTAACTAAGAATTTTTATCGCAAATTAGTTTGGCTACAAACCACCCCTTGCAAACGTAATTAAAAAATATAGTTAATTTGAAAGTTCATAATAGTGGCGGAGAGCAATTAAGTAAAAGGAAAGAACGGACTTTTCCAGCCACTTCCGGAGAAAACTACTCCTAACGTTTCGGGTAGTTAAAAACTCCACCCGTCTTCAGAGGACTACACTTATCTAGGAACTACATTTAATTAATATCTTAACTTAAGAACTAACCTAGGACTATCCCAACCAATATTTGAAAATACCGCTACATCATAAAAATTGATGGCTTGTCAAAATTACAATTACAAATATGAACAAGTAAAAAGAGGACACGTTATAGGGATAAAACTACATGTTAGCTTTAACATACAATAAATAACTGAAAAACAAATAGCTGAAAAACACAGAGATGTGGTAGGTAGTAATTATTAATTGAAAGGATCTCACCCAGACTCGGACCACGAACCTCGCACTACGGGGGGCACGCACTAACTAACATCCCAGTAGGCCGGTAGTTGACAGCCCGGTCTGTAGATGAGTGGAGGGGGAGCGGGTTGGGGAAGGGAGAGGCACACAGCCGACGGGAGGGGGGGTTGATGTTTTCATGGGAGAAGCGGCACATTGAAAAATATATATCATGAAAACAAGGAAATATAACTCTGCTAAGGCCTAACTGTACGTCGTGTGTGTCTCCATGCTTCGCTCACACGGGCGTTCAATTACGAGACGTGTATTTAGTGTGGTCTCCATGCTTCGCTCACATGGGCGTTCAGTTACGAGACGTGTATTTAGTGTGGTATCCATGCTTCGCTCACATGGGCGTTCAGTTCAGACGTGTATGTGTGTGTTAGTTCAGTCTATTTCTGAGGGTCATTGGGTGTGTTCTTGTTTTTATGTTATCTGTTATGACTTTTTCTGGCTGAAATTGTTTACCGTTTTGAAAATGGGTTTTAAGCATAGGTATCCAGAGGGGCCTAACTTCTACACTACTTTGGCTAATGGGATTGTTATTTAGTTTTATCAAAGTTCCCTCTACAAATTTTGTAAAATGTGTTTCATGGTGGAGAATTTTAACGTTATTGAAGTCAAAAGTGTGTTCATGATCCCATGCGTGTTTTGCTAATTTTGAAGATGTGGTTTCTTCATATTTTAAATTCTTATTGTGTTCGATAAGGCGTGTCTGTAAAGGGCGCTTGGTTTCACCTATATATTCCCTATCACATTCACAGCGAATGCTGTAAACGCAGTTTTTTGAGGATTGTTCCTCATTTTTAGGTTTAGTTTTACAGAGGTGTTGTCTAAGTGTATTTTACAATGGGCCTTAGTGGGACATTAGGTTTGTGTATTTTAGGAGGACCGTACATGTGAGGTGTTTTGGAGTGGTGTGGAGTTAGTTTTGATCTAGTTTCATTCTTGAAATAAATATTTCAATTATTTGTAGTTGGGTTTTAAAAGCAGTTCTTATGTTAAACTTCCTAGCTACTCTTCTTATTTTTTCTGAAACTTTAGGTATGTATGGTATGCTTATGTATGCATTAGGTTTCTCAGTTTTGGTGTCCTGTTGTGTTTTGTGTCTCGGCAAAGCGCATTTATTTATAGTTTTTTCTGGATACCCATTCAGTTTAAGATCTTGTTATATGTTTCCTATTTCTTTATCCAAACTGAATTTTTCTTGGCAGACTGACTTGGCCCTATGAAACAAGGAAAAGGCTACCCCTTCTTTAACTGATGTGGAGTGATTAGAGTTGAAATTTAAGTACCTGCCAGTGTGTGTTTTTTTCCTGTGTACCGAGGTTTTCAAAAGTTCATTTTCTCTCACTACTCTAACATCTAAAAATGGAAGTGTGTTGTCTGTTTCTTTTTCTACTGTTAGTTTTATTGTTGGTGAGGTGTTAATTAGGTGTTTAGTGAAGTTGTCCAGTTCTTCATCGCCATGACTCCAGATGACAAAAGTGTCATCAACGTATCTCAACCACACCTTCGGTTTGAAGTTCGAGGTGTTTATGGCCTTTTGTTCGAGCTCTTCCATGAAGATATTGGCAAAGACAGGTGATAGTGGTGACCCCATGGCCATTCCTTCATCCTCGCGATAAATTCTATTATTTAGCTCAAAATAGTTACATTCGGTGCAAAGTTTTAGCAATTCCATTATCACGTTTACTGGTAGAGTGGTTCTATTTTTTAGGTTAGGGTCACTATTTAGTCTATTTTCAATTATTTGCAGTGTATCATGGACTGGGATGTTAGTGAACAAACTTTCAACATCGAAACTGACCAACCTGTCATCTTTTGTTAGTTGCATGTCTTTGGTGAGGTTTACAAAGTGTTTAGAGTTTACTACATGTGAGTCTGACTGTCCTGCCAATGGTTTTAGTATTGGTAAAAGGTGTCTGCACAGTTCACGGCTGGGAGAGTTTTTCGAGCTTACAATGGGCCTTAGTGGGACATTAGGTTTGTGTATTTTAGGAGGACCGTACATGTGAGGTGTTTTGGAGTGGTGTGGAGTTAGTTTTGATCTAGTTTCATTCTTGAAATATTGTTTATGCTTTCTTAGTGTCCTTTCTATTTCCTTTCTATTATTGGTATTTATTTTTTTCTTTGTTTCAGGCGGGGTAAGTACCAAAGATGAGGAAAGAAGTGCTAAAGAAATAACGGTGGACTGTACAGAAAACGTTGCCATTAAAAAAGAAGGTGAAGCAAATATAAAAGTTGTCAATATCTCCACACTTATGGGGATAGAAGAAGTAACAGTCAAAGAAGAAGTAAATGATCGCTTTTATGATGAGCGCACTGAACATGAGAGTCAAAATAAAGATGAACTGAATCAAAATCAAAAAGGAATCTCAGATTGTGAAGATGATAGTGCAGACAATGACCTCCAGAAGAAGAAGGCAGACACGGACAGTCAAGTTGAAGACAGTGACTCTGAAAATGACAGTAACAGTCCGGACGAAGATGAAGAAGCAGCAGAAGATGCAGCAAACTTTCTATTAGTTCAGGGAAAAGTCAAAAACAAAATTTATGTCTCAGCTACAGAATCAAATGATGAAGATATCAAAATCAAAGAAGAAACCACAACAAAGGATCTCTTCTTAAATGATATTGTGAAAATCAGTATAAAGCAAACAGATTCAGGATTCAAGTGCCCAACCTGCTCGAACACTTTTGAGGAATTCCCTTCTTTGGTTAGTCACCGAGACAACGGATGTAGTTTAAAAAAATGCCCCTTGTGCGAATTCCAGACCAACAGCAAAGCCTACATTACCACTCATCTAAAGGAAAACCACAAGGTGAGATACATCTACAAGAGAAAAGATAATTACGAAATACACACAAAAAGTATTGTCTGCAGATCTATTAGTGTTCCCAAGTACGATGACAACACTGGCCCTTCTACAAGTAACAAAAATGTTGATCAAAGTAAAAAAATTAAAATTGTTGAAAATATTCCAATTTCCCAAAGTATTAAGAATAACAACACTGCAACTTCCCAAAGTATTAAGAATAACAACACTGCAACTTCCCAAAGTATTCAGAACAACAACAAACGCAAGAAAGAGATAATTCAACCGATGTGTCATCCATGTGAAGTCTGTGGGAGTCCTTTCAATTCTTTCTATGAAGTCTTGCATCATCAGAATACATCTTTCTGCGCGTTAAAGTCGGGAAAGTGTCCTTTGTGTGATGTAACTTGTGGTTCGTCAGAAGATGTCACTAAACATGTGCTAACTTTTCACCCATAAACAGAATTGAGATGGTCTGGATCAACCGGGGGTCCTTGGCTTGCGGTATTGAGGGGAATGGAATTTCTGGGCAAGTTTTTTTTCAATCGGGGATGGTTGTTTCAATCATTTGTGGGTCCTAACAGTATCTGTGCTGATGATTTTAATGGAACTAGTTTATTTTTAATTTATGTTAGAGTTCTATATTAATTTTTCGGAAAGTTTTCGCGTTTCCGATTCTAGTATAGGTTGTGGATGTGGAAATTCCCAAGCTGTTCCAATGTTCTGATATGCGATGATCGTTTTAAACTTTTGGAAAAGCTCTAACTGCTTAATTCCTAATAGCATCTATTGTGGATCTAGACCCAGATTTGCTATGATATCTGGAAAAATTCCAGGATATCCTTTTTTGCTAATTATGTTACCTTCTGTAAGATTTTTTGGTGAGTTGCAAAGTTCCTTATTCAGAAACGTGACAATCTCTCGGTTGGGGTCTCGTATCCTGGTTCGTGGTTCTTTAACTCTGCATTCTATCCAAATCAAAATCAGCTGCTCAAAAAAAATAAAGTTTTCAAATAAATAGTTCCTTATAGATGGCAAATTCAATTAAAATTGAAGAATCTGAAAGTAAAGGGCCCTCGGTTACCGGATAAAGCCAAATCGCCAAACATTATGAATAATCAATTATTTATATAAGAATAAGAAAGTCTCTTTGAGTTTTTATAATCCAACATATATTACTCAATAAACCCAGACTGACCTGTAATACTAAATCTACTTAACAATGTACTACACATAGAAAAATAGGGCCCCAAGTACTAATTATCCCGTTTTGGGGTTCCCTCGTTATAGAATAAAAAAGAAAACTAGATTCTGTGCGTTTCTTCGTGGCGCTTGGTGAGGGGACAGAGTGGGGAACAAATCGATGTTTTCAAAAAGTACAGTAATAGCCTTTCCTCACAGTACGAGTGCCATGGAAAAACTGAACAGTTGGTTACCCCCTCCCTCGAAAACCCAGTTATAACTGGTTTTAGTCATCAAGGTCAAGCGCCACGAAGAAACGCACGGACTCTACCTTTGTCATTTTGAAAACAAGCGCTCGTTTTGGCATATTTTTTACCTTTAGTACTTTAGCCTTTATTATTTTGATACTTTAACAATTATCATTAATTTCAGTTAGTATCTTGCATTCGTTTTTGATCTTTCAATAAATTACAACTGTTTCAAATTACATGTGATATAAACATACTCTTTTGTGTAATATTTCATTAAGTTGTACTTTATCCTAAGCTTACCAGCTATCTTGTATTTCAAGTTCCTTAATAAAAGCAATTACGGTACACATCACATTGTTGTTTTTCCCCATTTGATTCTATACCGATATTGATCTCTTGCTACCTTTAAAGTAAAGTATTTCAATAATTCCCAAAACGACAATTTATAAAGTATAAATTTAGTCGATCTCCAATCCATAGGCTAGGATGAATAGTTATATTCATTTAGTTGTATTTACTATTATCTTTGTAACCCTAAGACAATTTTATTGTAATCTGATTTGCTTATCCAAAGATATTTATTATTGTATGAAATGTTTTATTTGGTCAGAGTATTCAACCAAACAAAATAATAGATCTGTAAGCTATAAAATAAACAAATATGTTTAGATTTTCAATGTCCTTTAATGATTTAGGGCTACACATACATAGTCCTACCTATTTTGACAAATTGAATTAATGTACTTATTCAGACTAATTGTATTTAACTGACAAACTTAAAAGGATAACAAAACAGATCAATTCATTTTTACTGAGTTTGATACTATTGATGTAACAATAAATATATGTTGCAGATGAAGTATTAGAAAATAGTACACAAAACACAGCACCACAGAAAGAAGAAAATGACGATAAAAGAGAAGACAAAACGACGGGAAAAGGCAAGCAAATATATGACAATAACAGTGAAAATGTAACAAAAGTTGATGAATCTGATCATCAAGATGGCACAAAGATAGAAGAAGTAATGATTAAAGTAGAACCAAACTTAAATTTTAACAAGGAAGAAATCGACTCCAATGACAACACTATGAAACCAACAGAAAACCAACTTACTTGTGAGGATTCAGAGTCAAAAAAGCAAAAGATATTCATCGTCCCATTAGAGATCCTCAGGGATAAAATAGAATATAAAGAAAAAGAAATCGCTAATATTTCTTCAGATGAAGAAACTGAAACTGATGACGAAGAACACAAACCTGAAGAAGACTTCAATGAAAATTTAGAAGATGATGAAGAACAAGTACGAAGTAATGAAGAACGAAAGATTCAAAAACCTCAAGTAAAGAAAAAGTACGACAACATTGTGATCATGAAAGTAGACAAAGAGAAGCCTGGGTACAAATGCCCATCTTGTGGGAAACTCTTTGCAGGTTTTTCCTCTTTGGTCGATCATAGAGAATTTAAATGCAAGGCACAGTTTTGCGCTCTCTGTGACTTCCGGTCTGTCGGGAAAGCCAACCTTACAACACACGTGGAAATGACACACGGCGTGAAAAACAATAGCAAAGAGTCTTACAAAATATTTCCATCCAATAATTAACTTATTGTAAGACAAAAAAAGTAAAAAAAGATGCTAATTTTTATTGGAAATATACTTTTTTTCAATCGTTTAGGTCGATTGCATTGTTGTGTTCCTTTCATTTTAATTCATTTAAAGAGAGTAAGCTTAGGTTCGTTTATTTAATGGTTCAAGTTTGGCATGTGCAGGTATTCACTGGTCGTTTTGTCAATGGTTTTTTAATTATTATCACGATAATATTATTATCACAACTGTTTATTAATTTATTACTTACATATTTATACACATTCATTTGATAACGAAAGATTTTTGTGTTTATGAAATAAAGGAGCATCATTACATATATGTTTTCAGAGAATAAATTTCCATGTTAAGTAAGTTGTACATGTCATTTGTAGTTTTATTCCATGTTATAAGCGGTACTCAGAGTTGGACCAGCGTTTTTTTGTCTTTGAAAAACCGTGTCCTGAATAAAAGTTACAATATTGGTTTTGATATTTTAAAATTAATTTTTATTATTAATTACCTTGTATTAGGCCTGTAGATCCTACCGTTGCTGTAAATGTGGATGCTACAGGCCTAATAAAAAGGCAATTAATAATTGAACTTTGGTCCTACACTGGGTTTCACTTCTAGTAATTTTTATTACCTCTTTAATCTTTTTGATTTTTTCTAGAAAGCTATAGTTATTGTTAAAATACTTAGATTAACTTCATGTCCAACCATTTCGCTAATTACTGAAAACTCTTTTCAGACAGTTTCGAGCTAACCTACGAACCAACAACCCAAGAAGACTCAAACAGCAGTGAAAATGAAGCGCCGAGTAAGATAACCTGCGCCGACGTAGCAACAGAACAAGTCAAGAGTGAATTCAAATGTACAGGGTGTGCAAAAACCTACCCGTCTCGAGTAGCTTTGTATCGACATAGAAGCCGTTTCTGCAACAGGGAACCACGATTCTTCTGCGATACTTGTGACTACAAGACGATTCAAAAACACCATCTTGTCCGCCACATGAAACAGGCGCACAATAAAACATCGGTAGAAAACGCCAAAACCCCACCAACTAGAAATAATGATACTGAAGAGAAACACCATCTTGTCCGCCACATGAAACAGGCGCACAATAAAACATCGGTAGAAAACGCCAAAACCCACCAACTAGAAATAATGATACTGAAGAGAAACACCATCTTGTCCGCCACATGAAACAGGCGCACAATAAAACAGTAGAAAACGCCAAAACGCCACCAGCTAGAAATAACGATACTGTTGAGATTTTCACGTGTCCGAACTGTGAGAAGCTGTGCGTCGGCAGCAAATGCCTCCAGAGACACATGCAACAGAAACACAACGTCAAGTTGGTGAGGGAAAATAACAAGTGGATAGCGGAAAGTGAAAAAGCGCACAGTTGTGAACATTGTGACAAAAGGTTCACCACCAAAAGAAACTTAAAGAACCACGCGAAAGCGTGTAAAGCAAAACCAGAAAACAGCAAAGAAGAGCTTGAAAGCACGCAAAAGGTCTGCTTGGATACAACCAGTGAAGCGGACAGAACTACCGAACAAACTGACGAGGAAAGGAAAAATCAAACCACAAACGATCAGAAATACATCTGCACGGTTTGCGATAAAGTTTACGAATCAAAGTCGAAACTTTTGCGACACGTGAACAGAACAAGTTGCGTCAAGAAAGATAAGAGAGAATCTGTGAGTTCCTTACCTTCGCAAGTTGGGGAGCTTTTCGAGTGTGCCTTTTGTAACTTCACGGCTGCGTTTCAAAGTACCTTGGCCAAACACACGATAAAGAAACATCCTGAATCTATTCAATCTGAGACGTTGAATTCTTTTGTTGTTGAGTAAATCTTTGAACTTTTAGTTTAGAACTGGCAACGTGTGTTGAACATGATTTTAATATAATTTACTCCATGACATTATCAGGTCGTTGAAAGATCATCGTTGTATGTATTATTTTGTTTAGTGTTACACTTATTTCTTATTGTTGCTTTTTACATGTAAGATTTTTACACTTAGGCTAGTTTATACAGTTTTTCTTTTATCTTTACATTAGCAAATAAAAATGTTACTTCATTAGTTTGTATGATTTTTATTTTTTCCTTGCGTCAGACAAAGTATGATGTTTTAGTGGACTTTCCTATGTTTATAAGATTAAGACAAATAAATCTCCGTGTTCAAATTAATGTTTAGCTCTTTTTATCTGTGTAGTCAATCGACTCATAAGGCTTAATTGTTGTTTTCATATCAATTAACTTCAAACACTAATATGTAAAAGAATCAATTGTAAAAGTTTTGTGTTTTAAATAATCAAAAACAGACACTTCAAAACGTATTTAGTTTCGTTTTAAATGTTTTTAACGCTTTTATCATATAAGATTCAAGCATCTTCCTATAAACCCTCGAGTTGTGCCTAAATAAGAAACTTATCCTCATATTATACAATAATACTAAATCACTATTTGAGATACCGACCACTTTCATGAGGGTATTTTAAGGCAAATATGTGGTGAAGGATGAGTGTGATGAGTGGTAGTAATGAGTTATAAGGTGTAGTCTTGTTACAAACTAAAGCAGACTCTTCCTTAGAATGGGTTATTGATTAATAACCCAATGACCAATGGAAATACAAGGACCAACGACTAAACGTAACTTCCGAACCACACAGGTGATGGTCTGATATGTCTAAACGATGGTGGGTGTTGATGCGGGTATCATCAGATGATCACTGAGACTATCTAAGCCGCTTTAGATCTACAGTATATCATCCTCAAAACCTGACCTCCATGAAGCTGGATTACAGGACCACGCCACGAGTCCCAGTTAAATAAGTCTAGATAAGTATAGGATAATGAGTTTATGTATAAGCTAGTAAAGTACTTCACAAAGTTGGTTTTAAAGAGGTTCTCAAGGAAGAAAACAGTCAGTGAACATGGCGCTTGCTGATTGAACTAGCCCTCCTTTGTGACAAAGAAACAGACGTCTGTGGAAAGTTTCAATTACCTGGGCCCTATCAGAATCCAAACAAATAAAATTCAGACCATTCCTTTGGCTTTAAAGTATGAACCAAACTAACAAAACCTTGTGTTTCAAGGAAGTTTTGGATTCTTTTAAAAGTATCGTACGCTCGAACGGCTTTAGCAAGAAAACTTCCATAGAAGCATCAGTAGAAAGGTAAGATAGTAGTTTCAATTGAAGGCTTGCTTTTCGATTATAGAATGTTCTTAGATTGTCTGGCGCGAGCGTTAATACGTAAAGATGTTTTGCACTCAGTAACAGCATGCATGGGCTTTTTTAGCATTATGTCTGTTCAAATAGCAGTAGTTTTGAAAAAATGGAAATAAAAAATTAAGTTGAAAATGCTTGTTTGTAGCCTGATTTGTTTAGTTTTATTTATAATGATTTTTAAACTATACTGATTCGGTTTTAGGGTTACTAAAAGTGTTCAGTGGAGGTTCTTTAAACTAAAACGATATTTGTGTATGTCCAGCTTTGCTGGATGATTGTTATTTCATTTCCCAACCATAAGCGTCTTAAATAGTGTTCAAAAAGGGTAAACAGTATAAATTGTCTGTTGTTACTCTACCTACTCCTATTAAAAACCTCTTCAGCTAACTTTACATTACTGAAATAGTATTGTTATAAGAAAAGGCATCCAAGCGATTTTTATTTTGAGTCCAACTTTATACTCTAACAGTTTTCCTTCTTGTTCGTACACTTAAGTTTTTGATTGAAGTTTTTAATTATTTTCAAACTATATCTTTGGATACCATAACTCCTTTATAACTATAATCTTCCCAAATCTGCATGTAAAACAAGGATTAAGCTTTTTGTTAGATATTAAATTTACATTTGAAAAAGAATTTTTCCTGTTACATTGAGCAACTATAACATTATTTATTAAAATTCTGAACTTAATAACACAATTTTAGATATTTTATATGATATTATAATTATCTTATCCAATAATCTTTCTAATAAAAAATCTTATTTGAGTAGCTTTAAAAGGTTTTGGCATGGCATAACTACATAATTCTATTTTAATTAGGTTTTGAATATAGTTGGAATTCAACCATACATGATCAAATACTAGGTTTAAAGTTGATATTTTTGGATAAATAAGCCTTTTTATCAACCATCGTTATGAACAAATGTCTCTTGCTATCGTAAATTTGCTAAACAAAGTGATTTGTTTTTTTAAGTTTGCCTGCGGTTTCTTTTTCAAGTTTATTCTTATTGAGATGTTTCATTTGTTTTTTCATAGCAATTATTAAGTACAAATGCATTTTAATGTTAATAAATTGTTATTAGTCTACCTTTTGATGTTTTTAAAATCTTCTGTTCAAATTAACATATTTAATATTTCCAAATCATAAGCATCAATCTAACAATTGCATTTTCCAATCTTTTGTAAACTGGCCCATTTTATTAGTAACTGTAATAACTTTGCTCATAATATGCAAAGCTAAGTTTTTGCATTTTAATACAATTTTATTACAATTTATGAAAATTTCTATGATAAAAAACTGATGCTGTGATCGGAAGATCAGCAGATGATGGATTTTGTGCCAATTTCCAAAAAGCATTTTCTTTGTTCCCACAATTCTACATACAAATGCATCTTGCCGTAGAAAGTGCAAAGAGCAAAAACCTTTTCGGATTTGACAAGTTTCAAGATGTGTATGCTGCAGTAAGAATCAGTTATCTTTTTTCTTTGACCACAATGCACTAGTGGTGTATACTTTTTCAAGTTTTATTCGAGACAACATTAAGGTAATTTAAGAAAGAATCAATTGTATTTGAGAATAGTCAACTTAACTCTTAGGCTTTCGCGACCGATGTCACAACTACAATCTAGTTCTTCCGGTACAAACCGCCTCAAAATATCATAATAATTTGCTTGGACTTTTTCGGTCTTGCTGTGGGGTACCATCTTCAGTCACTGATTGGCTGAAACTGAGCTACTTGCTGTCTGCTACCCTATTGGTGGCAGGACAGCCAATGAGAACATCGAGAGTTGGCAGCCCTGCCACAAATAGGACAGCAGACAGCAAGTAGCTCAGTTTCAGCCAATGAGGGACTGAAGATGGTACACAGCAAGACCGAAATACTTGTACTTCAAGCTAATTATTATGATATTTTGACGTGGGGTGAACCAGAAGAGCTAGTAAATAGTTGAGAATAGTCTATGCGGTTGAGAGGCATCAGTTCTATTTGAAGAGATGGTTAACAGTGTTTGAGAAGATATCAAATGTATTTGAGAAACTGTAAAATAAAAATGTGAATAATATTATTTTTAACGTATGTGTACTTCTCCATTAGCTAAAAACAAGAATAAGATATACAAGTGCAGCATCAGCTCAAACTTCTGTAAATGTTTGTTCTCAAATATAATTAACAACTACATAAAATAATAACTTCTCATATAAAATTAACTATTCCCAACTAATTTTGTTGACATCTAAAATAAATTGACTGTTCTTTTCTTTATTTGACTTATACAATTAGAAAAGGAGTACTCTGTGTTCTACTCATGACTCTACTCTCTGTTATTCTCTGTGGTCTACTCTGTGTTGCAGACGCACTGCTGGCCGGGTTCTGGCTGCCGCGCATGTACAGCTGTGAAGCATGCGGCAAGGACTACAAGTGGAAGGGCAGCCTTGTGCAACATCAACGCAAGGAGTGTGGAAAGAGTCCTCAGTACAAATGTGAACTTTGCAGCTACAAGACACACTACAACAGTCCGCTGAGGAGACACCTGCGCACTGTCCACAAGATCACCCTGGACCCGCTCAGGGAACCGAGGCCGTTCTAGTAGAGACGCTTGTTCTGGAAATCCAGGGAGTTTTCTGGCTTGCCCTAAAAATTGGGATTAAAGTGTCCCCGTCTGTTCAGCGGAGGGAATGTCTAAATTCGTCCGGGCAAGGAAGACACGACACCGCAAACGTAACGGCTGGCCAAACAAAGGGCCTTCTTTCAACTGTTGCGGCCTAACTGTCAAACCGAACTCTTGTAAGGGTTTACGAGGACCCTCTCACGGCACTTGCAAAGGAAATCCTGGGATTTTTCTTTTTTGTCCTAGAATATTGGGATTAAGGGTCTGCTTCAGTGGTCACCTCAGAGAAATTCTAAATTGTTTGCACGTAACAACGGGCCTTCTTTGAAGTATAGTAACTGTTTAACCGAATTTTGGTAACCGCTACATCCTAAACCCAGAAGCAACGCCCCTTAACATTATAAGCCAACACGTCATGCTGCGCAATTTGTCTTCTGCATGCGCACCGCTAAGTCTTACACCCCCCACAGAACGCTTGCAAGGGCTTTGCGAGTACGTTTTTCACCTTTAAAAATAGTTTTAAATTGACAAACTCTTATTTTTGGAAACTAGAAGTTCTTGTATAGGATCATATACTATTTCTAAAAACCTGACTACAAGAAAGTCAAATTTTCCTTGTTTTCGACTTGTCGGCAGTAGACACAATTTCGAGCGAAGCGCTTTGTATGGGCGTAGATCATTTCCTTTTTTTAATAGGGTGTAACGACTCAATTTTAGATGTTTTAAGTGACGACGTATTTTGGTGTCTTGCATCGAACAACACTGAGACAGAGTGTTCCCGAAACTAGTCTTCGGCCAGCTGGTTTTGCCTCCAGCTTCAAATATGTTATGATGACGCTTTGGCTATGCAAAAAGCCATTCGCATCGCTCATGTCAACCTTGCAAGCAAGCATATCGTAAAACTAGATAACTTCTCTTTTTTCTCAAAAACATTATCTCAAAGACCAGCCCTCATGCAAAGTTTAAAGTTTCCAGCTCATCTAGAAGTGAGTGAGTAATCTCCATTCGTGCTTTAAAATGTAGAGATTACTTTCTTGTGAACCCGTTAGACTTAAACTTTAAAGGGTCCAAAAGTTTACCATAGATTTTATCCTCAGTTTTCAATCACTTTACATCATTCTTAGCAAATCCGAGGTTATAAACACAAAACTTAGTCAATTTTATCAAATGGACTTTCTGTTGTGATATTTTTCCTGAACAAAGAATAAAGTAATACCAATGCTTCTTAATATATCCACGAAAGCTTGAAAATAAATATTTTATTCAATAGATTTGTAAAAAAGAACTGTAGAACTGTATACCTCAGGAATTCAATGACAATGTATAAATATATCGCAATTTGTAAATAAGCATTGTAACATGTATTAACTCTACTGTATAGGGTATTTTAGAGTATGAAAAAACAATCATTTGTAATGATTCTGATATTAAAACAAAGTTCCTATTCTTGTAATATAAAACTAATTTTAGTTAATAGGTCCATGTAAACGACTTTTCAAAATGCAAGTAGTTTTGTACACAGTTTTAAAGTCACTTATATTATTTTTAGATGATCCCGATTTTATATCAATATTTTTGTAACATATTTTACAGTACTGATAGACCAAAGATTGTAATGTACAATAGATACGATGTCATTTTTGTATATTTAGAACACTAATATTGTTCTGAACTTTTAAAAGCTATTTTTATTTTACGAATCAAATACAAAATAATTTAGTTTAGATTTTTAAAAATCATCCATTTTTAGCGCCGTTGTACTGTATTTTTGAAATACAGTAGTTCTTTTACTAAAATGACAAACGTTTATTAATTAAAATCTCACCATAGGCCAGTTTTAAGCATTTAGAACAATCTATCAAGTTTTTATGTTGCTTACCTTTTGCTTTGTTAATTTATCGACAGTTATTTAAATATTGACAGTATATACTCTGAAAATTAAGTTACATTTAATTACTTAAATAGTACCAAATTGGGTCAAAAATCATTTTTTTATATTTTACTTTTTTTGCCAGAAAATGAACTAAAGACTAATAAAAGGAGTTTTCTGAAAATCATAGCCTTATATTTTTATGTGTTATATTTTTGTGCAAACATGACATTAAAAATCTAGCTAACGTCTTGAGTAATTTTAAATAGAATTTGGTTATAACTTTTATTTTATGTATTTAAACGCTTGCAGTTTGCATCACATTTTAATGGAATATAAGTTACTTTTTATTCATTCCAGAAGTTATAGTCATATTAACTTATTTCTAGGCTGTACAGAAAACATTGTAAATTTTAAGAGCAGTAGAAAAAATAAATTATATTTAAAATGTGTGTATTTTTACTAACCTGTATATTTCTTATTCTAATCATTCGGGTTATAAAGATCGAACATTATTTAGTATTATTTATAAAATAACCTTTTAACCATAAAATCACTAAATAAAGACAAAAATGCATTTTTTAGCCAAGGCAAAGTATCAAAAAATGCTGTAGCAGCAAATAAATAAAACAGTGCTGGGGTTTTTTCACTCTTTAATTTGCTTTTGGTATCCTAAATCAGACAAAATCTACAACCGTTGAAAATAATCAAAAAGATCTTCAAACGTGTACTTTTGTGTTTTTCTGTATTCCACAAATATCTGTATAGCTAAGTTGAATAGATTAGCCGCTAGCCGATACAATAAGAAATTAATAATAATCGTTTATTGTCAAATTAAAACCAAAATAATATAGCTCTCTCAAATATAACCTACGCCTACACCAGGCTTGCACCAAAAACAAATCAAGTTGATATTTTTAAATAACTTAATTTTGAAGACATATCTTTTACTCACTCTAAACTGGCTCTGCTCTAAAAGCAATCAAAACCAGCTTAAAACTTAAATTATTTAAACAAACAATTTAAATTGTGATGTTTTTATTTATCAGTCTCACTCTGACCTCATCCGAAATGTCAAAGTCAAATCGTTTATTGCCGTGAAATACGATGTACATGGGCACACATCAAAATGTCTACAAAATACAAAAGTGGTACTAAGTTTGTCTAGCTTACTTAGTCTACCATTCATGGTCCAGAAATTCACTGACTTTATAGAAGGCATGGTCTAGCAGAACCTTTTTTAGTTGCCTTTTGAATGAGTTGTTGTAAGGTTCTTGTTTCAGAGAGACAGGAAGAACGTTAAAAGTCGCACTCCACACTGAAAAAGATGGAGGTTGTCAGAAAAGGTTGTCCGGTGTCTTGGTATTGGGAGATTGTTTCTGTTACGTAATTGAGATTGGGATTTACTGAGGGTATAGGAAACAAGTAAGGGGGTTTTCCCGAAAGTTGGTGTTTCTAGGATATAAATTGACGGAAGTGTTAGGACTTTTTGACTTCGGAACAACTCTCTACAATGATCACGACTCTTCAAATGGAAAATTGTTGTGTTGTTTTTAAGGATAAAGAGATGATCTGTCCTAGACGAACTGAAACCCCAAAAGTAGTCAACTTTGAGGAGATTTTCGGTATTGAGTTGATCTGACAATCTTCTCAGAAAGAACTAACAGATCTCGCTATACTTGGTCTACATGGTCAGTAAACCTAAGGTGTTTGTCGATGACAAGGCCAAGATACTTAGTGGAATCCTCAGAGTTGACCTCCGCCTCTCCAAGAAGACTTGACAAACCATATATCATGTCTATAACTTTACATCTATATTTAAATGACATGTTTATTAGGTGAGGTGTCAATCAATAAACTCTGACTTTTTGGGCCTCACTCACCTTAAGGTTAGCGGAAGACTAAGATGTCTTGAAGATTGTAGATCTTCACGTCAAAAACACACACACACACACATATATACAACAGTCTTCCGCACTTCCCGACGTTTCGCGGCACCTACAAACGTACCGCGTTCTCAAGGGCTTTCGTCCGGTCTATAACTTTACACTTGAAACACTCCTGTTGCAGGCACCACCTCCTCTCTTCGGTTCACCTGCATCTGCGGACGTAGTTACAAGAACGAGGGTAACCTTCGCTGGCATTGTAAACACGAGTGCGGTCAAGTGCCTCATCAGTCATGCCAACTGTGCAACTACAAAACCCACAAGCGCTGCAACCTGCTGCGTCATCTGCGCATGATCCACAGACTGGACATCCCTCTAGAGAAGATACGGAGAAGTGCCAGCAGTCTTGATGTCACTGCTTGCAGTTAAATACCCCTCTGGCGAGAACTTTCCCTTTCGTTTTTTGCATGATTCCTCAATTTACATAAGTTTTAATATAAAACGTTGTATTTGTTCAGGATTACTCTAGAAGATTCTGGGTTATTCTAGAAGGTTCTGGACTACTCTAGAAGGTTCTGGATTACTCTAGAAGAATCTGGATTACTCTATAAATTCTGGGTCCAGCACCTAGGAACATTTAATATATGCAAGATATCATAAGCGCATTTCACGGTGAGTGAGTCGCCCCGAGGAACAACGCAAGTAGAAGGAGGCGGGGTAGCGCTGAGGTTGATATAGGGTGAGAGGTTGTCAAAGGGAACGGTAGATACTTCTGCGCTTCCTGGAAGACGGAGTACCCCATTCAAACAGAGTTGTACGAGTATTATCGGCCGGTACCTTATCACGGTTGCTTTTGTGTTTACTTTCCAGTTCCACACAACCAAGGACCTTACAAGCTTGAGTCATAAGTTGATTTTGAAATCGGAATATTGACGTTCCTCGTACATTTACACTGTTATCGAGTTAGTTTAACAGCGACCATACCCAGACTTCGGTGTTTATTAAAACCTACATTACAAATCAAGATTGAAAAATCTAACTTTCTAGCATAAACTAGGAAAAGGAAAGTTTGCACAGATTTGTTCGGATCGACACCACGAGAATAATAATTATACGTGTAGTAGGGGCTACAAGACATTTGATAACTCGAATAAATTATGTGTTGAGCCCTAGTAAATAAGTAAAATTAAGTAAATTATAAATACAACCTCAAACCTTGCTGAAATTATGATCCAGGATAAGTATACAGTTACAAGAACATAAATTAGAACATTTCTCTTCCCTTTAGACCGTGTTATAATTTGAGAGATCATCTGTTATTTACAGTCCTATGTTAAAGTGAATATATTGTAATTCTAAAGAAGACCAAGTGTATATGTATTTTCTGTTTCAAATATATTATATGTTAATTTTATATTTCAATTTAATTGTAAATATAGTTATAACTAGTTATAAACCACTAGTTGGTATTTCAGGAATCTAAATCACTATATTACTATTTGAGATGCCGACCACTCTCATGAGGGTATTTTAAGGCAAATATGTGGTGAAGGATGAGTGTGATGAGTGGTATTGATGAGTTATGAGGTGTAGTCTTGTTACAAACTGAGGCCGACTCTTCCTTAGAATGGGTCATTATTAATAGCCCAATGACCAACGGAAATACAAGGACCACGCAGGTGATGGTCTGATATGTCTAAACGATGGTGGGAGTCGATGCGGATATCATCAGATGATCACTGAGACTATCTGAGCCGCTTTAGACCTATATCATCCTCAAAAACATATATCTACCCAACATGTGATACTTGTAGAATTAGAGAGTTTTTGCAGCTTATATCAAAAGTATTACGGGGCTAAAGCCAGCGTTGTTTTTACTGTGCAATTGTACGGGAGCATCCACTGTACTCTAGGAAAACACTCTCATATGATTACATTAAAATAACATTTATTGTTAAGCGTAATTTTTTAGTAATTAATTAGCGATGTAAGTTGCAAATACTCTTGTTGTTTCTGATGCTAGACTATTGTTTATATGAAAATAAAATATGTTAATAAATTTTACTTTATTATTTACTACCATCAAAATAACAATTTTAATAACACCTGTAATAATAATAAAAATGTATTGTCCATATGTACAATATAAACCTATTTATTGTACATACTGGCAAGTCTGTAATAAAAGCTAACGAGCTTAACGAGTAGGTAAGCTACAATAATTTAGCTGCCAGTAAAATCCTGTACCTTGTAAAATGAATTAAGAAGCAAGTAATTTTAATTTTGTTTTAAATTGATTTAAATTTATATCTTTAACGTGGATTGGTAATTTATTATACAGGGTTAGTTAAAAGTCTGGAGGCACCCCCTTAACTTCTGAAAGAGGAACAATGTTGAAAAACCCTTTGGGCAATGTTTTATAAGGTCCTTAAGTTTCTTTTGACGTAATTTTTGTTGACCATCCCCCACCCAAAACCGGGGAAAGGGCCTCCTAAATATTTTAAATACGAACCTCCCCCTTGTGACACTTTATTTGAAATGGTATAAAAACGCAAACTTATTGATACCATTAAAAGATTTTTCGTCGTTCCTATACAAAATGGCAGCTCAAAACGTTTTCATTTTTTAAACAAATAATTGGATGGCCACCTCCCACCCAAACACGTCATAGTGACGTCACTCTCTTGCCACCTCTTACCCAAACACGTTACACTGACGTCACTCTCTGGCCACTTCCCACCCAAACACGTCATAGTGACGTCCCGCTCTGGTCACCTCTTACCCAAACACGTCATAGTGACGTCCCGCTCTGGCCACCTCCCACCCAAACACGTCATAGTGACGTCCCGCTCTGGCCACCTCCCACCCAAACACGTCATAGTGACGTCCCTCTCTGGCCACCTCCCACCCAAACACACGTCATAGTGACGTCCCTCTCTCACCTCCCACCCAAACACGTCATAGTGACGTCACTCTGGCCACCTCCCACCCAAACACGCCATAGTGACGTCACTCTGGCCACCTCCCACCCAAACACGTCATAGTGACGTCACTCTGGCCACCTCCCACCCAAACACGTCATAGTGACGTCTCTCTTGCCACCTCCCACCCAAACACGTCATAGTGACGTCACTCTCTGCCACCTCCCACCCAAACACGTCATAGTGACGTCTCTCTCTGGCCACCTCCCACCCAAACACGTCATAGTGACGTCCCTCTCTGGCCACCTCCCACCCAAACACGTCATAGTGACGTCACTCTCTTGCCACCTCCCACCAAACACGTCATAGTGACGTCACTCTCTTGCCACCTCCCACCCAAACACGTCATAGTGACGTCACTCTCTGGCCACTTCCCACCCAAACACGCCATAGTGACGTCCCGCTCTGGTCACCTCTTACCCAAACACGTCATAGTGACGTCCCGCTCTGGCCACCTCCCACCAAACACGTCATAGTGACGTCCCTCTGGCCACCTCCCACCCAAACACGCCATAGTGACGTCCCTCTCTGGCCACCTCCCACCAAACACGTCATAGTGACGTCCCGCTCTGGCCACCTCCCACCAAACACGTCATAGTGACGTCCCTCTGGCCACCTCCCACCAAACACGTCATAGTGACGTCCCGCTCTGGCCACCTCCCACCAAACACGTCATAGTGACGTCACTCTATTGCCACCTCTTACCCAAACACGTCATAGTGACGTCACTCTATTGCCACCTCTTACCCAAACACGTCATAGTGACGTCACTCTATTGCCACCTCTTACCCAAACACGTCATAGTGACGTCACTCTCTTGCCACCTCTTACCCAAACACGTCATAGTGACGTCACTCTATTGCCACCTCTTACCCAAACACGTCATAGTGACGTCCCGCTCTGGCCACCTCCCACCAAACACGTCATAGTGACGTCACTCTCTTGCCACCTCTTACCCAAACACGTCATAGTGACGTCACTCTATTGCCACCTCTTACCCAAACACGTTACACTGACGTCACTCTCTGGCCACCTCCCACCCAAACACGTCATAGTGACGTCACTCTATTGCCACCTCTTACCCAAACACGTTACACTGACGTCACTCTCTGGCCACTTCCCACCCAAACACGTCATAGTGACGTCACTCTATTGCCACCTCTTACCCAAACACGTCATAGTGACGTCACTCTCTTGCCACCTCTTACCCAAACACGTTACACTGACGTCACTCTCTGGCCACTTCCCACCCAAACACGTCATAGTGACGTCACTCTCTGGCCACCTCCCACCCAAACACGTCATAGTGACGTCACTCTCTTGCCACCTCTTACCCAAACACGTCATAGTGACGTCACTCTCTTGCCACCTCTTACCCAAACACGTTACACTGACGTCACTCTCTGGCCACCTCCCACCCAAACACGCCATAGTGACGTCCCGCTCTGGCCACCTCCCACCAAACACGTCATAGTGACGTCCCGCTCTGGCCACCTCCCACCCAAACACGTCATAGTGACGTCACTCTCTTGCCACCTCCCACCCAAACACGTCATAGTGACGTCACTCTATTGCCACCTCTTACCCAAACACGTCATCCAAGCGCCACATCTTCTAAGTACCCAGTCTGAGCACCACATCATCTGAGTACCACATCGTCTGAATACCACATCGTCTGAGTAACAAGTCATCTGAGTACCACATCGTCTGAGCACCGCGTCATCTGAGTACCATATCATCTGAGCACCACATGGTCTGAGTAACACGTCATCTGAGTACCACGTCATCCAAGCGCCACATCTTCTAAGTAGCCAGTCTGAGCACCACATCATCTGAGTACCACATCGTCTGAGTACCACGTCATCAACTGAGCCCCATATTGTCTTGAAGCGTAACCAGATATGAATGTTGGAATGCCAAGAACTTGTGCTTAACAAGGTTTGTTTCATCATCATGGCTGGTCAAGACGGGAAGGTCACTTTGCTAATCTAATTGGAACCTCAGTTGGAAGCTCAGGTTCAAGACATGGAGCATGAGGTGTCCCACATCCGAACCTAAGCTGACCTGTATTCAAACCCCTAGGAAACATTATCAGATTGCAGTCAAGTCTATTTCATGATCACGGTAATAACAATGGTTTTTTGCCAAGTACAAATAAGTTGTAATAAATGTGTTGTTTATATTTTGTTTGTTTCATTTCCAGCTAAAAGTGTGCCCGTTTCCTTTAAGTTTAGAAGGTATTGGAAAACGTTACGTCATCCTACACTGAATTCGAGAAAGTGTACAAAATGTTTTCTTTAAAATCCCTATGTTCATTACTATAGTCAAATTCCTTGATAATTTGGCAGGTCTTTTGATGACAAAGTATGAATTTTACATAGTATTTATTTACAATAGCTATCTTTCTTTGTTCTATGAGTGCATAGGATGACATTTTGTTATTTTTCATCATTCACGTAAATATTCAGGCGGACTATGCGAAGTACGTTAACGCCTTCTTCAAAAGTTGGATTTTATTTATGCTCAGACTTGCCTCGTCCTTTCGGAATAAGCTCTTTTTCTTTCATTAGTCTAGGCCTTTTCTCTCCTTTTAGTAAATTCCCTCGGACCCAACATCCTATTTAAACACTTTGTCTTGGTTCTCTTTTTGTCTTGACAAAGGCCATACTAGGGCTGAAAATTTGACATTCTGTGTGTTCTTTTATGTGTTCCTACTTTATCCAGGTGACCCTGCTCTCCTTTCTATTCCTTTTTGATAGCATATCCTGGCCTAGTGCCCTTTTCACTAAACCCAGGTTAAAAATTAGTGACAACTAGATGACTGTTATAAGCCTTTTGGAACACAGCAAACAAACTGTATCATCTTAACTGTCATTGTCAATAATATAACCTAGTTCTTCCGGTTTACACCGTGTTAAAACAACATAATAATTAGTTTGAAATATTTCGCCCACGCTGTGGATTACCATCTTCAGTCACTGATTGGCTGAAATTGAGCCAATCCGCTAGCAACCAACATGAGGAACTCTTTTCGATGCCAATGAGAACATTGACCAATAGGATAGCAGACAGCAAGTATCTCAGTTTCAGCCAATGAGTAACTAAAGATGGTACTCCACAGCGAGGCCGAAATATTTAAAGCTATGCAAAACCATGAAATGATCATGATGTTTTGATAAGGTGTGAACCGAAAGATTTAAACTAGTTGTGATATTATTTTATCTCTTGAAATCCAGCAGCAATAAATATCTCCTTCTTCTCCTAGGTCTCTATGATTGCGTGCAGTGTAACCGTGCTTACCGCACTCTATCAGGACTTCAGCAACACCTCCGCCTCGAGTGCCAGAAAGAACCCACCAAGTGCTGCCATCTGTGCGGCTACAAGACGTACTACACGAGTCACCTGAAGCGTCACGTCGTCAACAAACATCACAACCAGCTGGTCAACTTTAATCTGTGATTTTAAATGTGAAAATATATTATATTTTTTGTTATTTCTTGAATTTTATTTATCCTTCTGACAAATTTTGATAGTTTGTTTGATTGTTCTCACTATGATAAAGATCATTCATCGTTGATATCGTTCGCATCACACCTTGTCATTGGTTATGGTGAATTTTATTTACTTGTAGAAACCCTATTTACTTGTAAAGCAATCGAATGGGACTCTTGATTGCTGAGTTTAACCCCACCATTGACATTAAATATGCTCAAGAGGAATTGAGTCATTTAATTAAAATTCTTTGTTACAGTCCCACAACAAAACCTTATGGGTTTCATGGAGTGTTTAGAGACACCTTGAAATGAAATTAAAAATTTTAGAAATTGTATACTCCTTATAGATTTTATAGTCTTTTTTGGGCCAAGGGTTAAAAGGAAAAACATTATTATAACCTAGAATTTGTCTGCTTAACACAACTTAATTCTATGGTTTCCCATTTTTAGCCAAAACATGACGTTTCAATGCAATAATACACGAATGAATAAACCTAATCCCAAAGTTTGTTACACCCTTTTATGAACATCCTGTATAGGTTCTAAGTAGACCTCCTCTAGTTACTACAAAGTAGATGATTTCTAACAACAGCTTCTCGGGTAAAGATCGCTCTTTCCAGGCATAATGAGAATCTGTTCAGTAAAAATCAGGTTCAAAATGTACCTCCTGTAGTTACTACAAAAGTGTCGATCATTTCCAACTGTCTGTCATGGAAAAATTGCTCTTTCTAGGCATTATTAATAATCTATTTTAACACAAATTCTCCAAATAGGTTCAAAACGATTCATCTAAATCCTACTATAGAATGATTACCTGGGACTCGTGGCGTGGTCCTGTAATCCAGCTTCATGGAGGTCAGGTTTTGAGGATGATATAGGTCTAAAGCGGCTCAGATAGTCTCAGTGATCATCTGATGATACCCGCATCAACTCCCACCATCGTTTAGACATATCAGACCATCACCTGCGAGGTTCGGAAGTCACGTTAAGTCCTTGTATTTCCATTGGTCATTGGGCTATTAATTAATGACCCATTCTAAGGAAGAGTCGGCCTTAGTTTGTAACAAGACTACACCTCATAACTCATTACTACCACTCATCACACTCATCCTTCACCACATATTTGCCTTAAAATACCCTCATGAGAGTGGTCGGCATCTCAAATAGTGATTTAGTGATTACTTAATCAATCATCCTATAGAATCTCTACAAAGGTTCTAACCCCACACTCTTATGTTCACAGAGGTGACCTACAACTGTCCCCAGTGTGACAAGAGGTACAAGAACAGAGGAACTCTTCGGTTCCACATCAGGTTTGAATGTGGGAAACCCCCGCGTAAATCCTGCCAACTCTGCGACTACAAGACACATTACACGAGTCATCTGAAGCGTCACATGATCTGTAAACACAGCGAGTACTTCTTGGCCAACCTAAAATGAATATCACTAAATCACTATTTGAGATGCCGACCACTCTCATGAGGGTGTTTTAAGGCAAATATGTGGTGAAGGATGAGTGGTAGTAATGAGTTATGAGGTGTAGTCTTGTTACAAACTAAGGCCGACTCTTCCTTAGAATGGGTCATTAATTAATAGCCCAATGACCAATGGAAATACAAGGACCAACGGCTTAACTTCCGAACCACGTAGGTGATGGTCTGATATGTCTAAACGATGGTGGGAGTTGATGCGGGTATCATCAGATGATCACTGAGACTATCTGAGCCGCTTTAGACCTAATATCATCCTCAGAACCTTACCTCCATGAAGCTGGATTACAGGACCACGCCACGAGTCCTAGTCAATAAAATGTTGAGTTTGAGAAAAGTTTTTTTTTAACTCAGAAAAAGTTCTAAAGTTAGATATGGTTAGTTTTTTTGTTTCCTTAAATTACCGTCAATTAGAACAATCATCCCGTATTCACCTTGAAGGTCGGTTTCTTAAATCAAAGTATGTAAGATGATTTCGTTGATTTCCTTAAAAAATATCTTATAACTATTTCATGTTGTAGTTCTGAAGAATTCTATCTATAAAGCGTACAGAGAAGATAAGAATATGACATTTCGATCTGTTCAAATTATTTTTATATCCTTTTTACACCAGGTGTCCAAAAGTCCAACTTAACTTATGAATTAAAAAGTCTTTTGAACACACTTTGGCAAATGTATTTAGGATCTACAGAAGTACTTTTTGCTATACTTTGGGCGATAATCCTTAGAAATGTTTAATTAATTTCCTCATGTGACCCCTCTTTTGAAAGGTTTGGTATCTGCTCAAACATTGCAACACGTTTAAGGCCGCCATTTTTGACCAGGTGCATCGTACAAACTCTTTAATGGTATCAATGAATGAGGTCACACGTTGGGGGTAAAGTAAAAGTGTCCTATATTGTTTCCTAATTGGTGTATGTCCTAATTTATCTTTAAGAATCCTAAGCGGATCCGTGGCGGATCGGGGTCTCGCGCGACTCCGGAGCTCATCACTCCGGTGGCGCGGGTTCGATCCCCGCAGTCACCACTTACAATTTGTAATGTGAATATACGGTGACGCTAGGTAAAGGTCGAGGTTGAGTGGTAGAGAGGACTTTGTAGTCCTAACTTCGCCTCGTTAAACAAGACAAACTTTACCTTTTACCTTTTAAGAGCTTTAATATTGTTTTTGAAATTCTGTAATTTCCAAATTATTCATTTGAAAAATATTCACTAGAGTTACAAAAATGTATATATGTTTCCTTTTTTAGCCTACATTTTGTTTTTGCAACACAATTTAATGTATTCTGCAAGCACAGTTGTTTATTTATTTATTCCATCATAACTTATAGCATAACATTTTGTTTGAGGAATTTGAATTAGGATTCGCACAATTTCGTTTGCAGTGCTATGCACATTTTGTCCACATGAATTTATTTATTTTTTTTTAAGAGAGTGTAGTGTTTCACAAAGAGAGAGGTGCCCTAAGACCATTACAATGTTCAATTATAAAATATTGTGTTATAATTTAATCTACTTTTGTAGTCTTACCTCGTAAAATAAAATGTTTCAACTATATTTTTATAAGCATGTTATTAAACCGTACAATTTAATTATGTTTGTATTTCTTTTGTTCCTTTCTATTTTCTTTGTTGTCAATACAGTTATCCCCACCACAGTAACATACAAACCAGTGTTAAAAATCTTTAATTTTAAGGAAGATTTAGTTTAAATGAATCAAAATACAATACTTTGTCACATATAGTAAGTACTGAAATACAAAGTATATACATAAATTTATTATGTGACAGCATTACTATAGACAGAAAACCTTCACGCAAACGATCTATGTGGTGTCCCCTGATTGGGGGAAAACAGGGCCGAATTGGTTTGGTTTCTTTGTTAGCAAGAGATCGGTTAATTTCATTGAAAACCAAGGTAAAGCTGTGCTCAAAATAACTACGTTCACTTCGATAAATATGTGAGGATATAGTCAAATAATTAAACTTGACAAAAACGTCATCATTTTGAAAATGTTGATTTTTTCTTTTAATGATGCTTAATCTGTTTTTTAATTTCAGAAGTTTATTAATGTCATTGCTAGTTTCGTGTACATTTCATTATGTTCCAGAAATGTTTTCTATCAAAGACACAAATACAAACGCAACCTCAAACAAGAACAATGTTTTGGCAAGCTACCGGAGACTTTTAGCTCAAAGGTTGAATTTGTGTTTGATTTTATAATGTTTTAATAAATAGTATACAGTTTATTATTTTATATTACTATCTTTCCTCCAACTAAGAAAAACAAAGTTGTAAAGAACCTGTAGCTATGACAGTGTACAGACTTTTTGTAATTATAATTTGACAGTCCAGAAATTAATTAAAAACGAACAAACATGGCCTAGTGCAAGTTCTGATTGCTGCACAGTCTCATTTGAATAGAATTTAACAATATTGGCAATAGGTTTTGAAGTAAGTTGATTAACACAAAATTGTTTGTGTTGTTAAGTAAATGGATGATTAAGTAGATTTTTTAAATGCAAATCTTTGTTTCCCTGTTATTCCATATATAACACTTAAAAACGGCCTTTAATTAAAACGATAGTTATTTATCATTGAATAATGTTCATGTATTGTTTTTAGTTTTAAAAGTGTCCAGGGATTAAAAGAAATCAGTTGAGAATATTTGCAGATAAATAACAATTGGTGAACATAATAATTGTTGGGTCGTATTCTTTAAAAAATTTTGTTTAGTTTTAAAAAATAAATGAGCAAATATTAAATAATACATTTTATTAAAATACTTACTGGATGAGACTATATGTATCTACTTCGATGTTTTATTTTCCTGTTTTTGTATGCTTGAAAGCCTTAAAATAATAAACATTTGCCTTAAAATACCCTCTAAGAGTGGTCAATGTCTCAAAGTAATGCAATTTTGTTGTCTGGCATTACATTTCTTATGTTAATGCATTTTCTGTATTAAAATTTAAAAGTATATAGTGTCAAAATTAAATTATACAAAACCCAGACCAATCTACAATTGAATTTAAAAACAACCAATAATTTAAGATCTTCAACTTATGAGCTACTTGCAGCGCGTGAGTTTGTGTTATTGTACTGTCAATAGTAATACTCCTACTAGTTCGGCAAACTGCCGATAGAACGCAGCCATGCTGGAGAATCTACCTTACCATTATTTATTCCCCGCTACAGTGCGTGAATGGCAACGATCTGTCTTTTCAAACTCATTCATTATTTCAAACTGAGAACATATAATTATAACTGTTGACAGTTGTTACATTAATATACCGTAATATAACTTTTTACGGCTGCATTTCTTTACAAAAATAATTATCAAAGGAAAATAAATAAAAGTAAATGTTCGTCAGTTGAAAGTTTTTCTTAAATAGCTTTTGAATGGGACACGATACGAAAACGGGAGTTGAAGATTCGTGTTCAGCGCGACGAGACGAACTCAAAAATGTGTAATTTGTCATATGTCAGAAAATTAGTGTTTCACCTAAAATCGAAGGTCTACAGCCTTAAGGTACAGGTCTTAAGCCTTTGGCGTTTTTTTGCGAAAAACTTTTTTCTCCAAAGCCTGACAAATTATACATTTTTGTAACCGTCTCGTCGCGCTGAACACGGATCTTCAACTCCCGTTACCGTATCTTGTTCCGTTCGGAAGAAAAACTAGCATTAATTTCAGGAGCAAGTTTTGTTCCTAAGCATGAGATTTTTGATAGTTTTTCTTGAATTTCTTTCGAACGGAACAAGATACGAAAACGGGAGTTGAAGATTCGTGTTCAGCGCGACGAGACAATTTCAAAAATGTGTAATTTGTCAAATGTTAGAAAATGTCTTTTACAAAAAATCGAAGGTTTTGGGTGAAACCCCTTTTTTATCTGATTGCCGAGAGAAATGAGTAGCTATTTCCTAAAGAAATTCACTATTAAATATTCCTTTGAACCAAAATATAAAGATACAACATCTACAGTGAATGCTTCTTCTAGCAGTAACTCTGTTAGTTTGCATATTTTCCGCTTGAGACCAGCACTAAACAGCGCATGATCAAATACATGTAGTTCCAGACTTTGCCGCATGATTCGACAGCAGCAGCACCTGTCAAGAAACATTTAAATGTTGTACAGTTACTAAGCATCAGATTTTAAATAGTTTTTCTCAAATAACTTTTGAACGGGACAAGATATAGAGACGGGAGTTGAAGATTCGTGTTCAGCGTGACGAGACAAATTCAAAAATGTGTAATTTGTCATATGTTAGAAAAATTGTGTTAAAAAAATTTAAACAAAAAAACAGTCGGTGTATTGTCTTTGTTTTTTTTGGATTAGCGAAAACACTTTTTCTCCAAAACCTGACAAATTATACATTTTTGTAACCGTCTCGTCGCGCTGAACACGAATCTTCAAACCAAATCACCGTATCTTGTTCCGTTCGGAAATTATTACCTTTGGTGTTTTGGCGAAGACACTTTTTCTCCAAAACCTGACAAATTATACATTTTTGTAACCACCTCGTCACGCTGAACACGAATCTTCAAACCAAATTACCGTATCTTGTTCTGTTCGGAAGATATTCTGAAAACCAGCAATAGTGTCAGGTGTATTATATTATGTTATAAGTAATTATAATATAATATTTGTACATTAAAAAAATTAAAACAATTTCTTCAATGCAATTGAGTTTAAAATTTACAATGTTAAATTATTTAATTTTCTTTCATAACATGAATGATGTATCGACAATATAATATAACAATTAAAGAAACAAGGTGCCTGCAAAAGCTGAAACTCTTTTTAACATACATTAACGCTAGGTTATTGCGGTCTCTTTTTGAAGGCGCTTTCTAAATACTGATCTCCTAAGACTTTTGTAATTAAAAGTGAAATAATTTTGTTTTAATATTAATTAATATTCTAGTTTAAATATTATTTTTTTTATGGTATAGGAGCTCTCTGCTTGTGGAGTATATAAATTTAGAGACATCCGCAAATATTTTAATAATGTTATTTATTAGGCTAATAAATTAACATTATTGGGAATAAACTGCGATGTTTCTTAAATTTATAATGTCTCATTTTTATATTATTATAATATTCAACTAAGATTCTTGTTTTCTATTTGTTTTTTTCAAAAGCTATACAAAACTATCAAAAATCTGATACTTAGGAAAAGAACTTGCAAATTAAATTACTGACGGGTGTTCGTGAATGGCATTCAAACGAAACAAAATACGGTTACGGGGGTTGATGTTTCGGGTTCAGCAAAACGAAATATTAAACACAAAAATTAAATTGTTACAGAATCTGCACTAGCACTGTTCAAACATAGCCACGAGCGCTACCGTGAATCCTAGCGAATTTCCTGTAACGGGGTGAATATTACGCCGAAAGAGATCCTTTTGGACCTTTTTGGCCACTCTACAGGTCACATGTAAGTTAAGTTTTCACAAAATTTGGTACAAATGATCTTTTTTTTTTAAATATTTATATTAAGTTTGTTAACCAGCAAAATTAGCCTACTGGGATTTTGGGATATATAAAATGGGTTTCAGGCTATAAAAACCGTATTTATTTTATATGATATATTACCAAACCATTCTACAAGAATTGTCTTTAAAGAACCATTAATTTACATCGTCTTCTTATTACGAGTAGATAGAGCCTAGCAGCAAGTCTGTTACGGTACTGCAGATAGTGACCATTCTAGTAGTTCCGCTAAATGCCGTCAGAGCGCAGTGCTGGAACATACTGTGGTAAGATAGATTTTCCAGTATGTGCCGCGCTCTATTGGCAGTTTGTAGAACTAGTAGAAGGATTGCTATCGGTATTACAGTAACTATCAAATTGATATACTGTACGTCTTTTAGTGCAGTAATGACAACGATTTCTGTTTTTTTCAAGTGATTCATTATTTAAATCTGAGAGCCTATTTATTATAACTATTCTAAATTAATTACATACATTATTAATGGCTTCAGCCCTGCGTAAATAATTCCAAAGGAAAACGTTTTGTAACAATACAATGAATTAGTTTCTACGCATATTTTATGTACGTCTCATATACTTCTTTATATATTCTTAACTTTCCTGCAGCAAACTATACTAATAAATATATGAATATTCATTTAAATAAGACAAACAGCCAAGCTACTTAGAAAATAGAATACTGACTACTGTGTACATTCAAAACATGCTCAACGCTGAAATATATATAAAGAAAATTTATTCAATAAATTTAATAAATATGTAAATAAATATTAAATCAATTACAACTATAACAAAATAGATTTATTTAAATTATAAATACTTTTTAATTAAATGTATAACACATTTGACAAATAATAAGTACTTTCTAAAATTAACTTCATGCTTTCTAATATTAATTCTGAATAATTTTGTAAGTCAACTTTTTCTCTGTAAATTTTATGATGTGAAACTAATATATGTGTTTATTGAGTCTTAAGAAATCAAACATGGTATAGCCGACGCGCACCAAAAGCGCAACCGTGAATCCTAGCGAATTTCCTATAACGGGGTAAAGATTACGCCTAAAGTGCCCTTTTTTCTCCTTTTTTGTATCTTGCAATCAATCTGTAAGTCGCATTTTCGTGAAATTCAGTACAAATGTTCCTTTTGTAAATATCTAGGTAAAGTTCGTTAACCACCAAAATCGTTCCACCGGCAGTGTCCTTTTAGGAGCGTCTTCCCCAAAAAAATGGGTTTTACGCTTTAAAAACTGTATTTATGTTCCGATTTCGATTATAGCACTTTAGAGCTATTTCCTGGTTACTGGGAATTCGCTGAAACTCACGGTAGCGCTTGTGGCTATGCCTCAGCTGTTTTTGCTTGACAGAAATTCATTCCAAAATTTTAAACACAAATCTAACCGTTTAAAACACCTTTCCAAACCTTGTTATGTTTACATCCATGAAATACAGCAAATATTGCTTGACTGGGACTCGTGGCGTGGTCCTGTAATCCAGCTTCATGGAGGTCAGGTTTTGAGGATGATATAGGTCTAAAGCGGCTCAGATAGTCTCAGTGATCATCTGATGATACCCGCATCAACTCCCACCATCGTTTTAGTCGTATCAGACTATCACCTGCGTTCGGAAGTCACGTTAAGCCGTTGGTCCTTGCATTTCCATCATTGGTCATTGGGCTATAAATATATGACCCATTCCAAGGAAGAGTCGGCCTTAGTTTGTAACAAGACTAAACCGCATAACTCATTACTATCACTCATCACACTCATCCTTCACCACAGCATATTTGCCTTAAAATACCCTCATGAGAGTGGTCGGCATCTCAAATAGTGATTTAGTGATATTGTTTAAATTTATTACAACAGCTGAAACTAAATCCAGATGATCAGCTTACCAGATCAATACCCCGACACCACAGTCGTGCGGAGTTGAAGGGTTTGAGCTGTTAAGGAATGTCGGAAGCCTGAATACTAAACCTGGTGGGGGGAGAGGGAGGGAGTAAACATTCACAAGGGGTTAACTCCCCCCCCCCCAACACTCCCTTGGTAATCATTATCGTTAATGACATGTTGTCTTAGTTGTTAATCGCTGTGGCGGGTTCACTGTCTTGAGTTCGGGAACTTTGTCTACATTACATGGTGAAATGTTTTCTTTTAGGATTGGCAGAAAAATAATCACAATGAAAGTCATGAAAGTGTGACACCAATCCTAATGTCCGTTTCACGTTTACCTAGCGGTAGGCCTACTGCAGGTCACTGTCCTACTACCAGGTCATCGACCACGGGAATACCGTCTACTGTCACCAAGTTAAAAGACAGATTATAAAGTTTCTGGTGTAATTTTCTAAAATTGGGGAGTTGATAGGTATATGTTTTTGGAAAGTAGACAAATATGAAAATTTGCCTACTTTAATTTGTATTTACCACTGACTACTCAAACGATTTCTAAAGCTGTGAATTATCAAAATATAAAACCCAAACCCAATGTGCTGTTAGTTAGCATGATACAATAATAGGTCTTTGTTGGTTAAAAAGGGTTGTTTTGTTATAAAAGTGATCTTTTTGGAGGTGAAATTTTCAATTTTTTTCCAGAAAGCCCCCTCAGACCCTTCTGCTCGATTGGCGCCCCTTCCCCGAAATTGGTACTGGATCCCTAAAGCACCACTGGCGTGAATGAGGTGAATTGCGTTTGTAATTTGCAGCTCAAAATATAAATATAGTAGGCCCGAGCAAAGGCGTGACAAGGGAGAGTTTGGGAAGCTCTAAAATATCGTTGGAATTCTGCGAAAAGACCTCAAAGTGCGCTGTTTGCCTCTCAAATGTCTATATTTTCAATTTTTCTCGGACTTCCCTTTCCAATTATTCCAAACCCCCCAGGCCTTTTGGTACTTCACGCTCGAAAAGGCCACCTGATCTTGGAGACCCACCATTCCAGAATAATGTCAAAGTACCTTACTGCCTTATAAACAGTTTTTATGCAGTGGTTTCGGGGGAAGGGGGATTTACTGGACCAAACCCTAAATTCACCCTAATCCTAATCCTTAACATCCACCGCGAGCGAAGCCGCTGAAATCCCCACAGGGAGGAAGCGCGAGGCTTTTAACAGTAGTTGTCAATATTTGCTTGACTTTTTGCAAGTGAGTATTCTAGTGCGGAATTCAGCCAGCCAAGAGACCCAGAGTTGGTGCGATTAGTTCAAGTTCAACAGTCGTATATCTTTGTTATTAATGGTAGCATTCTCTTTCTCTTCTCTACCCCTCTTCTCTCGCTCTCGCCTAATCAATCAATGACAAGTTGTAATTGTAAATGTGCTCCCTCTCTCTCGCTCTTCTTGACAGTAAATCAATAGTGACGTCACGGACACTAATGACAACTGCGCAGCAATGTTGCGCACCAGCTGTTTTTTTCGCGTCATTCATCTTTATAAATTAATCAGCTGTTAGTATTTAATTGTATAACAGAGTTCTTTTGTTGGCTTAGGTTATGTTTTATTAATTAAACAATTTAATTAGGTTTTACTTTACCGTGTCAAGGGGTTAATAGTTTTATTTTGAGGCTCAGTTTAGGCGTGTGCCTTTGTATGAAGATAAATGGTCGCTCGTTTGGATTAATTGCGTATTTAAATATCACTTGCATTTTTCACAAGTTTTGAGTTAGGTTATGTTGTTGATTTAGTGACTTCAGTCGGTGTTCTCAAGTATCTATAAACATTGGGTTAAACTAGGTCTAATAATAAGGACAGTGCTGTTATTTCTGATTATGTGCAGTGTATTACGTTTACAGATGGAAGATTTACTGGTTCATTACTTGTGTTCTTTGTGCTGTACTTGAGTTTATGAAGAAAGGATAACCACAAAGTTCTTTTCGTATGCAAGCAAGTAAAACTTTTTATTTGGGCTCCCAGTTTTAATAATAACATAATACTGCGCTGGAGGTAGGGTAGGTGTATAATAATACAAAATTTATCTTGAAAATGTCATAGCAATAATGGTATTTAGTGGCTAGCCCAGTTAGTTATAGGAAGCCCTATGACAGACTTCATCCTCTTAGAATCTGAGATTTTATATATTTGCTTATTTCTGACACCTTACTCCACCAGTATTTTAGTTGGATATTGAAGGGAGGTAAAATTTCACTTAAAGCCAATCATTGATATCTTAAATGAGTTTGTATTATCAACTAGGGATTTTAACCATTATTTGACATAGGGCTACTCAACTTAACCACCAACACAGAACTGATGGTATGATCAAAGCTCTTAGGCTACTTCTTGATGGGAAGCTATCTGGCATTAATAGGAAAAGGCAAATACTATGGAATATAGCTTTCCTTTAAATTGTTAAAATGATAATAAGTTACCGTACACTCTGTTGAACTTTGACTTTAATTAGCGAGCTCTACCTTGACTAGCTGCGCACTCACTTGGCTGCTCTCAGCCTCACTTAGGCCTGTGACCTCAGAATTATATTCACTAATACCAGAGATGCTACGCTTTTGTCTGTGGACTCCATCCACATACTCGATTTAAGTTACTAAAGACAAGTCAACCGCAGCACCAGATTTCCATGCTTCGTTTCAATATCACAGCCTTGCTTTGGCCAGTGATGTCAGACTTACATTATATGTTTGATTACCACTAGGCTACTTAGTGTATGTAGTTCTTTTCGAGGTTATTCACCAAGCATACTCCTCGCTAGTTAGGATCATACCTATAGAGACTTAAATCTAGGTCCTCGACAAAAATTTGTTTCATGACACCAAAACCAGTGGGCTCTTGTTTTTCCATTGTAGAATTTATGTGCAGTAAAGCCTGCTAATCCGAACTTAATTCTAGCTAACGTCAACGGTCAGTTAATAATAACTTGCACTGTTTTAAAAAACACCAGTTTTTTTTTTTTTTAAGAAAAGAAAACTTAATCCTACAAAGAAAACTTAAGACATTAATGGTTTGGGTTTTCATAGCACAATGGTGTTTGTCTTTTATAATGCAACAATTTTATGTCTCATTATTTATCCATAACACTCCCTTCTCATCCTTTGTTCACCTTAAAATACCAGCCAGGAGTGGCCAAACTCAAATCAAAGTATCAAAGATGATTTCGAGTTATTGCAGTGAATTTAGTCATAAAATGAGCTCTCTGCTCCTTGGATAAGGTCGTATATTTTTTATGGTGGTATAAAGCAGTTTTATACCTGTAGTAATAAAATAAAGTGTAAGTTTTGCATCATTAAGTTTTGTATTTATGATTAAAAGCCTTATCTTGTCTAAGCTAATGTAATTTTAGACAAATTACTATTTAAAAATTGAAATCTGTGAATCTTATTTAGAATTTCAGATTTTTTTAATAGATAGAACACTTAAGTAAGTCTTAGCCACTTAGAACAATTTAATGACTTTTGTTTTAAATGTGTTGCCAGCTGCAGTTATTTCGGTGAGTATGAATAAAATTAGCGATGACCGAACCATAAGTGAACTATTTGTCCTACTTCTACTTTACCATTACTTTACTAATCTAATACCTTATCTTTCCAGCCGTCGGCCAAGACTAACCAGGTGAGTCACCACATTTTCATCTTCAATCCGTTACCACACATCAACGTCAACTTGCAGTTCATGTTTACATCTTGTTGCAGAATACTCAGCGCAGTTCCAGTGTGCAGGATGCGGGAAGGTTTACAAGTCGAGGGCGACGTGGTATCGGCATTCTCACACGGAGTGTGGTCGAGAACCGCACATTCACTGTCCGCAATGCGAGTACCGCACGTACCAGCGCTCGCACTTGCGGCGCCACATGCTCGGCAGGCATAACCTAGCGCTGCCCTTCGGCCTAGGCGGGCGCCGGAGCGAGCCTATCCCACAGTAGTATGCTGACGACGTCGCAGTGTTTTGTGGTGGCAAAATGTTTAAAGAAACCAAAGTCTTTTTAGTCATGGTTGTTGTTGAGTTTTACGGAAGGAAAGTGCCTCTTAAATTGTCCGTCAAGGCGCAACAATAACCGCCAGTTAAAAATTGGGAATTGTTAGCCCTTTTATTTTTTGTTTATTAATTTTTTCATAATAAAACCAAGAACCAGTTTTTAAGTTTGTTACTGTTTTATTAAAATATTATTTTGTTATTAAGTGTTAATCGATTTAATCTGAATCCTCATTATTTAGAAAGTTCTTCTTGTTACGGTTTGGTGTAGAGTAGACAGTAGACATTGTTTGTTATGTACTAACCATGTTCTTGTGTATGATTTTATCTTCGTCAAGTTTTAATGGAGGCAAAACCAAAAGCGTTTTCACCTTGACCAAAAGTTAAAAGTCAGAGTGTTGTTGGACTCGTAAATGTAATTTATCGTATAGCTTTTGGTTGGAAAGTCCAACTGGTTTCACCAAGACATGAAGTTGTTCTAATTATTCAAAACCTAAAATAACTGACAACTGGTTTTTAAATCCAATCCCTTCATCTGTGTATAGTTTTAATCTTCGTTAAATGTAATTTGAGTAAGTATAAATTTTAAGGTGTATCTGCAAATCTAACAGTCCTTTGTTGTCGAAGGTGCAAACGTATTCTTCTGTGATGATTGCGGACGACACTATACTCAGAAGAAGCGACTCGTGAACCACAAGCGGCATCAGTGTAACAAGTCCCCGCAGATTAGCTGTTCTAAGTGTAACTACAAGACTTACTGGACTACTAATCTGCGAAAACATATGATCAACAAACACCAGCTGTTCCTGCCTCATCTGCGGACTGTCAATGGCAGTCCTGTGAAATAATCTGTGGACTGTATGCAGACGATGGTTTTTAGTTTTAGTTTTAAAATTATTTGTTTACCGTTACTTATGATTGAGTTTTTTTAATTTGTATCTCAAAATTAAAGTTTTAATTGACTCTTATTAAAGTTATTATTTTTGTGCATGTGACCAGAAGTGTTTTGTTCGTACACTTTTGAACTGACCTCTGTCAAATTTATGTGTTATTTTGTTCGACCAAAGCATATATTTAAAGGTATTTTCATGAACTGATTAATATAATGTAAATTGCCTCCTCATAAAAACTTATTTTATTTCTTTATTGGCAGCTATAATTTTAACAGGGTATTCAGTAATGTTTAAACAAACTAATAAAGCTAAACAACTGTTAAAGTTAGCTACTTAGGACCTTTTGTACTTCTGTTAATGATATGTTAAAACCGTTATAATGTATGCGATAGGTTGTTTAACGGTGATTGTTTATTCACACTGTTCTCTTCACAGCTCTGCTTGCTTAATTTTCTTGAAAATTATTTCTTCTTCAGCAAGTTTTATTTAGTTAATCTTTCTTCCAACAAATACAGGCTTTAATTTCAGTGTACTGATTTGAAGATGGTATTGCGAATTATCTAAATCTGAAATGCTACAAAATATTAAATTAATATAAGGTTTCAACGATTGTTGTTACAATATTTTGTTTTTAGTTCATTCAAAACCTTAAACAAACCCAATTTTCTACGAATTCTTCATATCTCTGTCCGCCAAAGTTTTAGTTTAAAAATTGTTCATAGTATGAGAGTTAAGACACAGAATCTTATAACATGTGTGGCTAAAACTTTATTTCCAAGCACTCATTTATTCTGAAATCTTTTTTCATTTATTTTTTTGCATATTACAACCTTGTTATTAGCTCTTTCAGATTTATTTTCAGTAAGTTGTTTATAAATATTACGATGCTATTTCTTACGAGTGATTTGTCTATACCCCAAGTATTTTGAGGTTTGCTTTTTTATCAAAACAGCTGATTGATTGTTAATTAGCAACAAATAACTTCTAAGAAATAGCAAGTTAAGAAATTTTTCTTACAAAATTTGAATTATCTAATTTTTAGTTATCTAAAATCTGACAGACCCTCCTTAGTTCGGATATACATTTTATGTGCTAACACCCATCCAGTTTTAAAATTTGATTTATTTCTCCACCAGAATTTTTATTTTAAATGGCGAACTGTGATCTGTCAGTTCATCAATTTCTGACGGTAAGTTTTCTACAACGGTGAGTACAGTTTGTCGTACATTAAGCCTTAGCCTAATCTAACCAATAGTCGTAGATTGTACATTCGTAGTGGCTTTGATTCTGTGTATTTTCTTATGGCTAATCTTACGTTAAGATTCATTCTTCGTCGTTTCATTTCACGACTGATTGCCGTCTTTTGTTTCAGTCCACGCGTGTTTCAAACAGGCTGCGGAACTCCTACAAGTTGTGAATAAGATTCAAGGTATGTAGTCTTGTCGCAGGAGTTAAGGAAAGTTTTAAAGCGGTAGTAACACACAAGCGGATTTTTCTGATGGAACACTTTAGACAACAAGTGTTTGGTCGGGAGTTGGTCAGCGGGAAGTTACGAGTCTGGACTGATGAAAGAAAAAAGCTCATTCCGGAAGGTTAAAGCAAGTCTGGGCACAAAGAAATGCAAACTTCTCATGACGGCAATAATGTACTTTATGGTCGTACCAGTTCTTTATGTAAATAACATATAAGAAAAAAAAATACACTTCTGTATTTTTTAGAATTTCAGGCACAAAAATAGTAGTTGATATAGAATTTCTTGTTGAATAAAAAAAACTAAAAAAGTGCTAAACCCTATTGGTTATTGCATGACAGCTGAGTAAACTTTGGTAGTTTACACCATCGTCTTAAGTAGCAAGCGACTCAAATTGCCCAAACCCTCAGATTACCAAGTCTTGCCAGATTACCAAATGAAGAAATGCCAAATTGGAGAGGCTTAAAATGGACTATAATGTATTCATTTCCTTAGGGTTTTGCATCGAAACGGAACCATTTTGGAGTTACAGTTTACAATTCCGAATTTGTGACAAATTTTTTCTCATATACTCCTCCAAAAAGAATTGTTAAAACTTTTAAATACCAGTGTTTTTCAAACCCAGCGCTCTGTCATTCAGTCAAACCGAGCGTTATTTCTTATTCATTCTGTGCAGATCTGTCCAGGCCCCGAGTGGGGCAGAAAGGCAACCGAGTTCCATACCGGCGCAACCAGATCCTGGAGCTGGAGAAAGAGTTCCTCTACAACCCGTACCCCGAGCGCCTGCGTCGCATGGACATCGCCAAAGCGCTCCAACTCACCGACCGACAAGTCAAGATATGGTTCCAGAACCGGCGCATGAAGGAGAAGAGGCTGAAGAACATGAGTGCCGAGTTCCTCGGAAACGAGTTCAAGGGCGCGAACTCCGCAGAGTTGAGTTCCAGCCTGAGCGTCAACACTAACGCGAGCGCCACGCCAGAACGACCGTCGAGTACTTCCCCGCTGAATTACTCCCTGAGTAATAACAACCACTCGTAAGTTTCGCTAGTTTAGTTGTTTGGAGATGAATTAAATTAGAAAAATTGTGCGTGCGGTGTTTAAAATTTTTATAATTTATCGCCCAAAAGCTTTGCATTGAGCTTCGACATTGAATTTTGCACAGTATTTTCGACTACAACGCTAGTTTACAATTTAGTTCAATTTGAAAAGTATTAATTTATACCTATAGAGATGGGAAAGTTTTAGTTATTTGATCTCATTATGTACAAATTTAATTCATCTCAATATTGTTATCGTTATTGTTGCTTTCTTCATCATCTATTATAGTATAATGCTTCCTTTGTTATAAGTATTAGTATTATATATTTTGTATTCAACTTTAATTTCTTTATTAGAAGGCTGTTTGCAGAAATTGCATCAAGTACTTTATCAATTTTGGCCTCATTGAATGAAAAACTTTCTTTTTTTAACTTTAGCTTTGAGTAACAGTTCTTTTTTACCAAGTAGTAAACGTCATTTAGTATTTTTGAAATTAGGATTATGTTTTTTCTGCCTTTCATTGTTTTTATTGTATGACTATAATCTATACACAAGTTTACCTTTTGTTTGTGTCCAAACTAAATGGGCAGTTTTCATTGACTAAAGTAGCGCTAAACAGTATTTTTACATTGAAAATATTTGGATTTTAGTTGCGCATCAGCCTTCTATTTGTTCTCTATATTTTTACTTTGCAGTATTTCAATCTTTTTATGTGTGGGCATTTTTATTTGAATTTCTCAACATTGTTTTTTGTAAACAATTTTGTATTATTATTTCTAATTTGTAGGGTTTTACACGCAGAGAAATTTTGTTTAAAAATAATAAAATTGTAAAATTACAAATTTTGTTTTGTATATTGTTATTTATGCAGCTAAATGTGCTTTCAGTTAAAATCTTAGGGTAGATTATATTTAATTTGATACATTTTGGTGTAATACAATTGTAATTACCGTATTGTAGCAAATTTAAGGCTGTAGGCCTGTGGTTTGGTTTTGAGAAAAGAGATTACCCGTTGTCTCTTAAGTTTTGTGAACAATTATACTGTGTATTTAAAAAGGTGGTTATCTCGAAAATCAACCATACATTTACCCAAATACGAAACGCAGAAGGCCAAACTTCAGGAGATGATCTAATATAGGGAATGCCAAAATGTAGGTTAAAACGGATTTGACAAACAGAAAATGGTGTCTTGCAGTAAACAAAGCATTTCCAGATGCTGTATTATTTTCTTCCTCTTTTCTCAGAACCAAACATATATATAATAATGTAAACTACACTATGAATAATCTCAGGTAAAAATATAAAACTATTCAAATAGAAAAAAAAACTTATTCAAACGAAAACGATCAGTACAAACTACAGTGTATTATTTACAAATCAATTGTTGATGTTGTTTTGTTGTTAAAGTTGTTACATATGTTGTAAATAATCAGCTGATATAAAGTACAACCGATGTATCCTAAAATGTATTTTACACACAGATTTTTATAATAACCTCTGTGAAGCATTATACACACGTTGTTACCAGTACTGTATTTTAGCCATTTACACAGAGGACGCTAAACTATATTTTGTGAAGATTATAGGAAGCTAAAGTATTGTAAATATTAGACTCTTAGGAGATGTATAAATATTGTATTATTGTCCATGTAGTGAAGATTTAGGTTTGTTCATAATATATACTGCGATAAGTTCTGATATAAGTTGGCGATGTTTAAATTTATCAGCGGAGATTCTTTTGTTGTCAATTTCAGTGAACTCAAATAACAGAGGAAAGATTTAGAGGGGGGAAACATTAGAAGTTATTTTAGTTTTTTAAGCTGGCAGGAATTTTGTTTTCTTTAAGTTTTTATATATTTACTTTTGTTATTTGTACCGAATTAAGTATGTAAAGTATTAATAATCCAAACGTACTTTTTATTACATAAATTTACTTCTTCTGTTTTATTTTTCCAACAAAAAATACTGTTAACATTCAAGGTTTTATTGTTGTGTATTTACAAAATTTGTAAATTTTACTTTTGAACTCTTTATTTTTACTACTTTATTTTGTATACTCTTAGCAAGATAATCCTTAAGTCAAGGTGACTTTTTAAGAAATTAAACTAAAATTATTTCATTTTGCTCTAGCATTAAAAGTCAATCATCTCCTGAAATATATAATGTATGCTAATCAGTAATTTTTGGTTTTGTATCTGTTTAAAACTGTGTGATAGTACACGTAACGTCAAAATCAAAAGAAATGTTTCTTTGAACTGTTCATACAAGGTAATTATTTTAAAATGTATTATAATCACTAAACAGTCATAAAACTGAATTATTTATAGAATGTGGGAAATAATAATCCAATGCTTTCAAGTAAATTGATCTAATATAAATGAATATTCAAATTTAAAATATCAGTGAAGTATTATTCAAGTAAATGATCTGTTAGTATAAGTTTGAAGTCGGCTATGAAAGCTTGCCTCTCGACATTCTTATCTCTTGGCAATTAAATTTTATAGTTTTATTTTCTTATCATTTTACAACATAACAACAGTGAATTACTGTTCTATCTGTGTCATTAAGATAGTAAAACCTCTGGCATTAAGTTGTATTCTACCTTGCAAAACATTTTGCGTAATACTGCCTTCGTTTGAAAATGTTGCAATCTAAAGCTTGCAAAATCATACTTTGCAACAAAAGTATTATTTTATATTACATCTGATTTAAAAGCAATAATTACCGTAGTTTACAGATTCCTGACAAGCTCCAAACATATTTTTTTGTAATATATGGAATAGTTTACAGTATTATTTTTTAAAACAAAAGTTCTTTGTTAGTACATTTAACGTAAGTTATTGTCATAATATTTTTGGGATGACATTTAAGGAGCAAGAAAAGTATTCTAAAATAATGAACAAATACTCTTAAACTTAAAAAATTATTGGTATACAATTTTCTCCCTAAAAGAGTTGAAAAATTAAATCAAACGACTTCAAATACAATTTCAAACAGTTTTCGTACAGTTTCGTTGACATCGAAAACATATCTATCAGTTTCTCAAGAAACACTTTGGTTTTCACTTGTTTTGAAGCAAGTACTAATTCAATTACACTGTATATGATAGTTGTAAGAAGGAAACATTTATACGTAATTACCTCGTAAGTGCTGTAACGTAAGTTTTGTTGTGTGTAGCGTTGTGTTAGGTCCTGTTCACTAACCGTTAATAAGTAAACGGGATGGTCAACAGAGAAATTAACGGTAAATCGGTTCTCCTGGGTTGAATGAAGATCAAGCGATGAATTGTGCTTTAAAATGAATAAAAATATATGGGTGAAGCTATGGTTTCCTAGGAAGCGATGACCGCTATATTGCAACCTTTAAATGATGGTGATATTTTATCAGGAAGGTTTTAAATTACTGCTAGCAATAAGCCATCATTATCAAAATTAAACAAAATCAAATTTAGAAAAATTAACGCAAAACATTTGTTGCAGATTTAGGTTCAGCAAAACAGTTTTAAAATAAACCCTTCCACCATAGGTCAGAGTTTCTATTTGAATGTAAAGTTTTAAACTTGAAGGTCGAGGGTCTGCTTCCCTTCCTTTGATTGGACTCATATACCCCCGCAACGTTTAAATATGGCTCCTGTGAGGTGAATGGCAGTACAAGATTTACCATAAGTTGCACAGGCAGTAGAACAATAGTTTTGTAGCTGTATTTATAACATTGAATATATCATTTCTAATGCTAATTAAATTATACATGCATTTTAATGCATATTGTCGTGGGTCTCACTAAGGAAATCATTCCAATGAATAGCCTAGCAAAAAGAACCAAAAGCAACAATTTTGGAGATATTTGGATTCTTTGCATTAAAATACTTACGTCGATATACTGTTCGAGTCAATACTTTGTATAGTAAGAGCCATGTTTTAATAATACGTATTTCAAACGTATATCATTGAAAAAAACTTAAAACAGAGCTTTCATGCTCAAGAAAGCGCTGGATACATCAGTTTCTAGTTTTACAAAATGGCTTCTTCTTGTGTTGTGTGATCTCGTCTTGAATGTTTTATTTACCTTTCCTCTCGATTTTGAATATTTTACGCTGCATAACAAATCATGGCAACATCTCAACAATTTTGTTTACGATGGAATAATCATCAAAGTACTTTAATATCCGTGTTTGATCATTTGTTGGAAAGTGGAACACTCGTGGATTGTACTCTTGCAGCAGAGGGTCAATTTTGAAGGCTCATAAAGTAGTTTGTCAGCTTGTAGTCCATATTTAGAGGTAATTATTCACTTCATACCATTTTATTTAGTTGAATGTTGTCCTGTGCGGCATGAAAACCAATTCAAATCTCTCTCCTGAAGTTAACCATACTTACTGATATCATACCTCAAAGGAATCTAAACAATAACAAACATTCCACATTGTAGGTCAACAGCCTCTCAAACCATAAACTACAAGTAGGCTAGCTATTATTATTAATATTTTTCCCATATACAATGTGTATTTTGAGTTCTTACGAAGAGAGGTTCACTTTAAGGTTACAGATAAATATGTTGTGAGCTAGCTAAACATAACCTCCAATCAACACAAGTATTTAACAAAACTAGCTATCCTACTTTATCAAACCTATTATTAGAGCTGTGTACATAATATAACCCACTTGTAGTATTGTAATACATAATTTGGCGCTTGCTGTTGGTATAAAGATTAAAAGTAAAAGTTTGACCCCAACATTTGTGGGAATTTATTCTCACCCACTAGTGCAAAAGGTAGACCTACATTCAGCCCCAACTCTCTTCAAGTTCATAGGTTCCTAACGTTGCTAGGTGCACTTATTTTACTGTTTAAATGTCTATATAGACCTACACCTACAATAGCCTTGACATCTTTATTGGGCTATTTACTAGTCATGATTGTAGATTTGTATTGCATGTTTGACAAGCAGTGTAGGCCTAGGTAATTTTTAGGCTTCAATGGTCACAATAGATGGGACAACATTTTCTTTAAGGTAGGCCTAATAGGGCCTTAATGTCTTAATGTTAATTTTGTGTTTGTTTATTTGTTTCAGGCTTTACTCAGTCAGCATTATGAAAAACATCCAATACTCATCTTGAAGGATGTGACTTTCCAAGAACTAAAATCCATGCTGGACTACATGTACAGAGGTGAAGTGAACATTTCACAAGAACAGTTAGGGACGTTTCTGAAGGCAGCAGAGTCTTTACAAATAAAAGGGTTGACAGAAAACGGTGCCATACATGAGAACAAGGACTTGGAACGCGCTCGGGAAATTGAACATTTTCGGGAATTACAAAATGTGGCTCTGGATCGCTCCTTAGGTATACCGATTCTTCCCAAAAGAATGGAAGGAAGAAAGCATATCTCAACAGTGCCTCGCGCTCGATCTCCTCTTGTCGGCCTGCCCACTAACTTTATGAACAATGACCAGCGGAAAAGTAACAAATCTGAAGTGAATGCAGGTTCTCCAGTCAACTCTCGAAATAGGGAAGGCAGTGTTTCTCCGACAGTCAAGCGAAAACGTATCCAAAATACTCAGGTGGAAGAAAATAAAACTAATCAACTTTGCAAGCTACTAGAAAATAACCATGTTGAAAACCATATTGAGAAAAAAAAAGAGCCAACTTTGCCGAATGCGACAAATTCAGTGCCATCACCTAATTTTAAGGCAGACGAAAAAAAAGTGAACAACTCCGTGAGTGAAAGTGAAAAGAGCGAATGTGCGGTTCCGGTCAAGTGCGAAGTGAAAACAGAATGTGTGGACTTTCCGGACGAAGTGCAGAATGATGACAGTATTGGGGACATTAAGTCTATTGACGAGGAAGAAGAAGAAATGGATGAACTGGACCTTTCCAGAGCTGGACCAAGCAATTCTGCTAACAGCACCGTTGCTGGTGAGTACAATAATATTTACTGTATTTGGTATTTGTCTAGAAGAGTGACTTATGATTTCATGAGCTAAAACTGATTTAACACGATGTGGAGGAGGCTCCTTAATATATAAAATTTTGTTTTGGGGTGCTCAACTGATTTAAAAGTGGCTTTAAAGTTGGGAATAATTTACTTAGGGCGGACGCCGCTGGCACTCTGTGGCAGCAGTTTTGTCACCCACTTCAAATTAACTTAAAGGTGAATAAGTTATTATCGTGAAGTTAGGTTAGGTTAAATTAGATTAGTTTATTTTTTATGTTGAACATATTTAAAGTGTAGATCAACAAAACAACACTAGAACAATTAGAAAACAAAACAATATCAACTAAAAATACATAGAAGAACTTTATTATTATTAACAGTCATGTCATTATTCCTTTTTTCAGTTTAAGAGGAATATGTTGGCTACACAATGTGACACTTATTTTTTGTATGCCCTAATTTTAACAATGTAAAGCTAATCATAAGCTTACATATTCAATTTTGTGGAATCTCTTTATCCCTTTTGGAGAGATATATATACTTTGGTTTTCTTAATGGTTCCAATATGCCCCGATCTGGTCATACCTAATTTTGTTTGCCCGGTTTCTTCAACATCCTATTGGACTTCTTGCTGGAAATAGAGGTGTTTTAGATTTTATTTATGCCAATAGAACAAATTTCTGAAACCCCTTCATTACAACATTTGAATGGATATCTGAAATCTTTTGAATATTACATATTCATCAAAGCAATTTGGATCTCCTTGGAGATTTCCAATGCTTTCACTAGCATGTAGACTTTGCACTGTTTGTAGATATTGCTCTTCTACCATTCCTCAAGTAGTTCGATTCATATTTTGAGAAGAAGCTCCTGTTGCATGATAAACCACTCTCAGCAAACTTTTTGAATTTCTTACAAAAAGGTGGTCCATTGTCTGAGGTATGATGTTAGGTAATCCATGAGATTCAAATATTTGAGTTAGACTTTTTGCCATAACAAATCAGCCGTCTCGAAGTTCATTTTCTTTTTACCTCAACAAATTTAGATAGTGACTCCTTTGTTGTAGGGATGCGTGGCGTCTTTTACAGCTGGATCTTGGAAAAAGTTTTGTCTTATCCTCCCCAAAGAAGTAATGCTACTTTTAATCTTACCATTTTTTCTTAATTTTCTGTAGCCTGAAATACAAGAAAATTCTTTCTTGAACTGCACCATTCATCCATATAGTAGCTGTCACCATTAAAATTTATTGGAGGTGGTGCTTTTATATTACTTGACTATAAACACTAACTGTATTTTAATTATTTAACATTCATTAAGGATCGCCACCATTAATAAAGTTTTAACTTTAAAAGACATTTTCATAGATCTCTTTAATTGTAGATCAAAACAAACACTAGAACAACTAAAGTAAACAAACAATAATAATAACCAAAATAACAGCTGATACTTAATATTATTAACAGTAGTTAAGATATTTAAACAAAAGTCAATGGAAGTGACTGTGTCATGAACAAAAATAAAAACTCGAAGTTAACTAAGTAGGATGGCGGGTTAGAGTGCCTAGCTATTCGAAAACATGCCTAAGGTGTGTACAGTACTCCCGTTCACAGAGTAGAACTTATATGATAGACAAATTCAATCTTAAAACAGACCCTTATAATGCGTTTTCCCTTATGGGGAATGGGAGAGAAGCCTCATTCTGCCCACACTACTTACACAACATGTACACTTAATTTTTTTAATACCTCAAATCTAAAAACAAATATTTGATTATATAGTTTAAAAATAACCCTCTCCCACCATAGGGTCAGCTATTTGAATGTAAAGTTTTTAAACTTCAAAGGTCGAGAGGTAAAAGTACGAAGCTTGGGTTGTCCCCTCTTTGATTGGACTCATACCCCCCCGCAACGTTTAAATATGGCTCCTGGTGAGGTGAATGGCAGTACAAGAGAATATTTACCATAAGTTGCACAGCAGTAGTACAATAGTTTTGTACCGGGGCTGTATTTATAACATTGAATATCATTTCTAATGCTAATTAAATTATACATTACTTTTAATGCATATTGTCGTGGGTCTCATCAAGAAATCATTCCAATGAATAGCCTACAATGGAAAAGAACCAAAAGCAACAATTTTGGAGTTTTGTAGAAACAACCCTGCATCATCTCACCTCACCAAGGAAGATACTCCACGGAGTCATGTCACAAAGGAGCCTGTCATCATGGAACCATACCATGTCACAAGGGAGAATCAACCCATGACTTTCCTAAACACATATCTTTAAATTTTGACTTTGAATTTACCTCCTGGTTAATTTTCTTTCCCCATTCCCAAATATAAGTCCCCCAGTTTAATTCAGAACTGACCTTTTTTGCTCACGACCTGATTTCCAGGACCATCCTCTGCCTCATTGACCCTGAAGGGAATTGACCAGTGACTTTAAATGTTTAGGATATTCAAACAAAAGTCAATGGAAGTGACTGTGTCATGAACAAAAATAAAAACTCGAAAGTTACTGCTTACTGGTGCAGGATGGCGGGTTAGAGTGCCTAGCTATTCGAAAACATGCCTAAGGTCGTTGTTGAGGTACTCGTTCACAGAGTAGAACTTATATGACATAGACAAATTCAATCTTAAAACAGACCCCCTTATAATGCGTTTTCCCTTATGGGGAATGGGAGAGAAGCCTCATTCCTGCCCACCTACTTACACATGTACACTTAATTTTTAATACCTCAAATCTAAACAAATATTTATTTGTTTAATTTTATAGTTTAAAAATAAACCCTCTCCCACCATAAGGGTCAGAGTTTCTATTTGAATGTAAAGTTTTTAAACTTGCAAAGGTCGGAGAGGGTAAAAGTACGAAGCTTGGGTTGTCCCCCCCTTTTTGATTGGACTCATATACCCCCCGCAACGTTTAAATATGGCTCCTGTGAAGTGAATGGCAGTACAAGATTTACCATAAGTTGCACAGGCAGTAGTACAACAATAGTTTTGTACCGGGGCTGTATTTATAACATTGAATATCATTTCTAATGCTAATTAAATTATACATGCATTTTTAATGCATATTGTCGTGGGTCTCACTAAGGAAATCATTCCAATGAATAGCCTAGCAATGGAAAAGAACCAAAAGCAACAATTTTGGAGATATTTGGATTCTTTGCATTAAAATACTTACGTCGACATACTGTTCGAGTCAATACTTTGTATAGTAAGAGCCATGTTTTAATAATACGTATTTCAAACGTATACTTCATGAAAAAAACTTAAAAACAGAGCTTTCATGCTCAAGAAGGCAGCGCTGGATACATCAGTTTCTAGTTTTTTACAAAATGGCTTCTTCTTGTGTTGTGTGATCTCGTCTTGAATGTTTTATTTACCTTTCCTCTCGATTTTGAATATTTTACGCTGCATAACAAATCATGGCAACATCTCAACAATTTTGTTTACGATGGAATAATCATCAAAGTACTTTAATATCCGTGTTTGATCATTTGTTGGAAAGTGGAACACTCGTGGATTGTACTCTTGCAGCAGAGGGTCAATTTTTGAAGGCTCATAAAGTAGTTTTGTCAGCTTGTAGTCCATATTTAGAGGTAATTATTCACTTCATACCATTTTATTTAGTTGAATGTTGTCCTGTGCGGCATGAAAACCAATTCAAATCTCTCTCCTGGAAGTTAACCATACTTACTGATATCATACCTCAAAGGAATCTAAACAATAACAAACATTCCACATTGTAGGTCAACAGCCTCTCAAACCATAAACTACAAGTAGGCTAGCTATTATTATTAATATTTTTCCCATATACAATGTGTATTTTGAGTTCTTACGAAGAGAGGTTCACTTTAAGGTTGCACAGATAAATATGTTGTGAGCTAGCTAAACATAACCTCCAATCAACACAAGTATTTAACAAAACTAGCTATCCTACTTTATCAAACCTATTATTCTAGAGCTGTGTACATAACATAACCCACTTATAGTATTGTAATACATCTAATTTGGCGCTTGCTGTTGGTATAAAGATTAAAAGTAAAAAGTTTGACCCCAACATTTGTGGGAATTTATTCTCACCCACTAGTGCAAAAGGTAGACCTACATTCAGCCCCAACTCTTCAAGTTCAAGTTTATTGTGGGTTACTTTTAACTTCATAGGCCTACATTCCTCAAACGTTGCTAGGTGCACTTATTTTACTGTTTAAATGTCTATATAGACCTACACCTACAATAGCCTAGACATCTTTATTGGGCTATTTACTAGTCATGATTGTAGATTTGTATTGCATGTTTGACAAGCAGTGTAGGCCTAGGTAATTTTTAGGCTTTAATGGTCACAATAGATGGGACAACATTTTCTTTAAGGTAGGCCTAATAGGGCCTTAATGTCTTAATGTTAATTTTGTGTTTGTTTATTTGTTTCAGGCTTTACTCAGTCAGCATTATGAAAACATCCAATACTCATCTTGAAGGATGTGACTTTCAAGAACTAAAATCCATGCTGGACTACATGTACAGAGGTGAAGTGAACATTTCACAAGAACAGTTAGGGACGTTTCTGAAGGCAGCAGAGTCTTTACAAATAAAAGGGTTGACAGAAAATGGTGCCATACATGAGAACAAGGACTTGGAACGCGCCGATTGAACATTTTCGAATTACAAAATGTGGCTCTGGATCGCCTCCTTAGGTATACCGATTCTTCCCAAAAGAATGGAAGGAAGAAAGCATATCTCAACAGTGCCTCGCGCTCGATCTCCTCTTGTCGGCCTGCCCACTAACTTTATGAACAATGACCAGCGGAAAAGTAACAAATCTGAAGTGAATGCAGGTTCTCCAGTCAACTCTGGGGGAAGGCAGTCTCCGACAGTCAAGTAAAACGTATCCAAAATACTCAGGTGGAAGAAAATAAAACTAATCAACTTTGCAAGCTACTAGAAAATAACCATGTTGAAAACCATATTGAGAAAAAAAAAGAGCCAACTTTGCCGAATGCGACAAATTCAGTGCCATCACCTAATTTTAAGGCAGACGAAAAAAAAGTGAACAACTCCGTGAGTGAAAGTGAAAAGAGCGAAAGTGCGGTTCCGGTCAAGTGCGAAGTGAAAACAGAATGTGTGGACTTCCGGACGGTGCAGAATGATGACAGTATTGGGGACATTAAGTCTATTGACGAGGAAGAAGAAGAAATGGATGAACTGGACCTTTCAGAGCTGGACCAAGCAATTCTGCTAACAGCACCGCTGCTGGTGAGTACAATAATATTTACTGTATTTGGTATTTGTCTAGAAGAGTGACTTATGATTTCATGAGCTAAAACTGATTTAACACGATGGAGGAGGCTCTTAATATAAAATTTTGGGGTGCGAACTGATTTAAAAGTGGCTTTAAAGTTGGGAATAATTTAATAGGGCGGACGTGCTGCACCTGTGGCAGAGAGATCGACAGTTTTTTTGTCACTTCAAATTAACTTAAAGGCTGAATAAGGTGTTTCTGAAGTTAGGTTAGCAAACTGTTAGTTTATTTTTTTTGTAAAACATCTTTTAATATTCCATGAACCTTCCAAAAGTTAAACATCGTTTTGACCTTTTGAAAGGGTTACATTTAAAAAAAGTGCTAAAAATCCATAAGTCACCGTCTAGATTTTACCCTGTATTTTAAGTTTAAAAGTTTTTTTTTTCCTGGGTAGTGCATGTTAGTTTTTGCTTGAACTCCCATTCCCCATGTTAAGTTAGCTATATAGCCTATATATAGCTATCTCAGCCATTGCCTTTTTTAGTAACCTAAATATAGAAGGCAATCCAATAAAAAAAATAAGTAGGTAACACGCTCGGCCACTCTTTGGTGTAGCCCAAAGTGGTAAAAGTCATCCGTACGTACATCAAATAGAGCATAAGACTAGCATGTAATGTTACAAATATTTGGGGTTAGTTTATTTTAAGCGGAGACCTTTCACTACACAATGATGCAATATGTCACCCTAAATAGGGCAGTTAGGTTTCAAGTTATGCTAAAATATAAAAACCCCTTGCATTGCCTCTCTAACTAACCGTGTGCATCATTTTGGTATTGCCCAATTTCTTTTTGTATCTACATTTACACCAGAGCAGCTGTAAAATTGCTGTCAAAAGGTCACTATTACTTTTAATTTGGGCTGAAAAGCCGCAAACAAGTCACAGATTAGAAGAGCTGCAGACACTGTGGGGCCTCCACAAATCCATCACACCGGACTGACTTCTAAAAAAAATACTTAATTTTGAACTTTAACATTAAGAGTTCTCTTTAACATTTAGAAGATCTAATCTATTTGCACTTTGTAAACTCCATGGCAATACATAGCTTATTTGCTCTTCCCAGTAATATGTTTGTTTACAAACAGAAATTAATGCTCCTTGGCAAATTTATGAACAGTTATGAACATTTCAAAACCAAAGCTTTGCTACCATGATAAAATATCAAATAACAATAACTGAAACAGAATTGGTTTGAAAAATAACTTTTAATGTTGTCTGGAAGTTTATTGTATAGAATTCTACGGCTTCAATAGGAAGTTTATCACATAACTGAAGTCTATGGTAGTTGATTGGAATATAATTTTGATTTAGTGTGTTGTACCCATTATTTTGATTCACATCAATAGAACAATTAGCCCTAAAGAACACTAGCCCTAAAGAACAGCAAGGTTTCTAAAATGTACTGAGAGCATAAAGGCAATATGGATAAGGATTTAAAATGTTCCCTGCAGGACTCTCTAAACTTTAGCCTACCAATTATTCTAATTGCTCTTTTTGTGAACAAAAATCCTGCAAATTTTTGTTTCAGAGCAATTACCCATAGGCATAATCCGTAAGATAAATGGGGATGAACTAATCCATAATATGCCAATTTTAAAACGTCTTGGCTGCAATGAAATGACAGTTTTCTTAATAAAAATAAACCTTTGGATACTTTGCTGCAGACAAAGTCAATATGATCCCAAGACAGTTTGTATCTATAAAGGCCTAAAAACTTTCATGGTCAGTCTCTTGAAAGCGTGCCATTAATTGTTATATTATGATTACTATCGTCTTGCATGACTGCCAGTACTAAAACCTAAGTTAACATGTTTTGGACAAATTTGTATTCAAATCAAGCTGCCTAAAATATTCTACACACAACTGTTGGTTTTTTCAATAGCAAGCTCTCTAAACTCAGTATAGCTATTGCCATTAAAACTCAGAGTCGTGTCGTTAATAAACTGACAAACTGGTTTTTAAAAATTCAAAAATTGTATTCTAATAACTTGGTGTACAAGATCCAGATTAAAAACAAAACATTTGTCTTTCTAATTTTCACAATAATGGAACAGCTGATTTGTTAGAGGGAAATAATTATAAAGGATTAAAATGAACACAGAGATTATACATCTGAACATAAATGAGATTTTATAGTTAAATAGTAAATACTTTAAACATTTGATTAAATAAATTTAAACTCTTTTATTTTTATTATTAAGAATATTTTTATTATTATAAGAATATTATTAGTCCACTGTCAGTCTTTTTTGGGTGATTTTACCATACTTATTTGTTGTTTCTTTTTTTTTTTTTGTTTTTGTCACACAATGGTTTTGTTTTGTAAATGTTATTATTATTTTATTGTAATCTGAAGAGGGTTTCTGTTTGAGACTGAAATATAATTTCAATTTAAACTTAAAAATAGTTTGTTTTTATTGAAAAAGAAGGACTAGAGCCAATCAGCTTTAAATAATGAACCTTCAAAAATACCATATCGACAACAAATGAGATTAAACTCTTTTAAAATGTAGTTTAGATATTTCTTCGAAATAGATTGTTAACCTACGTGCGTGGTTTCGTTAACCTCTCAGCGTCTTTATTTATTTTTGTATTTGTATTAAAATATCATATGGATGGACCACCGGGCTGTTTTCGTGGGAAGTCAAATTCACACCTGAGTTGGCGTTAAGGAGGGTGAGGGCTGGTAGTTTTGATGTTTTCTACTAGCTGCCACTAGAAAGCAGCATCTACCGCGGCGGATTAGCGTTACTGTAACTTGTCGCCGTCCTACACCGTGGGCACACTAGTGGCGCATATCATAGCGGTTTTAAAGACGCTGAAGGGTTAAAGGCTATCCATACATTACTCAATATGTCAGTGGGGGGCCTTATTGTTGTGTGCATAATTTTGGGGAGAAGGGGTCGGAGGTTTCAAAATCATTTAGGTAGCACTTGGCGTACTTAGAATAAAAAGTTTATTTAGTTTGGCATTTGTATCAACACTTCACCCAAATAAAATGCAATAAGCGAATGTAACATAAAAAACTGTGGAACTAAAAAAATTCACAAATGAATACCTATACCGAAGGTGGGAAAAGTAAAACTAGCAACCAATAATTTTAATTAGTTCATATTACTAAAAAAGTAATTTATCGGATATAATTATTTTGTAATTATTTTGTTTTGTTAACCCTAGATTCAATTTAGTTTCCAAATCTATTTAATAATTTACATGTTAAATACTTTGGTGATCATTTAAATTTTGACAGCGAATAAAATAGAATCAGAATAGAACTCTCCTCTTGTGGTTTAAGTTTTTGTGTCTGTCAATAAAACTATCCTTAATTTTAGAATAGGAATTATTTTTTCCTTAGAATATAAAACTTGGTAACACCACAGTTTTAAAATGTTTTAAAAGTTGCTTCAAAATTTTCTAGAAGCTGACACTTGATAAATAATTCTTAAAGCCTTATTTTCTATCGAAATATCCTATTAAAGTTTTTATGGAGGTATCTCCCAACAAAATTCACTGTAGGTCAACATTCCTGAAATGTAAAAAATGTACCTTCAAAATACCATATCGACAACAAATGAGATTAAACTCTTTAAAATGTAGTTTAGATATTTCCCAAATAGATTGTTAACCTAATGCGCGTGGTTTCAAGTAACCTCACGCTCTTTATTTATTTTTGAATTTGTATTAAAATATCATATGGGTGGACCAACCGTTTTCCTCGCGGGGAGTCAAATTCACACCTGAGTTGGCGTAAGGAGGGTGAGGGCTGGTAGTTTTGATGTTTTCTACTAGCTGCCACTAGAAAGCAGCATCTACACGGGCGGACCAGCGCTGCTACTGTAACTGACGCTGGCCCCATGTGGGCACAACAGATTCATATCGCGGTTTTAAGACGCTGAAGGGTTAAGGGCTATCCATACATTACTCAATATGTCAGTGGGGGGGCCTTATTGTTATTGTGCATAATTTTGGGGAGAGGGGGTCAGGAGGTTTTCAAAATCATTTCGTAGCACTTGACGCTTAGAATAAAAGTTTTTTATTTAGTTTGGCATTTGTATCAACACTTCACCCAAATAAAATGCAATAAGCGAAGTGTAACATAAAAAACTGTAGAACTAAAAAAATTCACAAATGAATACACCTGCTGTGAGTGGGAAAAGCAAAACTACAGCACAAAACCAATAATTTAAATTCGTTCATATTACTAAAAAAAAGTCATTTATCGGATATAATTATTTTTTAATTATTTTGTATTGTTCGACCCTAGATTCAATTTAGTTTCCAAATCTATTTAATAATTTACATGTTAAATACTTTGGTGATCATTTAAATTTTGACAACGAATAAAATAGAATCAGAATAGAACTCTCCTGTTGTGGTTTTAAGTTTTTGCGTCTGTCAATAAAACTATCCTTAATTTTAGAATAGGAATTATTTTTTTCCTTAGAATATACAAACTTGGTAACACCACAGTTTTAAACTGTTTTAAAAGTGCTTCAAAATTTTCTAGAAACGGCACTTGATAAATAATTCTTAAAGCCTTATTTTCTATCAGAAATATCCTATTAAAGTTTTTTATGGAGGTATCTCCCCAACAAAATTCACTGTAAGTCAACATTCCCTGAAATGTGGAAAAATGTACTTTCTTCAAAACTTCAAAATTTATTGAATTTGACAAAGTTTTTATAGAAAACAAACTGAGTTTAGTTTTTGTTTTCTATCTGATTGTAAAAGTGAATTTGGGTCAATGTACGAGGGTCATCCAGAAAGTAAAAAACGTTTTGGCATGGTCAAATAAAATATAAAGATATCAACACAAAGCTTGATTTACAAATGCATAGAACCTTCCTCTACTTTTTTACATAGTGCCATGGATTTCAAGATACTGGTTATTATGGGACCAGTTTCCATACCCATGCTCTACTCATTTGCCAAAAAAACGTGCACCAGATTTCTTAGTTTCTTGAGTTCCTCATTGTTAGCAAACTGTTTTACCCAAAAAAACTTGGGAATAAGTGATAATTACCCCAATATTAATGGTACTATGTAGAAAAATAGTTTAAAAGTACAGGCTTTCAAGTGGAAGTTACCATTATGAAATCTTTGCCTATTGTTTTATTTAAAAAACGGTACTTACTTAAAAACACAGATAATAACATGTTTTGGACAAATTTGTATTCAAATCAAGCTGCCTAAAATAATTCTAATACACAACTGTTGGTTTTTTCAATAGCAAGTTTCTTAAGCTCAGAATATAGCATAAATAAAACCTATTAAAATCAGCATACTACAAAACTGGTTTAAAAAAATCAAAAATTGTATTCTAATAACTGGTGTACAAGATCCTGATTAAAACAAAAACATTTGTCTTCTACCTTTCACAATAATGGAAACAGCTGATTTGTTAGAGGGAAATACTATAAAGGATTAAATGAACACAGAGATTATACATCTGAACATAAATGAGATTTTTATCGTTAAATAGTGAATACTTAAACATTTGATTAAATAAATTAAACCTCTTTATTTGTATTATTAAGAATATTTTATTATTATGTGAGAATATTATTAGTCCACTGTCAGGTTTTAGTTTGATGGCTTATTTTACCATACTTATTTGTCACACAATTATTTTTAAAATGGCACAAATGTTATTATTATTTGCATTTGTAATCTGAAGAGGGTTTCTGTTTAGACTGAAATATATTTCAATTTAAACTTAAAATGCTTGTTTTATTGAAAAGAAGGACTAGACAATCAGCTTTAAATAATGAACCTATGAACCTTCAAACACCACACACGACAACAACAGAGATTAATCTTTTAAAATGTAGTTTAGATTCCCAACAGATTGTTAACCTTAATGCAAGGATTTCAACCCTAAATTTTTATTTAAATTTTGAACAACAAATCAAAAATAGAATCAGAATAGAACTCCTGTTGTGGTTTTAAGTTTTTATGCCTGTCAATAAAACTATCCTTAATTTTAGAATAGGAATTATTTTTTTCCTTAGAATATACAAATTTGGTAACACCACAATTTTTAAACTGTTTTAAAAGTGCTTCAAAATTTTCTAGAAACGCACTTGATAAATAATTCTTAAAGCCTTATTTTCATCAGAAATATCCTATTAAAGTTTTTATGGAGGTATTTCCCAACAAAATTCACTGTAAGTCAACATTCCCTGAAATGTGGAAAAATGTACTTTCTTCAAAACTTCAAAATTTATTGAATTTGACAAAGTTTTTATAGAAAACAAACTGAGTTTAGTTTTGTTTTCTATCTGATTTGTAAAAGAATTTGGGTCAATGTAAGGTCATCCAGAAAGTAAAAACGCTTTTGCATGGTCAAAATAAAATATAAAGATATCAACACAAAGCTTGATTTACAAATGCATAGAACCTTCCTCTACTTTTTTACATAGTCGCCATGGATTTCAAGATACTGGTTATTACGTGGGACCAGTTTCCATACCCATGCTCTACTCATTTGCCGCCAAAAACGTGCACCAGGATTTCTTAGTTTCTTGGAGTTCCTCATTGTTAGCAAACTGTTTTTACCCAAAAATACTTGGGAATAAGTGATAATTACTTGGCACCAAGTAAGGGCTGTAAGGTGGATGATTAAAAATTTCCCAACGTAGGCGTTGAGGCTTGTGACACGTTCTTGCAGATGCATGAGGCTGAGCACTGTCAGCAACACTTTTTCTGACAGCATTCTTCGTTTCTTGTTTTGGATGGTGCGTCGAAGTTGTTGGAGGGTTTCACAATAGGCTTCTGAGTTAAACAGTTCTTTTCGTGGCCTACATTTTATATGAATTAAGCCCTTTCAGTCCCAAAAAACAGTTGCCATGATTTCCCAGTGTTTAAATTTCACACTTTACATATAGCTGGGATTTCAATTGTCGATGCCATTATTAACCACTGTGAAAACAAGGCGTGAACCCACAGCAACGAACCTATACTCAAACTGAAGAGGAAGAATGTAGCTAGCAGCTGCACCAATTTCAGAAAAGCGAGGGGTATGCGCGGCCTGTGTACACGCAATCATTCTTTACTTTCTGGATGATCCTCGTAGTTTAGTAAAAGTCTAGTATGTTGCGTTTCACTAAGTCTGTGACAATCAAGATTGTGAGTCTAACGCCCGAATAATATCAGCTGAGTTTTGCTTTCATTAGCAAATTTCCTGTTGAAAAATAAAATACTCATGCCGTCAGCATGGTTAGACTCTGGCGCAGGACCATGAAATAAACTCCGTTCCTGACCCCCAGAACACATTATAAACTCTTTCCCAACACTTTATATAAATATGTATTTATGTGAGCACTCTCTGTAAGTAAATTTGTTTTCCCAAATTTATAACGTTTGGTACAAATGTTCCTTTTTTAAATATTTTTGTGTATTCAAATAGTAAAATAAAATAAATGAAACTGCTTAAACCCTGCTTGCATAATGTTCTCTACCTAAAAAACAACATCATAAAAATATAAACTCTAGCGCCCATGGTAGAACAACAAATGGACGTGGTCAAGCTGGGCCAGAGGCAGACAAAATTAAAATGGTGAACTGGGCCAATGGTCACTGCAAGGCCTTGAACTGGGCCAGTGGTTGATATAGGGGGGTTGAGGGGCGGAGGGAGGGTTGGAAGGGCTACTATTGTTTGTAGTACTATTAACTTCATAGTGTTATTTGACCAGTTTATTTTCCTGTGACAAAAAAGCTAATATTAAGTTAGAAATTTATAAATTTGTTTATAGATATGCACTTATTAGTTTAATGTTAGCGATAGTCCAACCCATTTGCATAATAGCCTGTGCAGAAAAACAGCGCTCCCTTAAAAACAATAAAACCGCTTGCCTTTATTAAAAAAATGTATTTTTGATTTACGTAATTTTATTTATGTTTTTTTAAATACAAATTTATGTGTTTCATAATTTGAGTGAAAGGTTTGTGCAGATTTTATTTGTTCAAAACTGAATAACATAGTTTTAAAAATATAAATTGAAACTACAGTCAACAGCTCGAATAATTTATTATTGCGCCTCGATTCTCTAAATTTTAATTTTGATAGTATTCTGATAACAGACTTTTGAAGTATGCTTAAATTTTATAAACGCTGAAAAACTAGTTTATTACTAGAAAATTTTATGAAAATTGTCGACTAAGCTTCGGATTTGAACCTAGAGACCCTTTACTTCACTCGTCGGCTTAGTGCTAAGTCTGCTGACTGGGACTCGTATTGGTCCTGTAATCCAGCTTCATGGAGGTCTACTTTGAGGATGATATAGGTCTAAAGCGGCTCAGATAGTCTCAGTGATCATCTGATGATACCGCATCAACTCCCACCATCGCTTGGACATATCAGACCATTCCATGGTTCGAAGTCAATGCTAAGCCTTTGGTCCTTGTATTTCATTGGTCAGGCATTAATTAATGACCCTTTAAGGAAGAGTCGGCCTTAGTTTGTAACAAGACTACACTTCATAACTCATTACTATCACTCATCACACTCATCCTTCACCACATATTTGCCTTAAAATACCCTCATGAGAGTGGTTGGCATCTCAAGTAGTGATTTAAGCATTACAGCCCCTAGTTTTTGTCATCATTTTGTAGCAGCCTGTTTAATCTGAATGTATCTCATAAATATGAAAAAAACATGAATACCTTCTACTAATATGAAAATTTACCAACACCTCACCAATATGGACAATATCAACCACTGAGTCGGCAAGGAAGGGTTAATTACCCGGTAATCCCATTCTACCTGGGGTCTGATCACTGGCCCAGTTCGGGTGGAATATGAAATAAGAGAGATAATTTTACTTTATCCAAGAGTTTATCACCTGGTTTCAGACAAAGAAACCTTTTTATTTAAATTTGAAATTGACACAATACTGTACTCTACGTATATTTAGATAAAGATAATCTGTGTTTGTTTTACAAGTGTGTGTTTGTTGTTTCAGGAATCCCCTGGCACATGGTGGGGGAGGGCAACGGGGAGGAGATGCTGTTAGCCCAGTCGGACACACAAGGTAGGACAAACGCTCACATACGTAGAGACGTAGGCAACTCAGAACAAACGCTGAAACGTTTCCTACCCTTGTCCTCGAACCTTGTCCCGAGTCATACCCTGGTGAAGTGAAGTGAAGTGATGGTTTAGTTTAAGAAGTGGTGTAGAGCTGGAAGGTACATAAGTGGACGAACATTTGAAGTTTTTTGTTTGATATCGCTTGCTTTGCCAAAAAAATTAAGTGCCCTTTGCATTAAGAAAGGGAGATAACGTGCAAGAGAAGCGCACTTTTGATTTGGAGGAGGGGCAGAGTTCTCCTTAAAAATGAATTTGTACTGTAGAAACTGAATTTATGATCCTTTTCCTATCATGAAAACCTTAAGAGCTAGAGGACAAAAGTTGTAGAAAATTTCATTCCGCACTAACAATTTTGACCATATTCAAAATTGGATCGCTCGTTTAGCCGCTAAAATGAAATTCTAAAGTGAGAATAGGTTGTTGTCTCAATATTTTAACCCCCAAAAAACACACCTAAGTTTTTTATGTTGGTTTGAAAGTTCATAATAGTGGCGGAGAGCAATTTAGTGAAAAGAAAGAAACAGACTTTTCCTGCCACTTCCGAGAAAACTACTCCTTACGTTTCGAGTACTAAGTTTTTTTTACTAAGATTTTAATTTAAAAAATCCTTTTTAATGGCGCCATACACGCAAAATTTCAGGTTTCTAGGCCTTGTATTTTTAGCTCAGTGATGATGAGTCAGTCAGGACAAAGCCTTTTATAAATATAGATATGGATTCCAAGGAAAGTTATGACACTGTAGCCAGCATGTTGTAAAAAGATCAATCAAATCAAATTTTTATTAATTATTTCCAAGCCTTTTTGTTTTAAGCTGTGGTTTGTTTAGTGTGGTTAAGTGGAAGAGAGGACTTTAAAGTCCTAACTTTTCCACGAATAAAGACGTTTTCATTTAATTTCATTTCATATAAGGTGGTGCCAAAAATCATTTTTCCCTTGCCATATTAGTCATGCTGAACAGAACAGAATTTTCTGATTTTTGGTAATTATGTTTGGTATGTCGATACAAATGACGTACTGTCTTTGCTGAGTTCCATCGAAATCGAAACATAAATATAACAAAATATTAAAATCAAGCCTGCGAATAACAGCTAAGAGTAATTAATGTCTACAGATAGTTGCTATATACAGAGCAGCTAAAAAAGATGTATACACAATTATTGTTAAAAAACTACAATCTCCTAAAAATTTACTGCCACTGATAGTTTGAAATCTCTGTGTTTTAACAATATAACTAAATATTTTTATATAAAAAACATAAAAACTGACATTTGACTTCAAGGTAAATTACAAAAACTTTTAAAATGCTTAAAAAACTACCAGTATATTTCGGCTGTGCCTTTTTCAACTGAATACAAAAACAAAACTTAACATTTAACCAAAAAATACTTTTAGCTGAAATGAGTTTCAGCCAATTAGAGACTGAAGATGGTACTCCACAGCGAGGCCAAAATATCGCAACCTAATTATGAAGTTAAATGTTCAGTAAGTTTCTCCTTATTCTTCATCCAGTCACTTACAGTTGAAACACCAACATTGTATTCCGGTGCACACATCGTAATAAAGCACCGTTTTCAACATGTCTAACGGCTTCCAGTTTATCGGCTATGTTGATGACAACACGTTTTCTTTTACTGGTCTTTGTTTTGAAAACTGCTCTACAGTAACTTTATAAGAACCTCTAAATAAAAAAAAAATGAGTTTCACAATCAACATAGATTGTTTTTAATCTAAGAGTGTATAAAGCAATATTAAATAACCGTACTAAAAGCTAAAAGAACTGAGATGATTATACTTTCGCTAGTGTCACAATGCTTACTTGTTGAATAGCACAACCCAACTGAAATGACAAGGTAGCAAATGAGTAAGAGCACAGGTGTGAGTAACTGATGAGTGTTGAGTGGGAGGAGGGGTAGTTTCTAGAACGCCAACGCTGTTACGGGCAGCGAGAGGGCAGTACGGTTGAGGTAATGGCCACCCTCAGCGCATGGTTTTGTTTTTACTTGGGCAATTTAGCTTTTTTAATAATTTCACATCCGTTTCGGTTAAACAGGGTTTTACTGTATCTGTTTAATATATTATGCATACATATTTTTGAGACACTCTGTATATACAGTTCTGCCATTTGACTCAGGGGTTGGGAAACTCAAAACTGCTTTTTGTTTTATTCTACATCGTTTCGCTCTCCCTGGCAATAGAAAGTGGAGGTCAGGTTTTGAGGATGATATAGGTCTAAAGCGACTCAAATAGTCTCAGTGATCATCTGATGATACCCGCACTAACTCCCACCATCGCTAGACATATCAGACCATCACCTGCGTGGTTCGGAAGTCACGTTAAGCCGTTGGTCCTTGTATTTCCATTGGTCATTGGGCTATTAATTAATGACCCATTCTAAGGAAGAGTCAGCCTTAGTTTGTAACAAGACTACACCTCATAACTCATTACTACCACTCATCACACTCATCCTTCACCACATATTTGCCTTAAAATACCCTCATAAGAGTGGTCGGCATCTCAAATAGTGATTTAGTAAAACTCTTATGTCCTATGGAAATTCGCTAAGAAGCAAATGTTCATCCACTTAACCACCTAAAACTAAAAGTTTGTGAAAAGTGAAAACGTACGTCAACGAAGAAGTGTCTCTTCGAGTGATACAGTGAAATTCAGTGTTCCCAAATAACCCTACCACCGCAAATCCTACGTTCTGCGTTTGTTTTGGGTCTCCTACTTTGCATGTGTAATTTAAGCTCTTCATGGAAAATTGTGTTAAATGTTGCTTGAAAACAAAAGTAAATGAAATCTTTTAATTGAAATAAGACTTTATTTAGTAATATTGATTAAGCGTACATGGTTGTTAGGGTACGCATTTAAGACAAAATAATAAATCTTTGTTATTCCACAATGTCAAACCTCTTCATTTCTCGGTAAGGACTCTTGTCAATTTATCCGGGTATTGTTATATTTTCTCTAATCCTTTCCTCATTCAATATTTTCAATCTTTTCCTTGTTGGTTTATGTTCCGCACAAGACTAAACAGTGATGTATTTTTATTAGTAAAAACATGCTAAACTTAGAGCTTTCGATTATTGTGTGTTAAATTAGAAAACAATAAAAATAATACAATTTGTATTTCTACATCATCCGCCCAACTATTTATCCCTTCAAATTTAGAGAGGTACTTAAATCTGAATGTTTATTCGAAACATGTGACTGTCCGGTTCGAGTCCCGGTTAGGTCCAAACATTTTTGTCTTCAAATTTCTTTGGTAATAAATTAGCTATTTAGGATTTATACAAATTAAGATCCACAATTAAGCGGTGCCCAGAGTGAATCTCGCCTGCTCTATCCAGCCGCCTCTTAATGTACAATTTTACTAAACTTACTTGATTCTTACTTTCTTAACCAAAGAGGCACCAAGTTCAGTAGGCCTAATTTTTTAAAATCAATCAAGAATATTTATTGCCTTTGATCATCTTTACATGAAATGGGCATAGTCATAGTAATTATACAATGTTAAATTCTTACAACTAATAATATCACATTTCATTTTATTATTAATTTTATATAGGATTTAAAATTTTAATTAACTACAGTATAACTAATCAACCAATCTACCTACAAATTAAAGATTTCAAAGACAACTTTTAATTGAATATAAGGTTATAGCCTAGATTTGAGATTTCCATAGTAAATTTCTCAGATTAAGCTAATTTTGAGCAACATTTTCACATTTTCTAAAGTTTTGATAATCCAGAAAAAAGCTCTTTTTTGAAATTTTGAATGGTCTATTAAACTAGACAAAAATAAAATCACCTAAACCACAAGAGCTTTTTTCCAAATTATCGAAACTTGCGTTCCGACAATGTAAATAGCCTGTAGTTTGCTTGCATGCTTACTTGAACGTCTATCTTGCATGTGCGTAGTTTTGTTGGGTTCTGTGTTGCTAAACCACTGTAGGCTTGTGCCTATCTTCCGATTCTGTAGACTTCTCTTACTCTTGAAACAAACTGTCGTGTCGTCGACATATAGTGGATTCTAGGGTAGGCCTAGGTGGATACGCCAAGAGCGGCCAGTCGTCTGGGGAGCTTCGTACTGTGAGTAGTAGTTTTAAGTTTTTGGTTTAGTTTAACAAAAGTGACATAATTATGGAATATGTATTAATTTTATGTCAAATGTGAATGATTTTTTAAAATATGGGTTATTGTGATTTAATATAAATGTACTGCATTGTAATAATGTATCAGATGTAAATTTCACTTAATAAACAGTTTAAAGAATTTAATGTGTATTTATATACTAATCTTAATTTTTTTTGGAACATTAAATTATTGCAACTTTTTACAATGGTTATATTTAGAATAGAGAGATTTAAAAACGTCAGATTGTTCAAATGTATTGCTACAATGTTGCATAGCTATTTGATAAGAAAAATATGAGCGTAAATAAAAAAATATCCATGTTTAAATTTTTAATAAGCTACCTTGTAATTTTTATTACAGCCTACAAAAAATGTTTATACAATCGTCATCATAATCTAAACATTTTTAGGCTACCTTGTAATTTTATTTACAGTCTATAAAAAATTTTACGCAATCGTCATCATAATCTAAAATTTTTTAAGTACACATACTTTATACAACTACAGTAATGAAATAGCTAATTCTTTCAATGCATTCAAACTTAGTTATTTAATAAGAAAGCAAAATATTTTTTAAAAGGTGTTTAATTTTTCCATCGGAGAATCTATTTATCTGAATGTTCATTTTCAATGTTAACCTACAGGAAATTCTACGGTAAAAATAAATGTAAGCTTTAAAAATATTCAACTTCAAAATAAAGGTAAGTTTTAGGATTACTCCGTAGCTTTTAGCCTTGTGTTTAAGTAATAAAATTTACTTTTTACCTTTATTAAAATATAGTAGTTAATATGGTTAAAATCCTATTAGTAACAGTATCAGACTAGTTCTCAAACTTATTGTTACTTTTTTATAAAATAAATTAACTATAATGTTTAACTTATTACACAGAAAATATAGCTTAGTTAATACAGTTATAATTTTTATTTTAAAAGTAGTAAGTATGTTACTATTATTATTTATAGCTTTAATGATAAATGTACAAGATAATTATTACTAGTCTTATCACCTAAGTTACTTGTACTAAATTATTATGTAATACTTAACTTATTTAGGCCCCCAATTTATTTATGGGCCTCTTTTCTTGGTGTTAGGTTATTTTAAGTGTATCATAGTAAGCAGGCTGAAAATTTCCAACAATTTTATTTTTAATCAAATTTAATGCAAAAATTGTAAAGTAAGTTATGTTGTAGGCTGATTGATATTTGGATTTCATAATTTATAAACAGTTTAGTTTTTATTTTTTTGAACACATACTACATGGTCTGACTCAGTTGGGTTCATGAGAATTAACTACCGTTAAAATAGGAATTGAAAATTTTCAAACAGATTTTTGAGTGTTAAGAAAATTAAACGTGAAGGATTTTCATTTAATGTCAGAAAGGAAATTTCTGTTAAATCCTTGGATATTGTTAATTAAAGGACATTCATGCAAGTAGGGCATTTACACTGATGTAATAGCTTACTTAGCTGCAACGAATTTGTTCAATTCAACGAATTAAAAGAATTCTGATAATATTACCTATAGGTGAAAATATTATGAAAACCATTTTGTCACTGTAATAAATAAGAGATGCACTTTAATACTTTGCAAAAATAACAACATGTAATATGAGTTTTAAGTGTGAATGTTTTTATACGTAAATCTTTTGATCTAAAATATGTTGCAAATTTTCAGTTTGGGCGGAGGTGGGCTTAGATTTAAGTTGCGTTCAATTTTTTAAAAACATTAGCCTATAGTAAAAGATTAGGCAATTTAAAAAATAGTTTATACTTTTTATAGCTAGTTTAAGAATATAGATAACTTATCTTAGTACGGTCATGGTTAATTATACAATACAATAATAATTAAATTAGAATGTAGCCAATAATTAATATTTAATCGAAATAACTGAAACATGCAATGGATTAAGAACTTAGGTAAGTTTAATGTGCAGGTAAGTATTTTAATATGAGCAAAATTAATTAACCACATAACTTTTTGTGCTAAAAAATAAACATAAAAAGTAAAAACAATTAAAATTTGTGTTATTTTTAAGTGTTATAACTTTTATTGCAAAAATCATTGCAATTTGATTTTAAATCACTAGTTTTAATTTTTTACATTTTATTTTTAAATGTTAAGGACTTAATATTTTTTATATTTTAGCTTGCCTGTTTACATTTTTATTTATATATTATCATAAAAATATGAAAATATTAGTAGGCTAAAAATATAAATTACATATAAATATACCACTTTTTACATACTGAACTCATTTAATTTAGAAAAGCTCTATTTTTTACATTTTTATTTTTATAAAAACAAAAAATAATATAATTATTTATTCTCCATTTTTAAATGTTAAAATGTCTGACAAGGTCTATCAAAACACTATTTTAAATATTTGCAAGAAAATACATGAAGTAGTTTCTTAAATTTTCCACAATCACAGATTTGTACTTGTTTACAAGTTGTTATAAATAATATAATAATGCAGTTATGTAATTTTTCAAATTTTTCTTTATTGGGAAAAAGTCTATTTTACTTTTATAAATAAATAATTGTTCCAATATAATAATACTACTAAATAATAAACCCCTGCTGCGCTACTAGATTCAAAAACAGAATTTTCATTATTACATTTATTAATATATTTCTAAAACAAATTTTTGTCAGTGTTGTTTTTTTAAATTACACTGTTTGCCTACTAATTCTGGTATATGAGTTATAAAATTAACCATAAAATAAAACTACAAAATACGAGGGGGTACCCAAAAGTATCGGGAATCTGTCGATGGTGAGGTGGGGAGCGGCTAGGGGATGAAAGCGCAACTGGACACTCACTATGGTCAGTCTGAGAGGTTGTGAAGAGGAGTTGCATGAGTTTTTCTAAAAGTAGTTTTGGTTCTGCCTCGTTTTTTTTTTGATGGTGTAATTAAATAAACAAAGTTCAGCAGTGAAGTTTTGCTTTTTTCTTGGTAAGAACACGTCAGAAACAGTTGAAATTATTAAAAAAGCTTACAAAGATGATGTTTTGAGCAAAAGTAACCAAAGTGTAAGGAGTATTTTTCCCAAATTCAAGATGGCCCCATGTCGATTGAAGACAAGCCTCGTCCTGGACGACCTTTAAATTCTCGGACTGGAGAAATTGTTCGGAAAAAACCGTTAATATTGCAAGAAGACCGTCTGAGACCATTGAGAATGCTTCTTTGCTGTCTGTAGTGTGTTGAAATTCAGTTGAGCGAATTTCAACGCACTCCAAACCTAAATTGTGGTGATATGGAGACTGGTCCTTTCATCATGACAATGCGCCTGCCCACGTAGCCATCTCAGTGCGTTAGTTTTTGGACAAAACCAGCATGACCACCTTTCCCCACGACCCTATATTTACCAAATCTTGCTCCATGCAACTTTTTTATGTTACCCAAAATAAAAAAAATAATCAAAGATCACCGTTATGACCAAAATGAAGAAGCGAAAAGGCAAACGATGATGGAGTGTGACTAAGGAATATGAGGGGTGTTTTAAACCTTAGGAGCATCAAATGGACAAATGCATTGCACTAAATGGGGAGTATACTGAAGGTATACATGTAAATTTGTAAAAGAAATAATAAAATATAGTTTTTATAATGGAATTCCCGTTATTTTTGGGTACCCCCTTGTACATTATTTATTCCCCAAATTTTTAAAAAATATTGAGATGTTATTCACAGTTAATAATTTTGTTTTGTTACTTACTTTTACTTTCTTCGGCTATAGCATCCCGGAAGCATCGGGTAAGTATTCCTAAATGTAAACGAGAAAAAAACTTACTATCTACCAAACAGTTGTCACCAGTCTAGTAACAATATTTCATACAGTATTCCAGTGAATTCGTATAACGAGTAGATATGTACCGTAATGATTGAGAACCGTATTAGCAATTGTTCAACATCGGTTCAGTACTTATACATGCTTGATGGGTTGGGGTGCTTGTGGTCTTAGGGCATGGTACATATTCTGTAGTGAGTGTGCGAGAGAAACTTGTTAACAATAAACAAATTGTAAGATGTTAAAATAATTGTTGGAAAACTACTCATTTTTATAGCCCTTTGAACTGGTATTTTAGACCTAGTACAAGGTATTTATTTCCGTCAACAGTACAAACACTTTTTGTCAGCGACATTTGTTTCGCCATTAAATGGCAACTGTTGAGGGATGTAAGTATTGAATATTAAGTCCTCACTTTTGTTTACTTTTTGTGTAGTTAAATTAAAGGTTATCCTATACTTTCTAAATTTTTTTCTGTAAAAGTGCTTTACAAATGAAATTAATTTTTCTATTTCATCGTTACACTTTTTCTCAAATAGCTAAAAAACTAAAGTATACAAGAGCTATTCAGGGCGTTAGTTCTGTTCATGTACATGAAAGTTTCTTTAGATTTCATTCTTATAATTAAAAAAATATTTCTACATAATTTTTATAATCTGAATTTTGAGTTTTATCATGCCAGGAGCATTAAGCTAGTGTATAGAATTCGGCTGTCCTTATGCGTCACGTTTAGTTGGTTCGGAAGTCACGTTAAGCCGTTGGTCCTTGGGCTATTAATTAATGACCCATTTTAAGGAAGAGTCAGCCTTAGTTTGTAACAGGACTACACCTCATAACCCATTACTACCACTCATCACACTCTTCCCTCACCACATATTTGCCTTAAAATACCCTCATGAGAGTGGTCGGCATCTCAAATAGTGATATAGTTGACACTGATTTCTTTGGCTTTCAGTGTTCCAAAATTCTTTAACAAATCAAAATAAGTCATGATTTGGTTTTAGCAGTAGAGAGACTATGGCAAACATTTCTTCGTGCAAATTAATTTTTTCTGGGAAGAGTTAAATTGAATTGAATAACTTGCGAATAATTGACATGCAATAGATCTTGTCAACACATACACCTAGGTACAGAAAACATCTCAATACATACCAATGAAACATGTTTTCTAAAATTCTAAGAACAGAAAGCAGATGAAAATTTGACAAGTGAACGCATTGAAAACATTAATTGTTGAGACACAAATTGTTCAAATTAATTTTGTTTGTGTTTCCCTATAAATTAACTACTGTATTTTTGTTTTGGAGGGAGGAAACGGTTCGACACATAATGTTTGAAGCATTTCGTCAGATGCACATTAAGCTGGGGTACGCAGAACTAAATACAATACAATTTCAAATGTCAAGAAATGATTTAAGTAAGGATCTTGATGAATAGAACAGTGTAAAATTTACAACAATGTACTATTTTGAAAAATTTAATTTCCACAAACCTAGTGAGAAAAAAAAATTGAGTTACCGAAATAAACCTAATTATTCTGATTTGTCCTACTTTAACTTTAATGTTGTAGCAATTTTCTATAAAATTACCAGGGAGTATTTGGTGAATTTAATTTTTATTTGGATCCAATAACTTTCCGAGTAGTTTTACACAACTATGTAAACACCATAGACATCTAACTCCTGTACACCGACGGAACTCACACTCTGGACAGCCCTTGTACACCGCCTGTAGTCTCGCACACTCTTCTCCGCTTTGTCGTACTGCGCCGCAGCTGATCCTTCTGTTCCAGATGCACCGAGGAACTCTGCGCTGCTAGAGTGCGTCCGTTGTCACAAGACCTACAGCAGTCCGCACACGCTGCGTCGTCACGTCCGGTTAGAGTGTGGTCAGGAGCCTAAGTTCTTCTGCCCGTACTGCCCGCACCGGACCAAGCAACGGTACAACCTGATGCTGCACATCGGACGCACCCATCGAGACCTCCTGGAGAAGTCGGGTGTTCGTGTCAACAACACGCTTTAGGAGTGGTTGCGGTCATGGCAGTTCGTCAAGATTCATTTGTCGTTGATCGTCAGCAATGCTGTGAAGACAATTCGGAGTGTCGTGTCGTCAGCTTATGGTTGAAGAATTTGAAACCCGCAAGGACAATTTATTTACAGACTATCAAGAAGAAATTGAAAATCTTATTGTGACGTCGTCAGTGAATGTCTTAAGTCGTGTCAGCACGTTTGATTGAAAAGTTTGAGACTGGTGGGACATTTTGTTTAAAACTGTTTAAAGTTTTGGGAGAAGTTAGACCACAGTGCATCTTCAGTTGAAAAATTTGAGACCCGCAGTGACAATTTTTTTACAAACATTTTAAACTCTTGTGGAGAAGTGGAAAATTTTACTGGGACATATGATCAGCAATTTCTTTAGACAAGTATGCATTTTCGGTCAGAGACAATTTATCTACAAACCTTATTGGGGAGAAATTGGAAGTTTTGCAGTGACACATCATCAGCAGATTTCTTCAGGCATCTTGGAAAAACTATAAAGGCTGGCAATTTGTTGAAACATGTTTAATTACATTTATCATATTGCTGTGTGATACTTTCTTTAAAACTTAGAATTCAGAAACTTAGTTAGAACTCAGTGCCCAAGCTCTTGGGTACCGGGTAGCCTTTTTAAAGGTTCTTGTTTGGGCAGCCTCTAACAGTTTTGGTTTTCGTCCTACTTAACTAGAACCGATAAAAAATAATTAAAAAAGTGCATAAATATATTGTTTAAAACTAAATAAGTTGATAGTTTTGGACAATACACTAAGAATGTAAAAAATAAAATCAAACAGATTTCTCCCAAAAAAACAAGCTACGCCTATTTAATATTTTTATGTAAATGTTTTAAATTTATGGTTTGATTTTCTGTTTGTATATTAAAGTATTGAAACCGGTATTCTGAGTATAAATCAGTATTATAGGTTTAATCCTCTACTTAAGAATTTAGAAACTTGTGCCTTATGAAAACTACAATCATATCAAGGTTTTATTTTTATAATGCTGTTAAGGTTTTAAATATTTTTAAAAACTCTTTTCCGTCACTAACTTTCCAAAGTGACAAAGTTTTCTAGCAGTGTAATTTATAAAAAATAAGGTATTTAATTATTTTTGTATTTTTATAACATAATAACTGTTGTTTACAACAATGAAACCAGTTTGTTGGTCATTGTATACGTTTTACTCTCTTCTAAATATTAAAGGCTGTTTATATTCTAAGACTTGTTTGATTTTTAAGTGTATGTACAAATTAGTATTTTTAAGTTGTGTTATTTATATTGTCCACTCAATAATACGTACGTTCAGGGTTTACTTTAAGTCTTACACATTTTATGTGTTCTCAGGGTTCTGTATATTTTCTTCTATGAATCGATTTTTAAATTTTGGTGCAGTTCCTATTTATATTTGTACATTGCATTCCTAGTTAAATATTTTCATTGATTGCTCAAAGTGTACAGTAAATTAAGGTGAATATTTCCTATTTTTGCAGGAGGGATCTTTAACCGGTTTAGTATTTTTACTGCCAATTTAATTTTTAAGTTAGACTTGTTGTCCACATTTTGACTTAAAAATTTCCTGTGATTAAGTGTGTTTTTATACTTTAAATTGTTCTTTCCCGCCTAAATGTTGTAAGTAATTTTACTCATACCGTATGGTTAAGTTTTACTTTTTTATCGTGTCTTAATTGTTGAATTGACGGTTTCAAAATTATGCAAGTTGAATGACGATATTAAATTTTAGTTTTATAAAATTGCGTTTTATTTCACCATTTTTAATCTTATTAAATAGAATTAAGTTGGTCGGTCTAGCGTTGAAAGACTTTAGCAGGCCGTCATTACATTGAATAGTTCAAGCAGTGACTTAGGTATCATCAAAGTAAATTTGTAGGAATATTAAAATTCTGATCAAAAATCAAACTCTGTTCAAAAAACTCTTCTGGTTTCAATAAACATAAAGTTTGTTGTAACGAGAGTTATGATCTCCAATATTAAAATGAATTAAAAACTTCGAATAGCCAATATTAATTTTTATTTGGCCGACAAGATCTTTAAAAGAGAGGGTTTCTTCTTATTCTTGAAGCTACATCCATTGACTTTTTAGTATTGATTACTGAATAAAGAAGCGTATTAGTATTTTGAATTTATTAACACTTTTAAATTATTTACTGATAGTGCTGAGGCGAAATATGTCCAACTAAAAATTAAAATTATGTTGTTTGAAAGTACGAATATGTTTTCATTATTAAAGGCTTTCTTCGTTAATTTTGTGGTCAGTAAAAAAGAACGCCTTGCTTTTAAAATCTTTTTGACCAAACAAAAACTTATATTGGCTATATTAAGTTTTTGAATTTGACCCTTTCAAGCCTTAAGTTACACCTTTAATGGTTCGCCTCAACTACCCAGCTATGCTTCATTGCAAAGGTTAACAACAACCCGTTTTTTCACCTGTCAACATAGTTTTTACATTAATAAATTTGGAAACTAGAGGAGTTTTCGACACGGGTAGAGAGCGTTTTTTTGAAATTATGCATTTTAAGTGTACAAAATGGAGTTGAAAAGCACTCAGACTTTTTTTTCTGAAACTATTGAACAATTTATGAGAAATCGGGCTCTGTACACATGTTGGAAAACTCCTCTAGTTTCCAATTATATCGTGTTAATTAATGTAAAAATTGTTTTGAAAAGTAAAAAAACGGGCTGCCATAACTCCATGCAAGCGGTTGGTTTGGCAGTTAGGCCGCATCAGTTGAAAGAAAGCCTATTGTTTAGCCAGTTATTACGTGCACAGTTTCTTGTGCGGACAGATTCACCTTTCTTGTGTTTCTTGTGCGGATAAATTCACCCTTTCTCTGGGGTGGACCCTTAACAGTCACGACACTAACGTAAACTCGAGCACCTCTGCCGACTGGAATAACTGTTTCCCTGCGACCAGGTCTCGGGGCTGAGAAGAGGTTCAGTTGCGACTCGTGCGACAAGACATACAGCAGCGCCTCGTCACTGCGGCTACACAAGGTGGCATACTGCGGCAAGCCCCCTGCCTGGGCCTGTCCTGCGTGTCCGCTGCGCACTGCGCACAAGGGCAATCTCAAGTCACACTTCTTCACCAAACATCCCGGCGAGCGCTGGCCTTACTGAGAACTACGACACATCTGTGCGCTTGGCTTCTTGAGCATTTTAAGGATGCTCTTAGTTTTGTTTTATTCAGGAAGAAATTACAGTTGTATAATGGCCTTAATTGTAACGATGGTTAAGATGTTAATAAAGTTTTTTGAAACATTTATATCTTGTCATCAAAACCATAATACATTTTTAGAAAGTAGAAACGTGTTAAATCAATTCATTACTGAAAAGTGTTACTAATCCGAATGAACTAAATTATAATTAAAACCTGTTCAAATTACTAAAAATTGGATTAAGCAGAAAAATATCTGAAATACTGTATTTTTGTAAATGTGTGATTTTACTAGAGTCACTTTTTCAAACTCTATCCATATCATTAGTTTTGGAGCAAAATATAGGCCTAAAATGTTGAGATGCATTTATCAGAATTTATAATTGTCCCTCTAAAAATACGTGAGAACATGTGACTTAAATAAATTTTTTTGAGAAGAAATGATAGCCTTTTTATGAATCAATTTTTGTTAACATTGTGTAAATTAGTACACTTTCCAAAATACTACATTATTAATTGTGACGGATCTTTCAATTTCTATTTACATTCCCCAATTAGATATACTGTATCTTAACTGTTATCTATATCTTCCAGTTCACACCTCATCAAAACATCATAATAACTATCTTGAAATATTTCCGTCTCGCTGTGGAGTACGGTCTTGAGTCACTGGTACTCCACATCGAGACAGAAATATTTCAAGATAATGATTGAGATGTTTTGACAAGGTGAGAACCGAAAGAACTAGATTGTAGTTGTGACACCGGCTGCGAAACCCGAAGAGTTAAGTTTCATGTATCTTTAAACCAAAATTCGGATCAGCAAGCTCTCATCCACCACTCTCTAACTCATTACTCATCTACAAACCCATCTTCCTCACCAGTTTATAACGATAGTGATATTAAAATCATGAAAATTCTAACTATCGTTATAAGTTGTTGCAGGCCCGCCTCAGCCGCAGACGACGGACAGAGTCTACTCGTGCAAGTGTGGCAAGAGCTACCCGCGAAGTTCCTCTCTGGCCAATCACAAGAAGCAGTGTGGCCGTCCTCCGCAGTGGGCTTGCCCCGCTTGTCCCCTGCTCACAGCACACAAGGGCAATCTCAAGAGTCACTTCTTGGTGAAGCACGCTGACCAGCCCTGGCCTTACTAGGTGGAGGATGGAAGAGATTGTTGTCGTCAGCATATACACCTTGAAATACCCTCTAGAAGTGGTCGGCTTCTTAAATTATTGTATCTCAGTGAAGAACTTCCACCTGTGCTGCTTCTTGGTGGTGTTTTTGAGAATTTCACAAACATATTGATTATTCATGATAGTATTTGTTAACGTAATTGCTTTTTAGATTTAGAACCTTTAATATTTATACGAAATTGTGCGAAGATTCTAATAATAAAAGTGTTGTTTTATCTTTATTGATTTCTCTTCTTTCCCTTATAATATTAAATACGTTTTTAAATTGAAGACTAGCCTATTCTTACCTAAACTTACCCCGCCTTATCCTAACCTACCCCAACCTAACTTAACCTTAGCAAATCCTTATCTAACCTAGCCCAGCCTAACTTAGCCAAACCTAATGTATCCTCCTAGTGATAACCTAACTTCAGTGTAGCCTAGCTTACCCTAAACGATCCCCAGCTTATCCTTACCTAACTCTGCTTAGCAGCAGCCTAACCTAGCCTTAAATAAATAAATATTTTATTGCTTACAGACATTTACAATAAATGTATTGCAATCGTCAATCTTTGTGTATCTAAAATTTTCCTTTCATTCTTACATCAAAATCCCATTCAAACATACAGTTTTTTGAACCCCTTACCCTAACTTATCCTAACCTAATTTCAGTATATCTTAGCCTAACCTGACCAATCTTTACCTAACCTAACCAAGCCTCAGCTATTCTAACCTAGCCTAGCCTAACTTATCCTTACCTAATTTCAGTATATCTTAGCCTAACCAGACCAATCCTTACCTAATCCTAACCAAGCCCCAGCTATCCTAGCCTAGCCTTACCTAGCCTAGCCTAACAACTAACGCTCTTGCCTAAATTGTTACGTTCCAGGAGCGCATGTGTGCGTCTGCGGCAAATCCTACAGTCTGAAGTCGTCTCTGATTAACCACAAGAAGCAATGCGGCACTGTGCCCGGGTATCAGTGCATGTTCTGCGACTACGAGTCATTCCGCAAAGGCAACCTTAAGCGCCATCTGGCGCAAAAACACGACGTTATCTCTAATGTTGACTGAGCGGAGAATCTTTGCCGATGTGCAAGTTTCTTGGCTGTTGTGTAGAAGAATTTTAACGCAGAAAGTTTGAATGAACCGACCCTTAAGGTTGCGCAATAAGGGTGGGAAAAGCTACGAAGCAGAGGGTTGCTGTACGTAAAACCCAGCAATTATGAATAGTGCTACAGTACTTACCTATTAATGCTTCTGAAAAAAATATTAATACATTCTACGAGACGGTGTGGATAATTTTATTTTTATGTTGAGAAAAATACCATTAAAATCTGTTACAACATGTTACAGACATAAAAATTTAATATCAAAATAAGGCTTTATACCCTTCTATTGACTTTAAAACCCAAACCTAGCCTTGACAAACGTCTTGGCAAGAACGTCGTATGGCTAGCATTAAAGACAAATCTATCTTTGCCTTATCTAACCTCAGCCTAACCAAGATAAATTTCACGTTCCATAAAAATAATAATACATCTATAAGTTCATCCTACAAAATCGTTGTCACGGATTGCAAATCATTGTAGACGTACTGAAAGTGTCAAGAACAAAAGTCCTGGTGAGGTTTCGTAGTCTCTAACCGCTGCCAGAAACATGTATTTTTTTACGCCTGTAAACTAAATTGATTGGTCAGACAACATTACTGGTTTTAACACCCCTTGGCAAGCCCATTGTTTAGTACCTCAAAAACATTTTGCATCTAAAATGATCTTGTATTTATAGTTAATTATATTTTGTGATCTTAAAATATGTAGTAAGTTAGGAACTGTAGCATTCCTAAGTTGGCTGTGTTGATGTTTTAGTGCCTTAAATATATGTATATAATTTCTCTCTTCTTTAGTGGTTCTTTCTTAAATAATGATACTGCTGCCGCCGGTCATGGAAAAAAATCATAAAATTTGCATAATAACTAAAAAAACATGACTGTAAAAATATTTTATGGCTCTTATTTAAAATAATTTAAATTTGTTTCTGGGAAAACACAACTTTAAGCAGGAATTCCATGTCTGGTTGTTCTTGTTACTGATTACATTGGGGTGAAATATTAAATTAAAAACATTGCACTTGGAAATTAAACTAGAAAAGAAAAAGCGGTGTGTGATATATAAAATGGACTGTAATAAATTAGTTTACAACAATACAACACATATGTTTTTATAATTTAAACATAAACAAACCAAATCATATGCAAATATCTGTACTGTAACAAGTACATAACAAAGGTGCTAGATCTGGAATCAAATATTGCCATCTCTTAATTATTTTCGGTTATAATTGTGACACCAAATTTAAGTTTTACTTATTTCATTCATAGAACTTTCTTTCGTCAAAAAATGTGTTGCAAAATATTTTAAATTTATTTTAAGATTGTTCTATATTATAGGTCAGGCTGTTAATGAGAAATTGTGTATAATGATTTAATTTGTATTTATTTTTAAAAACAAAGTAAATTTATGTTTTCTTAAATAGTGTTTTATTGTTAGAATCCACTGTATCTATCCAATATTAAAAGCTATAAACTAATATTTCAGTGAAAGTTCCTGTTAGAAAAAAAGGAATTTTAATGAAAGATCAAGATTTTTAAGATAATTATGAGGTCTGAGTTTAAGTTGGGAAAAAATTCTAGGGTACATTAGACTTGTGCCCATAAGTAAAAATGTTAAGTACACATAATCATAACTCAATCAGAGAATTTCTTTGAAAGCAAATGCCAATAGGCTATAGGAAGGTATAAGAAAGGAAATCTCTATTTTTTGGTTTTAAACAAAATTGTTTTGAGAGAAGAGAGAGGAAAATATTAATATAGTGTATAGAATTTGGACCTTTGAACTATATTTTGGAATCATAAGAAATTTAGATCACTGGACTAGAATTTAGACGACTCTCCCCCTCTCTTCATTCCTGCAAATCGGTCTCATAATAAAATATTTTAAGCTCATCGTTGAACTATCCTCAGGTACATGTGTTTGTTAAAGAAAAAATATTCACTTCTTCAGACCACAAGGGTTTCAATATTTGTTTCCAACCCAAAGATAGGCTATGTAAACATTTTTGACATCGCTATCCTCTCCGAACATTTCTCAGTCTCAGTTTTACCAGAGTGTGTTGGTTTCAGCCCGCAGATTCTGCTGCAGGACCTGCGGAAAGAGCTACGCACACAAGCCTTCGCTGCGGAACCACTCTATGTTCGAATGTCTGCAGAAACCGCAATTCCGATGTATTCTGTGTGACTTTGAGACATTCCGCAAAGGAAATCTCACTAGGCATATGGCCGTCAAACACCAAGTGCTGCCTGATAAATTTTTGTCATAATGAAGTCTTGTTGGTTTTTATCTTCCTTGGGTGTTGTTGTTTTAACGTAAGATTGCTGATTTAGAGATTTTGTTTTGCAAGGAAGTTTTGATTAAAGCAAGTATCGCTGAAACCTTCCAGCGCTTTAGCGGTGAATAGTTTTTTGATAAGCGTATCCAAAAGAGCATTATTATTTTGTGCGAAAGACTAGGTTTTATTCATGCACACTGACATTTGACCAACAAAATTAATTAATTTGTTGAAATTTATCGTTTGATTTTTTAAAATTTCTTGAATTGGTGTCAACTTAAAAGCTATTTGCAGTGATTGTTTGACAAATAACTTGTGAAACTTTCACCCTGTTCTTGAAAAACAATTTAAGAAGTATTTTTGAAAAGGAATTGGTCAAAATAGGTTTGTGATGGCCAAATAGTTCAAACCATAAAAAAACCAATTTTCATAATATTTACCGTTAAATATCCAAGACCTTTACAGTAGTGGTTTAAGTTAAGACGATAATAACTTATCAGCGTTCAATACAGTTCCGGGTACTCTGTTACTTTTACCTTCAGTGGTGGCTAAGTTACAGCAAGTCAAAGAGCATTTGGTGGGCATACTTAGACAGAAAGTAGAGTGTTAGCTTAAAGCACATCTCTTTTGACTGTTAATGAGTATTTTGAGGCAAGTCTCATTGACATTGTCTAAACCACCCCTATATTTCACTAGAGGTAGGGCTTGAGTTGACAAAATCTATCCAGCAAGAGCTAGATGCAGAAGAATATTCAGAGTTCAGGTTCAAAAGTAGTAATCTTCTAAAAACGGATGTTTAAAAATCGTAAAACTTGCAATCAGTAGGTTCCTAACACACTGGTGGTGGTCTAACATGGTGGAGGTTCACTCTTGCAGGTGACTGCCCCCAGTTCGTCTGCAAGTGCGGGAAACGCTACTCACACAAGAAGTCTCTCTGGAACCATCAGATGTTCGAGTGTGGCGGAAAACAGCCAAGGTTCCTCTGTCCTTGCTGCGCGCACCGCTTTTCCCGCAAGGGTAACCTCAAGATGCACTTTCTCACGCAGCATCCGGACAGCAAGGAACTCTGGCCTTACTAAAGTTGTTGGTCAACTCTAGCCGCCGGTTCTGAGAAGTCAGAGGGTGTCTTAACCCTCTAACTCTGACTTTAGGGCTGGTTCACACGAGAAGTCAGTGCTTCAGTAGATATCTCAATTTTAAAATTCTAATTGGAACACTGACTTGTCACCTTGTGAATAGCTTTTTTGATGTTACCTCATCGTATGCTGACGATGTTACCGTTGATTCGTATTAAATGTTATCTTTCGCCAAATATACTGTTATGTTTTGAATTGTTTGGATTTTTTTTACACTGTTGGAATTGTTTAAAAGTACTCTTTGATTGTTAGTAGTATTGGAGACAAACAGTTTAACCATTTGTTTGTTATCAATTGATTATGATTAGTACATTGGTGTAATTGGAACTTAGTGATAAAATTTGTATTTTACTTTCTTTAAAAAGTTAAGTTGAATTTGAACTAGAATCAAAGACAAATTTTTAATTATAAAAATCGTGAGTTTTTTTAGATTTAAAGGTGGAAATAAGAAAAGTCTAGTCATAAACATAAATTAAAAATAATCAGTTTTAATTCATGTTTTCTTATAGATAACAAAAAGTTTTGCCTTGAGAATGTACAATTTAACAACTAACTACAAGCACTTTTGACTTCACACTCACAAATGTGCATTCAAAATCAAATTCACACTATAGAGGTACTTGAATAAATATTAGATTAAAACTAATAAAACGTAAAACTAGATTTAGTACCCCCAGATAACCTAAAGTTGAATCTGCTCTGGCTAAAAGTGTTTGAAAAAGGATAATTTACTAAATAGTTTCATCATGCATCTTCCAACAATTACTTGCAAACACCTGTTACTTTCAGACTTGTGGCGGCAGACACCTCGAACTGTCCCGGCGACGCACCACCGCTGCCATCAGTGTGACAAGCAGTTCTCCCACCACGACTCACTGAAGAAGCATCAGCAAGCATACTGCGGCAAGGAAGCCAGGTTTGCCTGTCCTCATTGCGAGTACAGGAGCATCATGAAAGCGAACTTGAAGCGACACATCATCAACAAACACTCGGACAAACCTCTGCCTGTGGAACTGTTCATCCGGAAGTAGCCGTGCGGTCGCTGGTCTTGAGCGCGAGTTTGTCAATGTTTCATTGTGGTGCAGCTAGACGACTTCCTGAGTGTCTATCATTCAAGAATTCAGGGAGTTTTCAATATAAGTCGGGAATTATGGAGGAGTTTTTGTTCCTAAACCGGGGAAAATTTGGAAAGGGTCGTTAAAGTCTTGATTTTGTTATGGACACTAACGGGAGTTTAGATATCGTTGAGAACGGCAATCTCAGTCCACATAGTGTCGTAATTTTGTTGGGGGCGCTAACGGGAGCATAGAGGTAGTTGAAAATGGTAACAAAATTTGGTAATATGTAGCGGACACTTAAGTGTAGATATCGCCGAAAACGTCAAATAAACCCATGATTTCATCTGAAATGGGTGAGAGAAACTATGACTCCTTCAGCTAGTATTTCAACAGTTTTTCCAAATTTAAATGTAAATTAAAGTCTAATAATATTGCACCCCAAAATTGGAAAGTTGGTGAAATTTACCTTGCCCGGGAAAATGCTGGAATTATTTTGTTTTTCCTGGACACTGTTTTGCCTAAGCTGTTGCAATGATTAACCCTGGTAACCAGCTCTTGGCACTACTTTGAACAAAATTTGTCCCAATTAAAAAGATTTGTCATCATTGGATATTTTTTGTGACAACATTAAGTGAAGAAGAGCATGAAGTGCCAAACACTGTAGCCGAAACTTTAGCAGCGTCTATCGTGACCAGAGATTATCGTTTGAAGACCTCATTATTATGCGTAATATCAGTTGTGTTTGTAACAGAAATAGTTCCTGCTCCATGTTATGTATTTTGCTTTAAATATATATTTAATTTTGCAGACAGCTTTCAGGTTAACCGTGTAGTCAAACAAAACAATGAGAAATTTACTTGTGTTGATTCCTATCGAAACCAAAGTTAAATACAAGTGTAAATTATTGTATAGTGTTGAAGTAAATGACAGAAACATGTGTTTGTTTTCTTGCTACCTGAAATCTTTTTATAGATGATTTAAAGAATGAAGGAATTAGTTGTTGAAATCCCTGACTCAGACCACTAATATTTAGTTTTTTTGAAAAATTTTAAATACTCAGACAAAAATGGCTTTAAAACAGTACAACTAAATGTTCTAAAAACTAATCATTATTTTTGTATATGAAAAAGATCATATATTTTATATAATATACAGTAGTTGAATTGAAATACAGGTTATATATATTTGAGTTTATGTTAGTGGACTCGTGGTAGGTTGGTGTTACGCGGTACTCCGGAGTTTATCATTCCGTGTTTGACATCCGCAGTTACTTTCTATAAATGCTTGGCAAGGTTGAGGTTGAGTGGTAGAGAGGACTTTGTAGTCCTAATTTCAACTATTTAACATCACAATCTTTACCTTTTACTATTCGATATCCGATTAAAATTTAAAGAAATACTAAACTATACAGATATTCATATTTGAAAGTGCTTTCAGAAAGGTTGGAATCATGGGTTAACTTGTTAATGGTTGCTTAAAAGTCCATAACTTAATTTAAATAAATAAAATAACGTTAATGAAGTAATAACAATTTTAAGAAACCAAAAAGCAATAACGTAATATTTTTTAAAAACTATCACCTCAGAAACACTCTCATAAATTAACCCTTAACAACAGCAACAACCACCGTACTTTCTATTCACCGAATTCCAGGTCTACCTGTGAGAGCGGAGGGACGCAAACATCGTTGCCCTGCCTGCGGAAGAACTTACCTCCACGCCTCTTCCCTCTACAACCACCGCCGATACTTCTGCGACGGAGAGAAGCAGTTTGCATGTTCGAGCTGTGCGTACAGGAGCTCACAGAGAGGCACTTTGAAGCGGCATTTCTATACCGTACACGCCGGACAAGATCAACTACTCGGTTAATTGTGATTTCTTGAAGAAACTTCCTGACTGAGTAGCGATGTTGAATATTTTAAAGGTGAGTTGGTTAACTTACTAACTCGCGACACTTGCAATTTAATTAAAGATTACTTTGGGTTTAAACCGATAGCTTTCTGAGGTTGAGTTGTTGCAAGTAATTTCCTTAGTTTTGAACAAATTGGGAAATTGGGTTTTGTTAGATATTTCATAACAATCCCACTAAACCAAAAATTTTTAGGTTATATTGATAAAAAGCTATATATTTGCTTAGATTTTTTTGTTGATGGTAATATTCCTGAGGTTAATGTGTATATTTCTGGAAGTTATCAATAAGGTTTTAGTGAAAAAAATGAACACGATGTTTTGGGACCTGGAATCTGATCCCGTCTTCAGGTGAAAAGTTACAAAAAACATCAGGAAATGAAAAAAATAGAAGTAATCAGATTATTTTTATTTTAGCGGATCTGTATGGATTGGTATTATGGCGACACTGTAGCTCATCACCCGTGGCGAGGTTCGATCCCGCGAGTCACCACTTACAATTTTGTAATGTGACTAATACGGTAACGCTAGGTAAAGGTCGAGGTTGAGTGCTTAAGAGGACTTTGTAGTCCTAACTTCGCCTGGTTAAACAAGACAAACTTTACCTTTTTTTTCAACTGAAGACGAGATTAGATGCCGGATCCAGAAATGTTGTCTTTTTCTTGTTCACTGTAAAACAATGGATAATGTCCATACTTGGTTTTCAAATGGTTTTTTAGATGACATTCTATTGTTTTTTTATACAAAGACTCCATGGTATTCCCCTCAAACAAAAAAAATTAAAAAATAACTAGCCTACAGCATTTGTTTGTAAGGTTTAATATTGATAAGTAAACAAAATTTACTATACTGTACATGTTTTTTAGAGAGAATCTGTTGTAAATCATTTTTATATTTTGGTTAGCAATTTATTAACTGAAAACTTTTAAGGTTACTATGCGTTTAAACAAATAAATAGAACATAGCCCGTAAATTGGCAACCAAAACTCCCCTCCTTCTTCTGACTGTACATTTTTACTCCTCTTTTCAAGATTCTGATATTTTTCCAGCTCGCAGACAGAATGAGAAGCCAGCAATCTTCAGGTGTTCCTGCGGCAGATCGTACTCTCACAGAGCATCCTTGTACAACCACAAAACGTATCTCTGCGGTGGAGACAAACAGTTCTTCTGTACTCTCTGTTCCTACCGGTCCTCACTCAAGTGCAACCTGAAGCGTCGCGTGCTCCTCAAACATCAACAACTACAGTAGACGCCCTCTAGTTCGGCTTTGCTACGGCCACATGAGGCCCAAACATCAACAACTACAGTAGACTTTCTCTCGTTCGGCCCCTCTTCGGCCACATGAGACCCAAACATAGGCTACATCTACAACCCAAAAACGTTTCTCTGCAGCGGAGACAAGCAGTTCTTCTGTACTCTCTGTTCCTACCGGTCCTCACTCAAGTGCAACCAGAAGCGTCACATGCTCCTCAAACATCATCAACCACAGCAGATTCCTTCTCGTTCAGCCTCGCTCCGACAACCTTAGGCTCAAACATAGGCTACATCTACAATGGTTTGATAATTTGAGTGTTTACTTTTGAAATTAGTTGCAAATCGTTATAGTATTTTGCTGACTGATATTTCCGGTTTTTGACCATATTCATTCACTCAACAAAAGGCCTCCAAATTATAACGCCTTTTCCCCGTATTTTTGGATAGTCTGGTTTTTTTTTGTTCAGCCAAGGGTCTGGTCACGAGGTGGCTGAACGAAAGGGGGTCTACTTTTACTAAAAAAAGAAACACGTGGATTTCAAGAAGACATAAAAATAAGCACCTTTATTGTGGAAGCCTTTTACTTTGAATAAGTTATAAATACTTAAAAAATATTTGTTTTGTTCATTACAATGTGTTCTAAAGAATTTCATGAAATAATACAAAAACTTATAACCATTCAAGTGTTTTATTATCAATTCATGTGAGTGGTCAAAATTATATTCTTGTTTCAGCTTCGTTTGACGGATCTTCTGAGTTGGCAGAAATGAATAGTTCTATTTCCTATGGAAATTCGTTAATTAGTAAGTAATCTTTTTGGCAGAGAGGAGGTTATGACTTACAAAACTCCTCTCTTCTTATGCTGATATTCTCGAACAAAATCTTTCAAAATTCATAAATGGCTGTGGGTAGTTGAATTCTAGGATAGACTAGTTCTTCCCTACCTTTACCATAATGACTAACCAACATATTTGTTTCAGATATGGTAACTATTTTCGAATTTCCGCTTGAGGACCAAACACAGTGGGACAGATTTTGCAACATTTCAAAAGTGCGGAGTCTGCCAACTCAGAAGATCCGTACAGCGAAGCAGAAAGAAGAATTTAATTTTGACCACTCACATGAACCAAAATTGGAACACTCGAATGGCGTGAGAAGAAGTGCCAGATTCAGTGGGAATGAGTTAAATGCAGGTGATGACGAGTTGATGCAGACCCCAATGAAGTCCCAGGAACTAATCACATGTTTATATTGTAACACACAGATTCGCAGCTACACGGAAGATTTACACAAGAAATATTTATGTGGCAAGGATTCGGAGGAAACAGGCTGGAAAGCTACTTCAAAGATAGGTCATCTTCGGTGTACCAAGTGTAAGGTATATGTGAAAGAACTAGGCTTGGATCTCCACCAGGCCTACCTTTGTGGAAAATCCTACCAAAAGTGCCTCTTCTGCAGTTTGGTATTTCATAAGAAAAACCCAAACGACAGGAAAAAACATGTTAACCTTTACAACCACATGAGCACAGTCCATGGCAAATCTATAGAGGAAATCCTCTCTTGCATTGCGGAACAGAGTTCTAACTGGTTTCCTGAAGAGTTAGCTAGAATCGGCTTAAATATCCAATGTCCGATGCAATTTTGTCCGAAAATTTCTTTTGGTACTCATTCTTTTTTGGAACATTTGCGTAACGTTCATGAGTTTTCTGAGCTTAGGATTGATGTTCTGCTGAAAAGTCTATCAAATTTGCCAAATGACAGAGAAAGGTAAAAATCTGAAGTGGTTGCGAAAGAGTCTGACTTGAAATCAATGTATTTTGTAAACTAATAGATAAATAAAAGTTTCATAGTAAGGTGTGTTTTTATTATCCTTTGAGGTTATCTAAAAAAATTGGTAGATTTGCTAATAACAGTTTTCTTTCAGACATCCAATCACAATCATCTTTAGATCACAATGATCTTTAGATTAAGTAATTGGACCTATTTCATCAGGGTAGGACATTCACGTCCAAAACTTCTTTTCAAGGATTTAGCGATTGAACCTCCTAAGTCAAAAGGCAAAACTTTATGTATACCCATTATAGGAAATTCCCTAGGATTCATGTTAGGGCTATTTTAATAAGAAATCGGCCATAGAAATTTTCTCTTTTGAAAGTTTTTCCCTGCTAACTTAAACCTAGACTGCTATCTATTCAAATACGAGAGCTGTTCCGAGATTAACTTCCGTTGTTGTGTAGCAAGTAGAGGAACAAATCAATGTGTGTAAATTATATGTCATTAGAAAGCCTGACTCATTGTGAATCCAACAGTACGCAAAACATTTTTGTTTCGTCAATTTTATAATCTCTAAATTTTGAAACAAAATGATCTCGACATGTAATATTCGACTGCCAAATAATAAGCCTTATAACTTTAAAAAATAATTTCTTGTTTTAATTTTTTGGAAGGGTTTCTAAAAAAAACGATTGGTTGGCCAAACATATTGAAATTTTGCTTTGACTTTACAAGGTTTAGGTGAAAGAATGCTCTTTAATATGAATACAACAAAACGTTTCTAGAATAGATGTGCATTCAACTATTTTTGAACGGAACCTAATAGCCCCTGTATTTGATTAATCTCAGTTGTGTCATCCTACTGCATCTTTCAGACGCTGTCAAGTGGCAGTCCATGGGTCAGTTTCGATGTGACTGCGGTAAGTCGTACATCCACTCCGCCTCGCTGTACAATCACAAGACCTACCACTGCGGCAAGGAGAGACAGTTCTCTTGTAGGTTCTGCGAGTACCGTTCCGCGCAGAAAGGAACTCTGAAGCGCCACGTGTTCATCAAACACAGGAGCGAATCGGGAAAACAAGGTGATGTTATCACCGTCCTTCTGAACCTTTCAGCGCGAACTTTGAAGCGCCACGTTTTCATCAAACACAGGAACGAGATCGGAAACTTCGGAAGTGTGTTATCACCTCAACTTCACAGGAGCGTTCGCACAGAGAAACTTTGAGCGCCCGTTTTCATCAAACACAGGAGATGGCGGACTTCGGTGATGTTATCACCTTCTAACTACGGAGCCGTTCGCGAAAGAACTCTAGGCGCCGTGTTCATCAAACACAGGAGCGAGATCGGGAACTGGTGATGTTATCACCTTCGCTGGAGAACCGTTCATGAAAGAACTCTGAGCGCCGTGTTCATCAATCACAGGAGGCGAGATCGGAAACTCGAGTGATGTTATAACTGAAGCGTTGAGGTCATGAAAGTAAAGCGTTTTGGCAAGGTGAATAAAAAAGATATCAACACAACACTTTATTTACAAATGCATAGAACCTTCCTCTACTTATGACATAGTTGTCATGGATTTCAAGACACTTGTTGTAACGTGGGACCAGTTTTTCCATACCCATGTTGTACCCAAAGACTTGAACCACAGTTTTTTTAAAGTTTTAATTTTTTTATTTTATGTTATTTATTGTTGAGAGGGGAAACGATTAAGTCAGAATCCTACGGTGAAACCCTCCAACGACTTTAACGTGCCATCCAAAACAAGAGACGGGGAATGCTTTCAGAAAAATTGTTGCTGATCCATGGCAATGCTCGGCCTCATGCATCTGCAAGAACACGTCACGAACTTCAACGTCTACGTTGGGATTTATTATCACTTATTCCCAAAGCTTAAGGATTTTATGGGTAGAAAACAGTTTGCTAACGATGAGAAATTCCAAGAAGGTGTGAAACCATGAAACATGGATTTGGATTGCTTTCCCAAAAAGCGTTTGATAATGCGATAATGCCCACAAAAAATCTTAGGTTAAGTCTCAAAATTAAAATGCCACTAGCGTAAACAATAAAAAAAAAATAAAAAATTAAAAAAAAACTTTGGCTCAAGTCTTTGGCGGCAAATTAGTTCAACATGGGTATAAAAAAACAGGTCCCACATAACAACAAGTGTCTTGAAATCCATGGCGACTATGTAGAAAAGTAGAGGAAGGTTCTATGCATTTGTAAATAAAGTTTTGTGTTGATATCTTTTTTTTTTATTTAACCAGGCCAAAACGTTCTTTACTTTTTTCTGGATGACCCTCGTAAGAGACGGCCGGATAGAGCGGCCGCAGGTCTTACTCGAGTCCCTTCTAACAGGGTGTAAAAACTGCAAACAATGTTCTAAACAAGTTTATTTACTTAAATGTGCCTTTCATCCGAATTTGATGGTCTTTTAAGTTATTTAGTTATAACATGTGCTTGCTGAATTCAAAACATTTTGTTTTTTGACAAACATTTATTTCACAATCTGTTCAGACATACAAGAGCTTTGTATTTGTAAATTGTAAATTATAAATAAATATTTCTATGTGAGGGCTTACTAATGTGGTTTGTAGCATTTATTTTACCTTGACCAATGGTTTTATCTTAAAGCAGTGATGTATTTCCAAACAGGTGGATGAGGTGCGAGGAGCCTGGAATTATAACAATATTGTCTATTTGTCTATTATTATGGTTTATTTTGTAGCATTTATGGGAAAAAGTGTTAAATACAAAAGTTGTAGGAAATTTATTTCACACTAACGATTTTTCACTAGATTGAAGATCCGAGCAACTGTTTTGCCGCTATGATGCGAAATATCGGCTAAGTTCAAGGGCAGATTTTCAGACGCCATCTTATTTGGCCGCCAACTTGTCAGAGCCTTAAAAAAAGAAGGCTTTTTTCAGAAGGTTTCATACAAAGTGCTTCGAAACGAGTATATCGTTGAGAGGGGCAGCATGCCAGGAAGTGCCTAAACATTTACTCGTTCAGTCACCTGTACAACCGGCCTTATAGTATATTAACTTCATCCCTGGTCCAAAGTACCTAACCTATCCCGAGCTGTGTTGCAGGTGAACAGTTCATCTGTTCGACATGTGGGAAAGTGTACCTCCACCCGTCATCTCTGTCCAAGCACCGGCTCTACCACTGCGGCAAGTCTCCTCAGTTCCCTTGTCCGTTCTGCGAACACAGGTGCTCTCAGAAGGGAAACCTCAAGAGGCACATGATGCTCAAGCATCCCGAATTGCTGGACAAGAGTGTTTTGTAGAAGGTTAATAAAGTTGTATGATTTCTGGTTATTTGTAGCTTTTTTTCTATTTTGCCTGTTGTGTCGTCTGCATATACACGGTTTTCTGCAGGTTTAAACTCTAAATTTAACTTCAGCGGTTGAAATATTATTGAGGACATTATCTGTAGATTTCTAGTGAACAAGAAGAACAGGACGTTAGGCTAACTAAACTTTCTAACGTTTTGTGTTATGATTAGGTAACCTTTCACCTGTGGGTAGGATCTGACCCATGATCCCAAAATGTGTGTGTAAACTTCTTGCTTTTACTTGTTTATCGCATCCACTGTGTCAAGCGTACTGGTACTCAAAACTATTACACAGAATGAAATGCAAATTTCAAGTTTTATATATTTTATACTATGCTTTATTTTATATTTTTTTACATTTATGTGATTTTTATTATGTTTTATTTTATAATTGTTTACTGTGTCGTCTGGCAAAGTTTATATTATTAAACTCAGTTTTGAAAATTAAATATCAAGATTATTGCAGTGAATGTGTTAAAGATTATTTTATGATTAGGAACAGTACATTATTTTGTTCATTAATATAACTTCCTTCAAGTTTTACTTTTTTGGTCGGTAAAATTTTAGTCAATACTGCTTTTTTAAATTCAAGTCGCATTTAAAAAGTGGTCTAGCGCGTTGGTTCACAATTGCTTTCGGCAACCGTAATGTATCTAGTACTTGCCAGGAGCCAAAAAGATTCACTGTCCTGTCACAAACCTAATTTATAAGAGACTTTTTTTCAGCAAACCAATCACCAATTTTGAGGCCCTGTAGTGCATCTTGGTTAAAAATTTCAAAAATAAGTTTGGGAAAAGTCAAACTCTGTTTTAGTTCGGCAACAATGTAAGCATGTTCAAAAACAAAAAACAAACAGAATAATTTATTTAAGTCCCACATCAACATAAACATAACCCTCGTCACCAAGCCTTCACCTACGTTTGTTTACTCCCCCTTGCAGTTACAGGGGAGAAGAGCTACCGATGTGAGTGCGGGAAGGAGTATTCGCACCAAGCTTCGCTCTACAATCACAAGACGTACAGCTGCGGGAAGCGGCCTCAGTTTGAATGCAGTTTCTGCTCTTACGCATCCAAGTACAAAGGCAATTTGAAGAAACACGTGTTGTTGACTCATGTTAATCGATAAAAGTATTCAACAAAGTGTTTTGTTCTTTATTCAACCCTTTAACGTTAAGCATTCACTATCTCGTTCAAACAGGTTGCAGATAACAATTGTGAAAAATAAAATTTTTCCTTAGATTGAACTTACAAAATTGTGTTTTTTTATAATCAGGTTTTTGGTTCGAAAACCAATTGTGGTATCTGGATAAGCAAAGTTCGATTTCTTTTCTTTCATGGCTAGCTGTGGACTTAATTTTATTGGTAATGAAAGTGATAAGTGATTGGATCACTGCCAAAAATCAATTGAAAAATTAAATTCTCTCGCCATTGTCCATCAGGAATTGCAACTTTTCAAGTTAGTGACAACAGAAAAATCAGTTTGGTAAACCAAGCGTTTTAGAAAACCGATGCCAAAAAATTGGATGTTGAAGTTTTTAAAGTTAAAAGGGTTTACCTCTATAATTCAGACGATTGGCGTACTTGATCTAGACACAGACAGATGTAGGACTTGAATATCTAGCAGTTGACGAAAACCAGATTGAATACAGAATTAAAACTTCTAGTAACTGAAATTACCATTTGGAAAATCCAAGTTGCTGAGGTTCAAGTTTTCAAAAAGTCAAGTCATTGACTTTTCGTTCCATATTTTTGAAACCTGCAAAATTTTGACTTTGAAGGTTCAAAAAAATTTTGTAAAATACAACCTGTAGAGGATTACTAAGATCTAAGGCTTCCGGTTTACACCACGTCACAGTTGAAATTACTGCTAAAAGTTTCGACTTCGCTGTGCAGAGTCATCCTCAGTAGCTTCAGAGAGAGTCTCAGCCAGTCAACAAGCTACTGAGGATGACTCTCCACAGCGAGGTCGAAACGCTTAGCAGTAATTATATTTCAACTGTGACGCTGTAAACCAAAGCCTTAGATCTTAGTGATATTCCGACCTGAAAGACTAACAGTTAAGACTATAGAGGATTTTTGAAAACTTCAAGGGGATTTAAAAATATGAAGTTAAGCCTTAGATCTTAGTGATGACACCGGCGGCGAAAGACTATGAGTTAAGACTATAGAGGATTTTTGAAAACTTCAAGGGGATTTAAAAATATGAAGTTGTTGAGGAATTTCACTTCTCTAAACTTGTCTGTACCTTAAACTCTACCTAATTATCTATGTGATGTCCAGGGGGCAAGTTCATCTGTGACTGTGGGAAAGCCTACTCGCACCAAGCGTCTCTGTACAACCACAAGACCTACAACTGCAACCAGGAGCCTCGCTTCTTCTGTCCGTTCTGCAACATGAAGACTCATCGTAAGGGCAATCTGAAGACACATATCGTCATGCGACACCCGGAGCAGCTCAAGAACAAGGAGTCCGACTCGCTGATCCTGCAAGGAGATGTCGTCAGCCTAGACCGGTTGTGATTAAATGGTTTTTGTTGATCCAGCGTTTTATTTGGTCTCTAATCAAAGCACCCGCTCTGGGCGCCGTTTATAACATTTTGGTAGGCCTACACATGTTAAGTAAGGTACTAAAAATGTTTAACCACCAACGTGTACCAGTCCACGTGTAACTGAAATCGGATTATAAATACAATTTTTACAGCTTTAACCAATTTCGGGGAGGAGTTAATTGATTTCGCTGGTAGACGAATTTAACCTATTAAAAATTAATAAAAAGACATTTTTACCAATTTTTTTTAGAATTAGCCTGTAGACCTGATTAGCTTATAGAGTGGTCAAATAAGATTCAGGAGGTATAGGACAGTTCAAAATTGCAAACTATTTCTCTTTATCGGTAAAAATGATAAGCTCTATATCCTACGGAAAATGTGACCAATTTTCCGATAGTTGTTGCAGAATCTAAACTGCAATGTTCGTGCGGCAAGTCCTACTCGTCGCAAGGCTCGCTTTACATCCACCAGACCTACGACTGCGGCCAGACTCCCAAGCACTACTGTCCGATCTGTCCGTACAAGTCGTGTCGACGGAGTAACCTCAAGCGGCATATGTGCGTCAAACACTTCTCCTCGAACACACAGGCGCTCAGGGGTTAATATACCAGTGCGACTGAGACGTGGTTTTATTTATTCTGGTTGTTTTTGCTCTTCAGCGAGTTTCCACTTAATTATTAATTTGTATTTGGATGTAGAACAAACGTCAGGTTGCTTAGCCAACAATTTGTAGAAGAGAATGGTCACATCAAAATTAATGTGACCCCAACAGTTTTACAAAAATATTTACTATATTATGTTCCTGAATGTTTCCTAACTGAACCTAATGACCAAAAAACCTTCTTCAATGGCAGCCTTCTTTAAAAATGCAATCTGCAAGTCTTTGCTCAAAATTCTCCGTCATATTTGTTACAGTTTCTTCTTTGATTGCTGCAGAAACACACACATCGCCTCTTTCAATTCATATACATTTTGGTGCTTTTGTACGCCAACTTTTGACTTTAAACAAAATCACAGGCCTACTACACAAGCCCTGAAACTTAAATGATCTTAATGAGGATTGGTGCAAAAGTAGCGTAAATCAAAGGAGAAAATGAAGAGAATGTGGTGGACAATTTGGAGGAAATTCATGTAGAGTGCATCTTCAAGGGAGGACACCATTTTCCGGAAGTTATTTTTCACACATTATTTTTTTATTTGGGTACCTCAGGAACATAATTTAATAACAGTTTTTTCGTAGAACTGATGGTGTGCAAAGTCGTAATTTTCCGAATCCTAATCATATCCTCTTCTAACCAACTGTTATTCACTGTCTTTGTTTGGTTTTAGCTATTTCTTAGATATTCCACACTTCTTGAGTCCAAGAGCCTCGCCTTTCTAATATCTAATTTTTGTGTGTTCACGTTTTGGAATTTTCAAAGATTCATATTTTGCCTCTGATTGCTTGTGATAATGTATAATTTATCTTAAAATTTCTTTGTATTTCCAAGGAAGTTCTTCCTGTTAGTGAGGAACTTGCACCCACCAAAACCCATTCTCGCTAAAAATTTACACTTCCACTTCATGTACTAAAAACCTTACGTATACAAATAAACTTAAGTATGAAGCAGTCAATTAAAAAACTACACAAAAATCCAAACTTGTGAATTTTTATTTTAAAAAAGTTATCCCTTTCCCACAATTGTTTATTTCTTAAAATTTAGTTGTTTTTGTTTCATTAATGTCCTCTTTTCAGGAGAAAATCGCCCTCCAGCGAAGCGTCTGGTTGTTAAACTAATGGACGAGTTTCCACTGACAGAAGAGAACCTGCGTGCGTTAGAGGATGAGCTGAAATCCAAAGGGCTAGTGAGTGGCGTCATCAGGCTACGTTCTTCAAACTAGTGAATTCCAACGACTCCGAGAAAGTCACCAAGTGTGTTCACTGTGGTGCGCAGAATCCCAAGGGCTTGAGCTTCAAGGTGCACAAGCATTGGTGTAAAATGGGCAAAATTCTAGGCAAGCTGATTGAGTGCGATTGAGGAACGCTTCTTGTCAACAATAACGAAAGGTACAGACACGATCGATCCTATTGCCCATTGAGGTCCCGAGTGGAAGATAAAGCGAAGAATGGTGCTGGGGATTTGTTGATGGATAAGGGTTCACCACTAAAGATTGATGAAAAGGAAAAAAACGTCAAAGATTCAGAAATTGGAGAAACATCAGGAATCCAGTCAACATCATCCAAAAGCATGCCGATGCTAGAAAACCGTACAAATTACGAAATGTTACCACAAGAAAACCATAGTGACGACCTTCCCAAATCTATCGTCAATGGTCCGGAAAAAGTTAATGAACGTTTACAACCAAAGGCAGAAAAATTAACTCAGCAAACTAACAAAGTTCACATAGAAGAAAACTTTTTCATAAGTTCAGAAGAAGAAAGTATATCTCCTTCTTCTTTCAGCTCACTAGACAAATATTTTTACAAAGAGGCGAGAGCGAAGCTATCACACACCAAGAAAAATTATTTGTTCAATTGCCCCTGTGGAAAAACTTTTACAAGTCTGAGAAAACAGCTGTGCCACAAGAAAACCTGTTCTCTAATGAACAGATCTAGGTTAAAAAGATGTGATGTTTGTGATTTCAGTACTGTTTCGGGAGAAAAACTAAGCAACCATGTAAAACTGGAACATAAGCCGTATCAATTGTGGTAGGCAGTGAGTTTTGCAAAATTATGTCAAAGTTTGGCTTATAAAATTCAAACGTATTAGGCGCTTTCTACAAAGATATATTTTTGAACTTACTTGTATTACTCAGATTACCCAAGCTCTATGATAGGGATCATATTGAGAACAAAAAATGGTAAAATAGGATTTGTAAATCTACAAATTGGTTGTGTTGAGAATTTATATCATTACATTTAAACTTAATAGTTTGACAGCTTAATACAGAATCTCCTATCGGAAAGTACTAATACATTTGACTCAATGTTTATTTTGTTATAAAACCAAAGCAATTTCAGTGTCTATGTCTTAGTCATTTTTAGTTTGTTATTTAATTGTGATTTTAATGACAATTTCATGGTTTCATTTTTTTCTATCCAGGAATTCTTTATTTTAGGAAGCTAGAAACATTATCTATTACTTAGGTTTAAATATATTATCTCAGTTTACTGTTATACTGCTTATTACTTCCCAGTTGCAATATCCCAAAATAAACCAACCCTGTCAAATAGCAAAAAAAAAAAAAATAAATAAACAAGAGATGATTTATTAAACAATTGTATGTATTTTGTTTCACTCAAACCAATGATTTTTACACAATCTCAAAGGGTTACCTGTTGGTAAAACTTAGACCAATTAAGTGATAGCTATTTTATTGTTTTAAGTAAGCTTTTAATTGATCAAGTAGTCCTACTAGTTCGTTTGATTTGTTTTAAAAATGAGTTGAAGCTGATTATTTATTAATATCTTACCGGTAATTATTATTTTAATTTGAAATTGGTGACCATTAATTTTAAATTTCAGAGATAGAACTATAATTTTAAAATTTCATTTGAAACAAACATTTTATTTGTCCTTATTGACATGTTCCAATTAAATAGGGGCAATTGTTGTTTAAATAAACATAATTATGTTATGTGAATATTGACATTAGCTTTCAAATTAGTTTCTTCTTAAATGTTATGCGGTTTATTGGTGTTTTCTTTCATCATTTCAATCAAAAGGGTTATTGAAATTCTCTCCTTTTTGGGGTTTTATCGTTAACAGAAAACTTTCCTTCCAGACGGTTTTGAGCTTGTGAAATAAGTGGCATTGAAATTTCATCATCAAAGTCATTACTTGACCTGACCGTTCAAAAATCCCTCTGTGTAGGTAAAAAAATCAATACCACCAGTAATTTTTTTTGTAGTTATTTGCCGCAGCTATTTAAAAAGGTTGTAGAACTATTATATGGCAACAAAACTCGGCCCAAACTAAGCCAAAGAGGGTAGTGATCATTATAGTAGGGATAACTAGTCTTTAACTAACTTCTTTTATTCTGTGGATGAGATTTTAGTTTGGACGATCTCTACTTCAAACAAGTTGCTGAAAGTTCGTTATGTTATAATTGCCATACTAACTTAGATTCCATGGAGTGGTTGAGTGGTAGGGAGGACTTAGTAGTCCTAACTTCACCTTGTTAAACAAGACAAACTTTACCTTTAGCTTTTATACTAGGTAATTTTAACGTTGAAATACCTGCAATCAGTAGTAATTATACTGTTTAATATTAATTTTATTTTTTCAGAAGGATTGAATCAAAATAGTACACAGTTGAATTCAGTATTCTCCACTGGAAGTGACGCTGAAAGAAGAACCACTCTATTCGAGGATTCACGGCTAACTAAAAATGATTTAACTGCTGATCGTGGAAAAGAAAATTTGAAGAGAGACCTTTTTCAAGCCAAACCAGTCTACTACAGTAGGCCAGCAAGCATTTCTGTAGTAGTTTTGCAGGAACAATCTGATCAGGGAGTTGTAAGTGACGGTGGAATTGAAATCCCAAAAACATCCCGCAAGAAACTGAAAACAGTACAAGGTACCCTGCCAAAGAGTCCAGCGATGGCTCAAAAGAATTGGGACACTTAAACGTTAAAATTCCTCCTATCCCACTCCTTACAGGACCTTGTTTCATTAAACAAGTTACACTTCAGAAAGGTCAACACGTTGAAGTAGTTGTAAAATCCGACACAAAGAAAGATTTCACAAAACAGAAGGTAGCTGGACAAACATGTCAAAAACCGAACAAAGAAAACAATTTTACAAGAAATAGAAATTCCGCTAATCATTCTTTGGATTGTCCTCGAAAAGACATGGTAAATGATAGTGATACCAGTTGTTGTGAACCACTTTTGCACAAGGTTTACAAGGAAATCACAAAAAAGTGTTTACAATTTATTAATAGTCCATACAATCCAAGATTTGTGACTACTGATTACTCTTGCAAGTGTGGGCAAAAATGTACTTCCATATTGGAGTTCACTTTGCATAGCAAGTCCTGTATGATAGAGAAGCTTTCAGATGAGAAATATAATCACCCAAACTTGAGGACCTATTCCAGGAACAGACTGATCGAGAATAGGCTTTCCACATTCAGCACATCTTCTGAAAGTACAAGCATCGACCAACTCTCTAAGAACACTCCGAAAGATTTAGTTCTTTCTGAATCCAACACATCTTCCAAAAGAAGATGCATCGACCAACAGACAGATTTGAAAAAAGGCAACTGTACAATCTGTGGCGAGGAAGATATCACAGATTACCTCGCCCACAACAATCATTGTCAGGCTCTGAAGTGTGTGCGTTGCGGAGCGCTCTTCCCAGACGCCACAGATCTAGGCTTACATCAGCTGTCTCCCTGCGTGTCCCTTGAGAAGCTTTTACAAGTTTTTCCACCAAGTGGAAGATAAAGCGAAGAATTGTGCTACAGATTTGTTGATGGATAAGGGTTCACCACTAAAGATTGATGAAAAGGAAAAAACATCAAAGATTCAGAAATCATAGAAACGTCAGGAATCCAGTCAACATATTCAAACAACATGCCGGTGCTAGAAAATCCTACGAAATGTTACCACAAGAAAACCACAGCGACGACTTTCCTAAATCAATTGTCAATGAAGGTCTGAAAAATGAATGAACGTTTACAACCAAAGACAGAAAAATTAACTCAGCAGACTAACAAAGTTCACATATAACAAAACTTTTTCATAAGTTGAGAAAAAGAAAGTAGATTTCCTCTATCCAAAGATCCAAGTAGATTTCCAAATATCTTTACAAAGAGGCAAGTGCAAAGCTATCACATACCAAAAAAAATATTTGTCAATTGCCCTGTGGAAAAACTTTTACAAGAAATAATGTTTTATTTGTAGTGTTGAGAATTTATTTAATTCCATAGAAACTTAATAGTTTGACATATTCACGCAAGAACATCAAAAGCATTTTTGCTTTATTCCACTAATACAGAATCTCCTATCGAAAAGTACTAATACATTTGATTCAATGTTAATTTTGTTTTAAAACCGAAACAATTTCCGTGCCTATGTCTTAGTCATTTTTAGTTTGTTATTTAATTGTAATTTCAATAACAATTTCATAGTTTAAATTTTTTTTAGCCAGGAATTCTTTATTTAAGGAAGCTAGAAACATTATCTATACTTAGGTTTAAATATGTTATCTCAGTTTACTGTTATACTGCTTAATACTTCCCTGTTGAAATATCCTTAAAAAAATCAACCCTGACAAATAGAAAAAAAACTAAACAAGAGAGGATATCTTACATAATTTTATTTTGTTTATAACTCAAACCAACGTTTTTTACACAATCTCAAACGGTTACCTGTTGGTAAAACTTTGACCAATTATGTGATAGCTATTTTATTGTTTTAAGTTAGCTTTCAATTTACTAAGTAGAACAAATATTGTTTTATATAAAAATTTGTTACTTCTACTTGCATCAAAAGAGTCAAAGGTAAATAAACAGCATTTGAAAAGGTTGTTTAATCATTTATACTAGCGGATCAGTGGCGGATTGGTATCTCCGTAGTCACCACTTACAATTTGTAAATCACTACTACTGTGACGCTAGGTAAAGGTCGAGGTTGAGTGGTAGAGAGGTCTTAGTAGACCTAACTTCACCTTGTTAAACAAGACAAACTTTACCCTTAGCTTTTATACTAGGTAATTTAAACGTTTAAATACCTGCAATCAATAGTGATTATATTGTTTAGATTGGATGGGGAAAATTAGTGGTTCAGGACCACGCGCACGTCAACCCTTTGGTTTATTGTGCTGGCTCCCTTTTCTCCTAATTACGCAGCCCCACCCCCGTTTGCTTGCAAAGCTCGAGGATCGCGCTACCCAATTCTGATGGGTGTACCTCCTGCCACTCCCGAGACCCTAGAAGACCCCTTCTCCTGGCCTCCAGGGACTCGCATTCAATAAGAATGTGTTTTATGGATTCAGGAGTACCACATAGCCTACATCTGGTATCTCCTGTGTAGAGACCCATTTTGCTAGGTGATTTCTGAAGTGCCCATGCCCTGTGATATAAGCTATTACCAGTCTGATGTTCTGGCGACTAAGACTGGTCAGATGTTTGGTAAGTATCCTTGATGGATTCTTGACTAAAAGTTTGGCGGGTTCCTGGCATGGTAGCTGTTTCCATCGCTCAGTGTGTCGCGATTTGCCCTATCGGCTAGCATAGTTTTGACAAGAGAGGGACTGATTCCTACCGCCGGTTCGGACCAGCAAAGGGTGACAGCCCCTTTCTAGCCAGCAGATCGGCTTTTCGCTCCCTTTGAATCCTTGATGCCCGGTATCCATTCAAGCCGCATTATTACAGCTTGCTAGAGCCCGAGCTTGGGAGCATTCCCGACAATGCAGGAGTTGATTAGTGGACAGTCCAGCCCTGAGGGCAGCCTGACTGTTTGAAAAGATTAAAATATGTTTATCCCTTGTACCAACAGATAACTCTATATAGGTGCAAGTAAGGATTGCGAAGACTTCTGCTTGAAACACTGTACAAAAGCCTCCCAAGCTACCTGAGAGGTTACACCTGGGCCGGACTCTGTGTGCCCGTAGCCAGCCTTTCCTTCTATCAATGAACCGCCTGTGTACCAGACCCTACAGTTATTAATAGTTAAAAGGGATTTGTCAGTTGACCACTGTAGCCGTGATTCTATGCTGACTGTGTAAGGTTTTACAAAGAGGTATTGCCCCTCCATATAGTCAGACCTCATAGTGAGGAGCGGTTCCACGGGAAGGAGTCTAATGCTTCCACATGTCCCGAACGAAGTCGGACCCCTTTTAAAAGGCCGAAAAGAGAGTTTGTATCCGAATTTCCTAGCCTCCATTTCTATGAAAATGTCTAGGGGTTATATTGAGCAATACCTCTAGCTGTTGGGGTGCTAGTGAATGCTCGGTGATTCCTAAGCATGCCAGTCTTTGTAGGCTGCTAAATTTGGTCTTTACGGTACTCTGCCTGGCTTTCGTCCACCAAACTAGAGAGGCGTAAGTGATCTGGGGCCTTATTACTGCTTTGTAAAGCCAAAGCGCCATGTGAGGCTTGAGTCCCCAATTTTTCCCTATAAAACGTCTGGTTGCTAAGAGCGACCAGCTTGCTCTGTGTAGTACCGACTTTAAGTGTAGGTTCCACGATTATATTGTTTAATATTTATTTTATTTTTTCAGGAGGATTGAATAAAAATAGTACGCAGTTGAATTCAGAAGTCTCCACTAGAAGTGAGTCTATGGAAGCTGAAAGAAGAGACACACAACTTGAGGATTCAGAGCTAACTAAAAATTCTGGAAAAGAAAATTTGAAGAGAGTTCTTTTTCAAGCCAAGCCAGTCCACTACAGTAGGCCAGCAAGCACTTCTGAAGCAGCTTTTCAGGAAGCTGAAAACAGTACAAAGTTCTTTGGCAAAGGGCCCTGCGATGGCTCAAAAGAATTGGGACACTTAAACGTTAAAATTCCTCCTATCCCGCTCCTTAAAGGACCTTGTTTAATTAAAAAAGTTACACTTCAGAAAGGTCAACATGTTGAAGTAGTTGTAAAATCCGACACAAAGAAAGGTGATTTCACAAAACAGAAGGTAGCTGGACAAACATGTCAAAAACCGCACAAAGAAAACAATTTTACAAGGAATAGAATTTCCGTTGGTCATTCTCTGGATTGTCCTCGAAAAGACATGCTGAATAATAGTGATACCAGTTGTTGTGAGCCGCCACTTTTGCACAAGGTTTACAAGGAAATCACGAAAAATCGTTCACAATTTAAGACAAATCCATGCAAGCCAAGATTTAAGACTACTGATTACACATGCAAATGTGGGCTAAAATTTACTTCCATATTGGAATTTACTTTGCATACTAAGTCCTGTGAGGAAGAGAAGCTTCCAGATGAGAAAAATAATGACCCAAACTTCAGGACCTATTCTAGAAACAGACAGAATGACATTAGGCTTTCCACGTTCACGTCTTCTGAAAGTACATGCATCAACCAACGCTCTGAGAACCCTCTGAAAGATATAGATCTTTCTGAATCCAGCAGATCTTCTGAAAGTAGAGGCATTGACCAAAACTCTAGGAACTGTCTGAAAGAACTAAGTCTTTCGAAATCCAGCACATCTTCCGAAAGTAGAGGCATTGACCAACAGGCAAATTTGAAAAAAGGCAACTGTACAATCTGTGGCGAGAAAGATATCACAGATTATCTCGCCCACAACAATCATTGTCAGGCTCTGAAGTGTGTGAGTTGCGGAGCGCTCTTCTCAGACGCCACAGATCTAGGCTTACATCAGCTGTCTCCCTGCGTGTCCCTTGAGAAGCTACATCTATACGTTTGAGAAAATTGTCATCGAACATTCCCCCCGGCCTATTACAAGAAGCACAAACACACTTGCGTTCTTGGTTCAAAGCAGGAAACTGTAGATCTAAGATGTCCTCACTGTGGAGGGATATTCGTCAGCAAGGCGTATTTAAATCGTCACATGAATCAGTGTCAGAGAAACAAATATCGTAAGGACCAAGGGGGGTTTGGTGGAAATGAGTTATCCGTGACTAGGCTCTTTAGAAGCCCAACTAGCTCTGAAGTTGCCAAATCGCCTAAGATAGCGGAAGAGTTTGTTCCAAGTTTGGATAAATTGTCCACGTTTAAAGATCTTGAATTAAAGAAAACTAATAACGACGAGTCTTCAACTGGAAGCGATGTAAAAGTTTGTTCCAATCCAGTGGACGAGTCCAAAATTAAATCAAATTTAGTGAAAGAGTCCACAGTAAAACCGAATTCATTCAATGAACCCAAAAAGAAACTCAACATTCTTTTAAAATGTGACCACTGTTCTTTTCGCACATTGTCTAAACCGAGATATAAACTACACAATCGGAAAAACCACAAGAATCTCTAGATTCTTCCCAGCCAATACACCATCTCTAAACCGAGGCTGAAATAGCTCTTCATTGATACAGTTCGTTTTTCATCTTCTCTTTGCTGAAATAAACAACATTCTATTAACACTCCAGAAAAAAAATCCTATATAAATCAGTGCCTTTAAATTTAAAAATAGTCTAGTGTGAAATAGTTTGTTTTTCTAACACCTACGATAATTTTCTTGGACAATTGTAAGGGTTATTACGATTAATGGGTCACTTTATATATTTTTATCATAAAAGAATTCTTTATTTTAATTTAGTTTTAAGTTTGCTTTACCATGATATTTTATTGTTTTGGGATAAGATAAAACTTTTTATTTAAAAGTTAATTTTTTTCAATGGATGTTGTATTTTTAGTAATTTTGTAAGTACTTGTTGTATTTCTGAACTCAGAATTTATATTGATTTTAAAATATTTAAAGTGCGTTATATGTTAAGTAACTGTTTAAAAGAAATAAGTTTAGTTTTTTTCTTATATTTACTAAACCTTAACAAAAAAATGTTTCAGGTATAAAAACAATTAAAAAACCCTAACTTTGCTAGTTAGTATGGCAGGAAAAGAAAAAAAGTCTAAAAAGAAAAAAAATACATTTATAAATACAGTTCCAAATAATCATTCAATGTCGTAATATGTAGCATTCAAGACTCCAGATTTTAAAATAGAATTACAATAATACCTTTATACAATTCTATAATTTAACTACAATATCTTTAGTTTTAACTTGAAATTTCAAAACTTTTATTTTATTTCAGGTTATAGTAAATTTTTTGTTTGGCGTGTGATTTAGGGATTTTAATGTTTGTAAGCTTTTATGTGAGTTTGGTTTTGGACTATTAAACATATTTTAATTTACAAATTTTTTAAAAACAATTATGAGTTTTAAGGGGATGTTTAATGTACAATTTTATTTTGACAATGTAAGGTATTCTATCGACCGATGTAGTTTATTTTATCGTACAATACCTAAAGGTTGAATTTTACTTTCCCTTCTAAGTGTTACATACACACTATGATTGACAGCAAAATAAATAATTAAAAATGAAATACAATCTTGGTCATTAATTTTATTTATACCTTGTACCTTTCTTTAAAATATTATTTTAAAGAAGTCCACCCAAAGGTTTAGATGTTATTCTATTATAAATTACTGCTCAAGTTTTTTTTGTTGAATTACTTTGATAATGAAAAATAAATTAAATATGCAAAACCTTTTCCAAGAAGTTCAACATTTGTCTTAAGAACCACAAAGCACAAAAATGGCATTACTGCCGTTACATGGGCACATCTTTAGTGTGTAAATTTACTTTGATCTTCAAGGCTCTCTTAATCCTGGTTCAAGAGAACCAATTAAGTTTAGGAACTGGTTATTAAATTGCACAAATATATAACAAATAGTAGCCCGGTAGCCTATCAAATATAGTTGTAATTTAGAACAAATATAAGTATGTCCTTAGAGAAATAAACTATCAAATAGTATGAAAGTAACTATAAGGTAAACACCTCAATGTCAAATGCACTTAGTAATCTATAAATGGTTTTGCAGAACACACCGACTCAATCGATGGCAGGAAGAAACGCTCAGTGACTCCTGAATCTTCAGTCAAATCTGCGAAGAAGTCTCCAAGCAAGGATGCAGATGCAAGACTCCAAAGTGTCGTTGACTTGACGCAAGACAACTCAACCCCCGATACAGTTCGAGTACCGAAAAGTTTGAAACCTAACCTTGCAAATATCACCATCAAAGCAATTCCTCTAAAGGGCTCAGAGGCGAAGAAAGATTCTATTGGATGTGAAAAAACTTCCGGAGGTCCTGTAAAAACTTTGATAATTCGCTCTGATTTCCAAAGTACGAAGAAAGCACAAGATCGGATTGAGAAACATGCAAACTTGACGATTGAAAAATCAGGGACAAGTTCTAAGAAGCCTTCCAGCCCTCAGTTGGTTGTAGTCCCTTCTACTTCAATCTCTGACTTGAAACTGAAAGAATGCAACATCGTGAAAATCAACAAAGACCAGATCCTCAAGAAAGCGAAAGTAATAACACATCAAAGGAACATTGCAATATGTTCAAAAGAGGGACAACTCAATGTTACCAAAGGGCGGAAAAATATCTCTATGGTAAGTCTCACAAGGTGCAATAAACCTGTAGAAGAAAGTCTTCATGAAAAATTGCTGCAGGGTACAAAAGTTTGTAGTGAAAATGTGGAAATAAGTACACAAATTGATATAGATACTACGAGCGACCAAGAAATAAAGAGAAACGAAAATGGTGAATATGTCTGTGAGTGTGGAACCAGGACAAGTACAAAACTATTGTTTTTAGCATTGCACGGCAAGTTTTGCACTGCTAGGAAGAAAATTCAAGAAGAAACTGCTAAACAAATGGATATCGAAAAGGAAATCGTAAATAAAGACTGGTCAGCAGAACCCTTGAAAACATACGCTAGGTTCCAACCTCAATCTTCTCCCACTAGGAACACAACCACAACATCACTTGTAACCGCTCCTAAATCCAGCGATACATTGCCTGCGGTTAAATCTCCTAAATTAATTATCACACGTCCCAAAAAATCTGATGGAGGCGAATGCTTCTTTTGCAAAAAGAACGTGCCGCATTTACTCGCTCACAAGCTTGTTTGCCCGGCTAAAAGATGTGACAACTGTAATGCTTTCTTTGCAGACGACATTGCTCTGCATCGGCACCAACATCAAGTACCACCTTGCGTAGCCTCCGAGAAACCTCGCTTTGTCATGTGTCCGTACTGCTTGGAGTCCTTCACCGCGGGCGTTTATTCCATCCACAAGAAGACTTGTGTCCCTAACTTGAAACATAAGAGTGGGGAGTTCCCATGCAAGAAATGCAATAGGATTTACATCTCCAAGGCCTACCTGGAACGCCACGAGTTGAGATGCGATATCGACACGGTCTTAGCGGAAGAAGATGTGAGAGTTTCGCCGTGGGACAATTCGCCAGGGGAAGTGCTGTTCTCAGACATAGGTGATGATACGACGGAAATAGACATCAAAGAAGAGGAGATTCCCGACTACCAATGCCGAACCTTGACTTCGGTGAAAAGCGATACAAGTTACGATATTTTTAGCGATGAGAAATTAGCGGACCAATTAGGAATCATCGTCTCTCACGATCCGAGAGTGAACAAACTGTTAAATTGTGATTACGAAATGTGTACTTTCCGCACATTCTCCTCGAGGAAGTTGAGCAAACACAAATCGAACAAACACGGGAAGCAAAAAAAATCAAGTCAATAAGTTGAAACAAATGTCGAAGGAATTAACGTGTAGATCATTTTGGGTCAGAGTGAAAAATCATTGGAAAGCTGGTGACTCTCCATCTTTGGTTATAACTCCAGGGCTTGCCGCCAATGGTGCAATATTTTCCTGCTTACTCTTGTGAAAAATATTTCGCTCTCAAAGATAAACTCGAGGCTTCAAATCTATTCCAGTCAACCTTCAGGAAGAAAATCTGGAACCATTGTTTAGTTGTAGAACTCATTGTATTGTGTGTGTTGTATTATATAATCTCTATAGATTGTGCTTGTATTGGTATCACTGTTATTGCACCTTTGTATTATATGTCTTCACAGTAGATAAGAATAAGAAATCTAAAGTTATATTATACATGTGTCAAAACCACTAAGTAAGGGTGCATTAAACCTCGATTGTTAGTCTTTTGTGTACCAAAGGGGTTTCGAAAAATTAAGATTTCAAATTGTCCAGTATATTTAGGGTTTTATTACAGGGAGGTATTGAAATACCACTAAATGTGGTTTATTAAATGATTAAAGTGTTAGAAAGTAAAAGAACCTAATTTTAATGTATAACATTGCCTGGACATATCATTTATACAAAATATTTTTTTGTCATTTATTGTATGTTCAAGCCACCATAAAAAGTGACAAACTATTGTTTTTCTACAGTGTATATATATATATATATATGGTATATATATGGTGTGGTATTGTTTTCATTTATATCAATTTTGTTTTCAATAAGTAATTATTTTAAAATTAGAGGTGAGTGTAATTTTTTTATATTAAACTCAAGGCAATATGTTTTTGGTCAGTTTTTCTGTGTGAACTATTTTTATCATCTTTTGTTTTACTAAACAACAAATTATTTTTTAAATAGTCCCAATTATTTAAGTAAATAATGTTGATTAAATTTTGAACAATCTATTAATCACCCTTTATTTTATACAGCATGTTTTTTATGTTATATTTTATTCGCTAAATATGTGTACATTATATTATTACATTTTGTCTCACAAAGCCTAATTATTTAGGAGGCAAGTAAAATGTGTAAATATTATTTATTTAAAAGAGATTATAGTGTTATATAAAGGGCCAATCTTTTAGATTATAGTAAAAAAGGCCAATAAAGAGATTATAGTTTTATAGGTTAATACACGTTTTAGTATCCTCTAAGACCATTTTACTGTATGTTTTCTACTTTACATCCTCTATGATAAGTTAGTTTTTCTTACATAAATGTTTCTTATTTGTGAAGTCACTGTTTATTGTTGTGAATAAATGAGTTCTACATTTGTACAGGAAGGTTTAATTTCTCATTGTCAAACTTATCTTTCCCCTCTGTAAATAATAGTTCAAACCACCTGCGAGGGTCGGTTAGTTTATTCCGGCCAAATTGACGGTTTAACTTTTGGGGAAACATCTGCTTGAGTTAAACCGCGGCTTAAACTGCTAATCTCAGTTAACTGGCGTTGGGGAGTATCAGATATATCACTGGGACTCGTGGCGTGGTCCTGTAATCCAGCTTCATGGAGGTCAGGTTTTGAGGATGATATAGGTCTAAAGCGGCTCAGATAGTCTCAGTGATCATCTGATGATACCCGCATCAACTCTCACCATCGTTTAGACATATCAGACCATCACCTGCGTGGTTCGAAAGTCACATTAAGCTGTTGGTCCTTGTATTTCCATTGGTCATTGGGCTATTAATTAATGAGCCATTCTAAGGAAGAGTCGGCCTTAGTTTGTAACAAGACTACACCTCATAACTCATTACTATCACTCATCACACTCATCCTTCACCACATATTTGCCTTAAAATACCCTCATAAGAGTGGTCCGCATCTCAAATAGTGATTTAGTGATCAGGGTACTGTATAAACTGTGAAAGGGAGAAAGCAAATTCTTGCTATTTCGGCCACCCTGAAGACGCCTGGCACAAAATTTTGTTTTATTAAATTGAGTTACTTATAAAAAAGATTCAGCAACAATGGTTACATTTTTGGAAAATACAGTATATGAAAGGATAAAAATCAATGAAAAATAAATCTTGAAAAAATTATTTTTTCCCTTCTGGCTTCTCTTAAAAAATCTAAAAATCGCTTAAAATCTTGGAACATTAATGTGTACTCTTTAGCTATACCAACCTTCAGGTTTTCTAAAAAAAACACACACAAAATCTCAATTGTTGAAACTATTCAAAAACTGCCTTGAAATAAGAGATTTTGAATAAGTGTTTTTAACATTAATAAATAGTACCAAAAACAACCAGTCTGTTTTCTAATCTTAGTGTAGGTGTAAATTTAAAATGAAAAATTTAAAGGAAGGTTAAGTGATTTTATTACTTTTGCAGGGGTGACCTTAAAAAAAAGGTTACAATAAAAACCCAGCAATTAAACAATAAACTATATAAGAACTTTTATTTATATTAAGAGTAGACTTTGCTCGTTGTCTTAAAGTAACAACTTTTGATACACAATTTTTCAATTAGTACATAAAAGTGTCTGTTTTTCAGGGCTTTACTGAGAAACCCAAAATAGAATTTCCAAATTGTGTACTCAGGTAAGCTGTTACCTGTTTGTTTTCTGTTTTTTCTTCAACGCTAGTAATCAAGATTCAATGATGGAAGTTTATCATTTGAAAGCTGCTTGAGTGACTGAGCGAGAAAAATGTTTAGGCACTTCCCGTTGGTTATCCCTCAAACATATGTTTGTATTTAAGCTTTTGTATGAAACCTTCAAGGAAAATTCACAAAAACTAACGTTTTAAAATGTTTAGCGATATGGTAGCAGTCAAAGATGGTGGCTGAAGTAAATCACACAAAAATCTTCAACGTGATGAACAAAACTTGTATAAAATCAAATATTTTCCAAATTTTGTGTTTGAAACTTGTTTTACTCCCTTTAATGGGTTACTTTCTGTGACAATTTAAGGATAAAATAGAAGAAAATTACATTTTTTGTGTGCTTATGCCTTAGATTAAAAGTATTTACTAATTATTTTAAACACAATTTCAGTGGGTTAGTGGCTTTGTTATGCTCTAAGCGTTTGGTTTTTTCACCTCAAGTTGTCATGCTAGTGAACACATAAAGTTACCTTATTGGCTTATATTAACAAACAACAAACCGGCCTCGTAAAGATACAAGTGAAACATTCGGACAAAGCGGTGTAGTTAGCTCTCCGATAACAAAGTTAAGCAATGTAAACGGTTTAACAGTTTATTGGTTGAATAGTCTGTACACAACCTCAAGAAGATAGGTTAACATATTTTTAGTACAAGGTATCAAGAATAGGTTTTGACAAACACTTATGTTCTCAGATGACGCTGCTGCTGAAGACTTTGCACACCTAAGGTCTCCCGGGAAGTTGAAAGGAAGGGTCGGAGTCCTGTGTTCCAGCTGTGGGAGTGTTACCAGGGTCGGGAAGGAGATCCTCCACAAAGACACCTGTGAAGTCGGCCAGTACATTTGCAAATGCGGCAGAACCTTCCAGCTCAAGCGAGATCTACTAATCCACAAGGTCAACTGCAAAACCCCTCTTCCGAACAAGAAAGGAACTTGCGTCAAGTGTAAGTGTGGGAGCTTTTTCGCCTCCAGGACCAACCTTTCTTACCACATTGGCAAATGCTTCGCCACCAAAGGTGAAAACAAGGAGAAGGTGGTCTGCAAATGTGGGAAGAAGTGTTTGTCATTAAGAGGCTACAGAACTCACAGGAAGTATTGTAATCGCAGCCCAACTCCTCCTGATCAGCCGGAATTTACCTCTTTGAAAATCAGTCCTGTTCGTACAAAAAGCAGAGATACAGTCGATACTAAAGATGAAGACGAGAACAGCGTGAATTTAGTACGGAGAAAATCATTTAAAAAGAAATCATTCTCAATCTTAAATTCCGATGAAGACTCGGATGAGGATAATCCCACCATTGATAAACATGTTGAACCGATTGAAAAGCCTGTAAAAGAATTCGAAGTTGTTCGAAGCGATGAAACCAGCTTTAGAGTCGTAGAAAAGATAAGCGAAGAAAATGTTCCCTCTACAAGCAAGAATGCCGACTTGGGCGCTTTGTCCGTCCAATCGGAAAAGAAAACTCCCAAACCCCCCAGACACGTTTCATTCTCTTCCGCCTTTAGCCCTCCTGGTATTGCCTTCATCAGACCTTCGGACCATGCCGAGGCTCTTCATCCAGTTTCCAGTCCTCAACCGCCTGAAGAACAAGAAAAATTAACAAAAGAGGATTTGAACGGCAGATACACTCAGTTAAAAGAAAGACAGCCGGGAGTTAGATTGAAATGCAAGTGCAGCAGAGTGTTCAATTCCGTAATAGGCTTCAGGCTACACAAAACGAAAGGTTGCAAAAGAAAGGTAAAGTGTCACTGGTGTGATTACGAAACCGACAAGGAGACGAGGATGAAGCATCATGTCGTCAAGAAACATTCAGACTCCGTTTTGGAACTTTTGGCAGAAGACGATTGATTTTGGAATTTGAAATACATCATGTGCTTTATAATTCTCTTGTTTATTTACTAGTCTTGTAATTTTATATTGTAGACTTTTACGTATTGGAAAAATATTAATGTTGTAATTTCCTGCAAATTATCAACAACAGAGAATTTAAGATTAATTGACGAGTTTGACTTGATTAAATACATTATTGTCATAGACATGTTCAAACAGATTTCTTGTAGTAAACCACTGAAATGGTCTACCTGATCTTTTTCCTCCATTATTATTGGCATTCAATTTAAACTGGATAGAAAAAGTTTCCAAAAACATCATTTTTAGCTCTTGTCACTTTTTGTAATATTTTTTCAATTGACACAAAATGTTTTAAGAAGGTGTTGCCTTAACAGTAAATTTGAGCTTTTAACTATTTTAATCAATATTCAGTAATTTTATACAGAGTGTTTCAAAAGTCCTCCGGCCCTTAACTTTTAAAGGGCTGGAAACATTTTTAAATACACTTTGACATACGTTATAAGGTTAAGGGTACACTGAAGTATTTAATGAGTTCTTCAGTATTCTCTTAACATTTGTCAAAGCGTGTTTTAAAGTTATAGTGTATGGGAAGACTTTTTAAACACACCGTATATACTTTTAAATCTGCTTTGGATTATTTTGTCTAGAATGGTATTACAATTAATTTGTTAAAAGTCTACAACATCTAAAATTTATAAACTTTTTTTGTGTTTTGCAATTTTGATGTTTACTTAATATTGTATTTTATTAGGCCCAGGTGCAAATGTAATTTTGTATTTATAGAACACCAATCAACTTCTTTCCTTGTTACCTGATAATGTAAGAAACAAAGGCAATTTTATATAATTGCTGCTGTTGAAAGTTAAGTTGAAAATTTTGCATCATTATTCTTGCAAAACATGTTTTCAAAATAAAGCAAAATAAAAAAACTATATCCTCCGTTTTGATTTATCCTGCTCAGGCTGCTCATTTGAATATTTGGGCGGACTCAGCATCATACAATTGGCATCCACTTCTTTGACTACCGAACAAGTAAATTTAGGTTTCCATGGCCAAGTTTTGTTTGATTAGAGGCAGTTTTCAATAAATCACAGTTTTAAGTTGTTTCCATGTTTCTTAGTGCCCGATATACACGAATCTATTCTCTTAGAATAGAATCATGTATCGTCGTTAAACATACAAAGGAATAGACATAGTCATATAATCTTTAAGGATCTCAGCCAACAAAATTCTTTAATATAGTAAACGGTTATAGTATTATAAACTCAGCTAAAATCTGGTCAATCTACTCATTTTGTCAGTGTTTCTCAATTATACTAGTAACATAGAGAATGTTTTAATTCCTTGACCCTTCAGCGTCTTAAAGTAACGCGCGGCTAGAGTGTCTACACATAGAACGGTGTCAGTTACAGTAACGCGCCAGGTCCGCCCAGTAGATTCTGCTTTCTAGCAACACCTAGTAGAGAACATCAAAACTACCAGCCCTCACCACCCTCTCAACGCCAACTCAGGTGTGAATTTGACTCCCCACAGAAAACAACCAGGTGGTCTAGTGGTTATAGTGACAGGCGGCCCCTGTCTGTCACAGCGTGGGTTCGATTACAATGCCACTTTGGTACGGTGCAATGCTAGTCATTGAATCACTCCAAGCGTGGGGATTAGCGTTGTTTATTGCTAATCTCTGCTTTCGTTCAGCACGGGCCGTGAGATGTCGAAAAAACGTGAACAGGTTACTTTGACAATAGATAAAAAGTAAGTGATTTTAAAAAGATTAGAAAGTGGTGATCAGTTAGCTACTCTATTCAAGGAGCTCATTATCGGCAGGTCATAAACTCACAGACATAAGGAAGAACAAAGAATTAAATAGAATAAATTTTTAAGAGTAGTGAACCATTTTCCAATGTAAGAAAGATTATTCCTGACAATTGAGTCTTTTTTAGTGAATGTCCGCTAATCCGGCATTTTCACTAATCCAGTGCTTCCCATCTGGATATAGGGATCGTACTGTAGTGTAATAAGTGGCCCCTATAGACATCTCAACTCCCTACAAGGTTGCAAGACGATCATCAGATTTAAGCACCCCCGCAAGGTCTCCATACTATAAACTAGAAGGTATTTATATTCGATGTTGTACTATTCAGAGCATTTATATTCGATGTTGTATCAGAAATATGCAATCTTCTGCATGTGATTCTCGAATGCCTGAGTCCATCAATCTCCGACAAGACAACAGCCTTCTTCACCTCGGTCTGACTCGGCTGTTGTTTCAGACAAGGTTGACAACCGGAAGTACTCCCAGCAACAGCTGGAGAAGGCGGCTGACGCCGTGTTGGTGTACAATGTGGCGCAGAGAGTTGCCTCGAGGTTGTATAACATTCCAAAAACCACGCTGCAGCGCTACGTTACCAAGAGAGAACAGGAGAAATATGGTTTACCGGTGGGTAAAAGTTAACATCGTTAACCCTTGGGGCTCTTCAGTCGTGCGTTTCACCAGTTAGTACATTGCGCTTGGATGCCACATGGTTGAGGCAGGAAAATCAGCTTAGTTCAACAGCCCAAGCACAGATAGCGCAGCCGTCTTTCTCCTTTTTCCGGTTCACATACTCGAGTTTGTCGATTACAATTACTTAAAAGTGACGAAATCATGCGATTTTTGGGAACAACCGATCTAGCTGACTGGGACTCGTGGCGTGGTCTGTAATCCAGCTTCATGGAGGTCAGGTTTTGAGGACGATATAGGTCTAAAGCAGCTCAGATAGTCTCAGTGATCATCTGATGATACCCGCATCATCTCCCACCATCGTTTGGACATATCAGACCATCACCTGTGTGGTTCGGAGGTCACGTTCAGCCGTTGGTCCTTGTAATTCCATTGGTCATTGGGCTATTAATTAATGACTCATTCTAAGGAAGTGTCGGCCTTAGTTTGTAACAAGACTACACCTCATAACCCATTACTACCACTCATCACACTCATCCTTCACCACATATTTGCCTTGAAATACCCTCATGAGAGTGGTCGGTATCTCAAATAGTGATATAGCGATTGCATCAGTGGCTCTACTTGAGACTCTTGAAAGAATTCCCTCCCAGGGCTATCTGTGCTTGGGCTGCCGCAATCCTGTTGATTTTCCTGCCTCAGTTGTTAGACATCTATGCACAATCTACTTTCCATAACATTTTCTTTGGGTGTACCCTCTCACGGCCCTAAGCCTTGAATCGCTTGAACAGCAACTCCTCAAGATTTTAAAAGTTCAACAAATATTGTTTTTAAATAAAATACATCTTTTTGACTGTAATTTTACAGTATATATCTATATTTCTAATAACAGTTGATTTAGGTCTACGTACACATATGTTAACATTTTTTAATAAACTTTGGCCATGTCAAATTTTTGGTTGTTAACAGAAAAGTAGATGCAAATGCAAGCCATTCTCTACATCAAGAATTTCTTTTCTTTTCTTTCTACATCAAGGATCCAACACTGGTGATTAGTCATGGTCTGTATGTTTACGTATAAAAGTCAAATATTTTTGTCGAAATCAGTTTTAAACTGGTTTGGATTCTATCTTAAGAGTGCATAGTAGTGGATGTGACCTTGCATTTCATCCCATAAGAACAATGTAAAAACATGGGTTTTCTTAGGACACATCACACCTGCAGTTTTCATCGGGTTTTCAATGAAATGAAATAAACTTGGTTTAAAGTGCAATGTTTTAGTGACTCCGCTGAGTTGAATGTCAATTTTTGCACTTATAAAGCTGTGACATAAGTCCAAGAATTGAAGAAACTTTGTAGTTGAATATCTTGTTTTTTAACTAATAACACTTTTAAAAAGAGGTTAGCAGAGCCACTGCAGTTCATAGTCATTTTTCAAAGAAAACTTATTTTAAAAAGATCTGATGAACATTGTAGGCATGAGGTATTTCAATCAAATGCTTGTTTTACATTGTTCTTATGAAACAAAAACAAAATGGCCGACAGGTACTGTGCACTCTTAATGAAAGACTCCTCATTTCTTCCTACATCAATTTTTTCCGTTGCAAATTCCTTCTTTCTTTATCTTAATTTTGTAATTCTCCTACTTATACCTTTTATGCTTTTACAGGAAGAAGAAACTACTCCCAAGAAAAAACCTACCAAAAAGCCTACCAAGTCTCACGAGAGAAAAGGTCAACAGTAAGAGCCGCTTCTAAGAAGTACAAAGTCCGCAGATCTACAGAATCGAAAAATCACTTGCAATATCTTTGCAAGTGGAGAATCCTCTCTGAGTATGTCTTCTTGGTGAACTGATGTGAAAGTCTTCTTACGGACAAAATAGCTTGACAAAGCAAATATTTCTTGTTGTATCTTCAAAGGTTTTCTGGACACTACTTTAGGGTTCGCAGTACAGGTGTCAAAAACAACAATGTAGTCTGACCGATGAATTTAGTCTATGAGTGTAAAAAGTTTTATGTTCTCGAGCGGCTAGAACTTAAAAACCCCTCAACAATTTTGATGCGCTATTTAGTGGCTTTTAAAGGATTTACAATTGGAGAAAACGTTTCTCTTTTTGTGCATGATGTCAAAAAGATTACTTAGAATGGATTGGAACCATGTTTTTGTTTATATATTTTTTTAACAGAATTATCAAAATTATAAAAGTACTACATTTTTACATTCTTGATAATGGTTAAAAAAGTCATAAAATCTGCTTCCAACCTTTAAACAATATATTGACCTTTTTTCCCAAAATTTTAAACTGACAGTAAGACTACAGCGGCAGGGTTTTTTTAGACTGGAAGCCTCCGCATCTTGTCTTTTTCATCCATACTGCACAGCCTTAAGAAAATGTCAGTCCCAAAGCTGAAGAAGAAACTTAACATCTTGCTGTAAAAAATTACAAAAAACATCGTCATCAACGAGGAATTAGCATTTTGGGCTGTTGGAGACATTTCGAAATGTGAATATTTCCTGACGTTTCCTCGCCGGAAAACCTATTCCATTTAATATGGAGTTGTTCTTCCTTTTTCTTTATAAATGTTGTTATAAAAAATACATGTTTTGGTGTTTGTTCCATTACAATTGATATGATCAATACTTTATTACCTATCATTGTGATTTATTGTAAAATGTTTCCTGTAAATGTAACTGTGTAATAAATTGAAACAAATGATTTTTTTCATATTTTAACATGATTATTCCAGTGAATGCATTAAATGTGGTACTAGTGGGTCATGAAAAATAAAATATTTAAACATATAAGCCTACCAATACAATTTTGCCAATCCCCGTAGAAGAGGTTTTGTAATTTTAAATTTCTGTATAAATGTATGTATGAATTTAAAAAAAATTAATTGTGAACTTAGCGGACTTGTGGCGGGTTGGAATTGTGCCCGACTCCGGAGCTCATCACTCTGCTGGCGCAGGTTCGATCCCCGCAGTCACCACTTACATTTGTAATGTGACTATACAGTAATGCTAGGTAAAAGTCAAGGTTGAGTAGTAGAGAGGACTTTGTAGTCCTAACTTCGTGTCGTTAAACAAGACAAACTTTACCTTTTTTTAAACTTTTATAGTCAACACAACAGGAATAATGTACAATTATCATTATGGAGCACATGTGGTTTCACACCGTTTGGATTAAAAATAAAACTATTTTAAATTCGAAATTATATTTCGGCTTCTAACAGAAGTCCTCTTCAGATCAAATAAAAAAAAAAACATTACAAAACCATATTGACAAAAACTTGAACAGTTGTCATTGTCTATTGTATTTGAATTATTCACATATTGGAACAGTAGGACCATGCAAAGTACATCAACAATGTCTTGAAAAAGTTGACTTTTCTTTAAATGAAGTATATTCAACATTGTATTATTGTCTATGGTTAACCAATAAATAAATTTTAATTGTCTTGTAGCGTTAGATCAGATTCTTGTCAATTTATTATTTTGAAAATAGATTTTTCATCTTTTCTGTTTCGATATAATTTTTATTAAAAAACTGGTCTGTTATGTTAGCATGGTTTTCTAATAACATAATGTATTGATGAGTCAACCCAATTTTAATTACACTTTGACTATGATACGTGTCTTGTTGTTAAATGTATCTTCGTTAAGTGTCCAACACATGCTACTTTACCATTAGTTTTCTTTATAAGAAGTGATCGTTTACAGGTTATTTAAATATTGAAAGTAACCAATTTGATTGGGAAGAATTCGACAAAAGAAGAGGAGAAAGACTGTTGAAGAAACGAGAGAATGAAAAAAGAAGGCAAGAAAGAATCAAGCAAAACGCCAACTGGCTCGCCCATGAAAGGCACAAAAGACATCTGCAGTACGTGAAACGGAAAAATACCACACTGTGAATCTTTCAACCTGTTACTGTATTGCTGTGATATATTAATCGTAAAAAAACAAGCTTTTTATTTCAACACTCCTTAGTAACCAGTTTTTAAGGGGTTTGAAATTGGAAAAATGTGCCTGCATCCGTGGCTCAGTGGGTAGAGTCACAGCTTGCAAAGCGTGAGGTCGTAGGTTTGATTTCCGGCGCAGGTACATGGGTATGGACCACTTTTCCAAAAAGCGTTTTGTGATGCCCACAAACTATAGGTTAAGTTACTAATTATTAAAATGCTGTTGGCGTAAACATACAACAAAATGACAGAAAATACGTTAAATTGTTGATGAAACTGGAGAGAGTAGTTATTAATTCTTGCTTAGTCAAAATAAGGCAAAATAAAGTGAATTAGTTAGAACAGAAAAGCCGTGTTGGCCGAACTTATTCCAAAGAGTAGCTCGCTAAAACCAAAACGCCTTCCCTAAAGAGTTAGCTTGCTAAAACTGAAACTAGTTTTGGAAAACAGTAGCAAGCTACTTATGCTAGTCTTGAGGTAAATTTTAGAAATGCTTTTTGAATTACAGTGAGATAGTAACGTAAAACTTGTGGTGTTTTGTCGTATTTAGGGTTAGCCTGCGACAACGCGAAACTTGATGTAAAAAGTGAGCAGCACTAATGTTTTATTTTTGACCATTTCGGTACTAAAAGTAGCGGAAGAAAGGAATCAGCGAGATTAACATTGGGTAATGGTGGAAACTAATGGTTTTAAAAAGTAGCATTTCTTCTTCCTATACTTTGAAAAAGTAACGAGCTAATAAAAAAGCGTGCTAGATCCCAAAACTGCAGAAAAGCAAGGGAGAGCTTTTCACTCCAAGAGAGTTTAGATTTTGCTTTTCTTTGTTTGAAGTTTTTCATTGTAGATGGTACAATTTCTGAGGTTAATATATTACTACGGACGATACTCTTATATGAGATGACTACTCTAAGAAGGCATTCACAGTAATATTGGATGAATGGTGAGTGTGTTTAGTATTTTGTTATTGTATCTTTGTTGTGGTAAAATGAATCAGTTATCACAACAAATTGTGTCATATCAAGGAAGTCAATAAATAAACATTACAAATTTAACAATATTTCTAATGTAAGTTTCTTTGACAACAATACAAAATTATTATTTTTTGAAGTAACTATACTATCATTGAATAAAGTACAAATACATAGATGTAATTAAATCATAAAATTAACCTTCCTCACAAAATATTCAACAAACTGTGTTGTGCCAGATGTCTTAACTAGTTTAGAAGGCATGCAATAGTTCCTTTCTTCAATTAATATTGTGTACCTAGTTACCTATGAAGCAATTACTAAGTAGCCTAGCTCAGCTGGATTTGGGACTAAAATCTTTTCTTACTAATATTGTCTTTTCCTCCGCCCGACAAATTATTAATACTATTAAAACAGATATTAACATTGAGCATGGTCGAAGTTAGTTGAGAGACAGTAGAAGGTGGTCGTGTTGGTGAATATTTTTTGAACAATTCTTCTAATGCGTTGATTTCTTCAAGTTTTTGTGGCTACCTAAATAAAGTTTTCTTTTCAATCAATGTTAGTTTTACAGTAATTTAATGAACTTTCATCTCTCAAATTGCCACGTCAAGGTATCTTTATTAATTTATCAATTTGTTCAATTTTACTCAAAAGTCTTTACTTTGTGGCTATTGTATTAACTTGTCATTTCAATTGCAAAGAATCTTTTAGTTGAAATTGACAATAAAGTCTTGATACTAAATAAATGTGTGATTTTAATTATAACTACTTGCAACACATTAAGTAACAGGATGTTTCTATTGAAAACAATTAAAAAGTGTACAGGATAGGACAATTTGATAAAAATTATTTAATGTTTGATGACTTTTCATTACTCTGCAGAAAACTTTCTGGCCCATAAACCCACCGAGTAAATAAGTGTTGGTATAGAATGTTTTTGAACTAACCTAACATCTACTGGTTGAGAAGTAGACTCCTAAAAATTAAAAATATCCACCATCATCGCCAATCAAAGGCACAAACGCCACAAAACATACAATGACTATGATTCATTTCAGGCCAGTTCAACATAGACGAGTTGTACTGGAAGTACTTTAACGCAAACGCCGCAGGACAGAAATCAACATTCCGCTGCGACTGCGGCAAGATCTACCCGAGATACACTTCGCTCTGGAACCACAAGAAGTACCGATGCGGCAAACAACCGCAGTTCTCCTGCGAGTTCTGCAACCATCGCACCTGGCACAAGTGCAACTTGAAGAGTCACATGGCGGCGAAACACCCGGAGAAGATGCCGGAGGGAGAAGCGAAGAAAGAACCAAAGATTACGTCTGCGACACCGCCTCAGAACCTGCTGCAGAATATCTTCAACATGATTCAGCACGCTCTGACGAACAAGTCTCAATACCCTAATCCTCAGTACTCAAATAATTTCTACCCTTATCAAAATCAGTTCCAGCAGAGTCAGTTGGAGCAGAATTCGTTCGCGAACTCCCAGCAAGTGCCAACCTCGAGTGGCAACTCTTCCGAAGTCAATTCGCTCTCTTCTTTCATAGCTTCTAAGATGGTCTCCCAGAGTCAGAGTATCCCGCCGCAAAATACTCCCCTACCTTCAGATTTCCCTAAATTACCTCCCGGTCTGACCATATCTTATCAAAAGCATCCGAATGTTGAATCTTCGGAAGTTTCGATACCTAACGCTTCTGAAAATCCTGTGTCCAATTTACCTTGTGAAAGTTCAAATCCGAGTGTTGCATCGGTTGGGAAAGTGAATGAAACTGCGCAGGAAAGTAATGAATTGTTTACTCCGCTTGTTTAATTCCAAATATTTTATCATTATGTAAATTTGTTAATATTTGTTTGGATATTTTTTGTAAATATAAATAGATTACTAAATGTACAAACAAGTTACCTCAAGCGTTATGCCAGTATTATTTTAAGTGTTCTGTCTGAGTAGGTGTTTAAAATCACGTAGAATACTCATTTTATACTTTTCAAAGAACTTTAGTCTCATAAAAAAGTTGTACATTTTTCAGTCCTTGCGTTATTTTTTTCAACTCTTGGTGAAACAAACTAATTATTATAGCTAAAAGACATAAGTAGAAGGCCATTTGTTTGGTCATGCAGTAGTAGTACATTAAAAAAAAATTGTTGGTTCGTATCGTTGTGAGTATATGAATAATAATAATATTTCAATAAGTTCAACATTTTTTAAATACATTCTACTTTTGACGGACCCGTGGCAGGTTAGAATCGTGCGCAACTCCGAAGCTTGTCACTCCGCGCTTTGTAGTCCTAATTTCGCCTTGTTAAACAATTTATTTTTGATTACTTTTTATTTTAGTTATATAAATTCAAATCTTGTACAAGTATAAACTATTTCTACGATTTACGAGTATTTTTCTATTATTTTTTTGTGTAAGCCTATGAAAAGAACAAAAGGTATAAATTTAGCATTTATTACTAAAAATTGTTATTAATATATAGATATAACACAATTCTTTATTGTTAGTATTTCATGCTTCAAAATTTGTACTTGATTGATTATTGCCTCGTTATTGATCTGATTTTGTGAACACATAATTTATTTTTTATTAAATTATTTTAACATGATCTGAAGTTTAAATAAAACTGCAATTTTAAACATTTGATAGTATTATTTTCCTCTTTTCATAATGATTGAATTGAGTATTTGGTAATTTATCTATTGATACACAAATTATTCAAAACAATCATCTAAAAATAAAGCATTGTCATTTTTTAAAGAAATCCCTACCCATTTTGCTACTGGTTTGGCTATTAACATTATAATAGCAAAAAGGTTAAAATATATAAGTCTATTGTTTGGAACCACGATGCTAACAAACTAATGTACTGACGTATTTGTAAAAAACTGTTAATGTGTTTTTAACCTCCAGCCTCTCCCAGTTGTTCCAATGAAGGAGATATTACAAAGGACTAAATTTTTAATTAATCAATAAATTTAGCTTCAATCCATTCAAACACAAACTTTATCATTGGCTCTTAGTATTAATTCTTGCTTAGTCAAAATAAGATAAAAACGTGAATTAGTTAGAACAGAAAAGCCGTTGGTCGAACTTATTCCAAAGAGTAGTTTACTGAAACTAAAACGCCTTTCCTAAAGAGTTAGCTTGCTAAAAATGAAACTAGTTTGGAAAATATATATTAAGGGTAAGCCTCCATGGTCACCGCAGGTAAAGGCTGAATTCGTCCGCCCAAGGAACACATGACACCGCGCACGTATCAACAGGCATTCTTTCAACTGCCTAACTGTCTAACTCTCCGGTAGCAAAGGTTTCGTAGAAAGTAGATTGCGCTCTTATGGTTTAATTCGGATATGTTAGTTTTTATGGAAAAAGAGTTCATTTGCTTTTGTCTGTGATTCGATTTTTGATAAACCTATTTTTTGGTTCTTAAATAAGGTTTTAAAAACGCTTTACATTCTCTAACAAACTTCAGGCAAACCTAGATAATATGTTTATCTTTAATTTAAAAGTTGTTTCTTTAAAGTAGCATTAATACTTAAGTCTCAATTTTATTTCCCGCAAACTTCTGCAACAACGCTCTCCCAAGCAGCTGAGACACACCCTTAAAGAACCCATTATACAACTTAAATGAATTGTTTTGTATTTCAAAAATTGACTTTTAAAGGGTATAGAAGAGTCAATTATTTTCTTATTGGTCAGCATGGTTTGTGTTTTTAGTATAACTGGTTGTTTTTAATTTCTTCTTGTCTATTTAGCAATCCAGTAGTTTTTCTATATATATTCATTAAACGAATTCTGTAATAGATGTATTTCTTTTCATGGTAAATTAAAGTTTGACGTAGTCTTAATAATAATTAGTTAGGCTAAGATGAGACTTTGTCGATAATGTATAACATTAATATGGCAAACAAATGGATTATTTATTTTTTATTTGTATTAAAACAAGATGCTAATTTATTTTCTGTAGTTTGATGTAGTTTAATGTTGTAACCTGTCAAGTAAGTGTTTAAGTATCTGTATATTTATTCAAAATTTAAAATATTACTGTAATGTATGGTGGGCATATTGCTTCAGGATCTTTTGGGCCATAGACAACGGAGGGTGGAGTTGGGATAACTGTCATAATTAAAAAACCCAACGTTAAACGTCTCATATAAATAAAACACAAATGTTTGGTTCAATTTTTAAATGTTTAAATTTAAAAGTGGTGCTGTTCTACGTTAATTATTTTAAAACCTTAATTTTGATATTTTGAAGACACATTTTTTAAATAAAAAAATTTAAAATGTGTGAACGATATTGAAAGTTTTTGGTTGGCAAAACTCATTTAACACTTTGAAGCTGAATCCCGAGTCCTGCTCAGGTCGCCTATTGAAATAGTTACCATGATTGCTACGAGAGCGCTAGTGTACAGCGCATGGCAGTTTTCTACAACTGCGTGACGGTTCCTACCAGGTGTGAGAATGGCCAAGTGGTCTAAAGCGTCAGTTGACAAGCTGGCGATTTAGGTCTAGCGTTTGTCGCAGGTTTGAATTCTGCTGTGGGAGCAATCCGTTTTAAGCTCACTTGCAAGTGGTTTAGTGATGGGGAAGGCCCATTTTAAATAAACGGTGACTGGCACGGGTGGAAGTTGACGGCAAGGGAGTTAATGTGGATTGCTCAAAACCCCTGTTGTTTTATATAGAGGAGGAAGACACTTTTTTCTTGCTGTGGGGTTGTAAACTGACATTTTCAATAATCGATTGCAAAAGAGGGCGTGTGATAAAGTCATGGTAAAAGTTTAATGAACAAAAAAGACGGAAAACTATCATTTACAAAAATTGGGCCAGACTTCAAAGTGTTAAATTTGAGCATAAAAGCCACCCTCTTTTTTTAGCGGATCTGTGGCGGATAGGTAACGCACGCGACTCCGGAGCTCATCACTCCGGTGGCGCGGGTTCGATCCCCGCAGGCACCACTTACATTTGTACTGTGACTAATACTAGGTGAAGGTCGAGGTTGAGTGGTAGAGAGGACTTTGTAGTCCTAACTTCGCCTCGTTAAACAAGACAAACTTTACCTTTTACCTTTTTTTTACAATTTTACATTCTTCTAATTTTCAACGTTTGCTAGCTGTCACAGGAAAGTTCAAGTGCCAATGCGGGAAGTCGTACTCTCTGCCGACGTCGCTGTACAACCACAAGCTTTACCGTTGCGGCAAGAAACCAAAGTTCAGGTGTACCATCTGCAACCACTTTACCTGGCTCAAGGGCAATCTCAAGACACACATCAAGACCAAGCACCCCGGCCGCAATGTCGACACCAGTCTCGAAATCCCGGGAAGTATCGACGTTAACACCAGTCTCGAGATCCCGGGAAGTATCGACGTCAACACCAGTCTCGAAATCCCGGGAAATATCGACGTTAACGTCTCCAGTTATTGCGGCGTTAACGACTCCTCGAACGGTTACCTAAATAATATTAGTAATATTAGCAGCATCACAGATGTCTTGGAAGATCATCATCTGGAGATCACCGACATTGTCAGTTTGGTTTCGAACGATGATAGGTTTTAGAAATTGTACATTTTCTGTGACTGAAGGAATGTAGTAGAAACTTTGCTTCCAAGTACAAAATCCTGGTTTTGACAGTTTCTTGACAAAGTATTTTTTTAAACCATTCAAGGGTGTGATTGATTTCAAAACATGGAAGGTGACACAAGGAGGATTCCTAAAGGTTATTGATGAATATTAAAAATCAGTCAACAATATAAATTCTTTTTAACCTATTCTTGTTGGTCAGTTATCTATTGGATAATATGGTTGAGATAGATTTAATATGGATGAGCCATATTCTCCAAGATGCTATAGAAATTTGCTTCCAAGAACAAAACCCTTGTTTTGTTACAGACAATTTTTTCAAAAGAATTTCATCATTAAGATTCTTTAGTTTATCTAATCTGATAAATTAGATTGTGAGTAATTTTCACATAGCTGTTGATAAAATTCTGTTACTAGTGTTTCAGTTTTTGCCTTTTTAACATTGTTGTTTATAACAACTTTGCTTGGCGCTATTTGTATTCAAAAATGTACAGTTTTAGGTTTTCTGCTTTAGTTGTCTTGTTATTAGTAATTATTAGTATAGCCTACTATACTTACTTTGAAGTATTTTTGTGTGTACAAATACAACAATTAATACAATTCCAAATGTTTGTGTTGTAAGAGTTAGCCTACTTTCGATAGCGCCAAAGGTCCCTTACTATTATTACTAATCCTGTATTAAAATTGATATTTGAACATTAAGACTGATTTAGTTTATAAAATACATTTTAGTTTTTTCCAACTTAGCTGTTTTATTTTCCTTTTCAACTGTTAAATTGAATTAAATAAAACACTGCTAAAATGAAGAATTGTTGCTTGATTAAATTTTTGTATCCAGGAGGTCCCCAGGAGATACTGAGTTGTGAGCAGTGTGGGAAAACTTACTGGAAGTCCGTCTCACTGTACGCTCACCAAAAATATTACTGTGGCAAGTTGGAACCCTCCTGCAAATGTCCTTATTGTGACTATAGCACCTGGACTCCCAGCAACCTCAATGTGCACATCAAGACCAAACACCCGATCTAGGTGTGCCGCAAGGAACTGTGCTTGGTGCTTTATTCTTTCTTAGAAGAACGAAGATGATTATATTGTTAATAACAAAATATTTCCATTACAAGAAGACCAATAAAGAGTATAATATATAGTATAATAATATAGAAAAATATATTGTTAATGTTTGCTATTAAATGCTTTTATGATGGTTACAATGCTTCTTTAATGCCTTCTGATTTACAATGCCTTTTTTAATTTCCAATACAAGAAGGCCAATAAAGAGTATAATATATAGTATAATAATATAGAAAAATATATTGTTAATGTTCACTATTAAATGCTTTTATGATCGTTACAAGTTTTATTGTTTTTTTTTAAATAGTTCATCACTGGTAGGTTTTGTGTGATTTTAGTAGGGGGAAAAACTATTTAGAAAACTTCAGTAAGAGTAGTGGGCTACATTAAGGTGAAAATTGGGTTCCTTTAGGTATCTGAAATAGTTTTCTATTTTTGAATCTTTGATGCTAAGATTGGTGTCAGATGTTTTCAACTTCTCTATCAATATGTAAGAAATAATTGTCAACATTTTTAGGCACACTGTGCAGTCTAAAGACTACACCTCATAAGTCATTACTACCACTCATCACACTCACCCCTCACCACATATTTGCCTTAAAATACCCTCATGAGAGTGGTAGGCATCTCAAATAGTGATTTAGTCTTCATTTCATGACTAGGTTGAAATTGAAGTGTTTAATATGCAAAGAAAGGTTTAATATCTTAAACAAGAACCTTGTTTTTCCAGAACGAAGTAAGATAATCTAGACTTATTTTCATCTTATTGACAATAAGTTAAAGCATTTAAAGCTTTTCGACATTAAATGTGCCAAAAAACCCTGATTGTTGGATCAGAAAAACTATAACCACTTAACACATTATAATTAAAAACCATTTTGGTTGAAGAACTCTGAGAGTTTTCAATACTTACAAATCGACGAATAACAATAAATCCCCACCAGTACCTACCCCGAATAACATTTTCACCCTAGAAAACAATTATAAACTGTTTGTCCGTTTGCAGGCTTTCAGACGCTAGAATTTGGAAAGAGTTTCAAGTGCAACCGTTGCGGGAAGTTGTACAATAAGTACATCTCGATTTATACGCACTGCAAGTTCTACTGTGGGAAGGAAGCTTCGTTTGTGTGCGTACTGTGCGGCTACAAGGCTTGGCAGAAAGTGCACTACAAAACACATGATCAGAAAACATGAGAACCAACATATGTTTGCGTGATTCAGGATCTGTTGGCTTGAAAATGTACTGTTAAAATTTGAGATAAATATATTTTTTTATAGTTTGATGGAAAGAATAAACATAGTACCCTTTATATATTTGTAATCGACAATGCTGTAACGAACGTGACCGACGTAGAGATGACTGTGATCAACATAGCCATATCAGATTATTATGGCCAACAGGTCACCTTCAGTGTACCTGAGCCTGAATGGAATCCACTGAACATAAAAACAGTAAAAGACACTAGAATCTTAATTACCTTCTTTGTAGCCTGGAGATCCTTATGAAACTTTGATGCTAGATGTGGTGCTGACGATCGTTTCAGTCTAATAAGACCATCTTCAGAGCACAACACTGAAGATGGTCTTATTAGACCGAAACGATCGTCAGCACCACTTCTAGCATCTAAGTTTCATCAGGATCTCCAGGCATTCATCAATCATAAATATTTAAGGCTATTTAATTGATAAAAAAGGGCTATAAGACTTATCTCAAAACTAAAGGAAGTTGTGACATGATATTTTCAACAAATTAGATACATTAACTTTCCTTGTTTATACATTTATGAAATTTTAATGTTTTGAAGTGAAACATTTTTAAGTGAATGATTCTTGCAGGATCGTCTGCACACAGGCTTGGAGAAGGGTTCAAATGTGAACTGTGTGGAAAGGTGTACAGCAAGTACCCTTCGTTGTATGCTCACCGCAAGTACTACTGCGGAAAGGAAGCCTCGTTTGTCTGTAAAATCTGCGGTTTCAAGGCCTGGAGGATCACCAACTTCAAGACACACCTTTACTCTAAACATCCGGGCGAATCGATGATGTAAATAAACAAAGTGGAAAACTAGTTTTGCATTTTTTTCTTTGTTTAATATTTTTGTGTTTCTATCTTAATGTTTTCCTACGCATCTTGTATGCCAAGGAATAAATGTCTCCTTCCATATTGCACAAAACTGCAGTTAAAAGATTTTGAAGTTAATGATTAGAAAGTAGCTCAGATAGTCTCACTAATCATCTGATGATACCCGCATCAACTCCCACCATCGTTTAGACATATCAGACCATCATCTGCGTGGTTTGGACGTTGGTCCTTGTATTTTCATTGGTCATTGGGCTATTAATTAATGACCCATTCTAAGGAAGAGTCGGCCTTAGTTTGTAACAAGACTACACCTCCATAACTCATTACTACCACTCATCACACTCATCCTTCACCACATATTTGCCTTAAAATACCCTCATGATAGTGGTCGGCATCTCAAATAGTGATTTAATGATTTAGTGATTATTGCAGGATAGTCAGCAAACAAGTTTGCAGGAGGGTTTAGATGCAGTCTCTGCAGTCAGGGGTACGACAAGTACCCTCCGTTGTACACTCACCGCCAGTATTACTCCCGGAAGGTGTTGCACGTAATTCAGTGTTTTGCAAACTAAAGCAGGTTAAAGTGTGAATAACTTGCGTTTCTTCAATATGGACACTGGCAGTGAAATGTCATGCATTAGCTTAGAAAACCCTGATATGATAAGTGCTCTGAATTGTACAGTCAACATGTCAAAATATAGGTGAAAAAATGCTCTTTAACATGAATATAACAAAACCTTTTTAGAATAGATGTGCATTTGTACTTTTTTTTGCACAAAACTTAACTGAAGAATAGCGCTTGCAATTGGTATTCATTGTTTTATTTACTGTACTTTTGAACAAGAAATAAAAAATGAAGATATTTTAAGTTACCAATAAGTTTGGAAACTCAGAATGAAACTGTTGCAGCCAGGAAGAGCGGTGAAGAGTTCAAATGTGACAGCTGCGGTAAAGTGTACACCAAGTACATCTCACTGTACAGTCACCGCAAGTACTACTGCGGGAGGACAGAGCCTTCGTTTGTCTGCGGAGTCTGCGGCTTCAAGTCCTGGCAGAAGTCAAATTTCAAACTGCACATGCTCACGAAGCATCCGGGTGTTGTGTAGTAGAGGAGAGGACTAGAAAGTGTTTGTGTTTGAGGTGTTTTAAAGTGTTTGTAATTTTAAGTATGCTGGGATCATTGAATTTATTCATAAAAGCCCAATTATGTCTTACTTATGAGTTTAATATACATTGGAATTAATTAGGTTCATCAGAGCAAGCTTAGGTTTAATTGCAGTTCTTTCTTTCTCTTGATGTGAGTAAATCTGTAATTATATGGTTGAAATATAGTAACGTCCAAGCTTATTGTGAAATCTTTGAACTTCTTTCGCGATTGATGCCATGGTGACCTAAGAAATCCTGTTATCTCTGCTTTGATTATGTTGAAGCAGACACTTTTAGCAAAACAATTTCACTGTAAAATTTGCCTTTTGATTGTATTTCAATTACTGGTGCAGTAGAAGCCCATACATCCAAGCCATGTAAATCAAAATCAAATTTCAATAAAAATTGAAAATGTTAGGTTTTACCCAGATTAAAGCTTGTTTGAAAGCGTTACAGCCTACTATATTTTACTATATTAAATACCCTGATCAGAAGTGATTTATTTGATTTTTAACTGGAAGTAGTACAGTATTTTGTTATGACTTGTGGGAGAACATCTAAAAACCATTTCATAATCCAAAATCACAATGTTTGATTTGGTAAGTTTGTCTCAGTTTCATTTCATGTTAGCGAAATTTCCTTTACTTGATCAACAATCTCAGCTAAGTCCTCACTACATTATTTTTTGACCCATTTATTAGTAAATTGTTCAAAATTCATTGTGCGGGTGTTATTGTGTTAACATAAAAATCGATAGACTTATACATCAGTTATTGTGTTTAAAACTACCCAAAATTTTGAGAGGTACGAAAACTCCACTTGTTATCAAGCGAAACTTATTCTAATCTTAAAAACTAGTAACTATACTACAGAAATAAATAACATAATTAACCCATGCCTGTAAGCGACAAAGAAATATAAAACAGTTATATTACAACAGTTATATTACAAACAGTTATATTAGATGAATTCTTGAGGTGCCTATTCACTTAATTAGGAATATAGAGGATTAATTATATAACTGGTTATATCAAATCACTTTAAATATCCTCTATACTCCAAACAGTTATATTAGTTATATTATACAACCATTATTTACAAATACAAATTGGAAACAACTGACCAAGTCTTCACTATGTCAGCTGTCAGGAGTTTTAACTCTTAGGCTTTCGCGGCCGGTGTCACTACTATAATTTAGTTCTTCCAGCTCACATCGGGTTAAAACACCATATTAGCTTGACACATAATTATGATGTTTTTTCTCTGTGTGAACTGGAAGAACTAGATTAAAATTGTCAGGACTTTCTCCAAACGTTGTGTAGTTTTTAACGTTATAACCGGTAGAAAAGTCCATCTATTTCTATGTTAACATTGGTAAATGTTTTGTAAAAATTAATAAAACCACTAAATACACCTTTGGGCGACACAAGTCAATGTAAACGTCGCAGTTTCAGGTGTGAAGAAGACGGATGAGTCGTTCACATGTGACAAATGCAGCAAAGTGTACACAGTTTACAACAGCTTCTGGAACCACAAGAGGTACTACTGCGGGAAGCAACCTTCATTCAAGTGTCCGTTCTGCGTGTACTGTACGTGGCAACGCAGCAACTTCCGAGTCCATCTCAAGATCAAACATCCCGACGAGCAGTTCTCTCTTACGTTCTGAAGTTGGGAAAAGAAGCAACATCTAAAGCGAAACTAAAGGGCGCTGAATAATTGCCTTTTTCGGCTCACCTAATTTAGTATTAGTTTAAAAAATAATGTTTGCCATTTTTTAGAATTTAATTTATTTTATTTAACTTTTACAAAAAATTGTTTCAGGTATAACAACAATAGAAACCCTACACATTGGAAATAAATGTTATAAATATCCTGTATATAATTTAAAATAAACAAAATTTTGAACTAAGAATAAGGAGCCACCAGTAACAACACTACAGTCATAGAACAAATGAGTATTGCTAATTTTTCTAGGAACCATCAATAAATTCCTCTAAGCTATAAAAAACTTTTGAAAGAAGACATTTTTTAATTTAGTTTTAAACATGTTGAAATTTTTGTAATTTTGTACTTCAATTGGAAGTTTATTAAATAGCATGGCAGCCGCCTGTGAGATAGCAGGGAATATAATTTAGATCTGTGTCAGTTTATTTTTTCCCCCAAAAGTAGAGTCATTCTTCTTTCAAACAGTAGATAAATATACTGCGGACACATACGTAAATGTTATGCAGTTGTCATTGAAGTTTTGCTCTAAAATTTGCCATGTGTATTGTTGATATGGTAGTCCTGTTCTAACGTACATTTTGTTCATCGACTCTATCCGATTCATTTGAATTGTTCCACTTTAGTCCTATTGTAAGTTGGTGGGTTCCGAGTTCTCCCAGTTACGAGCCATAAACTCGTCTGTACTGTAAAACGATTTTTAGATTATGATTTGTTTTAGACGTCCTTAGAACACCTTTTGGGCACTTTTGATAAAATTTGGCAAACAATTGATTAGTTGAATTCCTGCCTGAGAAGGCAAACTTTCATGAACTCGTTTTGTATCTCTAAGCTCGGTAGTTCTCCCTTCCCCTCTTTTCAAAAGAGTAAATGTCGCTTCCTCTTATGGGGTGACATTTCGGTTTGAAAGTGCATTCTTTCCTTAAAAACTCTTTCATCCGTATCTTCACCACTGTCGTTAAATCCTCACTCCTCTTACAGCAAGGATCACGGAAGAGTTCCGATGTGAATGTGGCAAATCCTACAATCTGCAGACCTCACTGTACCACCACAAGCGTTACTACTGTGGCAAAGTGCCTTCGTTTGTCTGCAGCCTCTGCTCGTACAGTTCTTGCCTGAAGACAAACTTCTTGCGTCACATGACTCTCAAGCACTCTAACTTTGCGGAGAAAGTCTCCCCCGGCAGTCAGAAGAACTACGGGCAGCAGCAGCAGTGTGAGATGTACCCTGGCGAGGGATACCAGTAGGTGTGCACGCTGATAACGCAACTCGGTTTTGTGGATGATCCAACCAATGCAGTGTTAATTGGACCAAAATATTTTTTAGTCTGAGTGAATTGTAAATATACAAATTGTGTTGTTTTGTTTTCAAATCATTTTTTGAAATAAAGTATTTTGCTTATCAAGTTCTTTTTGTAGTATTGATGTCCTTTTAATTATTTTACATGTATGAGCAATTATGAAATCACAAGTTAAATGACCTATTTCGAACTATTAATACATTTTCAAACTTATTTTGGCTTGGTTTTGTGCAAACATTTAATTCCAGAAGTTGAACTATTATTGCGGACATTTTCCATTGTTAGTGAACAAAAAAGATCACCAACAATGGAAAATGTCTGCTATAATAGTTCAACTTCTAAAATCCTCCCATCGTCAACAACAAATTTCAAACAACGAAACATTTAATTGTTACTTCCTAGTTATCTCTTAAAACTAGTATCCTGCTCTGAGCTTAACCATACAAGCAGCAGACACATTTTGGGAATATTGCCCTCACATGTAACTTGATCTATTTAAAAAAAACACACCAATAATATATTTTTAGTTAATGTCAATTGCTTCTTTTATTATAGAACTTTTAAAATTACATCAATTTATTACATGAAGCTTTTCAAGTCATTTTTAACATAGAAAAAAGCTCTTTTGTGTTTTTTTTCTTATGTTACAAAAATATTTCAAGTCTGGATAAGTTCCAAAATTCATTACTTCTCACTGAACGGTACGTAAGAAGTCATATTTTCTCCTGAACTGGCCAGAAAAGTCCGAGATAAACAATTTCGTAACTTTTCCTATCCCATTGAATTTGACTGGGACTCGTGGCGTGGTCCTGTAATCCAGTTTCATGGAGGTCAGGTTTTGAGGATAATATAGGTCTAAATCAACTCAGATAGTCTCTGAGATCATCTGATGATACCCGCATCAACTCCCACCATTGTTTAGACATATCAGACCATCACCTGCGTGGTTCGGAAGTCACGCTAAGCCATTGGTTCTTTTATTTCCTTTGGTCATTGGGCTATTAATTAATGACCCATTCTAAGGAAGAGTCGGCCTTAGTTTGTAACAAGACTACACCTCATAACTCATTACTACCACTCATCACACTCATCTTCACCACATATTTGCCTTAAAATACCCTCATGAGAGTGGTTGGCATCTCAAATAGTGATATAGTGATAATCTCTTCTCTGTGCTGTTGTCTCGGGGCGCTTTCATTAAATGTCTCTGTCTGTAGCTGGGAAGGAAAGCTTCGCCTGTGACTGTGGCAAAATGTATGCCAGTCGGACGACGCTGTGGAACCACAAGCGCTACGACTGCAACAAAGAACCCGAGTACACTTGTCCTTTCTGTCACCAGAAGACGAGGCGTAGGGGCAACTTCAAGAGGCACATTCTCGTCCGTCATGCTGACCTCGCCGCCACTGTCGATTTTGGCAGTATTTAAATAAAATTGTGTAAGTTTTTTTAAAAATTAGGCTTTATTGTGCTGTGTGTATTTTTCGGGTTGTGAATCTTTTCCAATGAAGCCCAAGAAAGCAGCCAAACTGGCATGTAACAATTTGTAGCCAATCTTTTGTACTTTAATACATAATGTATATTTTTACAGATTCTTAATTTTGTTTAGTGACTAAACATTAATCCGGTTTCTTTGCTAAGATTGCTAAGTTTTAAGTTGGGTAAACCCGAAGCGACTTTTCCACCAGCAAACTGACTAACTGTATCGTAACCTCATCCATTCCGCAGTTGACACACAGCATCACACAGCGCTGAAGAAGGTCTTCTGTGAGTGCGGCAGACAGTACTCGAGCAAGACTGCGTTGTGGACTCACAAGCGCTTCGACTGCGGGAAGGACCCAGAGTACGCCTGCCCTTTCTGTGACCAGAAGAGCAAACGCAAGGGCAACTTTAAACGTCACGTCCTTATGAAGCACTCGGACATGGCTGGCACTGTGGACTTTGATAAGATATGAATATAGATTCAAAACATTTAATTATTGACTTTTAGATTTCCCCAGATTTTTGTTTTTGTTACACAAGTCTTAAAAAAAGTTTTAATGTCAATCTGTTTTTCAATAAACAATATTATGTTATTTATTATTTACATTGTAATTATGTTTCAATTATCCTTAATTCAACCTTAATCCATTGTTCTATACAGGATGAGTTAAAAATCTTTGTTAGTGGAACATTCTAAGATTATTAACCCTTTGGGGATAAGCGTTTTGTAACAATATAATCCTGTGAGCCCTTGTTAATCACGCTCTGATTTTTAGAATAGTGCTTCAACTGTTAAAGCAATCGGCAAAGTCTTGTAATATTCAATAGAAATCTAGTTTGGGATCTATCGATATTGTAATTTTCAAAAGTTAACTATCATTTAGTGTTTATAATCACTTTTTAATAATCACTTCTGAATTTTTCTTTATTATCAGTCTTAATCGGGTGGTACTCATATTTTCTTTTGCCTTCGTATCAACTGCCTACTCACAGAAAACGTAACTTGACAATTCCAAATTATAACAAATCCTTATTTTAAAAGTTTATCAAGCTTTTGGCTGAATGATTTGAAGCCCATTTGTCTTGTGCAAGTTCATTAACAGCTTTTCATTTTAGTGAATTTCCATAGGAATTAGAGCTATTATTATTGCCAGAGAGAAAAAAAAAACTGTTTGCATTTTTGACAACACCTCCTGAGTCAAATAGTGAAACTTTACACATATAAGTGTGTAGACTACTCTACAGGTCACATTTTTGTTTGATTTCCCCCAAATTCGGTACAAATGTTTCTTTTGCAAATCTCTAGATTTGTCAACCAGCAGAATGAATCTATTGCAAGTGACCTTTTTGGAAGGCGTTATTATATCACAGGAGGAATGTTTTCCTCAAATAGGTTATGTACTTCTTAGTTCTTTGTGATTTAGACCTTGTTGTAGGAAATTCACTAGGATTCTCAATAGTGCTTGTGGCTACGCAACAATTATATTTCATCCTGTAATCCAGCTTCATGGAGGTCAGGTTTTGAGGATGATGAAGGTCTAAAGCGGCTCAGATAGTCTCAGTGATCATCTCATGATACCAGCATCAACTCCCACCATCGTTTAGACATATCAGACCATCGCCTGCGTGGTTTGGAAGTCACGTTAAGCTGTTGGTCCTTGTATTTCCATTGTTCATTGGGATATTAATTAATGACCCATTCTAAGGAAGAGTGGTCCTTAGTTTGTAACAAGACCATAACTCATTACTACCACTCATCACACTCACCACATATTTGCCTTAAAATACCTTCAGGAGAGTGGTCGGCATCTCAAATAGTAATTTAGTGATCTTTAAGCGACTCAGAAAACAAAGCTACATTTAGTTTTCAAACCATCTCATTTACTAACATTCCAAGAATCGTTACAAAATCTATTTAACCTCTCTGCTATCCAGGGAAAGGAGACAAGTACGTTTGCTCTTGCGGCAAGAAGTACTCCAACAACCGAAGCTTGTGGAACCACCGCACCTATTACTGTGGAAAACCACCGATGTTTGCCTGTGATCACTGCGACCAACGCTTCCACCAGAAGATACACTTGAAAATGCACAGCTTTTCAAAACACCCGGACTTGCCTTTCGGTCCAAACTGAAACAGCTGTTATTTTGTATTTTATGATATTTTGTTTAATAATAAAATAATTTTAGGAGTACAAAAGGTTTATTTATAGCAATAAAAAAGTTGTAAATTTGAAGGTGCTTCTTTTTAATAAATATTGTACCTCATCCCAAATTATCAATGCTTTTTTCAAGTTTCTGAGAGTTTCTAAAGTTTCCTAATTGCAATTGTTAAAACATTACATAAATTGAAAATAGTGTATACTTTGCAATTTGTGTCCTAAATATAAATGGTCTTAGTTCCAGCTCCTTAAGTACATGGGTTTTAATAGAACCTATTATACCAGGACACTTTGCTATCGATAGTGTGGTATAATACAAGAGAGACGCTTTACCATTTCCTCAGTTCGGTTATAGGTGGCTTAACGACTTGACATTAGCAAAGTTTCCATAGGAGTCTAAGCCTAGGTACAACCAATTGGTGAATCTCGGCGATTATTGCAAAGTGTTTCTTCCATGGACCCTTGTTTTGACATTCATAATATTATTCTATATTTGCAGGAATAAGGAAAGTATTATTCGCAGAGTTCACTCCGTTATTTTATTTCATCGGCTACATATGTTAATTCACGATAAGTAACAATAACAATTTATTCGTCAATATTCAAATTATTCTTTGTGTTGACAAACGAAAAAATTAAAAGAAATATAAAGTCACATGTATAAAAAGGACTAAACATGTGACAATTTTGAAGGAAGTAGTATTGGGGCGAACTGTGATTGATATTGAACACCGAGTTTTAGGTAGAAAATATCAAGAAAATTTAATTTTTATCTTCAAGTCCCTTAAGAGTTTGTGATATAAAAGCCAAGAAATTTGCCATACCAGAGAAAAACCTCCCATTATTTTTCCTTCACCCATACTAAAAAGGGTGAAAAGCGATGTCAAAATTCAAAATCTTTATTGCCACAAATGAACATTTGTATGTTATAAATAAATAAATAAATAATATTTTTATTGTAGAAACAAAAGAGAACATCGTTTGTATTACAATCGTCACAATTATTAAGTATCACATAGTTATCACAGTAACATACAGTTTACAAAATCAATTTCAAAAAAATCATTAATGTCATACAGGCAATAACTCTGAGGTTTCCTGAAACATACTTGGTAGGAAAAGCTTTGTTGCTTAACAAACACAGTTCAGAAATAAATCTTTCTACTCCGTCATCTAAGCCAATCGTATTTTTGAAAATTTGTTTCCAGTTAATATTTGAGACCTCCTGTACAAATTGTAGAATATTTTTTTCTTTCATTATTTTAACTATGGATTTATTAGTTACAGATCTAAATAATAGGGTTGAATCTACCTGAGATTGTAATAACACTGCCCAATGATCAGACACTGCAGTCTTGACAACCAAACTCTCAATACATCTGTCATTAAAAGTAAAAATGTTATCTATACAGGTTCCACCTCTTATGTTTGGCCTAGTTATCTCATGAACAACTGGTGTTAAGTTAAATGAAATAAAAACATTGTTCAACATTGCTGCTTCTAAGTTATTTTTTAAAACAAAATCTACATTCAAATCTGCACACAAAATAATATTAGCATTAAAAGTATTTAAGTGTTCTAAAATTAAATTTAAATTATCAATAAACAAATTAAAATTCTTACACTCTACATTAGGCCTATACATTGCAACAATTATTGTATTTATGTTCGTCAAAAAAGATGCACACACTTCAAGAACCATTTCTACTGACATATTATTAATTTTGCTTATAGGCTTATGAGAAATATCATCTCTAACCATTATCAGACAACCTCCATGTTTTCTAGTTGGTCTACAGTAATTGCTAATAATTTTATATCCTTTGAAACCATACATCTCAATTTCTTCCGATGATAGCCAGTGCTCAATGAGACAAATAACATCAACATTAAAATTATTTACATATCCCTCTACAACATTTAACTTATTAGATAGACCCTGTACATTCCACAATACGGTATTCATTATACCATGCTTATAAGGCATGGTCAAACTTAAATTATTCAAAAATAATCCATAAAACATTTAAGATAATTCATATGATCTAGTTAAAATCTAAATATAATCTGGCATAATACTGGTTAAAATTACTAGTTGACATCTAAATATAATACTGGTAATAGAATTAATCATAATAATAAGAATATAATTATTAATAATATAATTGTTACAAGATATGCTTCCAATAAATAAACATTATGTATCTAAGGCTAACCTACATTATTTAAATAAATATTACATTGAAACAAAATAAATTATTACAAACATGTTAAATAAATAATAATAATGTTAACATTAAAAGCAGATATTAAATCTTCATTCAAATAAAAATTATGAACAATTATATAATTCTAAAACATATTACAACAACAAAACACCAACGAATAAAACACATAAAAGCACACACATAAAAGCAGCATATGAAGATATCATTCTCCAAATAGAACAAGTCAAGTAAACATAATAAATAATAATATAAATTCAATATTCAGAGAGTCAAAAAGGCCTAACATTAAGATATTTTATAGATAAATAGGTCTAGAACTTGAAATTGGTTGTATCAGATTCCAAAAAATCATCAATGGTATAAAAAACATTATCTCTTAACCAATTTCCTAAAATAGTTTTAAACCTATTAACACTGACCAACCACGCTTTATAGGGTAATTTATTAAAGAGCTTTATTTTCATGTATACATGGCTACACTTGGACTTCTCTAGTCTAACAGAGAGTAGTTCTAGCATATACCTGTTCCTTGTAGGATAATTATGTAGATCTTCTCTTACTACATATTCACCCAACGATTCCTTAACATCAACTAAGCAGCAATAAATGTATTGAGCGGCAACTGTAAGTATTTGAAGTTCTCTAAATATTGGAAAGCAGGTTTCTCTATCAGGTAAGTTTTTAATAACCCGCATTGCTTTTTTCTGCCAAATAAAGACTTTCTCAACATTACAGCTATTCCCCCACAAAGTGATCCCATACCTTAGGTGTCAATGCCTTCAAGAACACACAAATCTGTGATCGACTTATCCACTGAATGTTTTCCAGGACAATCAGTGTTTCAGGCCAAGGTGTTGTCTCAGAAGAGGCGGAGAACGTTCCGTTGCTCAGACTGCCGCTGGACGGTTAACTCTCGTCAGATTCTCTCGAGACACCGACGCCACTTCTGCTTCACCAAGACCATGGGAAGGTTTAAGTGTGAGTGGTGCCCTGTCACGACCAAACTGAAGGCTAACTTCCAACGCCACGCCCTCATGTATCCTCATCATTTCGGACTGTACGGATTAATGTGAACAATGTATTAATGTTTGCAACTTATTTCTTTAACACTTGCTTTGTAAGTGTAAATGTTTGAAACCAAACTTCTGTGTCAGATTGATGTACGCTAAAAAAGGTGTAAAGATAAAAATGTGTCTTGTTCATCGAGGCAAAATTAAGACTACAAAGTCCTTTCTACCATTCAACCTAGCATTGCCGCAAAGTCACTTTGCATATTGTCAGTAATGACTGCGGGGTCAAACCCACATTAAAATATTTGCAACTTATTTTTTTAAGTTGACAAATTATTTGCTTTCATCATTGTAAAAGTTTGATGTTATATGTGAGTAAACTTTTATGTCTGATTGATGTCCCCCTACAAAAGAAGTCAAACTAAAAGGTCGAGATTCTCTTGTTTAACAAGGTCCTCTCTACTACTCAACCTCGATCTTTACCTAGTGTTGCCAACGTAAGGCAAATTGTTAGTTGTGACTGCGGGATTCAACAGCACCAGCGGAGTGATAAGCTCCGAAGTTGTACACAATTCCTACCCGCCAATTGTCCGCTCAAATGTTGTGATTTAAATGTCTCAAATGTTGTGATTTAAATGTACTTATACACTTGTGATGAGAAAAAAGGTTTTCTACAACATACATTATATGAACCGTGAAATGTAATGGATGTATTGTCTTTCAATGTATTTTTACTTGTTGTCTTATTAAAAGCTTTAAAGTTATAAAAAGAACTTTGATATGAAATTGTCATATACATTTTTGATGTTTATTGGAGTTTTTAAAGAATTCTCTCCAATCACTTTTGCTAATGGAAAGTGCAATTATAATTTATTAGTTTTTTATGTGAAGAACAGAATAAAGAATGTCAGTGTTTTTGAATTCATGCTTTTTCATCCCCTCTCTAACCTGATCAAGTCTATTAACTTACAGCCATTCTATATATTTACTTTCTTTTCTTATAAGTTACTATTCTGTCAGTTTCTTAGATTGTCAACTAAATATTAATGCAACTATTTAATTGATGACGTTTTGTAAACATTTCTGGCTACTTCTTCCATTGTTTCCTTCTATTGTACCCATCCCTGTTTATAAATAAATAAAAATGCCTTTATTGTCAAGCATTTTTAAGTTTACAACTTTTTACAAAATAACTCCAGTCATGTACACAAAATAACAATGTAGGTAGTTTACATAATACAAGTTACGGTACATTTGTTGTAACTTGATTTTACTGGAGGTGTTTGGCCACAGTTTTAAACTGTTTTGTTTTACTACAAATCTTCGTTTGCTTTTAGGAGTATATGGCTAAATATTTTATTACAAATTTTGAAACAAGAAACGTATTGGTTTGTAGACTTTTTGGATTTGGACTTTGTGGGGTGTACTTTAACAACACCCAAAACTAGATTAGATTAGGTGAGCGGGATGTGAGGACTTGTGATATTCCTAGCACATCAACCGAAGCTTATTGTGCACCCTTGGAAGACCTAGATCAGTACCTTCAATCAGGTCCAAAAGTTTTCTTCCAATTTCGACGTCTGTCTCATCACCTGGCTGTGAATTGCCAAACACCCAAAACTAACTACGTAATAAGTATTCAAGTTAAAAACGAGTGGCAAAACACCTTTAGTCATTCCTAAAATTCAATCGCTAACCTCTAAGTTATGTTTTTCCAGAAGAACGCCCCACAAACGGCACCCACAGTCCAGGGGTCAAGTACGCTTGCTGGTGCGGCAAGACGTATGCGCACAAACGCTCTCTGCGCACCCACCAGCGCTACCAGTGCTCCAACAAGTCCAACCCTCGTTTCTGCTGCCCCTTCTGTCCGCAGAAGATGACGCTGAAGGGCAACCTGAAGACACACATCGCTGCCAAACATCACAAGACGCTGGACGTGACGACACTCACCAAGATCCACACGTGATGTGGGCTTCCTCTAGGCAATTGTGTTACATTCGGAGGTTGAAGCGATGGAAATCCGCTGGTTTTGTTCCTAGTCTAATTGTTCTGGAGAAATGCTTGGTTGGATTTATTCATGATTAAGCATTCTGGGATTGAATATATAACCGGCTATCTACCTTTTGACGTCACATCTTCTTTGTTATTTTGTTCATAACAATGGTGAAGATTAATTATGAAATTGCTTATTTCGGATATTTTCCGGCCACTTCAGGAGGAAATCTACTCTACTTTTTAAACAGTCTGGAGATTCCACCCGTTGTCAAGGGCATAAAAGAACCTTACACTACATTACAATAAACACTTTCATCCAGCTTCATGGAGGTCAGGTTTTGAGGATGATCTAGGTCTAAAGCGACTCAGATAGTCTCAGTGATCATCTGATGATACCTGAATTAACTCCCACCACCGTTTAGACATATCAGACCATCACCTGCGTGATTCGGAAGTCACGTTAAGCCGTTGGTCCTTCTATTTTCATTGGTCATTGGGCTATTAATTAATGACCCATTCTAAGGAAGAGTTGGCCTTAGTTTGTAACAAGACTACACCTCCTAACTCATTACTACCATTCATCACACTCATCCTTCACCACATATTTGCCTTAAAATACCCTCATGAGAGTGGTCGGCATGGCAAATAGTGATTTAGAAGTCATTTTCAAAGCACTAAGAACATTAATAATCTATCTTATGACCAAATCAATCAAGATGGATTCTTGGTGTTTTGAAAATTACTCCTTGAAACTAGGAAACAGTTTTGGAGTTGTGACGTCAAACGATTTGTAACTTGTTATATATTTTGTCGATTTAATTTTGGTCTTCCTTGAGGTAAAGGAAATTTAGCTTGTTTAATTTTTCAGGGCACTGAGTTTAATAGAAACTAAGTGAACTTCCAAATGATTGGATAGTCCACCAAGCATTAGTCTCCAAAAGGAGTATCGTCAGCAAATTCATACTTAAGAGCTGTTTGTTGTGTGGTTGTTTAAAGAGAGGCCTGTTTTCATTGATGAAAATGCCCTTGCCGAAATCAATGAAATAAAAATCTTTGTCAAGAGGTAATTTCTTGAGAAAGTTAGAATCATTAACTTATAAAGAATTTGTTTAACCCAATACAGAATGATTATTTGATTTGTGATCAAAACAAACATTTTCCTCACCAATGAAAACAGGTACGACATTCTTAATTTAGCACCATTACATTTGGAACAATCTCTTATCACAGTATGACCGAAACCAAAGTACAAATCTAACAAAACCAGAGTGATTTCCAAACGAGTTCAACTTTAAATAAATCCGCCTCTTTTTTATGAACTCAAAGGCAAAAGTTTTATCATATGGTGTGAATAGTGACAAATTTGGTGTTTTAAAGTGTATAGTTAAGTTAGTTATAGTTAGCTTAATCTCTAGTTGTATGAACACTTTGGTACAAGTATAGTAAACAAATGCTAGTCATCGCTTAACTCTTTTAAAGTTAGTAATGAATATATTTACTATCTGACCATTTAGTAATGGATTCTATTATATCCATTATTTATTTAATAAGTGGACCTTAGAACGTAAAGTGCATGTTCTAAGTATTTATAATTAGAAAAGTTTGGAATTTTCTACTTTAATAACACCTTTTTAAGAATTTAGCTGAAATTTAATGTAAATAATGCTACAGAGTCGTAAGTAGTTCACATTTTACTCTAGAAAATATTTTTTATTTTTTGTGTTATAGCTAAAGTTTGATGTAAATAATGTTAAAGTAATTGTAAGTAATTTTTACGTTTTTATCTATAGAGTATTTATTTTGTGTTTTGTTAAACTTGTTTCTGTCAGAGTTTTGCTACATACACTTCGTTACCTGAAAAATAAGTGAATTATCTGTTGTTTCATTTGTTAAACATGTAATTTTATAGATTTTAAAAGTAAATAAAATTTTAAATCCTATTATACTATATTCTTGATGTTGTCTTCTACTTAAATGTTTAGCATCAACTTTAATTATTATTTTGTTAGAACCAGTTTAAGATAATTCTGTTAAAATTAAAGAAACAAATATGAAATTGTTTAACAAGCAGGGCTAAACAATCCGTTGAGAAATTCTCAAACATGAAGGAATTCAACGGTTTTCACCTAAAATTATATAGTTTATAAGAATAAATTGGTGCATGGGCCTATCCATAATAATTTTCTGTTAGGTCCTTATCAAGCTTTTTCAGTGTAGTTTTGATAATAGAAGCCAAAAATTCCACAAATAAATTACATGTTTCCTGAATTTTTAGCAGATTTCCATCAGAAATAGAGCTATTTATTTCTGTTGCAAAAGAGAACGACACTGGTGTGTGGGAGCTTCCCAGCACCTACTGTGTCAAGGCAAAACCTCACATACATAGAATAAATTTAATAAAACCACTTTACAGGTGACATTTTTGTTCAACTTTCACCATATTTGGTACAAGTGTTCCTTTTGTAAATCTCTAGGTTACGTTTGTTGACCAAGGAAATCGGTTCACCGAAAAGGATCTTTTAAAGGGATTCTCCTTCCAGGGAACATCCAGTGTAAATTATACCCGGTTATAAAAAATATCCTACGGCTGATAATTGGACTCATCACTGGTCACTGCTGCCTTAGGTTGCACTTACAGAGGTGTGGAGTCTTCGAAGGGGTCCCTGCATGCAGGAAGTGTGGCCTGCATGATGAAACTGCCGAACACATTCTCTTTGACTGTCATGGTCTGGAGCAAGCAAGAACGGCTACTTTTGGTGAGATGACTAAGGGTGGTAAGTTAGCAGAAGAGGGACTTGTGAGAAGGATTTCGGAGTTCTTAGAGATCTCAAATCTTTTTGAGTAGCATCTCTCTATACCAACACAAGGGGAGCGCTCTAAGTCCTAAGGGCTGACGTGCATCAGGATCAGACCGCCCCTTCTCAATGTAATGTAATGTGATGTAGTCTTATGTAGAACCATTAATGTTGATTGACCAGGCGGGTTGCAGGTCACCCCCACTCAGCCACAAAGCTGTTCATCTGTGGTGAGTGTGGTAAGTCATACTCCCACCAGACTTCGCTAGCGAGGCACGTCAAGTTCGAGTGCGGACTTGCACCTCAGTTCCCTTGCACCTTCTGCATCTACGTCGCCAAGCACAATCATGATCTCAAGAAGCATCTGCGGAAGAAACACCCGCTGGATACGGCCAAGCTGTGATACTACTGGAGATTAAACAATGTGAAATATTCGATTGTTTGGGTTTATTTTGGTTCCTGGTAAATTCTTGAATTAAATATGTTTTGAATTTGAGATTTTTACAGGTCTTTTAAAATAACAAATTTTAGTTACATTATTCTTAAGTTACCTCCGTCAATATCCAAAAGTTACGTTGGGTATTGTTTACATTCCAAGGGTGCTTCAATGTGAAAAACCAATGACAGACGTGAGTCTTTAAAAACATCTGCCTGTTGGCTTTGTTACTAAAGTAAATAAAGAACACACTACACTTTTACAAAACAACTAAATAAATAACCCAGTTTTGTTAAAAGGAATAAAATAAAACCTAAGTGCCCTTGGGTTAGTTTAATATGAAACAGGTTTGGTTTAGAGAATTATTTCATCATCATGCGTCTAACAAGTCACTATACACCAATTATATAACACTAACTATAATTGTTATACATGGCTGAAAACAAGATAATTCTCAAAATCTGTTCTGCTTTTGACTGGGACTCATGGCGTGGTACTGTAATCCAGCTTCATGGAGGTCAGGTTTTGAGGATGATATAGGTCTAAAGCAACTCAGATAGTCTCAGTGATCATCTGATGATACCAGCATCAACTCCCACCATCATTTAGACATATCAGACCATCACCTGCGTGATTCGGAAGTCACGTTAAGCCATTGGTCTTTGTATTTCCATTGGTCATTGGGCTATTAATTAATGACCCATTCTAAGGAAGAGTCGGCCTTAGTTTGTAACAAGACTACACCTCATAACTCATTACTACCACTCATCACACTCATCCTTTACTACATATTTGCTTTAAAATACCCTCATGAGAGTGGTCGGCATCTCAAATAGTAATTTAGTGTATGGAATTAAAGGTTTTGATGAATCAACAATAACGTAACATGATAAACAAATATGACATATTGCATACACCTTAGAAAAAAAAGCAGTTAATAAATTTAAATTCAACAAGAAATTACATGAAAAACAGTGTTATTAGCACATAAAATCAAAATGGAATTTTGTCTTTATTAGCAGTATAAAATTCTTTTAAATTGTAAAATGGATTCTCCAATAACCATTTGGTCATAACCTATTTAAATTTACCATTAGTTACATGATGGGATTCAATAGACAATTTATTAGACATTTTAATACCTAAAATTTTAAAAGAAGAAGAAACTTTACTTAACCAAGTCTTTGTTTGGCAGATCAAGCTGGAACCACGAGTATCGTAGCCGTGCATCTGACAGTGAAAAATCACTATTTGAGATGCCGACCACTCTCATGAGGGTATTTTAAGGCAAATGTCTGGTGACGGATGAGTGTGGTGAGTGGTAGTAATGAGTTATGAGGTGTAGTCTTGTTACAAACTAAGGCCGACTCTTCCTTAGAATGGGTAATTAATTGATAGCCCAATGACCAATGGAAATACAAGGGCCAACATTGATGTGGGTATCATCAGATGATCACTGAGACTATCTGAGCCGCTATATCATCCTCAAAACCTGACCTCCATGAAGCTGAAATACAGACCATCTACTGAAGTCTGTAGTACTGTAGTTAAACGAAAATAAATACTGTAATTCATTCGGGGACCTGGTAAGACCCCTACAAATTCTCAAGGGTTACGTACACTATGTACATTCTCTCGGCAGCACACTGACTCCTCTCTCTCTTGCAGTTGCTGGCATGATGGCGCCGATCTCAGTCAAGGAGCGAGTCCGCCAGGTGAACGACAAGTGGGTGTGTGATTGCGGGAAGGTACTCGCGCACCGCAACTCTGTGTGGAACCATCTGCGCTACCAGTGCGGCGTGGAAAAGCAGTTTCAGTGCGCGTACTGCAAGAAGATGTTCTCGCGCAAGCATGTGCTCCAGACACACCTGTTTGTCAAGCATAAGAACTACTTGCAGCTGGAGGACTTCTGACCGTCTAGTGTTTGGGTTGTAAGTTAAGAGGCGCCGGAAAGAGTGACCGCGGGACCACCCGTTTTATAACATGGAGTAAAAACTGCAAACGATATTTTAAACTTTATAAACTACTAAAATCAAAAATCTTTTCCACTGAAACCATAGATATATGTATAAATAAACTCTTAAATGTGAGTTTTATTACTAATTAGAGGGTTAAAACTTGATTTTCCCGTAAGAACATAGAACTTAAATTGTGAAATTGTTGTTATAAATAATTTGTTTTGCGAGCAAGTTTTATGTTTTTGCTTTTATATTCTGCTGCATGAATGGCTTCTATAGAACCACTTTTCTAATTTTAATACCTCAATGTACTATGAATATAATATTATATAAATTGAGGCCCTATGGTCCATTTTAGGTATCAACAGAATCAATGGTAATTAATGTACTTAAAAATCTTTCCAAATTATACTGTGTTAAATTTCCTATCCTGCTCAAGCTCTATCCGGCGGCCTCTTAACCTTCAATTAGAAAACCAGACCGTACTTGAAATTCTTCTCCTTATATTGACACCAGTGCGTAACCACAAACTGACTGTGTAGAGTTGTTAAGTTATAAGTTAATGAGTAGAAAACCTGAATGTACTTTAAATAAATTTTGCTCTAAAACAGCTGTTTAACACATGTATTGACGAGCTAAAGTTGCACTTTTATTCTCCAGTGGAAAAAAGGTTTGTTTTGATGATCTTGATTTCCTAAAGCTATGGTTTCCTAGAAAGCGGTGACCGGTACATTACGGCCGTAATATGACGGTGAGTTTTGTTTTCAATGCTATCAGATGGGAGTGGTTTCCTAGAAAACGGTGGGCGTAGAGTAGTGGTGAAAACTAGTTAAGGGTTTTCTCGCCAGGTGACTTTTGTAAACAAAAGTCTAGCTTGTCCATTACTATATACATAAATCAGATTTGACAACTAAAATAAACAACGTGTCAAAAGTTGTTTTTGTCTACATCTGTTTAAATACTGTGTTGTGTCCACCGACACGGTTACGTTCACCGCTACATTACGGCCGTAATATAGCGGTGAACTTTTTCCAGGAAACCATAGCTTTAGGGAGGACAAAATTAATGCATCGCTTAGTTTGTTTCTAGTAAATAATATTATGTAACAGCAACAAAGGAATATACATTATAGTTCTACTATGAGAAAATGGATGGTACTAATCTTTGTATAAGAATTGTTTGACATTTTTCAAGTGATGTGGTAATTTTGTTCATGTTTAACCAAGAAAAAATATATTCTATTTTTCAAAATTTACATATTTTAAATTTTCTATTTTTATAAATAAAATATTATATATTTTTGATAGGTATATAGTGTAAAAACCTATTTTTTTATAGGTATAAAGTTTGTTTATATAAAAAGTGACAGGTCTGTAGAATGAAGAATAAAATAAATGTTGGTAATTTCTTTGTTTCCGGTACCATTTTTCATGTTTCTACATTTTTTTTATGTTTATTTAAACTAATATTACAGGCTGCGTACTTTTATCGCATCTTTAAAAGTCATCATTGCATTGATTTAAAAGTAATGAATTGATTGGAATAAATATACTCCTTATTTTGTAAACCATCGTGTCTTATGATATAAATAAGATGTTATATTTTATTAAAACTGTAATAATATGTATCAAAGTTTATTTATCCTTAACAAAATATATTTTGTAATTTTATGACTTTCTTTTATTATTCCTAGAGAACAACCTTTGTTCAAAGTGTATTTTTCTTTATCACCACCTTTGTTAAAAGTGTCGTTTGCTTCAGCACAATTTCACCAACATTTCCAAACTTTTGTTTCTTTCAAAAATATTTGAGAAATGAAACATCATTTTTTTCACCCTTAAAAAAGTCTATAGTTAATATTTAAATAAATATTATTTTCAACCAAAATTAATTACTTTTTTTCTTTCAGATGACGATGTGTTTTGTGTGTCAAACTATTCGTACGTGGGAGAGATACGACTCGGCCCGGCCGGGGACGAAGCTATCTACAAGGACCCGGTTTTCATTCCATCCCCCAGCACTTCCTTTCTTCATATCTCAGACAACTCGTGTCGAACGTCCACACCCGTCCGGAAGCCAAGTCTAGTCAAGAGTGAACACCCAGGAGAACAGTTAAAGCATCCTCGTAGCTACATATCTCTGGAGTTTCCTTCAAGTTGGAATCATGAACAATCCAGTGTACAAGAGTGTTCGACTGGCAAGAGTTCGAATCCGACAAGTACAAGAGGAAGTTCGTTTGTTAAAAAGGAAACTGATTCAGCAAAACCTAAAAGAGGGGTTGGTCGACCCAGGAAAAATGAGTGTGCTGATGTCCCCTCGTTGACGGAGACAAGAGAAAGACTGAGATCACTGTTTTCAGAGGAAGTTGATTTCAATTCTGTAACTGATGGAGGAGAACGGCACCATCTTCAGAAAAGAAGGGAATTGGAAAATAATAACGATAGAGTACAGGAGGGAATTTTGTTATTGAAAGACCGGGTCAGTACTAATGGTTCATATTGCACCAAAGAAAACTCTGCAAACAATTCTTCCAGAAATAAGTCACAATATGGAAACTACAGAGCACATACTAATGGACGGTTAAGTGCAGCTGGAATCACATCCAAAAGACTCGGTAACAAATTACAGAAGCAAACGGAAATGAATAAAAATACTTTTGTAACAGGACGGGATACCGGACAAACGAGAGCAGTTTCTCTTGAGAAATCACCTCAAGTCATCGCAAGTCTATTAGCAAAACCTGAAAAAAGACCAAGAGGTAGACCCCGATTAAGCAATTCACCTATTAAAAAGGTTCCTACCGGTAGACCTAGGGGTAGACCTAGAAAAGTTATTAAACAAGAGAATGTAGAAGTGAAAAATGAACCTATTGTATCTTCTCAACAATCAAATCATTTTATAAATCAAGAACAGGAACCGAACAAGAAAACAAACGCCACTAACTTAAACACAACTCGGCCAACATCAACAAAACCTAAGTCGACTGAGTCATCAACAAAAGTTAAGAATGTTTCAAATCATAAAAGATTGAGAGAAAATCTTAAGTCAAATAAAAATAATAATAATTCTACAAATTTAGATGGTGAAAATGAAAGGGAAATCAACACTTATGAAACCGATCCTAAAATATGCAGCAGTAGGATACAGAAACGAAATGAAACATCTGCTGAGCAAATTTCCTTAAAACTAAGTGAAGTTGATGTTGCTGAAAATACAACCCAAGGAAAAACAGCTGAGGACAGATATGTTAAAAACCCTCATTTAGCTACAGGCAGACCATGTAGCAGCCGTAAACTGAAAAGAAATAAACCTAAAAATTTACTGCAAAATAAGTTTACAAATTGGGAAGATGAACCCCTCGATAAAATATTTCAGGAGATATCTTCTACACATAAGAAAAGAAAAAGTTCATTATCAAATGAAAATCAAGAAACTGAAGAAATCTTGTCTGCATCACACAATGAAGATTCTGTTGGCTCTTTCGAGTTGGAAAATTCTAGACAAAACAACACAAGAAAGTCTGAGAGGCTGTTGTTCCAAACTATTTGTGAACCAGAAGAAAATCGTGTTAGTGCAAATTCTAAAGAAGATAACAACTCAATGAACGAAGATCTCTCCAGTAGAATCTCATCAGTAAGTAGTACTGGCAACATTTCTAGTGAGAAAATCCTAGGGAGTCCATTAAAAATACAATTCATGAAGAGAGTCATGTAAACTGCAAAGATATTCTTAAACCACTCAAGCATCACAACATAGAAAGTTACCAAACCAAAGAATGCGATTCATCTCCCAACAAGGCATCACAAAGGGTTTTGGCCAAGCGTAAAAATGTTATTTCAAACTTGACTTCAAACAAAACTAATCCATCACATCACACTACCAAAGATTATGAAGCTGCTTCTACCCTTAGTGGATATGTGGCATCTTTAAGAGCAAGAAAAAAATCTCATTCTGTCTGTGAAGATAGTACTAAAAAGTTCCTCCATCAATCAAAATCATTAAAAACAGAGAAAAAGTCAACTGTTGCTGAAAACTCAGACAACCTCTTGAAAAATGAAGAACCTCTGGAAAAATTGAAGAAAATCTTAACACTTCATCACAAGGAAGTGATGAATCTACTGAAAAATTTTTCTCATCTTCAGAGGAGGAAACTGAGCCAATTATTAAAAAAAGAAATGATCTTGAAGTATTTTCAGAGACAGATAAACCTCTTAACCAAATTAGACAAAAAGTGTACACGTCTTCAGATTCAGATGAACCACTTAACAAAATTAGACAAAAAGTGCGAACGTCTTCAGATTCAGATGAACCACTTAACAAAATTAGACAAAAAGTCCAAACGTCTTCAGATTCAGATGAACCACTTAACAAAATTATACAAAAGTGCAAACGTCTTCAGATTCAGATGAACCACTTAACAAAATTATACAAAAGTGCAAGCGTCTTCAGATTCAGATGAACCACTTAACAAAATTATACAAAAGTGCAAGCGTCTTCAGATTCAGATGAACCACTTAACAAAATTAGACAAAAGGTGCACACGTCTTCAGATTCAGATGAACCACATAACAAAATTATACAAAAAGTGCAAACGTCTTCAGATTCAGATGAACCACCTAACAAAATTAGACAAAAGGTGCACACGTCTTCAGATTCAGATGAAGATTGCAATGGAAACCTCTCTTCAGAAGAAGATGAACGCACCGCTAAGAAACTTTTAAAATCCAGACAACAAATATACACGTCTTCAGAAGAAAGTGAAGAATGTGTTGAGAAATTAAGAGAAACTCTCTACTTATCTTCAGGAGGAAGTGAAGTAGATCCAAAAGTTAGAGACAAAATTAACAATTTTTCAGAAGTAGACGAAGAATTTCCTAAAAGTACTAGCACTTCTTCAGATGAAGAACCTTCTGAAAGTACTGACTCTTCTTCATATGAAGAACCGCTTAAAAATTTAAGAGGAGACATCTGCTCATCATCAGGAGAAGATGAGGTAACACTTGGTGTATTAAAAGCAATCCTCGATACAATTTAAAGAAAAGACCAAGCATCACTTTGAGAATGAAAAAAATCCCAAGAGAATTTTTAAAGAAGTTGAGGTACCACTTAAAAAAACATATAGACTTAAGACAGTATGATGATAGTTCTAAAGTCTTTGGATTTATTAAAATATTTAATTTTCCAGTCTTTGGATTTATTCAAAGAAAATCTTGCATTGTGTTGAGTTTAAGACTTGTAGAAAAATAAAAGTTCAATATTTTAAACATTGAGCCCTGTTTACAGAAAAGTGTTATTTTGCAAATGAATTCAATATATTTTGTAACTAAATAAACCCATCGCTTTTTGTTATTTTAATCTTAAAGACTTGTTTTGTCATTAATGATACAAAATATAATGAATTTTGTTTTAGTGAGGTATATTCCCACAAAATAGAAGGATTTACAATCAACAAGGTTTTAATTTTTATACAATATTTTCTATAAAACATTGTTGTCAAGTGTTATTGTAAAACAAATGTATAGTATGTTTACTCTAAAAGTATTTGAAATTGTACATTATGTTGAGCTATGTTTAAGTTAAGGACTCACACAAAGAATTTTGTGGAAAGATATTAAATAGAATACAAGATTATTGAATGTGTATTGTAATTTTCTTATTTTGTTGTCATTTTATTTTGTAAAGTAAACATATGATAGCTTTCTGCAGTTTTTAACTGTTTTGTCAGTGTTAAATGTTGCAATTTTTTGGTGCTATTATTGATTGTTTTTACACACAACTACAGTGTAAAAAATCTAAAAACTGTAGGTTCAAACTGGTTTCAAAACTGTAGCGGATCCGTGGCGGATTGGTATCGCACGCGACTCCGGAGCTCATCACCCGTGGCGCGGGTTCAATCCCCGCAGTCACCACTTACATTTGTAATGTGACTAATACGGTGACGCTAGGTAAAGGTCGAGGTTGAGTGGTAGAGAGGATTTTGTAGTCCTTACTTCACCTCGTTAAACAAGACAAACTTTATTTTTTACCTTTTTCAAAGTTCACTTCGTCATGTTCAGTGTCTGTACATTTTGAACTCGGTGTTTATTAAATATTAAATAAATTCGTCGTGTTTTGTTTTATTAAATATTTCAAACACCCATTTGTCATGTTGCTCAGTATCCAAATAATTTTCAAACATGTTCCCAATACATCCTAAAGCACCTGAAAACCTGACCTGAATGGTTTATTGGTAGAGGAATATCAAAGTTCACAATATAATTAAAAAAAAGATCCTTCTACTTTGCTCAGAGTCAACCTTTTAGATCTATCAGTTTTGTACACATCTTCTTGTCCTATTAAATTATTTAAAGTAGAAAAATATTTCACATAGTCATGGCCAGGGCTACGTTATAGAACCAGAATACCTTCATGGCTACAAATTCAACTTCACATGATGGTGACAGGGTCAAACTTATTCTATTTTACAAAAGATAATCTAAGAACTCTTACAACGAAGTCTTCAAACTCTGTTTAAAACTTAAGTATGACAATTAAGAAAAATAATGTAATAAGGTCTAGCTATAAATAAGTAGGTTAAAAGCAGCATGTATGATACAAACAGGCACGGACATTTCAAACATATAGTAATGGATACGTAGTGCTATTTACATATTGCAGTGAAAATGTATCTAATCTAGTTAATGATACATGAGTTGTTTTTGTTTTGTTAATAAGTTTTCTTCTCTTCTCTTGACAAAGTTTGTATTCAAACAAAAATCGAAATATAGAGTTGTCTGTACCTCCCCCTTTCCTTTCCTCTCCTTAAATCCTTTTTAAGTGTAATGTATTTAATCTCCATCGCTGAATTTGTCAGTTTGATTTCCTTTATTAATCAGCTGAAATCAATAGTTATTGATCAAGTTCCTTTTAAAGGCATGCTACAAGAAAATTTTGCTGAGCTCATTTTTTAGTTTTAATAAAATACATTTAGTTTTGGTTTATGGGGAATCGTAAATATTTGTTTGGGTCATGAAATTAAGCTATTTATAACTTACAGTAGTATTAAACTGCATGATTCTTGTTACAAACAAATATTTTATGATTTATTTTAATTTTGCTACTTTGTCTTTTATTAAATGTGTCAAAATATTTTAACAGTACTAAGTTTACCTGTGTTACAGATGAACTATTCACGTTTGCTTCTTGCGGCGCTTTAGAAGAAACTGACCCTTTCTGCGATGTTGAAGACAGCATAATTCATCTAAAACAAAAACCATTGTTCTCTGAAGAAGGCATCCCTTCCGAAGATTTCAAGAAAATACTTCCCCTTCAAACAAACCAATCTTTTAAGACCATTTCATCGGAGGTGTATTACAGAAAGAAGCACCGATTTCCCATTTGGTCACCTTCCAAAAGTCTGCCTCTAGCTTTGGATAATGGAAAGTCTGCAAAACATATCAGCACTTTAGTGTCCAAACAACTTGTGAGTCAAACGAAACCAAGTGGTGCTAAAAACCGAGGACGTGGTAGACCTAGAAAATATTTACCAGGCGTAAAAAGAGGGCGGGGAAGGCCAAGAAAATCTTTTCCTACTGGGGTTAATATGAAAAACAATGACAAAAGCCTTAAGTTATCAAACATTTTAATTGCTGCTCAACCGCCGTCTGATCTTCCCAAATCAAAGGTAGTTAAAAGATCGTGCTCAAGTCTCCCGCCTGGATTTTATCGAGAAGACACATTACAGTTTATCAATGAACAGTGTTCTCTTGAAAGTTCTTTGAGAAATGATGAAGAAAGTAGAAATCTTGGGAATTTGCGAGATAAGTTGTTGAGGATCAAGAACGAACCTCTCAGAATAAGAAATGTGAGGACTCTTCGCTCCGATTGGAAGATCACTGAGTCGGAGAGTGTTCAAAGTTGTGAATCAGACCAAGAAAATACCGACACAAACTTTTCAAATAGATTGAATGAAACTTCTCAAATTGTTAATCCTTGCTATATAAAATTAGAAAAGCTGGATGACGGATTCAAAAAAGTACCAGCAAATGCTTCTAGCATCAATCAAGTCAACTATGGTCTAAAAGATTTAAAAGTAGAGTTGGAAGACATCTCTGCGAAAAATCCTTGCTCTTCTAAAGAAAGTGCTGAAAGTAGAAATAAAAATAAAGAATTGAAATACAAGCTAAGATCTGGTTGGACTGAACAAAGAACATCCTCTGCTGCAGAAATGATAAAGTCTCTGATGATGCAAGCAAAAACAGAACTGGAAGTTCCCTTGAAATCCCTCCGTAGAAGCTTTAGAAAGTAAATCTTCAAAGAAACTAGCTACTTGTTGGTTGTATGAATGCGTACAATAAATTTGAATGTTTAAATGCAACCAGAAACTTGAATGCTGAATAAGTTTCTTGATACTTTACTAGAAGGTTGTAGTTTTGGTTTATTTGTAAAGAAATTATGTATTTTTAACATATGTTTGTATTTTTCTTCTGTGCAGAAATATTTTATCTTAAGTTTTAGTAGTCAAATAAACAATGTTATGTACTTGTGAGGGGTATTTAAGGGATATTTGTTAAACGTTGAATGTTCTTTTTTCTTTGAGTTTGTGTTTTGTTATGGTCAATTTTTATCTGTGACTTTAAGAAGGCTGTTATTTAATATTAAACTTTAATGTTCTTGAGTGTATTAGGACGTAGGTTTTACTGTTTCCAGTTCTTGAATTGTTCAATTGGTTTTTCTTAATGTTAGCATACATATTGCACCATAGTTGAAATATAGGTTTAAAATTGGGTTTTCTCTGTTAGAAGTTGTTTCTAGTTTAGTTTCTTGAATTAAGTCATTGTTTTTAGCGGAGTTATTGTACTTTCAACTATGTACCATGATAATATGAAATAAATAGTTAAAGTATATAATTTGTATTTTTTATCAGCTGATTTTTATTTGCTAGGGTGGTGGAAACTGGAAAGTAAAAAAAAAACAGTTTTTTGGACAGTTGTCTTGATTACTCAATTTTGATTTCTGTAGAGACAAGACTCAGATAGCAAGTTTAGTTTATTGTCCTTTTTTTTGTTAGGTGAGAAACAAATGCAAGAAGACTTCTAGGCCTTTTATCAAATTACTTAAAATTACCTGGCTACACATAAACACTACATTCTGATTGGTTCTGGTCCCAATTAAAATAATTGTACTGTACATAATATCTTGAAGAAAAGATCCTATCAGTCAATTAATTTTACTTCAGACGAAATTTCTTTCACCATTACCAGAAATTACTTTCACTACGGTAAGTAAACATATTGACTAATTGCCAACTAATTTATGTAAAGAAATTTTTTTTACATTTTCACATTTTTACCTTCATACTCATCATACCCTACTTTAAAGAACCAAATCAGTATGTTTTTGTTAAAGCAAGCCTTTATTCTGTAAATGACTTTTCAAACAAACAATGGACCTTGTTTATTTTGACATGCCTATGTATTTGTATGAAATATCTTGTAGCCAATAAACTATTCTATTCTATTCATAAACTGCTTGACGAAAAAAACTGAACAATGGAAATGAATAGAGTTCAAACATAAATTGTGGACATTTCGCATAGAGTTGATTTACAACAATTTTCTTCTTTCCAAAAGTTTTGAAACATCTTTTGAATTTGTTCCTTTTAAAATTTTTAATGTTTAATTTTTTTAAATAGTAATCTGTTTTTTTTACTACCAACATCAGCATTTTTGTGTGTGTGAAGAATACAGTTAACGCAGGTACGAAGTTCTTCAATGCCCTTCCGCAAGATCGAAAAGAATTGTTTGACCCAGGCTTTTTGGAAAAGAAGTTGCCGCAGTGGCTCACAGAAAGACCCTTCTACAGTGTGGTGGAATTTTCGAACAACTCTGACCATAGTATTCTGTGACTCTTATAAATATTTGACACCATGTTTGATCTTTAAAATAATATTATCAAAGAATTCTCTCTGCCTCTTCCAACCGTGTTTGTATTCACTCTGATGTTCTGACCTGATTACAGACCTCGTCTATCAGTGTCACTCATGCCCGAAGAACTACTCCACCCTGGACAGTCTCCGTCGTCACGTCAAGTGGGAGTGCAACAAACCCCCGACGATAAGATGTCAACTTTGCAACATCAAGTTTAAGTACAAGTACACGATGTTGCGTCATCTGCGAACAACTCACAACGCACAAGAGAGTGATGTAGGAGATGTTGATATTGTTAGTCGTGTCTGTGAGCTTAACGTTTAGGGCTGTCTTCTCAAATTTCTTGTGGATGGCAATATTAAATATTTTTTGAGTAGTTCTTGTTTGATTCTGAATCTCTTGTGATAACATAAAATGCAAGTTATAAGGTTTTAACGTTTTATTTTCTACTTCAAAGACGGTTTTCAGCTGTTTCAAAGTGGTTTAACAGCCTTGAAATTGATCAAGTTTGTACAGTGTCTATTGTTAATGATTACCGTAATAAACTCTACCATAATTATTACCAAGGTTAGTGTATTTGACTACATTTATATCCTGTTATTTTTAGTACAAATGTTATTCGGAAAACCAAACTTGTTCTGGTTTTAAAATCAGAAGAGGATTCTAGGTCTCAAATGTTAAACCTAGGTATAACATAGGTTTTGAGTTATCAGAGTAGAACCAATTCCAATATCAAGTTAAGAAATTGAGTTTTATAGGTTAAAACTTCATAACTTTATTTATGTGCAAATTTACCTAAATGCGCACAAAGGTGGATTGTTAAGTGACTTTACTGTAACGCTAGGTAAAGGACGAGGTTGAGTCCTTTGTAGTACTAGATGTTAGATTGGGGGGATCAAGTGGTCAGGGACTGGTTACCCTTATGCACGTCTGCCTCGTCTGTTGGGCATATTGAGCTACTACCGGAATGAAAGGAAGTCTGGATTTAGGAGAGGAATGGGACTGGGTTTGGCTGGCCAGACAATCATGAGAGGGTGCGACAAGCGAGCCCGCTGACAACCACTTAGGAGACTCTAACCCCCAAGACATGAAGAGCCTTGCCAACACTCGGGGGACCGTTCCCCCCAAGATTATGGCAAGCCTCTCCTGAAGTCGCGGTCTATCCTGCTGCCGCATCCCCCTAAAATGATATCTGATCCAACCTCCCCTGGTGGGGAACGGAGCGTGTTCAGCATCTGGACAACTACAAAGCTGCCCAGTATTTTTGTGAACAACTCTTTTTTGATGTACCCCAGTATAAAGTAATCTGAGCAGGTACTAACCAGACAGATACTGATTGGTGGGGGTTGTAGTACTAACTTCACCTCGTAAACAAGACACATTCTCCCTTTTTAGTTTGTTGAAAATGTTTCTAACCCAAAATTTAACGTACTGACCTTTCTGGTTCTTCTCTTTCAGCGTCAGACCCTCTTCGACATCCTTGCGACAGGTGCGACCGCTCCTACATCTGGGTCGACAGTCTGATCAGGCACAAGAAGTACGAGTGTGGGAAACTACCACAGTTTGCCTGTAGCTTCTGCAAATACCGTGCCAAACTGCACGACAATCTGATAAAACACATGAGGCGTAAACACGCAAACATTCTCCTCAGCGCGGTCAGTCTCGGGCAGATGGACAACCCGGCAAATCCTACGTGAGAGTAGAGTTTAGGAAGTAGAAAGAGTGGGAAAATCCTAAAATTTTAATTGGATTTTTTTAAAGGAGCCAAAATGTTTGAACAACTGCTATACTCTAATGGAAAATAAGTACCCCATGAGCAGCTTGGCAAGGGCTGGAAGATTCCAGAGTAGAAAGATTGGGAAGTCATAAAAATTTTTTTAAATTTCCTTTTGTGACCGAAAACTGGATCAGCAACATATTCTGATGGAAACTAAAAACTCCTTTCAAGGATTGGAGAAATAAAGCCACCACTCATAAAATGTTGACGGAGAAAAAATGTAGATAAAATTCTCATTTGAGAATGACTCAAGACTGAAGAAATTAAGCAAGAGATTGTTTGTCACTTCAACGTTGATATGGTGAGTTTCTTGTTGTTTTCTATTTTTAAGTTTAATTTTTTCTTTGGCCATAATGATCATAAATTTACTTGTTCGTATCAAAGTTGATGTTACTTTCCTTTGTTTAATATCAAACAAATAAAAATAAATTATAAAAATATTATTAAATTTATTGCTGGACCTTAAATTAATTAATAGTTATCTGACTGTGGGACTTAGAACATGAATTTAAGTAAATTATTTTATACACTTTTCATTTACTAGTAGTCTTTCTAATGGGTAAGCTTTTTTATATTGTAAACTAAATTATGTATTAAATATTATTAATTATTGTTGTATTGCCAAAACAATGTTTTTGTAAGGCTAAATAAATAAATAAAATAAATAAAAAATACCCACATAAAAAACATTTTTGGGAATTAATTATAAATTTGAAAACTAAAAATATGTCCATTGTAAACAATTCTTTGAAAAATAAAAATTTTAATTCCTAGAGTAATTTTATTTAGGTTAAGCAGCGAATAAATGCATGTTACACATCCAAGGCAAGCCTGACTTATGTTATTCATTAAAATGTCTGAACTACATGTTTGCACCTGCTACAGCTTTTGTGTACAGTGAACTGTAAGATTGAAAAAAATCAAAACTAGTGAGGAACACCCTTCATGATGTTCCCATCAACCAAAACCTCGCCCTGATTCTTCCACCTGTTGCAGCCCTGTGACCTGATGAACAGCTGATCTATCACTATCAGGAGCACACGCAGACAATCACACACGCTACAAAGCGTTAGCAAGACAGCGAGTACAGAGCAGAGCGTAACAACAAGCTGAAGACACATGTCAAATGTAGGCCTAAGCTTTAGTGTGAATAAAGTGTTTTGTTTACTATGTTTACTCTTCTATTTTTCCTGGCCAAAAAGTATTTGTACCGGGTCGTTTTTTTTTTAATTTTTAGACTTGAGTATTTGTGAATTTTTATGTTTCTAAATAAAATCACACTTTGCTTAGTTCAGTAAAGTTATGGTTTCCTCGTAAAGCGGTGACTGCTTCTTTACGGATGTGATATCACAGTAACTTTTGTTCTTAACGCAATCATATGGAAACAACCACCGTTATCTAGGAAAGGACTCCCTTAAGTATACATTGGAAACAAGTTCCCCTAGAAAAAAGTTTAAATTTAACATTTGGTAATTGCTTTGTGGATTAATTGTGAAGTTTGTTATTGGCAATGGAAGAATTTCTAAGTTTGAAATATTATTGTCGTTTGTAAACCAGAAGAACACAGTTGTTCTTGTTCAGTAGGCTACTCTTTAACGATATTTCCGCAATAATATTTCAAAATATGTTTCATGGGTATACCGTATAACTAAACGTTTATTGTTTAGTATACATACTAGACAAACTCGAGTCAGTGCGTTTTTTCGTGGCGCTTGACCTTGGCGACTAAAACCAGTTATAACTGGGTTTTTGAGGGTGGACGTAACCAAAGTTCAGTCTTTCCATGGTACTGTGATGAAAGGCTATTACTGTACTTTTTAAAAACATCGATTTGTTCCCCCTCTCTGCCCCCTCACTTCCTCTCACCAAGCGCCACGAAGAAACGCACAGACTCTACTGTAACTTAGTTTTCAAGTAAACAGTTCTAACTTGAGGCCTTAGCAGAGACAATTCTTTCGGAATTCTCTTATTTCGAATTTATTTCCTTTTAGTGAAAGTAATTATCCAGAGCATTCTTGAACATAGAGGCTCACTTTAGACTCTTAAAAGAATCCCCTCGCATCACATTCTAAGCGTGGGCTGCCTCAACTATGTTGAGTGTCTTGCCTCAGCCATGTGGCTGCTATCTACGTACCATAACATTGTCTTTGGTTCCAGTTACAAAACAGCTGGTTTATTCTGAACTCAAGGCATGGGTGGAAGCATGTTGTATATATTCAGCTTCTCTGCACCATCTGGCATTGGAGCTTTGCAGGCAGTAATTTCTCTACATGTACAAAGTATATCCACAGATTTCTTGATTGTGGGAATTCAGATCAATATAAAAGGTTAATTATTGCTGGTTTGAATACCTCTAGGGAAAGATTGTAATTGAATACCTCTAATTAAATTGCAATATTGAGACATTCAAGAATTTCCATTTTGTTTTCATCAATAATTACATTTTTACCATTATGATGTCTAATGGGTAGTTCATGCCCAAAAAGTTGGTTTTCAATCAATTCATGAGTCGAATAGTTGTGTAAATAATTAATTGTTAATTTTTAGTACTATAAAGCATTCTTCACAGTAAATATTATTCACCGGCTTTGCATTGAAGTGACATGTATAAGCATGAAGGGATAAAGTTGGAAATGCTTTGGTAAATATTATAGAGCATTTAAATAAAACAATAAAAATGAATGAGCATAGATTCTATTTGACTTGTACTTGTTTATATTTGCTGCAGCATCAAAATTCATTGTTCATGATAAGTAGTCCTTCTGAATTTTTAGTATTTTAATCTTGACAAGTATGAATTGAATAATTAACAGCTGTATATTCAAAAAATACAAATTTTGTTATAATAAAGAATATTAACTTGTATTTACAGAAAATACTTCAAAGCCTAGGTCTAGATGTTATATATTTAAAATAGTGAAATACCATCTATGTACAGAAAGTAACTTTACTTAATAGACCATTTCTTATGATCACTTATTCTTCTATTACCTCCATACTTTAATTTAGATTCATTTTGGGTCTTACAACTTGAAAATGTAAAGATTGCAGACTGTAAAAAACTTAACTGCCAGTTAGTTAACCAGCTGGTTAGCAGGCAATCGAAAAAACGACCCTTAGAGTTTACACAGTTTTCTAGAATCAACCAGAATGTCTACAAAACTCCTAACTTATTTTTGATGGTTAACCTTGAGTAGCTACATGTTTCGACTAAAGGTCATCGTCAGGCAGTTAAAATCTTCTTGACGAATCATCCATGTGGACTTCATGGGAAAAACCATCCATGTGGAAAAAAGATAGATGATTCATCAAGAAGATGTTCACTGCCAGACCATGACATATAGCCGAAACATGTAGCTACTAGAGGTTAACCACCGAACTGTTTGACGGAGGTATTTACCTAATTTTTAGTCATAAATACAAATTTCAGGGGCTATTCAAAATGAATTTTAAGATTAGTGTTAGAGGCAGCATCTTCACTCCCACTTTAGTAGTAAGTGGAAGGGTTTAGACCGTGAGCAGTGTGTTTGATGAGCTGACATGTTATAGCCTGGCGCAAGGATGAGCTTGAGGCACGCATGATGCAGTACTCCGGAGGAGGAGGCAACACGTGTGACACGTGTGGCAGAGTCTACCGCTGGTCCACGGGACTGTCTCGGCACAAGCGCCTCGAGTACGGGAAGGAAGCCAAGTTCCAGTGTCCACACTGCGAGTACCGCGCCAAGCAGGTTAGCCAACCGCTTTTAGACAAAGCAATTCTTGTCCTGGCTCCTTGGGGTTACTGAAAAAGAAAATATTTTGGATGTTGTGTGCCTTGTGAGGTCCATGAATTAAAAACACTATGCTTCTTGATATGACACAAGGCCTTATTTTGGAATTGAGGATCCAGAACCCTTCACTTTAACCAGCTGTAAAATTACAGTGTTCATTTGTATAAATTTACTGGGACTCGTGGCGTGGTCCTGTAATCCAGCTTCATGTAGATCAGGTTTTGAGGATGATACAGGTCTAAAGCGGCTCAGATAGTCTCAGTGATCATCTCACGATACCCGCATCAACTCCCACCATCGTTTACACATATCAGACCATCACCTGCGTGGTTCGGAAGTCACGTTAAGCCGTTGGTCCTTGTATTTCCATTGGTCATTGGGCTATTAATTAATGACCCATTCTAAGGAAGAGTCAGCCTTAGTTTGTAACAAGACTACACCTCATAACTCATTACTACCACTTATCACACTCATCCTTCACCACATATTTGCCTTAAAATACCCTCATGAGAGTGGTCGGCATCTCAAATAGTGATTTAGTGATACCCGTGCCCAAATGATGCCCATATCACTGGAAAGCAAATATCTTTAAATTTTGTTTAGTATCTATTAAGGTTTTCCGTAGGCTCTACATTGCGTTTAAAATCTGTTCAAAACCATAGCATGCTTCAGCACTTTAGGTGTGTTTTTTTAATTATATAAAAAAGATTTTACAATAATAATTCTAACAGGCTTATAATTAAAAAAGAGTGTGAAACATGCTTTCATTGACTAAACAATGTCACAATAGTTGCCCTTGGACTTGAATATTCAAAGCACATTGATCTATTGAAATGTCGACTTTATCTATTTTCTATCTACCAGTATACAATAGAGAAGAGTAAATTTATTGGTGTTTTGCAGAAAGTGAATCTCTTCGCTCACATCCGTCCCAAGCACAACGTACAAGTTCCTACCCGCAAGAACTCAAGTTCTCTGCCCGGCAGAATGCTGACCTATGCTCAAGTTCCTAGCGCGAGCGCCAACTACCCAAAGATCACTTCCCAGTTGGCGTCGGCCGCTGCGCATTTCAACGCTTTTACCAAAGAATTCTCACTCGCAGCGCTCAAAGACCAGTTAGAAACACATGCTCTCCCCTCAGTTCCTAAGTGATGCTTGTTTATTTTTAGTTTCAGTATTTGTTTAAAAGGGTTGTCCAATAATTAAGGATCATTCAAGAGTATTAAAATAATACAGTGTGCGTAAACTGCACTCTAGGGTCATTCAGAAAGCGCATTACGGTCAGTGCTGATCCTCTACCAATATGATTGCATATTTACCTTATAGCTACACCTCTTGGTAGTTTAGAACTATGAAACATTTAAACGGCAACAAAACTCTGCCTAACCTAAGCCAAGAGGTGTATCTATCTGATGAATATGTGTTTATAATGACAGAGCATCTGTACTTTAGGCGCAAACGTTGTTTACTTTCTGAATGATCCTTCTAGTAAAAAGCATTCTTAAAGTACACTTCGTCAATCATATTCATGATGCAAATCAGAGCACTTATTAAACAAAGGCACTTGTTTTTCAATGTTATTCTTAGTCAGCTATTGGTATTTACATATAACGAGAAGCATCAACCGTCAAATTTACAATGTATAATTATTGGCATTTACGGTTTCACTTTTTTTTTATTAGCCCTTGCTTGTTTGTTGGATGGCCCTGGTAGCATTTTTAGTTTACTGTTTATCCATGGTCTAAACTTTGAGATTTTCAATTATTTTGTGGATGGTGTCTTTTGTCTAACTAGTTCAATTAAACCTTTGCTCAATTGATGTTAAAACTGTGGATTATTTGTACAAGTATTATCTACATAAAGCTTTATCAAGGTTGAGGTGATAAAATAGCTTTACTTATGTTATTAAATTAAAATATTGTAAGTTTGAGTTAATTACTCGTATTGTAATAGTTGTTAGCTTTAGGTGTTGTGTTGCTTTGTATCGTGTTAATTGTTAGGGTGGTTAATTCATTAAATATGTTAAAATGCATTTATTTTCATATGTTTTGCTTTTTTGTACTATATTAAGTTAACTGTCTGGCCGTTGAAATATAAACTGTTTGAATATAACTTGTTTTGATATATTTTTATTTTTTAACTTATTAAGTTATGTATTATATGTGAAGTAGTTAACTTAAATTTCTGAGAGCTTAAACAAAATTAAAAACATGACATCACATAATCAGTATTGCTTTAAAAACTAGTTCCTATGATTTAAAACATTTTGTAGAGATATAATTTGTAAAATTTAAATTTAGTTTGAAATGTAGAGGTTTTGTTTGTATTGCATAATAAAATATTCATAACTACCGTTAAATGTTCAGTATTTTTGTACAAATAAACAAATTATTTTTGTACTTGGATCTACTAGTGTGGTTACTGATGTATTGCATAGATATACTCAACAACAGTATTAGAAAAATATCAGAAAATATAAATATTTGTTGTTGTTGATTATTTAATATTTTTCCAGAAATCCTTGTTATTTTACAGTTGTTACAAAAGCTCAAAAGTAATTTGATGAAACTAAAGCTATGGTTTCCTAAAAAAAAACAGTGATGATAATTTTTAGGACTGTAATAATTATGACAAAAAACTTCCGGTGTACATGATTTAAACATTTTCCAATTTAATTTAGTTTCTTGAAAGAAGAGTATACCGGTCATAACCATGTAGAACGCTGATCCGATTTTCTTCAACTTCATTTTCAAAACAACTAACATAAACTTCTGTTTGCAGTGGAATCGTAGTGAATCAATTTAAGTATTATTCTTGAGAAGATTCTGTTTAGTTAATCACATTTAACCGGTCTTTGACCAAAGACCTTTTTATATTTTTACCTATTGAATTTTTATTAAACCGTATGATAGAGATTTGCTCAAATCAAATAAGTTGTTTCTAAAATTCTCATAAATTTGTGACACATTCAACAAGGTCATGTAGTCAACTTTTTAGTAACTATAGGTTATTCTATACACGTTCTTATAGTTCTGGTTGGTCCTAACTATTGCTGTTTAATTTAGTTGTTGTTAATTGCGAATCGTTACAAAGAAATATCAGACAAGAAAGCCCAGGCAGTTTAAATTTCAGTCTGGTTTCGGAAGCTCAAATATAAAATCAGTGGAGTCTGAACCTTTCCGAGTTGAAGAGACTAAAAATCCTTTGCCTTACGTTTTCCGGTGAGCACAAATGTATTCTTGTTCAAAAATGTTGTTCTTGTCTAAAAACCTCCCCGAATTGATCAAACCAAGAGTTAAGCTCATCCTGTCACCCAATAGCCTTGAATACAAATTCCCAAATTCTTAAGGATCAAATTTTTAGCCTTTAGCGGAGAATACAAAAGATGAACATTATCCTAGGTTTAAACTCTTTTAGTAACGATGGTAGAATTTCTGAGATTGAAATCTTATTGCGAACGCTCTCCATAGTTTTTTGTGAACAAGACCACAACATTTCGAGATCTGGAATCTGACCCCATCTTCAGGCAGCTGATTACTTTGGGCTAGCTCATTGTCTAATGTTTTGTATTATATTTTAGGTTTCTTTTCTTTTTGACTGGGACTCGTGGCGTGGTCCTGTAATCCAGCTTCATGGAGGTCAGGTTTTGAGGATGATATAGGTCTAAAGTGGCTCAGATAGTCTCAGTGATCATCCGATGATACCCGCATCAATTCCCACCATCGTCTAGACATATCAGACCATCACCTGCGTCGTTCGGAAGTCAAGTTAAGCTGTTGGTCCTTGCATTTCCATTGGTCATTGGGCTATAAATTAATGACCCATTCTAAGGAAGAGTCGGCTTTAGTTTGTAACAAGACTACACCTAATTACTACCACTCATCACACTCATCCTTCACCACATATTTGCCTTAAAATACCCTCATGAGGGTGGTCGGCATCTCAAATAGTGGTAGTGATTTAGTAAAATTAGATTCCAGAATCCTAATTGTCAAGTTCTTCTGAGTTTGAAATATAATAAGTACGTTTTCCATAATTTTTAGTTAACAAGAAAAGAAGAACAAGACATTTCGGGATCTAAAATCTGATAAAACAAACAATCAGATTCCAGATCCAAAAACGTCATGTTCCTCTTGTTCGCAAAAACCTATGAAAAACATCCGTAATAATATTTCAACCTACAAATTCTACCATCGTCAATAACGAACTTCAAACAAAGAGTCGTGTTCTTCTTGCCCACTTCACAAAAATGTTTCAACTTAGTGAACCTCATCAACTCCTTCAAAACTTACTCTCCACACTTGTTTCAACTTCGTGAACCTCATCAACTCCTTCAAAACTTACTCTCCACACTTGTTTCAACTTCGTGAACCTCATCAACTCCTTCAAAACTTACTCTCCACACTTGTTTTATCGTTACAGGCTTCTCTCTCGACGGGAGAGGATGCTACTCGTGCAAGATTTGCGGCAAAGTGTACCAAGCGGCCAGGTCGCTCTGGAGACACAGCAAGTTCGAATGTGGTATCGCTCCTCGATTCCTCTGTCATCTCTGCGAGTACAAGGCGAAGCAGAAGACAGCTCTGATCAGTCACCTACAGCTCAAGCACAAGATCGTCCTCAGCATGGAGGAGCGGCTCTCTTTGTAAATAAAAAAATATATTTTTTTATTCTTTGTGTTGTTTTCTTTTGTCCTGTACTGTTTTTTTATTTTGAAGTGGTCGTGAGAGATGTTATTTTTATCAAATTTCCATAAGGAATAGAGTGTTTATTTCCAATTGTGTGGTAGAACAAAACAGTTTGCAGTTATGAGCTTCTCAATACCTTGTGAGTCAAATGACAAAACTTTATATACTTGACTGGGACTCGTGGCGTGGTCCTGTAATCCAGCTTCATGGAGGTCAGGTTTTGAGGATGATATAGGTCTAAAGCGGCTCAGATAGTCTCAGTGATCATCTGATGATACCCGCATCAACTCCCACCATCGTTTAGACATATCAGACCATCACCTGTGTGGTTCGGTAGTCACGTTAAGCCGTTGGTCCTTGCATTTCCATTGGTCATTGAGCTATTAATTAATGACCCATTCTAAGGAAGAGTCGGCCTTAGTTTGTAACAAGACTACACCTCATAACGCATTACTACCACTCATCACACTCATCCTTCACCACATATTTACCTTAAAATACCCTCATGAGAGTGGTCGGCATCTCAAATAGTGATTTAGTGTTATTCTTTTAGCTCTTTAACAAAGGTTCACAATATGAACTTCTTGTTGTTTAGACCAGAAGGATGTGACGATTTAATTAATAGCTTTACTGACTAAAAATTCTTTAAAACTAGACAAAAAACTTTTTATAACAAAACATTTTCAAAATATTCAATTTTTTGTTACGGCTAATTAAAATCATTTCCATGCTTAAACTGTTGCATTTGAAAAAACATGAATCTAACTAGCATTTCTTTTCAGACGAAGACAGCGACAGTCACCGACCTTGGGGAGGATTTTCAAAAACCAGAGGCGACGCTATCGCAGAAGCCGACCTGAACAAAAACAACCTCCCGGAACAACCCCAGAAGAAGAAGAAAACATACAAACGCAAGAACGGCTGCTTCTCGTGCGACAACTGCGAACGGTCGTACTCTAGGAAAGACTCTCTGCAGAGACACAAGCTCTGGGAGTGTGGCAAGGAGGCGCAGTTCATCTGTCCGTACTGTCCGCAGAAGTGCAAACGGAAGAGTCACTACTACCGGCACATTCAGCGGCAGCATCAGCACGCCGTGCTGAGTCCGGAGGTGACTGTTACGCTGGAAGAGCAGAGTTAGACGGATGTGGAACTCTTTTCCACGTTGAGAGTGCTTAAGGGTCTGCCTCCGCTTGCGGTGACTCTTGAACGCAAGGGTCTGCAATACCTTAAAATACGCTGAAACTATTAAAGTTAAATATTTTCAATTTTAAGCTTGAGTGGTTAGTCATAATAAAAATTCGTTTTGGATTAAACCACTAAATAATATTTTATTATATAAAATATATTACAAATTATATTTTGTTATATATTTTATATAATAAAATATTATTTAGTGGTTTAATCCAAAACGAATTTTTATTATTAAAATTAAAATCTAAACTTAACTACACAAAAATTGAGCGTTTTCAAAATTATGCGTTTTAAATGGAGTTGGAAAGTACTAAACAATTTAAAAGTTTATTTGTGAAATTATTAAACCACTTATAAGAAATCGGTCTATATTCATGGGTAGGAAAACTCCTCTACTTTCCAAACATATCATGTTTGTTTATGTAAAAATTATTTTGAAAGGTGAAAAATGGGTTGTTGACAACCTTTGCAAGTCAACATCAGAGCATTAGTTGATCAGCCAGTTGTTAAATGCGTGATGTATCCAGTCCTGTATTTCCAGATGAATTTAAAGTTTCTCTGAGGTGGACCCTTATACAACACATTTTGAATCAATTTAAAATTCAAACCCCAAGATGTCTTTTTCAATATTATCTATGAAATCAGCATTTGACAATAATATTAAAATAGAAGTGATCTTTAAAAGCATTTTTGATGAACTCCAATGCTAATATATTTTAAAACACAGTTATTGTTATAACTTAGTCAGCATAGTCATATTTAGAGACAATTTAGACATATTTTCTATTAAATAATAATATGTTTTCAACTCAGTTTCAAAAGATTTTAAACTGTCCAAAGAGACAACATCAATAGTGTTACACTCAACTTAAAATAAATTGTGATATATTTACAAAGTTTTGTAAATAGTCTAGGTTATAAGCACCTTTTATACAATATGTTTTTATTATTAACGAGAGTACATCATAGAGCTATTGCTGGAATTTAGTATTTTACCATAATCTTGATATTACCAGTATCTTCTATATTCGTAAAGGCGATTCCCAACAACGTTGCTTGGTTAAGGGTTAAACTAAAATGCCTTTTTAAGTGCCAAAACTAGAATTTAGAGAACTATAACAGTGCCTTTAATTTTTCTACACTGTTCTTAATGTAAAATATACTGTTAATTGTTCCAATTGTTTTACTTTAAATAGTAGTGTATACTTCAAATTTTGACACTATACTTCAAAAAATGTGCAGAGAATCAATGTGTTACCATTCATACACAGTTTATAAATTTTACTTTATTGGCTTACTTTATCAAGGCCTTGCTATTAACAACCTTGAAATAGCCACACTGTACTGAAAACAGACACAGATCTTGACATAGTTTTTTTTACACAAAATGTAGAGTTTTTCTGTACCACCCTGTTTTTCTTTTCCTTACATCATTTTTTCAGTGTAATGTAGAAAGCCTATTGGCATTTCCTTCTAAAGAGTAACTCCATGTCATAATCTTACCATTCCATTTTAATATTAAGATTAAGTTAATTAGAACTAATTGTTATTAATAAAGTGCCTGTAGTAACAAAGAGAATTGTTATATATTTTATTTATTGTTACTCTTTTAGTTTTTGTACAACTTTTATACTGTAACATTTAGTTGTAGCTCTTATTAGTTTTGTTAAAATGTTAAATTTAAAAATAAATACATCACTTTAACAATTTATTTGTTGCTTATATATTATTGTATGCCTTTTTCTTCAAGCTAATATCACTCAGATTTTTAAAATTATTCTGTTTGAACATTTTTGTATTTAGGCTACATGTTGTGATTATATTATTCTAGACTGCTTTAGTTTATGTACTAGTTAAAACAACCCAATTGAAAATATGCACTAAAAGATAATTATTAACAATAGGGTGTTAGTAACAACAGTAAACCCTAACAAAAATAAAGGGGAGGTCATTAAAGAGAACAGAACAATACGGCTTAAAAAATCAAGTCTTCATCTTGTAGTGTGGAACCGGGGGTCAGGTACAAATTGTTAGGGTCAAATATAAATTTAAAAAATAATTTGATTGGATTTTAAAGCTGCAATTTTGCATGGAAAGGCAAAATACTCTATTAATTGAGGCCTTTCATATAACGTGACGTATTTTTTTGAAAAATGATTATGTTTAAAATTAAAATGTTATTTTGAAATTTTCCTAGAGGTAACCCTAATTTACCGGTCCTGGGGTTGAAATTTTAAAACAGCAATCCACAGAAAATCTACCTCCAAATAAAAGATAAAAACTACAAAATAAAAGGTTAGAGTTTTAATTATTTTTCAGCCCTCTGTGTACTAAGGTCAAGGTTGATTATCTTGAATCACACTCTAAATTGTTCCTGTTAAAGAATGTGGGGTAAATTAACCCTTTGCGGTCTCATTTTATTTTTAACTTTTCGTAAAAAGCCTCCCGTATGGGTTTCCTGTATTGTACGGTGCATTGCCAGTCATTGAACCACTCCTCTAAGCGCGGGGATTTAGCGCCTCCCTAAGCTCAAAAAGTGCCACTCTCCGCCTCACTGGATTTGATGAGCCATTTTCTCTTCAGTGATTCTCAGCGGGTCATTGTGGCCCCCGCAATGATCCAACGAGTAGAATTGCACCGTACTAGAGCGCACCCGGGTGGGATTCAAACTCACGCTGTGACAGACAGGGGCCAACTGTCCGTCACTATAACCACTAAACCACCGGGCTGTTTGTCGTGGGCTGTCAAACTCACACTTGAGTTGTCGTCAAGGGGGGAGGGAGTGGTAGTTTCGGTGTTCTCTGCTAGGTGTCGTTAGTATAGCGTAGTCCTTGCATATCAGAGACTGTTTCAACCGCAACCTATACTGCACATCCAAGCGTTTAAAAAGAAATAGCTTTTGTCGACCTATAGTCGACACGAGACCTCAAAGGGTTAAGTGTTTAGGTATTTAAAATTGTGTAAAAAGTATCGTAGTTTTATTGCAAAAAGAATCACAGCATCGCCTTGGACCTCCAAGTGGTTGGTTTTTACCCTCCATGAGCTGTCCAAGGTACATTTTAGAGTAGTTTTCTCGTAGTTTGCATGTATTTTTTTAGTTGTTAAGTTAGATTTTTTATTTATAAATATACATGTAGTTATGTGGTAAAATAATGTGTCTTGGTTCTAGCAGTTTAAATAATGTTATATGTTTTATTCAGTTTTTGGTTTTGGGAAAATGTGTATTGATACTATTTGTTTGTTATATAAAATTGAATCCTCTGTTCGAGTTTTTTAGAAATCAGTTGTATTTAAAAAAAAATTTAATGAACATTTTTAGTGGTTCTTATAGTTTAAATAACCAATAGCCAACCGAACAACTTTCTGCTAAATTCATTTTCTTCTATTATTGAAAACAATTAGTAAGAGGTAAGTACTGTTTTGATTTTCTATAGGATATTTCAATTAATCTAGAATAATAATAATATCTTTGTAACTGTTTTATTGACAGTAAATGTATAACTATTTGAAAAAGTAAAGTTCTCAAATAGTGAGTTGATTCAAATTAAATTTATATAAATAAACAAGTATTTTGTGTAGAATTAAACTTTAAAATAAAATTCGTTTGTTTTAAAATTTATTTCTAATCTGCCTTTATTTTTCAGGTCCATGCTTCCAAGGACGTAATTGAAGTTTTATTTCATTTGAATCGTTTATTTTCCTTGCATGAATTTATCATTATTACCCAGTTTTTATTACATAAGTTTAAAAATGCTTTTTCATTTGATAAAACATGGTAATTAATACGTTTTAACTTTTACATTTTTATTTTGATCATCAGCACTAAAATTAATTTTATTTGAGAAACAAAATTATCAATTTACCTTGTTTTGCTAACTTTTTGAAATTATACTTTATGTTAGTAATTATATTCATAACTTGGTGCTGGCTTATTATTGTTTTATAAACGTAAAAAGCAAATCATTTTATATTTTTGCTACCTAGTTTATTTATTATGTTTCATTTATGCTCTTCTTTTTCTGTCTGTTTCTTTTAATCTTATTCTTATGGAATTGCACGCCTAATTTTTCTTTTTCATGAAATACAATAAACTAATCCGCACTGAAAAATCTTGGCTTAATTAACAAAAACATTGCTTGTTGCATTTCCTGGGCTTACATTGGAGGGAAAGTCCTTCGTAGTTCTTTTACTGAGGTAAGAACTTCACTCTGTCTTCCTGAAGAAAAAATATGGAGTTTTTATATGGTTTTTCTTAAACGTCAGAACAACATAGTTTTTGTACAATCTTTTATAAACTGACAAACAGTTAATATTGCAGCCAATATTTTGGGCCTGGATAACGATTATTCGCTCTATTTGTATTTTTAGGTTTACTTATTTGCAAAATATAGCAAGTATAGTCAGCAGGACAAATGCAGTATATTATTCTGTTTGAAATTTTTCAAAGGTCACTATCAATAGTACTTTAGTACAATAGTACCTTGTAGACGAGTCAAAAAATTTTAGCCCATTGAAACACTTTGTGACACAAATTTTATTAAAACGTGTATTATCTACATATCTGCATTAACAAACCATGTAGTAATTTATTCATAAAGTTTTGATTTTTAGTTAATAGACTTTTGTAAACCATTCAAGCATTAAAAACCAACAGTTTTTTTTAATTAGCTTTAGTGCATTTGTGTTTATTGTTTTGGACAACCGCCAGGTTGAAAGCCTGCTATTTACACACATTATTTGTGAAGCAACCCTTGCAGTTTGATAATTTTCCAATCTAACCAGATAAGGTATTTAAATCAACAATGTTCTTGTCACATTTTTATTACTGCCCATGTTGTGTATAAATTTGTCTTGATTTATTATTTTTGGTTGGGACAGAGCTCTTTCTAGTTCAGTTCAAATTACTAGACAATAGGCCTAAAAAGTTATTCCGATCCATATTTTTTCTTCTCCACCCTCCCCTATTTCCACCCAGGTTTGAAGACCCTTTCTGAATCCTTCCTCTGTTCCAGGCGGCCGCAAGTACCTCTCGACCCTGCTGCCGAACTGGGAGAGCTGGTCAGCGATGCATCCGACAGTGCCGAACTTCCTGCGTGGCGCTCTGACCCACCCGGCCCAGGCGGGGGAGGAACCCAAGGGCGTGGAGTGCAGCAAGTGCCGGCGCCACTACAAGTTGAAGAGTTCGCTGCGCAACCACCAGAAGTGGGAGTGTGGCAAGGAGCCGCAGTTTCAGTGTCCGTATTGCAACTACAGGGCGAAGCAGAAGATGCACGTCGCCAGGCACATCGAGCGGATGCACCGGGAGAAACTGGAGATGCTGGAGATACATGAGAGAGCTATCAAGGAGGACGGTGTGTACCAGCAGGAGGCCGGGCTGTTCCAGCAAGACACTGCGTAGACGAGTGATGAGTGAGCGTACGAGCTGACGCTGGCTCTAAGTTACCTTTCAGTGTAACTTAGAGCAGTTTGTATGCAGATGATACTACTACATTCTAGGCTTCCAATGTCATACCGCGTCAGAGTACTAATACTAAAAACTTCTGATGTTTTTGATTCAGTTCTCTGACGTGGTATGACACCTGGAGCCTAGAATGTAGTAATGCATCTGCCCTCTCAAGCCTACGCATTAAGAACGATATTACTTTTCAATTGATGGAAGAAAACTTTAGTTGTTCGGTATCATGACAGATGAGGTAATGATTTCTGGCGGATGAACCTCGGAGAGAAACACACATTTTGAGACGGTAAAGTCAGCTTAAATTTAATCAGCATAAAATTGTACCTTAAATAAACTGCATAAATGATTTATAATAAAATAAAAAAACAAAAGCCAATACTTTGAAGATTTAACTTGCGAGGGCTTTTGCTAGCCACCTGTTGTCCCGGGGATGTAACAACCCTAAACACAGTTTTTTGGATATTTACTAAGGTAACTAAAAACCTGTTTGTTATAAGAAACAACTTATTTTTTAAAATTACAAAAAATTAAATCTGTTTCTTTAAACAGGTATAAGACAAGTATTTACTTTTTCAACCAGACCAAAAAAAGCTTTTATAAATAGTGTTCAATTACTCAATCAAAGCTATGTTGTTTTCAACTTCTTAATTTTAAAAACCCAAAAGTAAGTTTGATTTGCCATAAATTTGTGGTCAGGTAAAAACGTTGATTTTGTTTTCATAAAACCTATTGAAAATCTAGTCGGTTTATCTGAACTAACTTTAGTTATTTATAAAAAAACATATCTACCTCTAGCTAAAATTATTATTTAACATAGTTTAAACAATGCAAAGTATTTAGTTAAGTACTAGTTCAACTATTCAAATGATTCAATTTCAAATCAAAGATCATTTAATCAAAATATTTAGATATTAAACCTTTTTAAATATAAGTTTAACCCAGCGATGTTTGATCATTTGAGTCTTTTATAAGTCAAATCAAACATTATCGTTTAAATCAAATCATAGTCTAGATATTATTAAATTGTTAATCACTGCCAATTTCAGGGAATTGTTTTGTTTTTACTTTACTTTAGTAAACATTATTTTTTATTATATTTATTTATAAACTATAATCAAACTCACTGCCATGTTGCAATTGAAGGTATATGTAATACATTCCTAGCCATTGTATTTTAATATTTCCAGCTCTTTTCCTAACTTTTCTCCAAATAAAATTGTTTTAAACTGTATTTATTTTCATTTTAACTGTGTAGATTTGTAGTTATTTGTGTAGACAAACTACAAGATTCGGTATATGTTGCAAGTTCTGATTAATTTACACATTTGTTTGAACTTATGAGAGAAAACTGCTGTCAACTTGAAAACTTTTTGAACATACAACCTCAAATGTAATTTTATTTTGTAAAAACTAGTTTTGGAAGTAATTATAAATCCATAAATCCAAACCATCTTTTCTTTAACATTCAATTCTTTTACATTTGCAACACTTTTTTTGACGCTACATTCTTTTTAATACATTCAAAGTATCTTATATGTTTTAAATCTCTATTTTACAATCTTTATTGATACTTTGATGTATGTTAGTCCTTTGATAAACATTACATAAAACTAAAAACTATTCCTATTTTTGTTAGTAGGTTCTTAGTATTTTTATTTGTTGAAAAGTTAGGAAGATGGAGATATTTTAAATTTCATCAACAATGTTTCACCATCTTGTGCCACACTCGGTTTTGTTATTGATCATTTTTTGACGATAACACATTGTTTTTAATATTACATGTGTATAATATTCATTTACCTGTAAATATATTTCGTGTGCCTTAATCATAAATTTATAGCTATTACTTTTTCCACCGGTGTAGTATGTTATTAAACTTCTGCATTTTTAGTTAAGTTTAAGATAAGAAATACTCAATTTATTTGTGTAGTTTTCAAAAATTACTCTTCAGTATTTTAAAGACATTACTTTACTTGTACTTCTACAAATGGCTTTTAGATTTCTAGCTGTGTAACTAGTTTCACGTGTCATATTGTTTGGAGATTTTTGTTAAAATCTACAAACATTTTTGTAAATAGTTACTACGGGGTGATTCAAAAGTCTTTGAACTCTTGTACTTAAAGCGTGTTAAAAGAAGGAAGATGATTATAAATGGCAAGTACAACTGAAATACAGTACAGTCTCTATGATCTGGTCGTTCGCAACTCCCGACACGCTCAGTAATCCGCCGCTGTGACCGCGTCAACTAGCCACCTGCTTTCAAGTCTCTACTCGTCTGTACAGCGTGTGACCAAAATGTGCGTTGTTTATTGCTGATCGGTGCTTCCGTTCAGTACAGGCCGAGAGATGTCGCAAAAACATAAACATGTTACTGTACTTTGACATAAATAAAAAGTACTTTTAAAAGGTGATTTTAAAAAGATTAGAAAGTGGTGATACGTTAACATTGGCAGATCAAAAATTCACAGACATAAGGAAGAATAAGAATGAAATTAAAACATTCTTTAAGAGTAGTGAATCGTCCTCCAACGTAATAAAGATGGCAAATTGAGTCTTTTTTAGTGAACCTCCACTAATCCGGCATTTCCGCCAATCCGGTACTTCCGATCCCGATATAGGGCCGGATTAGTGAGATCGTACTGTACATCAATACTATTGGTTTGACCTTCCGGAAAAGTTTTTCAGAAAGATAAAATGAGTACTTATCCATTTCAGCTCAATTTTGTATTTATAACCATCGGTTTTCTTATTATGTGGTTCAAATACGATAGTCCAAATCCTTGTGGAACACCCTGTATCTTACATTTTATTGTTGTTTTGTACTCTAGTTGATTCGTGTTGCCATAACCAGAGTTTTGTTGTAAATCAAAAAAAGTTAAAAATATTTACAACAACTTTATTAATTACATTTTAAAATATTATAGTAATAAGTAAACATTGATCCAGAGTGTTTTCATTTCTCCTATTGGCAAAGATTTACAGTTATCCCTGTAGAAAAGGGACTTGCGTCGAAACTGCGTCAGCAAAACATACACTTTATGCTTATTTGTTCAAACAGTTCAAAGGCATCACATTGCCCAATCAGGACAATTGTATGGATTTATTTTTTCTGACGCATGCTTGACGAAAGTTGCTTTGCATAAGGGCAGAGTGTAGTTTAAGTTATAGATCAATCACATATCATTTATTGGCGAGCCAAATACAAAAATTTTGTCGTTTTCAGACACAAAAGTCCGCTTTTGTTAAGGGAAGGTTCACTGTGTTTAATTTTTGGTGTAATATTCTTTTACGTCTTAGGTTAACTTTGTGCCAAAATGTAATATTTACTTTATACTTAACAATGTTTTATTGTTTGCTATATTCTAGGCTAAGTAGCTTTGCTTGGTATAGGTTATCATACCATTTTCCCATGGTTTATCTACTACCTCTATTACACCAGCTGATATGTTCAGGGAAGTCGTGCCTTTACAAGTTAACTATTGTTGTTATTTTTGGTTGTTAAATCTTTTTCCCACCTGCCATATTTAATTTTATGTTTTGTTCCTTTTATCGTCAACTTTCTTAACTGTAAATTAGTAATATGGTTTTGTAGTCATTGTCAATCAAAATATATTATTCTAGAACTTAGGTGACGCTTTATTTTAATAGTTAGTTTGACTATTGTGTCGTTTCTTCGTCATTACCACTTATACTCATTTTAGATTAAGGAGTTATTTTACGACAACTTCTATTTTAGTTTCTTTAATACAATTATATTCAGCTACACTATCACGCTTGCTTAGTAGCATAATCATATATTTCATAGTATTTTATTTATTACATGTAGTCTTCTTAGTAGATACAAATTATTTTGTATAGATTTTTCTCGTTATAAACATGACCGAAAAGAGTTATTCCGCAAAATATATTTTCTTACTTGGTTTTAATTAAAAGTTTAACCTCATGTAAAAACTTTTCTGGGGTAATATTTTCATAATTTGTTTACGTTAAAGTGTTCTATAGATTTATTTTTACATTTGAGTGTCATCTTTTTATTTTAAAACCTACGTAATTTCTTCTTCACCTCTTACAAGTTTATCGTTTATAAGTCTCTGTTGTTTATTTTAATATAATCTGTTGATTACCAACTGTTATGTATTTGGTTGGAATAAAGGAATAAATGGAAACTATAGTTTATTTTTCCCATTGATTCATACACACACAAAATGAAATAGTTTTTTGAGATATTAGATGAAAGATAGTTTGAGCGGACCAGTGTTTCGATCACCGCAGTCATCACTTACATTTGTAATGTGACTATACGGTAACACTAGGTAAAGGTTGAGGTTGAGTGGTAGAGAGGACTTTGTAGTCCTAACTTCGCCTCGTTAATCAAGACACACCCTTATTTTAAACAAATTAATATCTAAGGAAATATCTTAACTCTTAGGCTTTCGCGGCCGATGTCATCACTAAGATCTAAGGCTTCCACAAGATCAGTTGAAATACAATTACTGCTAGACGTTTCGACCTCGCTGTGGAGAGTCATCCTCAGTAGGTGGTTGACTGCCGGAGTCTCAGCCAGTCAACAAGCTACTGAGGATGACTCTCCACAGCGAGGTAGAAACATCTAGCAGTAATTGTATTTCAACTGTGACGCGGTGTAAACCGGAAGCCTTAGATCTTAACTAAGGAAATAGTAAAGTATTAAAACAAAGGGAGTAAGTACAAAGAATTATATAAAAGCACAGTTCCTGTTATGTAAAAGATTGTTTGTAATCAATTGTTGATTACTAGTAAATAAAAAGTATTGTGGTCATTTGTACTCTTTAAAATACTGTGTGGTCATAAAAAACATAGTAAAATGTCCTCAAAGGTAAGTTATACTCATTATTAGAACAATAATCATACTTGAACCATTTTGAGTTATAATACTTTTTGTTCTTAACAATCTCAATTTCAAAATTGAAATGTTGATTTCAAAAATTCTTTACAGACGGTCTAAAGTATTTTTAGGTCAAAAGTTTTTCAATTAAAAGGAGAACATCTATAAAATTATTTGTTTGAAATTGTTATATTCTTTACACTGTAAATTCTCATGTATCGCTCAAAACACAACACAAGAAATTGAAGGTAAAATTGACAATGTCCTGATCAGATTTCTCCTGCTTGAAAAATCATCCTTGTTTTGTTCTCTCAATGTTAGTGGACTTATTCTTATTGCATGGGTTTTCCATTTGAACTGATTTACATGTAGAGTTGATCCAAAATGAAATAACTAGAAATATAGCATTTTTAATGTCAACAGAAGTGATGAAAACCTTGAAATAAAACTATAAAATTGTTTGACGTATCACAAAAGGATTGTCGATTGTTTGGTGTAAATGTAACTAAAAACAACTTGCCAGCGAGGTGGCTGAGTTGGCAGTGTGCGAGACTGCAGACTTAAATTTCGCAAGTTCGAGTTCCGCCTCAGGCAATGGTCGGTTAGTTCTTCGCTAAAGTCATTGAACAGGCTTCATAGGCCCACGGTAATTAACAGATAACTTTGAAAAAAAGAAAATTAATTATGTTTCTAAATATATAACCTCAGGAAACAATTTATGTTCTAAAAAAAATTTTTTGTAGCAAAACACTTTATTAGTTGCTAAGAAAACAACTTTGTGAAAAGTCAAAGGTGGAATAAATTTGCATTGCACTTCAGTTTTAAGTTTGTTTTAATTATTATTCATAACGACCACTGATTGTGAAATATATGTATACATATAAAATTTAAAATACTGAAAAACAGTCAAATATTGTATATCCACTACATGTTTCAGCTAAATCAAAGCTATTATCTAGTGGAAAAGTAGAGTACAAAATAATAACACTATAAGCTTTGAGTTTTTCTATGTTCTTTGCTTTGTTTTAAAACTCAAAGCTTATAGTGTTATTATTTTGTTCTCTACTTTTCCACTAGGTAATAGCTTTGATGTAGTTGAAACATGTGGATGTACAATTTTTGATTGTTTTTCAGTATTTTTATTTTAAATTTTATATATACATGTTTTTATTATTCCCAAACGATGAACCTCTTTTGGTAAACCAATGTTTTAGTGCTATAATTGATCAAAATAAAATATTTTTTCTTTCTCCACTTTCAAGCCCTAAAGTTGAGAACACCAAATCAAAACTTATTCAACCCAAACAAATTTAAAATTGCTAATAAACACTATTTTTCGCCAACTGACACTAAATTTTTCTATGGATCTTTCAAATACAAGTTTATATTTTTCATAGATAAAAACAGCAAAACATGTCAAATTTGTATAATTTATTATGTTGACTAATAGAAAAAAGGGATTCACACAAAGTCTATTGAACCTATGGTCACCTGCAGTGATAAGGGGAGCATTGTACTTACACATTAAATGTTGCCTTGACACGTTTTTGCCAATTCCAAACTGATCTCACCCTTAGAACACCCACTGACCTAGTGACTTTGCAGGACCTCGCATGGCGGCGCCGAGACCGCCCTTCATGCCGCCCTGGGGCATCCCTCCGTTTCTGCTGCATCGGTGGAACATGAACATGCGGAGGCGCTGTAGCGCCCAAGCTCAAGTGCCACTCCTGCCAGCGCCTGTACCAGAGCAAGTTCACGCTGTGGCGTCACCTCAAGTACGAGTGCCAGAAGGAGCCCAAGTTCACGTGCATGTTCTGCCCGAAGCGTGCCTACTACAAGACTGAGATATGGAGGCATATGAAGACGAGACATGGGCAGTTCTTCCCGGACCAGCCGCTGCCGTTGCCTCCGCCTCCGCTGCCTCCAGGGCCACTGCCTCCCAGGCAGATCAACTTTTAAATGGTGAAGAGTCTTCTTGGTAAATGTCGTCAAAAATGTCTTAATAATTATTACAATTTCTTGTCCCGTTGAAGAATTCATCCAGGGATTAGAAGTGCCGATCTTTTAGGCAAATCTTTAGTTCTTCCTGAAATGCAATCCACATTGGCTCCCCTTGCATGCCACATCTTTGTACAGGGTTGCCAGGATCAGAAAAACAGGGGAAAGTCAGGGAATTTGATGTGCCTGGAAACTCAGGGAATAGTAAGAAAGTTTTGGGAAAAACTGAATTTACACAAATTGTCCGACCACTTTAGAAGAAAAACTACTCCTGGAAAAGTCAGAAATTAAAAAATGTGTAGTTTTAATTATCTCTATTATTATGATGAACTTTCAATCCAAGACTTAATTTGTAAGGAAAAGTGTTCTTTTTATTTTCAATTCAACGATTTTGTTTTCTGGTATTCTTTTGGATTTAGATCAATTTTGACAAGATCAAAAATTTTAAGACTCATGCATCTGACTTTGACGAACCACAGAGCGTTATCCTATGTTTTTCACGCCACCAGACTATAGTAATAGTAATTGAAAACTTTAGAAAATGGACAACCTGAAAGAGTCAGGGAATTTGGTTTAAAAAAGTTATGGCAACCCTGTTTTAGATTGGCTTAATTTTGCAGTGCATAAATTTATTCCATATGGTCTATAAAACTCATGAAGGTATCACAGGTATTAAACTTAAAATCTGAAGCTAAGTAATAAAGCACCTTTTGGTTTTATGGCATCATCGCGAAGAGGGACTAAGGTTCGTAACACAATTTGGAATTGAAAACGCTATTTGTTTTGAGTTAAAGAATAAAGAACTATTTTAACCATAAAAGCTACTTAATACAACTGATAGCTTGTATATTAAAATTTTTATTTATTATTTTAAATATTTATTCATTATAAAAGAAGAGTTTTAAATCAATACACTTTTGCCAGGAAGACTAAATTTTCCCAACATTCTCAGGTTTATACTTAGGCTTTAAGCAAGATTTTCTCAAGGTTGTTAAATCTCATTTTAGGTTGTTATAAAAGCTTTATTCCATTATGATTAATTTCACTTTCTTGTTATTCTCTTCTTTATGTTATATTTATTGTGTTTCATCAAAATCTTTGTTATTTGTTTTGGTGCTGTTATTTTTTCTATGCTTTTTATAGGTGGTACTTAATTTTAAAACCAGTACTGTCCTTCCTTATTACATGAAGGATCTATTAAACAATAAATTCAGACCAACGAATTACTACAAGATACCAAGGATATTCAAATAGATTGAATTATTTCTTACAAAAAACATTGTGTAAATTCTAAGTTTTAATTTGAGTTATATAAAACAGTACTTTAATAAGAAATAAAAACAACATGGGCCTAGATTCAAAATAAAGGCTATTTTTATAAATATAACAGAAAACTTTACAGGGTAGTTTGTATCATATCATAAATTCTACTGTTAAGGATTTGTAACACGATCTACAGGGATAAGATAATTATAAGTTGTAAATATTGTCAATATTTATTCATAGAATGTTGTTGAACAAGTATTAATAATTATAATCACTTTGATTTAATCCCAAAGTACTTTTTGATTGAAAAAATCTGTTGTTTTCCGAAGTATTATTTTATTTTTAACTTATAAAAGTGTGTTTTTTTTGTTATAAAGTACATAATAAATTTACCCTAAGATCATTTTATTATATTCATGTTTTTTTTATTTTAATAATTTTTCTGTCCACATTTTTGTTTTATTTAAATAACTTGTTTACAATTATTTCATAAATTCATTATACTCATTAAGTTTTATTGATTAGTACTAAACTGGTCCGAAAAATCTGGATGTAGATCTTAATATTTTACATAATAAAAAAACTAAAATTGTTTACATTTTCTTCTCTGTTGTTTTTACTGCATGGTATTATTTGTGTGAATTTCACGTCAGGTTTACAAAGTACAAATAACGTAGAAACCAATAGACTTGTGGTAAGTGTCATATTCGTTATAGTAGTAATAGAAAACCAATATTTCTTTGATAGCTCAGTGTTTTGTTGTAGAATAACGACTTAATTTCTTTAACAGAAACTTCATATTATTATGTTTGTATAGAATAATTTTAACGTCACAGTTGTTAAATATAATAACAATAATTTTTAAGTCAACAGTACTTATAAAATTGTGGAAAATAAGTTATTCAGAAATTATAATCAGTATATTTTTTTATAGTTTTAATCATGATGATTCAATGAATTTTTTAATTTTATGGTTAATTAAGTATTTGTTATTTATTAGAGTGTTTACCTGTAAGTCAGATTATGAGTAAGCTGTGAATTAAATGTACTATTTCAAACCTGCCAATGTATTGGTGCCTATAGAACATGTGACGAAATGACAACCAAAGTACAAACAAATGTAACATTGTATACGATTTTTCGCTCAGGGCCCAATAAAGTTTTCACTCAACAGGAATAGTGTGGATTTTTTTTCCTTCATCCTTTGCTCATTTAAACCAATTTCAGTGTTTAAAGTTAATATTTTTCTAGGAGGTTTCAACACTAGCACATTTTCAGAACAACTTACATATTAAATAAATATTATTATTCAAAAAATACAAAATAAATATTATTATTCAAAAAATACAAAATATACTCATAATTATTGTACAAAATAAATCATTTATTATTCAATCTTTACTCAGAAGCGTAAACATAGAAAGTGTACTGCTTGAGCTCTTGTAAAAAAAGATACATTGAATTTACTTTTAGAGGCCCAACTGAATGGGGCCAAACATTTCGAGTAGTTTGAATTCTTGATTGCCCAAAGCCCACTAATATCAAGTAATGCAAGTTCGGGTAGTTGGTCTACTTGTTTTCTTTTGCCAGCTGGATTTTAACAACAAACAATATTCTCTCTTTGACAAATCTTCAAAAGTTTCCAAAGTTGATGCAGACGGAGTGCGGGCTAAACTCAGCGGACAAAGAGTCCCATTTGAGTTTGGTTTTATAAGTAAATTCAATGAAGGAAAGATTGTTAAATCAGATTTGTTAAAGATTACATAACATGTGATTGAGTTAGTCATACATTTCATACTTCGAGGTCGTTTTAGTTTAGTTGTCAGAAAACATATCTTGTATATCTACAGCAATCCTACTTCCAACTGCACGCTAACTTTGTGGTCACCTCTATTAATCAAAATCTATTATTCACAGGAAGATAGAACCATTTGAGTCCATTGATTAAAGTGAATTAGGAATGGTAAGTGACGAGAGAGAAGTATGAAATAAGCTACCACTTCTTCATAGCAATGATATTTCGTAATATATAACCTATAAATAAATATTTTATTGAATTGACATGTTTACAAACATTTATCTCAATCGCCCATTATTTGATGTATAGTTTTGCATTCATCCACATCTTAACTTCATCCAGTTTACTTTTAAATAAGTCTTTGTGAACTAGACGTATGACAACATTTTTGGAAAAGCTCATCACTAAAAGAAAAGATAAGTTGATTTTCAGGTGTAAATTAGTAAAGGGTATCATGAAAGAGTCATTAATGATATCTACGTTCAACTACGTCTTTCGCAGTTTAGCTCTAAAACAAAAAAATTTTCTTATGAAGGCAAACTTTACAATTTTTACTGTGTTAGGTCCTGATCCTAATCCTCTGTTCACTAAATATCAAATACGTTTGAAATATGTTTCAAAATTTGTACAATCACGTGTATCCGTATACACACCTAAGTGCCATAGCGTACTAAATTTAAAATTTTATTTACAAAAGAAATTGTTTTGGAAGTTTTATTAAGTCTGTAGTCTTTAAAGCCATGAGGGTATATACGATGAGATATTACTAAATTAATAGGTATAAACACAAATTAAAATTAATTTTTAATTAGGTTAAGCGCAAGGTTGACTAAACCATAGCGCTCTGTATGGTACAGTGCAGTTAGAAAGTACAAGTGGCGCGGCCCTGGTGGAACAGTTAGTCCCGACTGACACCCGCATCACGTTAAACGATCATTTTTGCCTTAGGAGGGAAAGGCAGATTTGAGTGCGTCCGTTGCCACAAGGTGTACACCTGGAAGCAAACCCTGGTACGTCATGAGAAGTACGAGTGTGGGAAGCAAAGGAGCATCTCGTGCCCGGCTGGCTGTAGTTACTGCTGCTTCCACAGGAGCGACATGTTGAAACATCTGATGTGCAAACACAGGGAGTTCTTCCTGCAGAACAAACTTGAATTGTAGAAAACACTGCAGAGGAAGTTACTGCAGAGTCTAAAAATGAATTATGAATCTTTAGATGTATTGTTTAATGTGAACTCGTCTTAAATGTTAAGATTAATTTTTAAATAATCGAATTAAATTTATATTTCATAAAATTGTGTTAATTTTTGGGTTGTTTACGTCTAGAGCAGCTTTGCTTCGTAAAGCTAGCTTTTGACAACAAGTTTCAAACCTTCTAACTGGAAATGTAGTTCCCCTAGTTTGTATATGTGTAAAGTCAGTCAGTCCTTGATATAGGTCTAAAGCGGCTCAGATAGTCTCAGTGATCATCTGATGATACCCGCATCAACTCCCACCATCATTTAGACATATCAGACCATCACCTGCGTGGTTCGGAAGTCACGTTAAGCCATTGGTTCTTGTATTTTCATTGGTCATTGGGCTATTAAAAAATTACCCATTCTAAGGAAGAGTCGGCCTTAGTTTGTAACAAGACTACACCTCGTAACTCATTACTACCACTCATCCTTCACCACATACTTGCCTTAAAATACCCTCATGAGAGTGGTCGGCATCTCTAATCATGATAATGAGACATATTTCAAGTTTGATTTTAGGATTTTAACTAATCTAACTGGCGAATAGTTTTATTTAAATTTGTGCCTGAAAATCATACAATCATTTTAAGCTTTGTATTAAAAGCTTATTAGTGACTGCTTTGATTATAACAGATATTACAAGTTCCGCTCTAGCTCTCAATCTCAACCGTGTACAGTAACTGAAGCAAACTTTTGTCATTGGTTACTGGGGATGGTAAGTGGTTAGACATAGTCGTCTTCAATTAATACTAGTCCGTTATGGCTCCAATAAAGTACGGTAGTGAGAGGGGAAAAATAACTTAAAGTGATAGTTGCTCGTCTTAGCTGTGAACTAAATGACAAATAGGTTTGATGAATTTTGATGCTTCATCAATGATCCAAAAAATCCTCCTTTGATGGTAACTGAGTAACCGTGTGTTAAGACTTGATTCAGTAGTTATTTAGTTTTGTTTGAAGAGTGTAAATAGTAATAATATTTTAAAAATTATTATTCGTGAGACTTTAAAAGGTTCTACTGGAATAATTAGAAACCATTTATATAAGAACTAAAAAAATTTTCTGTGTCAAAATTGTATTACATACTAGTTAATATGTGTTCCGTATATTGACAACCCCAAAAAGGGGTGGATAATTTTTATTTTAATAAAGATTTTTATATAAATCAATATGGGAGAATTTCTGAGTGAAATACTATTACAGACGTTTTGCATCGTTAGTGAACAAGAAAATCATGACGTTTCTGTATCTTGAATCTAATCCTGTCTTCAGGTGAAAAGTGGCCTAAAACATAACAAAATTAGCTAGCCTAAATCGTGTTTTTCATGTTCACTAACGGAAAAAGTCCAGAGTAATATTCTCAACTTAGAGTTATATCCAACTGCAAGCACTCCCAACTTGGCGGACCCGTGGCGAGTTGGAACCGCGGCACACTTAGCCTCACCCCTTAGCAGGTTCGATCCCCGCAGTCACCACCTACATTGGTAAAAGTGACTGCTATATATACCTATTGTACAAAGAGAATAGAAGCAGAACTAATTATTTCAATACCTATATGGATAGAGATATGATAGTGAACGGAAGTTCTACTGGCCTTCTTCTTATGGCTTCTGACGTGAGTACAACTTACCTAAGATCTAAAATTAGTTATCCAAAAATATCAAGTTATTATAGTGACTATGTGGTAACATTTGGTAAAGGTCGAGATTAGAAGGTAGGGAGGACTTTGTATTCCTAACCTCGCCTCGTTAAACAAGACAAACTTTATCATATCCCGCTCGACCGTGAGAAAAGTTCACCATAGTTACAGCCTCTCCCATACTTCCAACAGCAAGATTTCACATAGTATCATTTACTAAGCATGTAATGCACGTTGATGGTTCCAGATGCTCCCAAGCGAAGCTGTGACCCCCGGCCTCGCAACTTTGCCTGTGACGCCTGCGGCAAGTCTTACATCCGGAAGGACACCATGAAGAGACATCAACAGTTGGAGTGTGGCAGGAACCCCCAGTTCATCTGTCCCTACTGCGACTACAGGGCGTACCAGAAAGTGCACCTGATGGCTCATATGGCTCGCAAGCACTCGAGCATTTCATAATCTTTGGTGTTGTTGTTCTTGAAGGAAGGTTTGGTTCCGGATGTGTTTTCATTTGAGGTAAATATTAACTAGGTAGTTTTCAAAGTAGAATTTAAACACAGTAAGTTGTCTACGGGTCGTTTAAGCATCGAAACAAATCCTTTTTGAAATTAGATCCTACAAGTTTAAATAAACCTAAATATTGGCAATCGTTGTTTTCATTTTTGAACTTCACAAAAGAGTTTTTTTGAGAAGAAAAAAATATAATGACATACAAAGTGCAAAACATATTATATGTTTTTGCTTACTATTTCCCTTTATCTTTTTCTCAAAACTGTATCCCTATTATTTCTATTATTTTGACACCGAAACTCTCTGGCTTTGGTTGTCCGCAAAACTTAATACTCGAGTCCTGCTTTTCTAGAAGCTTAGACACCCTGTACAAGATCTCTTCTTCTAAAACGTTTACATTGTGAAACTTCCGCCTTTATCTTTAAATTAACAACAACAACGGGATTTATTGTCAATTATTGTACAAACAGGTTTGTTTCATTTGACATAACAATAAATTTAAAAATACAATACCACTGGTAATGACTTAGATCTATAGAGAAAAAAACACAAAACAATTAACATTAAATTTTTAGCCTCCATGAATTAAATGGTTCATGAGAAGGTTATTTGATACTTCTATTTTGAAGATGAATGAAATTGGAGCTCTGAATCTTAACCCGTGATCAATTTTACTCTTTAGAAGCTCCAGAACCAGCGATACCTTTTGACTCTTATGTAACGGTTTTAACTGGTATTACTATTTCTTTACAAACTATACCTATAGGCCTATAGTTGCGATTAAAGATAAAAACAACACATGGAAATTATGTTCATTAACACAAACATTTTGCCTGTGCAGGTTCAACTAGCTCCTCATCAGTAGTGCGGGCCCCAACTGAAGATAAGGACCGGAAGTTCCCTTGTCAGAAGTGTGGCAAAGCGTACATGAGCAAGGACTCCCTCATCAGGCACACAAAGAGGGAATGTGGCAAGGAACCTAGATTCCAATGTCCCGTGTGTCCTTACAAGTCATTCCACAAGTTTCACCTCAAGACGCATTATGCCTTGAGGCACAAGAGTATGTTAGTCGAGTCTGTGTCGTCTAGTTGGTTTTAATACAGTTAGATGTTCAAAAGACTCTGTGTGCTTTTTTAGTTTCCTTGTGTTATGTCTTGCAGTGGCGTGGATAATTATCATGGTCGGAGGGGGTCCAGAATATTTGGAGGGCAGAGATGTATAGAATACCCCCTTCCCTGTGTAAAAACTGGGGCTCTCCCAGTAGCAAAGCCTGGTTTTTTAAATGGGGATTTTCCAGAATCATTAGATTTTGTCTGAGCGGGAATTACCGGGGCCTGGGAGATATGGAATACCCATAGCATAAGGGGTTACGGGGGTCCTCCCCCGGAAAATTTGCAAAGTTTTCATGCAAAATGGGGAGTTTAGGGGTGTTTTGAAGGACATTTTTATCCTTTAACCAAAAGATGTAAAATTCATTGTGCAGGTGTTACTACATTACATAAAGATCTATGGACCCTTTCTACTGGTTTTAAAACACAATAACCGGGTGAAAACTCCATCGATTTTTATGTAGCCTAACACGTTATCTATGGGTTTTAACTGCATGGATAAAATTACTAAAAAATGGGACAAATTTCTTAAAAAACTTCAACGCAATTACATTCAAAACAAATCTAAAAGGTTATTTGAATCAACAATATTTTTATAACGTTTCAGAACTGTTGAATAATTAGAGTACAGTATATTGTTTTCGCTACTTCAGTCTTACCAGTGTCAGTCAATTTTTATGTCAAAAACCAATATTTTTTGTTTATTATGACAATTGTTAAATTTATTTATTTATTATTATTACTTAGTAAATTTTTTTTGATTAAAAGCTATGGACATTAAAAAAAAGGTTTAAATCATAAGGTAAATCAGGTTTGAGGTTCCTCAAGGCTCTATTCTTGGTCCAACAATCTTCTCTGCTCGTTTGCCACTATCGCAAGATTTACCTTATCCATAATTTTGAACCAAGTGAATTTCTCCTGGTTAAAGGGTTATGGACTAAAATAAATCACGTTTGGGGTTCCTCAAGGCTCCATTCTTTGACCAACACTCTTCTCTGTGCGTAAACCACCCAAGATTTGCTCTTACCCATCTCTTGCCCACACAGGTTCATCTAGCTCACTATTGGCTGTGCAGTCCTGGAACCAAAGCTCCGACAAGAACCGGAAGTTCCCCTGTGACAAGTGCGACAAGTCTTACATAAACAAGGAGTCCCTGATAAGGCACGTGAAAAAGGAGTGCGGCAAAACACGAAACTTCAAGTGTCCTGCTTGTCCTTACAAAACATTCCACAAGTTCCATCTCAAGACTCACTATGCTCTCAGGCATGGCCAGTTGAATGAATCTTTGATGAACTCTGAAATCAATACGTTTAATTACAGATAGTTTGTTAATGGTGTGTTAGTTTCTTGTAGCCCCTGTTGTTTCTTTTTTATTTGTTGAGGTTGTTTTAAAACATAACAGCAGATGTTGGATTTGCAACTGTCTTAGTTTTTGGTCTTTAAAGCTATGGTTTCCTAAAAAGCGGTGACCGCTACATTACGGCCATAATATGACGGTGAGTTTTGTTTTCAATACAATCTGTCAGATGAGAGTGGTTTCCTAGAAAATGGTGGACGTAAAGTAGCGGTGAAAATTAGTTAAAGGTTTTCTCGCCAGATGACAACATTTGTTTTGTAAACAAAATTCTAGCTTGTCCATTACTAAATATGTAAATAAACTTTGACAACTAAAACAAACAACATATCAAAAGTTATTTTTGTCAACATCGGTTTAAATTGTGTTGCATCCACCGTCACTGTTACGGTAACCGCTAACATTACGGCCGTAATATAGGAACGGCCGGTGAACTTTTTCTAGGAAACCATAGCTTAAGGAAAATGTAATACATTAACTAAAATTGCTGAAGTTCATTAAAATTATACAATAATGTTGATCAGTTTAACACAGACAAATTTTTTAAACATTTTAGTTATTTAATTTTATGTTGGTGTGTTGGTCCAGTTGCATTATATTTCCCTTACTAACCTAAAATCAGCAGTATCGTGCTAAAATATAAACAATAAATTACTTTTTGACTGGATCTGAAGGAGTACGTAAACTTCCTTTTATTGGAAACCCTGTACTAAGCTTAATTTGGGTTAAGTTAGGTCTTATTTTATGATAGCGTTTAATTGAAGTTAGTCGACTAGAGAGTAGTAACTTTTTCAAATCATGCGAAACTTGGAACCTTGAACATCTAAATAAATGTACTTCTGGTAATTTAAGTACATATGTAATCATTTCTTTAATAACAACAAACATCTTTAAAAAAAATGACATTTTGTTTTTGGAACAATATTATGGCGTCATTTGTCTGGGCTTTTAATTTAGAAAGTGTAGCGTTTAAATTTGTCAACGCTTTTGTTGGAAGCTTGGGGCCTATTGAGAATTGTTAGTCCTTGTTGTTGTTAATACCATAGTGAAAACCTTTTCAAAGAGCTCACTTAAATCATTTCCCAGCTAAAACCTCCATGGAAAGCTGTAGGTGGTTTCCTTTTACAGCCGTATCCCAGATGCATCATCTACACACAAACAGTTTGGCTATAGAGAAGACACCACATTGTGGCAAGACCTGGCCGTGCAAGAGGAAGGGCAGTTTCCCCTGCTTGTACTGCCGTTACCGAACCTCCAGCAGGTTGTTGCTACAAAAGCATCTGGTCACTCAGCACAAAGTTACCATCATTGATACTTAAAAGGTTTGGTAAAGTTTGTCTTACTTAACGAGGCGAAGTTAGAATCACAATGTAATGTATAAATTGTTAGTCCGTGGTTCGGAAGTCACGTTAAACCGTTGGGCTATTGATTAATGACCCATTCCAGGGAACCCTCTGTCCTAGTTTGTAACAAGACTACATACCTCATCCTCCATCCAAATACTCATCACACTCACCATCATCACATATTTACTTTAAAATACCCTCTAAGAGTGGTCGGTGTCTCAAAGCAAAGTAATAGTTTCAAAAGTAGTGACTGCAGGGATCAAACCCGTGCCAGCGCAGTGATAAACCGCCACGAGTTCGCTAAAGATATTTAGGGAAGATTGTGGACATTGTTAAGGAAGGAGTAAAGGAAGTCCTGTTTAAAAAAGATTCTATACAAATTATTATAATACTAAAAAGATTTCAACATGCTGTAATCGAAAGAATGTTATTAAACAAATTTTATTGTTGAGTCAATCCATACAAAGTACCTATCTTACAAATTATGAGTTTATAAAGAACGTAACAGTCTTATTCAAAATACTTTTACTATCTCTCAAGCATTACGAAATATTAACTTAAGTGGCTCTCTCTATCCATATCACCAAAGGTATTTACAATGTTGTTCAATTCAACAATATAAATCAACTGTATTCTCAGTACAGTTTGACTGGGACTCGTGGCGTGGTCCTGTAATCCAGCTTCATGGAGGTCAGGTTGTTTTGAGGATGATATAGATCTAAAGCGGCTCAGATAGTCTCAGTGATCATCTGATGATACCCGCATCAACTCCCACCATCGTTAAGACATATCAGACCATCACCTGTGTGGTTCGGAAGTAACGTTAAGCCGTGGTCCTTGTATTTACATTGGTCATTGGGCTATTAATTGATGACCCATTCTAAGGAAGAGTCGGCCTTAGTCTGTAACAAGACTACACCTCATAACTCATTACTACCACTCATCACACTCATCCTTCACCACATATTCGCCTTGAAATACCCTCATGAGAGTGGTGGGCATCTCAAATAGTGATATATCATGATTTCTTCAGTAATTGTATTATTCCACCATACAAACACATACTGACATTACAGAGGATTTCCATTGATTATCCATATGAATTACACAAATACCGGCCATAAGATTGTTTTTTTACTCCGAAAAATACTTTAAATATCTTTGGAATCAACATATGGTTTACGTCCTACAAACAGCTGTTTGTTTGACAGCACACAGATTCGTCTGCGAGTGTGGCCGGAGGTACACGAGCAAGGCGAGCTTCAGTCGACATCTCAGGATGGAATGCGGCAAAGAGAAGCAGTTCAGTTGTCAGCACTGCTCGCACAGGACTTTCCGCTTACACGACCTCAAAGTGCACTTGGCAAACATCCATAGACTCGTGTAACCTCACCTTAGTAATTACAATTTTTTAACAATAATTTGTCGTTCATTTAGTATGCCTTGGTTTTGAGTTGTAATAGATGATTTCTGTAGTCAAGGTATTTTGGTTCACACCGCGTCAAAACATAATATTAATTAGCTTGAAATATTTTGGTCTTGCTGTGAAATACATGCCATCTTCAGTCACTGATTGGCTGAAACTGAGCTACTTGCTGTCTGCTATCCTATTGGTGCAGCAATGCCAAAGCTGTCGATGTTCTCATTGGCTGTGATACTATTGAAAAGATTTCTTCTGGACTGGTTACCAGCTTTTGGAAAGTTTACTGCTGTCTTCTTTTGTTGAAAAGCTTTTGTCATTTTATTATTTCAATTAAGCTGTTAAATATTGAATCCATTATTTCACTTTATCACACAGGAGATGTCCGATAACCATTAAATAATTAAACATGACAATAACGTCAACAAAGAGGACAGTATTAAACTTTCCAGAAGCTGGCAAATAGTCCTGAAGAAGTCTTTTCGATAGTGTCACAGCCAATGAGAACATCGACAGGTGGCATCCCTGCACCAATGGATGGTTGGCAGCCCTGTCACCAATAGGATAGCAGAGAGCATCAGCAGCTAGCGCAGTTTCAGCCAATCAGTGACTGAAGATGGTATTTCACCGTATGACCGAAATATTTAAAGCTAATTGTTATAATGTTTTGATTCCGAATAATTGTGTTCTTCTTGATCACTAAAACAATGAAAAACATCCGTAATAATGTTTCAACCTCAGAAATTTTAATATTATAACAACAAACTTTAAACACAGATTAGATAATCAACTTTTTTTGTAGGATTTACCTTAATGTATCATCTAACATGTCTGCATTGTGCAGGTCTATTCCACCAGATCGCACATCTTCCTGGCGCGGGAAAGGAGACACACTCTTGTCCGACGTGCGAGAAGACTTACTTTCACACCCGGAACCTACACAGACACATCAAACTCGAATGCGGCAAGGAGAGGAGTTTCCAGTGTACTTTCTGTCCGTACAGGGCGTTTCAGAAGGTGCACTTGCAAAACCACATGTTCCGCAAGCACTTGGAGTCTATGAGCGCGAAAACATCGACGGTCCTAGAACCGCACCCTGTGGTACACTTTCCACCTGAGTACTGAAAGCATATAAGCTAGAAACAAAGCCGGTTCTATTGCGGCACCGTGTGGTACACTTCTTGTCTGGGTATTTGTAGTGTATGGTCTGTAAAAAGCTAATGGCGTTATTTTGTATAGTATATAATGCTAAAGGTCTAAATTGTGTTGAAAGACACATTTAGAATTGAGAACTTATTTTTAAATTTCCTTTTGTATTTGTTCATAGTTACAATAAACTATTATGCTGATAAAAAGTGAGTAATATTTATCTCCAAACATATTTTTCCTAAGGATTTAATTTTACATCATCTTGGATATTTACTTGCTTGTGTTTCTCCTGTATTTTTAAACTTTCTTCAACAATCTGTAACTTAAAACTTTACACAAAATATTTTGTGGCTAAAATATAGTCTAGCATAATATTTGTGCATTAAAAAAACGATTGTTGAATTAACTATGTTTTAATTTGTACCACAACTTTTTTATTTTGTCTGGCAATTCATTGTACAAAAATAAATGGAAAGAACCTATCAATTTCAAAACTTATTAATGATTCAAAACTGCTTTATTTGTTTGTGTACATAATTGTTACACACAAATAGTGTCCTGCTATGCAGAAAGAAAAGAAAGTGACATGTTAGGCTTAATTTAGGTCTTGTAGAGGATTCCATTCTCAAATGAATATAAAGGTCTATTTAGTAGATACTTCTTTTTAACCTTGACAAAATTTTGGAAAAATTTCAGTAAGTTGGGTGGTATTGGATAAATGCCTAAAGAATATTTGACCTATGTAACTTAGTTTTTGTCATTTAGCTCCCAAAACAGCTGCTTTAGACACATGCATTTGACAGTGCTAAAGTGTCACTTTTTAACCCAGGTAAATAAAGGATTGTTTTGATGATCTTTTTTTCCCTAGGGAGAAAAATGTCATTTAATGATCTTTTTGTGGCATGGACATCAGCTGGTCCAATGGTTTTGTTGAAATTGAATGATTTGTTCAATTATTGTTTTTAATCGATACAAGGACTATATTGTCAATATCTAAATCGCAGGTAATTTAACCATAGATTGAGCGTGATGTGTCCATTTAATGTCGAATCATAACACTGGCAATGGTAAATCAAATGAACAGTTGTTTATACAGAACAATGAAAAATAAAAACTGTAGCGTTTTACATCATAATTCTCTAAAATATTTTACAAAACATTTTAAATTAACTAACTAACCATTTTAACCACTCCTTCCTCTTGCATCATGACAAAAAGTATCGTTCATCACTCGTCCCTAAAGTGTCTTTTTGATCCTCGCTCATTTTTAAGTGTCACTTTAGGACCTAGTGATGAAATATACTATTTAATGTACCTGCACCAGAACTTTTTTATATTGTCTGTTAATTCATTGAATAAAAATAAATGGAAAGAACCTATCAATTTTGAAACTTATTAATTAATCAAAACTGCTTTATTTGACTGTGTACAGAATTTTTACACAGAAATAGTGTCATGATATACAGAAAGAAACAAGTTACATGTTAGTCTTAATTTAGGTCTTGTAGAGGATTCAATTCTTCAAACTAATATTAAGGCCTATTTAGTAGATACTTTTTTAAATCTTGACAAAATTTTGGAAAAGGTTCAGTGAATTGGATGTTATTGGGTAAATGTCTTAAGAATATTTGACCCATGTAACTTAGTTTCTTTTTGAAAAACTCTAATCGATTCTGCTCTATTCTAAACTACACCATTTCACCTACACCAAAAAGAGTAATTTCTAGAAAGAGTAATTATTTTCCAACAAATTACAGATGAAGACCAATCCAGTGTGGCTTGTGAGCAGATCTGGCGGCCGCTGCGAGTACCCAAGGGAATCACGGGTGACTCACGAGCGAAAGCGCGCTGCACAGTGTGTCCGCGTAAGAAGGATATCAAAGTCAGGACCAAGTGTGCACAATGTTCCCTGGCCATGTGTCAATCCCACATGATCACCCTCTGTAACCCTTGCTTGCAATTTTCTTTTTTTAATATTGCAAAAAAAGGTCAATAAAGGAAGATAATGTCACATTCGCCTTTATTAGAGCATTGTAGCCCTCTTTTTATTAAATTACAAATACCCACAGTCATCAACATTTATATTTATGATTTGCTTTTGTACATCTTCAAAAACCCACAGTTAATCAAACACAGATCTCATGAGTACAACTAGGAATAAACATACTGCATCCATAGATTTTATAGATTAACCAAAACTACAAATGGTCATATTGTCATATCATTAAGAATTTACAATAAGTTAATAGACCTGATAGCTCAATATCCAGTAAATTCATTTAAAACTAAATTCTATGACTGGCTTTTAAATTACCCTTTTTATTCCTAAAATGAGTTTTTTTGTTTATCAGATATTAATTTTTAGAACTTTCAACCTAAAGTCTCATTATGGGATCTTTTTCTAATGAATGTATAATTTATTTAGTTATACAATTCTCTATCCTAGTTGGTTGTTACTTGTTAGTATATAAATTAGACGTAAGATATTTGACTTTGTCAGTCTTGCCAAAGCCAAAAGCCAATTCTTTGGATCAGTTAGAATTTAGAGTTAATCAATCTTTAGTTGAACTATCAGAATGGTTTAAATGTAATGGGCTTAAATTAAATAAAGATAAAACTCAACTGGTGAACTTTCGCACTTTCCAGGCTAGAAGTAATTTTGATAGGGAAATACTGTTTCAAGGACAACAAATTTTAAATTTGGAAAGTGCCAAATTTATGGGTATTCATTTAGATTTAAACCTGTCTTGGAATAAATGTATTGAACATATAGCTAAACGGTTAAACACGTCAAACTACCAGATGCTTATTTTAAGGGATGTTATTGATTTAAATACACGATTAATGATCTACTATGCTTATTTCTTTTCAATAATACAGTATGGAATAGAGTTTTGGGGAGGAGCATCAGACGCAGAAAAAATATTTGTAATTCAGAAACGATTCTTAAGAACTATGACTAATGCCCCTTGGCGGTCCTCTTGTAAGCCAATTTTTAAAGAATTAAAAATACTAACTGTTCCAAATTTATACATTTTGAAAATTTTGCTTATGGTCCAGTCAAACTTTGATAGTCTTTCCGATGAAAATTTTGATCATGGGTACAATACTAGATATAAAAACAATTTTCAGTATCCCAGACATAGATTAAGAATAGTTGAGAAAACGCCCCAATACATGGGTAGAAAATTGTTTAATAAATTGCCAAATAAATATAAAATTCTTATTAACTCAGATCTGTTTAGGAACAGCCTTATTCAATTTTTGTTAGACAAGAATTACTATCATGTTAATGAGTACTTAAATGATGCCGATCTGTAACAATGTATATAGTTATTTATTTGTATATATATTTTATTTATTTGTATAATTACTCGTATATTGTATGTATTTATTCACATTAATGTTATCTGTCTTGTATTCCATTACTATGTCGTATTGTTTGTGTAAAGTCACTGTTCAGTAAGAATTGCAATAGGAATTATTTAAATTTGTTTTACATTACTATGTTTTAAGTATTGTTACGTATTTATCAACTATTTTACATATTCTGCATGTTTAAAAAAATGTTAATCTATACCCCCAAACTTTAACAATGTCACCTGTTTTATAGCAAAGCTATGTATATGAACGTATTGTGACAATAAAGAGTTGATTTCTGATTTCTTGGCTGTAATTTGACTTTGTCAATGCTTGGAAAGTTTTACGACAATACACGATTTTTTATTTATTTATTTACTTGACCAGTGCGGTCAGTTACATAGATTGTAAATAATTACCAAAATATAATATGTAAAGAAATTTACTTTTAAAAAATTGACCAAAGAAATTTGAAGACATAGTTTGTAAACCGGACCGAGACTTGCCAGGTAACCATTACGCCATAATATTTCAATTTAGTTAAAAATATTTGCTGTTTAAAATTGTTGCTTTATAAAAATGGCAAAATGGCATTAGGAAAAACCGTTTGCTCTTGATTTCATTTCTAGAGCTACGATGGCACATTTAAATTAAGATTATAGCAAATATAATGAAATATTATAATTCACAAAGAGATCATGAATGTTAACTGTTAGATTACTATTCTTACTAAATGATTGTTATTTTGAAATATAAATATATTATATAACTTATTATTATATTTTAATTTGCAATTTTTTTAATTCCATCCACTTTTAGACTGGAAGAAACATATGGAAACACTGCTTACATTAATTAAATATAGTTGATTTAAACTGCAAATTTAGTGTTAATATCCTTTAAGCCAAATTTTTCTTTGACTTTTAAAAGTTTAGTAGCGTATTCTTTTTTAATGATTTCACTTTTTAAATAAAGAGTCCTTTTAGCTGGACTGACTCATATCATTACTAAAGAGAAGTCATTTGAATGAGTGGACCTGGAATGAATTATGAGACTGTAGGTATAAATGACGGATGAACTCAATAAGGATGAAACACACAATTTAAGAACCGTAACTTTTATTGACAGTTTCAATACAATGTAATTTGTTTACAAAATAGAACATTTATTTAGTCTTGACATTAGCAGAATCCTTAACCGACTCTTTAAGTCATCTAAAGTATCATTGCATAAATTTTCCATCGTGAGCAAAAAGATAACGACATTTCGGGATCTGCAATCTGATCGTTTCTTCAGGTGAAAACATAAAACAACAAATCATAACACAGAACATCAGAAAATGAGCTAGCTAAAGTAATCAATGTCAGCTGACCAGTCAAACACAACCAAACAACAGCTGCTAAAGTCAAACAACAACAAAAAACCAAAACATACTTTTCGTGTCCGCAGGTCTGGATCCGTCTCGCCCGTACAGATGTCCTCAGTGTTCTCGTGACTACAAGTGGAAGCACTCGCTAAGTGCTCACCTGCGCAATGAGTGTAACCAGCTGCCACGGTGGGTCTGCCCGAGGTGTTCGTACCGGACAAAGGTGCGCTCCAATCTGCTCAAACACTGCCGCAACTCACACAAGCTGGAGCTGCTGCAGGGTGAAGAGGGGAGTGGAGGGGTGTAATAAACAGTTTTTTTATATCGTGTTTTTTTCTTCCATTTGCTTGATTACCAGAGTTTTGAATGTATGAACTGGTGAACTGGTAATTTCTACATCACTTATTGAGTCTATACTATTGACGGAATAGTGCTCTGGGGTTTTGCTTCTTACTCTCTTATGAGTATTCCGGCTACAAAAAAGAACAGTTCGTATTATCAGGTGTGTGTAGACAAGCTTTGTGTAGAGAAATATTTAAAACACTACAAATTCTTTTGGTGTCTCTGTCGGATCCTTTAGCGGATCCCTGGCGGATTGGCATCGCACACGACTCCGGAGCTCATCACTCCGGTGGCGCGGGTTCGATCCCCGCAGTCACCACTTACATTTGTAATGTGACTAATACGGTGACGCTAGGTAAAGGTCGAGGTTGAGTGGTAGAGAAGACTTTGTAGTCCTAACTTCGCCTCATTAAACAAGACAAACTTTACCTTTTTTACTGTCACTGTACATGTACAAATCGTTGATCTTTTACAAATTTAAATTTGCAACGTTTTAAACAGGCTTAAGAGTGCATTCTTACGAGACAATACTGAGAAATGAGCATTGACAGACCCTACATATATTAGAAATCACGGTCTCCCTACCCCAAAATTTAGAGACAACATGTGACGACCATCGTCCAGAATGTATTTTTCAAACCTGAAAGTCCTTTAGTCGAGTCAACAAAACAAAGTAGATTGCTGTGATTTCTTCATTAATTGCCTCCTTCAGTTAAACTAGTGACTGAGGTCGATGAATATAGACTTGTGTTTTGAAATAGTCGATAAACCTTTCGGTAGTTGAAAAAAATCTGCCATGACCAAATCATATTTTAATTAAGCAAGGAATAGTCCATATTGCTTTTCTTCCGTTTACTCATAAAACATTGCTAAGCCAGATAGTAATCAATCTTCAGCTCAACTTTACATACCTCTTTGAAGTTTGTTGTTGACAATGGATTTCTGAAATATTACCAGTCTCAAATTACGGACATTTTCCTTAGTTTTTTAGTGGACAAGAAGAAAATGACATTTTGAGATTTGGAATCTGATCGTGTCTTCAGGTAAAGTAACCTAAATCATAACAGAAAACATTTGGAAATGAGCTAATGTTAAACTGTTTTTATAGCCGTTTGCTATAAAATTAAATAAGTTTAAGAAGAAAGAAAGTACAAAAAAAATACAAAAACCAAGCAAAATAATAAAACAAAAAAGTCATATTGTTTGGTGGTGGGTGACTGGTCAGCTTCTTCTGATTACTTTTAGGTTAGCTCATTTTCTAATGTTTTGTCATAAGTTTTAGGTTAATTTTCACCTGACAGAATCAGATTTTTCATTTAATTTTCAATAATTTTACAACAACATGTGAAAGCGTGGCTAGTAAGTCCAAGAATGTGTTCCATATCTGAGTTTGAAATATTATTGCGGACGTATTTCACCGTTAGAGGACAGTGATTCCAGATCCCAAAAAACTTTGCATTTTCTTGTTAAAAAACTATTTTCCATCCCTTACATCATTTCCTCTCTGACTGTGACCATTGTTACAGAGCTTCGACTGCCGAGGAGTATGATGTGCAACGGCAAACTGAAGCGCAACAAGACCTGCCTGCCTGCAAGTCTGAGCTGGAACGGCGCTGCGCACTACCTCGTGCAATCCAGCGCACGCAGGTGTGTACAGTGCGCACCCGTGGAGAAGCGCACGAACGTCGTCTGCGCAAAGTGCAAGGTCCCGCTGTGTTGCAACCAGAAGCGCAAGTGCTTTGTAGACTTTCACAACGAGCTGTTTCTACTCAATCGCAAGCCGGAAGTGTTCAGTGATGGCGTCAACGGAATTTATTAATTGTAAATAATTTTTCCAGGCATGTTAAAAATGTTTTTTTTACTGGGACACACATCACACTCATCCTTCACCACATATTTGCCTTAAAATACCCTCACGAGAGTGGTGGGCATCTCAAATAGTGATTAGTGATTTTTAAATTAATTGAAGAAAGCAAAATATTCTGATGTGTTGTACTCTCTGAGTATTCAATGACTAACCTTTTAGTTATTCTTTGTCTAAAGTTTATTGTTGACAATGGTAGAATTTCTGAAGTTAAAATATTATTACGGATGGTTTCTTTTACCTGAAGACTAGATCAGATTACAGATCCCGAAACGTTGTCTTCTTCTTGTTCTCTAAAAATGATGGAAAAGTCCGTAGCAATATTTCAACCTCAGATTTAAGTTATAATAGAAACAAACAAACAAATATATTTGTTTTATAAGGTTCTTCAGGTCTATTTTTCACCTGAAGACGGGATCAGATTACAAACCCTGAAACATTCTTCTTTTTCATTAAAAATTTGTGGAAAACGTTAGCAATAATATTTTAAACTCAAGTATAAAACATAGCTGTTACAAATGATTTTTTTAGCAAATTTCCATATTTTTTCCATAGTAAAGTATTTTAATACAATTAGACAAATTACTTTGCATTGTATAATTATTTTTGTCTGAAATAAAAATACACCATTCTGTTACAAACCTACTGTCTTTTTTCTTCCTAGTGATGAATGTATTAAAATTCTTTTGTTTCAACAAATAAAAATCCATAGATCTATGAGTTGCCTACTGGAATTTTAAATAGACTGGTTAAATAGCAATTAACAGGTTTTGATTTTATTGAAATTTAAGAACCGTTGGAAATATCAGGTTTAAATTAAACCTGAAATGATTTTTAAATATTTTATAATTTAAGAAACAACCAAGAACTTTGTTGTAATGATAAAATAACCAAAAAAGGCTGCAACTGCTTCGTATTCCATAATTTAAAATGATTACCCAATACAATATGTTCAGACTTTGAGATATGATAGAAGATAGCTTAGGAAATTTTATCAGGATTTATTGAAAGGAAAATTAGTGTTTCAAGCTACATATACAGTATAATAAAAAAGTTAATTATGTTGACTACTGGACTATGTAGGGTAATTAGTCATGGTCAGCTTTCTGTTGCTTTTATACTTTTATAATGATGATAATAAGAATTTTTTGTACAAATAAAAGTTTTCTTGAAGAATCCAGCAGTTTAATATAGCAGACTACAAATTTCCTCTTTACATCAGCAAGTTTGTGAGCTTTTTAAAGCCAAGTATAGACTCGCCAATTCATTTATTGATATATTGATTTATTTCTGGACAATAAATTTATTTCTTTGACTCACTAATATTCTTTACAGATTATCTATTTGTCTGGTTTAACGAAGCGAAGTTAGGACCAAGTCCTCTCAACCTAGACTTTTACCTAGCATTACCTCTTACCTCTTAGTCACTTTTGAAATTGACTGGGACTCGAGGCGTGGTCCTGTAATCCAGCTTCATGGAAGTCAGGTTTTGAGGATGATATAGGTCTAAAGCGGCTCAGATAGTCTCAGTGATCATCTGATGATACCCGCATCAACTCCCACCATCGTTTAGACATATCAGACAATCACCTGCGTGATTCAGAAGTCACGTTAAGCCGTTGGTCCTTCTATTTCCATTGGTCATTGGGCTATTAATTAATGACCCATTCTAAGGAAGAGTCGGCCTTAGTTTGTAACAAGACTACACCTCATAACTCATTACTACCAATCATTACACTCATCCTTCACCACATATTTGTCTTAAAATACCCTCATGAGAGTGGTCGGCATCTCAAATAGTGATTTAGTGAAATTGTAATTGCTGACTGCGGGGATCGAACCCGCCAGCTGAGTGATAAGCTTCAGAGTCACGAACGATTCCAACCCGCCACGGGTTCCACTACATTTGTACTACATATTATTACATCTATTGTTCATCAAAGAAAAATTTATGTTAATTTGTACGATAATATTTATAACAATAACAGAGTTTTCGACTTTATTGACATAATTATTTCTGGGCTTAAGTCCAAGATGCTAAGCTTAAGAGTCCGCCTCAGTGGTCACTTGAGAGAAAAGCTAAATGCATCCGGCTCACAACAACTGGCTAAACAACAGGCCTTCTTTCAACTGATGCGGCCTAACCGCCAAATCAAGCACCTTCAAGTGTTTACGGGGGCCCGTCTTTCACCTTTCAAAATGTCTTACTTTTAGTTAACTCTATTTTATAAATTGTTACTTATACACCCATGGACAAAATTATGGAACCAAATGGTTTTCTTTAATTTCATTGCCCCTGTTTCGATTGAAATTGAAATTTTCGTTAGCAAAGCGTACATAGATATTAAAAACCAACTAAACGGTTACAAAACACTCAAAATTATACAGGGTGTTAAACAAAAAAGGAGCGATAAAATGAAAGAAAACCATTTGGTTCCATAATTTTGTCCATGAGTGTATTTTCATAACCCAAGTACTGGTAAAAAGAGCACATTTCAAAGTTGTCCCCCTTGGTATACTTCTATAAATGCTCAATATAACCTCCCCTGCCTGTTCGACAAAAATTTAGCCGAAAATCAAACTGTTCCCAGAAATCTGAAGAAAATAATGATTTATGGTATTAACTGTAGCTCTTATAAAGTTGCACGGGTCAACTAGATTTCTTGGCAGAGGTAAACTTTTGGCTTAATATAGCCCCTCAAGGGGTTAGATCTAAGGAAGTGCAAAATATCTTGTGTTGAAGGGCTGCAATTTTGTTGATAATTTACAGCTGAAATTTCTTTTAAATAAACGTAAACAAAACTTGGAACTTCCTCTTTTCAACCTGATGTAAATTATTCATGAAACACCTATGGCCTAAAATTTACTGAAGAATGAAAGTAAAAAAAGGTAAAGGTAAAGTTTGTCTTGTTTAACGAGGGGAAGTTAGGACTACAAAGTCCTCTCTAACACTCAACCTCGACCTTTACCTAGCGTGACTGTGGAAATCGAGCCCGCGCCACCACAGAGATGAGCTTCGGAGTCGCGCGCGATACCAATCCACCACGGATCGCTAAGTAGGACATTCTTTTTGAATAACCCTGTACAGTGTCATTATTTAATATTTACTCTTTATTTATTATGTTCCTCTTGTTTGACTTGTTTGCTAGTTGTGTGGTTTTCGCATCTCACTGCCACAGTTTCACTGTTAGTGCTTTGCCTAGTGCTTGTTTGTTCCACCGCACCGTTTGCTGTTTTTCTGTTGTTCTGCTGTTTGCTGTTTGTTTGTGCTAGAGGTAAGTTTTATCTGTTTGCTCTTTACAGTTTTTATCTTTGCAGGAGTTTTGTAGTCTTATACATTTTAGTGGCTTTAGTAGCAGTTTGTAAAGGAAGACTCTTCTGCAAAGATTGTTCCAAATTTGCTTCGAGGGAAGGCAGTTGTCACGCAAACTCATTGGGATGAATAACTTTTTCAGGACTTAGATTTTTGCTTACCAAAAAAACGTATATACGGTACTAAAATCCGTTTCGTTTAGGTTTGACCAACATTGTTAAAGTGAAATCATAAAGAATATATTGATTCAATTGAAAACCACAAATATTAATACAAAAACCTCAACCAACAAAAATTTAGCCAGTACAACCCAGTTAAAACTTTGGTATTTACAAAGTCCTCAACACATTTTTGTGAAATAAAACTCATCTTAAGTAAATGGCTAAGGTTTTTAAACAACCAGGATAATCAATGGTTTTTAAATTCCAGACAACCCATCAGGTTTATCCAGTTTGAGTTTCAAATAAGTGAATTTCTACTTTATGAACACGGTGTCTAATTTCACTAAAATACTAAATTGCAAAAATAAGTGCTGCACGTAAAATAAAGAAAATAAAAACTACAAAGATCCCAAAAAATCTTTCCCAGCTATCAAATTTTCTCAATTTGTACACAACGATCTCCAAATAACTAACAATCCTTTTCTCAAATTACAAAATCCTGTAATTTTGTACACAATACTTTTGAAGATTTATTTTACACTCAGTAGCATACATACCTAACCGGTTTTATTAAAACTAAGCATATCTATTCTAGTGTGTAGTTAAGACAGAAATTACCCTAAAATTATCTGCAAAACATCAAATTTTCTCAATTTTTATATGAAGGTCTCCAAATATCCAGTAATTTCTTTCTGAAATCACAAAATTATTTAATTTTTTACAAATTAATCAACTTAACCCCCAGTAGAACTCATCCAACCAGTTTATCGAAACATAACGTATATATTCTTATGAAACTTGACATAGCTTCACCAATATCAATTGAGATTCTCTGAAAAATTAATTATCCATATGATTTTTATTTCCAAATCACTTCTGTTTTATTGCCATTTTAAATATTTAAACTTAAAAAAAGAAAAAATTAAGTAACGAAAGTTTGCAAAAATATTGTTAGTGCTTCACAATGTGCCGCAACTGCTTTCCCTTCAGCCGTACACCCCTCCCGATGTAACAGTGCACCTTGACCCAATGTTGCTTGTTGTGTTGCAGACCCCAAGGTGGACAAGTATCGCTGTACGCTCTGCAACAAGACCTACCAGTGGAGACAGTCCCTCACCCGACACATACGAGAAGACCGCTGCGATAAAGGTACGCAAACCTTTCAGCAAAATATTTGAAAGAATCTTGTGTAGTTACAAGAAAAATGCTGGCCATGTTTCCAAGTTGTTTGAGAGACTTAAATATACTAGAAAAGGTCATTTTGAAAAAGTTAATTTATCTTTAGACAATTTTATAACTTAACATATTTTAAGGGTCAAACTCGTAATGATGTAAATCTCAGACATGAAATTTTCATTTCAAGACTTATGGTGTACTCCTTAAAAATTCAAAATTTGGACACCCTCAGGAAAGCTTTTGAGATTATTATTTTCCTAAGTACCCAAAGGAATATTCAAAAAGGTTTATCTTAGTTTGTTTTTACATAGAGCATAAAGGAGACTTTTTAAAAACTGTAATTATGATTGAAATATAGAAGAATAGAGACTTTAGGAAGAATCTAGAGTTACCAAACTCTCTTGGATTGTCTTTTATACAGATGTTAACAAATGTTCATACTCTTATGTGCTGGTTTAATAATGAGTTATAGACATCAAAGAGGCAAGCCATGAGGCTAGGGAGTAGGGGTTTTAATACTTTGTCTGACATAAATAGTCAAGCAATTCCTTAAACTGTAAGTACATTTTAGTTTGTACAATCTTAAAAAAAGGATTAGTGCTTGAAACTGAGTTTTTACTTGATAATCAGTTGTACTCTCTCAATTTCTATTAATATTCTATTAATTTGAAGCTCTTTGAAAATTTTTCTAAAAATTAAAAACTGACAACATTGTCAAATCTTAATGCGTAGGCTTGGGCGGCAGGAGTCGTTCTAGTCTTCCGCTATCGTACTGCGTCTGTAGAGTATCTCCAATATTGTCAAATGTTTTGCTCTAACCGCTCATGCTTAGATGTGCCATACTCAGCTAAGTCTGATGAAAAGAATATATATAGCGCCCATAGGTGGGGGAAGGCACTTATATTATGAGGGGGTACCCAAAAATAACGGGAATTCCATTAAAAAAACCATATTTTATTATTTTTTTACTAATTTACATGTATACCTTCATTATACTTTCCATTTAGTGTAATGTATTTGTCCATTCGATGCTCCTTTGGTTTAAATCACCCTTCATACCCCTTAGTCTGAATGGCTGCACGCTCCATCTTCGTTTGCCTTTTCACTCCTTTATTTTGGGGAACATAAAAAAGTCGTGTGGAGCAAGATTTAGTGAGTATGGGTTGTGGGGAAAGGGTGGCCAAAAACTAGAGCACTGAGATGGCTACATGGGCAGGCGCATTGTCATGATGAAAAGACCAGTCTCCATATCGCCACAATTTAGGTCTGGATTATGTTGAAATTCGCTTATTAACAGTATTTTTTGTGGTCTTTTTGCAATATTAACGGTTTTTTCTGAACAATTTCACCAGTCCGAGAATTTGAAGGTCGTTCAGGTCGAGGCTTGTCTTCAATCGACATGGCGCCATCTTGAATTTTGGAAAGATACTCGATACACTCTGGTTTTGCTCAAAACGCCGCTTTGTAAGCTTGTTTAATAATTGCAACCGTTTCTGACGCGTTCTTACCGAGAAAAAAGCTAAACTTCACTGCTGAACTGTGTTCATTTAATTACACCATCAAAACAAAACGAGGCAGAACAAAAACTACTTTTAGAAAAACACATGCAACTCCTCTTCACGATCTCGCAGACTGACCACAGTGAGTGTCCTGAGCTCAGGAAGAGTTGCGTTTTCATCCCCTAGCGCCAAATGCGAACTATGCGCTCCCCACCGCCATCGACCGATTCCCGATTCTTTTGGGTACCCCTCGTATAGTGCTTACTCTGTGGTTTTTACGCTGTGGGTTTATACTCTGTGTTAGTGTCTTGTCGTCTGCACAGGGTCGCAGCACTCGTGCCCCAACTGCGGGATGAACTTCAAGCACACGTCACGGCTTGTGAAGCACGTTCCTCTCTGTTCTAACGTCATCATACAGATGGACACAATCGTCAGTGGCAACGGTGTGCTGGCCACCAGGGACGCCACCACCACAACAACATAAGTACCTGTAGTGAGATAATTGGGAGAGTTCGGTACAAGGGAAGTAATTTGTAAGAAAAGAAGTGGTCCTAAGACAGAGCCCTGCGGGACATTACACTTTACAACACAAAAGGTGAATTTTAGAGGATAGTTTACCTAAGAAAAACAAGTTTAGGAGCCAACAAAAAAAGGCATACAGCCCTAGTTTAGCCATAAGGCTCTTCCTTTCAAACCTTTACAACAAAAAAGATATTTTTGCTGCCATCTTGATCTGGCTGAATGGGTTTTGTTGAGTTTTAGTACACATGATGATTACGGTACCATAAATGTTCATACCAAGCTTTTTTGGAATCGTATTTTAATTTTTTGGAGAATAACCCCTGCTCAAAAAGCGTTTTGCAAATTAAACATTATCTATTGGAGATAGATAAAATGGCAAACAACTAAGCTATAAAAAATGAAATTCCACTCTAACAGTGTTTCATTCGGTTGAATTTCCAACCACTCTTTCACTAGCTACACTCAACTTGCAGTGCATAATATCAACCATTTTTATGTTGTCCAGGTAGCCATCCTGTATGAATGTAAAGTTTCGTTTAACTCAATATTTTGGGAAGCTCAAAATTGCTTCAATTTTAGTTCTATGGCGTTTTATTTTATATGGTAGTGGAATGAATAGCTCTATTTCCCATGGAAATTTGCTAAAGGAGGGATGATAATTACTTTCGCCCCTCCCCCAGTACAAGTTTAAATATGTCAAGCATACTGGATTGAAGAGTGCTTAGAATAAACAAAGAATTGTCAGTTTTAGTTTGGTTCCTCTTTAAGAAGAACCTATTGTAAATTCAAAGCCCATTAAAGGCATTTTTACACTTAAGTCACATTAGAGACTTTGGACAAATCTGTTGCTTTTCTGCAGACAAATCTAAATTATTTTGAAAATGTATGTGTGGTCTGCATTTTAGTTTGCTTTGACTCAATTTCTCGCCAAAAAACTCCAGAATAGTTAGTTCAATAAGATTGGAATTCAACCCAAATGTCAGGAGAACACAATGTGTGTCCTACAAAAATCAGCTTTAGCTGAAGGATGTGGTTAAAATGGTAATAGTTTCAAACCTTGTAGTAGAAGGATAAGATTTGATATAATGGGATACTGAAAAAATAACTTTAATGCAACGTTTGTTTTTAATTTCAAGCAATAACCTAATACAGTTTATTAAATTAAGTTTATATATTAAACGTGCACTTTTCATCATATTCTCTCTTGGTACTCTTCAATCAATAATTTTTCTTAACAAACTATGATTTTTCTTAACAAATGTTTTGAGTTGGTTTAAAATATGTTTTTGTTTTATCTTACGTTTCCTTTATTTATTGTTGAGTAAGACTATGGTACTGTAAATTTGATGATCAAAACATACATAAGTTCAATAAGAATATCTTCAACTGCATAAAAATATTTAGTTAAACCCAAAGTTGATAAAGAATTATCTTCCAGAGTATTTCAAAGTTGGAAATTTCATCTTCAAACTACTGCAATTTTTGGAAGAAAAAAAGAGTTGCTTTTTTACATTTACGTATTAAATTTTGTGTGTATGTATATTGTGATCAGTTTGGTTCAAATCCAATGCCTAAAACTGTTTTAATCTTTCTTTTTTTATTTACAAGGGCTATTTTGAAATGAACCTCCATTGCTGCATAGCTCGTTGACGAGTGAAACCATAAGTGCAGATGATACGTTGTTGGATAGCCAGACTCATTGTGCTTTTAACTGTATGCTAAGCACTTTTTTCTGCCGTTTTATGGTTCCTCAATTTTAAAACAAAATTGCCTACACATGTAATATTCCCGCCGGCTGAACTATGGCTCTATTGACTTAAAAATATTTGACATAAATTTGTTTGCCAATGGTTTTCTAGAACTTTGTTTTGCCAAACAGATTTGAGTTTTGTCTTTAACTTTAGGTTGCATGTTATCGAGTGTTTTGCAAACTAAAGCAGGATAAAGAAATTATATTGCATAATTTTTTATTGTAGAGTTTAATTTGTTAAAAGAATGTTTTTCATATAAATATAACTGTTTCTACAAATGGTGTGTATTTTAGTATTTTTCAACGGAGATTAATTTAAAAATCACCCTTTTATTTGACTTTTTCTGCAAGTATTGTTTATTAACGTAAAAATTAGGTTAGCACTTTTTAACAGTATCATTTTGTCGTTACCCTTAGAAGTTGACTGACGTATTGTTTTTGGTTATGACTTTTATTTATGATTAGTGTACTAACACCAACAAAGTTTCTCGCCATTGATAAAAATATGTATAAATATTCTCAAAGGCACTAAGTCACTAAAATTTAGTCGTCTAGCTGTTCACTAATTCAAAACGAGTGAGATAGATAAGTTATTTAGAGCACACGGCCTTACGATTCGTAGTTCTGGGTAGAAAACGCTTTCTACTCCCTAGTCATGTAGTCAGAGATAGTTACAAATGTGTAAATAGCACAAACAATGTATTCGAAACAATGGTTACGTTAATTCTACTAGTCACTCCCAAATATTAGTTTTAGTTTCTGGTCCTGTATTAACTTTGTAAATAATTTGTACTTTGAATGTTTTTTTAAACGTTTGAAATGTTTTATGATTTAATGTTTGTGTTTTGTGGATTTACAATAGACTTCCTCTGATTGTTTAATGGTCATTATCGTTGGGAACAAAAGTCAACTTTCAATTGTATTCTAAAACTAGAGTTTGCAGTGCAAAACATAGTGAAAATCTAATTTTAGATCTTCATCCACCCGGACTTTGCTTCCCTTTCTTCCGCTAACATCACCCTTCCCAGTCGTTTGTTGATTTGTATCGGTAGTGGGGTGTGTCCTGAGAGTTTTGGTCTTGTTTTTCAAATCTTGTATTGTAATTTCCTATTTCGTCATATCTTTCTTACTTTCTGTAATCCACCTGATGTTGCTTTTACTGCTCCATAACTATCAATTTTCTCCTAACTCTATTTTCTGGTACGTTAGTTGGATTAATTAAAATAATAATTAAGACCGCCTTGTCGCGCTGAACAGGAATCTTCAACCACGCTACCGCTTCTTCTTTACTTCGGAAGTTATTTTTTAAAAACGTAAAAAATCATAATTGATTAATTAAAATAATGATTTTTTAACGGAAAAACTGTTTTGACAAGGAGACCAGGTAACAAATTGTTACTTACTTCCTTCATGTTTAAAATTTTATCCTGAACAAAATTATATACAGAATATTTTTGAAAGGTTTGCGACAGTCGCTGGTTTAATTATTTAACCATCTTTTTTTCATCTCAATATCTTTGGTTCTTTTGGACTTTTATAGCTTGGAAACAAAAAGAGGAAGTCTAATGGTTTTATGATGCTTTGTTCTTAAAAGTTTTGATAACTTTTATTGTATTTTGAAATATTACAAGCTAAAGAAATCTGTTTAAAATACTAGTTATATTCATGCTGTAATTTTAGTAAGTTTACTCAAATATTTCGTAATGATTGCTTAATAGACTTTTGTTTTAAAATTTTGAAGCTACCACCACCTATAAAAAAGTGTCAGTGTACAGTTAGATACAATACTCCTTCCTTACTTAATACTCATTGAATAGTTTTTCATTTAACACTGTAATTTTAAATTATTTAGTTTTTTTCAGTCTTTGATAGTTAATAATATTTTGAAGGTTTAATCACACATGTCTTAAATCTTAGATAAGCCTGTTAGTGTGTTCTGAATGTAAAGCTTCTTTTACAAGGTGCTTTTTGTCTTTTTGTTTCTTTATGGGGCTTATAAACAACTGCCAAGAGGGGGGCACACATGGGCGGACAAATCCCCAGAATCTGGAACATTCCTTGAAACACCCGTCCAAATCATGTACGGGAGTACGTTCGAGCTGAAGTTATTGTCAGATTTGGTTTTATGTACCAAATGCAGATGACAGCTGTTTTTTTAATAACAAACCTATTTAATAACACAAGTCCAGATTGCGGATTTGTCCACCCATATGGCCGCCTAATGATGGAGCTCAAAAGATTTGTTATTAGTTATTTGAATAATTCCTGTTAAGTTGTTTTCTAATGTAAATGGCCTTTACAGTATTTAATTATTACTAGTTCTAAAATAATGAGAAAAGTGCCTTAGAACTTTTGATACTCAATTTCTTTGTGAAATCGATAGAACTTTTAAAGAAAAGGTGGTGGTATCTTGACTTTTAAACACTTATAAATTAAAATATATGGATTTTAAATCAATTTAATAATATATTTGACCTTCCTGGTAAGGCTGGCAGGAGAGGGCAGCCATATTTGATTTTCTCTCAAAAGAACAATAATGGACACAATCCATATAACTTACTTCAACCACTTGTTAATATAGAAACTTGGTGTCTCATTCTAAAGGTAATTTCAATGCTTGCTTAATTCTTTTTGAAGCTCTTAATATGGAAAATAAACTTCTTTAAAATTCAGACATTTGGTTTGATGGAGTCAATAGAATATGCATTAATTTTTTAAAGTGACCAGCAATGTCACTAGAAAATAAAATTACCTACTAAAATCCTAAATGAATTATCTAATGTGGATCTTTCTGCGTTTACATTGTCCTTATAGGGAGTGTATTCAATATGGCCGACCAATTCTTTAGTTTAATAATCATCTACAGGATTGTTTAGAATAATCACTTTTAGGCTCGTTGTCGAAAGTTATTTGTTTCAGGGTCAATTTGCTATTTTTGTAATTTATGTGTGCTGAAATAGATTATTTTGTTTTCTATGTCTTGACTAGTCAATTTGTTGTGTGTACAAATGAGTATTATTTATTTGTATTATTTATTTTTGTTTGTGAAATAAATCTATATTTTAAAATACAGTTATTTGTAGTTATTTCAAAACAGTTGTAATATCCTTTGGATTATAAAATGGCAGGTTTGTTAGTTATATATCTTTGACTCTCAAGCTATAGTTTCCTAGGAAAGCGTTGACAGCAATATTACAACCGTAATTTGGTGAATGTTACAATGACGTTGGGCGTAAAACTATGGTTTCCTAGGAAGCGGTGACCGCTACATTATGGCCGTAATATGGCGGTGAGTTTTGTTTTCAATGCGATCAGATGAGAGTGGTTTCCTAGAAAACGGTGGACGTAAAGTAGCGGTGAAAACTACTTTTTTACTAGGTTTTTCTCACCAGGTGACACATTTTGTTTTGTAAACAAAAGTCTAGCTTGTCCATTACTACGTATGTAAATAAACTTTGACAACTAAAATAAACAACATGTCAAAAGTTGTTTTTGTGTACATCTCTTAAATATTGTGTTTCGTCCACCATCATTGTTACGTTCACCGCTACATTACGGCCGTAATATAGAGGTCAACGCTTTCCTAGGAAACCATAGCTTAACACAATATTAAAACCAATGTTGACAAAAACAATGTTTGACATGTTGTTTATTTTCTAGTCAAAGTTTCTTTCAGAAATGGACAAGCTCGTTTTTGATTCACAAAACAAATATTGACATTTGGTGAGAAAAACTCTAACTAGTTTTCACCGCTATTTTACAAACACCGTTCTCTAGGAAAGCACTCTGATCTAAATGCATTGAAAACAAAACTCACGTCATGTTACGGCCGTAATGTAGCGGTCACTGCTTCCTAGGAAACCATAGCTTCAATAAAAAAGTTGTTTTAACGTGTTAAAAAAAAATTATTATGTGTAGTTTTAGTGGCGGATCCGTAGCGGATTGGTATCGCACGCGACTCCAGAGCTCATCACTCCGGTGGCGCGGGTTCAATCCCGCAGTCACCACTTAAATTTGTAATGTGACTAATACGGTGACACTAGGTAAAGGTCGAGGTTGAGTGGTAGAGAGGACTTTGAAGTCCTAAATTTGCCTTGCTAAACAAGACAAACTTTACCTTTTAGTACGAGGGGTGTTCAATAAAGACTGACAGTAGCATCGGTGCGTACAAAGTCCCTCTACCATACTTGGAATCTTCAATTGACCATTGAATATTACTCTATTGACAACACTCAGAACCAATTTCAGCATTGTAACCTCATTAATGTCACAATGGTTACATACCAAAAATAACCAGATAGATTTTGCTTCTAAAGTTCGCTAGGTTTGAATTTTGCCTTCTAAGATTCATATAGGAATATGCTAAATTGTTATGTTAATATCTTCACCAAAGCACAAAGAACATTAGAATGTTTAGGGGTGATTTAAAAGATTTATATACAGGTGCAGAGTTTACACATTTGAACATCGGACCTTTGAAAACCATGTTTTCGACCTTTTAAAAACCCAATTAACATGGAGGTTAAAAAGGGTTTCCCACGTTACAGTAAAATATTTTATTTCTGTGCTTTGAACCCTAATAGGTAGCTTTCAAGTAGGTTTAACTGGTCAATTAAATGGTTCATGCCCCTGCAGCTTCTCGATGTCAACGCAGCGCTCAGGTTCCTTGCCATGAAACGTATTGAGACCTGTAACACATATATTGTATAGTTCTAAACTGGCTTCCAAAACTATTTTTCAATAAACTAAGCAAAAAAAATTAATCAAAGTTCCAATTTTCTTAATCAATATGTAAGCTTAAAAGAGTTTAGAGGTGGATTTGAAGGTCAACGCAAAACAGGGCTTAAAGCACGTCTTTCAGGAGTGGCAAAGGTGACAAACAGGTATATTAAGGTATGTTCAAAACATAATTCTAGTTCTAAAGATTTTTTTTAAACATAGCCACTACATCAGTATGTCAAACACAGTTTCTATAATTTTAGTAAAAATCCGATTTTGTTTTGGGGTTTTGTCTAAATGTATGTTAAGTTTCAGACAAAAAATATCTCAAAAACTGTGTAAATTGTTCCAAACTCATCATAGTTGTTATTACTTCTTTTACTCATCCCCAAAATGCAGGTACGACCCCTAAATACGTCCTGATATACTATAGAAAAACTCCAAAAAAATACTAAAAAGTTCAAAGAATTTTATCTGGAACAAAAATAACCCAGATTAAATATTCCACGACTCCCCAACCTCTTGACTCACAACTGTCTGTTATGGTTGGCAGAATTGTTCCCCTGCTCGCAGTGTGGGAAGGTGTACCAACATCGCAGCACGTTGCTGCGTCATCTGCGTAGAGAATGTGGACAGCCTCCCCAGTTCAAGTGTCAGTTCTGTTCCTTCCTCTTCAAGCATAAGCATCATCTCCGAGACCATCTGGTCATCAAGCATAAGTCCTCCATGTCGTGAGAAACAACAATGAGTTCTACGAGTGAAGAAAAGCTACATAGATGAAAAGCTGCCTTGGGATCATCACGTTTATTTTGTCTGCAGCAAAGTATCCAAAAGACTATTTTTATTAAGAAAACTTTCACTCCACTGTAGCCAAGATGTTTTGATACTGGTATATTGCGGAATCATTTATCGCTATTTACCTTACAGATTAAACTTATTGTGTAATTTCACTGAAACAAAAATCGAAAGGATGTTTATTTTTCAAAAGAAAGCAATTGGGACAGTTGGTAGGCTAAAACTTAAAGAATCCTGCAGGGAACACTTCAAATCCTTATCCATATTGCCTTTATTCTCTCTGAGCATTTTGGAAAATTGTTTTAGGGCGAAATGTTCTTTTGTTGAGAACATTAATAAATACCACACACAAAATCTAAATTTTATCCCAGCAAACTACCATAGGCTTCAATTATACAATGAACTTCCTGTTAGAGCCAGTAGAAAATTAATTATTAAACTTTCGGATAATGTTGAAAGTTGCTTACGACAAAGTACAAAACACTTTGCTTAAGTTTAAAACTACCTTGCTCAAAATTCATTTTACAGCACTGTGGAATTTATGGATATTTTAAACTAAAAACTACAATTATTATTTAATTAGGATTCAAAGTCTTACTTTTGGTGTATATGATATCTTATTTTTGTAGTAAAAAACACAATTTTTATTGTAATAATTTTGACATTAAACATATTGTTATTGTTGTTATGAAGAAACTACAGTGAATCTTTATGGAAGACTCTAACTGATGCAGAAGTTATCGATGACATTTATTGTTAAATAATTATATAGTTTGTTATTAATGTTTGTTTTTTTCACCTAAGAATGAACTGAAAAGGGGTTTGTGGGAGGTTGGTTTTTGATGGGTGGGTGGGGAATGTGTTGAAGAGGGGATTGAAAATATGAAAGGCAGGGCAGCCAAAGTAACAACCGTATTTGTAATTTCACATAGAAAAACACATTTCAGATATCTTGTAACTTCTTAAAACAAAATTTTTAAAAGTATTTTTTCACGGCAATAGTTTATTGAGTTAATTTTTGCCATAGTGTGATCAATAGTCACGTATTTTATTAAATATTATTGTTAAAGGCAATTTTTTATCCATCAACACAAAATTCAAAGTCACGTGTATTCTTTGCAAATTGTCATCAAAATTCTAAGTTCATATATCTATTTCCTTGAAGAAACTAGAGTTCTTCAACAAATCTCCAAGCATAGCTCCTTGGGCTCAGTTAAATGTGTCATTGGTTTTGATTTGAGAAATCACAATTTCGATTCTCGGGGTGGACCCTAAATATTGAATTTAAGTTTTGACTGGGACTCGTGGCGTGGTCCTGTAATCCAGCTTCATGGAGGTCAGGTTTTGAGGATGATATAGGTCTAAAGCGGCTCAGATAGTCTCAGTGATCATCTGATGACCATCGTTTAGGCATATCAGACCATCGCCTGCGTGGTTCAGAAGTCACGTTAAGCCGTTGGTCCTTGTATTTCCATTGGTCATTGGGCTATTAATTAATGACCCATTCTAAGGAAGAGTCGGCCTTAGTTTGTAACAAGACTACACCTCATAACTTATTACTACCACTCATCACACTCATCCTTCACCACATATTTGCCTCATGAGAGTGGTCGACATCTCAAATAGTGATTTAGTTCTCCAATATTTCTCTCTCTCTCTGGCGATAGAAATGAAAAGCTCTATGGAAATTCGCTAATCAACCACAATTTAATCCCTCCACCACTGAATACCCATTAAACAGCTGCTCTACTTGCAGGTCCTCTGCTACAATGTTCTTGCGGTCGCATGTTCAAACATGTCTGCTCGTTCAACCGACACTTGCGCTACGAGTGCAACAAACTCCCGCCTTCTCGTGCCCCTCGTGCGGCAAAGGATTCAAGCAGAAGTACAACATGGTCGTGCATCATCGCAAGTGCCAGCTGAAAACAAACGATGTGTCGTCTGCAAACGTTTTGAATCTTGTCTGAAGAAATTTTGTCCTTCGTGAAATTGTTGTTCCTATTTGTTGCGACTTGTAACTTGTACTGATTGAAACTCATGTATTACATATTTTAAGAATCGTTTATGTGCTTAATTAGATCCTGGTTTGTTTTAATAGATAATTAAGAGTGTCTTACTAGATTTGTGAAAGAGTTAATGATCTATAACTCCTTTTGTATTTCACTGATTGAACAGAAAAAAGAATCAGGAATAAACAGTGCAAAACTATGATTTCCTAACGTAAAAATGAGAACATTTTTCTTCTTTTAGTAAAAAAATAATCCAGCAAGTAAAGAGGCTTGTTAAAACAGACGTTTTTCTGGTTTTTTGCTTAACATTTGAGTAGCATGGAGAAGAAAATATGCAAAAAACATCCAACTACGACATATTTTAAAACTTTTAGATGAAATTAACTCAAATTCACCAGGAGACAGCTTCTTATTGGAATTTACAATTTATTCAAGTTGGAAAACAAACAGCCCAATGTTTCTTCTTATTTTTATTGGACTGTTTGTTTTTCAACTTGAATTAACTCAAATTCCTTAATATAAGCCAATTTTCAAATACCAGTGAACAGACTTGTTTTAGTTATGAATCTTGTCGTCAACCAGTGTACTGAATTTAACAAATTTGATCTCAAATTACATAATTGTAACTGGATGAGTTTGTTTGCAGTTATATCAATTCAATCATTCAGGTCACTTTGAACATCTAGTTTTCATCTTTTTCCAACATATTATAAACACACTTATTTTGCGTAGAGTTGATTAGTTTTAGCTTTTAACAAAACCAAATTGAAATTTCAGCAACCAGTTCAAAATATACACTAAAACATCCCATTTCTCCCAAGAGAGAAAATTAAATCTTCAGCTCTAACGTAAGTTTTTACTAACCAAAGTGGTACGGTAGGTAATGGCTAACAGTTTGTTAAGAGAGAGAGATCTTCATTCAGTATTCGGTAAGTTATTAAAATGTCAAACATACTTTAAAAAGGAAAAAGAGGTGTCTTGATGAGAAAAGATAAGTTTCAACCCAAATGTTTAATTAAATCTATGGTTGACGTATAAAAGTTAAAACTTGGTTTACAGCTGCGGAAATGAGCGATGGAACATGACAAAAAATCTACAAACTGTTGCTTTTGTAAAAGAAGCTTTGTATAAAACTAATTCAAATAATTCAAAATCTTGGGATTTTTTTTCAAAAATTTGGGGTGTTTTTTAAATTGATTTTTACTGTAAAAATTATTTAGCTTTCCAAGGTTCAAGATAGATTTAATTATTTAAATAACAAACTCAAAGCAAACTATAACTCATTTGATCATTATAATGTATTGACAACTTTAATTTACAATTACTCTTTTAATATTACATGAAAGTGTATCCGCTAAACTGTGATTTTATCACAACGTTTGGAATGTTAATTGGAAAGAGAAAAGTATTGTCTTGTAAAACACAGCCTAAAAGTATGTGTAAATTTTTTTAGCAATAAAATAATTTTTATAAAATCAACTCTGTGAAAAACGTTCTAATTAATACTCGTTGAATCTTAAATCTTGATTTCAACCAAGAGCAAAACTACGCTTTGTCCCTAACTGTGACCTTGTTTGTACAAAACTTGCTTGCCGCTTGCGCCTAACCTCAATGTTGCTTGAGCATGTTCTTGCATGTCCGTGCGAGCACGAACCTGTCCTAACCTGTCTGAACGTGTCCGCAGATACACACATGACTGCACAGATGCTGCTCACGTCAGAGATCTACGCTCGACTGCTCGGCACGCCTCTGGGCACCTCTAGGACCTCCCTGGGACTTAGCTTTAGCTGTCCAAAGTGTGGGAACGCGTACGCTCGCCCGCACAGCCTCAGCAGACATATCCGGTTTGAATGCGGTGTCGCGCCGAAGTTTGAGTGTCCCATCTGCCACAAGAAGTCGAAGCACAAACACAACTTGATGCTGCACATGAGGACGCATCAGAATCGGTAGGTTTGGGTTAGGTTGAGTTTTGGACAGTTTTTAGAGGGAAATTGAGATTGGTTTGTTTAGGGAACTAAGATGTGTTCCTTGAATACTTGATACTTGATGTCTTCATCTATGACGGGATTTCCCCGATTGATTGCGTCAGTTTGTTTATTTTACTTAAAACAGCGGTACATCAACAATATCCTTCAGGCTGTAGATTGGTCTGCTTGTCAGCTTGGTTTAGAGGAAATTGGGAAATCCTAATAAATTAAATCTAGGCAGTCTTAAAAACAAAATAATTGGTCATTTTACCAATTTACAGTCAGGCTTAGCATGCTACCACCCTTTATTTTGTATACATAAAACAAATTGTGGTTTTAACCTTTATGTAGGAAACTTAATTTAATTCAAGTTCATTTTTTGAGAACCCATCAAAAGGTTTAAGACAATCATGTTTCATAGAAAATTATGCTTACAATTTTCTTTAAAATTTAGTAATTTAAATGGTAAATTACAGAGCAAAGAGTTTGAAAACCACATCTTAAAATTTCTCTTAAAACTGTCTTCTATTGCAAAATAGGCCTTTAAATGCTGAAAGCACGTACATACAGGGAAAACGACAAAGTGTATATTTTGATACAAATAATGTATACAAATAGTTAATAGTATATAATATTTGCAGAAGACTTAGTTGTACAGTAATGTTAGAATCAATTTAGAACATGATCTTTAGTTCGATATTAGTTACCACTTTTGTTTATACTTTTAGTTTTTATAAGTATAGTGGTTTAGCTGGTTTTAAACCACTTTACTACATGTTTTGCTGTTTTTTTATAGTTTAACTTTTGTTTTCTTTTCAAGTAGTTTATTATTTTTCAAAAGTTAACTCTTGGTACACAACATTTTAAACAATGAATTAAACCATAAAATTTTAAATATTGTATTACTTTATCAACTTTACTTACATTTACAATACTTGATGTGATAAAGAGGGTTGAGAGCTCCAATATTGGAAAGTATAAATATAATTTTAAACATTTCTAAGCCAATATTAAATTTTATTTTGTTGAATAGATTTTTCAGGTCCCATCAAAAGTTAAACACACTTTAATTAATAAAAGTGTTTTTAATTGGAGGTTAGACCTGATAAAGTAAGCTTAGCTTCTAAAACGTCTATTCAACCTAAATAAAATTTAATATTGGCTTAGAAGCTTTTTTCTTGATTTGATAATTATTTCTAAAAATCTCAATCTCTCGGTGAGCGAGTTTTATCAAAGAACTTGCTTTTGCTATCAAGATTATTATATTCTGTACATTGAATGTAATTTTTATGTGTTATGTCCCAGATTATTATATTATACTCCATGTGCCACAAAACATATGTTTTACTGTTATTATTTATTTGTTGTTATTTTTAATGCAGGGTTTCATTTTTGATACTTTACATGCAAACAAATCAAAGTACAATAATGTATACTTCTGTGAGAAGCCTTAGAACATCACGTAGATATTAGTTGAAAATGTGTACTTTGTTAATGTATAGGTAAGTTTTAGGTTAGTTTATATTTTAGATTTAGCCATTAGTGTAGCTTGTAGTTAAGATTTTTGTAAATCTGTGATAGAAATCAAAACAGTTGTAGGTTAGGAAAAAACAATATATTATTTTGTTTAATAGAAACCGTTTTGTATTTAGAAAACTAGTTCTAGGATTTAAAAAGTGAATTTTTAGAGTCACTCAGCGAGGGATAATAATTATTACAACGACATTATAAAAACAATCAATGATACAAATCAGCTGTTACGTAGGTTTCATTTATTTTCAAGTATAATTCAGTGGCGGCAAAAGAGGTCTTGTCACTGGCAATCTCCCTGATACTTTCAAGCAAAAGAGAAGAAAATGTAATTTGAAGAAAGTAAAATATAAGCACAAAAACTTGGTCTGGCTGAATAGATTTTATTTGTTTTTTGTAGATGGGCTGCGTACAGTGTCATAAATGTTTATACAGAGTTTAATATGAATCAGATCATAAAAACTGTTTCTGTAGCATAAAACCCCAATTTTTGGGGGAAACAACCTCCCTCCAAAGAGCATTTCCAGTGCAAATTACATCCCGTTATAGGAAACTTGCTACAATTCAATATAGCCTTGCTTCTAGGCATAGTTAAACTTCCTCATTATTGGCTACTAAATTAAATAACATTTTTAGATGAATAGCAGAAAAATATTGGCCTTAAAAGTGTTGAAAAGATGTTTTGAGTATCTCTCTATTTAGTAGTGAGAGGAGGACTCCAGAACTCCTAAGACCGGATCATTGTCAGATCTCTGTCCTGTTCACAAGCTGCCGCTGAAATTTAGGCACTGCCTATGTTAGGTTAGGTTACCTGAGAAACAATAAATAAGCCAGCTGTTTTACCTGAGAAACAATTAATAAACCAGCTGTTTTATCTCTTAAAATGACAGCTGTTTCAGTTTTCAAACCCATCAAAGTTACATTAGTTTTATAAGACTGAGCATAATGTTTTTTGACAATTTATAACCTTAAAATGCAAATAATCAAGATTTGTAAATGTTTACAAGAGTAAGTTTTGTAGTAGGCTAATTTGTTTGTCATACAATTAAAAAAATTTCTCAAACAATATGTTAACCTAGAGGTTACAAAATTCTTTGCCTTGTATCAGAGACTTTATATCAGGGAATTCAACTGTGTTACCATTTATAGTTTACACAATAAGAATACATAGTTAACAGTGCAATAGTATTGAGATGATTCATCCCCATCCACCCCTGCTAAACAAGGCCAAAAATGTTGCTAAAGGCCAGTTGTAAGTTTAAATTTATTTTGAAGGGAAAGTTTTTAACTGATATATCACACAGGTTTTCTACCCTCATATGTTTTTTTTCAAATGAGACCTGTTTTAGTGAAGAACATGTAAAAATTGAACATGGGTTGCCAAGTCAAATTCAGTCCAGGGTTATTTTTCAATTTGTAAACAGCTTTTAGGTTTTGCGTACATTTATTTTTCCAAAAGGTACCAAAACGCCTTCTATTAGAGTTAACGTGTACTCTTGAGCAAAAATTCCAATTAACAGTACCGAGTTCTATCGGATAGGTTGCACCACTACAGGTTAGTCCTGGGGCTGCGTCCCTAAGGAATTGATGGTCTTTGGCGAGAAAGTAAGGTCTGCTGCTTTGTAATAATTTAAATATTATTATTAAACTGAGCTGGATTTTACTAAACCTAAGGAAACCTCTGTTTTTTGTTGTTCTTTGTCAAAGCTTTAATAAAAACCAACTTTTAATAACTAACAACAGCCTTTTGGTCTTGGACTATAATATTGTTCATTTACTTTTTTTACAATCATTTGTTTTTATTTTAATGAGCTTAAAAACTATCAAATATGCTGAACCAATAATACTCATGTAATACTTTTGCCGAAAATTGAGTAAGCAATGACATTAAATTTGCCGTGCGATCCCAAATCAAGGTTTCATATAATAATGAACATAGTGATATATTTAACTCTTAGGCTTTTGTGGCCGATGTCACCACTATAATCTAGTTCTTCCAGTTCATACCACGTCTCAACTTTATAACTAGGTTAAGATATTTCGGCCTCGCTGTGGAGTACCATCTTCAGTCACTGAAACCAGCCAAAGTTTCAGCCAATCAGTGACTGAAGAACTAGATTATAATAGTGATATAATATGTAGAAAAACGTTATGAATTATACCACAGATTACCTAGAGGTTCCTGGCTATTCTGTGGTAATTGCTCCCAGCTGTTTCAAGAATACCGATGGGGTTGAATCTTCTTTAATATTTTTAAATAAACAGTTGCAGGGTTTCCAGCTACCTCATTGTTATTCTCAGGATTGGCCGAAACTATGTTCACGTTGTTATACCAGAGATAAAGAATTGATAATGAACCATTTGCGTAATTTGACGTAAAACCGTGAACAAAACTTAGGCCAATCTTGTTAAACACATAGACTGGTTTTAGTTGAAATAGTCACAAGTTAAACGGTTTACCCATAGTACTCATAGCTACAATATATATTGATACGAATATACTCAATTTAGTTGTGATATTTTACGAACAAAGCAACAGCTTTAATTATATATTACCGAACAATTATAAATACAATAGAAAAATGTGGGCATTTTTAACTTATGTATAAGCAATGTGCCATTTAACTATAGGTTTTATTTATTTTGTTAATTCTATATTAATAATACAAGATTTGTAATTTAGTTATGTATTCTATTAACCATTATCAATTTGTTTACATTTTGAGACCAAATCCACACAAATTTGGGACTATAATCAAAACAAAAAAAAGAAATGAACAACTAGTACTGTATAATGTTTGACGTAAAGAAACAATAGCAAAATATCTCGGGATATATTTTAGATTTTTAGGAATGATTTCAATTTGCATTTTTAATGGTAATAATAATTATGTAACCCCAAAATTACAAGGTTTTGAAGACATAGAACATTTACTTTTATATTTGTTGTTGAATCGAAAATGAAAATTTACTTGTGATATAGTTTAGTATAACTAATGTGCCATAAATAAGTACCATTCATTAAAATGTGTATTTTTTATGAACTAAATCTATGACACAGTTGATCCGGTTGCCTCCGGTCACCGACTACGTACCCAAGTATAAAGTAAGTAAGTAAGTATCATGTATTGTGTTAACAATAAAACCACTTTTATAATTATAACTTCAACCATTGTTTTAGAATAAAAATATAATTTTAGAAAGCCTCAAAACATCTATTTGGAAATTTGAACAGAATTGTTACAACGTCATTACTTGTTTTATATTTATTGCCTTGTACTGTTATATAATGATAAATAAACCTTCATTAAAAAATGTAGTGTCAATTTTCATTTTGGGAAATTTTAAAACTAGTTAGGTTTTAAACATTATGTATGAACAACAAAATGTATGAACTCACAAGATAGGTTGAAAAAACCTTTTAAACTGACAGAAGCATTATTTGTGTAGCATATTTGTTACAATCAACATGTTTAACAATAAAAAATAGCAATAATGGTTTATTAGTTTTTTTTTATCTTTGAACGTACATTTGGTTGTGATGGCGCATATACGAACCATATCAATAATGGATTGTTCTTTTATTTATGTTCTTCTGTGTTAAAAATATAGGTTGTTGGTGTTTGTAAGAAAGAAAAATGTTAAAAATAAATAAAAATATTTTTAAAAAACTTGTTTTGTTTTTACTTATTTGCCTTTTAGAATAATAGACTTGGAGTTGTTTTTAAAGGTTTTGCAAATAGTTGTAAATTTGTCAAAAGTCGCTAAAAGAAGGCTGTGGTTAATATATTTTGAAACAGATACAACTTTGAAAAATAGTGTCTGCAACTATTGTTTTAGTAGTTACAACGAGATAACATTTTTTCAGTTTGAAGTAAAATAGTCCAAGTAGAAAATGTATGAAACTGTGAACAAGGTAAAAGGTTCTAATTGATAGCACCACAAACCAACATTAATCAAGAATATAATTTTCTATTAAGCTTTTGTGAATCTGGACTTTTTTTGTAATAATACTTAACAACTTTATATATTACTTTTTTCACTTTATCACTATTTGAGATGCCGACCACTCTCATGAGGGTATTTTAAGACAAATATGTGGTGAAGCATGAGTGTAATGAGTGGTAGTAATGAGTTATGAGGTGTAGTCTTGTTACAAACTAAGGCAGACTCTTCCTTAGAATGGGTCATTAATTAATAGCCCAATGACCAATGGAAATACAAGGACCAACAGCTTAACGTGACTTCCGAACCACGTAGGTGATGGTCTGATATGTCTAAACGATGGTGGGAGTTGATGCGGGTATCATCAGATGATCACTGAGATCATCTGAACCGCTTTAGACCTATATCATACATCAACCTTAATGAATTTTTTCATGTATATTATTATAGCATTTGTTAGCACAGTACGAGGTAGGAGGGAATTGCAGAAAATAACAGTTTCATTTTGAGAAAAGATTTAATTGAACACTCGTAAAGCATGGTACTATAAAAGGTTTGTAGAATCTACTACAGAATGTAATATCAAAAATAACAGTTGTGGTTACAAGGTTGACATGAAGTTCTTAGTTTCTAGTCGCTTGGAAACATAGTTTTTAACATCTGCAGGCCACCCTTAAAAGGACAACGCTAAAATAAAACATTTTACAGGTTCTCGGAAAAAAGGAAAAAAGGAAAAAGTCTTTAAATGCAGTGGGTGCTTGAGTATTTTCATAAACAACATTGAAATGAGAAGACACCAACAATACAGCTGTCCGGTGCTTTTATCACATGTTTGCCAAACTTGCAACCGCAGATTCAGGTACAGTTTCATGCTAACTACACATCAGCTGGTTCATCAAAACCAGAGAGAAAGAAGAGATTGGTTTAATTGTTGATGTTTTGTTTTAGTCTGAACAAACTGAAAAAATAAATTTTTTTGTTGTGTTTTTCTAAATAATTAGTACTTTGGTGGTTTCAATTAGCTATAGATTTATAAAATATAGTTTATAGCTTAAGATATTTACACTTTTATTTATATAATATTACTTACAACTCTTCTAACTCATCCAGTGTGACATTCCTTCGTCAACAAAAAAAGGTAAGTTTTCTTGTTCAGTGAGGCGAAGTTAAGACTGCAAAGTCCTCTCTACCACTAAACCAAATTCATTGGGTAACAAATTCTTTGTGTTGACTGCGGAGATCGAACCCATGCCACTGGAGTGATGAGCTCCGAAGTCGCGTGCGCTACCAACCCGCCACAGGTCCACTCAGAGGCGGCTAGAGGTCCGGCAACCCGGGCGGCCGACCAGGGCGCTAGGAGAGCAGCATTTTTGGGGGGGGCTAGGTGCATGCAGCTAAAAAGGGAATTCTTATAGAGAGAAGAGGGGAAAGACTTTTAGGGAATTAACGATACTCAGGAAAAAAGGGATTATATTACGATACTCAGAACAAACATATTTTTATATTTTATTAATTAACTATGCGAAAGGGTGGACTGTAACAATTCACAGTACATATGTCAGCAGGAAGAGTGAGATGAGTTATTGCGTGCAGCCACTCAAATCAGTCAAAACACTCAAAACTTAACTCGCAGACGCTGCCACAAGGCCCGGTCTTACCGCACATGCATCAACGGTTCATCAGCTGTTTACTCTTCAAGTTGTGTAACACGACAAACAATACGTTATTTTGTTTTTGACATGTTCCTTTCTATCTCAAGAGGTAAGCACTGAGCAGTGATCATTGGTTTGAGTTGAGTACCTAAAAAGGCTACAAGTCGACGGTTTCCTTCAACAAACTCAAGATCGATAACAGATGGCTGTTATACTTATTCTATGCAGATAGTATCGATACAGCTGGGTAGAGGATAAAGTTGTGCAGATTGGAGAGCAGCAGACGATCCGGGATCCAGGACAAGAACAATCTACTTGTAGTCAGCAGCAGGGCGTTCTTAAAAAACACAAAATAGCCGGTTAAAAAAATTCCTAGTGCTAGTCAAAAGGTTTCCTTAAACATTTTATATTGAAAAATAGTGCTTTCTGTTCATATTACTGGTAATGTAGTAAATTATTTGTGTACGTTATGGCGAGTTAGCACCAGACCCATTGGGCATTGGGCTATTAATTAATGACCCATTCTAAGGAAGAGTCGGCCTTAGTTTGTAACAAGACTACACCTCATAACTCATTACTACCACTCATCCTTCACCACATATTTGCCTTAAAATACTCTCATGAGAGTGGTCGGCATCTCAAATAGTGAGACCCACTTTAAAACTATTAAAAACACGTTATTTTGCTTTAAAATTTCAAAAGTTTTCTGGGGGTGTCCTCGGACCCCTGTTAGGATGGGGGGTACGCCCCCCAGACTCCCTCTGGGGGCGCTGCCATTAAGCCTGCCCAGGGGCGCATGCATGCTCGAGCCATCTCTGGGTCCACTAAGTTGGATTTGAGATTGTAGATTTCATTACCAATAAATATAGTTGTTCTTGTATTTCTTCTTAGTTTGAAACTTAGAATATACTATCGTTTGGACTGTTCATCCTTGGTTTGATTTGATCAAAGCTTGAAAGGGGGATTTTGGAAATTTTAACCCTTTCAAAATTCTACACAAATTTTATTTAATCATAGTGTGTAGACTTATTACAAAGAGCCTCAATAACTTGAACTTTTCAATAACTCAATTATTTTTGAATCCCTTTGAAATATTCATAATATAACTGTGTATATATTATGTATACATTAACTTCATTTTAAAAAATAAAACGCTTTATTTTCCATTTTCCTTTAGCCGAACTATTTCTACCTCCAATACTTCCATCTATTTTTTTTTTTACCTTCGTACGTTTGTTTTAGAGTTGATCCTAGTAATAAATCCTCTTACACTGTCTTATTAATTTATAAGTTTCTTTCCTGATATTTAAAAATCAAACATATAGTTTACTAATCATGGTTAAAATTCATAGTGTTCTTATTTTTTAAATTGTGTTTATGTATATTTGGTTTGTAACGCCTGCAAAAACACGATGACTTTTGAGTGTCGCGTATGTTTCCTTTCAGACGTGATAAAATTGAAGGCGTTAGCGAAATCTTATTTTAATTCGTTAGAAGTTAACTGCAACAATTTATTTTTATTTATATAATCTTCAAGATTAGCAATGGCGTCATTGTTTTAATTACTTTGTCGATGATAATAATTAAATTAATTAAACATGATTTAATCTTAACTCTAATAATTATATGTTCGATTTCCCTACAACCCAACAACAAATATTAACACAATGGCAGTCTGACCTTGAACTGTAAATACTATAACACATCAATTACATATTATTACTTGTCCTAGAAATAACTTTCAAACCTCCTAGGCAATGTCTGTGGGGAGTTACGATTTTCTACACACATTTTCGATGGATGCAAAACCCAAATAAAAACTAACTAATTTAATTCTACAGGGTGTCCCATAAGTAAAGTGCCAGACTCTGGGAGAAGGTTATATGTGTCAAAATAAATAGAAAATCAAGAATAAAAACTTTTCCAAAAACGCTTAGTTAACCAGATATTTTTTATTTTTCACTAACTATTATCTCCCACACCATTTATCGGATTTGACTCAAACTTAACATAAATTTGTATCCAAGTAAGACCATTTAAGGAAAAAATTACCGAGATAATCTAACTTATCATTTTGAAACGGTGGCTATTTTAAGGTAATTTTATGGCATTTTTGGCGTCACACCTTAAATAGCGAATAAACTGCAAGTTTAACAAAAAATGTAAAAAATAACGTTTTGTAGTGAATTTTATTGCCTATCTACTGACCCCAAGGTCATAAAAATCTATTGGGAAACAACGCAGCTTTAGGGGAAACTATGGCTGAAAACAGACAACTTTCCACCTTATTATCTTGATGTTTGCCACTGTTTCCACCGCAACTTCGTTGATTCTTAATCCACTTTTTTGACGTTGGTGTCAATAGATAGGTAGTAAAATTCGCAACAAAACGGTATTCTTTACATTTTATCATACAACTCACCGTTTATTCTTTATTTAAGGTGTAACGCCAAAAATGCCCTAAAATTACCATAAAATAGCCACTGTTTCAAAATGATAAGTTAGATCATGCTGGTAATATTGTCCATAAATGGTCTTACTTAGATACAAATGTATGCAACGTTTGAGTCAAATTCTATAAGTGGTGTGGGAGATAGTAAATAACTAGGGACAAATATAAAATGGCAAATATCTTGTTAACTAAGCGATTTTGGAAAAATTTGTATTCTTAATTTTCTCTTTATTTTGACCCATATAACCTTTTCCTAGAGTCTGGCACTTTACTTATGGGACACTCTGTATAGTTACAATCTTGTTAACAATTTTATTTAACATTCTAATATGCTTTGCAAGAAAACCAGGCCGACACGGTAAAGAAATTAAGCGCTAAATCGCCGCTGAAATGAGTGAAGCGAATTTTCTTTGCGATTTGTTGTTCTAATTTGCTCCGCTAACAGCCTCGCCTCGGGCTTTGGCCTAATTTTTTCGTGATCTATTACCACAAATCTATTATCTGTGGCAAACTGTAAAGTTCTTTGATACTCTTTAAATCTGATTTTAAATTTGCAGAAATAATAATTCCCGTTTATTTTGAACAGTTCAAAGAACATTCTCAAAACCACGAAAGAAAAAAAAAAGTGAAGTACTTTGTATTACCTCTATAAAACTGTCTGTGAAAAGTGCATCAGCTGGTCCCTCTCTATCTCGCAGTTTCTATTCTACAGAATCAGGTGAGATGGTTTCCAAGAATCAGCTGGAATGGAACTGAAAGGTTCGAAAGTGACCGGATCAACAGAACTTAGATATGGTATCCACAACTCGTTTAAGACTGAGCTGTATTTGACACTTTGATTTGAGACACCGACCACTCCTAGGAGGGTATTTAAATGGTGAGTGTGATGAGTGTTTTGGTGGATGATGAGATGACTGTCGTCTTGTACAAACTAGGGCCGACTGTTCCCCAGATTGTGTGAATAAATAATAGCCCAACGGCCAATAAAAGGGACAAAGGTGACTTCCGAACCACGGTAAGACAAGAGTCCAAGACCTACTTAGAGAAATTTAAGCAAGTTTTTGAGCTTACGGGAGAGTACCTGAACGAGATCATTGTCTTGCTAAAAAAGCTCCTTTCGCCTAAATTTGAAGCAATTTTCACCGCGGTTATTTCAAAACGTAGTTTTTAGTAAATCATAATTCAGAAACAACGTTTTCTAGAAATAATTGTGATCCATACCAAATAATTTTCGTTTAAACACATCGTTATACAAATAGAAACATTTTAAACATATTTCATCGTACACAAATATGGCTATTTCGTTTAAGGGTCCGCCTCCGTGGTCACCGCAGAGAAAGGCCGCATTCGTCCGCCCAAGGAATACATGACACCGCGCACGTAACAACAGGCTTTCTTTCAAGTAGCGGCCTAACTGTCAAACCCTCCGCTTGCAAGGGTTTCGTAGAAAGTAGATAGCGCTCTTTTATAAAAGTTCAATTCGGATATGTTAATTTTTATGGAATGAGAAAGAGTTTATCTGTGTTTGCCTGTGGTTAGACTTTTGATAAGCCTATTTTTAGCTTCTTAAAAACACTATATTATCATTGACTTTCCATCCTACAAGATGGAAAGTCAATGATATTATCCAACTTTTACCGTTAATAGTATAAAAACTAAAAGACACTTTGAAAAATTATTCACAGGCAAACCTATAGATAATATGTTTATCTTTCATTTAGAGTTGTTTCTTCAAAATAGCATTAATTCTAAAGTCCCCATTTTATTTCCCGCAAACCTCTGCAATGACACTCTCTCGAACAGCTGAGGCGGACCCTTAATAGTGTCGGTGTATTTTGGATTATTGCAGACCCTTGCATTCAGCGTCGCCGTGCAGCTGAGGCGGACTCTTAAGGCGTTCTATTGGGGTAAAAATGTAATTCTTTCAACGCCTAGCGTATAATGAGTCACAAATATTACGCCAAAATAAGACGGATAACCAAAAGCAACCTACATTTCAAAGGTTTCTCCAGAACAACTCTCAGAAGAGTTCAATAAATCACAATCCCATGCTACGGTAAACACCAACAGATATGTTACGAATAACGGCTAACGGGGCACCGTTACAGGACGAAAGGCTGGTCGGGTTGAAGGCAGGAAGACGGCGGTCCTTACTTTTACTTTCTTTCTTTGATAAAGTCCAGCCCGTGTTTACCGTTACCGTTAGCCCGGCCGTGACCTTGACAATATAGTGCGCCTTGAGGATAGACGCGTGAGTCCTGCCGTACCACAGAGTAGGACTGTTGTTTCTGTAATCTGTGTTTTACCGCATTGCTCGATTTTGTAAAGTATTTCAAACTTCAGGTAGATTTATGTCGATCCGCCTCTTTTCTGTAATTGTTTATTAAAGGTTATTTCAGTACTCACTATGGAAAGGAAAAATTTCAGTCAAAAGCCGCACGCAACTTTAGCTAACGAGTGGTTCAGGAAACACTGGCAAAATACTGTAATTCATTTCATCGAACACGCCACGAGCGTTTTGGTCGAGCATTGAAAGAGGGGAACTGATTTTCGTAATTTTTGACTCACTATGGTGTCTTTCTTCGTGGTAAAATTGTACGAACGTTGAACGACAAACGCCTTACATTTAATGTCAATGGGGAAACGACATACGCTGGGTGTAATCTTTTGGCGGATTTTAAGTTCCAACACAACAATTTTACAATAATAGTGCCACAAATTTTGAAGATTTTCGTAGACAAATTGTACCGGTGAAATTACAAGTAAATAGTTAACCATTTTACGGAACCAATCGTGTTTGCTCAGTTGATAGATCTGTGAAAAGTACGCCTTATTATAATTTATCGAGCGAAGCGAAGGTCTCTGATTCAAATCGACATTTTACTATTTCAGACCGTTTGGAATTTTCGTTGATTTGAGTGTTTATAACGTATTTTGGTACCATTTAATGAACAATTCCGTAAAGATTTGGCACGAAAGGAGTTGGTCCAAGACGGAACAACAAAGCGTCCAAAATGGTGTTTTTTTATTCCAAAATAGCAGATTTAATTTGTCGCTTGGTACATCGGTCAATAGCTTGAAAACTGTGCATTGTACTTAAATGCTGATTAGCGCGTCGCACGACGGTACGAAACAGAAAATAAAATAATTATTTTTAAATTTTGTTGCGCTATGACATTATCTATAACGCCTTTATCCTTTTCTCAAAAAAATTATTAAAGCTTTGTTAAGTTTTCATCTTTTACACAACCCAGTAAACTAAGGGAAATTAATCATTAATTTTGTCATTTGTTTAACAGGGGGTTTTTGTTTTATTGATTTTAATCATTTTATAATTGCAAACTTTTCGTGTGCGTTTTTCAGACAAGACAAAATGTTTTTAGACGCACTTACTTCTTTTTTTTAGTAAAACTACCTATTTGTTTTATGTATGGTAAGAAAAAACGCATACAACACATTACACAGTTAACAAATATTTTATATCACAAAATTTTACCATAGTTTTCCCATAATTTACATGTTTGTAATTATTGTAAATTCAATACAAATACAGTAAGTCCTTAAACTGTTAATATTTTATTTTTATTATGTATACTGATACATAATAAAAATTAAACATGGCATTGCTCCAACTTTTTTTGTTTAGACACTGTTCCATATCCACCGTTCCGTTTGTCACATCACTCACATGACAGAATTTATACCTTGTATTGTTGCCGGCTTTATAAAGAGTTGTAAGAGGAAACCGGTTCTGCTTGCGGATAGCTTTTGTTGGTTCCGTTATTTTCTGCCGGAGCAGGAAAGTAGAATACGTGTCAGTGGTACAACAACATTGCTTCGAAGAGGGTTGAAAACTAGTAGCTTTCTTTTCAATCGGGGTGGGCTTAGGTCACAGCCCAAGTTTACAAGTTCGTGTTACTTCCCTGCCACATCAGTGTTTTCGAGTGTCTCAAAACACAAAACAACTCTTAACGTTATTTCTAAATCTTTACACGGTCTACAAGTGAAACCAGTCATGCCGGAAAAGAAGCATTTCGAACGTCTCCCCAAAACAGTGATACCGAAAAATTACGACCTATTCTTAAAACCAAACTTGACTAAATTCACCTTTGAAGGAAAGGAAAAAGTGCAAATCACGGTGAGCAAAAGTGAACATTTATTAACTTAAAACATAATGGTAGGCCTAGCCCAAGTATAACTACCTAGGCCCACAACAGACGAGCGTAGGCTCTGTTGAGCTAAATTTGTTGAACTTATATGTCTTACTTCTTTAGTTCTACACTAGGCCTAGGTGAAGTTAGTTAAACCTAATGTAATTTCAGGGGAAGTGTATTGGACTGGCTACTGTTAGGTGACTTTTGCTGTTATTTGTTAAACAGGCTAAATTTATATATATATTAGGTCTATTTATCAATTATTAAGGTCAACCATTAGAACTATATTCAGTCTTCAAGCATGTACGACTTAAATGGGGCTATGAGACCCTTATGGCTAAGTGCCTAAGTTAAATAAATACCAAACTGTCACTTATAATAATCTCATCCTAGATGACTTTCACAATTGGTGGCATTTTATGAAGCTGCATGGAACTCATACAGGGCTTTACAGGGTAGGCTTGTCCAATATTGTGTACTCGGTTTGAATATACAGTTAAATATCTGTTAAAGTCACTCAATTACAGTAATTTTATTATTTAAAACTCTAAAACAATAAATTTTAACATTGATGGTCTAGGGGTATGTATTGCACTCTGGTGAAAAGGGGAGCCAAGAACCATCCTGAAGGTCAACATAGATGCAATTTGAGACTCTTTTGGTGCATTTTATTGTACGTTTAAAAGTTGGGCCTATTGTGTTTAGATACTTATGATCGGTGGCAAAGCAGGTCCATTTTAAGAAGTCAAATTATGATTTTGGTTAGCCTATTCAAGCTTATTATTTTGATCGAGAACCTAATGAAGCTTCCAAACTGGGACTGGGACTCGTGGCGTGGTCCTATAATCCAGCTTCATGGAGGTCAGGTTTTGAGGATGATATAGGTCTAAAGCGGCTCAGATAGTCTCAGTGATCATCTGATGATACCCGCATCAACTCCCACCATCGTTTAGACATATCGGACCATCACCTGCGTGGTTCAGAAGTCACGTTAAGCCGTTGGTCCTTGTATTTCCATTGATCATTGGGCTATTAATTAATGACCTATTCTAAGGAAGAGTCTGCCTTAGTTTGTAACAAGACTACACCTCATAACTCATTACTACCACTCATCACACTCATCCTTCACCACATATTTGCCTTAAAATATCCTTATAAGAGTGGTCAGCATCTCGAATAGTGATTTAGTGAAACTTTACTATCAAATTTAGGCACAAAATGATTTTAAACACAAAGTAAAGGCATTACTTTCAATTACTTTATGCTCTTGAAAATCAACAACAACCCATATTTTCAATATAGTTTAAATATACCTTAATCAAACAAACTGCTAAGTCTAAAACTAATTCCTAAATGTTGTAAATTTGTATACATAATTGTAAAACATAACTGAACAGTGACATAATCATTAGCAAACTATTAAACTGTGAGCTGATTTTCTATTCATAAATCTAATCCATTTTATAATAGTTTTACATTAAACAAAGTAATAGTTTATGTTGCAATGTATTGTTATTTGTTTTATACTACAGAGTGTCCAGCATACAAAAATTTTGAGGAAATTTGAAAATAATGTGATAATTTTTTAAATACTTGGAAAAATTGGAAATTATTGGTATTTTGACCCTAAACCGAGAAGTTTAGAGAGAGTGGGGAGTTTAAAATAGTGGTCACAAAGGTCGCTAGTACTTCTCGGAAGTTAATAGAAAACCGTGAACGGCAACAAACTGAGGTTAACAACAGACTAGAGATCGTCGCAAACGGTAATGAAAGTCATGATTTTGTAACAGACGCTAAAGGGATAGGAGAGATCGCTGTAACTCTCTTTATCATTTCAACAGGTTTTGTCAATTTAAATGTGAATAGTTGTGTACCTTGAAACCAGGAAAATAGCTCGTTTGGTATATTTGTCCAGGAAATCGGGGGAAATACGAGGGGGTACCCAAAAGTATCGAGAATCGGTCGATGGGGAGCGCATAGTTCACATTTTGGCCGATAGGGGACGAAAGCCCAACTCTTCCTGAGTTCAGTGCACTCGGTGTGGTCAGTCTGATAGGCTGTGTCAAAGAGGAGCTGTGTGCATTTTTCTAAAAGTAGTTTTTGTTCTGCCTCGTTTTGTTTTGATGGTTTAATTAAATGGACAAAGTTCAGCAGTGAGTTTTTTGCTTTTTTCTCAGTAAGAACGCGTCAGAAACGGTTGCAATTATTAAAAAAGCTTACAAAGACGATGTTCTGAGCAAAACCAGAGTGAAAAGAGTATTTTTCCCAAATTCAAGATGGCGCCATGTCGATTGAAGACAAGCCTCGTCCTGGACGACCTTCAAATTCTCGGACTGGTGAAATTGTTCAGAAAACCGTCAATATTGCAAGGCGACCGTCGGAGGACCATTGGAATGCTTCTTTGCTTTCTGGGTGTGTTAAAATTCAGTTTGGCGAATTTCAACACACTCCATACCTAAATTTTGCGATATGCAGACTGGTTCTTTCATCATGGCAATGTGCCTGCCCATGTAGCCATTTCAGTGTGCTAGTTTTTGGCCAATACCAGCACGACCACCCTTCCCCCGACCCATACTCGCCAAATCTTGTCCCACGCGACTTTTTTATGTTCCCCATAATGAAAAATTACATAAAAGACCACCGTTATGATGAAAATGAAGGAGTGAAAAGGCAAACGAGGATGGAGCGTGCAACCATTAAGACTGAGGGATGCTTAAAACCATGGGAGCATCAAATGAACAAATGCATTACATTTAATGGGGAGTATACTGAAGGAATACATGTAAATTAGTAAACAAAATATTAAATATGGTTTTATAGTGAAATTCTCGTTATTTTTCGGTACCCCCCTCGTACATGGGAATTCAGTTTTTCTTGACAATTGGCGACCCTGTGTTACAAACTCTTCCAAGTGGATACACTCACTTTGTGCTAGCTAAATAAGAGAACCCTTAGAGGATGCCCGCTTTTAACCCTCCATTAAACCGTTCCAGATCAACGAGTCAGTGGAGAAGATCGTGCTGAACTCAGTGGAGCTTGAGATCGGCTCGGTCCAGCTGACAACGTCGGACGGCAAGGTGTTGACTCCGGGACACACTCTGTCCGTGGAAAATGAAACTCTGACGCTGGACTTCGGCCAGGCGCTTGCGCCCGGGGAGGCCTTTCTCGACGTCACGTTCACGGGCACTCTCAACGACAAGATGAAGGGGTTCTACCGCAGCAAGTATACTCTGTAGGTACATGATTGTAATTGGTTTCTGGGATGTTCTTGAAGTCAACTTACATTTGTCCAGCGATACATCCAAAGTCGTTTTATTGTCGACGCGTTTCGAGAATTATCTCATCTTCATGGGCTATCTACTATCTTCATCACCATGGTGACACGTCCCACTAAAGTACATTAAACACATAGTTCACAGTACACACTCACGCGGGACGAAACGTCTCACCATGGTGATGAAGATAGTAGATAGCCCATGAAGATGAATAATATCAGCAGCGTCGTAACCGAATGTATCGGACAAATGTAAGTTGACTCTGTAGGTACTTTCTGCATGGATTGAAACGTCTTTGTTTAACATTTGTCCTTGACGATGGTAGAATTTCTTAGTTAGAAGTATTATTGTAGATATTTTTCCAAAATTCTTTTAGCGAACAAGACGGACACAACGTTTTGGATCTCGAATCTGTCTTCATTTTCAAATGAAAGGAAATCTAAAGCATAACACAATTATGTTTTAAAATGAGCTAGCCTAAGGTTATCAAATAAGCTGGCCAGTCTCTGAATACCTGAGTATACCAGGTTGTATGATTCTTCTGAAGACGGGATTAGCCTCCTGATCCCAAATGGTCGTATTCACTAAAAAATTATGACAAATGTCAGCAATAATATTTCAACCCCACATTGATACTTAGTGAAGTGAACTAACTGGCACCGGATTTATCCGTTCCAAATAACTGAAACCCCGAATGATCCACCTTATCCGAAAATAGAAAGAATCAATAAATAAAATTGAAATTATAATAAACTTATTTTTTTTGTACTGTCAACGCTAACGGCATTTTTATTGAGCTACTTAACTTAGGGTTTGTGGGCATCACGAAAACGCTTTTAGGGAAAGCGGTCCAAACCCTTGTGCCTGCGCCGGGAATCGAACCCGCAACCTTGCGCTTTGCAAGCTGTGACTACCCACTGAGCCTGGGACGCAGACACATTTTGTTGGAGATACTAAAAATATGAAATAAGCACATATTATAAAGTAATTTTGATACCATAGACTATTATTGTTTTTCAAAAGAACTACTTTCTGGAAAATAGTAATTTTTTTACTAGAAGGAAATTTGGATTAATGTGGTCCCTAAAAACTGGACATTACTGTAATCTGTATATAATTTTTCTAATGCCGAAAGCTGCACAGGTTTTCACTAAAACCTAGGAAAATCAAAATTCTCACTCAAAGTTAAAGAAGAGATACCTTTTAAAAAGATATAAAACTAAATTTTGTTTGACAAATTTAAAATTTAAAGTAGGTCTACTTCAAAAACACTTTAAGCTAAAGTCCAAATTACACAGTTTTAAATTTAAAAAATGTTCATTGTCATTAAAATGTTGAAACAATGTAGTTTTCAACCTAGGTTGATGTTTGAAATTGTCTAGTCCTTGCCTCTACTATTCCGAAAATTCAACTTCTATCCAAAAATATCTTAAAGTCAAAATATTTTTATTTCACTATCATAAAGATAAGAATAGTGTCTTACGTTACAGCTTAAAAAAGATATCAACACAGACATGTATGAGTATTTGTACTTTAATTTGTAGAATTTAGCTGCAAAAAATTAAAAATCTCTAACATAACATTAATCTACTACTTTAATAGTTTTCTTAAGAACAGAGTGAATGTAGTCGCTGCAACACATGACAACAAGTAATCAGTTGCAACAGCTTACGTTGAAGGTCAAACTCGCTTCCCTTCCCTTTTCCACCGTCGTCGCTCGTGTAATTTAAATCTGTCGAGAATAATAATATCGTTTAACAATCGCCTTGCATAATCAGCTGATCTACTTGGCTAGGTAACAAACAGCTGGTCGGCTGTCATGGGCACAGCTGTGATTTACGCACTGTTAGAACACTTATGTAGATGACTGTGGTGATGTGGGAAAAACTTGGCACTGGTAATTTGAATGTTGAGAAACCTCTTAGGGTTTCTTGATGATTTCTCCGTTTACTTTGTGGTATATTTTTCTGAATAATGAAATGCTTTTATCATTTTCTTAGGATTTATATTTTCAAGCTGGTAAAAAAATGGAGTAAAAATATTATTTGACGAAACAGTTAATTGTCTTTAAATTAAATAGATACGTTAACTATGAGTTCTTTGCTCCAACTTGTGCAGTTTTCAGTTTTGTGATTCTTCTGATACTGCGCCTCATAATCTCATGAAAATATTAAACACAAAAATACTTAATAACTTGTAAAAATTAAAGGCAATTATTATAATAACCCAACCTTGAAGCCTTGAGTTTTTATATGCCTTAAAAAACCCTTTAATTTTGTCATAAAAACTGAAAAATCAAAGATAACTAATTTTTAAACACATTAAAAACCGCAAGAAAACCTATCATTGGGTCATTGGGCTATTAATTAATGACCCATTCTAAGGAGAGTCGGCCTTAGTGTGTAACAAGACTACACCTCGTAACTCATTACTACCACTCATCACACTCATCCTTCACCACATATTTGCTTTAAAATACCCTCATGAGAGTGGTCGGCATCTCAAATAGTGATAGTGATATCATGTAGAATACAAAATGTTCTCAAACAAATTCTTTAGAGCTTGCAGGTCGTGCCTACATGTTCACAGCCTGTAAGAAATGTTACTATCCAACCTTGCAAGATGAATGCGGCATAAAAGTGGTTTTCAATACTTAAATACCCGGTTTTCATTTTGAAATGTTAAAAATTTTCTCGTGAAGGTTTCCTTTTCTTCAAAGTTGTTGTACCTTTTTTACCTTTAAAAATCCAAAATTAAGAATTGAAACGATTGTTTTTGTTGTATGATGTAATTTTAAAAGATACAGAAGAAAGTCGATAGTTCAATTATTTGTGGACCAAAGGGCTCTCGAACTGTCCACTTTTAATGGGATTTTTTCAGAGAGGTATTGAAATACCACTAAATACTGTTTATTTAATGAGTAAGTTGTTACTGAGTAAAAAAAAAACAATTTCACTGTATAACATAACTTGTATACACCATTACTGCTGTATAAAAATTGTGACTCTTTCGTTATCATTTTTGTTATTATCAAATCACTGCAAAAGTTGTCAAACCATAGGGAGTAAAAGGTAAAAAAGGTAAAGTTTGTCTTGTTTAACGAGGCGAAGTTAGGACTACAAAGTCCTCTCTACCACTCAACCTGATCCGCTAAGTGATCTAGAGTGTTAAAATATCAAGTTTCTAGTGTGGTAGATGTTTTTGCTCGAAATAATCACTAGTTTAATAAACAATACGTAGCAAAATGTGAACATATATCTACTTGTAGGCAGGGTGTCGAGCACCACGCCGCAGTCACCTTCCTCTGTCCGACGTACGCAGCGGAGGATGTTCCCGTGCTTTGACGAGCCGGCTGTCAAGGCTACGTTCGACATCAGTGTCGCGTCGTCTGCGCGCACCGTCCTCTCCAACATGGTAGGTGGCCTGTCAGCTGATGTTCGTTGTGTTGTAGGAACGAGGAGGAGCGTTACGCGGCCGTCACACAGTTCGAGAGCACGGATGCGCGCAGGTGCTTCCCGTGTTGGGACGAGCCGGCGATCAAAGCTACGTTCGACATCACCCTGGACGTGCCCGGGAGCAAGGTGGCGCTTAGCAATATGGTAGGTATGACTGGAGCAGCCTCAGGAGAGAGGGTTTTGGTAACAGTTGTTGGAAGAATAGTAGACTCCCTCTGTTCGGCCACTTCGGCTGAACTAAAAATGGCTGGACCATTTAAAAAGACGTTTGGGGGCCGATTTGCACCTCAAAACTGATGTAGTTTAGCTTTGGGCCTATATTAAGTGAATTAAAACTACAAATATCATTCCGGAAAACTTAGGATTTGGGACTAATTTAAAAATAAACAGCTTAAATTATCAAAAAGTTGTAGATGTAGACCATGGTTAAGGCCTCGGGTGGCCAGCCAGACCATTCGACGGCCGAACCAAGCAAGGCCAAACGATAGAGTCTACTTTAATTGATATTTTTAGGCAAAACTATCCAAAATTACATTAAATTTTATTATATCCAGTTTCAAGGCCTATATCAATTAATATACTCTACAGGCACCCAACAGGTATTACTATATTAAAGTTACATTACTTGGCAGGAGCTAGGTATTCGAATTGCATGACATGACGGGTAGAGGAGTCAAAATCAGCTAAAAAAACACCTTGTGTAGTATATGAATAATTCCGAAGGTAGACTGAGGTTTACTTTTGATTTACACAAAACATTTTATTAGTCGGGATGTTTTAATTAAACAGGTCAAGATTGTCTTATTTAATGAGGCGAAGGTAGGGACTCATGGCGTGGTCCTGTAATCCAGCTTCATGGAGGTCAGGTTTTGAGGATGATATAGGTCTAAAGTGACTCAGATAGTCTCAGTGATCATCTGATGATACCCACATCAACTCCCACCATCGTTTAGACATATCAGACTATCACCTGCGTGGTCATTGGTCATTGGGCTATTAATTAATGACCCATTCTAAGGAAGAGTCGGCCTTAGTTTGTAACAAGATTACACCTCATTACTCATTACTACCACTCATCCTTCACCACATATTTGCCCTAAAATACCCTCATGAGAGTGGTTGGCATCTCAAATAGTGATTTAGGACTACAAAGTCCTTTCTACAACTCAACCTGCACCTTACCTGTGTCACTTCAAAGTCACAACAAATTGTTAGTGGAAACCAGCAGAGTCGTGCTACGGGTTCGCTAACGTTTTTCTTGTCACAAATGTATTAAATTTAAAATGTTTAAGCAACTTGAATAACCGCCAGGGAACACTCCTACTAACCTCCTGTGTGTTTGCAGCCAGTGATAAGCGAGACGACGGAGGGAGAGAACAAAGTGCTGAGGTTCGCCACTACGCCGATCATGTCCACGTACCTGGTAGCCGTGGTCGTGGGAGACTTTGACTACATCGAGGACACCAGCACGGACGGAGTGAAGGTGCGCGTGTACACCCCGGTGGGCAAGCAGGAACAGGGCCGGTTCGCTCTTCACGTGGCTACCAAGGTTAGTGCGGCGGTTAGGTTGTCTTTCAGGACGTCCTGGAAATGTTCGTTTTTACGGGAAAAGTCAGGAATTTTCTGACACAAGTGAAAGTCTAGATTTAGTTGCAGATGCTAATATAAGTCGTGATTAAGTTAACAACAAGTGAACCATGTGAACAATAAGTTATGCCTGAATGAGGTAAAAACCCAGAGAATCACCTGCACACTGAGCAGAAGCTTTCCCTCAACAGACGACCCGGTAAAGTTACTGGGCTTCATCTTGGACCCTAAACTAAGCTGGGAAGACTACATTGACAGTGTGTGTAATAGGCTCAATAGAATCCTTTACCTTCTTCGAAAATTAAAACATCAGATCACTGCTCAATATCTTATGGTGGTCTATCACAGCCTGTTTCATAGTCACCTGGCCTACGGTGTAATTCTGTGGGGACACTCTGCTCTCTGTTCCAGAATTCTTCTGCTCCAAAAACAGGCAATCAGAGTCATAACTCATAGTAAAAGAAGGGACCACTGTAAACCGCACTTAATCACACTGAACATTCTTACCATCTTTAACCAGTTCATCTTAAGCTGTCTCCTTTACGTAATCGAGAACATCATTAGATGGAGTACGAGGCAACAGGTTCATAACCACAACGTGAGAAATGCGTCCCAGCTCGACGTCAGTAGGTGCAGATAGTCACAAACCAGAGATAGTTTCCCTTCAATCAGGTTGAAATTCTTTAATCCTCTACCTGCAGTCTGAAGCCGGGAAGGTTTAAAGTGCGGGTGAAAGAATGGTTAACGGCTAACCCCTTTTACACCCACAAAGAGTTCTTCGAGAGGGTAGATACGCTTGGCTAAGTCATGCCGCCATCTTGTAAATAGTTGTATGTATATAGTTTAAATTTGACACAGTCTATCTGACCCCGGTCAGTCTTCGACAACGTGATAGGTAATAAGATTTTGTTGCTGACACTAATTCAATACTATGGATTCAGCCGTCTTCCACAGATCACTGTTTATGTGCTTAACCTGGGCGGAAAACTATGACTCTTTAGATAGTATTTCGACAGTTTCTGCCATTTTAAATGTGAATTGAGGTGTGTAGCGGAAGGCCTAAAAGAAAAAACAATAGGACAATATTTGAAAAGATTGCTGACATAATTTGTATTGTTTTTATTTGTCAGCAAAGTTGGCATTGTTATACCATTTACCTCTTCAGTTTGAATGGTATTAATATTTTTCTTTAAAATAGTTTTCCTAAATCTTAATCAATTTTACATTTTAAAGCCAGTCATCCAAGTTTAACCATCACAATTGAAAATCAAATCTTGTTTGTAAGGGATTTTTTTCTTATACTTGTGCCATATTCAATTGATTCTTAAAATCTCCTCGCTATAACAGTTTTTTACCACAGGTTATTCTTTTTTCATTTCAGGTTCTGCCGTACTACAAGGACTATTTCAACATTGCTTATCCTCTGCCGAAAATGGACCTCATCGCAATTTCAGACTTCTCCGCAGGTTCGTTTAATGAAGTAAAATAACTCATCATAAGGTGGAACATGTGATAGTTTAAGTGCTCCGTAAACAAAGATAACAAACTAGACAACACTGGTTTTCCTTGTTAGCCGAGGTTTACATAATACTAAATTTAGTAGTTTTTCTTAGAAATATGAAAGATGGTGTCAAAAATAACATTTGTTGCAACATAATTCCATTATGAAACACCAATTAGCCCCACACCTTCTTTTAATACAATAACACCATTTTAAATTTAACACTGTGTTTTGACTTCAAAACAGAATTGCTCTTCAGATAAACAATAGAAATTAAGGATAATGTTATTTTTGTCAAAAAAAGTCAGGATTTTCAACTTTATCTGTTATTATTTAATAGAAGTTAACAGGTTAATTTGCTTTTTACTCAACAGGCTAAACGGCTCAAACCCCTGTAACATGTGTCCAAGCCTAGGGATTAAGATGGTCAAAGGTTTTGTTAAATGCAAGGCTGCTACGGTCTGGGAAAATTTGGGAAACAAGGAAATGTCAGGAAATTTCATGTGTCTGGAATAGTCAAGGAGTTTTCAGGGAAAACAGAACTTTGTTGAATCCAAAATTGTCTTGTAGCAATCCAGTTTTTTTTTAGTTGAAACAAAATACATACAAGTTTTGGACAAAATGTCCCTAAAACTGTGTATTTGATTTGCCTGAAATTTCAATAATAAGTCACAGTGCTTTATTTCTTCCTCTTGTTATCAAGAATGAATGTAAAATGCCATTAGGACCACTGTAAAATGAACTGGAATTCAACTAGAAAAGTTGGAAAAAAGCTCGGATAAAAACAATGGCAACACTACGTTTATCTCATGTTGAAGTAATAATAATTAATAACTTCATTAATTTACAAGGTTTAGAAAATAGGTCTCTAGGCCAGGATAGGCTATCAAGAAGGAATAGAAAAGGAGAGAGCACGCATAACACAAAACTACATTTCGGATCCCAGTAGGAAATGTGTGTTTTCTTAAGGGTTTCTACTTTATCCAGACGAACCTGCTCTCCTTTCTATTCTTTTTTAATAGCATAACTAATGTATAAAACTATTTAATGACACACATTAATTCACCTTGAAATTGAGAAGCATTACGTATAATACTTAATAGGTCCTCAAGTCACCCCAATGAGTAGTTAGCAAGTGAGTGAAAAGTTCAACTCATGTCGCAGGTGCTATGGAGAACTGGGGTCTCGTCACGTACCGGGAGGTTTGCCTGCTCGTGGACACGGAGAACACCTCGACTGTGAGGAAGCAGTGGATCGCTCTCGTGGTGGGACACGAGCTGGCGCATCAGTGGTTCGGCAATCTCGTCACCATGGCAAGTACTCTGCTTGAAGTTGTTAAAGTCTAGAAAAGTGTTGCATTGATAAGCCAGGTGTGGTTTTGGTGTATCCTAAAGTGGCAGCTATTTTTCTCTTGGTTTTAAGCTTTTTAAAGTATCCTTATTCTTTTAGTTAAAGAAGCCTTAACACCCAGAAGAGATTTTCAACTTGAAATAAATACAAATGATCCAATAAAATAAAACTTTTATATCTGGTGAGGCCTTTCGAGAACAATGTTCTCATCTACAGACCACAACAACAACTGAAGGTTAAATTTACATTAAAATTTAACTTAAGAGTAAAATGGTACTCATTAAATATTGCAGAAGTAAAATGTCTCTTGGAAACTATTTTATGGGTATTACAACCTTAAAAAAATTGTAGGAGATAAAAAACCTTTTAATTACTGCAATCGTAAAACGGTACTTAGAAAATTACACAGTGGAAAATAAAATAGTGTCAGATAATCGTGTTAGTAAAACTATGCTCATTTGTTATCGCATGAATAAAATGAGGCTCGGAAAATGTTGAGGGAGTTAAGTGGCGCTCTAAAAACGTCATGATGGTACCAAAATTCCCTTTTTTGACCTTGAAAGTTAAATTACAGGGCGTTAAAACTGTTTTAGAGTTGGTAGACTTTGAACTTGAATTGTAGGGCTAAGTTTGTTTGTTTGACTTGTTGTAGGAGTGGTGGACTCACCTGTGGCTGAACGAAGGTTACGCCTCGTTCGTAGAGTTCCTCTGTGTCGCCCATCTGTTCCCGGAATACGACATCTGGACACAGTTCGTGACGGATATGTACATTCCCGCCCTCGAGCTGGACTGCCTCAACAACTCTCATCCTATCGAGGTGCGTTACCGAGGAGTCTGTGGGGGTTTGTTACAGTTCGTCGGGTTGGTGAGATGGGCCATAAGCGGCCAGCAGGAAATCTCAAGGCCGTCGGCCATGCTAAACCTAACAAGCTGTACTCTTCACGCACGTCTGCTACATGTTGCCGTATTGTGCTGCTACTGTGTTAAAAGTCAGCCTATCATGAAAGGAAATGGCAGGGAAGAATTTCTTATTGTGGCGAAAAATTTAATGGATTTTAACCCCCAAGTCGTAGCCTCTAGTTTGACATCCTGACTGTTACAAAGTCTAGCAATTATTTAAAACTTTATTTTACCCCCTGTATAAATTAACCTGAGTAGTTACCTGACAGGTAGTGTTGGTAAGGCATGAAATGGCCTAGCAGCTGATTACTGCTTTAAATAGCTATAAAATATTTACGTCCCACATACGCCTGAAGTTGATTTGTAATTATGTCAATAAATAAATATATTTATTGCATAATACATGTGTAGCATTCTTTATAAAACAGGTTATTTGGCTTAAAAATTATATTCATAATTCATTTTTCCAAATGTTCGCAAATTAATTTTTTTTGATTTTTTGGTAATTTATTTAATATTTTTAATTGAGTTTAATGTACCATATTTCAGGTATGTAACAGAATATTAATAAGGAATTTTGGTCCTTTTCTAACATTTTAAAGCATATATAGGTTAAGATTTAGGGCTCATCTTTTAGTTCACCAACTGTAGCCACAAAGGGTTCTTTAAAAAATCCCTGCTTAAATGCAATGACTGAAATTGCCATATTTCAGTTAGGTTAAAAAAGAAGGGTCTTTTGGTTAAAACTGTTTGTTAAACAAGGAAACGGAGAGTATTTAACTAACTTACTCACGAAAAACAATGCCCTCGGGCTAACAAACATCGTTCTATGTGTTAGCCCCTAGACATATGTGTTTTTCTTAAATATGCTAATTGACTATCCTCCTTTTCCTTGTTCAATTACCTGGATTTAGGTGACAAATTTAATTTAAAGGTAAGAGAATTTTGAGGAATATTTAAAAGAAAATTTAATGGTCATACTTTTGTAACCTCTTTAGACGGAATCGTGCCCACTTGAACAATTGAATTCTGTTGCAGGTACCGGTCGGACATCCTAACGAGATCGAGGAGATATTTGACGATATCTCGTACAACAAGGGAGCCTCCGTCATCAGAATGCTGTTCAATTATATTGGAGACAGTGTGAGTACACTATTCGTACTTTATAAAGTATTCTGCTTTTTAATTTGTCAGGTTTTTAGTTGAGTTTTTGAGTCAAATTTAAGTTGACTTTAACAAATATTAAACCCAAAAGTTCTATCCTACACGGAGGCAGTCAAGTTCCAAACTTTCTAATTTTCAAAAGCCTTTAAGCTTGTTATTGTGTTAGGAGTCAACGGTTTTGGAAGACGTTTGTCCCATAGTTTTCCACTTATTTTGTCACAGACGCTAGCGAGAGTCTAGAGATTGCCATGAACCATACTGAAAGCTGTGTTGTCTTGGACGCTAAGGAAAGTTGTGATTTAGACATATCAGACCATCACCTGTGTGGTTCGGAATTCACGCTAAGCCGTTGGTCCTTGTATTTCCATTGGTCATTGGGCTATTAATTAATGACACATTCTAAGGAAGAGTCGGCCTTAGTTTGTAACAAGACTACACCTCATAACTCATTACTACCACTCATCACACTCATCCTTCACCACATATTTGCCTTAAAATATCCTCATGAGAGTGGTCGGCATCTCAAATAGTGATAGTGATGTCACCAGGATACTAGAGATCGCTGCCGTCTTCCACAAATAACTTTTGTCTTGCCGAACTTGGGTGGGAGTAACTATCACTCTCTAAATAGACAGCATTTCAATGACTTTTGTCAATTTAAATGGGAATCGGACAAAATTAATTTGCCCGAGTTTTGCAAGAGTTTTGTTTTTTTTGAACACTGGACATCCTCTTAAGTTAACCTCGTGTGTTGGCAGGACTTTCGCAAAGGCATGCATCTGTATCTGACCCGGCACCAGTACAGCAACACCTTCACAGAAGACCTGTGGCAGGCACTGCAGGAGGCGAGCAGCAAGCCGGTGGGTGACGTGATGTCCACCTGGACCAAGCAGATGGGGTTCCCAGTCATCACCGTGGAGGATGAGCAGCAGGAGGGTGACAAGCGCACCTTCACGCTGTCTCAGGCCAAGTTTTACGCTCACGCCAAGGAGGCGCAGAAAGGTGAGGGTGTAATAGTCTCCTACTGTATGGTCCGATTTGCTGGTGAAACCATGATGTTGCATTCCATTTTGTAGAGTTTTGATCAGCTGATCATTATATCTTGAGTTTTGAAAGCGACCACAATAATCTTAATTCTTAAGCTTTCGCGGCCGGTGTCATCATTAATATCTAAGGCTTCCAGTTTACACCGCGTCACAGTTGAAATACAAATACTGCTAAACGTTTGACCTCGCTGTGGAGAGTCATCCTCAGTAGCTGGTTGACTGGCTGAGACTCAAGCTACTGAGGATGACTCTCCACAGCGAGGTCGAAACGTTTAGCAGTATTTCAACTGTGACGCGGTGAAAACCGAAAGCCTTAGATATTAATGACCACAATAATCTTTAGGCTGTCAAAACTCAAAAGTGTTCACATCATTTACAAGGTCTTGAAATAATTCAAAACAATCTTTAGGCCCTTGAAAGCTTCCACAAAAATCTCTATGCTCTCAAAACTGCTCAGAGCTTTTTCAGACTCTCGGTAGCACTTACTCAGCTACTTCCCGTGGTTCGGAAGTCACCTTTGTCCATTTTATTGGCATGAGAGTATTTTAAGGCAAATATGTGGTGAAGGATAAGTGTGATGAGTGGTAGTAATGAGTTATGAGGTGTAGTCTTGTTACAAACTAAGGCCGACTCTTCCTTAGAATGGGTCATTAATTAATAGCCCTATGACCAATGGAAATACAAGGACCAACGGCTTAACGTGACTTCCGAACCACGCAGGTGATGGTCTGATATGTCTAAAAGATGGTGGGAGTTGATGCGGGTATCATCAGATGATCACTGAGACTATCTGAGGCGCTTTAGACCTATCAAAAGGGCTCATGACAATATTTGCTGATCTGAAGGCTCAACCTGTCAATCATCATAAAAATGTCTACATTTTTGTCGTCAAGCCTGAGGGTTCTAGGCTGGTTCTGTAAACTCTGTCAAGCGAGCAAAAAATGTTTTGAGAAGATGGCTTCGGCGAGACTGACACTTTCAAAACTAACAGTGTTGCTGCTACAGTAGACTCCTTCTCGTTCGGCCTCGTTTTGTTCATTATTCATAACGACCACTGATTGTAAAATATATGTATATATAAAATTTAAAATAAAAATACTGAAAAACAATCAAAAATTGTATATCCACGACATGTTTCAGCTAAATCACATGTTTCAACTTCTTTTCCATTAGATAATAGCTTTGATTTAGCTGAAACATGTCGTGGATATACAATTTTTGATTGTTTTCAGCAGTATTTTTATTTTAAATTTTATATATACACTCGTTTTGTTCACTCGTTGGATGATCAAGCCCCCCACTTGAGGCCTAAAGATAGACTACATCTACAATTGTTGGTAACTAAACAGGTTTTTTTAAATTGGTTCCAAATCCTAAAATTTTGCTGAATGATATTTGCGATTTTGGCCATATAAATTCACTTAACGTAGGCCTAAAGCTAAAATACGTCAGCTTGGGAGCTCCAAATGGCTTGTAAATGTCGTTTCCTCGATTTTCGCAAAGTCCGGCCATTTTTTAGTTTGGTCAAGGGTCCGGTTCCGAGGTGGCTGAACAGGAGAGTCTGCTGTACTATTAAGCGTTTGTTGTTCTATTTGGATTTTCGTTTGTTGAATCTAACCTACATATTATTTATGTTGTAGAGAGCAACGGGCCGCTGTGGTTGGTGCCGATCAGCTTCAGCAAGTCCGGCTCGGCCTCGACCCCCTGCCTTACTACTATGCTGCGGGAACGCACCATGACTGTCACCGTGGACGATGTCAAGCCTCAGGACTGGGTCAAGATCAACCCTGGCACTGTCGGGTGAGTACTGCACGCGTGATGTCTTGCTCGGTGTGTTGGGTGCGGAAGAATCTTAGGGGATTCAAGCTTGCCTTCTCTTTCAGAAAGTAATGTGTATCATCATCGGAATGCACGATTCCGTTTTACTGCTGTATGTTGAAAATTGTCCTCAATATTGTCCTACTCAAAAGTATCTAACCCTACGACTAGACAAGATGTATAAGATCACTGTTGGGTTTGGATTTGTTGTTGTGTTTTTCCTTAGAAGAGGTGACAATTATTGCCGTCAAACCTGAATTAAGCAAATAACTTCAAAACACCATTATACTCTTTGGAGGTTTGCTCCGAGTAAATATCTAGTTTTAAGACTCACCCTGTTGGTAGGTTTAAAAACAGCAAATCAGCAACTGACTGGGACTCGTGGGGTGGTCCTATAATCCAGCTTCATGGAGGTCAGGTTTTGAGGATGATATAGGTCTAAAGCGGCTCAGATAGTCTCAATGATCATCTGGTGATACCCGCATCAACTCCCACCATCGTTTAGACATATCAGACCATCACCTCGCGTTCTGAAGTCACGTTAAGCTGTTGGTCCTTGTATTTCCATTGGTCATTGGGCTATTAATTAATGGCCCATTCTAAGGAAGAGTCGGCCTTAGTTTGTAACAAGACTACACCTCATAACACATTACTACCACTCATCACACTCATCCTTCACCACATATTTGCCTTAAAATACCCTCATGAGAGTGGTCGGCATCTCAAATAGTGATTTAGTTCTTAAATGAATAATAGAGAGGTACTCTGACCAGTAGACCGCTATTACACTTCAAGGATTGACCTTAAGCAGGGTTCAAAATGTAAGTTGTTGTCAGGTGTTGTCAAGAGTTTTAGTAATCTAAACTATTCACTTCAGAAGACGAATCAGGAAACTGAGTAAAACATACTTCCTTGTAAAACGCATCACTCGCAAGGAAAGCTTTTCATTTGTAAAATACTTTGTCTTAATCTTATTCCGTATTTACAATGCATTAATCGTGAAGTTTACTTTTAGCCTATTGTCTCCTCTAAACTGACTCGTGTATTTTGTCGGCAGATACTACCGCACTCGCTACCCTGCCTCGATGTTGGAACAGTTCAAACCTGCGATACAAGACAAGAGTCTGCCTCCTCTCGACAGGCTGGGTCTGCTGGACGATCTCTTCGCACTTGTGAGTTGGATATGCTATGACACAAAATCAGGTTAAAAATGTCACATTTCACATAAAATTTATTTAGAACGACAAAGTTATCTTCAAAATACTCTTTTGGATTACATTATAAGGTTGTAATGTTTCCCTCAGAGTATTTTGAAGAAAGTTTTGTCATTTAAAATAAATTGTAATTGAAATTTGGCATTTTAAACCTGATTTTGTGTAATCTTTATTTTGGGGTGCCACAAGGGGGTTTGTATTTTAAAAAATTTTGGGGCCCTCCCCGGATTTTGGGTAAGTGAGGATGACGCAAAGTACGTCAAAAGAAACTTTAGAATTTTATAAAAGCATTCCCTATAGGGTTTTTTTAATATTTTTTTTAAAGTTTAGAAGGGGGCATTTAAAACTCTCACCTGTATATGTGCTAATGTATATAACTAACGTTACAAAATTTGTTTTATTCAAGGTCCAAGCTGGTCAGTCTCAAACCGTGGAAGTGCTCAAGCTGATGGAGGCGATGGCCCAAGAGGACAACTACACAGTCTGGTAATTAGCCATGTTCAATCAACTCCAGCAATTTTCATTCTTAATGTCCAAACCATCTTAGTCTTAATTTTCTTACTTTCGTTTCATCTTTTCCCTCCAAGTTATTAAATTTTGCGTTGGTTTTCTCGAGAATACGTCATGCAAACTATTTGTTCAGAATCAACACAGGGTGAACTACTCAACAAAATGTTTGATGAATTAAATATCTTTGAATCTATATTTTTGAGTTTTAATAGCTTAATGTGTACGTGATATTGTCCTTTAATTAAAAATTATGTATATAAAGTTATCATATAGGACTAAAGTCAATCCTTTGCAATAAATACAGGCAATTGTAGGCATGGACGCCTAAAAAGAAGCTTGAAATTAGCATTAACCATCGAAAAAGAAGTATCAATTTAAATATATTTAACCATGTTTCATTTAGGTATTTTACAGGGATAATTAGGGTGAATTTATGTTAAAAACTGATATTTTGCAGTGAAATAATCACAAGATGGTTGTATCTTTTAAATTTCTTTTATCAACCTAACTTAACCCTGAATAAACCATCGTCGACTTTGTCGCAGGTGTACGATCTCCAACTGCCTCGGCAAGCTGCAGACTCTGCTGTCCAACACGGATTTTGAAGACAAGTACAAACTTTACGGACTCAGACTTCTGAAACATATCGGCGAGAAACTGGGCTGGGAGAAGAAAGCACACGGAGTAAGTTGTCACGAGATATACGGTTAGCAAATAAATCATCTAAAATAAATCTTCAAAAAATTTACATATTTAAGAATAAAATTATAATCTAGTTTTTCCGGTTCACACTTCAAAATTAGGTTGAGATATTTCAGCCAATCAGTGACTGTAGATGGTACTCCACATTAGAAATATCTCAACCTGATTTTGAAGTTTGGTCACGGTTCGAACCGGAAGAACTAGATTATAGTTGTGACACCAGCCTAAGAGTTGAGAGTAAAATTATTGACTCACGGAGGTCAAAGATGGATTTACAAAACCCAAGCAGACGAAATTTTGCTATTGGTGTACCGAATGAAAAAGTTTGATTTAGGGACACTTATATTTAAAAATTTGCTGTTGTAAGTCAATACCACAACCCCGTACCTTTAAGAAGAAAACTTTTCTACAGACCACACATAATGACGTGGCGTTTACCATCACCACCCCATGAGTGAATTGAGTAAGGGAGTTAGCACTTGAAACCTATCACGGTTGAGTTTAATTATTGTCAGAACATATGGTGCAAATGGAACAGGTCTTAGAATGTATCACTGTCGTTATATAGTTCTTGAATTGTATCACAGTTAAGCGTAAAACTGCCCACGAAATCACTGGTTTTGAGCGGCCCTTGGAACGTATCGTCGTAGTGGTCCTTAGAACGTTTACGGCAGTAAAACTACCCTCAAAATGTATCTCAAGATTGAAGACTTAAAGTGGTCCTCATTTCGTATCGCTGTAGTTAAACGGCCCTCCAAAAGTATCACAAGATTAAAACGGTATTCAGAAATCGTCGCGATAAATCAGTCCTGGAATAAATAAATATTTTTATTGAATTGACATGTTTACAAGCATGTATCTCAATCGTCCACTATTTGATCCAAAATTTTGCATTCATCCACATCTAGATTCCTTTCAAACATACATAACTTACATTCTTACTATTCCCTTTTACTCTAATTTTTCCAGTCTTACCCCTGTTAGTCAGGTTCTCCAATATCCCAATTTAGTGCCAAAACTCGTTTGAACTGTAGAATGCTTCTGTGACCAAAACTGATTTTAGACGAGCTTGAAAGCCTTGGCTCTGTAGCACTTTTGATCAAATTTGGAAGTCTATTGACGAACTGAACTCCTGCCTGTGAGGGCAGACATTCATGAACCATCGTTCTGTGTCTCCCAGTTCGATAGTTCTCCCTGTCTGTGGTTTCGTAAGAGTGTACATCAATTCCTCTTACAAGGTCGCATTTACATTTGAAAAAAAGACATGTTTCTAAAATGTGGAACATCTCGGCCCCTCGATTTTTAGTGGGTATATATAAGCTAAAGAAACCATAATTAACTTTACATCATCGAACTTGAAAGCAGCGAATGTAATTATGTTTATGGCAAATGTCAGAAAATCTTCAGGAAAAATATGAGAATTTCTCAAGCTACTCTTATGGCCACCCCTATAAAAAAACTACCCTCAAAAAAGAACCTCTTGAGTCTCAATATGACATGTTGCAGGTCACCTGGACACACTGCTGAGGTCTCTAGTGCTGAGCAGACTGGCGATGTACGGTGACGAGGCAGTGATCGCCGAGAGCAAGAGTAGGTTCCTACGACACGTGAGCGGGGAGAGTCAGATCCCGGCGGACTTGCGGAGTGTGGTGTACCAGGCGGTGTTGGGTCAGGCGGACGAGGACACTTACAACACCATGATCAAGGTGAGTTAACCAGCGTATAGAGATCATTGTGATGGGAGCAATAGAGTCTGTCAGGATAAGCACAATCAATATTGAAAAGGGACCTGTTGCTTTAAACGTCTGATAAGTCTCGAGTCTAATCAATAGGTTTTGAATTTAAAGTGAGAAAAAGACGACTTATCATGTTTTATAATTGATTTTCATACCACTCACAGATGGGAAGTGCTTTAAAGAGTAATAGCACAGGTTTTTGTGGGTGCATGAGAATTTTTGTCTACCTTTGCGAGCCCGCTACGCCACTGGTGGGAATTTACCTTTCAGAATTCTATTGTCACACCGAATGTCCAAAAAGGTCTGCAAAGCTATAGTCCACTCTGAAATTGATGTTAAATTTAGAAACTCAAAATAAGATTCATTTGGTAGTTGTTGACTTTTTTGATGTTTTCAACTTGTTGTTGTTGTAATGTGATTGAGGTCCTTTGAAGGTACTTCTGTGAGTGGGGTAAAATGCCGAAAGAAATACATGGATACTATACGAAAGTTACTATCAAACTAAAACCGTTAATAATTTCTTCTTCTTGAATCGGTGATTATCATTTATAGGAAACGGTAAAGTCTAGTTGTAGTTTTGCCTGTGAATTGAAAAGTAACAGTGGGCTGAACATTGTGTTGTAGTTATTCAAAGAATCAGACCTGCAAGAGGAGAGGTCAAGAATAAGCCACTCCCTGGGATGCATCAAGGACGAGACTCTGCTGGGCAAAGTGCTCGACTTCGCCATGTCGGTGAGTTGTAGTTCATTCATATTCTTTGAGACGATTGCCAAACTATCTTCATAGGTCTGACTCCAAAAGGGCACTTCAGTGGTAAATTAGCCGTGGTATAAGAAATACGCCAGGATTCACAGTAGCGTTTCAGGTTACGCCTCGTTAGGTATTTTAATTTAACTCAATTTTCTTCAAACACTTTTTTTATTAGGGCAATGTCATCACAAACATTTGCTACCAACCAATAATGTCACTATAAATTCTGTTTTGTGAAAATATTCCTTCACCCACCGAAATACCGCTTTAGCAAATTCTCACCCGATAATTGGCCTTTTAATGGTTTGTTTAAAAATTCCGCCCACCCCTACAGTTTTAATATGACATGTTGCAGGTCACCTGGACACTGCTGAGGTCTCTAGTGCTGCAGACTGGCGAGGTAACGGTGACGAGGCAGTGATCACGAGCAAGAGTAGGTTCCCAACGACGTGAGGGGAGAGTCAGATCCCGGCGGACTTGTTTGAGTGGTGTACCAGGCGGTTAACAAGAGGGACTTACAACACCATGATCAAGGTGAGCGAATAGAGATCATTGTGATGGGAGCAATAGAGTCTGTCAGGATAAGCACAATCAATATTGAAAAGGGACCTGTTGCTTTAAACGCCTGATAAGTCTCGAGTCTAATCAATAGGTTTTGAATTTAAAGTGAGAAAAAAGACGACTTATCATGTTTTATAATTGATTTTCATTTTCATACCACTCACAGATGGGAAGTGCTTTAAAGAGTAATAGCACAGGTTTTTTGTGGGTGCATGAGAATTTTGTCTATCAGAAGCCCGCTTTACCACTGGTGGGAATTTTCCTTTCAGAATTCTATTGTCACAATCAATGTCCAAAAATTGCAAAGCTATAGTCCACTCTGAAATTGATGTTAAATTTAGAAACTCAAAATAAGATTCATTTGGTAGTTGTTGACTTTTTGATGTTTTCAACTTGTTGTTGTTGTAGTGTGATTGAGGTCCTTTGAAGGTACTTCTGTGAGTGTGGTAAATGTCAAAGAAATACATGGATACTATATATGGAAAGTTACTATCAAACTAAAACCGTAATAATCTTCTTCTTGAATCGGTGATTATCATTTATAGGAAACGGTAAAGTCTAGTTGTAGTTTTGCCTGTGAATTGAAAAGTAACCGGGCTAAACATTGTGTTGTAGTTATTCAAAGAATCAGACCTGCAAGAGGAGAGGTCAAGAATAAGCCACCCTGATGCATCAAGGATCTAGACTGCTGGGCAAAGTGCTTTTGACTTGTCGTTCATCAAGTCGGGTGAGTCAAAGTCTTCTATATTCTTTTGAGACGCATTGCCAAACTATCTTCATAGGTCTGACTCAAAGGGCATCTCTTTAATTTTCTAACACTTTTTTTATTAGGGCAATGTCATCACAAACATTTGCTACCAACCAATAATGTCACTATAAATTCTGTTTTTGTGGAAAATATTCCAGCCCAAAACTACCCTACCACCCAAAGAAATACCGTTTTAGCAAATTCTCACCTGATAATTGGCCTTTTAATGGTTTGTTTAAAATTCCCGTCCACCCCTACAGTTTTTTAAACGTGTGTGTCAATGTTTCAGCCGGACGTGAGAGCGCAAGACACAGTGTTTGTTATCATCTCAGTGGCCATCGCCAAGGACGAACTCATGGGACTTCATCAAACAGAACTGGGCTACGTTCCTCGCACGTTATGAGGTGGGTCGGGTGTTCGTCTTACTGTGGAGCAGTAGGAGGGTTAAAGTGTAGTTAATCGCTAAGGGGGTTACAGAAATGAACGCAGTAGTCGTTCAAATTGATATGTATTGCATGTGAAACCCTTTGCATAAATGTATATATAACATCGGCTGCGACTCGTGGCATGGTCCTGTAATCCAGCTTCATGGAGGTCAGGTTTTGAGGATGATATAGGTCTAAAGCGTTTTAGTGATTTATAACGGGGTTACATAAATCAACCCAATTTTACAAAACTAATTGATGAGGCATAAAACCGAGCAACTTAGAGCATTTGGGGGCCGGCTACTGTCTATCCTCGAGGGACGGATCAATAGGAGTCAGTTGTAGTGAGGGTTTATGTTAAAAATAACATTGTACCTAAAAATAAAATCAAAATAAAATGGGTTAGAACCTCACCGTGATGAGTAAAACAAACTTTGCTTTAGTTTAAAATGAAGTTTTTAATTTAGTACTAAGCCCTTTCAAAATCCTCTTAGACTTCTGCAAGGCCTTTTGAAAACAACTTCTAACGTTTAAGGACCAGTTTGGAATCAAAATTGAGGTCTCTTAGTTTTAGTAGGGGAAAAATGCTGCAAATCCGACCTCAAAAGGTGGTTCATGGTTGAGCTTTTAGGTTAAAAACCTTTAAAATGTAATGATTGATTTATTAAAAATATACGGAGGAACCCTTTAAGTGCACGATGCAGAGTTAAGAGTGGAATACGCATGCTACAACCTAGGCATGCATCAAGGAAAACCTCTCAAGAAGTAGGAATAGGTGTTAAAAGTTGAGTCACGGTTTGAGATGAGCCAACGAAGATAGCGACCCAATGCACATTGTTTATACTAACATATCTGTTTGTGTCGACAGGGAGGGTCAGGCCTGCTGGCGAGGCTGGTGAAGAGGACAACGGAGGACTTTGCCAGCGAGGTGAAGGCAGCAGAGATTGAGGAGTTCTTCAAGACACACTCGGCGCCGGGGTGCGAGCGCTCTCTCCAGCAGACATGTGAGAGTATCCGGGTGAACGCCGCGTGGCTGGCGCGCGACAGAGACTCTGTCCAGGCCTACCTCACCAGCCTGTGAGTAGTTGACGCAAAATAGAGGTCTTAGTAGAACCATGGGTTCTTACGTGAGGGCAGGGGAGGACGTGGCCCCCCTGGCTTGTAGGAAACATTTTTATAGTAATTCAAAATAAAGCAAGGTTTTTATAAAAATTCTATTTTAGAACAACATAATATACTTTTTGAGACAATTTCATTATCTATCAAGTGAATACATTTTTTGCACTCATTGGAACGGGGGGGATTGAGTGCAAGTAATAGTGCCACTTGTTATACAGAATGATACAAAAGTCTTGGGAGTTTTGTATTTTAACGGTATTGAAAGAGAGCATATGAATGCAAATACACAATCGATAATACATCAGTATTATCCTTGACAAGAGTACGGTTCACGTGGAAAATTGTGACCTTCATGTATGGTAAATTTTTCTTCCAGAAGGCTTTAAAACGAGCTTCATGGGTTAAATTTCTTTCATTTTGCCCAGAATAGACCCCCCAGGAAGATACCCTATGGACTCCGGAGACACTTGCGATACCAAACATCCACGAATTCTCCGAAACCCGTAGTTTAGAGATAGCCGTGAGCGATGTAATGAAAGTAAAAAATTCTTTGCTTCAATCAAGTATTCAGAAAAATTGGGTGTAACTTGACCAGATAAGTACAACGCTTAAGGTACTAACTAAAAATATTCAAACCTTGCTCTTTCAACTCATAAAAATTGTCTTTGTGATTATTTTTATTATTTCGTTGATTAATTCTTTGTTATTTTTCCGGAGATGATCACTCCAAGACCAGTCTTGATGCCAAAGGACCACCTTGGGTAGAGTTACCCAGTAATTTTGCTACTTGAGATTTTTACGGAAAAATTATTGGAGCATTTGATATATTTATATTAGAATTCCTAAGTGCTCTCAGCCCAAAGTTCAAGATTCCATCTTGTTCAAAATTAGAACTTTATAGAATTAAGTAGCAAATTAGCAAAATTAATACATACCCAAAATTACTCTCAGTTAATTTTTTTTTAGATTAATCAATGTAAACACAATAAAAAATATGATTAAATGTTTGCATGATATAAAATTATTACATATTTTGTAACTAATGGACAAAGTCAAACGTTTATTAATATGTGTAATAATATGTAATTTAGTAACTCTGCATTTTCTGCATTTTATGTATAAAACACGTTTTCAGTTTTTATTGTTTGTTACCATTGATAAAAAGCTTTATTGACTCTTTCTATCGAAACTTTCAAACATAATCTGGCGCACTTCACAAATAATTTTGTCTAAGTTCACATCGCAGAATAGTTGTCGGAGAAAGGACAAGTTCCTTTTTTACGTTATGGGCATTATTACGAAAGTCTGTAAGTTTGTAGCTAGTACAAAAATCCTGGGGCTTGAAATCCAAACTTATGGATTACTTCTACCCAAAAAAGTACCGAACTACCTTGGCAAGCAATTGAAACAGATTTGGTAGAATGTGATGGACTTCTTGATTTTTACTCAAATATCCTGAAGTTTTTTTGTTACCAGTCATTGCCTCCAGAAGTGTTATTGGACCGTGCAAGTCACCTTTTCAAGATATGGAACACCTCAAGAAGTCTGGGACTCGTGGCGTGGTCCTGTAATCCAGCTTCATGGAGGTCAGGTTTTGAGGATGATATAGGTCTAAAGGGGCTCAGATAGTCTCAGTGATCATCTCATGATACTCGCATCAACTCCCACCATCGTTAGACATATCAGACCATCACCTCGCGTGGTTCGGAAGTCCGCGTTAAGCCGTTGGTCCTTGTATTTCCATAGGTCATTGGGCTATTAATTAATGACCCATTCTAAGGAAGAGTCAGCCTTAGTTTGTAACAAGACTACACCTCATAACTCATTACTATCACTCATCCCTCACCACATATTTGCCTTAAAATAACCTCATGAGAGTGGTCGGCATCTCAAATAGTGATTTAGTGAGATGAGATAACGTTATTTATTATACATCTGGAGAATTTCAATATTTTGCACAAACCTACGGCTTTGCAAATAAAACAAGCAGTGCAAAGTTTTTTCAAATCAACGAACGAATAGAGTTATGCTTGTCGAGCAGTTAAGATTGTCAACAGGGGGCTATATCTTGGTCAAACAATGCATGCAAACAAGATATAATGCTGTGAAAGAACTTTCACTAGGTAGAGCAGCAAATTGAGATCATTTTGAAATTGGTACATGAGATTAACACTAATGTTACATTCAAATTTTTTTAAGAATCATTTTTTGGATTGCTAAAATTGAGGTTTAGTATGACATTAAATTAAAGCCTGATGCTTCACTTTAAGATCCAAGTTTAACGAAGGACTTAAGAGAATGCAAAGTATGGGTGTCATTTCACCAGCTGAAACTCCTACGGAATATTGTTCAAGAAATCGTTTCAAAGAACTGTTTAATTTAGTTTCATAATCCATTTGTAACATTTTTAAATTTGCCTAATTTTCTTTAATTTTTTTATACATTGTTAGAATATATCGTATATAGTTTTAAACCCTATTTCTTTTTTAGGAAACATCACCCTGAAAGAAGGCATTAAATGAGTTAACCTTAGTAGAATAGTTTCCGTTTTAATTTCTTCATATAACGCCTGCAATAAAGTAAACACTATTTATTAGTCGTTCTCTTGTCTGGTTGCGGACAATTTTTTGCAGGCACTAAATTCAATTCTAATTGCCTCGTACTCGTAGGACAGTATTCTTCCCTACTGTAAATGTATTTTTAAGTTATGTTAGATTTTTAAGAAAGGTTTTTTTAATTTGGCACCGTTTGAAAAGTGTTTTTTGTTTGTTGTAAATGAGTTTTAGCATCAAGCGTGATTTAAGTTCTGCCTTTTATTGAAAAATGTGTTGTAAAAATTTTATTATTAAACTGTGTTTATCTTTTCACGTTGTGTGTTACTTTTTACCGGTGCTCCAATTTAGGTTTTAAGTATAAATTTGCAAAGCAAAAATTGTCAAGGATTTTGGTGATTAATCCTGGGAAAAATATTTGGAATCTCCAGTGGCTATGTTATCTCTAATTCTATAAAAATATCCCAACTTATGGATTACTTCTACCCAAAAAAGTACACGAACTACCTTGGCAAGCAATTGAAACAGATTTGGTAGAATGTGATGGACTTCTTGATTTTTACTCAAATATCCTGAAGTTTTTTTGTTACCAGTCATTGCCTCCAGAAGTGTTATTGGACCGCAAGTCACCTTTTCAAGATATGGAACACCTCAAGAAGTCTGGGACTCGTGGCGGTCCTGTAATCCAGCTTCATGGAGGTCAGGTTTTGAGGATGATATAGGTCTAAAGGGGCTCAGATAGTCTCAGTGATCATCTCATGATACCTGATCAACTCCCACCATCGTTAGACATATCAGACCATCACCTGCGTGGTTCGAAGTCACGTTAAGCCGTTGGTCCTTGTATTTCCATAGGTCATTGGGCTATTAATTAATGACCCATTCTAAGGAAGAGTCAGCCTTAGTTTGTAACAAGACTACACTCATAACTCATTACTATCACTCATCCCTCACCACATATTTGCCTTAAAATAACCTCATGAGAGTGGTCGCATCTCAAATAGTGAGATGAGATAACTATTTATTATACATCTGGAGAATTTCAATATTTTGCACAAACCTACGGCTTTGCTCATAAAACAAGCAGTGCAAAGTTTTTTCAAATCAACGAACGAATAGAGTTATGCTTGTCGAGCAGTTAAGATTGTCAACAGGGGGCTATATCTTGGTCAAACAATGCATGCAAACAAGATATAATGCTGTGAAAGAACTTTCACTAGGTAGAGCAGCTTTGAAATTGAGATCATTTTGAAATTGGTACATGAGATTAACACTAATGTTACATTCAAATTTTTTTTAAAGAATCATTTTTTGGATTGCTAAAATTGAGGTTTAGTATGACATTAAATTAAAGCCTGATGCTTCACCTTTAAGATCCAAGTTTAACGAAGGACTTAAGAGAATGCAAAGTATGGGTGTCATTTCACCAGCTGGAACTCCTACGGAATATTGTTCAAGAAATCGTTTCAAAGAACTGTTTAATTTAGTTTCATAATCCATTTGTAACATTTTTAAATTTGCCTAATTTTCTTTAATTTTTTATACATTGTTAGAATATATCGTATATAGTTTTAAACCCTATTTCTTTTTAGGAAACATCACCCTGAAAGAAGGCATTAAATGAGTTAACCTTAGTAGAATAGTTTCCGTTTTAATTTCTTCATATAACGCCTGCAATAAAGTAAACACTATTTATTAGTCGTTCTCTTGTCTGGTTGCGGACAATTTTTTGCAGGCACTAAATTCAATTCTAATTGCCTCGTACTCGTAGGACAGTATTCTTCCCTACTGTAAATGTATTTTTAAGTTATGTTAGATTTTTAAGAAAGAAAGAAATATTTATTTTTCTATTTTTGTCGACACATTAAAAATATTATTTTAATAAAACCCTGAAGAATATTTCCGGAAAGTGTGTATTATATAAACGTTTTTTATAAAAATCTAAAATACACTGGACATTAAAATTCCAATTTGAAGATCCTTGAATTTTTAAGGGAAAAAATTTAAAAGGGTTCAATGTATTTAAATCAAATTGTTTCAAACAAAACTTGTGTCTTATATGTATTTGTGCCGAAAATAATTTAAATATAATTTTACTAATTTAAGAGAGAGCTTACGTTTACCCACTAAATGGAAATGTACCTTTTTAAATCCATTTTAAAACTAAAAAAATCACTTTTTAAGCGCTAGTTAAACAGAGCAGTTTTTAAAATATTATGACTTTCAAAAACTACAGTTTTTACCTAATAGTGAACTATACTGTACGTACACAAAGTTATTATTCAAATATGTTTTCTGATATCTCAACAAGATGTTTATCACACTTGGCTTCGGTTTCTGGATGTAAAGGCGGAATATTTCCTATTTCTTTAACAGCTTCAACGTATTTTGTCAATTCAGTTTGTGTTTCCTCATCATCTTGGCAAATAAGTTCTTTCAAGTAGTCAGGGTTGAACATTTTATTGATAGCTATCAATAGTGATGAATATTCTTCTCTAATTTTCAAAACGTCCAGAATATCAATAAGCTTGGAAATATCGTAAATCTTTTCGTCCTGAGTTTTGAAGAAATTGTCTGAATCGCTACTAATCATTTTAGTATTGTTTAAAATTAAACTTGTGTGCAAAAATAATAAAATATTAGGCCACCTTATAAGAAATCAGGATTTTTTAACACTAGTGATTTTTTCTATTCAAATAAAAACACTCAACATTGCCTAAACAACATTGTAACATTGGCTAAACGACGGCCTTCTTTTAAGTTTTAATCCAATGCGGCCCAACCGTTAAAAGGCAGCTCGTTTTCCACCTTTTAAAATAATTTTTACATTAATAAACACGATGTATTTGGAAACTAGAGGAGTTTTCCGACACTTGTACAGAGCCGGATTTCCCAGAACTTGTTCAATAGTTTTACAAATACATTTTGAAATTATCCAAGCTTTAATGCTTTTATCTCCATTTTGTACACTTAAAACGCATAATTTTGGAAAAATGCTCTATACGCGTGTCGGAAAACTCCTCTTTAATCTAGTTCTCCTGGTTCTCACCGTGTCAAAACATCAAAAAAATAGTCGGTACAACTTTTACAATACATGTTTTGTCTGCCAACTTTGTTGTTTTGTTGTTGCCAAGTTGTTTTTGTGCGCCAGGATTACAGAGTAAACAAATAAACATTACTCTATGCATCCAGAACTTTATGATAGAGTGGATAGCAGCTATCAATCAACCATATCAATTTCTGTTTCCGTTTCCGCTATTTATAGACAACAATCAGCTGTTGCCAGCGACTCTGGCGGCGGCGGTGCGTAACTTGATATCGACGCTCGCCCTCACTAAAAACACTGCCAGTTTGATTCAGTGTTTCGCCGAGTGAGTGCGCCACTGCGACGGCTATCTTAGTTTTGTGTTTAGTGTAAACGGAATTATGGATGTGGAATTCCGGAATTTGACATTCCGTGTGGACCAGGGGATTTTAGGAGTCCTCGGGAGAAAAGGTAGGTTAAACTTACACGATTTCTGAACTGTTGTGATGTGAGTATTGATTTTTAGGCCTACTTTGAGGTTATGGTCTGTGTTTACATCGGTAACATCTGTGAACTGTTTGTTTACTTTCCCAAGTAGATGGAATTTGACCACTTTGTTTTGAGGTCGGTATAAATGCGTTTTATCTTGAATAGATAAGAAGTAATGAGCCTTATCAATGTACAACTCGTCAACCTCCTTTTGCGTGTCGTAGGTTAATATGAACAAAAATTTTCGTGCGTACCATTTTTTGCATTTTCCAGCTGATGGAAACATAGTAACGCTAAAATATAACCAACTTTATTTAAACAAAGTTATAGAAATTAGAACAAGTTAAAACGGCCTAGCTATGGCTTCCTGGGAAGCGGTATTTATATCATGGCGTGTATTTGATCTCGCAGTAAACAAAACAAAAGCACGAAAAAATGAGGCTTTGAGCGTAGCAAACAGCCTGGTTAGTTACGGGGTTAAGGGACTACGTAAATCTGAGGCCGAAGGCCGAAGCTAGGTTTTAGGGTTTTATGTTAGTCTAATGTAGCCAAGAATGTAATAATACCTTTTAAAACCCCATAAGTATCCTTTATAAACTTTGTTTCAAAACATGAAATTAGTAATTGTTGAAATCAAATTGTGGGGAAGACTGTGTGCAATTCTACAAGAAGTCTTTGACACTCAGTAGTTGGACACGTAGAAATAATAATATACTGGTAAAATAAAACCCATAACAAATTTAAGTTGAGTGAGAACATGCAAGTTTAAAATGCACTTTAACAAAAAAAATTGGAAAGTTTTCGGGAGAGACCCTGAAGCGTCCTTCTATTTTAATATTGTAGTCTACTCCGAGCACCCAAAATCGCCCCGTAGTAGCGATCGACTTAAATTTCTGATGGAGGGTCACTATATCACTATAGCAATATTTTGAGGTTAAAATATTACTGCGGACTTTTTCTATCGTTTTTATTTAACATGAAGAACACAACGTTTCGGGAGCTGGAATCTGATCCCGTCTTCAGGTGAAAAGTAACCTAAACATAACACAAAAATTAGGAAATTAGCCAGCCTTAAAGTAATCAGCGTAAGCTGACCAGTCACCTACCACCAAACAACATAAATATTCCCTTTTGTTTTGTGTTTTCCCCTTAATATATTTAATTTTAAACACGTCATTTTTTTCTGATAGACCCCTCCATGAACTGCACTGTTACTAACAAAGGCACTATTGACCGGTTAAATATATTCTATGTCGATGACACATTGACATTTCTCGTTCATCCATAGGCGATGAGATGCAAACTTCTTATCAACAATTCAACATCTGATTGATTGATTGTGTTTGTAAAGTCAGCTGATCATCTAAACGCGTCGCTAACAGTGTTTACCTTCATATTTATCAGCTGATAAATTCAGGGGTGGGAGTAATATTTATCAGCTGATTAATTTAAAGGAGGGTGGTGACGATGCACAAAGTTACAGTACGACAAACGCAGCCGTTGTAAATGGTGTTACTGTGAGTGTTTAAACATTTAAATGAAAGTTAAATGAGTTCTTTAGGGCGGATTGAAAGTAAAGCTTACAAATTCAAACTTTATTTTATGAAAAATCAACGTTTGGTAAACGTAAAAGCACTTTTAGTGCTCTAAAACCCTCATTTAAAAGTGGAATTTCAAAATAATCTGGCTCTAAATCCACCTAGATAATGTGCGTGTTTGATACAGTAGGTATAATGAAAGATTAAGATATATACAGAAAGTCATCACATAAGAACAGCGTTTGAAATTTTGACACCCTAATACAACAACCTCGTAATTCCTACGATATAACAAGAAAATTCGCTTTACTCACGCCAGCGGCGCTTTAGCGCTTAGCTGCGTGTCGGCCTGGTTTTGTCCTCAGTTCAAACTTGCAGAAAATAAGACGTAATCTGCAGAGTGTGTGAAGGAACTGCGTCAAGTTCTCGGAATTGCTTGCAGTTGTTTCATAGATACGGAATGATCTCTGCAAACCTGTCTCTCACTGCAGAAACTGGATAATTCCTGGTTCGTGAAATATGCGACCTTCGCAGAAGACAAACCAGAGAGTAAGCTATGAAACCACCACAGAGTAGATATAAAGTCAACCGCAGAGTTAGGAATCAAAACCAGAGATTAATGAATACGCGACTACTGAACTGTCAGCTGTTTGGACAAATGTAAACAATAACAAGCCCAACACGCAGATAAGCGCTAAAATGTCGCTGGCTTGAGTGGAGCGAATTTCTTTTGCAATGTTTTACTCTTATTTGCTGATTGTTATGTTAATTCGTTAATTTGGTCTTAGATTTACGAGGGTTTTACTGCAAGTTTAATAAATATCATGATGGGAAAATTCATTCACATTTCATTTAAATTGGACTACCATTCAGCTGCCATTTTGAAAGTAATTAACGGATTTCCATAATCTTCGTTATAGCCTATTAGTGGTTAGTATTGAGTTACATATTTACTTCGTCTCAATAAAATCAGATGCAATTTGCTGATTTTGGACCATTCAGAGATATTTACAAGCATTTTTGTACATTCACTTTTCTTTTGAAAATCAGATAAAAATGCGACCTTTGAAGAGCGCACAATATTATAGATACATATGCGTTAAAAGAAAAGAAAATGCTCAAAACGTGTTCTGGGGGTCAGGATTGGTGCTCATTTCATGGTCCCAAGTCTGCTGAAGGCATCAATATCTCATTTTTCTTAAAGAGATTCGCTAACAATAAGTCTTCGAACACAGTGTGTTACCTGAAGACGAGGTTATATTCTAGATCCCGAAACGTCGTGTAATTTTGATCACTAAAAAGCTATGGAAAACGGCAGTAACATTATTTTAACATAACTAACGAAAGTTTACGTAGGTCCCGGTCTTTACCATGCTGACAGCATGAAGATATCTTTTTTTAACTAATGGTGCAATGACTTTACTGTCGCACTCTCTACGACATATCAATATGAAGTTCTGCACATATAGTACTTTTCAAGTTTTCATTTCCACAAAATAATATTTTACCCCACACACAGTCCGTGGCGGATTGGTATCGCGCGCGACTCCAGAGCTCATCACTCCGGTGGCACGGATTCGATCCCCGCAGTCACCACTGCGTGTGACTAAAACGGTGACGCTAGGTAAAGGTCGAGGTTGAGGGGTAGAGAGGACTGTGTAGTTTTAACTTTGTGTCGTTAAACAAGACAAACTTTACACTCTCCGCCGTCGGTCAACTATCACCGGCTCGGCTATAGTCTAACAGCCAATATCAATAACCATACTATGTAACACGATTAACGCAGAACAAGTTCCACTAGTTCTCAAGTGGCTGGATGTATGTTACAACACCTAAACCTGTCATTAGATGATCAAACATCACTTGACAAGTGGTGAGCGATACTTGCCTTGTGTAAACGGGTGTTTTTCTTGTAGTGTGTTAGGGAGCTAATGCTGATATAATTAGATGGATAAACATTTTATGTATAAGTATTTTATACGATAATGTTTCTTTTCGGATATTTTCTTAACTATCGTGTAGTGGAAGTTCACAACTATTTATTGGTGAACTATGGAATGGATGATAGAAATTCAGAGAGTGTATCCCGTTTACTCGGGTCTTCTTATTATCCGTGTCCACTTTTGGTTAAAAATGTAGGGTTGTTTTTCCAAAAATAAAAGCGTTGAAAGCGTTTAATTACGATACAATTTCCTTATTTCGTGTTAGGTATCTCAAATATATCAGAATAGAAGTAAAATTTATGTTTTATTTATTGCTTTTTTACTAGCCAAACGTAAGTAGCTTAAGCCCATTATTACGTGAAAAACTGGTTGCAAGTCTATTAAATGACACCTTATTTAAAGTGCCTTTAAAAGACGTGTTAAATTATAACATATGTTATTATCAGGATTACTGTGAATGTATAATATATTTGTGCTTAACTTGTTCTTTTAGTAGTTTAGCTCACTGTAAATGACTTTGATAGGATCTTTGGAATAACACTAGGTAAAGATCGAGGTTGAGTGGTAGAAACGACTTTGTATCCCTAGCTTCGCCTCGTTAAACAAGACAAATTGGATTTTCTTTTATTGCAACTGCATTTCACGGAGAACTTATTTCAATTTGACGTGTGATATTCCAGCTCTTTAGTATGTCGACATCTTTATTATAAACACTAGTATTTCACACTATCACAGCTGACAATCGAAATGACATTTTATTCATACAATCGAGCCAGTTTCAAATCCTTGATCCAGTTGCATACCAACAGTACGCAATCCTAGGCTGGAAACCTTAACCTAAAAACGCGCTTATAGGTTATGTCGCGATTGTTTACATGAATCAGCTGCGACGCGATGAACACAGATTACGTGATCCTAATGCACAGATTGGGCTACTCTGTGTCATCGTGAGTCACAAGCACGTGCTAATCTGCGGTTTGTCTACGAGGTCGAGGTTATGTCAAGTGGATAACAGCTGATCTACAGTTAGCGTCTGTAATGTTGTTTTATTTATTGATAATACTGAGTTGGCTGTGGTTTATAAAGGATAATTTTCGCTGGGTGTTTTTATTTTTCGTAAACGGACATTAGACGTGGTGAAATTATAATTAAAATTTATTTCTACAGTTTCACACAGCGTCAAAACATCATAATGATTAGCTTGAAATAGTTTGGTTTCGCAATGGAGTTCTTCAGTCACTGATTGGCTGAAACTGAGCTACTTGCTGTCTGCTGGTCTAGTTGGCTGCTGACCGTCCATCGGACGATGTCAATCGTCCCTGTCCATTGAGCAGGGATGCGAACTGTCGATGTTCTTATTGGCTGTGACACTATTGAAAATACATTTTCAGGACTGATTGCCAGCTTCTGGAAAGTTTAATGCTGTCTTCTTTCTTTGTTGGAGTTATTGACATTATTTTTAATTATTTCAATGGTTTCCTAGATGAGTCTCGGGTAAAGTTAGTTGTTTTGATGTTTAAACGCGGTGTAAACTGGAAGAACTATAGGTACTAGTTGTGACACCGCCCGCGAAAGCCTATAATAGTTAAGTGGTAACATAAATTCAATTGGTAGGTTATCATTTATTTGCCATTTTGTATATCAAAGAGAATCCAAGATATAATTCAATAGGGAAAAAACGAAGAAGAAGCAGTGCTGAAAAAGAAACAGCCAATGAGAACATCGACAGTTGGCATCTCTGCCCCAATAGACGTTTGGCTGTCCTGTGACCAATAGGATAGTAGACAGCAAGTATCTCAGTTTCGGCCAATCAGTGACTGAGGATGGTACTTCACAGCGATACCGAAATATTTCAAAATACAGTACCTTGTAATGATGTTTTGACTATATCACTAAATATTTGAGATTATTATTTGAGATGCCGACCACTCTCACAAGGATATTTTAAGGAAAATATGTGGTGAAGGATGATTGTGATGAGTTATGAGGTGTAGTTACAAGCTAAGGCCGACTCTTCCTTAGAATGGGTCATTATTTAATAGCCCAAAGACCAATGGAAATACAAGGACCAACGGCTTTACGTGACATCCGAACCACGCAGGTGATTGTCTGATATGTCTAAACGAGGGTGGGAATTGATGCGGGTATCATCAGATGACCACTGAGACTATCTGAGCCGCTTTAGACCTTTATCATCCTCAAAACCTGACCTCCATGAAGCTGGATTACAGGACCACGCCACGAGTATTCTAACAGGGCATTGACCTGGACAATTCTGCCTGAATCATAGGAGAAGGTGGGTGGAGCTTGGAAGAGATAGACAAATGCGAAAACTCCGAGGAATCAAAACCTTAAGGAGGAATTTGGGCAAAATAACCAGAAAACCAATTTGCAGATGCTTTCAACGCCTTTTCAAACCACCTGACTCCTAGTATTTCTCGCCTCCTTGCAATATTCATGATGTTTGCCCACCACCAGGGGAGTTCCCTTGTTGTTCTAATGAGGAGTTTAATATAACACTTAGGCTCACACACCTGAAGCTGGGTTTAGATAGAGCTGCATTCCTGCGTCTTGTCCAGCGTTCCAGTTCCAGTCCTCACAATCCTCCTGGATAACCTGACTCCAGCAGCTGTCCTGAAGTGTCATATTTCATTCTACTTTCTCTCCGCTGGATAAGGATAGGTCAATTTGTCGCTGGAATTTTATGTTGACCTCTTTTTCTGCAGATTCAGTGGGGGTTTAAGGAGGTCGGAAGAAGCTAGGGTCTTTCAAATGGAAGTTGCTACGCAAAATGTAACTTTGTTGAGTGATGTAATTTTGTAGATCTTCTAATATTTGGTCAAATGTTTACCAATATCACTATGAAAATTCACGAACACTCATCACACTCAGTCTTCTAAGGTTGAAATATTATTGCGGTCGTTTTCCAACGGTTTATAGTGAGCGAGAAGAAACGGCGTTTCGGAATATGGAATCTGATCCCATCTTCAGGTGATAAAATAACTTAAAACATAACACAAAACACTGGGAAATTAGCTAGCCTAAAAGTCATCAGCGTAAATTGACTGGTCACAACCTATGGTTCAATCCATTCCATTAGTCGTTGGGCTATTATAGACCCAATCTGGGGAACAGTTGGCCCTAGTTTGTAACAAGACTACTATGCTCATCATCCATGAAAACACTCATCCCACTCACCATTTATCCCATAGTCATCTTAAAGTACCTTGTGGGAGTGGTTGGGGTCTCAAATCAAAGTAAAGGATTTTAATCTCAGAAACTCTACCACCAACAACAAACTTCAAGCAAAAAGAATCACACCCTTTATACTCACCGTAAACTACCCTCTAGAAGTGGTCAGTGTCTCAAGTAAGAGTAAGTAAAGTACTATTTTAACTAATATAGAAATCGATGGACTTTTCTACCAGTTGTGTTTAAAACTACACAACGTTTCGAGAAGTATGAACACTCATCTCGTCATCAAGGACCGAATTCACTTTCAAACCCGTTCACGGCAGAGTTTTTACGCAATGTTTTTGTTTTGTGCTGCTGGAATTGTTGCACTCTTTTGTCACAGTTGCAGCACTACTCCACTTTAATAGACACGAGTCTGGTGACACGCTTTCTTTTTCTTTTCCTAGCTTGACAGTTGGCACTTCCGGTGGTCACGTGGTCTGTGACGTCACGCCGTTGTTTCCCGCCCCCGCGGCTAATCCATGTCATCCATTGTCAGTCTCCCCTGATATTAAGTCCATTAGTCCTTTTCCCTGGACGAGCCCGGAAAGGATGATGTTCTGTAGATGATATAATTTGTTCTATTTCTGCCTGTTGTTTACGTTTCGAATTTCTATTTCTATTTTGTTTCTAGGTTAAAGATTGAATTGCGTTTAGGGTTACTATTGGGTTACTTCTTTGGTGGTCCACTCCTCCTAGAGGGTATTTTAGGTGGAGTTGAGATGATGGTGAGTTTGATGGATGATGAGATGTAGTCTTGTTTCAAGCTAGGGCCGACTGTTCCACAGATTGGGTCATTAAAAGCCCAACGACCAATGATCACAGGAAAGTTTGATTTTAGACAACGTCCACTCCTAGAGGTAATTTTAGGTGAATATGGGATGAATGATGAGAGTTTGATGGATGGTTAGGTGTAGTCTTGTCGTAACTAGGGCTGACTGTTCCCCAGATTGGGTCATTAATTAATAGCCAAATGGAAATGGACCAATGGCTTAACGAGACTTCTCCATACCACGGGGAGTGGCCATCGTGGATGAATTTACCTGCCGTGGAGAGTCGAACCCGGGCTGATTTGGTGCGAAGCACGCACTATACCACCGAGCTATAGCCACCTGAAAGCCTACATAACTTGCCAACATGGATAAGGCACTACAAGCACCAAAACAAACTTCAAGCAAAGGGCCCACCCTTCACCTTATACTCTACCACATATCAGGTGTCATTTCTTCATGGTCGTTCCATCATTCCTTTACCAAAGTAAAATGTCATACATTTTCAACACGTATCTTCCGAATTCAACACAGCGACGGCGAAAAGTCTTTCGTAGAAGTTCATAAACGGAGAAATGATGCTTCCGGTAGATTTACATTAAAAAAATGTAATTTCATCACAGATTTCAATAGTTGTGCGAGCTAAAAATAAATTGTAAACTGTTCCTCGCGAATGAGTTTGAAAGTGAATTTGCCGGATTCGTATGTGATTTTATAATATAAGCACACTATTTCCATTTTGAGAACCTAACCTCTGTCCTTTCCACCATAAGGTATGAACCTTTCGAAACTGCGTGTCGTCCTCAAGGCTCTTGATTGTATGTAGACTTAAGCAAGTCCTAGATGTCCTCTAAAGGAACTTTCCCCCGGCTTATTTATCATACAAACCTGCAGCTATCCTTTCCTAGTCCACTCCACGTGAAGTGGGTCGCTTGTAGGTCACTAGCCTAACCTAACCTCACTTCTCCGGGTCACTCGACGCGAAGCAAGTTTCTCCCGCCATTTCCCAACTATTCCCGCCAAATGGCGGAACCGCCCAAATCTTCGCACTTGGGCGGGCAGAACTGCCGAATTTTCCTCAGTATGGCAATAACTAATTTAGGTGGAGCGCGACCAAAATCGTAGGGGATTCACAAAAATAATTTCCCAAAACGATGCAAAATCTCTAAAAGGATTTTTCCCGGGCAAAAGGAGTTGTATTTTGGGACGGAAGGTATTTTTGGGGCATTTTTGAAGCGGGTGGGATTTTTTCATTCAATGAGGCCATTTGTTAAGACCCGCTATCTTGTTGGCACCCCTTGGGACTGACCTTCCTCAAGACGAAGGTCACTCGCTTTAGTCAATGGTACGGTCAACTGCGGACTCCGCTGCATGTTGTATTATTTATATCATATTCATTTCACATAATTTAACTTATAACAGCAGTCCACTTTATCGAGTATCACAATTTCGGCGCCGCACGCGGCATCATTGATCAACTATCGGCGCCTTTTATGATACCACTACGCGATGGAATTACATAGTTTAGTACACCAGGCCGATTTACCACTTCAAAATGCTATCCAATATACACCAACTGATGAAACAAATTTTAAACCATGAAACCCCTTTGACCAAACCTCCAAACATGGACTTCACTGGCTCTCGAGATAGACAACATACCATTTGCCAAAAGAACATTTGTAAACAATTAAATCACTAAATCACTATTTGAGATGCCGACCACTCTCATGAGGGTATTTTAAGGCAAATATGTGGAGAAGGATGAGTGTGATGAGTGGTAGTAATGAGTTATGAGGTGTAGTCTTGTTACAAACTAAGGCCGACTCTTTCTTAGAATGAGTCATTAATTAATAGCCCAATGACCAATGGAAATACATGGACCAACGGTTTAACTTGACTTCCGAACCACGCAGGTGGTGGTCTGATATGTCTAAACGATGGTAAGAGACTATCTGAGCCGCTTTAGCCCTATATCATCCTCAAAACCTGACCTCCATGAAGCTGGATTACACGACCACGCCACGAGTCCCAGTCGGTGCTCATTTCACGGTACCGGGTCTGAATCTTCATGCTGACGACACGAGCATCTCATTTCCCTTAGGAAATTCGTTAGTGAGACTAAAATTAAACACCAGTCCCCGTAAATACCCTGCGTCCTCCTCACCACTCCCCAAACCCGTGATTACTCCCGCAAATTTGCCAACACCTCCCGCAGCTGACGAAAGCGCCGAAACCTGGACCCGGAGGATGTGATAAGCCAAGGCCACCTGTACTGTCTGTGTGTTTGTGAGTGTGTAGAGCAGGTTTCTCTGACCGCTGTGCCAACAGTTCACCCTGTCCTCTCCTCGGATTGCGCAAGTGTGCAGTAATCCTGCAGTGCCGTTCTCTCCGCTGCATACAGCGTGTGCAGGACACAGAGTATAGTGGCTTCACCCCTGAATAGCGTTTTGGTAATCCTGAAGGTTATAGGTCAAAATAAAGAGAAAATTATTAACGCTTAGTTAACCAGATGCCATTTTATATTTGTCACTAATTATTTATTATTCCACACCATTTATCTTATTGTCAAACTTAACATAAATTTGTATCTAAGTAAGGCATTTATGGATTACCAGCATGATGTAAATTATCATTTTAAAACGGTGGCTATTTTATGGTATTTTAGGGCATTTTTAGCGTTACACCTTAAATAGCGAATAAACGGCGAGTTTTACGATAAAATGTAAAGAATACCGTTGTATAGGAAATTTTACTACCTATCTATTGACAACAAGGTCAAAAAAATCTATTAAGAATTAACAAAGTTACAGTGGAAACCGTGGCAAAGATCAAGATAATAAGGTGGAAAGTTGTCTGTTTTCAGCCAGAGTTTCCCCTAAAGCTTCGTCGTTTCCCAATAGATTTGTATGAACTTTGTGTCAATAGATAGGTAACAAAATTCACTACAAAACGTTTTTCTTTACATTTTATCGGTAAACTCACCGTTTATTCGCTATTTAAGGTGTAACGCCAAAAATGCCCTAAAATTACCATAAAATAGCCATTGTTTTAAAATGATACATTATATCATGCTGGTAATTTTTTGCATAACTGGTCTTACTTTGATACAAACTTATGTTAAGTTTGAATCTAATCTGATTAATGGTGTTGGAGTTAATAAATAACTAGTGAAAAATATAAAATGGCGAATATCTGGTTAACTAAACGTTTTTGGACAAATTTGTACCTTAATTTTCTTTTTATTTTGACCCATGTAACCTTTTCCCAGAGTCTGGCACTTTACTTATGGGACACCCTGTATACTACTGTTCTCTGTGGGTGTATAGGCCCGTCTCGAAGCGAGCTGTGGGCACAGGCTTGTGGGAAACGAGGTGAAAAAAGGGTTAAGTTTGTCTTGTTTAACGAGGTGAAGTTAGGACTACAAAATCCTCTCTAACAATTAACCTCGATATTTTCCTAGCGTTACCGTAAAGTCACATTACAAATGTAAGTGGTGACTGCGGAGATCGAACCCGTGGAGGTGGTAGACATTTTGGGAGATTCTTTGTTTCAAGCTTGCTGTTGACGGTGGTATAATTTCTTGATGAAATATTATTGGATATTTTCCATAGCCTTTTAGTGGTCAATAAAACGACGTTTCGGGATCCGAATCTGATCCCGTCTTCAGTTAGAAAGTAACCTAAAACCACATTTGTTTGAAGCTCGCTGTTGACGATAAAAGAGTTTCTAGTTGAAATATTACTACGGAAGTTTTCCATAATTTTAAGTTAACAGAGAGAACACGACGTTTCGGGGTCTGGAATCTGATGCCTTCTTCAGTTGAAGAAAACCCTAAAACTTAACACAAAACATTGGAAAATGGCTAACCTAAAAAGTAAGCTGACCAGTCATCCATCACCAAAGAACATGAGTTTTGTTGTTTTTGTGTGTAAGTTTGTTGTACAACCTCATTACAACGTTAACCCGTGGGATAAGCGTGGGTAGATTACTCCGTTAATACGCCGTCAGCAGAACCTAAGTAGAGTAGTATACGGACAGCTTCCTCTCAAAACATAAATTCCTGGTGATAGTTTTGAGCAAACGTGGCCTCCGTGAGTATTCCACGTCAAACTTCGATCAGGGTATAATCTAGTTATTACGGTGCACACCGCGCCCAAACTTCATAATTAGGTTGAGATATTTCGACCTCGCTGTGGAGTACCATCTTGGCTGAAACTGAGCTACTTGCTGTGTGCTGTTCAGCCAATCAGTGACTGGAGATGGTACTCCACATCGAGACCGAAATATCTCAACCGAACTATGAAGTTTGGGCGTGGTGTGAACCGGAAGAACTAGATTATAGTTGTGACTTCGGCCGCGAAAGTCTACTGTTAAGATCGATTAAGGTGTTTGACTTGGAATTTTGTTGAGTAGACCTCTTCTATATCAGTTTCGTCCAACATTTTTGTAGGGCTATCCGAGTCTTTTTCCCGTAAACAAAATCGAATGCAGTTTGATTTTTAGTTTGGGCTCTATGAAATGTTGAATTGTCCTGGATGCAGGAAAGCTCCACAGATAATCACGTATAAGGTACTTACCTTGGGGGACGCTGACCTAGACCACAGAGTACGTGCTCAAAAAAGCAGTCCCAGCCAAGGAGAAGTCAGCTGTTGGCTTTACACCAAATTCTTATAAACATCATAAAAACCGGTTGCCCAACAAGAATACATAGGTAGATGCGCCTTGGCCTGGTTGTGGCTTTGTTTATGGAATTAATAACCTGTTGTGTTCTTCTGTTGCTGATAAGATTCAAGCTGATAAGGCACTTATGAAGTTGGTAGTATTCGGTGGTGGCCGTTCCTATGGAAATTCGCTAAAACGAATTCCTCACACATCTATCATTAAGGATCTACTGACATCACAGAACTTGATCATGTACCCTATAACCAAAATGGATTGGGAATTTAATTCCACCCATACAATCTGCTAAACATCCTCACAAGACTACTTACCATTTCCAATTTCCCTAATTCCTTTCCATCTCGTTAGCGTTTCTCTCATTGCGGTTGTGCGCCAATCACTCGTAGCGGGAGATGATTGGATGCACGGTCTGCAAGGAGTTCTTGTCTTGCACTTTCCTCATGGTGCAATGACTTGACCCCGGGTCAGCAACATTGTGGTTATCAGCTGTTATCATCTGCCTGATTGCTGATAAGAGCAACAATCAGCTGGAAGCTTTGTGGGGCAACAATCTCCTGCATATTGCATCCCGTCACGCTCGAGATAAAGGCCAATCTGATGTATGTAGATGATGTAGCGGGGTTTTGGAGAGGTAATTTGCAGATTTTTCGCCGCCATCTTGGTCTGGCTGAAGGAATTTTGTTGATTTTTTGGTACATATGCTAAGCAAGGTGTATACTTGTATGCTTGAGATAAAGATAAAGACTTGAGATAAAAGCTGGGACTCGTGGTGGTCAGTAATCAGTATCATGGAGGTCAGGTTTTGAGGATGGCATAAGTCTAAAGCTTGCTCAGATAGTCTCAGTGATCATCTGATGATACCCACATCACTCCCACCATCGTTTAGACATATCAGACCATCACCTGCGTGGTTCGGAAGTCACGTTAAGCCGTTGGTCTTGTATTTCCATTGGTCATTGGGCAATATTAATTAATATTCTAAGGAAGAAGTCGGCCTTAGTTTGTAAGACACACCTCTCATAACTCATTACTACCACTCATCACACTCATCCTTCACCACATATTTTGCCCTCATGTGAGTAGTCGGCATCTCAAATATTGATTTAGTGATAAAGTGAAAGGCCAATCTGTTGTATGTAGATGATGTAGCGGTGGTTTTGGATGGTGATTTTTTATTTTCCGCCGCCATCTTGGTCTGGCTGAAGGGATTTTGAAGATTTGTAGTACATGTGGTAAGTACAGTGCCATAAATGAGTTTACTAAGTTTAATCAACATCGGGTCATAAACACGGATTTTATAGCATACAAACTATTTTAGGAGGAAACGCCCCTTAAAAGGTCACTTGATGTGGACATATTTAGATGGAACGTAAAACAGGTAAAAGTAAAGTTTGTCTTCTTTAAGGACTACAAGGTCCTCTCTACCACTCAACCTCGACCTTTACCTAGCGTTATAGTATAGTCACTTTACAACGTAACCTAGAGTGGTCTCGAGTTACAATATGTATATTATAAAGTTTTGCCATGTGACTCAAGAGATGGCTAAAAATTAAAGAAAGGTTTGTATACTCCAATATTTTTAAAGAGCATTTAAAATTTTCATACGACGTCAAGGCACAAATTTACGTTTTCAAAGGCCTAAACTTTTAGAATAAAAATTTCCTGGTAACTTAGGGGCCTAAACCTTATTATCTTGACTACCTACCTTTATAAAGAAGAAATCAAAAGCAACTATAAACTATTTTCACTTGTTCAAAGATTTATGTTCACTAAGGTAACAGTTTAGTCCATTAGTTAAGGTAATGCGTGAGAAGACAATGGAAACGCATTGTTTGGGCCGCGTATCTTGTAATCTATTTGCAAGTCAATCAGGTCCCAGCGACCTTTCCGTATTGCTAGTTTCCTGTTACATTAGACAGAGCTTGGTGTCTTGCTAATACAGAGAGTGTATTTAAAATTAGGGGGAACAAAGAAGTCATTAGATTTCAAGAAATTACGTAACTTGGGTGGTTTAAAATTTCATTTTCATAGTTTTAAAATTTTCTTGGAAAATTGAGATACTCGTGTCGTCAACATGATCGTCGATCCTGACCTCCAGAACACATAAAAAAGGCAAAGTTTGTCTTGTTTAATGAGGCGAAGTTAGGACTACAAAGTCCTCTCTACCACTCAACTTCGACCTTTACCTAACGTCACGGTATAGTCACATTACAAATTGTAAGTGGTGACTGCGGAGATCGAACCCGCGCCACCGGAGTGATGAGCTCCGAGTTGTATGATCAACCACTGAATCCGCTAAACCTTTACTTTCATTCTTTGAGGAATCAGTCTGATGTCTTTGGATAAAGAATACAGTTTATTAAGGAAGAAACCCAGTTTAAAGAAGTTAATGTAATAATTTACTACGTTCAAATAATTGTATCATCAGTGGATTTTATTATATAATCATTAGAGCCTTAAACACCCTAAAGGGCTATCCATTAAAAATATTACAAATTTGAGTGGAAATCAAATTATTTTACTAGAATTTCTGTGAAATCAATAATGCATTCAACTAGTTAAACTGGTGTTTGCGGTTGAAATAAAAATAAATAAATAGTTTACGTTACCTTAAAGTTCCAAAAATTAGTTTAACATATTGTCCTGTTTTGGAAACGTGAGAGAAATATTTGTACAAAATAAGACATTTACCTCAAGGCTGGTTGACATGTAACTTTTAACTCAGTACAGTCATTATTTTACGAATGTAAATGTACAAGGAATGTTAAAAATAAAGCAAAACGAAAATGTTTTATATGTTAGCTTTATGTAAGCTATAGCACAGCTAAATACCGGTAGGTCTCTCCATGGCTAAACTCAAACGTACTCGAATTTCGAAACCTGAAGGCACATCAAACCCAACCCAATGTTATCATGATTCTATATTGTGTGGGGAAAGGAACCATCTAATTTATAATTCAATAAAAGTCCACATCATGCCAATATAAAGAAATCACATTATCGTAAGGAAGAACCGTTAGATTTTATGTACGACTCTCTCCCTCTCTCTCTCGATTTAAAAGCACTGCGGTCGTTTTGCACAGCTGTTGCAATAGCTGCAACATTTCGGAACAAAATATTCAAACAGCCAGTGCAGAGTCACTATATATCACTAAATCACTATTTGAGATGCAGACCACTCTCATGAAGTTATTTGGGCAAATATGTGGTGAAGGATGAGAGTGATGAGTGGTAGTAATGAGTTATGAGGTGTAGTCTTGTTACAAACTAAGGCCGACTCTTCCTTAGAATGGGTCATTAATTATTAGCCCATCAATGACCAATGGAAATACAAGGACCAACGGCTTAAGTTCCGAACCACAAAGGTGATGGTCTGATATGTCCAAACGATGGTGAGAGTTGATGCGGGTATATGTATTCGACCTACATGTTATTTATTTCCACAACCATAAACAACAAACGTCACAGAACAAAACCTTTTGCAAGTTTTAGCTTCCCAACCCCTTCTGGGTTAAATGGCAGAACTGTATACATTTATGTGTGAGACCACTCTACAGGTCATTCTTTGTTCTATTTTCACGAAACTTGGTACAAAAGTGGCTTTCGTACATATCTAAGTTTATTCGTTAACTAGAAAATACGGTCCGACGTAAATGACCTTTTGAGAGGAGTTTCCCCAAAAAACGTATGATATAAAACACGGTGATCCGCAGATTTGAATTTAACTTAGTATTAACATTTATAAAATCTGTACTACAAATCAACAAAATCTGTTCGGCCAGGCCAAGATGGCGGAGGAAAATATTTTCAAAGCTTTTTTCGACGCCGTCTTGGTCTGTAGGCTAATTTATTATTTGAGGAAATAATAATAATAAAACGTCTTTATTTAATTTAACAAAAAAGCGAAGTTAGAGCTTAAAAGCCCTTTCTACCACTTAACCTCAACCACTATAACTATAGACATAATATTATAAATAACAAACAAAAAAGTGTCACATGAAGAACTAAAAAAAATTAAAAACAAAAACTAAAGAAAAATGGCAACATTTTTAAAAACTAAACAAGAAACCATATTTTAAAATGCACATGTTCGAAGTATTCTTAAAGAGATCACTCCTCAAGATCTTACATAAGTAGATTTTTAATTTTAAGGAAATCGGGCATAAAACCAGTATTTTTGGAGGTACATGCCCCTAATTAGGCATACAATTAGCGGATTGGTATCGCGCGCGCCTCCGGAGCACATCACTCCGGTGGCGCGGGTTCGATCCTCGCAGTCACCACTTGCAATTTGTAATGTGACTAAACGATAGGTAAAGGTCGAGGTTGAGTGGTAGAGAGGACTTTGTAGTCCTAACGTCGCCTCGTTAAACAAGACAAACCCTACCTTTTACTTTTTTAACCGACTTCTAGAAACGAGAGTTGACTCAAGTATATTTTATAATACGGATCTCCATAGCAGGGAATTCGCTAGTATTCACGATAGCGCTAGTGGCTACGTGTCGGCTTTGTTTATTATTATGTTAATCGCAATAATTGATTTCAACCATCACAAAGTTATCGATTGATCCTTGGTATTTTCATTAGACTTGAGTCGTTAAACCCAATTTGAAAGTCTTTGTAAATAGATTCATTAATAATTTAATGGATGTATTTACCCCGAATCAACGACTGGAAGGAAGTGTTATTAATATTCATAGTTTTGCTATGGTCACTGAAAATTCAGTCCTGTATAATTATCATAATATGACTGTATTTGTTACGTAAATGTAAATATTAATTAATTATCAACGTGAAACTATTTTAACCTGAATTTAAAAGCCAAAACATTGCCAACGCGTAGCCACAAGCACTACCGTGAACCCTAGCGAATTTCCTATAGTGGGGAGATAATTTACACCGAAAGTGACCGTTCGGAGTGGGGGGGTCCTCCACACAGTGGGGAGTTTATGATATAAAAACTATATTAATGATCCGATTACGATGAATGTCGTAATATATAATTATAAAGCTTTGCCATTTTACTAGAAATAAAGATCATGTTATGGTAGGTAGGTAGCGCATAGATGCCACATGGCTGAGGCAGGAGAATCAACATAGTTCAGCAGTCCAAGCACAGAGGGAATTCGTTGAAGAGTCTCAAGTAGAGCCACTGACGGAAGCGCAAGTTGATTCGTTCTCGAAAATCGCACGATTTGGTCACATTTAAGTCATCGACATCGCACGTGGAGCCGAGGGAAAGAAAAAGACGGCAAGGGACGGCAGCGCTATCTGTGCTTGGGCTGTCGTAACTATATTGACTTTCCTGCTTCAGCCACGTGGCGTCTACCGTCTACGCCCAATCTACCCATAACAGTTCAATTCAAAATCCTTTATTGTCACATAAATACGTTACAAAATAGCAAAAGCTACATAACAGGTGACATTGTCAATTCATCTAACATAACATGTACTAGCATTAAAATACCAGAGTTATAAATACAAGCCATAAAGACCAGAAAATATTAAATTATATCTAAAACGTGGTAAATTTACAGTAATTTAGTTATATGGACATACATTTTAAAACATCATTTAAAACTCATCTACACTATAATAGTTTTGTCCAACAAAATTGAGTAAGGCTGCTTTTAAAAGATTTATGATGCACATTATTCTTCAATGTAACAGGTAATTTGTTAAATAATCTTTTTCCTATGTAAGCAGGAGTTTTTCTACTAATTTTTAAACGATGTATTGGATATTGTAAGTTATTTTTATAACGAGTGTTATATTCATGTTCAAACTGTGTATCCAAAATTGTGTTAAGGTTTAACATTATCTATACTGCTAATAAACACTAAATTTTGTAGCTCCATGCAAAACTGAAATCGTTAAAAATTATGCTAATATCAGCAAAATACATAAAAGTTAAAAGGGGTTGATACTTTTAGTAAGTTCAAATTTCTGACACCAAAATTTTCCCGCGCTCTTTTTGACAGTTCACCCTGAAAACATCAACAGTTACTACTTAGTAAACAGCTGTTCTAGGAACACCCGCTAAATGCCAGAAGGTATAGAGCGGTTGTTAGTGTATAGTTTTAGGCATATTCATCAAGGCCGACCTAATCGTCCTCTTAGAATATCAGCTTAGCTGACAGTGGAAATGTCAAAATATTATGTTTACTGTTAGTGGGAATAGTCGCTTAAGGGTGCGCCTCAGTGGGTACCTCAGGGAGAGCCTGACTTTGTCCGTCCAAGGAACACACGACACCACGCACGTAGAACTGGCTAAAAGACGGACCTTCTTTCAACTGATGCGGCCTAACTGTAAAATCAAGTGCTACTTTCGGACAAACTTGATATTTTTTTAACCAGAAGAAATTAAGATAATTTTCCTGAGATTAAAAATTATTATGGACGTTTTTACATAGTTTTTAGTTTAGTTAACAAGAATAACACAACGTTTCGGGATCTGGAATCTGATCCCGTCTTCAGGTAGAATAACTTAAAACATACCTCAAAATATTAGGAAATTAGCTAGCCTAAAGGTCGTCAGCATAAACTGACTGGTCACTCCCCGTGGTTCGGAAGTCAGGTTAAGCTGCCAGCCCATTCCATTGGTCATTCGGATATTAATTAATAACTCAATCTGGGGAACAGTTGGCCCTAGTTTGAAACAAGACTACCCCTTACCATTTATCAAACACTCATCACACTTTCAAAATACCTTCAAAGAGTGGTCGGTGTCCCAAGTGAAAATTTCAAATTAATCTCAAAATATATCAAAACCACCTCAATTCCTGATATGAAATAGCAACTTTGTTTTTTTTTCATAGCATTAATCCAAAGTTTAGGTATCTAGTGCACCCCTTCCTTGTGGGTAGACATTCGTGAAGAGTTTTCAAATATGGTTGATCCATTCAAAAAGTGACATAGACAAAACAAAACAAAAATATGACTTTTGCTAATTTTTGGATTTGGAAACGATGTGTTGGACGAAAACTAAACAGGTTTCGATATTTGCTACAGTACGAAGTTTTGAGAGCAGGAGGACTTGTTTCTTTTCTCTTGTTTCGAAGTGGGAGTCACAGCCGCTCAGACCAGTTTACTGACGTATGATGGCAAGTTGGCGTGGAACCAAGTTCCTACCCACAAGTCACAAGTGGCAGGTGGAAGTCAAGTCAAAACCAGTGCAATTTTCTTTGTTTGAAATTTGTTGTTGACGATGATAAAGTATTTCTGAGGCTGAGATATTATTAATGGATGGTTTCCGTTGTGAACAAGAAGAACACGACATTTCGGAATTTGGAATCAGATGCCGTCATCAGGTGAAAAGTAACCTAAAAATAACACAAAACATCACGAAATGAGCTGCTTAAAAGTAATCAGTGCGAGCTGACCAGTCACCCACCATCAAACGACATAAGGTTTCTCTTTTATTTTGATTGGTTCTCCTTAATTTATTTATTGTTTAAACAACTGACCTAGAAAAAAGAGTGAAACCAACCACGTCCACGGCCATTGACAGCTGCCCATCGTGGCTCTGATTGGCTGGCTGAGAAGAGGGTACGACCAATCACAGAAGTGTATCAGACTGACCAACTGTAACAGAGAACAGAAAAATCCCAGTTTATACACAACACAACCAATAGAGGGGAGGAAATTTTAAGAGTTTCGATGAATTAATCAGTTTAAAAACAAAAGCAAGCTCACGTTGTTTAATGGTGGATGAATGGTCAACTTACACTTATAACTTTGAAGCTAGCTTATTTCCTAATGTTTTTTGTTATGTTTTTGGTTACTTTTCACCTGAAGACGGGATCAGATCCCGAAACGTCGTGTTCTTCTTTTGTACTAAGAAACACGTCTGTAATATTATTTCAACCTCATCAATATAATTTGAACACGAGTCTTTTCGAAAAATTTGTGGTTCTTAACACCAATGATGAATGTAAATCCGAACAATTTGTACACAAATTCCTGCCGCAAAGTTCGTTTCGGGAAGACATCTAAGAAAATATTGACTCTGCTATTTACATGCCATAACCGAAGTTGATGGAAGGTCGACTCTCGGTGTTTTCGGTTGTAGTTAGAAGCACACAAAGTGGAAATACACACTTCTCCGTGAAACGTGACATTCCTCCACATCAACGGCTTGGAAGGTATGCAAGGTTGCGCTGGGCGGAATGTACAGATCTCAAGTAACTATCGTCCAATGTCGCTCGTGCCTCGGGTCAGTCTTTTCAACAAGGAAAAACTGTCAGAAATCAAGGGGAAAATTGCGGACCTGAATTTTATTTGAGGAGGTAAAAGTACAGACATTTTTGTACATTTTCATCAGTTATCATCCTGAAGGCTTGCCGAGTTGGGAGGGGCGGAGGTGAAATAACTATCGTCCAATAGCGTTCTTGCTGAACTTTTCGAACAAGGAAAAAATACCAGAAATGGCATGGAAAAAATTGCGGACGTGAATTTTATTTGGGGAGGTTTTTACAGACATTCTTTTGGGAAGGCATGTCCAGTTGGGAGAGGCGAAAGTCAAATAACTATCTTCCAATGTCGTTCTTACTGGACTTTTCAAACAAGGAAAAAATAATAGAAATCGCAGGGAAAAATTGCTGACGTGAATTATATTTGAAAAATTCAAGATACTTACACTTTTTTTAATTTCGCTAAATCATCAATAGGAAGGAATGTCAGTTTGGGATGGGTAGAGGTCAAATAACTATCGTCAAATGTCGTTTATTTAGGGCTTTTTAAACAAGGAAAAATGTCAAAAATTGCAATTTTATGTTGAAAATATAAAGTTAAAGCTAGTTTTATCACCATTACTTCAGCATCGACGTCAATGAAGGTTTAGATTGCCATGGTGGAATTCACAGACGTCGAGCTACTATCGTCCAATATCGTTCATGCAGGACTTTTCAAATAAAGAAAAACTCTCAGAAACCACCTGGTGCGTAGACACTTGCTCCTCTGTGTATTATCACAATACAGACAACAAAAAATTGCGAGAAGTTCTCTCATCGTCAACAACAAACACTTTTAAAATAAAGAAAAACAAGAAAAAGGAAACAACATGATCGTGTTCGTTCACAAGCTTTTAAACCATAAACTCTGATTTGATACCGTAAAACCTAGCCGTTTCATAAAATAATAAAAAAATAACAACCCCACGTCATAAAAGAAGTAAACCGGTTACGTAAGCCACTACATCCTCAAATAGTACCTGTTGACCCGACGGTCGGTGGAGTTCCATTATAGTAACGATCTGCAATTTTCCGCAACCGGTTTCTGACCAAAATCGTCTCTATCAGCTCAACCGTAAACAACTGGTTTGTAGTAATAAACTGTCTGCTTATGTCCATCTTTGGTGTTGGGTTATCAGCAGTGAACAGGTAATCATAACCTTCTGAAATAGAACTTAGTTATCATGAGCAGGAGGGGGTCTGACAGGGGCGTAGGAAAGAGGGGTGGTTTCGGTCATGCCCCCTACCATGAGTCTTGACGGTCCTTATAATAAATATACAGTAGAATTTATTTTTGGAAGTTTTCTTCAACATGTACTGTACAGAAATGAATTTAACTCTTTGGCGGGTGTCACAAATATAATTTAGTTCTTCCGGTTCACACTGCGTCCAACTTCATAATTAAGTTGAGATATTTCGGCCTCGCTGTAGTGTACCATCTTCAGTCACTGATTGGCTGAAACTGAGGTACTAGCTGTCTGCTGTCGTATTGGGGCTGTCTGTGGCCATAATAATTAAAAATGGCAATAATTTCAACAAAGAGACAGCATGAAGCTTTCAAGAAGCAGGCTACCAGTCCTGAAGAAGTCTTTTCGATAGTGTCACAGCCAATGAGAACATCGACGCTTGGCAGCCCTGCCACCAATAGAACAGCAGACAGCAAGTAGCTCAGTTTCAGCCAATCAGTGATGATAATCACAGACCGAAAGATCTCAACCTAATTATGAAGTTTGGACGCGGTGGGATCCGGAAGAACTAGATTATAGTAAACGGAACTAGTCATAACGAAGAATTGGACGTCCATAAAGTTTCTGTTGTCTGTGCCTAAACTGTTCCCACGCTCTGGCGCAATTCGTGGTTCCTCGAACGGTTTCACCAAATTTTTAATTTAGACGTTTTGCGCAATAGTTTTTATGTTCAGTGTTATCCACACTAATAACCAGCCTCGGTGTACGGATTGCAGTCGCTAATGGAAATGTGGTTTTTTGGAAGTCGGTGCGGGACCTCACATGATGATAAGGATGTTAGCTTTCTTCATCAGAACTAATTGGTTGCAGAATCTTGAGAATTTTTGGTCAAGCGAGAGAAAGTTCAGTGAATACAACACTGACAGGGTGTCCCATAAGTAAAGTGTCACACTCTAAGAAAAGGTTATATGGGTCAAAATAAAAAGAAAATTAAAAATAAAAATTTTCCAAAAACGCTTAGTTAACCAGATATTTGCCATTTTATATTTTTCACTAATTATTTATTATCTCCCACAACATTTATTGATTTGACTCAAACTTAGCATAAAGTTGTATCTAAGTAAGACCATTGATGGAAAAAATTACCATCATGATCTAACGTATCATTTTAAAACAGTGGCTATTTAGGGTATTTTTGGCGTTACACCTTAAATAGCGAATAAACGGTGAGTTTTACGATAAAATGTATAGAATACCGTTTTGTAGAGAATTTTGTTATCTATCTATTGAAACCAAAGTTAAAAAAATCAATTAAGAATCAACAAAGTTACATTGGAAACCGTGGCAAACATCAAGGTAATAAGGTGGAAAGTTGTCTGTTTTCAGCCAGAGTTTCCCCTAATGCTTCGTTGTTTCCTAATAGATTTTTATGATCTTGATGTCAATAGATAGGTAATACAATTCACTACAAAATTTATTCTTTACTTTAGACAGCAAACCACGTTTATCGCGATAAAGGCTACGTCAAAAAATTCTCTAAAAATCCAGTTAACAGCCACTGTTTTAAAATGATATTTATGGGACAATTACATAAAGCGTCGTCAAATGTCACAATACACAAACAAGGTAATTTTCGTACGATGGTTTTAGCGAATTCCCATAAAAAGATTTTTATATCTATCGCAGTATAGAACGCAACGTTGTAGAACAAAACTGCTATCAGATTTGAGCGTTCCAACACCTCCTGAGTACAATGGCAAAACTCGTATACTGTAGTTATGTTCGCCGCCATCTTGGTCTGGCTGATTGGATTTTATTGATCAATACACATGTTAGGGACGGTGTCTTATGTGTTTAAACCAAGTTGAATTGATGATAGGCTAATTATTGATGACTCAATCTGGGGAACAGTCGACCCTAGATTGTAACAACACCTCATCATACATCAACACTTTTAAATTATTCACTTCTAAATACTCCACGAGTAGTCGGTGTCTCGTAACAAAGTGTCAAAGTTCAAACATCACTTGTTAAAATTATAACAATTTAAAACGTAGAACAAAATTGTAAAAACAATATAGCTACAAATATGTTTCTACATAAACATTTTTGTATTTGATTTAAGGTTATGATCGTGGCGTGGAGCGAATTTGGGACATTTGTACTTATATTTTTTAAAAGAGTCTAAAAAAACAAAACCAACCCTTTCGACCTTGCCTTTTGTTAAACTCTTTGGTTAAACTCCTATTAATTAATGACCCAATCTGGGGAACAGTCGTCCTTAGTTTGTAACAAGACTACACCTCACCATCCATAAAAACACTCAACACACTCACCCTTCATCCCTTATTCACCTCGAAATACCCTCTTGGAGTGGTCGGAGTCTCAAATCAAAGTATCAGAAGAGCTGAATTGCAGCCTAGAGGCATTGACTTTCCATCTTACAAGGACTTTCCATCTTTGTAGGATGGAAAGTCAATGCTAGAGGTAAAATTACACATTTATCTAGGGTTACCAAGAATATCTTCTCTTCCTCGGTCAGAATTTCTGGGAAAGAGTCGTCTGCAATTACATAGGCGCTGTCATGTAACTGTGTTTTACACTTGAGATGTGTTGTGCGTAGTTTCATAACTTAACCGCAATCAAATTTGTGGCCAAAGAGATCTATCATTACATCCAACAAAGTATGCACAATCGTAGATCATGATGTAGTCTATCTAGTTGGGTCTACTTTCTCTAGAACTGCAATTCGCGATAGACATAGTTGATCAACGAATTTGTCTGTTGAGTTTTCTTTCCTCGTGATTTTCTTCGCAACGATAATCTTTGATTGCCTGAAGATTGTGCAAAATTCCGTGATTTGACGATTTCAAAGTTTGTGAAATCCAATGAAAACTTTGATATATTCCTTATTTCAATAAATCTACTTTGGATGATGGTAGTCAACAAACGACAAATTTTACTTCGAGTTTTTTAAGACACTGACCACTCTTAGAGGGTATTTTAAGATGAATATGGGATGTATTATAAGTGTGATGAGTGTTTTGATGGATGATGAGGTGTAGTCTTGTTACAAACTAGGGCCGATTGTTCCCCATATTAAGTCGTCAATTAATAGTCCAACGGACCAACGGCTCAGCGTGACTTCCGAACCACGGGAATCTGTCATCAAAGTTGACTCCAAGATAGAAGCTTCTAAATAACATTACTGCTTGATTAACGGTCTTAGATTATTGCGATGTGCAGTTCAGTTTAGATAAAACTAATTATATACCTTCTTTTAAAACCAACCTGTATAATTTTCTTTGCTTATGAAGAATTTATCGAAGGCAAATACGAGATTTATAAAATCCAATAACAATTTTCAGATATTCTAAATGGTTTCATCCAATCTACTTTGGGCGATGGTGATTATCTTACAAACGAACAGCTACATCAGTATATATCTTCAAAGTTGACCCCAAGAAAGAAGGTTCTATTAGATAACATGATAATTACTAGTTGATTAATGGCGTAGACCATTGGGATAAGAAACATTCAGATAGCCCATTTAAAAATCAATCAACAGTTGAACAATTAATTTTGAGAATTCTGAAACTATAAGTAGTAAATTCCAATCATTACAATGCCATTAAAAGTTTTATGATTCACAGCCGCCATCTTGGTGAAGTTAACGACGCAACTGAAATGATCAAGATATGAAAACGACCATCAAATAACAAACGATACTGAATACTGAATAGACAAGTAATCTAGACGCCAACGATGGCTCAATGACGAATTCTTGATCTTTGCGTCCATCTTTGTTGATTGCGACTTCGCCTTATCAAATCAAGGCTGTCGCTATTATCACATCAAATCTGACTTGATAAGCGGTGATTATATCATCTGCATAAATCAGCCAAGAATCCATTACCAACCAACTTCCTCGATCTTTCACTGAGTGTTTTGATCATCTCTATCTTAATTGAATGGTAACTATTTAAATGGATCGAATGGAAAAGAATTGATAGTTCTGTTATAGGTCCTATGTACGATGAAACATATTTCAAAAGAGTTTTCGGGCAATCGTTAGTAAGGTGAAAAACTTAACAATACATTTTATGATTATACGAGTTTTAATATTTTTAGACTTTATTTCTGAAATGTCCATTGTTAGTGAGCAGAAGGTTAATGACGTTTAGGAACTACATACACGGAATCATGATCAGACAATTAGTCCTAAAGAAGTCTTTTCGATAGTGTCACAGCCAATGAGAACATCGACAATTGGCATCCCTGCTCCATTGTACTGTTGGCAGCCCTACCACCAATAGGACAACAGATAGCAAGTAGCTCAGTCTCAGCCAATCAGTGACTGAAGATGGTACTCCACAGCGAGGCCGAAATATCTCAACCTAATTATGAAGTTTGGACGCGGTATGAACCGGAAGTAGCCTACTAGATTAAACGGAATCATATTGCAGATTCCCAAACGTCGTTAACCTTCTGTAAATTATTTTTCTTTTTTTTTCAACACCTCAAGCAAGTTGAAAAGTCTTAAATACATTATACATATCGAATATATTTTGGATATATACTTTGCGATATTTTACGTTGATATTGTGTTAACTGTGTGTTTTTTTTCTAGGTAAGTTTGGGAACCACTTCTTTTCCACCTTCGAACTAACTCGATAAGTAAGTACCATGATTTGTATTTTAATTTTAGGAGTTGGACCTTCTTCTATGCGTAATTTTGTCATATGTACATCGTATTTTAGCTAAAAATTAAAGATTTCGTCAACAAGAGCCAACGCCCTGTATATATTTTGATAACAATATAACAGGGTTGGCCATAGCTCAGTGGTATAATGCGTGCTTCGCACCAAATCAGCACGGGTTCGATTCTCGGGCGTTGTGGTAAATTTTTCACGATGGCCACTCCCCATCGGTTCGGAAGTCACGTTAAGCCGTTGGCCTATTCCATTGGTCGTTGGACTGTTGATTAATTACCCAATGTGACAGAATTCACATAAGCACGCGATCTGCGTCAAGTAGTACCTTTGAGACTAAAGAAAAAGTTCTTAGTCTTCTTTAAATACGGTTCAATAAAGCTCTTCCTTCAATAATCAATATTTCAAACAAATCTCCAAAACTCCACATCATCCAAACCTTGAACATGGTTCAAAATGTCCGGCAAAGGATTTCGCACAAGGAAGTACATACAGTACCATCAATTATCCTTCTCCAGCAAAGATAGCTGTCCATCCAGCCTGTCATTTATTCAACGGCTATCAAACCATCAAACGATTACCTTTAATCTGCGCTCAACTTCACCTTGACTTCCAGTCTTCAAGGTCATTGATGATTACCAGACAAAGACTCATATCGTTTGAAGAGCTTTGAGTGGAATTGATTTGTTGAAAATTCACCCTCGAAGGTTTTTTGTTGGAATAAACCACCGTGTTGCTAAATAATAAGAAACATGCACGAAGCGTTGCTACAAGCACTACCGTGAATCCTAGCGAATTAATAGTTAAATGTAAAATTTCCTGAAGGATAATTTACACCGAAAGTACCCTCGGTGCGCCCTTTGGTAGGGGCCTTTCCCTCCGAAAATGGGGTTATACTAAAAGAACTAGATTTTTGATCCGATTTCCATGAAGCTATATGCACTATACACATTATCTTATGACCTTTCGGGGGGCGTTTGCTGAAAAACTAGGTTTGCTGTAAAACTATATTTAAAACTTTATTAGCATGTACGTGTGGGTACGGCCTGGATGAAAAAAGCAAGCATTTCTTCAATAAAGATCATACGATGAAGACTTGTCTGAATTGAAACTCTTTGACAGCCAACTTTTTGCCCACTGAACTTCCGTAATTGTGTTTGAAACGACCACTCAGGATTTGCTTTTAAATTCAGTAACTTGTAAGGGGAAACTACAAATTGTAGTATTTTTAATAGAAATTATTAGGCTAACCATTATTTTCGGCCACTAATTCTTGTTTTAGATTTTAAATAGTCTAAAAACTCGCCACTTTACAATTAAATTATTCAGTTGAAGCCCCTACTTGGCTAAGCTTAATTTATTAAGTACCCTGTGAACTGTGAGTCAACTTGCAATCTTCTTGAAGCATTTCAACAACATTTGAATCCAAATACAACAAACGACTGAGAAAGATAAGCACTTTCCTAATTATTACAAAACCAATCTATGTAGTCCTCTCCAAGGTCATCTCGACATCTTTATCACGTAGTCCTAACCAAAATTGGAACCATTTTCCCCACTCAGATGCTATCATATAATTACATGTTAAACCACCAAACCTTGACCGACTCGGAATCAGCATTAGGCGAGTAGTCTAGTAATTAAGTACTTCGACTTAGACGGAATGTCGAAGGCAAATCTGGTCTATTCCTGCTTGAAGAAAGAGGTGTCGTTTCTTAACACATGGTCTTGCAAAATCTCCGAATTCGAGTTGGCGACGAAAAGGTCATCGAGATAGACTTGGCAGAGGGCCAAAAATTCAATCGGAATTAATTGTAGTGTTCCAGCAAGTGGTTTTTACAGGGTTCACGTTTTTGTGCCCATTGCAGTGTCAAGAAGTGAAAGTTGCCCAGGATGAATGCGATTGTTAAATGATTAGATATTGGCAATTAATGGCGGCGTCAGAAATAAGTTCAATGGACATGACACTATGTAGGTGTTATTTATTTTCCACACTCATGACGAAGAAGTGAAAATAGGATAGTAAAGCTATTTTGCAAAAGAATCTTGGTCACAGACATCATCTATACCCATCCTATAACAAGGTCCTAATAATTCCAGGCTTATCAACAAGGTCTTAACAACAACAAGCGCTACGGTTAATCTTAGCGAATTTCCAATAAAACAGAACACGTTTTCATTTATCTTTTAAATTAGACGAAATTCCTTTATACACTATCCCGCAGTTAACACTTACATTTGTAATGAGTCCATACGGTAACGCTAGTAAAGGTCGAGGCTGGGTAGAAAGAGGACTTTGTTGTCCTAACTTAAAGTTAAACCTTATAGGAATACAATACAAAGTATTAAAGTGGTTTGAATCTTACCTACATAAAAGAATTCAATATGTTGAAATTAATTCTTTAAAACATTTCCATTTGTTAGCATCCATAATCTAGTTACAACTGAACTGCACCTTTCTCAAAGACCTTGAAAGACGTATAACTCCTTATACAGTAGTGAAACATTATTCCACCCAGATTACATCTTTGAGACGTCTAATTCACATCACAAAGTATTTAATACCACACAATAAAAGTAATCTAAGCCACACTCCCATTGAAGAAACGATCCCACATCATTTCGCTCTAATAACAGACAGCAACATCATCAGCGTAGAATGGCCTTGAGGAGGACATAAGATTAGTAATGCATTTCACAAGTCGCCTGACAAGTTTCATTCGCATAATTCATAACACTTTGAAGTATTTTAATCACAGAGTAGAGGTGGTTTCTGATGGGAATGCAGTTGGCTGGTTTTTCTTCTGATCTTGATAGCTTCTAGGAGTCGAGTTTGCGCAGTTGGCTTGACCTTGAAGGATCCGAGGGCGTTGACCTTGGCGCGGCTGCACTTCTGCATCGAAGGTCAAGGTATTGCAGGTGTTTTTCACCTAATCATTTATCACTGAGGGGTTTTTAAGTACCTTCGTAAACATGATGTGTTTGGGTGTCAATAGTTGGTGTTGTATCCTGTAACTAGAGATACCAGAAATCTTGAATGACTTCAATATCTTGGTTTGATCTTCGGAGATAGACCAAGATAATGAGGTGAAGCAACGACGTGGAAGCTTGGCTGTTTGTAACTCTTAAATAAGTTTGTATTTTCTTATTTTTAAAATTTTTATTTTAACTGTCCCATTTTCAAAATTGTCTCAAGATTGGTATTTTGCACCAACCTTGGCACTTTTCTTGCAACTCCGATAAGAGATCAAACCCTTTGATGGTTCGAAGATTTTCGCAAATTTTTTTGCTCTGTTTAACAAATTTGATATTGAAAATCCACCCCAAAGATAACTTTCGAGATAAAATATCTTCTCTTAAACAAATCATTGGTAAAACAAATGGGTTTCCTTAAACGCTACAGAATCCGTGGCAAGACCTTCATAGAAGTCATCGACGTCTGCCAGAATTCCACGTAGACACTGAGTTGTCAATTGATGATAATTGTTTAGGGTTTTATTGCAGATTGTAAAACTTTGAAGGTACATCCACTCTTAGTTCTGACTGTCTTTGAAGTTCTTTCCTTCGTTTCCATCATTACGATCGTAGATATAACAATAGCGGGTTTTTGTCAAAGTATTAAACACGTATATTTAAAGTATATTGTATACTTTGTAAATACGAAAACCGTGTTAATATACTGGCGCAAAAACATTAAATTAAAATAACTACATTCCTCCACACTACCTGCTAACCTATCACCTCTCATCAACAAGACTCGAGCGTAATTACGAGGCGAGCGGCCCTGGAGCAGAAAATAGACGACGCAAAAAACTGGGCCCAACCTTCCCATCAACCCCTGATCTTGAACTGCCAGAGACAAAAACTGAAGGTGGAGTGTGGAGCACTTCCAGCGTCTAACTGGGTCAAGACAAGCAAGTGCGTATGCACATCTGAGCACTTGAGCACTTGGGAGTAGCTAACCTTGAATGACAAGTTAGGTGTCATCTGCGTATATCTAGAACTTGTGATAAAACATGACGTTTCGGGATATGGAATCTAGTCCCATCTTCAGGTGAAATAACCTGAAGGCGGGATCGGATTCCAGGTCCCGAAATGTCGTGTTCTTCTTGAGCACTTGGGAGTAGCTAGCCTTGAGTGACAAGTAGGTTGTCGTCTGCGTATCTAGAACTTATAGTTTGATAATAGTAACGGATCCGAATTATACAGAAGAAAAAGAGCATTTCTGTGATTGAAATAGCGTTAGTGACTTTTCCATCATATTTTAGTGTAGAAACACGGCGGTTTGGGATCTGGAATCGGTCCGTTCTTCAGGTGAAATAACCTGAAGATTCTAGATCCCGAAATGCCGTGATCTTCTCGTTCACTAAACGGTGGAAAACGTCCGCAATAATATTCCAACCTCAGAAAATCCACTATCAACAAAGACTTCAAACAAAACATCTTTGACCAAACCTATTCCATTCTACGCTGGTTAGTCCATCGTTCAACCACAAATAATGTTTACACCTTCCTTGTTGTCCCTATTGGTTGGGCATAAACAAATCACATTATTTCATTCTGCTTTGTCTAGGCCATCCTCACTTACAAATAGTATTTGTATCTTCCTTGAATTCCTATTGGTTGGGCATAAACAAATCACATTATTTTGTCATTGGTTGATGATCATCTTTGACCAATCATATTTCATTCTACTTTGTCTAGGCCATCCTCCCTTACAAATAGTGTTTGCATCTTCCTTGTACTCCTATTGGTTGGGCATAAACAAATCACATTATTTTGTCATTGGTTGATAATAGTCTTTGACTAATCTTATTTCATTCTGCTTTGTCTAGGCCATCCTCACTTACAAATAGTGTCTGCATCTTCCTTGTACTCTATTGGTTGGGCATAAACAAATCACATTATTTTGTCATTGGTTGATTATCATCTTTGACCAATCATATTTCATTCTGCTTTGTCTAGGCCATCCTCACTTACAAATAGTGTTTGCATCTTCCTTGTACTCTTATTGGTTGGGCATAAACAGGCCAAATTTGTCATTGGTTGATTATCATCTTTGACTAATAATGCTTCATTCTGCTTAGGCCTTACTCACAGTCCATGTTTTCTCACTGTTAGGTGAATTCAAGAGAAAGATATCACATTCATTTTGAATAGTCCTTTCAGCGGTTTTATGCTTTGCACGATTATTTCAAGGACTGCAACCTTGCGGATTTCAAAAGAGTCATCCAAGACAGTTTTAATTTAAGAAGCTTTTTATTCGACTTTGAGCCCATGCCTTAATGCGCCACTAAAACCCCCATTGATTAAGAAGACGGAGAATCTCCCAAGTGAAGAATCTTCCTCAACAAATTCACGCTGTATCTCATTTCATCACTAAGAAGCTGTCCTCTTCAAATCTCGGGTCAAATATCCCTTCACTTGACCAGAAACAAGTGAAAGCACACGTTCCCGTTACATCAGAAGAGTAGGCGGTCAGTATACAGCAACATAGTAGCAATTAACCGAGGAGGCAAAATGTCAGCTGTAAATATAGATCAGCTGATACGGGTTATCTGCGGGTGAAGAATCTAGATCAGGTTATCTACGGTGCAGTTATCTGCGGGGTAAACATTCTTCTCCGGATCAGCTGTTTGAGATTATCTGTGGTCTTTGGCTTCTATGGACTGTAATCTGTGGGCGTTGTAGATAAGTGATGGCTGCTCGACCGAAGAGTATGTGAAGTGGTTGTAAAATTTAATGAGGGAAAATGGTACTGTTCTTCTTGCGGTATGATAGACAGCATTGCCTTTTTGATACTTTCAGCGAATTCTTTTCAACGTGGACATTTTGAAATCCTATTCGTCAAGCACACTTTGAAGTAATTAAATTTTGATTCTTTGTTTGAAGTTTGTTGTTGACGACGGTAGAATATCTGAGGTTAATAAAACATTTTTATGGACGTTTTCTATAGGTTTTTAATGAACAAGGAGAACACAACGTTCCGGAATCTGGAATCATAATTCTGAAATCGAATTTTCGCACTGTTAAGAGACCTGTTTTACCTATAATGTTTCTCAATTGATGTTTCCCAATCCAAAGCGGTTGAACAAACAAGAGAGTATTTCAGAATAACGTGGTTCTGCGCAATATTAAGGTTCAATGATTTTATACGGTCTACCAAATGCCTCTCCAGTTTAAAACCACAGCGTTATTTGTATTGTCAAGTCTAATGGTTTTATACGTGAATTTCCATAGGAAAATGGAGCTATTCATTTTTACCGACGTTGGAACGAAACATCGTAGACAAAACTTTGAGCAGTTTTCAGCTTCCCAACATTCCATAAGTGTGAATGTAATTAGAAATATATATGAATATAAATATAGATCTTAATTTGTATAAACGCTAAAAAGCTAATTTATAACTAAAGAAATTTGAAGACTAAAATGTTTGCCTGTTCGGTCCAAACATTTTTGAATATAAATATAGTTACGTGACTGACCCCTTTACCGTTCGCTGGTAATTATTTGTTGGCTTGCAATGAAATTTTAGTACGAAATGTTCCTTTTGCAGATTTCCAGGTCGATCAGACTAGTTAACCAACAAAGTCGGTTCACTGGAAGCTCCTCTTAGGGAAAAAGAACTTCCAAAAATGGCGTTTTAAGTTATAAATATTGTATGTTTGATCTGTGTAGTGCCAAAGTCAAACAAAATCCTGGCCCAAACCGTTATCCGCCATCCGGTCTGTCTTAAACCACGATTTTGGTACATCGTCGAACACACGCTAACATAAATGTTTATATTAAGTTTCTTCTTAACAATTTATCATAGCTACGGCTATTGCAGCCCTAACACGCAACACCCAGTTGTTTTGGAAAACATCCCCTTAAAGGGCCCTTCAGTGTAAATTATCCTCCCGCTTACAGGAAATTCGCTAGGAGTCACGGTAGCGCTTCTGGCTTCGCGTCGGACATGATTGTAATTGCGTTTTGTTAATTTATTAATTCCGTTTAGCATCAGTCTTCTATGACGTCTGATCATCAATCTTTGAATGAATTAATCAAGCTTGCAAATTGCACCAGTGATCACAACATAGCGCCAGTACTTGCAGGGAGATTTATTTGTTTTGCAGCACCTGCAGTGTTTATTTGCAGAAGATTGCAGAGAATTCCAATTACACTCGATGATGGAGGAGAAGGGAATTGTAAACATAGTTACAAGCGCTACCGTGAATCTTAGCGAATTTCCTATAGCGGGATAAGAAGTGTCCTTTTTGACCCATTTTCGGCCCAAAAGTTGGCAAAATCAGACAAAATTCGGCATTTTGTTAGCAAAACCAGACCACCGAAAGTGGTCATTTAGGGAACCTTTTTCCTATAAATGGGTTTTATGCTATACAGTGCTATAAAAACTGTATTTATGAACCTTAGGATAAACATTTACAAAACCTTACCCAACACAAAGTTAAAGTTAATTAAAGTTTTCTTGAACACACTCCTCTATCATACAGTATTTGAGAAACATCTATACTATTAGTATTTCGGTTAGGGTTGTCCGGAGTGTTGAGATCTCGGAATCTGGCTGGGGTAATTCAGATTTTTGAATAGAAATGGTCCTTAATGTGGAGGGTGGGGAAACGAATAAAATTATATAGATTTTTATTTTTATGGGGTTTTGAGGTCCCCTTCCTATGTTATATTTCTTTTTTTAGTAAATATTTATTAGTAAATATCAACGGATTTGTTTGAAACTCGACACATAGTTGTATACCATTAACCCAAAGACCCCTACTGATTTTGGGGTTCGGGGGCACAATATATGGATTTGGGGGTTAAAGGGGCAAGAAAAAAAAATCATAAAATCGATGTGGGGTATAAAAAAAGGGAATATTATGCTGATTTCAAAAATATATTGGTTGTCTACCAAATTGTTTGGGAGAGGAAGGGGGGGTTAAAAATGGGGTAAAACATTAAAAAATCTTAAAATGGCACGACATTTAACAATTAAATATTGTTAAGAATCCTTTTAAACAAATCACAATTTAGCAATCATTATTTTTGAAAAATATCTGAAATTTTAATTATACTTTATAGACATGGGGCGCTTGCAAGCCGCCGAAGTGTGACTATTTGCAGCGAATAGAACAATACAATTAAACAGCTGTTAGATAGGCCGGCGGGATGGCCGAGTTTTACAAAGCGGGCACCGAGGCCGTAGGCGAGGGGCTTGGCTCGGGCGAGCGAGCAAATAGGGTCTGGGCGAACCCCAGCCGGCAGTATGTAAATAATGGTTTGTGCTCGGTAAAACTTTAATTACTCCGTTGTTACTTATCGCAGGACAACAAACTTGGTGTTAAAATGTTTATAAAACATTTGCCACGTATGTTTTGTGAATTACCATAAAGTTGAATGGTTTTGAGTTATTTAGCTTAGAAAATTTAATATGGCCGCCATTTTTAAACCGGAAGTGAAAATTAGTCAAATTTATTTTTAAATATTGGTATTAATTATGGTAACAATTTTGCAAAGTTTGAAGTTTGTAACTTAATTGACCTCGGAGATAAAAATTATTTAGGGAAAACACAGACAGACAGACGGACTTGAACGCAGTGGATATTTTTGTTTATTATCAACAAATCACCTGGTCAAGTTTGATCCCGTAATTACTGACATCCTGTATATTTACAAAAGGAACAATTGTAATGAATTGCGTGAAAATTAAACCAAAGGGCAACCCGTAGAGTGGTAACAAAGGCCCAAAGATCAAAAGGACACTTCCGGTGTAATTTCACCCCGAATAGGAAATTCGCTCAGATTCACGGTGCGCATTTTACTACGCGCCGGCTATGTTTTGTTTTGCAACACCTGCAGTGTTTATTTGCAGAGAATTCCATTACACTTGATGATGGAGAGAAGGAATTGTAAACATAGCGCGCTACCGTGAACCTTGCGAAGCGATTTTCCTATAGGGATAAGAAGTGTCCTTTTGACCCATTTTCGGCCCAAAAGTTACAAAATCAGACAAAATTCGGCATTTTGTTAGCAAAACCAGACCACCCAAAGTGACATTTAGGAACATTTTTTCCTATAAATGGTTTTATGCTATACAGTGCTATAAAACTGTATTTATGAACCTTAGGATAAACATTTACAAAACCTTACCAACACAAAGTTAAAGTTAATTAAAGTTTTCTTGAACACACTCCTCTATCATACAGTATTTGAGAAACATCTATACTATTAGTATTTCGGTTAGGGTTGTCCAGAGTATCTCGGAATCTGGTGGGGTAATTCAGATTTTGAATAGAAATGGTCCTTAATGTGTGAGGGTGGGGAAACAATAAAATTATATAGATTTTTTATTTTTATGGGGTTTTAGGTCCCCAATTCCCCTATTTTTTTAGTAAATATTTATTAGTAAATATCAAGATTTGTTTGAAACTCGACACATAGTTGTATACCATTAACCCAAAGACCCTACTGATTTTGGGGTTCGGGGCACAATATATGGATTTGGGGGGGTTAAAGGGGGGGCAAGAAATAAAAAATCATAAAAATCGATGTGGGGTAAAAAAAGGGAATATTATGCTGATTTCAAAATATATTGGTTGTCTACCAAATTGTTTGGGGAGGAAGGGGGTTAAAAAATGGGGTAAAACATTAAAAATCTTTAAAATGGCACGACATTTAACAATTAAATATTGTTAAGAATCCTTTTAAACAAATCACAATTTAGCAATCATTATTTTTTTTGAAAAATATCTGAAATTTTAACTAACTTATATGGGGAGCTTGCAAGACGCCGAAGTGTGACTATTTGCAGCGAATAGAACAATACAATTAAACAGCTGTTAGATAGGCATGGGATGGCCGAGTTTACAAAGCGGGCACCGAGGCCGTAGGTCGAGCCTGGGCTTGAGTCGGCGAGCGAGTGCCAGGGTCTGCGGCTATGCCCCAGCTGGTGCAGCTAGTATGTAATAATGGTTTGTGCTCAGTAAAACTTTAATTACTCCGTTGTTACTTATCGCAGGACAACAAACTTGGTGTTAAAATGTTTATAAAACATTTGCCACGTATGTTTTGTGAATTACCATAAAGTTGAATGGTTTTGAGTTATTTAGCTTAGAAAATTTAATATGGCCGCCATTTTTAAACCAGAAGTGAAAATTAGTCAAATTTATTTTAAATATTGGTATTACTAATTATGGTAACAATTTTGCAAAGTTTGTAACTTAATTGACCTTGGAGATAAAATTTATTTAGGAAACACAAGACAGACAGACGGAAAACTAAGGAGATAGCCTATGTGCAGTAGGACATTTTTGTTTATTATGACCTAACAAATCACCTGGTCAAGTTTGATCCCGTAATTACTGACATCCTGTATATTTACAAAAGGAACAATTGTAATGAATTGCGTGAAAATTAAACCAAAGGTGCAAACCGTAGGGTGGTAACAAGGATCCAAAGTGAAGTTAAAAGGACACTCCGGTGTAATTTCACCCCGTAATTGGAAATTCGCTAGGATTAACGCGTGCGCATTTTACTACGCGCCGGCTATGTTTTGTTTTGCAACACCTGCATGTTTATTTGCAGAAGATTGCAGAGGATTCCAATCACACACAATGACGGAGATTATTAGAATCGTAAAAATCTGCAATGAAAACTTTGTTGTGAAGATTAAATCACAATACGTGATGATTTCACACTTGGTCGATTAATTTCATGTGAGTGTCAGGTAGTAGACGTTTAATTTCAATTGTACGCTGATGACATGTCATTTTGCTAGTCACTGAAATTAGCTACCCAATCACTTCTCTTATAGATGGGTTTTCCAGATGCTTTTCAAGACGAGTCGTTGATGATTTACACTGATGGTTTGTTGGGTTTGTAATCATTAAATATACTTTGGTGATACACGTGTAAGGACGAGTTGTAGGATGAAGAGATTGGGGTAATCCTATGCTATATAGTGCTATAAAACTGTATTTATGAACCTTAGGATAAACATTTACAAAACCTTACAACACAAAGTTAAAGTTAATTAAAGTTTTCTTGAACACACTCCTCTATCATACAGTATTTAAAACATCTATACTATTAGTATTTCGGTTAGGGTTGTCCGGGTGTTGAGATCTCGGAATCTGGCTGGGGTAATTCAGATTTTTGAATAGAAATGGTCCTTAATGTGTGGAAGGGTGGAAACGAATAAAATTATATAGATTTTTTTATTTTTATGGGGTTTTGGGGTCCCAATTCCTCATGTTATATTTCTTTTTTTAGTAAAAATATCAACGGATTTGTTTGAAACTCGACACATAGTTGTATACCATTAACCCAAAGACCCCTACTGATTTTGGGGTTCGGGGCACAACATATGGATGGGGGGTTAAAGGGGGCAAGAAATAAAAATCATAAAATCGATGTGGGGTATAAAAAAGGGGAATATTATGCTGATTTCAAAATATATTGGTTGTCTACCAAATTGTTTAAGGGAGGAAGGGGTTAAAATGGGGTAAAACATTAAAATAGCACGACATTTAACAATTAAATAGTAAGAATCCTTTTAAACAAATCACAATTTAGCAATCATTATTTTGAAAAATATCTAAATTTTAACTAACTTTATAGACATGGGTCGCTTGCAAGCCGCCGAAGTGTGACTATTTGCAGCGAATAGAACAATACAATTAAACAGCTGTTAGATAGGCCGGCGGGATGACCAGCTGGCGCAGCTAGTACTGCCAATGTAAATAATGGTTTGTGCTCGTAAAACTTTAATTACTCCGTTGTTACTTATCGCAGGACAACAAACTTGGTGTTAAAATGTTTATAAAACATTTGCCACGTATGTTTTGTGAATTACCATAAAGTTGAATGGTTTTGAGTTATTTAGCTTAGAAAATTTAATATGGCCGCCATTTTTAAACCAGAAGTGAAAATTAGTCAAATTTATTTTTAAATATTAGTATTACTGTAATAATTATGGTAACAATTTTGCAAAGTTTGTAACTTAATTGACCTTGGAGATAAAAATTATTTAGGGAAAACACAGACAGACAGACGGAAAACTAAGCGTGATAGACATATGTGCTATAGGACATTTTTTGTTTATTATGACCTAACAAATCACCTGGTCAAGTTTGATCCCGTAATTACTGACATCCTGTATATTTACAAAAGGACAATTGTAATGAATTGCGTGAAAATTAAACCAAGGGTGCAAACCGTAGAGTGGTAACAAGGATCAAAGTGAAGTTAAAAGGACACTTCCGGTGTAATTTCCCCGTAATAGGAAATTCGCTCAGATTCACGTGCGCATTTTACTACGCGCCGCTATGTTTTGTTTTGCAACACCTGCATGTTTATTTGCAGAAGATTGCAGAGGATTCCAATCACACACAATGACGGAGATTATTAGAATCGTAAAATCTGCAATGAAAACTTTGTTGTGAAGATTAAATCACAATACGTGATGATTTCACACTTGGTCGATTAATTTCATGTGAGTGTCAGGTAGTAGACGTTTAATTTCAATTGTACGCTGATGACATGTCATTTTGCTAGTCACTGAAATTAGCTACCAATCACTTCTCTTATAGATGGGTTTTCAGATGCTTTTCAGTCGTTGATGATTTACACTGATGTTTTGTTGGGTTTGTAATCATTAAATATACTTTGGTGATACACGTGTAAGGACGAGTTGTAGGATGAAGAGATTGGGGTAATCATATGCTAAAGATACTAAAGAGATTTGTGACGTGACTATACGGTAACGCTAGGTAAAGACCGAGGTTGAGTGGTACAGGACTTGTAGTCTAGCTTCACCTCGTTGTAAGCTTCACCTATCACTTTAGTTTACTAAACAGAGACCAAACCGTTTTACTACTTTTTGTAATAGGTACTTTATTGACTGAAATTTTATCTAAATATGTCTATCCAAATTTTCTTCCAAGTACCAAATTGTTAAAAATTGAATGCAATGACAAATAAATTCTTGATTCGTTAAACAACAATTTACCTTTTAAAGTAATTCAATAATCTATATGCTCCATTTAAAAGCCAAATATAAATAGTTAAATAATCCTATTGTTTTACAAAATTTGTTTTGATAAAATTAAACAATCCTAGCCTATAAGTTGCTACAAGCGCTACATGAATCCTAGCGATTTTCGACTGACGAGGGAGTAATTTTGACCGGAAGTTACCTTTTAGAGGGGGGGGGGTCTAGAAATTTGAAGCTAAATGCCTTAACTAAAATGTTAGGTATGTTATATTTTATTTTTTATTTGTCTAAATTTTTCACGCAAAGAGATTTTTTGTTTGAAGTTGAGGATGAGTTTATTTCTGATGTTGAAATATTATTGCAGATGTTTTCTATAATTTTTAAATTGAACAAAAGAACAAGGCGATTCGGAATCTGGAATCTGATTCCGTCTTCAGGTGAAAAGTAACCAAAAATTTAGGAAATAAGGAAAACTTAAAAGTAATCAGCGTAAGCTGATCACCACCGAACAACATGAGTTTTCTTTTGTGCTTTTCTTCATTTTTCCTAGAACTTATTTAGTTTTAAAACAACTAGCCTAGAAAACAATACAACAATGCACACAAACGTAAAGAAATTAAAAAACAATAGAGAAACCAATCACGTCCAAGAGTGATTGGCTGGCTGACAGGGATCAGCGGAGGACCAATCACAGACGTGAATCAGACTGGCCAACCGTAACAGAGAACACAAAATACCTATTTATGCTTAGCTAATGAAGGTGGAGAAATTCTTTTTAAAAAACTCATTTTTTGGTGGTCGGTGGTTGGTCGTTTACGCTTATTATTTTAAGGCTACCTAATTTTCTAATGTTTCCTGTTATTAATTATTATTACGAATGTTTTTGAGTTTTTTAGTGAACAAGAAGAATGCGAAGTTTCGGGATCTCTTCTCGTCTTCAGGTCACTTTTAACCTGAAGAAGGGATCAGATTCCTGGTCCCGAAACGTCGTTCTTTCTGTCCACTAAAAAACCATGGAAAACGCCCAATCTAATATTTCAACCTCTAAGTTACGCCCTCTGTAGAGTGTTATTGTTGTGCATGACGTAAGCCGCCTTGAGCCGCCTCGACCTTGACCTAGCGCTCAGCATTGTTGCCTTCATTGTCAGAGTCGCTGCATTGTTGCACATCATTGTTGACTCTACAGCTGTCGGCTGTTGACTTTTCTCAACTATAGTGAAGTATATATACTCTCCCTTGACCTGTTAATCGAGTACGCTATTGGCTTATCTTTAGTTTAGATCAGTTGAAGATCTTAAGGGTGCACAGTAGTAGCAGTGACCTTGAATTTCGTCTCATAAAACTAGTTAAAAATGTATATTTTCTTGGGACACCTCACTCCTATAGTGTTCATCGGACTTTACGAAACTTGTGTACTATATGCTTTATTGCCTCTGCTGAGCCAAATGTTCGTTTTCGAATATGTAAGACGGAGACATAAATCCAAATAAGATTTACGAAATATAGAGATAATATTTGAATTTCTCGGTTTTACTATTAAACTAATAGTATTTTCAAAACGTTGTCAATGGCGTCACTGTAGTAAATTGACATTCAAATTCAAATTCTTTATTGTGCAAATTGACAATTTACAATAATTGTATTACAGATGTCCCTAGATATAAAATTATACATATTTTGTTTGCCATTGTGAATTACAGTTAAATAAAACGGTTTAACTAAAAACATAATATAACAAAAGTTTCTTTCTGCCTAAAGTTCTTCTTTTTTTGTGAGTTAAAAAACATATATTATTGTACGTTATTTACAATGTTTACTCTTGTGACAAAAACTCATCAACAGAGTAATGAGCTCTTTCTAAAAGATATTCTTTCATTAAAATTTTGAAATTGTTTGGCCTATTTTCAAATCTAATATTTCTTGGTAATTTATTGAATAATTTTGGTCCTAGGTTTTGGGGTAGCGCGGCAGTAAGTTATAGTCTATGCGAAGTCTGTCTGTGCTGTTCTCGGGCTCTTGTATTGTGTTCATGAACTTCATTTCCGGTTTGGATGGAGTCATATTTAAATTTGTAATACATAAGGAGTTCATAAATGTACAATGAAGAAAGAGTCAAAATTTGGAATGCTCGGAAATATGGTTTACATGAAGTCCGTGTAAATAGTTTAGAAAAGTATATACAGTAGTTTTAGTCTTAGCAGGATTTATTTACGTGTAAGTTATTGCAGTTTAAGTATTGGTATAATTCCGTTAGTTGCATATAGCTATTAATTTCTAATTGTTCTATGGATTGTTCTTTGAAAACTAGCTATATCTTCGGCAAACATAGTAATATTTAAATATGGAAAATTTGCCATCAAGCTATTTGTATATATTATAAAAAGAATTGGTCCTAAAACTGAACCTTGAGGAATACCAAAATCTAGTTCTAATTTATCAGATTGTACATTTTTTATTTGAACGTTTTGAGTTCTGCTCATTAAAAAAGCTTTTATCCAGTTGAGAGCTACTCCCCTGACTCCTAAGTTGTAGAGTCTATTAAAAAGCGCTTTAACATCTTAATAAAACATTTTTTTTATATAATAAAAATTATAGGCGTGAGGTGTCTTCAGAAAATACTTGTTTTATAGTGTTCTTATTGGACAAAAAACAAAATGGCCGAAATGTATTGGGCACTCTTAAACAACCGTCCTATTTGACATGAAATAATTTGCTATAAAGCTGCAAATTTTTCCTATGGTAAGATTTTTTGATCATATTTTACTCACTTTAGAAGAAGATCTTTGGATAATATGTTTACTGCATGCACAGCAGTTTTTTCCACGAATTGGTTTTTAATATATTCAAGGCGGTCGTATAGAGTCCGAAGGAGCGTTTTAACGGGATAAGGAATTTAACATGGGAAAATAAGCACACGACGTTTTAAGTAGAAAAATATACAGAGTGGCCCATAAGTCAGTTGACAGGCATACATTTCATTGAGTGCATGTCGGTCAATTGACTTATAGGCCACCCTGTATATGGTTTCCTAGGAAGCGGTGACCGTTAGATTACGGCCGTAATATGACGATGAGTTTTGTTTTTACTGCTATCTTATGAGAGTGTTTTCTTAGAAAGCGGTAGCCGCTTCCATATGATTGCATTAAAAACAAAATTCACCGTCATATTTTGGCCGTAATATAGCGGTCACCGCGTCCTAGAAACCTAAAGCTTAATATACTAAAATGTGGATATTTTTCTCTGCAAGCCATTTGTTTCCTGTAAGGAAAATGCACTTTTATTTTTATTGCAAACAGTCACTAAAATTACTTCTGTCGGAAGGCTTGTCATACCAACATTGCAAAACGTAAATTGAGGAAAACCTGCAATAAAACACGTTTGGTTGCGAATAATGATGGATGTCAAGGTCTCTTACATCTCGGTAAGATGTTGCAAAGTAACTTTGTATTTAGATTTAATCATTTTATTCTCTGTACAGGATCAGATAATAGAAAGTGTACAGAGGTCCAATGGGATAGGGAAACGATTTCGACGTTTGGTGTCAAATTCATCACCAAGCAGTGTTGCCATGTCGGTCGTACAGAGTGGTCCACGGGACGGGCGGGAGTGTGAATTAACTGTCTTTTCAGGGATGCCCTGAAAGAAATTTCTTTAGAAGATTTGTCTTTTTATCGCATTTTCTTTGGAAAATGAGATATGCATGCCGTCAGCATATACAGGGTGAGTTTTAAATGCCCTCTCCCTTAACTTTCGAAGAAGGAAATATTTTTTAAACCGTTTGGGGATTGTTTTAGAGGATTCCGAAGTTTCTTTTGACATAAATAAATAAATTTTTTTGCAAAACATCTCACAATGTATGGCAATCGTCAAAAGTTTATTGAACTAAAATTTTCCATTCACTCTCACATCTAAGTCCCTTTATACATACAATTTTTCCAATCTCTCTCTCATTCATTCAATTATCCCACTCTAGTCCCTAGTAGGTCAGCCAATTACCAGGTCTCCCAGTTAAACGCCATAAACTCGTCTTAGCGTCATAACATACTTAGCGTCACCCACCCCACCCAAAATCTGAAAGGAGGGCCCCAAATTTTTGTAATTATAAACCTCCTTTCCCTTGTGGTAGCTCAAAAGAAAGGGAATTTCAACACACACTCAACGACGCAAAGAAATTTTTTATCTCAACTAGTTTTTTATACCAATTTAAAGATGACACAAAATCAGGTTTAAAGTGCCACGTTTCACATACAATTTATTTTGAATGACAAAAGTTTCTTCAAAATATTCTATGGGATTGTATTATAAGGTTGTGAGGTTTCCCTCAGAGTTTTGAAGAAAATGTTGTCATTTTTAATAAATTGTATATGAAATGTGGCATTTTGAACCTGATTTTGTGTAATCTTCAAATTGGTATACCAAGAAAATGAGAGTATAACCATAGATAAACTACATAAGTAGTTGTAGTTTATCTGGTATAACAAACAAACGAACCACAAGAACAGTAATCTCCTGCTTAAAGTCGGGTAAAAATAGCCCAGACAATAAAGCACACTTCACTCTAAGCTTATAAGCACTCTAAAGCATAAAACGCATACGGTCAAAGACTGCAAAAAACTCAAGGTTCTTCCTTCGACCTCTAAAACGTAATGGCTCTTCCAAAAGTCCGGTTTCGCGGAGGTCGAGGTGTAATAAGTCAAATTACCAGTTTGAACCAGTTTAGTGCCTTTTTATTACCATGCGTTAAGTGGCTATAATTACGCAATTAAAACAGAGGAAATGCAGTGTTGGTGTTTACTAAATTATACGTCAAAATCAGCTGTTTGGTTATAATCTGTGGTGTTAATATTGAGTACCATGATTTTTTTAAATAGCTTGTTTGTTTGAAAGCATTTAATGAATTAGTTTCATAATCTAGAATTTTTAAATGTTACACATGAATTTAATTCAAATGTGGTCCAATCGTTTGTCACTAAATCACTATTTGAGATGCCGACCACTCTCATGAGGGTATTTTAAGGTATTATGTGGTGAGGGATGATTGTGATGAGTGGTAGTAATGAGTTATAAGGTGTAATCTTGTTACAAACTAAGGCCGACTCTTCCTTAGAATATGCCATTAATTAACAGCCTAATGGCCAATGGAAATACAAGTACCAACGGCTTAACGTGACTTCCGAACCACGCAGGTGATGGTCTGATATGTCTAAACGATGGTGGGAGTTGATGCTATCATCAGATGATCACTGAGACTATCTGAGCCGCTTTAGACCTATATCATTTTCAAAATCTGACCTCCATGAAGCTGGATTACAGGACCACGCCACGAGCCCCAGTCAAATAGTAAACTCTCCATTATCTTATCTGATTAATGGCAAATTTGAACCGAATCTATAGTTTTTAGTAGTTGGGGAATGTTTAACTCAACTTCTGTTGTTTAAAACTATTTTTGGAGTTTTACTAATTATAATATGATTTAGAAGATAGATTTTGAAAGTAATTTTGCGACGATGTACTTTAAAGAGTGGTCGAAAAGCTCCATGTTTTAACAAAGAAATTTGCTATACAGATAAAAAATAGCGTACCTCAAGGTTTACTTTAGGTCCGTTTCTATTTCCACTTTCTTGTAACGATTGTTATAAATGTTGGAAGCTTTGTTTTATTACTTATTCGAATACTATGGCTAGATGCACAGGCATTTCTTAAGAGCATCTAATCATATGTAAGACCAATACGCGATCTAATAAAATGTTCTTATCCCAAAATTTAAGAAACAAAATTTCCACCAGCTATTTTCAAATAAAGTTATGCTTTCCTGAGAAACTGTGCACAACCTTTGCTATTTATTATTGCCTTCTACTTTTAGAGTTAGTTACTTAAAAGGTCTACTGTTTAACTTCATTTAAGCCTTTCAAAGTAACAAGCTCGGATAGCTGTTTACAAGACACCTCAAGGACGATTAACCACGTACCTGTATAGTTAACCATAACTAACCGTAGGTTAACATTAACTATGCAAAAGACCTTAACCTCCAACTCTGGGCTAATCTTCACCTGCCAGGCCTTGGCCCTGAGTTGTGTAGAGGCTCCAATGTAGCTCTGTACCAGTTGTTTAGGTGCTTCGATATATCTCTGTACCAGTTGTGTAGAGGCTTTGATATAGCTCTGTACCAGCTATGGATCTGTTGAGCAGCTCTTCAGTGTAGATCAAGCTGAGTAGGTATTTCAAAATAGCTTTGTACTAGTAGGTGCTTCGGTATAGCTCTGTACCAGTTGTGTAGGTGCTTCAATGTAGCTCTGCACCAGTTGTGTAGGTGCTTCGATATAGCTCTGTACCAACTATGGATCTGTTGTGTGGCTCTTCAGTGTGGTAGTTCAGCTGAGTAGATGTTTCAAAATAGCGTTGTACTAGTTGTGTAGATGCTTCGGTATAACTCTGTACCAACTAGGCCTATGGATATGTTGTGTGGCTCTTCAGTGTGGATCTCTAGCTGAGTAGATGTTTCAAAATAGCTTTGTACTAGTTGTGTAGGTGCTTCGATATAGCTCTGTACCAACTAGGCCTATGGATATGTTGTGTGGCTCTTCAGTGTGGATCTCTAGCTGAGTAGGTGTTTCAAAATAGCTTTGTACTAGTTGTGTAGGTGCTTCGATATAGCTCTGTACCAGCTATGGTTCTGTTGTGTGGCTCTTCAGTGTGGTAGTTCAGCTGAGTAGATGTTCCAAAATAGCTTCGTATTAGTTGTGTAGAAGAATCAGTTTAGCTCTGTACTGTGTAGTACACGGAATAATATACTAGGGAATAATAAAATAATAGCAAAGGTTATGTCGAACAGTTTCTCAGAAAAGCGTAGCTTAATTTTAGAACAGCTGGCGGAAATTTGATTTCTTAAATTTTGGGATAAGAAAATTTTACGACGATCTTAAGAAATGCCATACTATTATACTACTTATCTAGCCATAATATTCGAATAAGTAATAAAATAAGGCTTCCAACATTTATAACAGTCGTTACCATAAAGTAGGAATAGAAACGGCCCTAAAGTGGGACCTTGAGGTAAGTACCCCACTTTTCATCTGTATGGCAAATTTACTTGTTTAAACATGGTGTTTTCCGACCACTCTTTCGCAGTAAATCGCAATTTCGACTTTATTACCTTCATAATCTATCATCTAAATCATATTATAATTAGTAAAACTTAATATAGATCTGTATCACATATGCAAAGGCTCTGAACCCGATGTATTAAGAGATCGATATAGCTTTGTAGAGGCTTCAATATAGCTGCGTACAACTGTGTAGAGGCTTCAATATAGCTTTGTACAGATGTGTAGAAGTTTCAATATAACTCTGTACCAGCTGTGTAGGGGTTTCAAAACAACTTTAAATTATATGAAAACCAACAGAGTATTTGAGTAGGTAAGGCTATAAGTACAAGTTAAAGGTATTGTAGAAGAAAGTTAATTGACGTTAAAATAAAAATCATTAATCTCTTAACCAAGCAAGTCTAACGAGACTACACATTGTCATTCCTATTTATTTCAATTTTACCAGAAACCCAACAGAAAATCACTGAACGTCACATCACACAAAAATAGAAATCGAAATACCAACGCGTTTTAGTTACTGAAACTAACAACATTAAATTTCCCACAAAAACAGAGAGTAACCAACCTCTGCCGACAGAGAAGAGTTTGTTAATGGCCAGCTGTTTACTCAGTCACGCATCTCGTGAAGGTTTCAAATTAACAGCTGTTTTTGAGCCTAGAAAAGTAATTTAACACATCTTTAGCCGCGTAAACTGCCGCGCGTCTTTCTTTCTCAGTCAACTCACTCATCAAAAAAATCGTGATCTTCATTAAACGTCGGTATTCCCGCGCTACTAAACTCGTTAAATAATTAGTTTTCTAATATATATTGAATTAAATTTGTCACGTCTACTGTAATTGGCTGTGAACAGTCCGTAAAGTTCAGGGATTTACCCGCATATAAACGTTATACGTTTGAAAAACGACGTGCCTCAAGGTTGCGTTTTAGGACCGTTGCTATTTATACTTTAAATAACGACTGCGATAAACCTTGGAAGCACTTATTTTGTGAGAATATAAAGGCTTTATTGTGTAAACTGCGGTAAAGGGAAAATAGGCTGTATAAAGTTTATGGTGACTTGAAACTTTATTTTTCAAATAAATCTAGTTTTGAAATCGCTAAAAGTCGAGCTTTGCAATCGATAGTTATCCTAGCAATCGAACTGACATCAACTAATCGAATTATTCAACTAATCGACCAGTACGTTAAGTAATAGGTTGTACAATTCCAATAATAAAAAAGGTTGCAACACAAATTGAAGGTGGCCATAGTTCAGTGGTATAGTGCGTGCTTCGCACCAAGTTGGCCCGGGTTCAATTCCCGGCGCTGCTTAAAACTTTTTCACGATGGCCACTCCCCGTGGTTTGGAAGTCACGTTAGGCCATGTCCATTTCTTTGATTGTTGAACTAATAATTAATGATCTAATCCGGTGAACAGTCAGCCCTAGTTTGTAACAAGACTACATCTCATCATGCATCAAAACACCATCATTCCATATTCACCTTAAAATACCCTCTAGAAGTGGTCGGTGTCTCAAATGAAAGTATCATAGTATACAAATGGTCATGACTAGCAATCACTTATCCTCGAAAAATTGTACACATCAACAACAGGACGTCATTTAACTTTCATGGTTAATTCATTTGTAATGACCTGTGAGATGTAATGATAGGCTATTTTCCCCATGCTGGTGATTGAACCTTTTGTTGAAAGTCAAGTTCGACTCAAGGTCGAAAAACAAATTCTGCCCAACCCAAACCAGTTTCATCTGAGGTCGAAATCACCGGCTGTCGGACGACTTATTAATCTTCTGTTGGGTAACAGTGGTTTAAATAGATTTTTGAGTGAGATAATCTGTCTTTGACTTAAATGGATGGAAAAGCACTCTACCTGTGAGTAAATTTAATTTACCCACTGACTGAATGGTCTAAGCTTTAACTTATGTAAAATGCTGTACCTCAAGTAAGTGTTTTCGGACCACCTCTTTTTAAACGTACTCCAATTTAACTCTTATAGGCTTTCACGGCCGGTGTCATAACTATAATCTAGTTCTTCCGGTTCACACCACGTCCAAACTGGTAATTAGGTTGAGATATTTCGGCCTCGCTGTGGAGTACCATCTTCAGTCACTGATTGGCTGAAACTGAGCTAGTTGCTTTCTGCTAACCTATTGGTGGTAGGAAAAGCAGCAGGTGGTAGCCATTGAAAAGATGCAGATACAGGTGATATTCCAGCTCCAGTGGACGATTGGCAGCCCTACCATCAATAGGACAGCAGACAGCAAGTACTGTAGCAAGCCTTTGTCGCATCAAAAACACTCCCCCTTCATACCATATTCACCATAAAATACCCTGTAGGAGTGGTCAGTGTTTCAAATCAAATTATTAAAGTAAAAATAAAGTGTACCAAAGAAGAACAAAATGGCGGCTGAAAATCGTGAACTTTCACGACTAACTTCACCACGTGACTTAGTGTATGAGTCACAACTGCCGCGTGAGTGACATGGTAACTATCAGCTGTTGCGTTAGGCCAGGGTGATAAACCCGCCAACACTTGGCATAAAACAATCAGCTGTCCGAATTCACTACCCGTGAACATGGATGAGCAATTACAGTACGCATCACTACATCTTTGACAAGCGGCATATTGTACAATTGAGTAAATTGTATTTGTTGTCATTAAAATTCCAAAGCTTAAGTAGAAAACTTGATCCAGAAACAGCAATTGTCAAATTTGAACAGTATCGACATTTCAAAGGATTAATAAATATATATTGAAAACATTAAACACCACAAGTAAAAGTGCTTTTAAGAATAAACACCTTTATTACTAAGGGTGTTTAATGTTCCAATCATATTTTTGTTGAAGACCCTATACAATAAAAATTCTACAAACATTGAGGTCCATTTAAATAAAGAAAATAAATATTAAACCTTTGTATTTACAAATTGTATTTATTAATTGGCACATGTGCATCTCACAGTTTCGTGAACCTTTTGCTAGCACTTTAGCTACATATTCCTTTCTTGATATTTTCCCATTAAGATATTGTTCACTCTTGGCAACACAAAGTTCATCTAGAGAGCACGTGTTGGGCTTCCTGGGGGGTTCATTAAGAGCTGTATCTTAAGTAAACATTACGATTACCGGTACTGATCAGTTCTCTGACAAAGGTAAAAACATCATGGGGTTGCTTGGTGAAACTGCTTAAAGTTTGCGTGGTTTTGTTGTTACACTGTCTCTGTTAAAGGATGCCCAAATTTCCACCGGGAACAAAGCACCGGTTTCCAAATGTTTCCACTAAATAGTCACCAAACTTTCTAATTTTTGGGTTATCTGGTAGGTGTCCATGAAGTCCTCTACGTAAGCGTCGTGGACTTCTTCCGGCTTCAGATAAGGCAACAGACACTTTCTGCACCAACTTCTTTCCTCGTGAGGTGTTTGGTCACCCCTAGTCAGGTACCGGATAGCTGTCAGGACCGCCTGTTAAAGGTGAGGTGAAGCGTACAATAATTGCTCACCGATGTTCACGGGGTGGATTCGCATGGCCTCGAACTTTCGCTTTTAGGGGTGTGTGAGTTGAAATTAGGTCTAAAGCGGCTCAGTAAGTCTCAGTAATCATCTGATACCGTCAACCCCACCATCGTTTAGACATATCAGACCATCACCTGCATGGTTCGGAAGTCACGCCGTTGGTCCTTGTATTTCCATTGGTCATTAGGCTAATAACTAATGACCCATTCTAAGGAATCGGCGGTTTGTTGTAACAAGACTTACACCTCATAACTCATTACTACCACTCATCACACTCATCCTTCACCACATATTAGTCTTAAAATACCCTCATGAGAGTGGTCGGCATCTCAAATAGTGATATAGTGAATACATTCGATAAACATATACAAAAACGTATTAGGGTCTCTTCCAATATTTACAGAAAAAGAACCCTAAATCAAATACACATCCACAACTTTCAAACCCAACAGCAGAATATTCACATAACAAACGACAACGCAGCATGACTATTGACTCAAAACCCCTCGTAATGCTGCTTTCCACTACCGCGTGCATTCCTTGACATCTTCTACCCATTGTCCAGCTGTTCAACCTTGGCTATAGACAGTGCAGGAGAAATGTCCGTCTGTCTGTCTGCCTGGCATAGAGGAGAAAGTGTTGTAACCAGAACTAGCTTGCCTACTTCTGGCCATGCGGGACGGGTTCATATGTAATACGTTGGTGAAGGTGTTGGTTACACTTGGGCTAGGGATTCCGTGACTCTGGACTTATTCAAAGTATATCACTAAATCACTATTTGAGATGCCGACCACTCTCATGAGGGTTTTTAAGGCAAATATGTGGCGAAGGATGAGTGTGATGCGTAGTAATGCGTTATGAGGTGTAGTCTTGTTACAAACTAAGGCCGACTCTTCCTTAGAATGAGTCACTAATTAATAGCCCAATGCCCAATGGAAATACGAGGACCTACGGCTTAACGTGACTTCCGAACCTCGCAGTGATGGTCTGACATGTCTAAACGATGGTGGAGTTGATGCGGGTATCATCAGATGATCCTGTCTCTGAGCCGCTTTGAATATATCATCAAAACCCGAATAAGTTATAAGCCGAATAAGTTATTGACAGCGCTACCGAGAGTCTAGAGAATTTCCTATAACGGGGTGGAAAATACACCGGAAGTGCTGTTTTTGACCCTGTGGTTACTTTATGGGGTGTCCAAGTCACGAAATTCGTACTGTGGACTGTGGAGTACCATCTTCAGACACTGGTTGGCTGAAACCGAGCTACAGTACTTGCTGTCTGCTAGCGGCTAGCCTATTGGTGGTAGGGCTGCCAAGCGTCTATTAGAGCAGGGATGCCAATTGTCGATGTTCTCATTGGCTGGGACATTATCGAAAAAACTTCTTCAATACTGCAGGTTGCCAGATTATGCAAAGTTTAATGACTTCTTTGTTAAAGTCATCATTTTTGAAAATGTTTGACGAAGAAGAACTAGATTATAGTTAGAATAGCCATTATTTATTTATTTTAAACGTCGAATGTCCAACTTATTAGTTCTATTTTTTATGTACTAAACAAATCTATTTGCGTGCTTTAGCTATTTTAAACAAAGGTGAATGTTTTCGAACCTACCTAAAATCTGTAGTATCAAGTCCAGAAGCGTTAACAATGTCAAAACATAAACATGTCAGCATCAGCAAAAACAGTTCAACTTCTTCAAATGTAAATATATTCTGTTCACCAAATTATTTGTTGCTAAGAAACGAATTTCATTTTTTCTTTCGTTTCAGAGTTACAGCTGCAAAAGAAAACGCAGGGCGTTTAAAACTTTAGTTCCTGGGACTACATTAAGTAAAAAACTTTGATTGATTTAACCCAAAGCCTTTTTCTGTTTTTTTTTTGTACAGTTAACAATTTTTTTTAGAACACAAACGAGCAGGTATATAAACTACGAGTGTTTATTTAGCATACATTCTTTGATTAACAAGAGTCCCCCCCAAATTGGGTTTAGGACTAAACCTGTATTTTAGGCACGATTTTGATGAAACTCGGTAAACATTTTTGATACCGCAGTCAAATATATGCACCAGAAAATCAGCAAAATTCGTTCTGCCAGACCAAGATGGCGCCGGAAAATCGTGTTTTCACCACTATCTTGGGCCGTTTTTGTTGGTTTTGGCACACATGTTGAATGCGGTGACATGTAAACGTTTATACCAATTTCATTGAAATAGGATCATCAATTCTAGCTATAACTTCTTTTGGATAAACACCCCTTTTTCTTCTTGGGGTTAAACACCCCCTAAAAGGGCACCTTGCAGTGTGAATTCCCCTTACAGGAAATTCGCTCAGATTCACGGTAGCACCCCGGCTATAATTCATCTTATGGGATTTTCCTCTATTCAACTGACATACTTTAATTATGCACGGGGAAATTCCTACAGAAGCTCCGTTACCTTGTACACAAAGCATTGGCCTTGGAATGAATGCGGAACTATGAAAGTGAAAGAATTATCAAGTCGTTAGCAGTTGGCGTGACCGGAGGCTGTTAACTGTTCTCGGAATAACTGCCTGCGGAGGTCAACTTTGAACAGACCGACTTTAGTAGCGTTTAGTCGAAGAGTTTTTGTCGGGGAGGTTTTAACGGGTGTTTTAAGTAAAAAGATTAAGTTTGTCTTGTTTAACGAGGCAAAGTTAGGACTACAGAAAAGTCCTCTTTACCACTCAAGCTCGACCTTAACCTAGCGTCACCATATTAGTCACATTACAAATTGTTAGTAGGGTCTGCGGGGATGGAAACCGCGCCACCGGAGTGATGAGCTACGGAGTCGCGCGCGATACCGATCCGCCACGGATAAGTAAGCTTAAGGGGATGCGTGGTTTTTGGCTGTGGTATTAAAGTTGTTAGGAGGTTTTTACAGGAGAAATGACGTTTTGAAAAGGTCAACATTAGAGTGGACCAAGAAAGGAACAGCGACTAGAGACCAGTTAAAAGCTCGGAGTTTTAGGAAAATTCCGAAAATATAGTTAGATAGTTGAGACTTGCTTGGGACTTTGCTCGGTCAAAGAATAAAGAACTTTCAAGATACTTCCAAGACAAGACTTTCAAAAGTCTTTCAAGAGAGGAATCCAGAAGGAAACATACAAGTAGGAAGGATCAGGAGTAAATGGATATATAAAGTGAAGAAGGTTTTGATGGATGATTTTGGGGAAAAGGGGAAGAACAAGAACTATGGAATGATCAGGAGGTGGAAAGAGATTTCGACCGATATGTATAGGAAATGTTGGGGAGATGAAAAGTCCTTTTCAAAAAGCCATTGCTACGGGTGTCAGAAACTAATACCGTAGAATATTGTGATTTGTGAAATTCCAAATATTTGAAATTGAGGATTCACTCGTGCCCAACTAGATCTAATTCTGAAACGTCAAGTAGTAAAACTTAATGGTCTTCAAGAGAAGGTGATTATCCAAGGAATAACGTTTATTGTAGATATAGGATGACTTGATTGATTTCAGTTGCTTGTTGTTGAAGTTGTTTCTTTTTTCACAGGAGGTGGACGTGAGATTTTGAAAGGTGTCAATGGGATATTCAAAGCTGGCGAACTGTCTGCAATTCTGGGACCCTCGGGAGCGGGCAAGAGCAGTCTTCTCAATGCGATCTCCGGACTGAGGTCAGTTCAGAAAAAATAGCTATAAGATGAAAATAATGAAAACCTTAAGGGGAGACGGACTCCTTACTGGAAAGTTTTTGAAGTTGATATAAAATGTTTAGTCGACTTGCATACCGCTAGAAAGGGAAGATAGCCCAGGACGTAGCCAAAGGGGGTCCCGGGTCATGACCTCTCTCACCATGGCCCTTGATATGGTCCCCCAAAATGACAGTTATAGTTTAAATACGATGTATTGAATAGAACGATCTGGTTTGATTATGGTATGGGGCATTAATTGATTTGGTTTTCGGGCGTCCATCTAAAGTCTACAAGTGATATTCTAAACACGAATAAGAACTGTTTCAAGAGTCTAAAGCAAATTATGAATTTACGACATCACGTCACGTCTAGGGTGTGTGGAGGGGAAAAGTTCTCCAACAGTTTTCTACAAGTTGCTTGCACAAAGCGCACAGCAACAAGTCTTCCACTTTTAGTCTTCAACTTTCTTTGATCTATACCGACATTTTGCGGAAACGAAAACTTTGTGGAAGACTCTGTTTTCCACAGTTGAAAGACAGAAAAATTTCTGTATTTTGTAGGAAAAGCAACTAATCGCTGAAACTAGTGGAAAACTTATAGTGGAAGACTTTGGTGTAAACGCGGCTTTAGAAAGAATCTCATGATCATGAACCCCCAAACTTTCATTCCAAACTCCTGGCTACTCATAAAGCCAGATTGAATCAGTAAAATACGTGTTTAAACCGTAGAGTTTTGGATTTGTGCTGCATCAATCTTTACGACAGTGATACTTTGATTTGAGACTGACTGGGACTCGTGGCGTGGTCCTGTAATCCAGCTTCATGGAGGTCAGGTTTTGAGGATGATATAGGTCTAAAGCGGCTCAGATAGTCTCAGTGATCATCTGATGATACCCGCATCAACTCCCACCATCGTTTATACATATCAGACCATCACCTGCGTGGTTCGGAAGTCACGTTAAGCCGTTGGTCCTTGTATTTCCATTTGTCATAAGGCTATTAATTAATGACCCATTCTAAGGAAGAGTCAGCCTTAGTTTTTAACAAGACTACACCTCATAACTCAAAACTACCACTCATCACACTCATCCCTCACCACATATTTGCCTTAAAATACCCTCACGAGAGTGGTCGGCATCTCAAATAGTTATTTAGTGATTTAGCTTGAAGGAAGGATCTGAGCCTTAATTAGGTCGTTATCTATGGTTGAACTCCGGCAATGAAACAAGCTTGTCATGGTACCCGAGACATTGAACTTCCTAATCAGAGCTATTAATCTAATCAATCCCACCATGAGGTAAATCAACCGCCACAAGTCTAGTCCACAGAGTATTTATTATACGGTCGTTACTCTGTTGTATAACCTATAAACAGCTGATCCGTAACATAACCTAACCTCACTTCTCACTTGTGGCGTTATACAACGTTGCCGCCATTACGGATGCAGGCCGGCCAACCCGCGGTGCATTCATGCAGCATCGTATACTATATGAAAGTGCAAACCTGTAGTTAACCCAGTTACCACTGCGGTTCAAGCGCTAGAAGGTTAGCGGCAAGTTTTTAACCGCAGGCGGTTTCTTGATTAGTGTTATAACTCGTGTTGTTTATACTCCACATGACGGAAATGATATCAGTGATTAAATGGAGATTAGTAACGCTGCTGGCGTGTGTAAAGTGAATTGTTTTATGGCGCGTGGTTTATAGTTTGCGGTAGGTTGGCTGCTTTATGTTGTGTGATGTGGAGATTCAATGTGCGATAAATTGGTTGAGGAGATGTTGTTTTGAGGATGATATAGGTCTAAAGCGGCTCATATAGTCTCAGTGATTATCTGATGATACCCGCATCAACTCCCACCATCGTTTAGACATATCAGACCATCACCTGCGTGGTTCGGAAGTCACGTTAAGCCGTTGGTCCTTGTATTTCCATTGCTGGTCATTGGGATATTAATTAATGACCCATTCTAAGGAAGAGTCGGCCTTAGTTTGTAACAAGACTACGCCTCATAACTCATTACTACCACTCATCACACTCATCCTTCACCACATATTTGCCTTAAAATACCCTCATGAGAGTGGTCGGCATCTCAAATGGTGATATAGTGATAGTGATTCCCCAAGGCATTAATATCAAGGAAATACCGTTATTCTTAACGATCAATACATTTTCATTCTAATAATAGCCACACATGTACAATAATAGCTTCTTATTTTCCTGCTTCTCCAACCGCATTGATTTGTCAACCGATAAGACATTCGGTTTTAATTCTACAGATCGACAACTGTTCTAAATTACAGTAGTGATATATTGAATATTGTAACCGGTATCGCCTCCGGATATATATCTTGCAACACGGTGTTATTCAGAAACTAACTCACACTGAGTTTAAACAGTGACCTTGAACTAGTTTTAATTGATAAGGACTTGAACTCTGTTTTTACGTCGTGTACGGATTGCATTGATGGGCCAAAACATTTGTGATTTATATTGAGAAGAGGTTTTTAATTTTGACTCAAAAGTCAAGTTATTGATTTTTCAAAAGTACAAAGCCCATTTTAGCGCATGATATTTACACGTTCCATTAGATTAATTCATAATTTGGAAAATGCGATTCGGTTAAGCCTTTTTCTCTTGTGGGAGTTGATGCGGGTATCATCAGATGATCACTGAGACTATCTGAGCCGCTTTAGACCTACGTATATCATCCTCAAAACCTGACCTCCATGAAGCTAGAGAAACCTGACCTCCATCTCGAAATAAAGTTCTCTCTCTCTCTTTCACTCGAAAAATAGTATGATATTTTAATAATAATAGCTGTAAAAGGCGAAAAACACGTGATTTTGCTCTTTGTTTGGCCAATTTATTACGTGCGCGGTGTCATGTGTTCCTTGTGTGGACAAGGTTTTTTAGAAGTGTCCACTGAGGCAGACCCTTAAGAAAGGCGTTTTTCTTTTGTAAAATGACCCGAAATTCAAGCAAAGGAGAGAAACAGATCTTGAAGAATTTTTGAAGGGTGCAGAGAATTTTTTGATACTTTGATTTGAGAGACCGACCACTACCAGAGGGTATTTTAAGGTGAATATAAGATGAAAGATGAATTTGTTGAATGTTTTGGATGGACGATGAGGTGTAGTCTTGTTACAAGCTAGGGCTGACAATTCCTCAGATTGGGTCATTAATTACCCAACGACCAATGGAATGGACCAACGGCGTAACGTGACTTCCGAACTTAGGCAGGTTTCACATGGAAAAAGAACCGATAAGAAATCCCCAAAGGTTCCATAGCTTCTCTCCCCAGTCAGTATGTGTCTGGTTTGTACCTGCTCAGATTACTTTATACTGGGGTACATAAAAAAGTTGTCCACAAATTACTGGTGTAGTTGTCCGGATGTTGAACACGCTCCGTTCCCCACTAGGGGAGGTTGGATCAGATATCATTTTAGAGGGACGCGGCAGCAGGGAAGACCGTGACTTCACAGGAGAGGCTTGCCATAATCTTGGGGGAAAGGTTCCCCGAGTGTTGGCAAGGCTCTCCATGTCTTTGGGGTTAGAGTCCCATAAGTGGTTGTCAGCGGGCTTGTTTGTCGCGCCGTCTCGTGATTGTCTGGTCAGCCGAACCCAGGTCCATTCCTCTACTGAATCCAGACTTCCTTTCATTCCGGTGGTAGCGCAATATGCCCAACAGACGAGGCAGACGTGCATAAGGGTAACCAGTCCCTAACCACTTGATCCTCTCAATCTAACATCTAACATCCATAGCTTCAAGACAACTATGCAGAATTCCTAAGAGTAACCATGAGTCAAGTGAGTCTGCGGTATAAATAGAACCCCTCCACCGCTACATGGGATCACGGACTCACTCACCTTGACTCAATGATACTGGAGTGTTCAGGGAGACACAGACTGTCTCAGGAGTGGTGTACAAAGTCAACACGCGGGTGTTTACATTCTGTCTGGACCTCAGCGTGCGGTTAAATTGAGGTCTGGCTTATGCGGTTGTCTGTGGTTGTTGGTTTGAGGGGTTTTCAATGCGCTCATAGCCTTGACCCTGTCTCAGCTTTTCGACTTTCACTATCGCGGGCGCTTCGAGGCTTTTCGCTACGCTCACAGCCTCGCTTCAGGTTTTCACAAGTGTTAATACATACAGGGTGAGTTTTATATGTCCCCACCCCACCTTAACTTTTGAAAGAGGAAACATTTTGAAAAACCTTTTGGGAATGTTTTATAGGGTCCTGAAGTTTTTTTGACGTACTTTTTGTTACCCACCCCCGCCTAAAACCCGGGGGGAGGGCCTCCCTACATTTTTTAAATACGACCCTCCCTTGTGACACTTTATTTGAAAGGGTATAAAAACACAAACTCAATAATGCTATTAAAACATTTTTACGACGTTTCTTTACAAAATGGCGGCTCAAAACGTTTTTCATTTTTAATCAGATAAATGGAGGCTGTCGCTATATTTTTCAAAATTTAGGAAAAAAGTTACAGATCTAGTTTTTAGGTACTCAAAGCTTTAAAATGATATGTTACAAGATAAACTCTGCAAACTTTTGAAAATTGTTCCTTTTTTCAAAATTTGGTAATTCTTAAAAGTTTGCAAAATTTATCTTGTAACATACGGTATCATTTTAAAGCTTCCAGTACCCAAAAACTGGATCTGTAATTTTTTTTCTAAATTTTGAAAAATATAGCGACAGCGTCCATTTATTTGCTTTAAAAAATTAAAAAAGTTTTGAGCCGCCATTTTGTACAGAAATTTCGTAAATTTTTAATTGCATCATTGAGTTTGTGTTTTAATACCCTTTCAAATAAAGTGTCACAAGGGGGTTCGTATTTAAAAATTTAGGGGGCCCTCCCCCGTGTTTTTTAACGAAAAATACGTCAAAAGAAACTTCAAGACCTTATAAAAATATTCCCCAAAGGGTTTTCAACATTTTTCTCTTTCAAAAGTTAAGGGGGGACATATAAAACTCACCCTGTATAACTTTGATGAGATATTGGAGATCTTGTGTGTCTGCAAAACGGGACTCAGAAGTGGTCGTACAAAGTCAACACGTGTCTGTTTACACTCTGTCTGGACCTCACCGTGCGGTTATATTGAGAGTCGGGTCTGGTTGATGCGGTTTGCGGGATTTGTAGTTGGGGTTTTGCGGTCTACGTCACAAAATCTGATTTAAGAGCGCAAGGGATACTACTTCCTTTAATGTAGTTAATGGGAGTGTATAGCATATTTAAGAAACAATTTAACCGGTGGAGGGGGAAGGTGGCATTCTCCCGGGCCATTTTGTATGGAGATTATTTTAAAACCCTAAAAACATTTACATTGGCGTCAATGTATATCTTTGAAACTGTACAATATTGTGTTTCAAAATGTGATTTAGTGCTGGGCCAAGATATTCATTCGTATGCCACTCGCTCAAATTCTTCATTTTGTCAAGATAGCCAGGTTACAAATTTATGAAAGATTACCGATGCAGGCTGGTGTGAAACTTCTAAACAAGCTCCCCAACGTGATCAAATATTTATTACCTGAATTGGGTTTCTTCAAAAGGAAACTTAAGGAGTATTAGCTTAAGGAGACAGTTAGGGCGCATCAGTTGAAAGAAGGTCCGTTGTTTAGCCTGTTGTTACGTGCACTGTGTCGTGTATTCCTTGGTCGGACGAATTCAGGCTGGATGTCTCTGAATTTGGCTGGATGTCTCAATCCATCTAGATTCTGGAAAAAGTAGAGGCCCTTAAAGATGAGATGAAGCCTTAACGCTGTTCAGTGTGAGGGCCGAAAATCTACATACAGTTAAGTCATACTGTTGCTTACACACAACAACAAACCCAGCTTGAGTAAACTAATTTACATTACATATCGAAATTTTAATGTGCTTATACAAATATCCGTCTCCAATACCTTATATAATCAAAGCAATAACATTCTATCGTTACACGGTAGAGCCTTCGCAATACGTACACTTGTATTTACATGTCCTAACTCCTCTCCTACAGTGCAACCGTACATTGAATTCTCCTGCATCACGGTGCATCATCACATCGAGAATTGACGCATCATGATTCACTTGACCCCGACCCGTGATTCATCAAGAATCATTCAAGCATTCAACCGCTCTCGACTCGTGTCTAAATATGTATTAATCACAGAAGAGTGTTCGCCTTACTCTTGAACGGGGAGACCATTTGTGTAAACTGTTGTAACAAAGTTTTCTTAGAACATTCAATAAGTAGTCTATTGATTTGTTGGAACGTTCTTTGTGCATAGTCACCACAGATAATAGATAAAGCATACAGATGGGAGTGTGCACTCAGAAGTATTAATCTTGCAGAGGAGCGGGTTTCCTAATTTGTCGGAGCATCAAATGAACACTTCTTAAAAAAAGAAAGGATACAAAGTTTTTGAAATTAATACATTGGTCGTAATTTCCTCTTCACATCTTTCTTGAAGTTTTAAACACTTTTTTACGTAACAAAGGGAGGGTTCTCTTTCTCTATGGATATTGGGTTATCCCAAAGAGAAAATAGGTCTACAATAACATATTTACCATCTTTACTGATGATGTTTTCAACGATCATTAGTTACTAGTCTAATGCAATGTTCTATTATATAATCATATTTTATATAGTATACGGATAAGTAAAATTACAATCTGCGTACTGGACCAGTCATGACTCCATCTGTGACATCCGTATCCGGTGCCGAGCTGAGCGGCTGCCAGCTGATTGGCAGAAAGTGATTGACATTGAACAGCTGACCTAGTTTGTTACGTAATCTCTGGTACACTGACCCCAGCTGTTAAACCAAACAACACGAACACTACATAACCTCACATTTTGCGTCTTTACCTCTGTACTGGATTTTTAAATGTTTTTTTATAGTTTATTTACTGATTATTTATTTATAATAATGAAGTCGACAGTTCGTAAACTTATAGCTAGGCAATAAAATGCAGTCTTATTTCCAGAATAAAAAACTGCATTGACAACAATAAGTCGACGAAATAAAAACAATCATTCAAACAACAAAACACTAAAAAAAATAGCCACAAGAATTTTGAAATTTGAAAAGGAGTTAAAAACCGGTTTACAAGCTTCACCATTAGTGTTATGTGAGCTCCCTACTAGAAATTCCCTACTCAAGTTTTCTTAATTTTTTTGAAAAGGAATTACAGCTGTTTTTTAAACCTACAGATTTACAAAACTTCTTTCTCCACGCTGTTTGAAACCCCTAGTTTAATTTGTTGTTGTTTAATAGTTTAATTTGAAATTACACCAATGCTTTGCTTTCAGTAATCAGAACCACCTCAACATTTCTCTAACCAATTGCATTACACAATTTACTCTCAGTTTACAATTTACACATAAAGTATCAGAAGCTATTAGTAGATTCTGTAAAATTTACTGAAGGATCAGGCGACTACCCAAACAATTTAGAACTCAGCTGTTGAAAGAAATTAAAAATTCTATGTACAATATGTGCCCAAAGCTGTCCACCTAAAAACTCAAGAAATACCTATGTAACCCTTTGCGCAGGTCGTATGGTGTGACTGGGGACTTGCTGGTGAACGGGGCCGCGAAGGAGGAGAGCAGGTTCCGGAAGATGTCCTGCTACATCACTCAGGAGGATCTGCTGCAGCCGATGTTGACTCTCAACGAGCTGATGATGTTCGCAGCCGACCTCAAGCTCCACTCTTCTACGAGGAAGGAGAAGAAACTCGTCGTAAGTACAATACCTGGTCTCTATAATCCGGCTCATACGATAACACGACCCTCTAGAACTGGCGAGGAAGATTCTTCTCATTCTTTGTTTAAAGTTTGTTGTTGACGATAAGAGAATCTCAAAGTTTAAACGATGATCACGACGTTTCGGGATCTGCAATCTGATCCCGTCTTCAGGTGAAAAGTAACCTAAAACATAACACAGAACATTAGAAAACGAGCTAGCCTAAAGTAATCAGCGTAAGCTGACCAGTCAAACACGCAACCAAACAACATGTAGCTGTTAAAGTCAAAATACTAAAACTTAAAAAAACTAGCCTAGAAAACGAAACCACATGCATAATACACACTGAAAACTTAGCTACAAGAAACAACTCAAAGAAACACGTCCACACACGGTGAAGGCTCTCGGCAAAGTGGTTCAGCCGGGGGTGGGGACTTGGGAGCACCAATGATGTGAACAGCAGGCTGACCAACTCGATACTTCCTTAATTCTGTAAGAACTTCCTTAATCCTGCCTCCCTAGACTAAAGCACTCTAGCGTTCCTGGGCTGGACGCCATCACAGACGCCATCTTAATATATAAGCAAAGACAGCCAGCTTTTCGCCAGCCCATACTGATCATGAATAATCAGTGAATTTCCTAACATTGGGTGATTCTCCCAATAAATCGTTTCCATGGCATCACCCCCTCTAACGGTCACTTCCAGTGGGAAATTGTTATCAAATTTCGTTAAAATCGGACAAAAAATGCTTATATAGAATGGTCAAACGTAAAGTTTTGATTTGACTCAGGAGGTGTTAAGAAGCTCAAAACTGCTAACCGTTCTGTTTTGCGACATCTTGGTCCATATAGCAATAGAAATTAATATATCAAATTCCTGTGGAAATTAGCTAACTAAACGATAGAATAGGGTGGTCATCTTGTTTCAGTAGCAACCAATTGGGCAAAATATAAGTGCATTTATTCCCAATTTTATTGACAAGTGCGTTTTCACTTTCGCGCTTATGCTTTTCTACTCAATATTACCACAGAACATATGTTATCTGTGGTATTACTTTTGCTCCAAGGTCTCTCTAATTCGTTTCGTCTCCTCCTAAGTGTACACCTAAAAACTAGACGACTCTGTACCGGTACTCAAACATTAAATTGTAAAAAATAAACCAGCATTGAACACACAAGACATCAAATTACGCAATTATCGAACAGTATTTGCAACCACAGTAAGATAAAAGCCATCAAGGCCACCGGGTGGAAAACGGGACCCACTCTGCCCCGCTGCAAGATTTCGTTAATCCTTACGCAACCGGTTGGCGGGCAAGGTTCTTATCGGGGTCTGTTGGCCCAAAAACAAACAGAAACCGGTTTGCATGAATTAGCCTTTGGTATCAAGTTTAACCAGTTCACGGCCCGGCTTGTTAGAGCCGAAAATACTCGATCGTGAATTATTTATCGTCACTTTTGCATGATATAAATTTCTGTGTCACTTAATTGACATAATTGGGTGGTTTTGGGGCAGTTTTTTGGTTGTTTCAGGTCCAGTTTGTTCTGATTAGTTGATAAATAGTCTAACTGGACAGACAGTAGAGGGTGTTTTTTTAAGAAATAACAAGCATGAGAAAAATGCCAGTTGTGAACATTAGCATTCACTGGGGATTTTATAACTATAAACTCAATGCTAAACAGGTAAAGGTACAGTTTATCTTGTTTAACGAGGCGAAGTTAGGACTACAAAGTCCTCTCTACCACTCAACCTCGACCTTTACCTAGCCTCACCGTATAGTCACATTACAAATTGTAAGTGATGACTATCGAACCCGCACCACTGATGAGCTCAGTCGACTGATACCAATCCGCCGGATCGCAATGCTATAATCCTTTCTTGTTATGATAATTGGTATAAAGGTCCAAAATGTCAAATTCTACAAAATTACTTGTGCACAGAAAAAACTTCTGAGGATTCTCCATTTTTTGAGGGTTTCTCTGATAAATTATTGCAATATTTTGAGAGTTATTCTTTTAGCAATTTTTTAAATCTCTTGAAGGGAGTTCTATCTTTACAAATACAAGATCAAAATAAAAAAGAGTGGAATTCCCATCCTGAACTAAGACACTTCCATGGGGCAACTCCCTTTTTCAGTGTTTTACAGCAGTATAAACTAAAGTCTAGCACTGATGGTTTTTTTACATTTTTGTATTCTAAAACCAATTATTCTTAAACTCTAGTTTAAGTTCACTATATCACTATTTGAGATACCGACCACTCAAACCACCCATGAGGGTATTTTAAGGCAAATATGTGGAGAAGGATGAGTGTGATGAGTGGTAGTAATGAGTTATGAGGTGTAGTCTTGTTACAAACTAAGGCCGACTCTTCCTTAGAATGGGTCATTAATTAATAGCCCAATGACCAATGGAAATACAAGGACCAACGGCTTAACGTGACTTCTGAACCACACAGGTGATGGTCTGATATGTCTAAACGATGGTGGGAGTTTATGCGAAATCATCAGATGATCACTGAGACTATCTGAGACGCTTTAGACCTATATCATCTTCAAAACCTGACCTCCATGAAGCTGGATTACAGGACCACCCACGAGTCCCAGTTCTAAATTATAACCCTGGACATACAAAATAAAAAATAATAAAAACTTTTTCAGGAACCAAGACATTTTCAAGGGAACTCCCTTGTTCCATGTGTAAAATGTTGTCTTTCTGCTAGGTGGGGGATATCCAAGCCACCCTTGGCCTGGCGGAGTGCAAGTACACGAGGACAGAGGATCTCTCGGGAGGTCAGAAGAAGAGACTCTCCATCGCTCTGGAGCTCATCAACAACCCATCCGTCTTGTTCCTGGACGAACCCACCAGGTGTGTAGAGAACCGCTTCTGGTGTTCACTTGTGGAGACTGAAATTTAATTGGCAAAATCGTGTGATCAGAATTTTCAAGTTGTCAGTGTTTTCTTCAGCCATTTCTCATTAAAATGTAGATGGATTTTAATCAGAATTCTGAATTTAATAATTAGCTTTTGTTTTTTTTACAACATCAGTGTCTGCTGTAAACTATCATTATGAATCTTAAAAGTGTAAGGTATTGCAAAATAAAATGATGAACGCCTTAGTTAGTGGCAAAGTTAGGTTTCTCTTCCACTTAACCACAATACACTTGAAAACTGAATAAATCACACAATTTTGGTTAAAAAGTTCCTTGAGACAAGGAAATTTGATCTTAATTCTTAAGCTTTCGTGGCTGGTGTCATCATTAATATATAAGGCTTTTGGTTTACACCGCGTCACAGTTGAAATACAAGTCTCAGCCAGTCAACCAGCTACTGAGGATGACTCTCCACAGCGAGGTCGAAACGTTTAGCAGTATTTGTATTTCAACTGTGACACGGTGTAAACCGGAAACTTTATATATTAAGGGAATTTGGCTTTCAAGATTTGCAAATTAAATTTTACTAAGAAGAACTGCATTACTAAAACTTATAACACTAAGAATCTGGAACCTTGTCCTGAAAATCAGCAGGAAAAATCTGAGAGTTATAGAATTTGGCTTTTACATTTGTTTAATACGCTGATAAAAAAGACGCTTTCTTTTAACTGGTTTTCATCAAACTTTCTGATGGAGCAACATGTTTCATGAGGCATCATCAGTCTAGTTTAAAAAGCCATTCTCATATTAGCTCAGACTAGCGTGCAAGTAACTGGCTACTTTTTTCCAACAGTTTTAGTTTTAGCAAGCAAACTTTTGTGCAGGCGAACAAAAAGTGTAAGCAAACTTTTGTCTTCTGACAATTTTCACTCCAAAAGAAAACAAATGATTTGTGAAATGAAACTTGGATAATTTTATGGGAAGATACAAGCCACTCTTCTTACCAATGAAATGTTTTCTTTCCAGCGGGTTGGACAACGTGACCACCTCTCACACCCTGAGGCTCCTGCGCACCTTGGCACACCAGGGCCGTACCATCGTGTGCACCATCCACCAGCCCAGCGCCTCTCTGTTCCAACTGTTCGACCATGTGTACGTGCTTGCGGCGGGGCTGTGTGTGTACCAGGGCCCCACCACGGACCTGGTGCCCTTCCTCTCCAGCGTCGGGCTGGAGTGCCCCACCAACAACAACCCCGCCGACTTTAGTGAGTGGTGGATGGGGGATGGGTTTAGCAGTAAAATAAAGTAGGCAACGGAGTAACCTTAGGCAAAAGAAAGGGAAAGAGATTTAGAGTACAGTTTACCATTTGGATTCCACATAAATAATCGAAGATCGGGAATCGATTTTGAAATAAATTGCATAATCAAGAATTCATGTATCGAGAATCTGTCTTGAATTGAGAACCAGGAATCAAACTCCAATCACCAATTTTCTGGTGTAATATTGACAATTAATTAATGGTTTAATTGATCATTAATTGCTTATAGTTCATTAAACCATAAATTGCAGATTCAAATTGGTCATTAACTGATTCTGGGTTTCAGTAATCGAGATGACAGACGGTGAAGAAGAGGACAACATCATTGTTTTATCACGGGCTACTAAAAATGGAAAACTGAGAAGAGTTTACGAACCAGAAGAAAACACAGAAAACCCCCACAACAAACTCAGAGGTTGGTTTTATTCTGATTGACAAGCAAAGTTTCTTGAGTTGCATGCGGTGGCAGGGAAACCACTAGAAGAAGCAAGCATACGAATACAAATAACCGGGATACCCTCCGGACCTCCCTCTTCCTGGAAATATCCCCCAGACCACCCACGATGTTTTAGCCTCCCCCTGCAAGATACCCTATGGACACCCTTGCTCAACATCTTTGGAGGTATAGAAAATCAATAATTGAAGGGAGGTATCTTGAGAATAGTGAAAAAATCACCATCTAAAAGTTTTTTTTCATTTAATTAACAACAGCATTTCAAAGTCTCGCCTGATTTCAGGAAGACCGAGTGAAACAGACGAGAACAAACGCCACCTTGCCGCTCTTCTGTTAAACCACTACAACGACAGATCGGACGACAGAACAGCCTGCTCGCAGACTTGGTGCTGCTGGGTGCAGTTCTGCACGCTCTTCCGCAGGAAAACCCTGCAGATACGCAGAAACACGGTGAGTCAGCTGTGGAGTGCCTCAGGGCGCGTTGTTGGGTCCACTTTTGTTTCTAAACTTCAATTTTCGGTTATTCGGTAGGTGATGTGTTGATTGTTAATAATTAGCGATTTTCCACATAGCAAAATTAAAAACTAACCTCTGTTTACTTCCACTTTGTGTTGCAGTTAGGTTTAAAGATCCAGATGTTCCACCATCTCGTCTGCTCGCTGCTGGTTGGTCTCATATTCTGGAACCGGGCAGACGACGGCGAGATGTTCTTCGATCACATGAAGTTCTGCATGGGCGTTATCCTCTTCTTCTGCTACACTCATGTCATGGTGCCTGTGTTAACCTGTGAGTCCCATTCACCACAGCTCGTTTATGTAGGTGGAAGTGGGAAAAATTTCAAGCAGTGGAATTTTCAATGTTGGGTGGGAAGAAATGAGACATTTTCTAAGTAGACATTTACTTTTCAGGTGGATGGGCAAAAAAAGTTATGTCAGAAATTCTTGGCACAAAAACGTTCTGCTAAATCTGCTGACAGGCTTTTTCCTTGTCAAAACTTTTTCTTTTCCTTGCAGTAGGCAAGGTAGCCTTCGGGCGTGAATTATTTGTGGAGGGTAGAGGCTTTCTCAAATTTTGCCATCCCTCCCTGCCAGCATGGGCGTGAAAAACAAGTTTTTGTTTTTCCCTAGCATGCCCACAACCACATGTGCCTCAATTATGATCGATAGCTCGGGAAATCAGGTAAGCTAGCCTAATAGTCAGTTTCCTGAGCCTAGGATGGAATTCGGCTGATCCTGTCGGATTGTTTACAGAAAAAACCTTGGGTAGGTACCCACGCAGCTCCTTTACAAGAGCTGACCAACCACCTCAGGGATGTTAAGAGCACTATGTGACTCAAAAGTCTTGATGATACCACAAAATCACGATCAGGGGGATGAACACAGTTGAACTACCACGACAATAAAAGGATAAGAGAGGTGGTACCTGCTAGTTAAGGGAGTTATAGTTACTTACAGGAAATGGCCAAAACAATAACAGTTTCTGCTATAGCTTTTAGTTTGCCTCTCTGAAGATCTTTGAGTTATTTCTGGTGGTTATTTATTAAGAATATATTAACCTTTTACCGAACCTTAACTACACTGTCACCGATAGAACATTGATAGAGCACAATATATGCCAACAAATATTAATTTTAGTTTACTGTTGTGTTTTTCAGTCCCATATGAAGTAAAGCTCTTGGCCAAAGAACACTTCAACCAATGGTACGGACTCAACCCTTACTACATGGCAGTAACACTATCCAGGGTACCCAGTCTCGTAAGTAAAGTTGTTACTTAAATAACTATTAATTCTATTTTAAATGTGAAATTAATAAGATAAATGTTAATTTTTGTAGCCCTGTTTAAATTTTTATCACTCTTGAAAGTCGTCATGTGTTAGAGAAATTTTAAGGACTTTTCCTGACGTTTTTGTCATAAAGTTCACAACAAATGTTGTTTTCTATTGAACAAATTGCCATTATCCTGACTTGAAATAAGTGTTTGAAAGCAATTTTTACTTATTTCTATCAAGATGTATAATACACTTTTTATAAGAAATATTTACTCTTCTATGTTGATTTCAGGTAGGGTTCGGGTTGGTGTTCCTGGTGATAGTGTACGCAATGACAGGATTGCCAAACGACTTGGACAGGTTTATTTTGTTCTGCCTGGTTGGTATTTTGGTCGGTCTCATAGCCGAGGGCATGGGACTTGCAATCGGCTCTGTCTTCAACGTTACGGTGAGGGGTTGGAACTACAGTAGACTCTCGACTATCCGGCCTTTTGTGACGGAAGGGTAGGCCGGATAACGAAAAAGCCGGATAGGCCGTAGTTCATTGAACTTGGACTTCCGGGCCTATCTAGATTGATTTTTACGTGTTTCACGAACTGAATCAAACGTTTTAACAGGTTATACAGTAGGCTACTGTATTAAATTAGGTTATCACGTTTTGATCTAATATAACTTTTACAAACTTGGAACAGTGATGGGATGGTTTGTGTGAGCACGGCCCCACAGTGCACACGGCACTATCTTTGGCTAGGTTGTTTACGGTAGACGCCTTCAGTATGGAAAACGCAAGCAACGATACTGCGATGCACTGCAAACTTAGCAGTTTCACAACTGAAGGCGTTCAAAACCATAAGTCAATTTTTAACTTTCTTTGTGGCCATGAAATTTTAAAATTTTTTACAAAATGGTAGGCCGGATAGTACGGAGGCCGGATGGTCGCGAGCGGATAGTCAAGAGTTTACTGTATACGCTAAATTTTCCAACAGACATAAAAAATTAAGGCAAATTATGATAAATAGTTTAGAGAAAAATGCTTTTAACGATTTGTAGTAGGGGGAAAGGAATGCGAGTTTGGCTCATTTGTCTTTCGTTTAAAGAAAAGGCTAGATAAAATTGGTTTAATAGTGCATACTAGTAATACTAGCCACTGTTAAATCTTCTTTCACTGCTGCGATCCATTTCATTATTTCTACTTTTGCTTTACTTTGAGTTTCATCAATTCCAAAATTTGCTTTGTTAATCTAGAAAGTTGCATTAGTTTTATACAACTGTAAAATTTCTTTTTGAATCGGTTATGAGGTCAGTCTTCCCGCTTATATATATATTTTTTTTCAACTTTTATGCAGTTAGAAAAATGTTCAGCATAAATTTTATACCAAATGGCTAGTTCTAGTGTGGTATAGATGCTACCAAGATGTAAAGACTTGCTATAATAACGTTGATTTCAAAAAATTTATAAGTTAGATGTAATTTAATTTATTTTTTATTATTGGCTTTTGCCATTGAGGGATTAAATAATAACAGTTCTTTTATACATATTGCAGAACGGGTGTGCGGTGGGCCCGATGACACTGGCTCCGTTTCTCGGCTTTGCCATCTACGGGTTTGACTTTGCTCGCAGTCTGCCCCTCTGGCTGTGGGCTCTGGTCAAGACCAGCTTCATGAGGTCCGGAGTCATCGCCCTGGTGCTCGCCGTGTTCGGTATGAACAGACCCAAGCTCAAATGTAACGACGAGGTCTACTGCCACTTCAACAACCCTAAGGTACGATAGTGGGAGAAGCGAGAAGCTGACGACGTAGGCCGAGTTGTATTATCAATCAGGTGGACCAGATGGCAAAGTTTGATGTTTTCAGTCCTTTGCAGCAATCTTTTACTTCCTGATGGGAGTTGATATTGAGGTCATCACTCTGATAGCGCGAGCTCAATCCCCATAGTCACCTTTAACAATTTATTGATCGACTAAGCGGTAACGCTAGATATAGGTCAAGGTTGAGTGGTAGAGAGGACTTTAATCCTAACCAACTTTGCCTTTTTAAACAAAACAAACTGTTTTTTTAATCTACTGTTAATGCTTCAGAACACTTAAGTAAAAGTTGCCTTTCAAAACTAAGATTGGTCCCTGGAGCAATAAATGTGTTGAGAAAAAGAGGGTGAAATAATAGCGTGCACTGGTAAAGTTTGAATAAAGAAGAAAATTTGCTGGGAGATGATAGGTTTAACAGTACATCAATTAAAGGTATTAGTTAATAAAACACAATGCCGCAAACCGGATCTCAAAAGTTTGACACTAATCAAAATATCAGTCTATCAATGTTTCAAGTCCTAAATTTTAAAACATCAGAATTTTTGATAATTTCTGCTTTGCAGGAATGTAGGGTCTTCTGTCCTAACAAGAACTTTTTTTATATCTTTCTTGAGGATTTTCTTCCCAACTCCTCATATTCCGTAAAAGGAGGAACTTCAATTAATTAATAACTATAAATTGACCTCTTAATTAATTATTTAGCAAATTTCTCCTTTTATCGTTTACAATCCAAGCCATATTATCCACACTGCAAATAGCCAATGTACAACTTTTCTATTAACTAACGGAATCATATTACAGGTGGTGCTCCACTACTTGGCGCTAGAAGACACTTCTCCGTGGCTCGAGGTACTCAACCTTCTCGTCATCATGGTGATATTCCGCTCTCTCTGCTATATCGGCCTTCGCTGGAGGGTCTCCACGTGAAACTGCTAGCAAACTTGCTAGCGAACTCCTTAGCAAACTTGTTGGTGAACTCCTTAGCAAACTTGCTAGCAAACTCCTTAGCGAGCTCCCCAGCGAACATCACTCTCGCTCTCCCCAGTCACGACCAGTGAACACAGAAATACATAGAGAGGTCAACAGAAATATATAGAGGGTGTGAAAAGTGAAGCCAGATTCTGCTGCTTACTCTTCGAAAGAAAATTCTGTCCACCACAAACAGACTTCATTTGAAGTTTTTTCCTGTTTTGTACTCTTAGAGTTGAAAGAAAATTATGAAACTTGACATCATCATCGCTAGTCATTATGATTCATACAGAACTCTTAACTAGTTATATTTGTAATGATATCAAAAAGGAATAGAAAGGAGGTCAGGCTCATCTGGATAAAGTAGAAATACATAAGAGAACACAAACTGTCAAATTTTCAGACCTACTAGGTTCTTTGCAAGACTAATAGAGAGCACTTGAATGAGTAGAAAAAGTTGATTAACAACATTGGGGCCTTAGTCAAGAGAACACTTAAAAGGGGTAGTGTCAAAGGCCCCAGTAAGGCTAAAAATTTGACGGTTTGTGTTCTCTTACATGTTTCTACTTTATCCAGGTGAGCCTGCTCTACTCTCTATTCCTTTTTTGTAATATTCTTGCCTAGTGCCCAATTTTTAATTATATTTGTAAGTTAAACGTAATACAGTACAGTCCTTAAGTATCTGTATAAAGTTAGCATACTTTTAGTTCAGTCCATGCCATCAACCATTGGGTGGTCGTTAAAATTTTCATTTTTTGGGCAGGAGTGAATGATTTAATTGCGTATTGTAGATTATTAGGTGTATATATAATTTTTGTTCAATGTTTCCACAGCAGCCTTAGTTAGGGTAAGGTCAAGCTATAAAATAAGTAAAAGTCGCCTGACTATAGCCACAAATGCAACCAGATGACTGACATTGTTTTAAAATACTTAATATTTTATTAGTTTTGATATGAAATTACAAAAACTAAAAGTCCAATAACTTTTATATAGTCACAAAGTATAACGAAACGCTCAAGCAACAGGTAACTTCACTTTTCTCACTCAATGTCCTCTCTATTTTCTCACGTATTCGCTGGTCACGGCCCGGCGGAGGAAAGTAGATCTGGAACGTTCTCACTTAGGTTTAGGTCTTGTAGATAAACCCTGGTTACACCAGCACACACACAAGCAACTTGCTCAATTTTATGTAGAGGCAGGTGTATCGTACTGTCCGTTGTATATAGTGTATTTAGAGATTTGTTGTATAAAGTTTTGATGTTTATCTTGCCACTTGGTGGGCATACTGTTCATGTGGTTTTTCAAAAAGGAACAGTTTATTTACTGGTGTTATTGATACTTTGATTTTGAGACACTGACCACTTCTAGAGGGTATTTTAAGGTGAATATGGAATCGAAGGTGAGTGTGATGAGTGTTTTGATGGATGACAAGGTGTAGTCTTGTTACAAACTAAGACCATGTTTCCCAGATTGGGTCATTAATTAATAGCCCAACGACTAATGGAAAGCACCAAAGGCTTAACGTGACTTCGGAACCACGGGGAGTGACTATTGTGAACTGTTGTCACTGCGCCTGGGAATCGAACCCGGGATGATTCGGTGCGAAGCACACCGCTGAGCTATGACCACCCTGATAGTTTATCTTTGGAGATAGTTTGTTTCACCATTAAGAATAACTTCTTTTGCTTTAATTTCCTTGTTTTACTAAATATATTTTTCCTATAGTTGAATAAAATTATCATTAGTTTTCAAATAAAGAAAAAGTATTTTCAAATAGAAAACAAAGGATACAAAACAATAATAATATTAAAATGGCATAATGTTATCGAGGATATGAATCTATTTTGAAAAAGGTCCTGCTAGATTTTTATTTTATTTTAAATTGTACATTCAATACTGTAACCAAATTCTGCCTTATAAAAGTGTTATAATTCTTTTTAGTATCTGTGTTTTATTTTAACAATTTAATTAGAAAAGTGTAGTAAAAAGGGGAGATAAAACTTTTATGTTTTGGACATCACATGTTTTTATTCAAATACACTTTAACCCCATTGTTTACAATTTTAATATTTGAGGTGTTTCAAACAATTAATTTGGAATCTCTATGTAGGAAAAATATTTTTGAATTGTATGAATAATGTTATACATTATGCAATGATTTATTTTATTTTTAAAGTTACGCTAAGGTGTCTTTTTAAATATTCAACTTTTGTTCCTGTAATTTAAACCCTGTCTATTAAGTTAATTAATATGAATTAGGTGTTATAAAATGTAAATAAAATTGTATTATTAAGAATATCATTTAACAATAAACCTTTCTGATGAAAAGCTTTATTTTTATATCTACTGTAAATTAGTTTTTAATTGCTTTTATGAGGTGATTATTATGTTCCTTTTTCTTCTCATAGTCTTGACTTATATAATTGTATGTCCTTTTTACTATTAAAGTCTTTCAGAGGATTTAAATTATATTTGAGACAAACAATTTTAAACTTGAGTGGTTATCCATGAATAAAAACAAAACTCTTCTCAAGGAAATCACTATACAATTTAAAATAAATAATAAACATACTTTTAGTGGTTTCCTCTAAAAAGATTTTTTAGTTTATAAACAATTTTATTGCCCTAACAAGTTGTGATGCTTATATGTTTCCTTTTTACTTGTTAACCATCGTTATCAGTCTTCCATGTAATTAATCACGATTCATTTGCAGTTTTGTAAATGTGATTTATAAAACATAACAAAACAGAATTTAATAAAACTGCCAGCCTATACTTAATGAGTGAATACTAGATATTGTATCTTTAGAAGAAATATACTTACAAAAAACCCTATAACAGTATTTTTATATGCAAATATATGTATCAAAACTACATTACAATGTAGTGAGTTTGTACAAAAATGTATATTTTGTACCATATATATTTTATAAATATGTTTATTGTCGTATCATTTGCATTATTATCCTCCCATGTGTACACTTAAACCTAGGTCTAATAACAATTTTATTTGCAATAACAATAAATTAAAAAAACAATTAAACATAAAAACAACAAATTTACACACAGTGTGGCATCAAACGGTTTCTCATGAATCAGTACTACTAAGCCATAGCTTGTTGAATAGACTTCTTAGCCATTCAGGTATAGGTTTTTCAGTCTAATAACCACCTTAAAAACAAAAATTTAAAAACTGTTAATTTAAAATAGTGAGTTTTTGGCCTAATTGCCCTGGGTTTTGATGAGTTGCTCAAAAGAATTTTGAGCTATTGTACTTTTTAACACTTTCTGGGGGAGGACCGCATTCTCTCCTTGGGTCTTTCCATGTTCCCCCCGAATTCCTGCCATCACCAGGCCTCCTCGATCTTAATACCCAAGAGCTGCCGATGAAACCCACACATAACCAATTAAAAAGTATTATAATTCACAGTAAAAATATTTTTGTTTGTATTATCATCAAGATAAGTACAGTGTCAAAAATATACAACTCATTCAGAAAGGCTAATCGCGAAGGTCTTCACAGGTGTTGTACCAATAGTTGCTTTTCAGTTGTCTCCAGTTCAGCTTCTTTTGGAATTCCATGGGCAATGACTGCTACTGGACCGACACTTGACCCACATTTACCTGAAGTGCGAAATCTCCAGAGCAATATGAAAATTTACAGTCATTTTAAACACAATTTGTACAGTTTTGTACAACCAAAAAGTAATTTTGAAATGCAGAAGAAATAAGGTAATAGCATAAACTAAAACAGCACAAAACTCAAAAATGTGCCAAATTATTTTAACATTGGCTGGAGAGTTTACTACCGTATGGATAAAGCCAAGCCTAATGATAAACAAATGTATTTTCTGTATTACCGTAAAAGTTAAACTAATAAATAAACACATAAAACCCTTTTGGTAAAACACTTTTTATACATACATTTTAGGCATTTTAACAAAGGGTGGATTGGTTAGGTTTTTAATTATCAATGCCTTAACACTACTTTAATTTAAAATTATTTGTAAGCTAAAAGCGTACAGTTTGAAGCATTAATTTAAAATCGTTAATGTGTTTGAGCCTCCCAGCAAATCTGTTACTGTACTTCCGATACCAATCCTTCTGCTAGTTTTAAAAACTACTCATAGAGCGCAGCACAGGCTAAAAAATCTACCTTACCACTGTATTTTTAATTACTAATACAGTGGTAAGGTAGATTTTTCAAGTGATTCATGATTCAAATCTGAGAACCAATTTATTATAACCATTGTACAGGAATTATATTATTTATGACTTCATCCCTGCGTAAATACAGTAATCCTAATTATAGCGCTTTTTAACTGAGGACACAATTCAACAATAATGTATGGTCGCTAAAACAAGCTTTCAACCATCACATATTACAGATTGAGATAGGCCTATGATAATAATATTAGATATTTTATAATTTAATTATTTTGTATCTGCTTTGTAACTATCACAGAAACATAAAATACATTTTATAATATTATGTTTTTTCAAGATCTTTAAAAAATAATGTACAATTATTAATGTACAGTATGTTTATTACAGTATACTGCCTTTAATATTGTTGTAAACCGTCATGGGCTCACAAACATATGTGAAATGGTGTCACTGTATACATCAGTAAACAAAATTTAATGTGTTTGTGGCCAGGTACCTCAGACGGCAGAAAGAGCTGTGTTAAGGCTATCTACCCAAATTTTATACTATTCAAAATATGTGATCACGATTTTTGAAACGACAGTATTCTTTTTGTGAAAATGGCTAATGCAAATAAATCACTAAATCACTATTTGAGATGCCGACCACTCTCATGAGGGTATTTTAAGGCAAATATGTGGTGAAGGATGAGTGTGATGAGTAGTAGTAATGAGTTATGAGGTGTAGTCTTGTTACAAACTAAGGCCGACTCTTCCTTAGAATGGGTCATTAATTAATAGCCCAATGACCAATGGAAATACAAGGACCAACGGCTTAACGTGACTTCCGAACCACGGAGGTGATGGTCTGATATGTCTAAACGATGGTGGGAGTTGATGTGAGTATCATCAGATGATCACTGAGACTATCTGAGCCGCTTTAGACCTATATCATCCTCAAAACCTGACCTCCATGAAGCTGGATTACAGGACCACGCCACGAGTCCCAGTAGTGTATACATATTTTACTTTAATATAATTATAAGCACACGCAACAACGTTGGAGTGAGTGTGTAAAATATACTGTAAAGCATTCACGGACTGAGCAAATCGATCCGCAGTGACATTTAATAGCTTTGGATTTTCAAGTCAAAGGGCAAGTGCAATTACAAAGTGTACTAGACCGAGAAAAGTTCTTCCTTCGTATTAGCATTGAGGTTTTCTATTCTAACCTTGAAAATGCTCCATTACTTCGAGACCTTTCATGTATCTCCCACTCTGAGTTAATTGTACACTTATTGCTGTAAATCGTTACAAGGACGTTATAGCTCTAATCGGTATGGCAGTATGTTTTTGATCTTTCTCTGTCAATTGTCAAATCATTTGTTGATCCTGTATTTTGAGGTTAGGTGGGTCAAGATTTCTTAGAGTTGTATTGGTGTTATCATGGAGCTGAATAAAAACCTTTTTGAAATTGTGAGAGAGGACGACTTTGTAGAATATTTTGTGTTTTTGAAGAACGAATCAGATGACTCATGTGCTAAGGAACTGTTGACGAATCTTTCATCTTCTGTACAACAAGTGTTTGACAAATATGGATCCTCTTACATCTGGCAGAAAGACGAAATTCAGTTAATACCTAGGTTTGATGCTGGACTTCCATCAGTTGACGATTCAGGTTTGTGAAATAATCTAGGTTTAGTTTATTGCTATCCTATGTCAAACTTACCAACGATAGCCTTATGTCAACTTATATGAAAGTTTGAGCACGTCTAAGTTCATGGCCACTAACTAGGTGTAAGTTAGCCTGTAAGATAGGCTTATTGCTTATCATTATGCAAATAAACTAAGTAATGCTGCCAGCCTCTCTGGCACAATAAGTAATCTGGTACTTTGACGGTGCTGGCAGTTTCTCTGAAATCTTGATGTCCAAAGTCAATATTCTAGATTAGACACAATTTAGGGTTCATTTTAATGGAATTATTTAAACTAAACTATCCATTACAATGCTAAGTTGGTTGTTTTTTTTTGAAAAGTGGAAGTTGTGAAAAGTGGAGTATTTAAAAAATTTGATTACGTTGCTAAGGTAGCTTTTTAAAAAGGTAGGTAGCCTAAAGGTTCTTGTACTGTAAGCAAAGAAATTATTAAGGTTACAAATATTGATTTACTTATGCCTTCACTACTTTCCTCTATCTTGAATTTTTATTTTCAGATGAAAAACTGCCTCCTCATTTGTATGGTGTTACTCATTATGGGGACAACATTGAAGATGAATGGTTTATTGTTTTTCTCCTTCTGAAGGCGACTCAAGAAATACCCGGTCTGGCTGTCCGGTGAGAAACAAATTCAAATTATTATAGTACACTAGAGTTTCACTAGCCCAAACTCCAAAAATCTAAAATTGTTTTTATCCAAACAGCCTGTACAGCAATATTTGTATTTTAAATCCTTTTGATGGTACTTGAAGCACTGCCATAATTAATTTTAATTGGACTTTTCCAGGGTCGTGGATAGTGACGGTGAATTCTTACTAATCGAGGCTGCTGACCACTTGCCGAAATGGGCTAACCCAGAAACCTGTGATAAGAGAGTAAGTTGAAAAAGTTACGTTTACGTCAAATCTCTGCTATCAAGTTAATTACTTAACTACCACAAACTTTGAACAACACAAAACCTTGAAGACAAGGAAATCTTTTCCTCCAAACATTGAAACTTTCTCTTAAGAGGCAGTCGAATATAGCGGCCACAGGTCTATCTCTTTAAGTACCACTTATAACATGGGATAAAACCTCCAAACGACCTTTCAAGCAAGTTAGTTTACTTTAATGTGGACAATTTTTTTCTGGAAGCATAGATCTACTGATACTGAGAGGCTTTATCCGGCCACCTCTTGAAACAAATACTGTGTAATAATTCTCGTAAACCATAACAATTGAAATGATTGTCAGAGTCCGAAAGTTAGACGGAAAGTAAACGAACCTATGTTAACCCTTTGGCAGGTATGCACGCAACGCTTATGTCACCAGAGTGCCAAGCGGTACGCGCCTGCAACGCTTGTGGCCAGCCGATGAACCTTCTGTAGCACGCACAAGACTGTTGTGATCAATACAATTCCTGAAAGTTCATAATAGCGAGTAATTATGGGGTGAAAGAACGGATTCCAGCCACCACTCCAGTAGTAGTTTTCTCCAGTGGCTGGAAAGTCCGTTTGACTCAATACAATTCTGGCTCAGTTTATGAAGTATAACATTTGTGGATGCCCCTGCTACCTAGCGGAGTTTTTCCAACCTCTTGGAAACAGTTAAAATATTAATCCGCTAGATTGTAGCTGCTGTCTACCAGCTGGGTTTTGCCTGGCATCGCTGTGTCTGTGCCGATTATTTCATCTATGGTTTTATAAGACATCTGGTAAACTGACAGCTGATTTGTTTCTTGCGTGTTTATTACTATTTATTGTGTTCATGAAAAGTTATAAACAGTTGTTTTCAGCAGTTTTACTTATATTTGATTACTTATTGATTTAGTTTCACTAACTATTTAGTTCTATTTTGAGAGCGTTTTTATTGTAACAATGTCTCTTTCTAACAATCATATCAGCGGAGATTTTTAAGGAACGGTGAAATTAATGTGAAATTGAGAAAGAAGACGAAAACATAGCGGACTATTCGTGAGTATACAGGCATTGGATGTGCCGACTCAAGGAAGTGTGACGCGACGCTTCCCCATGCATCAGACTTCTTTGTCACTTACCATACAAAGCTAAACTTTTGAGGTAAAAGAACAGTACACCTTTTTCTTTGTATCCACATTTGAATTATATCCAAATGTAATAACTAAAAAAGTTATACACAAGTATATAAAATAAATTTTTCAAACATCAAAACACTTTTTTTACCTATGTACCTATTTTAACAAAACAAATATTTTTAAGGTTTAAAACAGGTTATTTGACCAAAAACCCAGTATTTAAAAATAATAATACAAAAAATGATGAAAATTTAAAAAACTGACTTTCTGGGGCACAAATTCTTCTGGAAAACTCACCTGTCAAAGGGTTAACTAAACTTAACGGTCCAGGTGTATTTGTTCGACGGGAGTGTACACTTGGTGCCGGGAGAGCAGAAGATGGACGGCGACGGCTCTGGAGATCGTGCGAACTCGACACAGGAAACCAGGGCTTCAGAAGCCGTGCAGAGTGCCATAGCAGACAGAATCAAAGGGTGAGTAATGACAACAAAAAGCATGTGACGTAAAACCTATATAAGGATTTTTAAAACTGAAATTCGCCTAGGGAAACTTCAAGCTGTCACTTCCTCTCGTGATTGTCTGGTTAGTCCCATTCCTCTCCTTAATTCATACTTCCTTTAATTCTGGTGTGAGCGCGATATGCTCAATAAGAGTTCTAAATCACTAAATCACTATTTGAGATGCCGACCACTCTCATGAGGGTATTTTAAGGTAAATATGTGGTGAAGGAAGAGTGTGATGAGTGGTAGTAATGAGTTATGAGGTGTAGTCTTGTAACAAACTAAGGCCGACTCTTCCTTAGAATGGGTCATTAATTAATTGCCCAATGACCAATGGAAATACAAAGACCAACGGCTTAACGCGGACTCCCAACCGCAGGTGATGGTCTGATAATTATGTCTAAACAATGGTGGGAGTTGATGCGGGTATCATCAGATGATCACTGAGACTATCTGAGCCGCTTTAGACCTATATCATCCTCAAAACCTGACCTCCATGAAGCTGGATTACAGGACCACGCCACGAGTCCCAGTCAAAACCACTTGATCTCTTCAATCTTGTGTGTCTGCCGCTGTTACAGATACCCGGAGAGAGTGAAGGAGAACCTGCACAGTTGCAACGTTTCGGTGCCTGTCGGAGTGGCAGCACTGCTCAAGTCCCGTCCCAGTCTGGTCGCACCGGCCGTCACTGCGTTCTGTCACCGCGACCCCATCGACATCAAGGTGCGTTAGTCGCTAGTTGTAGTCAGTGTACGAGGTAGAACAACTAACACTCTCTCCGATTAGTTTTCGAGGTTGAGTAGTAGAGAGGACTTTATAGTCCTAACTTCGCCTCGTAAAACAAGACAAATTTTACTACCTTTACTCTCCCAGTCCATGGGGCTGTGAACTGCGTACTTGCATTTTCTAGAACCTTTTCTTCTGGTTTGCTTAAAGAGGCTCTCCCACCAAATTGATAACATTGACTTAAATAAAACTCTGGATTGTTGGTTTTCAATTTTGTTAGAGTCTAAAAGTACTTGCATTTTCTATAACCTTTTCTCCTGGTTTGCTTAAAGAGGCTCCTCCCACCAAATTGATAACATAGACTTAAAAAAAAAACTTGACTGTTGGTTTTCAATTTATGTTAGAGTCTAAAGTTTTTACCATGTTGAATCGGAAGTAGATTATGTTACAAAAACTTAGCTGATAAGTAGCTTCTAAGCCTATTGTGAATCAAAGGGAGTTTCTAATAACACTTGGTACAATTTACCCTAAAAGCTACATTCATGATTCAATGTAATGAAACTTGATGTATAACCATTTATGTCACCATAAAAGCAAGCGTAACAAAATTAAAAACCGTTCATCAGATCAAGATTGGTAGGAAAACTATTTTTGGCTGCCAATTTCGTCCAGTTAAATGGATTTTGTTGATTTTTGGTACACATATATTGGTTACAGTGACAAATATTTGAATCGAGTTTCATGTAAATATAATAGAGAAATGTGTTTTTATCATTAAACACCATATCTGGGGAAAACACCACCTCCACAGTGTACTTTTAGAAAACCAATTTTGCTAGTTAACGAACTTAACCTAGAGGTTTACTCACTTGTTCAAATCAACAGTAGTCAGATTGCAATTTCTGTGTAGTATACGTATGCAAAGTTCCAATTGGTTCTGTTGAGTTAATTCCGAGTTACCCAAGATTCATTCGTTGCATTCGCTCGTACAGTTACGCAACACACTAAGTATGTTCTGTGTTGCTCAGGCTTGCAGGGCGATGTGCTACTTCCCGCCGGAGCAGTGCGTGATGACGCGCGTGCTCTTCACCAAGTGTCTGTACGCGATGTTGACACACCAGAAGTTCACGCCAGACAGGCGAACGGGCTGGAACCTGCCGCCCGCCACGGACCCGACGCATCAGGCCAAACTGCTCGGCGTCAAACTGGTGAGTTGCGAGCGACAAACTGGATTTTTCCTGTTTTTACTACCTAACAAAAATTTAAAGGACATACCAAGTAAGAAAAACATAAATAATCAAAACGTGCTCAACATCTTATCAATTGAATCCACAACTATGCTAACATATGACTAATATAAGAGTTTTAAACTAAACAAACAATTTAAAACTATTAAATAGTTTTGAACATCTGGAAATTTATAAATCTTATGAACAGAAACAACCTATTGAGGGCAAATATATATCTAGAAGAAAATTTAGAAAAAATAAATTCCACGGGCCTTAGTTTTAAAGCTATGGTTTCCTAGGAAAGCGTTGACCTTTAAGATTAATGGTATTGCTTGCTGAGGTGGCAATAGCCCTTCCTGAATAAAAATTAATTGTTTGCCCTTTGGATATCAATTTGATAATAAAATAGGTTGTTAGTTACCTCCATCAATATCCAAAAACTTGTGTTGAGGGTTGTTACATCCCTAGGACGTTTCTATGTGAAAACATCATCGTCTAACATGCACTCTCATTGGTTGCTTTGTTGTTAAAGTTGAAAATGACGACACAATAAACATTACGACAAAACACCAAAATAAATCAACATACTTTTACAGTTCCTGTAACTTAAATAAAAAGAAATTCTTGTACAAAATGCACTGTAAAAGTATGTTGATTTATTTTGGTGTTTAATAAATAATAATATATTTCGATCATTTTCAACCTAGAATAATTTATTTTGTCAGCAAATATTTCATAAAATACATTGACAAGTCAAGTATGCTACAGAAAGTAAATTTAGTTGAAATCTTCCATCTTCCATGAACAATTTTCAAAGTCCTTTAAACAATAAAATTCTCTTTTACATAGAAATTTTTAATTTTAACTTAAATCTATTATTGGGTAATTGTCTTACTTCTAATGGCAATTTATTGTAAAACTTACTACCTACAATTAATGGGCTTTTATCTATGAAGCCAACAGGCAGGGATTTCCAACAACACTGCACGTCCGACAATCATGTTTTTAAATCAACGTCCTGGCGATGTAACAACTTTCAACACAATCTTTTGGATATTGACAGAGATAACTAATAAATAGTAACCTATTTTACTGTCAGCTCTTCCTGCCCGAACCAACGTGTGTTTCACATCATTAGCGCACAAAGGGTTAAGCCAAAGTTACTGAATACCTCCTAGATCGTAACACACTCAAGTTTCCCATGTTGGACAGGCTTGTGGGTTCGAGATCCTGGTGTCACAGTGCAAGGGAGCTTCACAGAGCGACGAGCTGAATAAGGACTGGCAAAGGTACAAGCAGTCTCTGTCAGACAAGGGATACTTCAAGGTGAATATACTTCACGATTCTGTACTGTAGTAGTGTGTTGAACTTCGGGAAATGGTTCTAAGGGTTGAAATCAAAAGTTAATTGAACAGTTGCCATGGGTCTATGGGTAATGCAAAGGTGACCTTTAATGAATGAATTAATCCACCACTGTTATGAGGCGGCTAAACCTGCGAACTTCGGGTTTTAGTCTTGTGCACTACCAACTTTGCCACCACAACGATTGAGTTGTCATAACACATAATCAAGAGTAACATTTTTCCGAAAACGTGTTGTGTACAAAGTATTCACCATTTTGTTTCTTTCATTATTTTTTATCTTGCCTAACCCCTCACTAGATTTTCTGGTTAGAATTTGTAAATCTCTCAGTTTTTCCACTTTTAAACCTTCCACTTTTAAAGTCTTCAACAATTCTAATGAAAGGCCTTCATTCACAAAAGCGAGATCTGTCCATGCTAGTAGCTTTTTCCTGGTTTAAGAATAAAAGCATACCAAATTTCAGTGAAATCAAATGACATGTAAATGGAAGATAAGAAATAACTCTGAGAAAAAAGACAAATTCTAGTAAACATAATAGATTTTCGTAAACGTAATTGTCTTTTAATAAGTTTCCACCAGAACTATTTTCCAAAGTTTGGCATTTCCCTTATGAAATACTCTGTATTTTGTCTTTTGTCAACCTGTTAAAATTGGGAAAGCTGAAAAAACTGAAATTTTGAATTTCATTAAGACTTTACTTACTGGGGGAGAAGGAAGTTGTAAAGTTGTTGCCAACAAGTTGACCAGCGTATAGTGCACATCAACTCATTGACATTTTTGTTGGCAACCTTGAAAAGTTGAGGATTGTAAGAAAATCATCAGTAAAACGCCTCAGCTATAGATCTGTTGCAGAGCGAGTGTCCTATGCAGAATCTCACACGCAGTATCTCTGCACAGTACTCGCATATCATCTCTCTGACACATGTGTTCGCCGCGGAGGCCGCTTACTACGAGGCAGATCTATAGCTGACAACTTTGGTGTAAACAGGGCTTTAAACCCCGAATGAGCAGAACAAAAAGAACGGATGATAGTTAAATTATTGCTTTTTTCATCGTTTGCATACCGACAAAATACAGTGTGTGATGAATGTCCAGGAACTGCTGGAAGGATCACAGGAATACACCAGACTGGAGCAGGACGCCAGGGAGTACTTCAAGAATCACAGCGTCCAGTCTCAACCTGCCACGGGACAGCTGGTGCTCGACCTACTTCAGAACCTGGATATTGACGTGGAGGAACTCAAGAAGAACGAGGTGTGTCTGCCTCCTTCAGACGGTAAGTCAGAGTTATACAGGGTGCTAAATGAGAGTGCAGACAGACCTTATGTTGGACGGGAACCTGTTTGCAGCATGAGCAAATCAACTGATGGTCACTCCCCGTGGTTTGGAAATCACGTTAAGCCGTTGGTCCGTTCCATTGGTCGTTGGACTATTAATCAACAACCCAATCTGGGGAATGCTCAGCCCTAGTTTATAACATGACATCGCCTCATCATCCATCAAAACACTCATCACACTTACCATTCATTCCATATTCACCTTTAAATGCTCTCTAGGAGTGGTTAACGTCTCAAATCAAAGTATCAAAGCCTTCCACACCATCCACTTATGGTCTGGAGAAGAACATTGCCAAGCTACTCTGGTCAGACATTGAGCAAGAAACTCGACACAGACTCAAGCAACCACTTCACCGTTGGTTGATGATGTCAAAGACAATGTTATGGTAGGTAGATAGCACATATATGCTATGGCTGAGGCAGGAAACTCAACATAGTTGAGCCAGCCCACACACAGAATGAGCTGCGAGAGAATCCTTTTGAGAATTTAAAGCAGAGCCACTGACGCACACGCAAGTTCGGTTTCCCCTGAATATACGGTAAAAACTCTACACCCTCGTATAAGACGCACCCCCGGTTTTTACAACTGCAAGAGGGCTATGATTTGTCAGGCCCTGACTCCTCCTTAGCAACCAGTGACGTAATTGCCAGCTGCAGCTGTCAAGAGGTAAAAGTAGAACAAAGAATGCATCATGCTTGCCTTCCCTCTCCCGTCCCCAACCCCCACCCTGCTAGGTCCACCACTACGCCCCTCCCACAGCACAAAAATGTTGTGTTTGAAATCATTATCAAATTAGCAAACAAGGGTCAGCATTGAGTAGATAAGGAAGGCAGGTAGAGAGATAAAGGACCGGCTGGGGTCTGGCGAGGGACTATTTTTTTGTAGTTTGTTTTTGCCACTGGTGATTTACCCATTGTTCCAAGCGCTAGTGTTTGATTTGCAATAGATGCGCATCCCTTCTCTTCTTTCTTTCCCTTCTCTTCTTTCTTTCCCTCCACCAACCTACAGGCAAGGGGGGTGGTGGAGAAGGAAGGAGAACAGGAATGCAATAAGAAGCAGTTCTGAGTCCCTCTTTTTTTCAACTATTCCTCCATTCAACTCTTCAAAACAGGCAACGTAATACACAACCCTGTTGTGGTTCCTGTGTTTCCTACCTCTCTCGTGGCCTATCTGAATGTTTTTGACAGTGATTTGAGTCTTTTTGTTACTCTTCAAATGAATTCAATATTTTCATTGAAGGGCGTATATAATTGAAATTCATTTTGTTTAGCCACGAAACTGTATGTAGACTATATAAGTGGTAAATTACCTCGTCAAACAGTTTCCAAATGAGTGGAGTTCCACTACATGTTTCGGGACAACGGTCCCATCTTCAGGTGGTAGTACACATTAAACACATTGAAATACACTGATGGTAGCTCCAGCTAGTGAGCTAGTTTAGCTTATAAATTCTCGACAATCCCTAGCTGGAGCTATCATCAGTGTATTTCAATGTGTTTAATGTGTACTACTACCTGAAGATGGGACCGTTGTCCCGAAACATGTAGTGGAACTCCACTCATTTGGAAACTGTTTGACGAGGTAATTTACCACTTATATAGGCGTATATAAGACGCACCCTTATTTTAGAGCCTAAAATATGGTAAATAAAGTGTGTCTTAGATTCGAGTATATACGGTATGTCTGCATACAGCCACTTCAGAAAACCTGTCTACACTCTTGGCATCTGCACCGAGGTCCTGGCAGGCTATGAAACCAATCTGAAGAAACGGCCAAACACATCATAATAAATTGTGAAATACTAGGGATCAGGAGAAGTGCCCTGTTTGGAAATTCACGGCCAGGTGATGAGACAGGCACCAAGTTTGGAAAAAAAGTTTTAGACCTTACATTCTAACGGCCACAATAAGTTTCGGTTGACATTCCAGGACTCCTTAGTCCTCAAACCCACATGTCTAATCTAATCAAGCCTTCTCCCGTGCTCCAGCCAAGCCTTACTTTCTAGCTGTACAATTATTTTGTCTTATTAAATTGAAATTAATTGTTAAAAATCCCGAAACAAAAAGTTTTTTGGAAAAAATTGCTGTAAATAATAAGCAGCAAAAAATCTGCCGGAAGACAACACTTTGAGAGAGGGGATAAAGAGAATCTGTACTTAGTATGTTTGTAAGTAGAAAATTGTTTTTTTTCCTGAGGTGGAAATGCTTATGCACCATAAGGGCTTCGGTCGTCTATAAGTTACCCAGGTGTGAAAAAAATAAACAGAACATTAAAAACATTTTTAAAGCAGAAAATGTTGGACTCCAGGCTTCATGAGTTGGGCTTTATTGTTACCACAAAAGCGCTCACGGGAGTAAGTATGCCATTGTATCTGCCGCCGTGAAGTCTTCGCCCGTGATGCCTCTTCGAAAGAGTCTCATTGAGGTAAAAAGGCAATCTAACTCTCCAAAAATCAAACCAAAAATTCGGGAGGTTGAAAATTAGTGGAAACATTAAAAAGAGTTATCCTAGATTTCCTTTAGTTAATTTTATCTGAAACCCCATTTTAAGGTTTGGCACTTAATTAATAGGTAAACTGTATAATTAAATCTACAACTTTCATTTTACAATTATTTCAAAGAGTTAATTTTATATTTTACTTGATTTACATTAAGAGCATAGTTTCAGTTGGTAGATTAAATAAAGTAGAATTTTTGTAGATACTTGAGAATATAATTACAAAAAATAAATAATACTTACATTACATTTGATTGGTAGTACAGTAATACAGGTTTTGCTCTAAGTTGTGTATTAATTTAATGTTTGTTTAATCAATTCATCAAAATGCAAACTGTTCCAAAACAGGTGATTTCCAAGGTTTTGCGATGACAGCTGTGTTAAGTTTTTACTAGAATTGATCATCAAATAGTCTATATTCCTGTCTTTATCAGAAGATTTGGAAATAGGTCTCCATTCCATTGTATTGCCGCCAGACGGAACTCCAGATTTGACAAAAGACATCCAAATGTTAACCATCGTGTCAACCATTTCTTCGTCTTCTTTTCTGTCGCTTGCGGGTGTTTTAAACGCTGACTTCATCAAATACATCATATCGTCGCCATGGCTAACACCCAAGTCTTCTTTTAGATGGAAAATCCCTTCCGAAAGACTGTTACCTCCTCGGTAGCCAAATAGGTAAAAGTAAACAGAAGAATTTGTGACGGAAGCTTGAAGTTTTATGGATTGTTCAATATCAGAAAGAAATAATCTATCACTCAACATTTTCACCAATGTTCTTTTGTTAGCTGATGATATCGTGGTGTTATTCAAGTAGAAACTTCGTATTTGTTGACTCACAATGTTTAGATGACAAGGAGGAATGGTGTTTTTGTAGTCAAGAAGGTGCGGAGCAATTTGGTTCCAGTTTTCATCCAAATCTCGAAGTTTTGTTTGATTGTTTATAAAAGAAGCGCCAGGATAAAGTCCTTCTTCAGTGGTTGCACTGGCCAGCCAAGGAACATCTGTGGATTGTTTTGCTTCTAAAATTTCAACAGGATGTGCCGGCAGAAATGCCGCACTGGTGTTCTCTATCACAACCCCAAAAGGAGAAAACGGATTGTAGAACCAGGGCATGAACAGTTGATCCAACTGAAGAAGAAGATCTTTTGCTGGTTTTTCTTGCAAACACTCCAATAGTTCTGTTGAATTTTCCGTAGGGCACTGCACAGATTTTGCAAGCGTTTTCGCTTTTTCAGCAGACTTTTCCGCAAAGACCCAAGGACAAAAGGCAGTACCACTCATGGAAATCGCTCGGTGGAACAAGTTTTTAGAAAGAGGAGACAAAATATGCAAATGAACACTTGCGCCACCGGCTGAAAGTCCTGCAAGTGTGATTTTACTTTTATCACCACCGAATTCATCTATATTTTCACTCACCCACTTCAAAGCCAAAAGTTGATCCTTCAACCCCAAGTTTCCGGGAATCACTCCATCCTCTGTTGTCATGAATCCGGAAGGACCCAATCGATAGTTGACAGACACAAAAACCACGTCGGCACGATCCAAAATATGATCAGGAGTCACCATGTCACCTCCACCGTACATGAACCCACCTCCGTGAATGTAGAAAATCACATCTAGCTTGGAACTTTTCGAAATCACCGGTGTGAAAATATTCAAGTATAAACAGTCTTCTTCACCGACGACGGGATGAGGGCCCATGTTGTAGTACGTGAACTGGATACACTTTGGTCCGAAGGTGTAAGCGGTTTTCACCCCAGTCCAGTTGCTCACAGGGTAGGTTTCTTGGAAGCGCAACTTTCCGACAGGCGGTTCGGCAAACGGAACTCCTAAAAACGCGATAACCTTCCTCCCGCCGACAGTCGTGAACACTTTCCCACTCAACAAGCCACTTTTAGTCCCAACTATCAGAGAGTTCTCAGTCTGGAGAAAGTAGAAGATCAGAAAACCGCAGAATAAAACGCACAGAATCACTAAAATCGTCAGCGTAATCTTTTCAGAAGTGGAAATTCTATAGCGAAGTAGAAGTGGGATAGCCATCGTGCGAACTGCGATGAATAATTCAAAATGTGAATGAACTCTCGAACGAAGTAAACCACCGCTGCTCTTGAACTTGACTGAACTCTGGTGATAGTTAGTATCATTAAGTAATTATCTCTGTTTGTTTGCCTCATCTGTCCCAATTATTTTCAAATATTGTCGTTGGGAAATCCGGTCCGATGTTTGAACTATGAGCAATACGTTGTGTTCTGTGATTAAAATACGACTTGTGAAGTAGTTTTTGGTTTTTGTTTGCAATGTTGAGAATTTAGTTGCAGTTATTGGAATTGCGCAATTTTTTATAATAAGAAAACTGATAGCTACTTATTTTCAAAAAATTATTGAGGTTGTGAAGCCTTTAGATTCTGAGAAATTATGTTGTTCATAGGACCTAGTTTGCACAAATATGTTATATAAGATTGAAGTGCATAACAAAGTATTCTTGTAAAGTATTCTTCTCAAACACTTGATAATTAACTTAATTTGGTTAAAACATCTTGTGTATCACAATCTTTTGTGTACTTCTGTGATTCAACCTTACATAACAAATTCCTGAGAAATTAAATATATATTAAATATATAAAAATATTTCTTATACTTTACAAAATTTTAATCTACAGGCCTTTTAGCTTAGGTAGTTTCTTGTATAGTAAAGTTTTAATATTTTTGAATATTTTGAGGATAGTAGGTGTCAGTTAAATTATATTCTTGTTATTTCATTGTGTATTTGATTTTATTTAGTTTCATTAAAAGTTTACACATTTCAGAGTATTTTATCACATTTCACAGAAACAAGTAGCTACAATAATTGATTTTGTTTTAAGAAGACTCAGAAAATATTAAAACCTTAACTGAAATCATACAAATTTTTAACATTGAAACAATTAAATTTTTTGAAAGTAACCAAACACTTTTTATATTAAAAAACACTTTTTGGCAGTGTAAAGAGCTAAGCATTTATTCAAGAACTAAGAGATTTTAATAACTACAATTAAATTAATTCAAATCTTACTTGGTTCAAAAAGGTAATTAAACAAGTCAAATAATAAAAGAAAGTCATAAAACTTTTGTATTATTTAGAACTTAGTCTAAAATAAGTCAGTAGATCCTCTTCTACTTAACAAATTTAATTATCGCTAGCAGAGAAAATTCTTACAACAAAACAGAAAAACAAAAACTATATATCTTAATACTGAAAAACAAACAGTCAACTTAATAAAAAAAAATGTTTACAATTCATCTTGAAACCTGTCTTTCTGGGTTGGATAATAGGCCAATTCCTCAAATCGAAAGTGCTCCCAGAACTCGTTCTCGCCCAGGTTCCCGCCCACCTCGAGCTTGATGTCACTCGGGGAGGAAATTACTACGAAGTTGATGTCCAGGGGGGAGGTCTTAGTCTGCTCCGCCGACAGCCACGTTTGATTCAGCGAGATTGAAGGTTGGCTGTTTTTCACAAATGAAGTCCAGATTTCCACCATCGTGTCGATCATGCTGCGGTCTTCCGAGGTTTCGGTCCGGTCGACATCAAAGTCGCACTTGACAACGTAGAAGAGATCGTCCCCATGGCTGGCTCCGAGGTTCTTGTCGCACGAGCACAGTTTGTCGGACAGGCTGTGCTTCCCGCGGTACTTGAAGATGTAAAAGTAAACCCGTGATTTCCTCGAGTGCTGCCTGACAGCTTGCTCGATATCCACGAGGAACAGTCTGTCCCCGATCATTTTTATGAGTTCTGTGCTGGTTCCGACGGAAATCGCTTTGTCGCCAAGGTAATGGCTTCTGATCAAACGACTGTATTGGTTCTTTAGATAGTCCTCTGCAGTGGAGTTGTAGTCTAGAAGAAATGGCGCGATGGATTCCCAGTTTTTGTCCAAATCGCTTAGTTTTTCTTCGTCTACTGCGAAAAGTAGCCGCGTGGTAGAGTCCTTCTTCCGTCGTGGCGCTGGCTAACCAAGGGGCATCCTTGACGTCTCTGATCACCGCAAGTCGCCAAGGGTGTTCGCTCAAAAAGGCTGAATCAGTGTGGTCTTCAATTACAACACCGAAGGGCGAAAACGGATTGAAAAACCACGGCATGAACAGTCTGTCCAGTTGGAGTAGAATCTTTTCCGCCTTTCGTGACTGTAGACACTCCAGGAGGCTCTTGGAATCTTTGTAATCGCAACCGATGGATTTTGCCAGAGTGTGCGCCTTTTCTCTCGCGTTTTCCGCAAGTACCCAGGGGCAGAAAGCAGTGCCGCTCATGGAGATTCCTTGCTTGAACAGAGACTTTGACAGAGGAGAGAAATAATGTAGATGAACACTCGCACCACCCGCAGACAAACCTGCCAGCGTAACTTTGTCCTTGTCTCCACCGAAACGTCCGATGTTCTTCTGCACCCACCGTAAAGCGGCGACCTGATCCTTCAAACCTATGTTTCCGGGAATCACTCCGTCCTCAGTAGTCAAGAATCCGAACGGGCCTAACCGGTAGTTTATCGACACAAACACTAAGTCAGTCCTATCTAACATATAATCAGGCTTGAACATATCTCCGGAGCCGAACATAAATGCACCCCCGTGTATGAACACGATCACGTCAAGATTACCGGAAATATTCGGCGTGAACACGTTCAAGTAGAGGCAGTCTTCCTCACCGACTATGGAGGTGAAGTTCTTGTAGTACTCGAACTGGATGCATTTCGGCCGAAGTTTTTGCTGGACGGATTCCTTTCCAGTTCGGGACGGGTTGAGGCTCCTGAAATCTTAAATCACAAGTCGGGGGCTTCGCAAAAGGTACTCCTAGAAACGCTAACACCACTCTACCTCCTACAGTTTCATAAGTTGTTCCACTCAGTTCACCATTTTGGGTCTGCACTGTAACTGATCGAACTAAAACGCTTTCAAATAAAATAATTATGAATGTAAAAACACCAAAGAACATTTTCACACCGGTCTTGTTGCTAAATGACAGTGAGTCGCTGGCTGACCTCCAAGAAGTGTGGATTCCGGATTATTTTTATCTCTTTGGTTGTTAAATTTATCTAGACACAATTAAGATAGAGTCAGCAAATAATTGTTGTGTCAGTTTGTTTATTATTAATTAGTCAGCTGTTTATTATATCTAGTTTAAAGAAAAACACAGATAGAACTGTGATTGTTATTAGTGTCTTGTTTAAATAATAGTTGATTATCATACTGCACAAAATGCCTAATCTGTTGAAAAAATCATTAAGAACATTTTTGATTACAGTACTGATGTTTAATGATTTAGCCACAAAAGTGTTTCATTTGTCATCAAATACCAATTTTTAGTTATTTTAGTTTTTTGTTTTAATTACATGATGATTTTATTATATAAAAAGGTTTATTGTTGATATTGTTTGTCTGATTACAAATTACTGATTGTGTTAGCCTTTGTACTTTCCTAAAACTTACATATATAATATTAATTGAAGACAGAAAAAAGTAGTACCTTATATTTAAAATTAAAAAAGGGTACTACTTGTTTTTTCTATTTTGTTGATAACATTAGTAGCCCTGAGTGGACGATTTCCGTTTAATAATTGGTATTCTTCAAATTTCATTTTAAAAATATTAGAAATTTTAAGTAGAACATTTAAAATCTCTGTATAGTAGGCCAAACCGGATTGTCATTTGTAAAAATTAACATTTTCTTTTGGATTTAAACCAAATAAATACAAATTTAAAACTTGTAAAAACATGAGATATAAAATAAATTCAAAACAACAAAGTTTTATGTGTTTTTTGGGTGTTTAAGTGTGTTTGGCCCATGTTTTATACATAATTTTCAGGAGATGTTGTTTTGGATTCTGTAAAGAATAAATAATAGAACTACAGTAGACTTCACTATCCGCCTTTTGTGGATGAAGGGTAGGACGGATAATAAAAGCTGATAGCCGGAGTTCATTGAACTTGGACTAAAATCTAGATTGATTTTACGTGTTTCACGAACTGAATCAAACGTTTTAACTGGTTATACAGTACTGTATTAAATTACTATCATGTTTTGATCTAATATAACTTTACAAACTTGGAACAATGATGGTTTGTAAGGAAAATTAATAGTACGGAAAATTGTTTGTTACAAGTTTAATTAATGCACTAACTATATTTATCAAAAGCTGTACAGTACAATTTAAGTTATACATATGAAGTTGTACATACCCGTACAGTACTGTAATGTCTAAGCATAATCATTGAGTAAAATAAAACAGTAGCCAATATAAAACAAAACAAAAACTTTTTTTGAAAAGTCTTTAATAGAAAGTTGCCGCTCATATTTGACCTTTCCTCAATCAAGTGTTCTACATTTTCTTAGGTATTGTCAGCTAATGTTACGATGTATTCCAAAGCAGCTTCAATTTGAAACCTTCTTTTGAATGTTTGAGGATCTTTTCATTTTCACACTGTTACTCATGATGCATTGCAAACTTAGCAGTTTCATTAACTGAAGTCGCTCAAACCATGTGTCGATTTTAACGCTCTTGTGGCTATGAATTTTTTTTTAAATTTTTACAAAATGGTAGGCCGGATGGTCGCAGTCGGATAGTCGAGAGTCTACTGTATATGTTTTAACTTTTTTACAGTCATAGCCTATATCAAATAAAAACCGCTGCTTTAAAGTGTGAAGTTCTTTTAACAGAAGGTTCAAATTCAAAACCTTTATTCAGTTAAGGTACTATGTTTACATGCAGTTGATTTTCCTGACTCAGCCATACGGTATCCATGCGCAATCTACTTACCGTAACATAATCTTTGGTTACAGTCCAGGGCCATTGAAGTAGTCAGCTGGACCAGCGCTAAGTTATACCTCCAGTAGTGCCTTAATTACGGTACTTATGTTTACAGATGACAGCTGGCTGGAAGTGACTCCGGTGGAGTTGGAGAGGATGATGGAGCAAAGGTACGGATGCAAGATGAGTCACAACGCAACGGACATCTCCTCCAAGCTCGCCAACTTCCTGTCCCACGTCAGTTCGCTGGACGGAGTGGAGTTCCCTCAGTAAGTCTGGCAGTCAGGGTGTTAAGTGAATTTCCTTCGGGAAAGTTAGATGTTCGTGCCATCAGAATGGTGAGACCCGAGACCTGAGCGCTGATCCTGATCCCCAGAAAACGTTTAGTATACAGGGTGTCCCATAAGTAAAGTGCCAGACTCTAGGAAAAGGTTATATGGGTCAAAATAATAAGAAAATCAAGAATAAAAATGTTTCCAAAAACGCTTAGTTAACCAGATATTTGTCATTTTATATGTTTCACTAGTTATTTATTATCTCCCACACCATTTATCGGATTTGACTTAAACTTAGCATAAACTTGTATCTAAGTAAGACCGTTTATGGACAAAATCACCAGAATGATCTAACTATCATTTTAAAACGGTGGCTATTTTATGGTATTATTAGGGCATTTTTGACATTACACCTTAAATAGCAAATAAACGGTGAGTTTAACGATAAAATGTAAAGAATAATGTTTTGTAGTGAATTTTATTACCTATCTATTGTTATCAAAATCATAAAAATCTATTGGGAAACAACAAAGTTTTAGGGGAAACTCTGGCTGAAAACAGACAACTTTCCACCTTATAATCTAATTCTTGATGTTTGCCACTGTTTCCACTGTAATTTTGTTGATTCTTAATTGATTTTTTTGACTTTGGTGTCAATAGATAGATAACAAAATTCTCTGCAAAACAGTATTGTTTACATATCGTAAAACTCACCGTTTATTCGCTATTTAAGGTGTAACGCCAAAAATGCCCTAAAAATACCATAAAATAGCTACCGTTTTATAATGAACATTAGATGATGCTGTAATTTTTTCCATAAATGGTCTTACTTAGATACAAATTTATGCTAAGTTTGAGTCGAATCCGATAAGTGGTGTCGGAGATAATAAATAATTAGTGAAACATATAAAATGACAAATATCTGGTTAACTAAGCGTTTTTGGAAAAAATTGTATTCTTAATTTTCTCTATTTTGACCCATATAATCTTTTCCTAGAGTCTGGCACTTTACTTATGGGACACCCTGTATATGTCGGAGCTCTCTACAGGTCGTATTTTTTTTATTTTCATAAATTGTGGCACAGATGTTCCTTTTGTAAATAACTTAATCAAGTGCGTTGGCCAGCAAAATAGGAATACCCAAAGACCCGGTTAAGTGTTATAAATAAGCATAATGTTCTAAAAACCGTAAGTTTTATCCGATTTTGATGAAATTTTTAGTTAACGCGTTTGTTGTTATTCATCAATACACCAAAAATACAAACACACGCTCTCTTATTTCAAAATGGCGACCAAAAGAGTGATTTTTTGCTGTAGCAGTGGAATAAGTAGTCCGATTTAATGAATATTGAAATGTGTTTTCCCTTCATCTTGATATGTTAAAACTTGCAGTAAAAGGCCACATCAATCTTAGGCCGAAGGCAGATGCAAGACTGTGAGCGTAACGAACTGCCTCGTAACGTCCATAATCAAGCAGGAGGCAAAGTTAAAGCAGAAGGCCAAAGCAAGGCATCGCAAATTAGAGTAACAAATTGCAATGAAAAACCTAAAAATTAGGGGGCCTCATTCTGAACAAAGAAAGTTTTAAACTCATCTAGTATATCGAATTTAAGCTGTTTATTTAATGTACGCTTTTGAATTTTTAATTTTGATTTTTCTTGTCTAGGGAGAGTGAGTCTGCTTCCCCACCTGTGAGACCTAAGCGAGGGGTCAAGCCGAAGAAGGCAACTGCAACGCCCTCTGCTGTGGAAGGAAAAGAGAACTAAGACGATAACAAAGTCACGTTTGACAGCGAAGCGTTTTCATGTGCCGTGCAGAACATCTTGGGTAATAATATTGAACTTCTGTTTTGTTTCCTATCTGTCGCTATCATCCCCAAATGTTTTTGGAGATTTTATTTTTTATATATTTATGGTTTGTTATTGAAATACAGGAATCAAGGTGAAACTTTGTGAAAATGACAGCAGTTTGCTAACAGATTTGAGTATTTAGATTTTAGTTGATGGTTAACTTGAATAACATGTATCATAAAACATAATAATAGAATTTTTAAACTAATGTATTAAAATTAATAGAATATTAAGTGCACAGGAGTAATAAAAAATATTATGAATTTAAATACTTTTGGCTAGGGAAACCTGAATAATAGAGAAGGCTAAGAATGTTTAATAAAATTTAAACTTGTCAGGGAAAACGTTGAACTCTGCAGTTTCGTGAATTCTCCATTTTCCATTTTTCTTTGCAGTTTAGAGTTTGGACAAAAAACCAATACAGGTTTCAGACAAAATAAAACCTTACGCTTTGTTAAAAAAAATGTTCTAAATTAGTCACAATGCATTATTCTTTGGCCAATATAGCATTTTTCGCTTTATCTTCTTTCAATATTTTCTTGACACGAAAAACCATAAAATAATCATAATAGTTTTTTTAATTTACCTAATAAAAGTGGAAAAAGTATTATGTCTTGAAAAAAGTATGGCAAACTGGTCTGTACAGCATTACAATGCTTTTCCTCATTCTAGTTTGAATTTTAAAATTTAAGCATCCGTACAATTTGACGTTTGATTGCAGATTTCGTAGTGCCCGAGGACAACTGGGACATGGAATCGGACGGCTCGGGGATGAGTTCCTACGAGGACGAGGACGACATGGATCTCGGAAACAAGACCGGTAAGAATACGTGGCTGTTGAGAAATCAACTTCCGTCGTTAATTATTTCGCCAGTTGGTGGTACCACCACGAGCCTGGCAAGTGCTATCTGAAACTAAATTAACGATGAATTTAAAATAGTAGTTGTTTTTTATGAAGAGACACTTAGGGTTAATAATTGAGCATTTGATCGTCCCCCGAAAATAAAGAAGAAAGTTTATGGGGGTCTGCTTTAAAAAATTAAAATACGTAAAATAATAGGGGTGCATTCTGCTTGGTCTTGTATATCCCATGAAATTTGGTAAAATTTTCTTTAAGTAAAGCTCTAGGTCAAGTTTGTCAACCAGCAAAAATTGGTCCACTGGAAAGGACTTCTTGGGGGTTGCTTCCCCCATCAAAAATGGGGGTTTACGCTTACTATAAAAACTATTTCCATTGGTTTTTGGGCTATTAATTAATGACCCATTCTAAGGAAGAGTCTGCCTTAGTTTGTAACAAGACTACACCTCATAACTCATTACTACCACTCATCACACTCATCCTTCACCACATATTTGCCTTAAAATACCCTCATGAGAGTTGTCGGCATCTCAAATAGTGATATATGTTTTGTGATTGGATTTAGATTAAAACCATTTTCCTCACCATCTTGGTCTGGCTGAATGGATTGTGTGTATGTTTGGTACACATGTTAGATACGATGTCATAAATGTTTAAACCAGATTTTATAGAAATCTGATAAATAATTTTTATAGCATAATAACCAATTTTTATGAGGAAATTCTCCCAAAAATAGAATTTTGGTGAAATTGAAACCTATGAAATTCGCTAGGATTCACGGTAGCGCTTGTCGCTACGCGATGGCTATGTTTTTGTGTTTCATAACTAACTTTAATAACTTAAGGTCTCATCAGAACTACTGGTAGATTAATAAGTTAAAATTTATCAAAGCAGTTCATTATCAGCCTAACCTGGTTACCAGTGGCTTTCAAAACTTTTTTTACACTAAATCACTATTTGAGATGCCGACCACTCCCATGAGTGTATTTTAAGGCAAATATGTGGTGAAGGATGAGTGTGATGAGTGGTAGTAATGCGTTATGAGGTGTAGTCTTGTTACAAACTAAGGCCGACTCTTCCTTAAAATGGGTCATTAATTAATAGCCCAATGACCAATGCAAATACAAGGACCAACGCCTAACGTGACTTCGAACCACGAGGTGATGGTCTGATATGTCTAAACGATGGTGGGAGTTGATGCGGGTATCATCAGATGATCACTGAGACTATCTGAGCCGCTTTAGATCTATATCATCCTCAAAACCTATATCATATCAAACTATTTTCCTACTTTGTGTTTGTTGTTTAAAATATATATATTGTGGTTTACAAAACGTAATAATTGTACCCAGTACACAAAATAAAAAGAAATGTAGTTGCAAGTAAATACAATGTAGACGGCATGTTATGGGTAATGTTTGTGCAGGGGAACAGAATGGAACCCTATCAGTGAGTTGAAGCAATACATGGACCAAATGGATCAAGAACTGTCTTCCACTACAATCGGCAAGAGTTTCGACAAAGTGCAGTCCTCAAGCAGCAAGAAGGTAAAAATAGCAGGTCTTTGCGAACAAAACAATTTCTGGGTGCAAAATCTTCAAGGAACTGTGTTCCTAGATATATTATGGAAGAGCTAAGGTGGAAAAAGTTGAACCAAAAAGTAAATTCCTATATAGTTGCTAAATGAATTGTCCTAAAACCATATCAAGATGGTAAAATTAAAAGTGAATCAATTTAAGTACCTTGGAGAAATTATCCAAGGACCAAACTTGACAACTTAACTCAGAATGTTTCTAATAACAAATAGATGTCTAAAGTTGCAAAACTCAGACAACAGAGTTTTCATGCCTTTATGCAGCAGAAACTTAAGTTTGTTATAGAAAGACAAATTTAAAGACTCCCTTTCGTTCATTGCGAGTATTCCAGACAGCCCTGACATAGGCTACATCTTAATTCTTAAGCTTTCGAGGCCGGTGTCATTAATATCTAAGGCTTCCAGTTTACACTGCGTCACAGTTAAATTACAAATACTGCTAAACGTTTCGTCTTCGCTGTGGAGAGTCATCCTCGTCTCCAGCTACTGAGGATGACTCCACAGCGAGATTGAAACGTTTAGCAGTATTTGTAGTTCAACTGTGACACAATGTAAACCGCCTTAGATATGAATAGGCTACATCTACAATTTGTTGGTAAGTGTATATTTATCCGACCTGTTCCTTTTGAAATTAGGCTAAAATCCTAAGATTTTGCTGAGTAGTATTAGTGTTTTTGACCATATCAATTCACTTAACATAGGCTCAAACCTAAAGTAATCCAGTTTTGGAGCTCTAAAGGACTCCCAAACTTCTTTTCCTCATATTTTTTGATAGTTTGGCCATTCCCAAGAAGATCCGGTCCCAAGATGGCCGAAGGAGAGGGAGTCAACTTTAATAATATATTCAACACCTAAAAACATTTAAAAATGTTTGTAAATGTTCGCATCACAGGGCATGGAAGATAGCTTTTCCGAAGTGGAGCACTTTGAGCCGGTTGATATCGACATGAACGCTCTGAAGAACATCCTCGAGTCCTACCAGGCCCAGATGGGGGCGGCAGGCCCCGCCTCCAACCTACTGGGGCCAATGGGAGTGCGGCTGGAGAAGGAGTAACCAATCACGACACAGTATTCTGCTAGAGTAGGTTCCAGACCTATCACTGTTGCCATAGTGTCCATCCACGCTGTAGTGTGTTCTTGAATCATATTTAACCCCTAAGGGCCGTTTTTCAATTCCAAGCTTAGGCAGAGATTAACTAAACTAAAGAAAATTGCACTTTAAAATGCAAAATCAAAACAGAAAGATAAGCTTAACCTCTAAAGATTAACAGTGTTTCTATTGGTTAACTTTTCAATAATCTTTGATCTCAGATTATGCACGAATTGAAAAAAAGGCCCTAAGGTTTTTAGCATTGGAAAGAAGCAATGTTCCGCTCAAAATGGATTCCGTAGTAAAGATTATTGCTCAAATATTTCTGAAATTCTGAGAAGCCAAACTTTACGTTTAATGATTCAAGAATCCTCGCAGTGAATTTAAAACAAACCATACCTCAAGTTTTATAAAGCTTTTAATGACGCTTTGGAATATTGAAAACTTTGGTATTTTGACAAATAAATGAAACCAGTACAAATATATCCAAAAACAACAAAAAATTGACTGTAAGTTTTAGGCTAAAAAAGGAACTTTTAAAATTTGAATTGTATATTCCTTTCCTGGTCTGACTAGCAAACTTTTGTTTGAATTTGTATGTTTCTACTATCCATAAAAATTATGAGATAATCATTATCTGTAAGCTATTATTCTGAAAATTCTTTTGTCATTCTGATCACAAAACATCTGCTTTAGACACATTTAATGACATGCTAAAGTGTCACTTTTACACCTAGGTAAATAAAGTATTGTTTTATTATGTTTATCTCCCTAGGAAAAAGATTTAAGTAAAGAAACAATTTTTACCTAGATTGTTCTTTTATAATATTGAAACATTTATTTTCATTATTATTTGCATCATGACAAAACGTACTGTTTGGCCGAAAGTGTCTTTTTGACTCTCGATCATTTAACGTCCTTGCACTACGCCTCGGACGTTAAGTTGACCTCGTGTCAAAAAGTGTTACTTTAGGACCCAGTGATGAAATATACTAATGAACAATAGACCATCATTTAGAATTCATTACAAACATGTGTATCTTTTAAAATATACACATAGGAAAACAGGTGTCCCAATATATTCTTAACGATAGTGGACGATGGGTTTTAATGGCCTGAACACTTATTCAACAAAGACCTATACTTATTCGTAGAGTCCTACATAACTTGAAATCTAGAGACACCTGTAGTGAAGCCTTCCGGGAACAGAAGATCTTGACAGTTGTCAGCTTGTACATTCTTGAAGCAACAACTCAATTCCACATCAAGATGTCAGCTGTGGTAAACAACGGAATGCAAACCCACCAGTACAACACCAGGCACGCCAGCAACTATTGTCTACCCATTCATAGACTCAGCTCAAGGGAGAAGAAGACCAGCTGCATGGGGGCCAAGATGTGGAACTCACTGCCAGAACACCTTAAGAAAACCGAAAAGCAGCTTTTTGCTCAACATCTGGCTCAAGACCACCCTTTTTATTCTTTAAATGAATTCTTTGATCCATGTAATCATTATTTACAGAAAGTTCGAATCACCCTATGTCGTCTCCTAGAAAAATTTAGTAATTTTAGTTAATAATTCAGAATTTGGGGATATGACTCCCTCCTTTTTTGGAGTGAGTCTTGCCACTTCCTTGTATTTAAAATAAAACTAACAGTATTTGTTGTTTAAATAACAAAGGGATAGGATAATATAATTTTGAAATAAAAATATATGTAGTAAGATCAGGAAAGGATCATGTATAGAAACAAGATGCCTTACCAAGTGAATTAAATGTATGCAGTTTTGTGAAATATTAACTTTTGGAACATATAACTGTTAGGCTTTGACGTTTGGTAAATTTATTTCCACTCAGAGTCAGAATTTTACTCCGATATTCAATGTTCTACTTGCAGTAAGTAGTGGAACAGCTGTAGTTTAGTAAATAAATAATCAAATATTTAGTAGAGTGGAGACACGTAACTTAGACAACGATTTAAATCCTCAAATTCTACGTTGGTAGACGTTTTAGAATTAGAAGTTCTTAGGTATGTAGCAGCAGCAATTTTACACTAAAATAATTTTTAATTTTCTTTAGGCAAGTATTTGTTTTTTTATTGGGAAGAAAATGCAAAAATGCACACATTTTTTATTAAAAAGGGATTTTTTTTATTTTGTCAACAATTTGCAGGGTTTAAAGATTTATTTTCTGACCACTTATTTTTGTAAATACTCCTTTTCTTCTATGTATTGTCCCATCAGAACTTTCTCTGCCAGAATTTGTCATCCTAACTTCTTTGTTTGTCAGTTAATTTTCATTTGATGATTTATTTATTTTTCAAAACACGTACCATATTTTGTAACCTACATTTTAAGATCTCTTTATTCGCTTTTAGTTTTTTTTTAACGAGACAAAAAATATTTCCTAAAAGAAAATTGTGTTATTTTTGCTGCTGCTACTATAAAAAGAAACGTTAGACTAGATATTCTCATTAAAGCACAATAATACATCTAAGCAAATGAATTGTATTTATTTTTTGTGAAATTAGCTGTTGTAAGGAAAATACTGCTTATTACGAGTATAGTTCGATTCTCTTGTGACGTACTTAATTGTTTGTGTGTTCTTAAGTTACATATGTTTTAGCTTTATTAGAAATGTAGGCATAAGTGTTGTTTATGGAAATAGTTTATATTGAATAAATATTTTGTAGATTTATTTAAATTAATGAGCTGCCTAATGTAATAAGCAATTTTATTTACAAGCCATATTTTGAGTTTTTAGTAATGAATTGTAAAATCGTCCAGTTAACTTTCCTTTTAGCAATTTTATTTCCTACGCAGTGTTCGTCTCAAAATTCCTGGACTTTTTCAAATACTTTTTATCAACTGATCAGTCAAAAGATCTCATTTTTAATTTAATCTCAAGGAAGAATATGCTCAATTTTTTATTTTGTGTGTATAAAATTACATTTTACATTAGTTATCAAAATAATCATATCGTATTAACTATTCTAGGCATAGAAATAAAGTTCAGAATAAACTACCGATTAAGTTTGATATATTAAGTTTAAATAGTTATTTCGACTTTCAATAACACTTATTGAAATCATAAAACATAAACTATTTAAGTTACCCATCTAATTTAAAATTCAACTGCTTTGTCTTTCAGAATGTGTAATTTTTATGTACTTTTAATTTAGTTTTTGTCACAGTTTTATACATCTTAATAAAACTATATTTTAAACTTAGAAAATGTAGTGGCTTTATTATTCCTAAATACTTTTCTGTAGGCTGCGTTAACCTAAGGGTTTCAGTGGTAAGGCCTGAGTTAAGTGTTTTAGTAACTTATATAATACTTAACTCTTCGCGGCCGGTGTCAACAGGACTGGCCGAACCTCCTCTCGTCTTCACGCCGCTTGCTGTTTTTGTGGAAAACACATGATGAAATGAAGAAAATAAGAATCGCCTCTCCATGTTGGAGAGATATGAAAATTAAATTAGTAGGTAAGAACCATCTTATTTTTTAAATGACAACCGCTATTTTAAGACTTTTTTAGACGTGAAAAGCGTCTTGCTCTGTGTTTTAGTCAGAGATGTGCGCCACCTGGTGGATAAAGCGCACCTTTTCATATAAACACTAGTCTCGTCAGTCTGTGTCCGCTTTTATAGTTGGATTAAGTATAGAGATATTGGATAACCAATAATGTAATGTTTAAAGCATTGTGTAAGTAGGCATAATCAATTTTTGATTTCAATTACAATCTATTATTTTAACATGGCAATACAGGCAAACATGCTTAGTTTACAGATTTTTCTCTAAAACTTGCAAAACATGATAATTTTAAACTTTTACATCACATTTTTATCTTCAAGTTGCAATGCCATGAAAAAATGTATAACATATTTTCCTATATGTAATTTGTTTAACTTATCTGTTTCTTTATTGTTAAACCTGCATATTTCTTAGCTTCTTGATCTTTCTTGAACGCTTAACTTCTACTAATGTCTCGTGAATGTCGTCCAGTTCTAAAATAAAATTTTTGCTCAGTGGCTTAGAAAATGACTTTATTGCTTTGGTTAGTAAACACATTTAACTTGTAATTGATACGAACACAATGTTTCTTCTGAAATAACAAATAAAGATTCTGTTCTGTTCAAATGTATACTGTAGTAAATTGACATTTTAAAGTATTAGTTTCGTACGTTTAATTTTTATCGCAGTAGGTGATTGTGCTAGTGTGTTAGTCGCTAGTTGTGCATAATAACAATAGCAAAAAAGCTACAAAAATATATACAAATTGGATGATGCTATATATTTTTATTAGGATAAAGGAAGAATAAAGCTAACCCCCAAATGGTGTAAAAACGCCATACCCCGACCACCGATATGCGTCTTCCACATGGTCAAGGTCTTGGCCTTATTGGGGGAACCAGTCCGCCCCTTGGTGTCAAAACTATAATCTAGTTCTTTCATTTCACACCGTGTCAAAACATCATAGTAATTAGCATGAAATATTTCGGTCTTGCTGTAGAGTGCCATTTTCAGTGGCTGATTGGCTGAAACTGAGCTACTTGCTGTCTGCTATCCCATTGGTGTCAGGGCTGCCAACTGTCGATTATCTTATTCGAAGAAGACAGCATTAAACTTTCAAGAAACTGGCAACCAATTCTGAAGAAGTCTTTTCGATAGTGTCACAGCCAATGAGAACATTGACAGTTGGCATCCCTACTCTAATAGGATAGAAGACAATCAGTGACTGAAGATGGTACTCTACAGCAATACTGAAATATTTCAAGCAAATTATAATAATTTTTCACATGGTGTGAACCGGAAGATCTAGATCGTAACTTCTATTATCTTACTCTTAAACTTGATGAGACAAATATGCAATCAATTTAATATATGTCTCATAACTCTTATCTATATCTTCAAGGGCCGGTTCTTATTAGATACAATCTAATAATACAAGTTTTATTGTCCGAGGCCTTTTATATGTATGTATTATGTATTTTCAAAGACTCTCAGCAACTGAAAAGAAAATGCTACGAGTCATTTATTATTTTATGTTTACAACACTGAAAGCTGATTTCCTAGGCAAGCAGTGGTTCGTTATCATTTGGACGCGTTCCACTGTTCCCTAGGAAAACACTTCCGTATGATTACACTCAAAACAGAGGTTCACTCAGAGCCACCAGCTCTCTGGGCAGGGCCCAGGGCTGGACTTCAATCACGGGCCCTAAAGCCGACTACACACTAACAGACTTTTCCCCGAGCTGAACCCTATCGTGAGCAGGGAGAAGAGAGGAGCAAAGCACATTGTGAAGGATGCAAATTTTTCCCCGTACATTTACTCGAGCCAGACGGATTGGGTGTGAAAAGCACCAAGCGGCACAAAAGGAGAAGGGAGCACACTCAATAACTGTATTGCTGCTATTTTCCCCTGTGTTCACTGTCTTATGACGGTCTACAAAATGCTTTCACCACTTCTTAGGAAACCGCAGTGGTTTGAAGAAAAAACCAAATTTGTACAATGCAAGGTATTTATTATTACAAACTGATAAGTAAAAATTTACTTGCACACATTGTTTTAAATAACAAATAAAATCAAACAGGTTAGGTGTTAAATAAAATAACTAAATATTACTACACATTCCGATTGACAAAAAAATAACTAGGCCTAGCATTTAATCTGCTAGATTTTCCTTAGAATTTTTGGTCATGGTACTTTAAAAAAGAAGTTAAAAATCAATAAAATGTTCTAATGATAAAATCTTTTTTTGTCTTTGAATTTTAAGTAACATACTAACTTATTCAGTGAATTTAAAGTTGTATGAAAATGGCACTTTAATCCAAAACAAATTAAGCTTTCTTGTTTTGAAAAAAATTACGATAAGTAATAAAGAATAAACACGAGGCCTAATGTAAAAACAATGTACAGAAGTAAATGCTAACTCATAACAATAATGTTACCGTTGATTACAAATTTATTAAGGAGTAAGTCGTTTAGGGTCGCGAGGGAACATCGAAGTCTTCCTGATGTTGTCAAGACCAAGGTACAGCATGACGACTCGTTCCAGCCCGATACCTCCCCCGGCGTGCGGAGGACATCCGTAGTGGAAAGAGTCAATGTAGGCCTTAATCTTCTCAAGGTCGATGCCGTGATGAAGTGCTCGCTGGGTTAGAAAGTCAGCGTCGTGAATCCTCTGTGCTCCAGACATGATCTCCTCTCCTCTCATGAATATGTCGTAGGAGTTGGAGCTCTTAGGGTCTTCAGGGTCAGGCATCGTGTAGAAAGGCCGGACTGCCAGAGGGTATTTGTCCAAGATGTAGAAGTCAGTGTCATATTTAGCCTTCACTAGACGTCCCAGGAGTTTCTCGTCAGGAGTGCTAAGGTCGTCTTCATCACCGATCGTCACACCTGCTTCACGCAGCATCTTGAGGCCAGTGGGGAAGTCAAGTTTTAGAGGTGGGTCGAGAAATTTAAACGGTTCGACTGCAAACTGTTGACCGACTGTCTCAATTTCTGTTTTGTAACTGTCCCGCAGTCCTTTGAACATTTCTGTGAAGGTGTTTCCTATCGTGTCAAGAACTTCGTGGTAGTGAAACTTGAATGCCATCTCCAAATCTAGTCCCACAAATTCAGTCAAGTGACGGTGAGTGTTGCTGTCTTCAGCTCGAAACACTGCTCCGACAGTGAACACTTTGTCAAAATCTGCAGCGATGGCCATCTGCTTGTACAACTGAGGGCTTTGAGCTAGATAGGCGGAAGTCTTGAAATAGGAGACTGTGAAAACATTGGCGCCTCCTTCACTTGCGGCACTGATAATTTTAGGCGTGTGGATCTCAACAAATCCTTTTTGAGTCAGGATATCTCTGAAAAGGCGGCAAACTCCAGCTTCAAGTCTAAATATGGCCTGATTGGCAGGTGTTCTTAAATCCAATATGCGATTGTCTAGACGAGTATCTTGATTCACTTTGATATTTAGGCCTTCTGGGTCATCATCTTTTACAGGTCTTGATGCATCCTCTATAAGAAGAGGTAGTTGACTTTTGGCTTCACTGACGACCCAAATTTCTTGGACGTGGATTTCAACCAGTCTTTGACTACAAGCTTCAATCTCTTTAGGGACATTACTCACTGAACCAATAACATCAATGATGGTTTCCTTGTTGATGTTCGAAGCAAATTTGACCATTTGTTTGCTAATTGAAGCAGAAACGTTAATCAAACACTGGACAGTGAATTGTTGTTGACGTAAAACAATAAAGCATTGTTTACCTTTAGCTCGGCTTGTATGCAAGCGCCCTCTTACTAAAACAATTTTGTTTTCCAGGTTTGGGCACAAATCTTTAACATGGGTGAATGTTTGGTTGCGCTTTGAATCATCAGCACTGCTGCGAATTATGCCTAAAGAACCATATTTACCTTCAGAAACATCAGCTTCTGTATTTTCTGCTTCAGCCTGAATGGTGCTTTTCCTGGCTTCTTTCTTGGCAGCTTTTTCAGCGTCTTTAGCTGCTTTCTTCAGTGCCTTTTTAGATTTTGCTTCATCACCAACAGCTTCGACTTGATCTTCACTTCCCATCTTTAAATCAATTTCAAATTGAAACGCTCTAAATATAAAAAACTTTATTACTTGTAAGATATTAGATATGTGATGCAATATAATTAAAATATGTATAACTAGGGATTTCTTGGTTAGATTTCGATAGAAATAATGATAGGTTATGTTGTTGTCAGCAGAAAACCAACACGACAAAAAATAGTAAACAGTGATAAACTTTACCCAAATAAGTCATTGTAAAAATACATACTATTTTATTGTTAGTTTGAAGACACATTTTAATGCCAGTGCGTAGCATTTACTATTCATTTACATTAAATTCAATGCTATTTTCTAATTAGCTATACACAAGATAGCTAATTATCTTAGGTTATAACCTAATTTTTCACCTGAGAAATTCGTTTAGTGAGACCCACGCTTTATAACTGAGCCATTGACCTAAAACAGGATAAGGAGCCATATAATTATGTGGTGACGAGGGCGAACAACGCGTTGTTTACTTGTATTAGCCGGTTGGCTGACCCACTCACACTACGGTCGACTGGATACTCTCAATAAAAAAAAGTGTGGGCATTCCCATTAGAGCTAAACTTCCCCTCGCTGCTCTGCTACACTCGGGACCAGATACATTGACAATATACCTGCGCATGATGGTGTAAAAGTATGCTTCACTTTTCTAAAGAGTCGTAGGAAGAGAACAATTACTTGAGCGCCGTTTGAAATATTGAAAACTAAAGTGTAAAATTCTTGTTACCACACACTTTTAAAACCCGCGGACCCGTGGCTAGAATATGAATTGAGAAAAATAATACAGAACTCTGAATTAAATGGAAAATTAAAAATAATATGAACTGGTTTTCTTCCCTTTGTGTAGCCACCAGTCCTCTATTCAGAGGAAATTATTGTGCAAAAATATAATTGATGGTGAGTAGCTAGTACTGGTTAAAAAACAATATTTTGCACACAGAAACCAAACTGTAGTCAAAATAAAATCTTTGGTACCAGGGTCGCAGAAATTGCCAGGAGACCTTGTACTGTAGTAAGTTCCTCTAGTTTCGACAAGGGAACCCCCTGGCAACTTCTGAGGTCCTAGTAAATTGTGGAAATAGAGTTATAAGCACAGTGGCCAAAACGAGATAAAAAATGAGTTTGTATTACCAGGGTCGCAGAAATTGCTAGGAGACCTTCAAGATGAATTTTTTTCGGAAGCCCAAAACCATCACCAAGTTGCTTGTTGTACTCAGAACAGACTGTTGTGTCTCCTGCCACCTTCTGAGGTCCTAGTAGATTTGGGATTTATGTTGTTACAGTGGCAAAATTGAGATAAAAAATGAGGTTTCGGTACCAGGGTCGCAGAAATCGCCAGGAGCCCTTCCAGTTGGATTTCTTTTTTTAAGTCCAAAAAAGAATCACCTAATTGCTTGTGAAGCTCAGAACCGACTGTTGGGTCTCCTGCCAACTTCTGAGGCCCTGATACTAGGAAAATTTTGTTTGCGTTAAAACCTATGTAGCAAGGCCCAAGAGCAGAAATTAACTATTTTTGCAACCTTCTGTGTAACAGGATGAGCAACTTACCTGGGGAAACCCCTTACCTTTGGGAATATTTTAAATAATATGTTTGTTTAATCTTGAGAGGGAAGGAAAGGATAGTCATACACATTTCAGGTGTAATAAATAGTTTTATTCATTTAAAAAACAGGAAACTTCCAACATAGAGAAATTTAAATCAATGAGAGATACATTACATGAGATGATAATTATAAGAATGAATTTATTTTCTCAATATACAGTACAGTATGTACAAAATAGTTGTTTACAGTAAAATTTAAAATGAACATCCTAGTTACACATATTCATAATTATTACAATATAAAATATACATATAACATAGTTCTAATATACATAATATAATAGTCAAAAAACCTAATTATTTGAGAAAATATTAGGGCCTCAGTGGGCAAAAGTCGGTGTAGAGGTTCCTTCAAAAAGAAAAACTTCAACTTTTGGCACTAAAGAGTGCAAATTAATTTGTGCAAGGTCTTCAAAATTCTGAATTGTTTAAGACGGAACTTAGAAATTATCTTATCACCAACGAGTTTTATAGTTTACAGGAATTTATGGACCACTCACTTCTACCATTCTTAGAAGTCTAGTTTTAAATTCAAATTGTACAATAATTGGCATAATATTTACTGTAGTGGCTTGTAATTTTTGTTCATAAGTTGTAATAGTTTTTTTTTGTTATTACCAACACAAAAAATAATGTTTTTTTGTATATTGGGAAATAAAATAAAATCTCTTTGAGGTCTTATTTATTTTCAAAATACCTTTTGGCTTACACTTAACCTGCTTGTATTTACCCACAGAAACATAGCCAAACATACTTTTAAACATTAATGCAAGTTTTTTATGAATGAATGACTTAAAAACCATTTTTCAGTGTACAACTGTAGTGACTACGAGCAACAGACCACAAACATGCAAGTTTATCGTTTGTATTTAGCGATCATGCTATCATTGCTATCTCGTTAGTAACTAATTAAAAAGGCACATATCTCAAAATGCATACAAATTCTAAGGCATGAAGGTTCTTGAAATTTTACTTTTTATTCCTAGAAAAAGAATGTTAATAGTGGCAGAATTCAGTGAGGCGTTTGAGTTAGAAATCAGTATTCTATTTTGTTGTCGATGTTATGTATTGAACTGTAGTGTGTGTTAACAGTTCAGGGAATTATACAAAAGCCTGGTTGGTCTAAAACCAAATTTTTGGGGAACTTATCAACGAAATCTTAAATTTAAGTGAAAAATGGTGCGGCACAGTCAAGTGTATTCAAGCACCATTTCAGAATACAATGAAAACTTGTTATCAAACTTGTTATTCAGCTGTTGGACATTTTACTTTTTTTAAATTAAAACAAAAGTTTTTATGTATGTTGCTGTTTTATTAGACACACATTTTTTTGTTCTTCTAATTAAAGTAATTAAGACAATATTTAACTCTTGTTTCAATGTGTACTATTTACCTTAGTTCTGATTGTTACAATTTGAGACGTACTTTTGAAAATTATGGTAAAATATGTCAATCGGATTGATTCAGCAGTCAACATTAGCCAAGAGTAAAACACCAAGTCACCCCAAGAAATTGGCTTTTTTGCTGCTCACACTAAATTAGTTAATACACCTAGTAAATTTGTAGCAAATTCGCCGTACTAATATTAAAAAAACATTATTTTTATACCTATTATCAAAATTAAACAATGAAGAAAACTAGAATATAATAAATCAAAGGTACATTCAAGACTAACCACCTACTTGTTATTGTTAAGTATTATCAATTTGTTAAGTTAATATTTAAAACGCTACGGAAAATGTCTTATCATTTAATTAATGTAATACAATTATTCATTTCAATGAAAATATTGCACGTGAAATAATATATGACAGAATATGGACAGAGCAGCTGACAATGTTTCACTGAGGAGTCAAGGTTTTGTAATAGATACTATCTACAGGACTGACGTATTTACCATTGTGCTGTGTAAACTGCAGGGTAAAGTGTTCATGGATTTTCTCGGCACTAGGTTCTTCCCACACATTAAACCCTGCATCAGAGGAGATCGTGATGTTATACTTGGTGTCGGGTGACAGCACCACTGGTCTCTCCTCTGTAGACACTTGTATACTACTCGCGCGCCAATCAGGAGACTCGTAAGTATGAGCGATAGTTGTGGCAGGCTTCTGATCCGTCTCTATCTTCACTGTCACAGTGAACTGTCCCTTGGCGTCCACATACCATACCAGTTCCAGCAATTCTGTAGCCAAAGAGTGAGTCTGCAGTGAGAAACTCTGATGTCTTGTTGTGATAAGCTTTCCCCATCCCACCACCTCAAAACATAGTTCCTCTGACTTGACACACTCTACAACTCCCTGTTGCTACGTGCTATTCCTCTCCTGACTTGCATGTTGGTACATACTTGCAGTCGAGGACTCGGGTAGGTTCTTGGTTCCTTGAGCACAACACACTGCTGCTATTTCATCGTTGGTCAACATGTCGGTAGGTACAACCTGCTTGCAGAACTCACCTCGGGATAGAGCACACACTCTGTAGTCGCGTAGAAGCTTCTCAAGCTGCTGTCGGAGACCTTTTCCATCTTCACTGTCCACTGAAACACATTTTAAAGTATTTTTCTTTGTCCGAAAACAGTAGAGTGGTCGGCATCTCAAATAGTGATTATGATTATGTAGATGAAGTGTTTTTAACTAAATCATACAAACATAAATATTTTCTAACACATTTTAATGTAACTGTTGCTTTTGTTAAGGACAATTAATATTTTTACCAAATACTGTTAGTCTTGCAGTTTTCAGACAGTTTATTTTCTAACACATTGTTTGAATGAATGACTTCCCAATTTCTACATTTTAGAAACAATAATTTTTGTTTAGGAAAATGTGATTTGGATATCTGAACAGCTTATCGTTCCCACAATACTATAGCTTGATTCAGTATAAGAGGTTATATTTTTAAGATGGTACCTCTGCTTTATTTATGAAGATAAACAGCTCATATACAAATATGTAATGTTTCTTTTTACATATTCATATATTTAAAACATCAGGCCGACATGCAGCTAAGCGCTAAAGCGCCGCTGGCTTCAGCAAATTGAATTTCCTTTACAGTTTGTTATTCTAATTAGTAATTTGTTCCGTTCAGAGCCTCGCTTCAGACTATTACTGAAAGTTTTAGTACATGTCTTGAAGTGATAACACATTTCCAAAAATATTACTAGGTACTCATTTCGCTGTGTAGCGGAAAATCACTTTTTTGGCCGCCATTTCAAAACAGCTCAATGAATGTTCATTTTGGTATATTGATAGAACCATTAAAACTCATATTTATTTGAAATTTTATTAAAATCAGGGGAGTTTTCTATTTTTAGATTGTTACAACCCCATTTTTAATAAAAACTACTTTCCAAAGGGTATTTTTGGTAATCTGATTTTACTAGCTAACAAAAATATGACCTAAATATTTATAAAAGTCAAATTTTTTTTCCACACAAGTAAAAGTGTCATCACAATGGATACAAAATAGACCAGTCAAGCATGAGGAAAGGACTTTCTTCTACGAGTTGAGAATATTACCTGTGCCAGCAGCTTCATGAGAAACCAGAGAAAGGAGAGTCAGACTCACACAGAGCCAAGTACGGGAGAACATCTTGAAGTGAAGGAGGTTTCTGAGACTGTGAAGGTAGCAGCAAGATAGACTATAAGTGAACAAGACTGTTGCACGATGTCGTGCAATGAGTCGTCTCAGAGTGACCAAGGGTCAACGAGCTGCACACTGGAGGAACCGATTTTTAGAAACTGGTTTCACAAAATTTGTTTCAAGGAACTCGTTCCATTTAATAATGCACAAATGCGAAACATGCATTCAACGGTTTCGGACACTGATGATGTTGTTATTTTGTGGTGGGGCTTAAGAAAAAAAAGAAGGAAGTATTAGGTTCACCCGTTGATTAGAGATCGTCTACACAGTACTACTTATGCTGGAGTTTGACACTTGTACAGTGATTCTGTCAAATTTAAGGGTATTTTAGAATGTCAAAGCCGCTTTTTGATAGTTTGGTGGAATTACTTAGCTTTCTACTAAGGAAGGACATCAACTCAGAAGATAAAATATGAAAGCTGAGGAAATATCAACAATTCAACAGCTTCTGCTAACTTCCCTTCAAAAAAATGTCTGCCACTTAAAAAACTACACAAGCTAATAAAAAAGTATCAACACTAGTGTTATTTTCATATTGCAGTAAGCACTTAAATAACTTTATTTAATTTATAACAACGTTGTGATACTACTTAATATACAAAACTGTCAATATAAGAAACCGGTTTAGATTTTGTGTACAAGAAATCGATGAAACTACGTTGTGCACAGATGTGTATTAATCTAACCTATCTGTTGCAAGCAACGGTTAGTCCAGTGTGCATCCCGCCCTAGAGTGACCAAGGGTCAATGAGCTTAGAAACCGATTTACAGGGTGTCACAAAAGTGTATCAGGATTCTACATACAGTAAGTCAAAAATGTTGGTACATTATTTTGATTGCTTAGTTTAGCCATTTTAAAAATAATTAATAACTGAAAATTTGAAATTTTTGTGAAACTTTTAAAACTTAACTGTTTTTTAATAACATTTTCCAAAATATTTTTATCTAACTTATCAAATTTCAAAAGGGCCATTTAAAAGTTTTAAAGTGAAATGAAATCAAATTGGAATTTGACTTTAAAATTTTTAAATGGTGGAATTTTGAAACTTCATAAGTGAAATACAAAATATTTGTGGAAAATGTTATTAAGAAAGCAATTAAGGTTTATACCAAGTTTTACAAAAATATCTCAAAAGGTTTTGAAATTGTGAATTATTTTCAAAAATGGCAAATTATACCTAAATTAAGCAAAAAAATGTTACTAGACATTTTTGATTTACTTTGTATGTAGAATCCGGTTCTGCATAGCGCACTACATACTTTTGTGACACCCTGTACAACCCAAAACCCCTGTGGTAGTGAAAGGTCAGTATGAAGCAGGTTAGTATTTGGGGTGGTCATAGCTCAGTGGTATAGTGTGTGCTTCGCATCAAATAAGCCTGTCGATTCCCGGGCGCAGTGATAACTTTTCACGATGGCCACTCCCCGTGGTTCGGAAGTCACGCTAAGCCGTTGGTCCATTCCATTGGTTGTTGGGCTATTAGCTAATGACCCAATCTAAGGAACAGTCGGCCCTAGTTTGTAACAAGACTACATCTCATCCTCCATCAAAAACACTCATCACACTCACCTTCATTCCATTTTCACCTTAAAATACCATCTAAGAGTAATCGGTGTCTTAAAGCAAAAGTATCAACAACAAAAAGTAAAAAAAGGTTCACTCTCATGTTACACTTTATGAGGCAAACTGTGACGTCACTGCTGACTTCCGAGAATTGCCACACTCAGCTGTTTGCATTCAATAATCGCTCACAGTGACAAAACCAGAGTTTTCAAAATAAATTTGGTTTGCACAATGACGCAAATAAGGTTATTATGAACTAAAAGTTAAACACAAAAAGTCCCCTAGAATACCTGCCAAGAACTAAGATGACAAATGACAATACTTCGATAAGGTTCAGCGTTATTTAAAAACACTGTGTACAAAAATTTGTTTTAATAATATGGTCTTAATTGTCTTTAAATGTTAAAATGTATAATAAACATATCTAAAAGTTAAACTGATTGACAGGGAATAGAAAACTTGAGCCATAGTATTACACTACATTTCAAAGTTAGTGAAAATAAAACAAAAACCAATACTTTTGATGAATGATTACCTAATAAGTATTGGTTTTGGTTTTATTTTCACTAACTTTGATTGACAGGAGCTAAAATACCACTATTATTTATGTTTTAAAGAAACTAGGATACATTTTTAACTGAAACTAGCACATACAACTTTTATACTGTAAAATAGATATTTCGGTTGTATTTCTGAAGAAATTCGACTTATAGAGGTGATTTTATCATTAAGTGTTATGGAAACTTCAAGGGGATTTGAAAAATTGAGTTATCAAGGTTTCGCTTAATAGTTTATGTACTAGTATGCCTGATGTAGTCGATGCGCCACGTCGTTAATGTAGACTGGCGAGTACGTAGCTGACAGTACCCGTGCTACGTGACAGGATTTAAAATCTGAATTTTTGTGATTATATTTACCTAAATACAGTGGAACCTCAATATTACTTAATGTCAAGGGATTTGTAAAAATTCGTTATATCAAGGATTTTATTAAATCGAGGTTCGTTATATTGAGGTGAAACCAGCCACATTTCCTTATATAGAGGTTTTGCAAACTTTGGTGTTCAACCTCAACATGACGAAATCTATAACAAATACCTCAATATAACGTTCAATATCAATGCTGACTACATCGTTAGATGCAATGAAGTTGCTCCACTGGAAATTTTTAGGCAAGAAGGAAAGTAAAGATGATAATCAACAAAGCCATTTATTTTTACATAGAGTACACATATTTAATAAATTGATACTGTAGAAAGTCTCAGTACATTCAAAGGAAAATGATATTTTTGCTTTTGTGATGTGTTGTATGATGTCGAGGCTTGTCGCCTTGCTTATTGATTTGCAGCACTACACTCTCAGATGGAAATTCATTATATAGAGGCTCTGAAACGTGGGAATTCATATAGAGGTGGACTACGTTATGTAGAGTTCCTGAATTTTGTTTTATTGAGGTATTGCTTGTGGCTTTTGGGGGACCAAAATTCGTTATATCGAGGGTCTTCAAAGTGTTTCTTTCGCTATATAGAGGTGTAATTTGCATTGAGTGTTATGGAGAATTGAAGGGGATTTGAAAAATTCGTTATATCAAGGATTTTGTTGTATCAAGGTTCGTTATATCAAGGTTCCACTGTATTTCTAAGCAAAATCAATAAGTCAATTTTTAAGACCTTTTCATGTTAAAAGAATACCTTGGTAAGTTGAATTTGAATAACTGATGTACAAATCTAAGTTTAACACTATAATCGAAGTTTTCTAACGGTGACCTTTATTAGTTGAAGTTTTGCTGTTGGGCTACTTGATGTCAGGGCAAACTATACTTTATACAGTATTTAAAACAAGAATTTTCAAGTCTCAACTTGAAACTTTACTTCCTCTCTAATTGATATATATATATTACACATTATATAATTACTTGTTGGATAACCTTTAGAACACTATTATTAATGTTTACATCTATTACATCTATTGTTGTTTAGTTTAGTTATATTTTGCAAATGATTAAAGCAAAATGTCAACTAAAATATAATTTCATAACATAACATACGTTTAATGTCATTTTACAAAAATAATTGTGTTGACATGTACGCTTAAACTAAGTTTACAGATAATTTAGAAATGATAAAATCTCTGGCACCAGAGTAGGCCTAATGGTCCAAGTTACAATAATGATAAAATAAATTTTAAGCCTATTTGAAACTATACTTATATTTGCATGAATTTATTATTTTCTACAATTAATTTAGGTTCATAAATTCATCCACACTATAAAATGAACTGTTCAACAGATATGTTTTAGTTTCTGTTTGAAAGAATTAAAATTTGTCTCTGATAATATCCTCAGGTAATTTATAATATAGTTTAACTCCAGCTACACAAGGAAGTTGGTCGTAAATATGCAGCCTATGAAAGTTATTCCGAAAACTATTAACAAACCTAGTATTGTGGGAATGATAAGCTGTTCCGGTATCCAAATGACATTTTGCTAAACAAAAACATTTTTCATTATTACTATTTAATACAGATGTATTACTAACACCCATAGGCTAACCCCCTCACTCCCACCATTTGTCACTAGTGCAACCTCGTGTCTAGACGTCTAGTGTTGTTCGTAGTGTAAACAATCTGTGGGCCAGTCAATTCAAATTTCAAGGTAATAAAACAATCCAGAATTAATGAGTTTTTAATCAAAAATTGTCATTTGTAATTAAAGTTTTTATACAGTATTTCTTTATGTTTTCAATTTTGTTCAATGCGTGTTTTTACTGTACTGTATAGACATTCTACCAAACCTGTTATTTTTCATATGCATAATACCGTACTGTATCATATGTCATGTGTTTGCTCTTTTCAATACAACATTACATCTAGCTATTAAAACAAGAGTGAAGTATAGTATTAAAATATTATCTATTAAACTGCTTATTTAAAACTTACAAACCAATGTTTTATTTTTTACCAGTCATTCTTATTGAATAAGTTATCGCAACTTAAAGGTTCCATGCACAAAACTTCCGGTAACAGAGGTCATAGAGCCATTTTTGACTCGTACTTATTTAACCTCGATAACTCGACTTTTGGCCGGTTCTCCCTCGACAACTTGAAATTCGATTACAGTCAACTCCCGATTAACCGCAACACTAAATGGAGAAAAAATACAATGCTGCCATCCCTCACAAAACAGACAATAATAGTGTCCCGCGTTACCTTGACTCGTTTTCTCTGACTCCCCTGACAATATTAGTCCGCAAATAGCAATTCTCCCCACCTACCGAAATTACCTATCCACCTCACTGATAAATCTAGGCCTATTAAAGGTTTTGACAGTGGTATAAGAGGGCATATAATTTTCAGAAGTGTGGTTGCATGAGTTGTTTTTGTTATCGGAGATTTCGAACCGATGTCTACTAAACACAAACGGGTCATATTGGCAATACAGCAAAACTCGACATGATGCAAAACATTGATCATGGTTCAACAGTAAACAAATGTGCAACCAGTATAACATTGAGCATTGGCAATATAACGGTATCACATGGTGATATACGAAAGTAAGATAACAATAACAGCATAAACACTAACAATACTCCGTCGCCATCTTGTCACCATTTTCTGGTTACTGTGGTTACCAAGTCACGTGACCTGTAAAGAGTTCGATGCTAGCGCTGCTGATCGCTCGGTAGCTAACTAAATCCGTGGAATCAAAGCTACCATAACACGCGTGGTGCTAAAATACATGAGAACTAATGACTAGATTCCACATGCACTGCTTACTAAAATCTGTTATCCTCATTTTTAGTTGTTTACGTCTTTATATAACTTATTGTACATTAATTTTGAGTTTTTGCGGATTAACTGCGATTTTGCTTATCCGGGAAGCCTCAACCCGACATTATCGCGGTTAATCGGGAGTTGACTGTATTTGAAAAACTCGACAACTCGAATTTTAATTCTTCCTCTTTAGCTACGAGTTATCGCAGTGAGTGTTGACAATGTGTTTACTCTTCAAGTGTTTGACTAGACACATCTTAGTATAGGTTTTGTACTCACAGTGAGCACAGGAGTAAGATTTCCCGGTAGCGTGGTTTACCTCGATATGTCTCGTCAAGCAACTGCTCCACGATGTCTTATAATCACATTGTTTACAGGCGTAAGGTTTCTCCCCAGTGTGTTTTGTCTGAATATGTGCCTTCAAGTTATCACTGCGTGTCGCCTTATAATCACACCGTTCACACGAATAAGGTTTCTCCTCAGAGTGCTTTGTCCGGATGTGTTTCTTTAAGGTATCACTGGTGTTGCCTTATAATCACACTGGACACACGAATAAGGTTTCTCCCCAGTGTGTTTCGCCTGGATATGTATCTTCAAGTGGTTGCTATGTGCTGTCTCGTAATCGCAGTCCTTACACCTTAACGGTTTCTCCCCAGTGTGAGTTATCATGTGTTTCTTGAGGATAGCAGCTAGGGTAAACGCTTTACCACACTCTGCACACGTGTAAGGTCTCTGGGATCCGGTGTGGACGTGTTTGTGTTCAGCCAGATTTTGTGCGTAAGCAAATGTCTTCTCACACACTTCACACTTGAAAGCCCTGACTCCTGTGTGAGTTACTAGATGTGATTTAATTCTCGCACTGTTGTTTGTTTTGTACATACAGAACTGACAGCAGAACATTTTTACTCCGTCTATTCTTCTCGCTAGACTCTGCACGTTTGTTGACGCTTCCTCAGGTTTCACTCTGACTGCAGGTTTCTTCACACCTCGACATGTATTGTGATGTATCTCCAGGTAGCGTGATGAGGAGTAGACCTTGTTACATTTCCTGCAGGGAAACACTTGATCTGGAAAAATACAATTTTGTTTTAAATTAAATGTTTATACTCGTATTATTACAAAATACTACTATTTTTAAATTGTTTTAGCTTTCTTTAAAGATTTTTAATAATAACTTGAGGGACTTAGGTTATAACTCAATAACATACAATATTCCAGTGAAAGTAAAATATAAATATTCTGTTAACTCCATGAATGAATGCATGAAAAATATCTTTATTACTGAGGCAAAATTAAAACTATTGTCATTTCTTTCCCCTAAGCACTTTATGGTTTGTAGGTATGTAAAAATGAATACATTTCATATCAAATTTATAACTTTTAAAAGTCACTTATTAAAGAGCATTACACACTGGCCACCTTAAGTGATCACTTAATTTACACAGGTAACCTTTAGAGGTTAGCTTATTTACACAGACCAACCTTTAGTGACTCACCTTTAGGTTAACCTTTAGTGACTCACCAATTTACTCAAGGCGACCTTTAGTGACTTTTTTAGTATTCAAACAAATGAAACTTAACTGAGTAACTAGTTTGATTATTATTCACCTAAGTTGATGATGTAAAGGAAGAACTATGAAGATGATTATCTATACAAACTTACTCTCTTCAAAGGTACTTGCTGCTTTGGAACTGTCTTGTTGCTTCTGAAAAGAAACACGCATTTACTATTCAATGCACTCTTGGACTCAGCACACTTGAGGTGTGAATCTAAATCACTATTTGAGATGCCGACCACTCTCATGAGGGTATTTTAAGGCAAATATGTGGTAAGGGATGAGTGTGATGAGTGGTAGTAATGAGTTATGAGGTGTAGTCTTGTTACAAACTAAGGCCGACTCTTCCTTAGAATGGGTCATTAATAATTAGCCGGTATTTCTGTCAGCTAATGGCCGAGGAATGTCAAGTAACTCAAAGTTGAATTTTCTCACTCAAGGAAAGGATTACTGTAAACACCAGAAATGTATTTTATAAACAGGAACAACAACTAAGAATGATCCTGATAAATGTGATTACCTGCTCTTCCATTGATTCTGTTCCATCGAGAGCAAGTGCATCCTCCACCTCCTCCTGAAATGTAAACAAAGCTTGGTTAAGACAACTTGTACAGCAAATGGGTCTGATTTAATGTTGAATCTAATTCTCGGAATTGAACTTTGGGGTCAGTCTTGGTGTAGTGTCTACTTGTTGTTCTCTATGCTTCAGATTAGGATTAGCCATAGTTGAAGATTCGCTTATTCAAATTTCAAACCCATGTTGATACTATTTTTAAAAACGTTAAAGAGAAGCGTAAATCAATCTGCAAACACTGTCAAAACACAATATCTAACAAATTTCTGAATGATAAGGAAGAAGGGTAAAATTTCAGTATAGTGACTTTTGTTCTAAAGACACTTTTACAGTTAAAACCCTGTAAAATGGCCAAAAATGACTGATTTACATTCAGGAAATGAGCGGAAATAGGTGAAAACTGCATTAACCTACCTAAACCTAAACTGACCAAATTTATACTGAACTAACCTGACTTAACCTAACCTTCACTAAAACTTCCTTAACCTAAACTAAGCTACCCTAAACTAACTTAACCTAATTTACCCTAAACTTACTTAACTAACCTTAAAATAGTCCCAACTTTAATCAAGTTTTTTAATATGTTCTACGCTTCACAAAAAGATAAAAAGGTGCTAAATCAATTTTTGCTAGTTAGAAGAAAATTTACTATACTGGAATAATACCGGAAGAAGGTATACATCTATTTCAAAAATTTTAAATTTGTTGGCAAACACTTCTTTGTAGTAAACATAAAAGTGTCTCTTACATGCAAAAATAACCTACTTTACATAGGTTTTTTAATGCAAAGAGTGAACTCTTTATTTAAATTTAAAGTGTGTGCTAACAATCAAACATTTTAAAAATACAATTCCTATTTATTCACTTTAATAAAACCCGCTTTGACAAGTTATTCTTCTGTCTAAACCAATCAGTGGTGTGTGAAAAGTTGGTTTGGTGGGTGAAATATTTCAGTTGTAGAATAATTTATTACAACCACAAATTTTAAGAACTTGAATTATGTTCAAGAACTTCAGAGTTTTAAGTTTCTAGTAAACTATTATTGCAGACATTTTTCAACGTTAGTGAGCATATGATCACGACATTTCAGGATCTGCAATCTGATCCGTCTTCAGGTGAAAAGTAACGTAAAACATAACACAGAACATTGGAAAAGAAGCTAGCCTAAAGTAATCAGTGTAAGCAGACCAGTCAAGCACAACCAAACAACATGAAACTGTTAAAGTCAAAAACACTTAAAAACTAATTTAGAAAACAAAACCACAAGCATAAGACAAACTAAAAACTTAGCTACAAGAAACAACTCAAAGAAACATGTCCACACTCAACGGAGGATGTGCTTGTGGTTTTGTTTTCTAGGCTAGTTTTTTAAGTTTTAGTATTTTGAATTGAACAGCTACATTTTGTTTGGTTGAGTTTGACTGGTCAGCTTACGCTGAGTTAGGCTAGCTCGTTTTCTAATGTTCTGTGTTATGTTTTAGGTTACTTTTCTCCTGAAATTCAGATCCTGTTGTGATCATCTTCCTCACTAACGATGGAAAATTTCCGCAATAATAGTTTAAATTCGGAAATTCTCCCATCGTCAACAACAAACTTTAAATTTAAGAACTTGTTGGGTGTACGCACTCTTAAGATATTTTATTCACAGCTTTGCCTAACCCTAACGCCTAAGCTATCTGGTGAAGCCAAACAATGAATTTAACTCTTAGGCTTTCACGGCCGGGGTCAAAACTATAATCTAGTTCTTCCAGTTCACACCGCATCTGAAAGTCATAATTAGGTTGAGATATTTTAACCCCACTGTGAAGTTACACCTTCAGTCACTGATTGGCTGAAACAGTGACTGAAGATCAGTCAGCTTTTGAAGAACAGTTTCAGCCAATCGGTGACTGAAGATGGTACTCTACAGCGAGGCTGTAGTAACTCAACCTAATTATGAAATTTGGACGCGGTGAAAACCGAAAGAACTAGGTTATAGTTATAACAATGAATTGTCAGCCTCTTACGGATAAAATACAGATAAACACAATCAGACAAACCTGAGGCTCTGCTTTCACCATCCAGAGGTTGGAACAGTCAACAAACTCCGGCTCCATTGTTCAAGTAGGCTACCAGAGTTGAACACTTTGTTGTCTTTACTGTAAACAGAACAGGGAAGGGTAATCATTGAACAATTTCTCATCATACACATTTTCAAAAAACATTAGTACTGCGAGTTGTACATGGTATTTAGTAACACGACACAATTGAGGGAAAGCGTTCTGCTTATCTTTAAATACATAAGAATGAAGCCATGTTCATAGTCTTTAAATGACACAGATACTATTTCCCGTAACAGATATTTTGGATCTTAGGATGACACGTTAATTAACAGTACTGTTCATCTTTGGTGCTGCCCAGACAAACTTTTTACAATTGCAATATTTAAGAATAAATAACCAACAAATAAAAAAAAACTTTGTACAGAGCGAGGAGCAGTAGAGAAAGTGATCACATTTCCCCCTTGTCCTAACCGCAAAACTCTGTTAGAGACGATCGTGGACTATATTTCTTTCTTGGTAACTATTCAAGTTTCTCTTAACATACAGTAAAACTTCTAAAATATACAAATTTAAAATACCAGTTTTTATAAAAAGGGGTCAATAATGTTTTGAGTTTATTACCCTAATTGCTTTTTGTACAATTAGTACTACAGGCCATAAAGTAGTTATATAGGCCAGATAGTACGAGTACGTTTGATACTTTTGCTTTGAGGCACCGACCATTTGGGTATTTCAAAGTGAATATGGAATGGTGGTGAGTGTGAAGAGTGTTTTGATGGATGACAAGATGTAGTCTTATTACAAACTAGGGTCGACTGTTCCCCAGATTGGGTCATTAATTAATAGCCCAAAGACCAATGGAATAAACCAACGGCATAACAAGACTTTCGAACCACGGGGAGTGGCCCTCGTGAAAAGTTATCACTGCACCCAGGACTTGAACCCGAGCTGATTTGGTATGAAACACGCACTGTAACACTGAGCTATGGCAGAAACATTAAATAAGAGGAAATGGGTGAAAACTGCATTGACCTTCCTTAACCTAACCTAACCAAATCTATCCTAAACAAAACTAAATATCTGTGTACAAAGTAGAAGGAATACCCTATTTTCTCATGAAAATGTCAGCGGCATTAGCTACTTTAACCCATTAGTGCCTAGAGTTGCCATATGGACACAGTATACTGAGAATGTGAGTGCTCGTGTAGAGTATCTGGGCTGATACGGGTTAAACACACTATCTAGTATTCTAGTATGTAGCAACCCGTATCAGCCCAGAATCTCAATGCTGACATGCGAGCACTCACATTACTGTGTCCATATAAACTCTAACTAACGGGTTAAAGGAATAATAGTCAGCCTATTCCTCAAAAACAGTTAATTCTTAATGAAATCTTAAATTGTGTAGTGACAGTCTAGTGAATTACCTTATAACACTTAAAAAGTACACAGCACAGTGAGCTATGCAAAATACTCAATTCAACATGTGTTAGTTATCCCTAAATTAAGGCTAAAGGTATCCAACTTTAGTGTACTTTTATGGAATAAATCATGTAACGTTAAAGAAGTATTTTAACATAATCTAAACAGTAAACACGGAAACATCCACAAAATACCCAATAGCAACAGGCCCAAATTACAACAAAATTCAAAAAGTGCACAGATCATAAATAAAACTAATAAGAAATGCCCTACTTGTTACCATAGAGAACACCTACTTTTCTACTTGGTACATAATGTATAAAAGAATATTGATATCCCAATTCATTTGCTATTGGCCAAAGGGAGCTTTACTAAATACAATATTAAATATTTTTGTTACAAATTTACGAATTTTGTTTTATTACAAATTTTGTTGCATCCTCGTACATCGTCTGCAACTGATTTACAACAAGTTCTTTGCTAGTTTACCGTGTGCGGACAGAAGATTTATTTCAGACGCAAATCGTTTGCAACGCTAGATGCAGAACAGTCACACCATATGCGCTGGGCCTTAGGTGTTAAACATTGAGAACTAAATATCAAAGAGAACAATAATTTACACTATATTTGGTTCGCAATAAATATCCATCGATCCATATAAAGTCGTGAATGAAAATTATTGCTTTTTATAGCTGCAAGCAATGTTAGTATTCCATGATTTTCAGCTGATTCACCAAATGACACCGTTAGTAGATAGTTAGCGATTTTCATTTCTATATAAAACATAGCTATTCATTTATTTCGTCCTATAATACGAAACGTCTAAGAACAACACGGAAAACAGTATTGATATATCCAACGCCTACTGACTCAAAACTCTCTCTATGTGTATGTGCATTATTGTAAAAACTAAAACATAGTACCCTTTGATAATTTTAGCTCACCATTAATTTTTGGTGGTCAAGCTATTTTATTTAGAACGATACAAATTGCATACCGTATCTTCTTTTATTTTGATTAGCAGAAAATGCAGGTTTCAAGTATGTGGATCGAAGGAAGCGTCAAAATTCGCGATTATTGAAAGTCACCATTTGATAATTAGCGTAAAGCCAGAGAAAAATATAGAGTTCTCATAGCTCATTACTGAAATATTCTGTAACGCATTCTAATTTCATTGTGGACACAAACTTTGTGGTGCAAATCTTTTTGACGTTGGTTTTTTTTCGTTGATTCTTTCACCACAGGCAAACGAACTCATCTGCTTTTTGTCTATGGAGTACATTACTCCATGAATTAACCAGCGCCCATTATTGATCACTGAACACTCTATAGTGAGTGAGTCACTACTGGGATCAACAGGGTCACCAAATTAATTTTGTCACTCATATAATGGTACTGTAATTGTTTGTATGTATTATAATAATTGTATTACTGTCAACTTTTGCCCTTGTTGTTATGTATTGCCCTCGTTATTATTTATTAGCCATTATTGTTATTTTCTGAATAGTTTATTTTTGTTATTATCAGCACTAGCAGTGCTGTTGTCATGTTTTCAGTTGCAAGTATTTTATTAGGTACCTGTATCTCATATCTATAAGTACAATAAAAAATAGTTATTGTAAACGGTTTTTACATCCAATATATTATTGATACTTCACACTGATTATAAGGTTGTGGTAAGTAAATAAAACAATTTGACAATATTTTCTATCCTCTATGATCTAACACATTTAATCTCAAATGTATAATTATACACCAATAATGGTCCCAAATGCATTTAATTAGCCTGTTTTGTTTTACCCTCCTTTCAGGGCCTACATCTATAACTGATCAGCCCTACATGTGACTGCAGTATCTGCACTTACTCTGTTATGTTCACTATGGTTTCTGTAACTCAAAATTCCAAGGTCGCAATAATTTTAAGCGAGGTGTGGAGAGTCCAGTTTTAAAAATAACAACGGTTCACTTAACAAGAATTTACATAATTATTTTTGAAGTCAAGGTGATACTTGGAGTTTAACAAATGACACGACTCTCTGTTTCAAAGCGAGTTCCATCAAACAACTCGAAATCGTGACTTTTGTCGAGCTCAACAGAACAATTTAACATTTCAACAAGCTCAATCACAAACGCATCAAAATCAAACTTCATTAAATTTTGTCTACGGGAAAACGACTCAGATAGTCCCACAGTAATAGTGGATGACACGGAGATCGAAGAGGTCTACTCAACTAAATTCCTTGGAATACACCTTGATCGAGGTTTGACTTGGAATACTCCGTGAACCGTTTGCTCAAAACTATCCTCAGGAATTTATGTTTTGAGGAAACTGTCCGAATACTGCCCAACTCAGGTACTGATGACAGCGTATTTTACCCACACAGCAATTTACCCACACTAATCCTACTGATTGACTTTGTGGGGAGGTTGCACAAAAACAAATTGTCTAGGATTTTTATTCTTCAAAAACGAGCAGTCAGAATAATCGCCAAATTGCGAAGGAGAGAGTCGTGTAGAGAGGCATACAAAAGCCTAAAACTGTTGACACTACCTTGCATCTATATTTTGAAGACGTGTCCCTTTTTTAAATAAAAAATTAAACCATAAAAGGTACAGACGTACACTCTTATGAAACTAGAGGCAGGGACAACTACCGAACTGGGAGACACAGAACGGTAGTTCATGATTTCTTTTTAAAGATTTGTCTTATTTATTTACTCGATGGTTTTGTATAGTAAACAAACAACAGCTGTTAATAGTTGTTTTGAAATAAGAAAGTCGTTTACTTTCTGTATCCTAGACAATTTAGGCTATGTAAATTTATTTAACAAGTTTATTAGTTAGTTAAAAATTAACTTATGTCCAGTGCTCTCAATGTCAAAGTAAAGAAATTCAGACTAAATAATTGAACCAAAATAACTTTAAAACGGTAGGTTCTAGAGCAACCAGGGTTGTTTTGATCAATTGGAAAAGTAAAACTCTACTTTACAGAGTGAGCTTTGAATTCATTAATGGTATTGCTATAGTTTTATAGGCAAATCAAAACTTTGAATAGCCACCAGTTTTAAACGGACTGTCCGATCTAAAGGTAAAAATAAAGTTTGTCTTGTTTAACGAGGCGAAGTTAGGACTACAAAGTCCTCTCTACTACTCAACCTTGACCTTTACCTAGCGCCACCGTATGGTCACATTACAAATGTAAGTGGTGACTGCGGGGATTTAACCAGCGGAGTGATCAGCTCCAGAGTCTCGCACAATTCCAACCCGCCCCCGGGTCGATCTAGCTGGTTAACAAACGTAACCTAGAGATTTACAAAAGGAACATCTGACCAACCCAGTTTTGTGTTAGTTGACATAAATGCATGCTTTAGCGCTTGTTAGGAAGTCCATTTAACGGATCCAGTCTATGTATCCCTCCTACCATTAGGAAGCAGTATCCTGAAAACTGTACTTTGTGGATGAACTTGTGGTGTTTATGGTTAAAGAGATTTTACTGTACACCCTTTATATACCATTACAAATGAAAACTATGATTAAAATTAGTTAAGAAGAAAAAGATTTTATTTTACAACCAATAAAAAAGCGATACAACTTTAGTAACTCTCCATTAAGTGCTTTTGAGATTTTGGAAGAAAGGACTCAATAGTTTTAACTTTGCTTTACTAATAAGAAAAATTTCAAGTATACGTCAATGGATTAAACATAATATTTGACTTGTACTGGAGTTTTGTACATTATTGAGTTATATCTCAAGTAATTATTTCAAAATCACTAAACACATTGTAAATAATTTTAAAATAGTATTACTCTGTATTGATATAGTTCTGCTTAGTAGCGAAAACTTAAATTATTTTCAGGTGAAGTCTTCTCCTGCAAGAAATGTTACAGGGTCTACTCATCTTCACGCTACTTGGAGAGACATAAAAACCAATGTCAAGGTCTAAATAAACCCAAACTCAAAGTGAAACTCGAGAAATTGTCTATAGATGTGCAGAACTAGAAATTGTCTATGGATGCTCAGAACAAGAAAATGTCTATGGATGTGCAGAACGAGAAATTGTATATTATAGATGTGCAGAACGAGAAATTGTATATAGATGTGCAGAACTAGAAATTGTCTATTGATGTGCAGAACAAGAAATTGTATATAGATGTAAAAAATGAGAAATTGTCTATAGATGTGCAGAACGAGAAAATGTATATAGATGTGCAGAACGAGAAATTATATATAGATGTACAAAACGAGAAATTGTCTATGGATATGCAGAGCAAGAAATTGTTTTTAGATGTGGAGAACAAGAAATTGTTTATAGATGAGGAGAACGAGGAATTTTCTACAGTTATGCAGAGCGATGAAATGTCTACAGATGACGATGTGCAGAACGATGAAATGTTTATAGATGTGCAGAACAATGAAATGTCTATAGATGTGCAGAGTGAGGAAATGTCTACAGACGGGCAGAGTCCAGCGAGAAGAATAAAGGGCAAAAAAATATTCTGTTGTCAGTTTTGTCTTCATAAGACTGATTCACCTTCACGTTTCAAGGAGCATCTGACGACTCACACAGGGGAGGGGGCCTTTAAGTGTGAAGTATGTGGAAAGAGATTTCCTCGAGCGAACTCACTGACAAGACACAACCTCACCCACACGGGAGTCAAGTCTCACAAGTGTACACAGTGTGAGAGAGCGTTTGTCCACGCTTTCGGACTCAAGTCTCACATGACAACTCACACTGGGGAGAAACGCTACAAGTGTACAGAGTGTGATAAAGCGTTTAACTACGTTTATCAACTCAAGACTCACATGAATAACCACACTCGGGAGATAATATTCCGTTGTAGTCAGTGCGAGTTCAAAACAACTATGAAATGTACGTTAATCAACCACTTGAAATATAAAGCACATTGACGATTCCAGTTAAGAGGCGGTTTATAACATGGGGTGAAAACTAAAAACGTTTTAAGCAAGTTAACTTTCTTAAATGCGGAATTTTTTCTCCGGAAACATGATTCTTTTGATGCTGCTGCATATAAATACTAAAACTTTTACTTTCGTCATCAAATAAATTTTGTATTTCTGAACTTTAACACTTGATTTTTCCAAAAGAAAATAGTACTTGAAATTCAGTAATAAAAATTGTATTTTATGACTTTACTCAATTTGAAACTTTAAGTTCATTCAGTTAATAATCATTAAATCGTCACCAGTTAAAACTTAACGGTGGTTTAATTCATGTGAAAAGGAAAAGGACTAGAATTTCTTTGGTCCCCATTTGAGTTTTAAGGAATCGTCTATAATTATACTCGTAATATATATTGTCTATCTGTTAATAAAATATTTTTGATGTTTCAGTGTTGTAAGCAGATTCTATTAATAGTATGTTTGTATCAAATAAATATGGCTTATGTCAGCTGAAACTTAGTACTTTTTGTTTATAATTTAAAACCAAAATATAACTTTTACTAGATATAGGCCTTGAGCCTGGATATCATAAGAAAACCAAATAACTTTGAACAAAGGTTTTTCCGTTTCCTTTGGGCTCGCTTTTCTGGCCCTCAATTACAAATGTTCAGTACAGGCTGGTGAAAAGCCGGTTGCCTTTTTCCTTTTGAAGGCAGCACCTCTGTTGGCGTCCAGCCCTGGAACGCTTGGGTGCCTTGGTTTGTGTATTTATTAATCTATTTTTGAAATGTTATAGAACTTTAACTTTTAACGAGTTTTTTTCCAGAAAATCTACTTGAATAAAGTTAATGTTGAGTCTGTTATCTAATTAAAGGTCTAATTTGCACCTAAAGTTCCTATATCAGAAACTTGTGTTGTAGTTTTTGACAAGACTACCTTCCTTGTTTTTAAAGACATAAATTTCAATATTCTTAAAAAAATCTCTCCATTTCTTCTAATTTATTTATTTATTATTTTCTCAAATACAATATTAATAATTGTGCAGACATAAGTATTAAAGTTAAAATAAAGTATGGTAAGCCACTGGTAACAAAATCTTACAGCCAAATGTGTCGTTTTAATCTATATAATATTCTAATTTAATACCAACTAAACTAATTTAATCATTTTAATTTTGGTGCACTGGAAACTTAAATGTTTGGTGCATATAAACTCATCAAAGTGTAGTAAGCATGTTTTGTCAGAAGCTTTTTTATATGTTTTTTAAACAGGTTCATGGGTTGAATAGACTTGATCCCTGCAGGCAGTCTATTGAAAAATCTTGCACCTGCTTGTGCAGGCATGCTCTCAAACAGTTTTAGCCTGTGGCTTTTTTGGCGAAACAAATTTGTATGCCTTGTGTCATAGTCATGTATATCAGTGCCTTTAACTAGATAACACCTAGTAAGGTTAGAGATTATGGTTTCAAATATCTACAGGATAGGTAGTTTCATGATCTCTAAATTTTGAGAAATATCTCAGCATGTATCCGAGTATTAGAGTTTGATATAATTTGTAAAATCTTCTTTTGTAATATAAAAATCCTCGCAAACTTGTATTCGGCACAAGATCCCCATATACTGATTCCGTAAGACAAGTAAGGGTACACAAGTCCATAATATGCCATCAGCAGTACTTTCCGTGTGCAGTGGTTAGAGATGCAATTTCATTCTTTGAAATTAAATGACAAATTGTTATATGGGGTTAGGATGGTTGACTTACCAAAGACTTGCTTATGATCCAATTATGAGATAGTTATATTCAATACATTTTAGTAATCCAAACAGTTCATGGTTTGGTCCGAAAATTCAAGCATGCTTGCGAAAGATCTCACCAATAGAGCTCAAATTATTATTAGAGTGGTTGTTATACAACAAAACTATGTATACTTTCCAATAAGAGTTACTGCAAGAATTAATAGAAGGTAACCTTATAATAGAAGGTAATAAAAAGGCAAAGAAGAAATTTAAAATGGTAGTCTTTCGTAAATTGGTAGTGTTTGGCCGCCACCTTGAAAAAATTCTTGCTTTAACAGAGGAATATTCTATTGGTCTGCTGATTTTTAGAAGTATTTCAGAGTTGGGGTGACAATAAACAGGCAATTTTTGATTGGACTCTAGTGGAAAACCATTTATATTAAATAAATGAGTAGCCTTGACACCAGTTTTTCATTATTACAGTAGTTAGTACTTATTACTTACCTGTAGGTGTCAATATAAAATTTCGTTAGGCAGGACCGGTTTCGGGTCAATCACAACCCATCTTCTGCTGCCTTTCCTTCAAATCTTCTATATAATAATACCATGTTGGTTGTTGTTGCTGGGTGCTTCTGGGTGATTTAAGGATCACACAGCAATAGGTCAAAAATGTCCTTCATCAGTTGTAGCCCAACATCTTAAAAGCAACCCAGAACATAAAATAAATTTTGATGACTCCATGCAAATTTTGAAAAAATGTAGTAACAGGTTTAAAGCAAAGGTATATGAAGAATATTTTATTTACAAAAACTCCCTAAAAGTAGGAAAACACAACATGCTAAACAGAAAAGATGACTTTCAAGACAAAATCACATATCAAATGTACAGTAAGCTGGACCAGGGCAAGTAAGTAAACTGTTCGCAAGGTTAGAGTGAGAGGGACACACAGAGGAGGAGAGAGATAGGAGAGTCCAAAGTTCCATCCATCAGCTGAAACAGTTCAACCAGCCAGTGCTCCAGTAGGCCTACAACTTGTGTTGTGACCGGTCACATCTGTATATAGTTTGTCAATTTGTGTGTGTAGTAACTGTTCGTGTAGTGACTGTGTTATTTATTTATTTTAATTTAAACATGACGACCACATGAAGATGGGAAGTAAATTATTTATTAAAAATTGTGACAACAACTAACATGGTATTATTATATAGAAGATAAGAAGAAAAGGCAGCAGAAGATGGGTTGTGATTGACCCGAAACCGGTCCTGCCTAACGAATCTTTATATTGACACCTACAGGCAAGTAATAAGTACTAACTACTGTAATAACATTTATATTAGTAAAAAGAGAGTGGTAATAGTTTTAAGTATGGACATAATTTTTGGCTTGCTGTAGGAAATAGGGCTCTCAAGGCTAGGTTATGCTGACAAGAAGACAAAAAGGAATAGAAAGGAGAGCAGACTCATCTGGATGAAGTAAAAACACAAAAGATAATTTTTGGCTCATACAACCAATTAATTCACATTGATAAATTATTTTAAAACTGGTTTAGTTACTATAGACTAGTAAATTAGTGATTATAATAAATGTGCAATAAATGTTTCTATTATTTGGTATTTAATATATTATTATTTAATATACCAAGTATCCCTCAAAAGTGAACAAATATCACAAAATATTATTCAATAATATATAATTATATATTATTTGGTTTTGAGGATGATATAGGTCTAAAGCGGCTCAGATAGTCTCAGTGATCATCCGATGATACCGCATCAACTCCCACCATTGTTTCTAGACATATCAGACCATCACCTGCGTGGTTCGGAAGTCACATTAAGCCGTTGGTCCTTGTATTTCCATTTTCATTGGGATACTAATTAATGACCCATTCTAAGGGAGAGTCGGCCTTAGTTTGTTACAAGACTTCATTTCATAACTCATTACTACCACTCATCACACTCATCTTCACCACATATTTGCCTTAAAATACCCTCATGAGAGTGGTCTGCATCTTAAATAAAATAGTGATTCAGTGATTTAATAAAGTAAATTTGAAATGTATAACTCTTTTAATAGGAGGTCAATAATTGAAAATAAATAAATTAATAACTGCTTTTTTTTCCAAAACAATTAAGAACATCACATTGTAATGACGATTGGATTACAATCTTACCATAAGTTATATCACAGAGAAGTCAATATCATACAAATCATCATCTGTATACAGTTAGTTACTAGTTAATACTTTGTTAGGACATTTTTTAAACTAAAAAGTATACATCAGCTTAACAAAGAATGTGCATTGTATAATGTAACATACCGAGTAAAAGGAATTTTCATTTTTAGCATAACTACATTTAAAATATCCTCAATTATTACTATTCCTTTATAATTAACTTTGATGTTACAAAAAAATAAGTCAACTGTAAACCTTGCACAAGATATTGAACGATAAGCTGTCGTGTACTAACAGTAAACGTAGGTCAAGAAACGGCCGGATAGAGCGGCCACAGGTCCAACCCTGAGTACCACTTATAACATGCAGTTAAAATTTCAAACCACGTTTTAAGCAAGTTAACTAACTTGAATGTGGAAATATTTTCTCTGGAAGCACAGATGCTGGAGCTATTGATGCTGCTGCATATAAACCCTAAAACTTTTTCCTTTGTCATCGAATAAATTTTGTATTTCTTAATTTAAAACTCGATTTTCCATGAGAGCCTAGTACTCAAAATTCAGTAATTAAAACTATAATTTCTAACTAAACTTTTTTTGTTTGTTTATATATACAGCAGCACTAATGACTCCATGCTTCCACAGAAAAACTAGAACTACATTTTAGTTCATTAACCTACCTCAAACATAGTTGGCGAATTTTTCCGTGTTGAATTTCCTATCTTATTTAAACGCCGCTCGCGCTATATCCGGCCGCCTCCTAAGGCTTTCCATCTGTATGTTTCCTCCTCACATGCACAGTCAGATTACTTTTCACTGCTGTCCTATACCCGCACAGTACACAGAAGTAAGGCCTTTCATTCGTGTGTTTGATATTCACGTGTCTTGCAAGATGAGTCCTCACAGCAGTCACATACTCGCACTCCGGACACGAGAAAAGACTTTCGTTCGAGTGTTTGCTTTTCATGTGTACACGCAGATTGCTCTTCACCGCTGCCCTAAACTCACAGTGTACACAGGCGTAAGGCCTTTCATCCGTGTGTTTGCTACTTACGTGTTGTGCAAGATTAGTCTTCACCGTCGTCTTATACTCGCAGTGCGTGCTGGCGAAAGGCCTTTCGTCCGTGTGTTTGCTTTTCACGTGATTTTTTAAATTACTCTTCATCGCTGTCCTGTACTCGCATTGAGCGCAGGAGTAGGGCTTTTCGTCTGTGTGTTTGATAATCATGTGTCTGGTTAGATGGCCTTTCACTGCTGCCCTGTAATCGCACTGGGCACAGCAGTAAGGCTTCTCATCTGAGTGTTTTCTCTTCATGTGTTGAACTATATGACTCTTCTCTGCGGCTTTGTACTCACACTCTGAACAAGAGTAAGGCTTTCCGTCCGTGTGCGTTCGCACTACGTGTCTTCTTAGATTAATGCTCGCTGTTGTCTTATATTCACATTTAGAACAAGAGTACTCTCTTTCTTGCGTGTGTTGCCACTTTACGTGTCGGGTAAGACGGTTCTCCACTGCTGTCCTGTACCCACATTGGTCACACGAGTAAGGCTTTTTATCTGTGTGTTTAATCTTCGTATGTTTGCTTAAACTACTCTTGAGAGATGTTTCGAATTCACACAACGCACAAGCGTAATTCTTCCCCCCAGTGTGAGTGGCCAAGTGTGACTTCAGGTGAGCTGGTTCGGTAAAGTATTCATCACACTGCATACACTGGTAAGTCTCCTCGTATTCCACGCAGACGAAGGCAAGGCCTGAAAATAATACATTTGTTGAAATTACTAACTAGTTGTAATAGTATTGAGATTTTTTTATATTTCACTTGCAATGAGGTACTGGGTAGTTTTGGGATTTTCTTCATTCATCTTTTATTTTGTATCTACGCTATAAGACAGGACTGAGTTCAGTTTGACATAGACTCGGCAGTCGCAAGTGTTTCAACAACGGTTGACAGAGGTGCACTTTGTGGAAATCTGGGGAATCTATTTTCTACTTATTTCCTATCAGACTTTGGTTTAAATGAAAATTGACAGGATTCTTTCTGGATTTTCCTTCATTTAAAATTCAAAGAAAGCATTTATGACACAAATTATTAACTTTAATCTACTTTTATAAAGTTTTGAAAGACCTGCATTTTTACCAGGGAAGGCAAATTTTAAATTATAGATTTGTCTAGCTAAAGCGCTTGTAGTAAAACTATTTACGGATTACTTCTTTCAAGATTAATACAAATAAACCATGCTTGAAAATTATTTTAAAAAGCTAAAACACTCAAGTCACTTACTGTTTTCAGTGGGATTGGCTAAGTTTGAACTGTCGTCTTTCATCTAAAAACAAATATTTGTGAGTTATGTTGAGTGAATACATCAGTGTCAAAGGAAATTTTCAATATGAAATACAACTAAATTTTATTTTTGCTAGTCTTTTTTTTAAGTTGAACGAAAGGTTGTAGAACAAAACATGAACAAGTTGTGCGGTTACAAGAAGTGAGAATTAAGTTACGAATGAATTAAAGCATTTAGGAGATTGATTAAAAAAGGCCAAGTTAATATAATTTTCCATGCCAGTACTTTAGAGTTTTAACTATTATTGCAGACATTTTTCATCTTTAGTGAGTAAGATGACTATCTAAAATGCTCCCATCGTCATGCATCGTTCTTTGCAGGTTTAGTGTATGAGAGGACTGGCTAGTCCTAACTTCGCCTTATAAAGCCATGATTCATTCATTCATTCATCCTCAACAACAATCTTTAAACAAAGAAATGAAAGTACTGTTTTAAATTTTTACAACGGCAACATGCAATACAAATGTGTTCATTTAATGTAGCTTAAAAATTAGAACAAATGGAATAGTAATAGTTGTATAAATATTACCGATTACATTTACAACTAAATGAACAATACCTCATCCTCCAACTCTGGTTTGTTGGATTCACTTTCTTCCTCTTCTTTGATCTTCCTTGTTTCACTGATGCAGTTCTCTTCCTTTTCTGTGACATCTTCACCTTCCTGCACAATACAATCATATCCTGTTCACGCTGGTATAGTTCGAGATGTCAACATTTTTCAGGGTTTGAAATTACACTATGTTTGTAGTTTCATAATATAGTCCTTGCCTTGAGCAAGATCAATTTATTCAAACTCTTGTTGATATAATTTTTTAAAGACACAAGTCAATAGAATACAGGAAAACATTATCCATTGGGTACTTTCTTTCTGTTTTACGGTAATAAACAGAGCTAAGAGAGGCTGGAAGTTTCAGCATCATGTCTGCATGTAAAACGCCACTGGCTGCGGCAGCTATTGTGCTGCTAGTTGTAAGCTCTGTAGCCGTCGTCACGGGGAAAAATAACACACTACGCGAAAGTCTACTAGATAAGTTGGCTTCAAGCCTTAGTTCTTTTGCCTAAGCCATCTGGTGAAGCGCAACAATGAATTAATGTCTGCCTCTCACAGTTAACCTACACATTAACACAATCAGACAAACCTGAGGTTCTGCTTTCACCATCCAGAGGTTAGTACACTCAATAAATTCAGGCTCCATTGTTCAAGTAGGCTTCCGATGCTGAAGACTTTGTCAGTTGCTTTTGTCTCTACTGTTAACAGAACAATTCAAGTGAAATAATCAAACACAACCCACACATCTTAGCAGGGGATTATTTTGTTTCACACAACATAGTTGGTTCATGATTCTTGTAGACAAGGTATTCTAAGCTAGGTTGCCAAACTTTCGAGTTCATCAGCATTTTCATTGGGTACACGAAAATGGAAAAAATTCCTTTGAACATGGGGTTGAAAATGTTGTTTATTAGCTAAATGCACCTTGTTTTTTTTCAGTACATATTTTACATCTCTTACATCACTTAGGCCTATGGGATTTGGTTCAAGCTTGATATGATTTTGTACCCAAGCAAACCCCTCTATAGAAAAATTTACCAGCATAAACTCAATAACTCATTGACTCAATATATTCAATATAAAACTTGAAATTTTGAATTAATGGTAATTCCATGGTATAGTTAGGGTTTTCTCGAACTATCAAGTTTATACTGTATACTAAAATGAAGACTGTTGTAGGATATCCTCCTATTTAGTGCACAACATTCCAGTTAATTAACTTAAGAAACAAAAGTTAATAATATAAAATTATTCAACTTAACTAATACAGTTAACCACTAACACACTAATCTAGGCAACTGTTAATAGCCTAATTTACTTTGTAAAGGTATAAGACAAAACATCGTACATACTAGAGAGCTAGCAAGATAACAAACATAACTGGAATAAATTAGTGGTTTAAAATAAAGAAATTGAGTGGTAGTGTTCACATTTAATTCCTTGTATCTGTACAGTAACTTGTTTACTTGTAACACAAATTACAAAACAAAACGTCCACACTTAAAATACGCAAAATAAAATGTACAAAAGGTGGAACACTACAGAGAATACTCAAATTGTACTCTTGGTTTGCAACGTAAAATAAGGTGATAAATAATCATGTGTTGGGTTTTTCAATATTGACTTTAAATATTAGAAGACATCTCAATCCCGTTTTAGTCAGCGTACAACGTAAACAACTTAAAAAAGTAATTTCTTCTTCTAAACATTGATTACTTTGACACGATCTATGGGTCAATTTCAAAACCACATACATTTACTTTCACCTCCTTCAACCGCGATCAGCCCCACGCAACCTCAGAACGGTTAAAAAGGTTTTTTATAAAGTTCTAAAAATTGATGAATAAAATCAAATGGAAAACCCATTGGTCTTTCGTCTGTCGCCTTTGCTACATAATTTTAGTAGTAATAATAGAAGACTTTCCATAGCATGGGCGCCCATACTCGTGGGCATGGGAGACGAACACGTCCATCACTGCCTTTTAGAAAAAACAATTTTTAATGTTTCACTATAAAACAAATTATTAGTAATTTTATTACTTCTTATCTGAATTTGGCAAACGTGTTTTAGCAGTCTCCTCTAGGATGGAAGTGGTTGAGGGTAAGTCCCGTTTTTTCAATTCAGCCTTAACCGACGGTTAAAATTTAACCGGCGTCCAGCCAATAGAAAAGCTGGGCATTTTTGAGGTTGTTTAATTGCGTGTTTGATTTTGCTTTTAGTGATTTAGTTTGTAAATAATTTTTTTTAGCATAACGTACACATGTTAAATTCAATAAAAGGAAAGACCACCTTTATTACAGGAATAATCTTCATAATTCATTAAAGTGTTTGAACGTTGCATGAAAAATGTAAACATTGCAGACTGTAAACACCGGCGGTTAGCTAACCAGCTGGTTAATAGTAATTAAAACGGCCCTATGGGCCGTTTTTTTCAATCAGCCTTAACCGACGGTTAAAATTTGGACAGTTCCAACCATAGAAAAAGCTGGATATTTTTGAGTTACTTTTACTAATTGTCTGTTTTGATTTTGCATTTTGTGTTACAGTTTGTATTTAGCTACATTAGCATACTAATGTACATGTTTAAACTCATTAAAAATTATAAAACTATACCTTTATTGCATGAAAGATCTTCAAATAATTCATTTGGCACTTTGAACGTTACGTGAAAATGTAAACATTGCAGACTGTAAATAACTTAACCGGTGGTAAGTTAACCAGCTGCTAACCGGGCAATTGAAAAAACGGCCCTATGTGTTAGTACCACTATGTTTTACAGAGTGATTCAAAAGTCTTTGGAATTGTGTGTTTAGACCTTAATTTGTATTTAAAATTATGTGGTTAATGTAACAGATAAAAGACAAAAACGAGAGAGCAGCATCACAAGGAAAATTGTCATATTGAATTATTAACCTTATTTTCAAGCTAATAAATTGAAATAAATTAGCGGATCCGTATGGATTGGTATCGCCACGCGAGCTCATCACCGGTGGCGGTTCGATCCCCAGTCACCACTTACATTTGTAATGTGACTAATGTGACGCTAGGTAAAGGTCGAGGTTGAGTGGTAGGGAGGACTTTGTAGTCCTAGCTTGGCCTCGTTAAACAAGACAAACTTTACCTTTTTAAAAAAAAAACTAGTTCTACAGAATTAGGATAGAACATGGGTTTCTTTACCCTCCCTTCCTCGGGGTTATTCCATACCCACCAGCATGTTGGCGAACCCCCACTGGAAAATATCCCGTGGGTGCCCTTAGTTACAAGGATTTAGAAAATTCCTTACGCGGTGAATCATCAACTGTGACAGAGAATACAAAATACTTGTTTATATACAGTCAATGGAGAGGAAGACATTCTTTGGAGTTTTGATCAATGAGTCAAAACGTCATAACAAATGAGTCAGGTATTCGAAAGAATTGTACTAGGAGTAAAGAGCGTAGATGATCGCTCGGTAAAGCCGGTAAAGGTCCCCCAACCATGTTGTTGTATAAAAACTCAAAGTTTCTATTGGCCCGGCGTTGGGTCTTGGTAGAAACAGTCTTATCTAATGGTGTACGTTTTTGTTACAGGATAAGACCTCTTTTTAATATTTAACTTAATGGCTAAATACCTATTATGAAATTATTAGAGTCCTGCCTGTTCAATGCCGTCTTCTCACAGCTCATGATTACGGTTTTGTTGAGCAGAGTGAGTAGATATAGTGGACAAAACATTTAAAGTTTGAGAAAATGTCACAGATTATCTTATTACAATTCAGCCTATACATATGATTAGAATTGTTTTTTTAAAATGAATTTGTTCGGTGAAAGGGATAATAAAATTCAATAATAATTTAATTACATTTGTTTAATATATTTTATAAATGTATAAAAATCCATACAGCATAATTATTTTAACTTATATAAATACAGTAATGTATAAACATAGTTGAAATATTGACATATGCTTTAGTGTAAACATGATCAAAATTGTAAAACACAACTCTCTATGTTATTTTTTGAAATGTTAGCAAAACACATTGATTTAGTTCACAACAAAACTCTCTAAAGCTATAGTTTCCTAGAAAGCGGTGACCGATACATTACGGCTGTAATATGACGGTGAGTTTTGTTTTCAATGCAATCATATGAGAGTGGTTTCCTAGAGAATGGTGGACATAATGTGAAAATTAGTTACAGTTTTTCTCACCAGATGACACAATAAACTTTGACAACTAAAATAAACAAAGTGTCAAAGTTGTTTTCGTCTACATCATTCTGTTGAAATATTGTGTTACGTTCACCCACTACATTATGGCCATAATATAGCGGTGACCGCTTTTCTAGGAAACCATAGCTTAACACATAAAGCTAGAAAAGCTTTGACCGGTATACGGGTGTTATATAGCGATCATCGTTACAGTGACAATGGTCGTAACACAATATTTAATCAGATGTAGACAAAAACAACTTTTTAGATGTTGTTTATTTTTTTATTTTATTGAAAGAAAGAAAGATTTAATCCATGGCATACAAGATGCATAGGAATAAACTTTTTTGTCAAAGTTTTTGACATATGTAGTAATACACATGCTAGACTTTTGTTTACAAAACAAAATGTGTCACCTGGCGAGAAAACCCTTAACTAGTTTTCACCGCTATTTTAGCAACCACCGTTCTCTAGGAAAATACTTTCATATGACTGCATTGAAAAGAAAACTCACCGTCATATTACAGCCGTTAGATAGCGTTCATGCTTCTTAGAGAACCATAGCTTTGTCATAAGAAATAATATATATAAAAACATTAGTTCCTATCCAAATTTAAACAATAATCAATGTATACATTTTTGACCTGGTCATGCAAACTTTTTAACAACCAGAGTTTTAGAACTTAATAAAATGTATACCTAAATATAATAATACTTGTATCAGAGGTAACATATCAGTTTATGTTACCTTAGGAAAACTTGGTGGAGTCATACAGCCGTTAACTCAAAGTAAATAATGCAGTGAAACTTATGTTGACTTTACATCAATTGAAGCGTTTACAATTTGAACTGCTTGTTCTATTCATTGGATAATCACAGCACTCTAAGTTTTAACCATACTTAACTAAGTTGTGATTGTTAGTGATCTTTTCAATTGTCTCTAAAAATCCTGATTTATTCATTAAAATGTTATTAATTAACTATAATAAACTTAATTTATTTCATAACATACTTAAAACTAAGAATTGATTTGTTTGCATTAGGTACTTTAATGTTACCTTGACAAACTGCCATGTTTTCAAGGCGTGATAGAAAGGTTTTTTGCAGGAGTCTGATAATTATTTATATACAGTAGTTGAAAGGCACTTGAAAAGGCTATGAAGATGAAAATCAAGGAGACTCTTCCTTCGGCTTCGATTGTTCATCAGAATGCATCATCATCATGTTTCTTAAGAGAATCGATTAAAAAGGATTTTGCCACAGAGATCATTCAAAAGTCCCACCTAATGTGTATTTCTATGGAGCTTAAGGTACGATTCTCTAGAATATGTCTTGTTACAAACTTCACATGACCATTTGATCCCAAAATGAGTTTGCTGATGTATTTTAAGACTGTGCCTTGTTGAAAAATCCTTTCCGCAATAATTACACTTGAATAATTCCTTATTTTCTTTGCTTAAATGGGTTTTCTTATGTTGATTTAGCGCTGAGCGACAAGAAAAAGACCATCCACACTCAGTACATGAGTAAGGCTTCAATCTCAAATGAATGGTGCGATGATGTAAACCAAGTGAAGATTTTTCAGTGAAAGTTTTCCCACAGTCTAAGCACTTGAAGGGTTTGAGTCCAGAGTGTTTACGAACATGTCTTGCAAGGTTTGAGCTTTGAGAAAATGATTTATCACATTGAGAACACTTGTAAGGTTTGTCACCAGTGTGTGTACGCAGATGAATATTGAGATTTCTTTGCCTATGAAACGATTTTCCACAATAATGACAGCTGAGAGGCTTCACTTCAGAATGAGTCTTTATATGCTTGTTGAGAGAACCTTTCAAAAAGTAAGATTTCCCACGATGAGAACATTCAAAAATTCGTTTTCTTTGAGTTGATTTCCGGTGCAACACAAGGTCAGGTTGTGTAGACAGTGACGTATCAAGATCTCTATATGCCTCTTTAGTTTCTAAATGAACTTGCTCATGTATAGTCAAATTTGACTCTGAGGAAAACTCTATTCCACAATCTTTACCCTTGAAAGTTCCTTCTTCATTAATTGGTTTCCTTTGCAACTCAAGATCCGATTGTGTAGACAATGATGGTGTCAAGATCACAACTCACCCATTTAGTTTCTACATGAACTTGCTCATGTATAGTCAGTTGACTCTGAGGACAATTCTATTCTACAATCTTTACCCTTGAAAGATCCTTCTTCACAAGTTGATTTCGTAGGAAACTCAAGGTGTTGTGAAACGCAGTTGTGTGTACGCAGATGAATATTGAGAAGGCTTTGACTCTGAAGCGATTTTCCACAGTAATGACAGCTGAAAGTTGATTTCCCGGGATACTCAAGATTCAATGGTGAAGACAATGACGTGTCAAGATCAAAACTTGCCTCTTTAGTTTCTAAATGAACTTGCTGATTTACTGTCAAATTTGACTCTGAGGAAAACTCTATTCCATAATCTTTACCCTTGAAAGTTCCTTTTTCATGAATTGATTTCCTTTGCAACTCAAGATCCGATTGTGTAGACAATGATGTGTCAATATCACAACTCACCCATTTAGTTTCCAAATGAACTTGCTTATGTACTGTCAGATTTGACTCTGTGGAAAACTCGATTCCACAATATTTACACTTGAACAATTTGGTAGATCCTTTGTTTAAATGGGTCTTCTTATGTTTATTTAGCGCTGACCGAGCAGTGAATAACGATCCACACTCAGTACAAGAGTAAGGCTTCATTCCCAAATGAATGGTGCGATAGTGTACACCAAGTGAAGACTTTTGAGTGAAAGTTTTCCTACATTCTGAACACTTGAAGGGTTTGAGTCCAGAGTGTTTACGAACATGTCTTGCAAGGTTTGCGCTTTGAGAAAATGATTTATCACATTGAGAACACTTGTAAGGTTTGTCACCAGTGTGTGTACGCAGATGATTATTGAGATGGCTTTGACTATGAAACGATTTTCCACAGTAATTACAGCTGAAAGCCTTCACTTCAAAATGAGTCTTTATATGCTTGTTGAGAGAATCTTTCAAAAAGTAGGATTTCCCACAATGTGAACATTCAAAACTTTGTTTTCTTTGACTTGATTTCCGATGCAACTCAAGGTCAGGTTGTGTAGACAATGACGTGTCGAGATCTCCACATGCCCCTTTAGTTTCTACATGAACTTGCTCATGTATAGTCAGATTTGACTCTGAGGACAATTCTATTCTACAATCTTTACCCTTGAAAGATCCTTCTTCACAAGTTGATTTCGTAGGAAACTCAAGATCCGATTGTGTAGACAATGAGGTGTCAAGATCACAACTTGCCCATTTAGTTTCTAAATGAATTTTCTGGTGTATATTTAGAGTTGACTCTGAAGAAAACTTTGTTCCACAATGACACTTGAAAGTTACTTCTTCATGAATTGATTTCCTTTGCAACTCAAGATCCGATTGTGTAGACAATGAGGTGTCAAGATCACAACTTGCCCATTTAGTTTCTAAATGAATTTTCTGGTGTATATTTAGAGTTGACTCTGAAGAAAACTTTGTTCCACAATATTGACACTTGAAAGTTACTTCTTCATGAATTGATTTCCTTTGCAACTCAAGATCCGATTGTGTAGACAATGAGGTGTCAAGATCACAACTCGCCTCTTTAGTTTCTAAATGAACTTGCTCATGTATAGTCAAATTTGACTCTGAGGAAAGCTCTATTCCACAATGTTTACTCTTGAAAGATCCTTCTTCACAAAATGATTTCCTGAGGAACTCCAGGTCAGGCTGTAAAGACAATGACAAATCAAGATCTCCACATGCCCCTTTAGTTTCTAAATTAACTTGCTCATGTATAGTCAAATTTGACTCTGAGGAAAACTCTGTTCCACAATCTTTACTCTTGAGAGATCCTTCTTCACAAGTTGATTTCGTAGGAAACTGGTGTTGTAAAGACAATGATGAGTCAAGATCTCCACATGTCCCTTTGGTTTCTAAATGAACTTGCTCATGTATAGTCAAATTTGACTCTGAAGAAAACTCCACTCCACAATATGTACACTTGAAAGTTTCTTCTTTGAGAGTTGATTTCCAGGGAAACTCAAGATCCGATTGTGTAGACAATGATGTGTCAAGATCACAACTCACCCTTTAGTTTCTAAATGAACTTGCTCATGTATAATCAGTTTTGACTCTGGAGAAAACTCTATTCCACAATCTTTAACCTTGAAAGGTCCTTCTTCACAAGTTGATTTCCTGAGGAACTCCAGGTCAGGCTGTAAAGACAATGATGATGTGTCAAGATCACAACTCGCCTGTTTAGTTTCTAAATGAACTTGCTCATGTATAATCAGTTTTGACTCTGGGGAAAACTCTATTCCACAATCTTTAACCTTGAAAGGTCCTTCTTCACAAGTTGATTTCCTGAGGAACTCCAGGTCAGGCTGTAAAGACAATGATGATGTGTCAAGATCACAACTCGCCTGTTTAGTTTCTAAATGAACTTGCTCATGTATAATCAGTTTTGACTCTGGGGAAAACTCTATTCCACAATCTTTAACCTTGAAAGGTCCTTCTTCACAAGTTGATTTCCTGAGGAACTCCAGGTCAGGCTGTAAAGACAATGATGTGTCAATATCACAACTCACCCATTTAGTTTCTAAATGAACTTGCTCATGTACTGTCAAATTTGACTCTGAGGAAAACTCTATTCCACAATATTTACACTTGAATAATTCGGTAGATCCTTTGCTTAAATGGGTCTTCTTGTGTTTATTTATTAGGATGACCGAACAGTAAAAGACAATCCACACTCAGTACAAGAGTAGACTGCCTTCATTCCTAAATGAATGGTGCGATGATGGAAACCAAGTGAAGATTTTTCAGTGAAAGTTTTCCCACAGTCTAAGCACTTGAAGGGTTTGAGTCCAGAGTGTTCTGAACATGTCTTGCAAGGTTTAGCTTTGAGAAAATGATTTATCACATGAAAGAGAACACTTGTAAGGTTTGTCACCAGTGTGTGTCATGAATGATGATTGAGATGCTTTGACTATGAAACGATTTTCCACAGTAATGACAGCTGAAAGCTTCACTTCAGAATGAGTCTTTATATGCTTGTTGAGAGAATCTTTCAAAAAGTAGGATTTCCCACAATGTGAACATTCAAAACTTTGTTTTCTTTGACTTGATTTCCGATGCAACTCAAGGTCAGGTTGTGGAGCAATGAAGTATCAAGATCTCTACATGCCTCTTTAGTTTCTAAATGAACTTGCTCATGTATAGTCAAATTTGACTCTGAGGAAAACTCTATTCCACAATCTTTACCCTTGAAAGTTCCTTCTTCACTAGTTGATTTCTGTGCAACTCAGATCGATTATTGTAGACAATGAGGTGTCAAGATCTGTCGCCCATTTAGTTTCTAAATGAACTTGCTCATGTATGATCAGATTTGACTCTGAGGAAATTCTATTCCACAATCTTTACCCTTGAAAGTTCCTTCTTCACTAATTGGTTTTTTTTTCCTTTGCAACTCAAGATCGATTATTGTGAACAATGAGGTGTCAAGATCTCTTCACTTGCTGGTTTCTACATGAACTTGCTCATGTATAGTCAGATTTGACTCTGAGGAAAACTCTATTCCACAATCTTTACCCTTGAAAGATCCTTCTTCACAAGTTGATTTCCAGGAAACTCAAGATCCGTTGTGAGACAATGAGGTGTCAAGATCACAACTCACCCATTTAGTTTCTACATGAACTTGCTCATGTATAGTCAGATTTGACTCTGAGGAAATTCTATTCCACAATCTTTACCTTGAAAGTTCCTTCTTCACAAGTTTCCTTTGCAACTCAAGATCCGATTGTGTAGACAATGAGGTGTCAAGATCACAACTCACCCATTTAGTTTCTAAATGAACTTGCTCATGTATAGTCAGATTTGACTCTGAGGATAATTCTATTCTACAATCTTTACCCTTGAAAGATCCTTCTTCACAAGTTGATTTCGTAGGAAACTCAAGATCCGATTGTGTAGACAATGAGGTGTCAAGATCACAACTCACCCATCTAGTTTCTAAATGAATTTTCTGGTGTATATTTAGAGTTGACTCTGAAGAAAACTCTGTTCCACAATATTGACACTTGAACGTTACTTCTTCATAAATTGATTTCTTTTGCAACTCAAGATCCGATTGTGTAGACAATGAGGTGTCAAGATCACAACTTGCCCATTTAGTTTCTAAATGGATTTTCTGATGTATATTTAGAGTTGACTCTGAAGAAAACTCTGTTCCACAATATTGACACTTGAACGTTACTTCTTCATGAATTGATTTCCTTTGCAACTCAAGATCGATTGTGTGTAGACAATGAGGTGTCAGGATCACAACTTGCCCATTTAGTTTCTAAATGGATTTTCTGATGTATATTTAGAGTTGACTCTGAAGAAAACTCTGTTCCACAATATTGACACTTGAACGTTACTTCTTCATGAATTGATTTCCTTTGCAACTCAAGATCCGATTGTGAGACAATGAGGTGTCAGGATCACAACTTGCCCATTTAGTTTCTAAATGGATTTTCTGATGTATATTTAGAGTTGACTCTGAAGAAAACTCTGTTCCACAATATTGACACTTGAACGTTACTTCTTCATGAATTGATTTCTTTTGCAACTCAAGATCCGATTGTGTAGACAATGAGGTGTCAGGATCACAACTTGCCCATTTAGTTTCTAAATGGATTTTCTGATGTATATTTAGAGTTGACTCTGAAGAAAACTCTGTTCCACAATATTGACACTTGAACGTTACTTCTTCATGAATTGATTTCCTTTGCAACTCAAGATCCGATTGTGTAGACAATGAGGTGTCAGGATCACAACTTGCCCATTTAGTTTCTAAATGGATTTTCTGATGTATATTTAGAGTTGACTCTGAAGAAAACTTTGTTCTACAATATTGACACTTGAATAATTCGGTAGATCCTTTGCTTAAATGGGTCTTCTTATGTTTATTTAACACTGACCGAACAGTGAATGACAATCCACACTCAGTACAAGAGTAGATGGTCTTCATTCCCAAATGAATGGTGCGATGATGTAAACGAAGTGAAGAATTATTAGTGAACGTTTTCCCACAGTCTGAACACTTGAATGATTTCAGTCCAGAGTGTGTAAGAACATGTCTTGCAAGGTTTTGGCTTTGAGAAAACGATTTATAACATTGAGAACACTTGAAAGGCTTGTCACCAGTGTGTACACGCAGATGTTCAGTGAGACGGCTTTGAATAGGAAACGATCTTTCACAGTAATGACAGCTGAAAGGCTTCACTTCAGAATGAGCCTTTACATGCTTAGTGAGAGAATCTTTCAAACCGAAGGATTTCCCACATAGAGAACAATCAAAGCTTACCCCTTCTTGATGAGATTTTCTGTGCAATTTTAGATAAGATTCTCGAGAGAAAGCCTTCCCACAACATTCACACGACCATCTAATTTCTGCGTGTCTTTTTTGATGACGTGCCAGATACTGTTTTTGAGAAAAGCGTTTTCCACAGCTTGAACATTTGAATGGTTTGTTGTTGGATGGTTGTTGTGTAGGGTGATGAGATGTTTCGTTGAAAGTGGTTCTACAATCTGAACGGTTGAATGGTTTCTGTGTCAGAGATTCAAGTCTTCTTTCTTTATGGGACAGTTCTTCTTTTCCTGAATCTTCAAGCACAGGGGAAGAATCAGCCAGCGGGTCCTCTAACCTTACCTGGAAAATAAACAACATTCTGCCATTTATTTTTTTGTAGATCTCGATTTGGCAAAACTAAAGCCAAGCAGATTTTTATTTCAGTATTTCAGTTTGTATTTTTAGCACAACGTATACATGTTAAATTCAATAAATAATGGAAAAAGAATACCTATATTGCTCGAATAATCTTTAATAATTAGTTTAAGTGTTTCTCACAGTGTGTGAAAATTTAAACAGTGCGGATTGTAAACTATTTAAAGCTATGGTTTCCTAAAAAGCGGTGACCGCTACATTACGGCCGTAATATGACGGTGAGTTTAGTTTTCAATGTTATCAGACGGGAGTGGTTTCCTAGAAAACGGTGGACATAAAGTAGCGGTGAAAACTAGTTAAGGGTTTTCTCGCCAGGTGCGCATATTGTTTTGTAAACAAAAGTCTAGCTTATCAATAATTACTATATAATTATGTAAATCAGATTTGACAATTAAAATAAACAACATGCCAAAAGTTGTTTTTGTCTACATCTGTTTACGTTTGACACTACATTACGGCCGTAATATAGCGTTTTCTAGGAAGCCATAGCTTAACCAGTAGTTAGTTGACAGGTTAGCACGCAATTGAAAAACAGCCCATAGTGCAGCTTGACAATGTCACCTGTTGTCAAGCAAAGCTATGTATACAAATGTATTTGTATACATAGTGCAGCTTGACAATGTCACCAAAGCAAAGAAGTGTATAAAATGTATTTGTATACATAGTGCAGCTTGACAATGTCACCTGTTGTCAAGCAAAGCTATGTATACAAAATGTATTTGTATACATAGTGCAGCTTGACAATGTCACCTGTTGTCAAGAAAGCTAATGTATACAATGTTGTTACATAGTGCAGTTTGATACCACCTGTTGTCAAGCAAAGCTATGTATACAAATGTATTTGTGACAATAAAGAAATGATTGCCGACTACAAAGCTCTTGTCTGAGGCACGCTAGTTACATAGACTTAAGCCAAATCAAAACAAACAATGGGAATGTGGTTTGTATTTTTTCCCGCCTGGTTTTTGTAACCTAATTTAACTCAAACAATAAAGAACAACATTCTTACCATACAGTCACTCTGATCGATTATTTCCATTTGGATTTCGTCCTCTTTCTTTTCATTTTCCTGAAAATCATCCACACCTAATTAAAAGGATAATTTATAAAACTTTTAAGTAACTTGATGTTAAAAACCATTGTGGAATCTCATTACTTTCAACCTCTGTGTCTCTGTTGTTGACAGAACTCAACAACAGTCTATATGTATATCGAATTTAGCAAGCGGTAGACCCAGGTTCAAGTCTCTGTTCGGTCCCAAACATTTTTGTCTTCAAATTTCTTTAGTAATAAATTAGCTTTTTAGCATTTATACAAATTAAGATCTATAATAAGTCATTTGGCATAGTATTTAAATTCTGTTTGTAATATTTCCAGCTTGTTGATTAAAAGTCACTATTTGACAGTCACATGTTTTGGATAAACTTCTCTAAATTTGAAGCATAGAGTAACTAAAGATACAGAGTGGCAACTCAATAGTATTCCTCTGTGCGGTGACAGTGTTGCTATCTGACAGTAGCTAACTAACTCTCGTGCCATGGCGGGAAACGCTATAACCTCTTCCTAGTGGTGGTAAATTTTAAATCCTAATGTGTTATTGACTTGTTTTCTAATACAAACAAAACTTTGATTCATCCGTTCAATGTTTACTTATTGTTTGCAACTATGGCAATTGGCTTTAAATTGTCATAGACTTTTAATGACTTATTAGTTAATATATTTTCTGTCATTAGGTATTTATTATTGATAGCTGAGAGTACCCACGCTTCGCCACGGGGCCTTATTAACATAGCTGTACATATATATTTTAAGAAAATTGCAAATTTAAAATAAACAAAAAAAGTTTCTTATATATCCTTAGAAAACCATTTAGTTTGCCTGTTAGTTCACCATCATCTCGTTATAACTTATACGTGTTGCCACTTATTTTGCGGATGTTGTATGGGTATGAAATATAGCTAAAGATACACTGCGTGATGGGCTTAACCTTTGAACATAGTTTGACCGCCATACTTTTAGCCAATTTGACTTGTAAATGGCCGAAGCGCCTAAAACACGTGTTCAGTGCCACTTTGAACCCTCGCCATTTATTTTTAAATTATGTATGTGTATAAAATACAGCTAAAGACACACTGCGTAATGAGCTAAACCCTTAAAGGAAGTTTCGCCATAGATTAGTCCGATTTTGAGTTATAAGCAGCCATATGCCTTAAAATGTTACAGATAGACAGACAGGATTTTGTTGACACCAGTTCGGTCTATCAAAGTATATTAACATCAAATAACCAAAACGGATTTTTGTAGACAAAAGCCTCATTTTATTTAGGTATAGATAAGTGTTAGCTACCTTGTGAGCTACATAGTTACTCCCGCCGTTCCGCCCGTTTTTTTTTTTAGGCTGTTATATGGACTTAAAAAATAGCTAAAACACACTGCGTGATGGGCTTAACCCTTGAATAAAGTTTCACCGCCATAGCTTCAACGGATTTCGAGTTATAAGCGGTCTAAAATGCCTTAAAAACGTGCAAAGTGCCCACTTTGGTCCCTCGCCATTTATTTTTGAGCGTTGATGGGTATAAAATATAGCTAAAGACACACTCGCGGGAAACCTTAAGCAAGTTTCACCGCCATAGCTTCAGTGGATTCTGAGTTATAAGCGGTCCAAAATGCCTTAAAACGTTACAGACAGACAGACAGACAGACAGACAGACAATTTGTTTTTGACACCAGTTTCGGTCTATCAAAGTTTATTAACACCAAATAACCAAAACTGATGGATTCTTTGCAATGTACAGACAAAAGTCTTATTTTATTTATATAGATTTTGCAAACAACAGAAAATACCAAACATAAATCAAAGTTTTATTTCTATTTTTTATGGGTTTGAAGTAAATTTACTTTGTAATAAAAGATCATAATTAGAAACTCATTTTGAATTTACAATGAGATTTCTAGTTATATATGATGGTCGCCTGTGAAAGGCGGTATTAAATATATAATTGTTACTTCCTTTCAACATTTTGAAAGATCTACATACATTAAACAATTTCTAGGATAACAAACCAATATTTTATTTTCATAATATGTATAAGTATAACAATAAATGACAATATTTGACCCAGTTTGATAAGAATACTCGGAAATCTTCTGATCGCATTTGAAGTTATAATATGAATAACACAATTCTTCTCTACCTCTCTTTAACCAATTCAATTATTTAGTACAGGATTTGAAACATATCGGATTTCTTCTACCTGAAAAGAAAGCACTTAAAATAGTAAATTGCTATGTATCAAATTAATAAGTATATATTGATGTAAACCATACAATTGTATAAGCACTTACAACAAAAATTCAAAACTGGAGACGTTAAAATGATTTTTTTTGTTTCAAATAATTATTGATTCTGTAATGAGTCTTGCTAATTTAGTTTGGAATATTGGCAAGTTGTCCCTATATTTTAAATCTTAAGGTAATTTGTTAATTAGTTGACAACATTGAATTTTATATGTTTTTCATAAAAGGATTATTACCTACAACTAATTTTGTTTGAATATTTACTGTTTTTGGGATTATGTAAAATTATACAATTTGAAGTCTCTTTGAAAGTTTAATAGAGATAAGACATCAATTAATAGAGAGGAACAATCAATAGTACTGTATGTTATATATCTGTACAATGTACTGTGCTCTTTCCAATCAACAAAGCCATTTTACTACTAGACATAAGTTTATTAACTATAAGCAATTTACTTCAATCAATAGTTTGCCTCTAGTATTAATGAGCAAAAATGGACCATGCACATTTTGGAGAGAAGCTAAGAGAGTGGACATAATATTGTACTGATTACGTACCCCACATCTTAATTTTTTAATTACTGAAAATCTTCAACTACTTTGACTCATACATGCTATGGATGTACCGAAGTCAAATTGGGTACAAGGGTCAAATTATAAAAAGCACTAGGTTATGTGTTTACAGAAAACTAGTGATCTTAGTTTTGTTGGCCTACTTTTTATTAATTAAATTTATTGGTGGGTATCTACTAAATAACTAGGTATACTGTTATGATGTTAAATAGGCTACAAGCGTTGAAACTACTGTGAGTTAAATTTAGAAAATGTTCAACTTATAATTCTGTTGTAAAAATATAAAATTACATTTTAGTTTATTGTTAGATTAGTTTACTGAATAATTATGTAAACTACGACACTAAGCTAATAAAGTCAAAATGTGACACCACAAGCATGATGATATTTTAAAGTATGTATAGTCTAGCTAAGTTTTCTTGGCAATAGAATATACTCCTTGCATTTAGGCCTACTCAAATTGTGTCTATATCTTTAAAGATGACAATAAAAATTACTATAATTGAAGTAGAATATAGTATATGAACGACTATAATGCATTAACAAAATAACTATCATTAAAATGCAGATTACCTTTTGACATATTTTGGCAAAATAAAGGCTTCACATTGAAGAGCATTAATGATCACTTTAGGTAATTTCAATACCGCAGTCCAAGTTCTAGGAAGTGTTTACACTTTACACAACATTTATCTATATAGTCAGTATTTTTGAGGAGTCAGGATAAGAAATAGGGTAAATTATTTATTGAAAATGTTAAGTTATTAAAAATTCAACCAAAATGGTCACATCTAAACAGTAATACAAAACTAGGAAAACAATAATAATGTAAACACTAATTATCATGGTATACATCTCTTGTTGATTTTCGGGTTGCTACAGTAACAGTCCGTGACCTGTCAAGAATTCGACGCCAGCTTTCCTTACAGCTCAGTAGCTAACTAAAACCGTGGAACCGAGGCTACGGTATAAGATTGCCGGGCCTGATTTGAAGGCAGAAATAGTTGGGCCAGATGGTGTAGTGGTTTAGCATAATTTCCCGGCAAGCGGGAGACCCGGGTTCAAGTTCCGGTTCGGTCCAAAACATTTTTGACTTCAAATTTCTTAAGTTCTTGTCTTCATATATATATATATAAAGTAGGTTGTAGAGGTGACTGACTGAACGAGTAAATGTTCAGGCACTTTGCGGTATGCTAACCCCTTCAACATGTAACTTTTGAAGCTCTTGGTGTAAAAAGTTCAGGAAAAGAATTTGACAAGTTGGCGGCCAAAAAAGATGGGGTCTGAAAATCTGCCCTTGTACTTGGCGATATTTGCACCAAAGCGGCAAAACAGTTGCACGGATCTTCAACCTGATGAAAGATCATTTGCATGGAAACAAATTTCCTACAACTTTTGGTTTTAAAACTTTTCCACACCTCTGACAACTTCGTTGCTAGATCAATTTGAAATTAAATTGTCAAAAATTCAATTTTTTGCTGTGTTTGGGCTCTAAGTTACAGTTATCTTATCAACCACCAAGACATAAAATTTATGTATGTGTATAACAATTTTTTTGATTTGGGATAGCGTAGTGAATATTACCAAAATACGAGACCTCAGGCGGAATCGGGGTCTGGGGGCGCAGTGAAGCAGAAGGGCGGGTTAGAACTTACAATTGAAGAATGCCAAACCGGTTTCAGAGCTAATAGGTCCTGTCCAGAACCTTCCACTTAACAGAAACATTCTACTTAATTAGTAAAATTGAAATATATGAGCAAAAATTGAAATAAATAAATTAACACAACAAAGAATAGCTATGGATGAAAATGTGTGTTTTTATTTGAATTTTTTTAGAGAAAATCTTAATCTGAAATTTTAAGACGTCTACTAAGCAAGCTATGGCGCGTGGAAGTGCTGATTTTTGAGGATCCGTGGCGTGCTGCCCCCCAAAACGGTGTCAACTAAAAACCAAACTATACTTAAATTACCTGTAAAATACTCCTCTACAAACTTTCAAATTTCAATTTACATACTTTTCATAAATAAAAGTTATTTCTTAAATAAATTAATTGTATTTCTTTTTTGATTTATTGGAAATAAAAATGTATCAGTTTGTTGAGACAAGTCTGTAGAATATTAAAAAAAAATTAATTATTGAGTAATTTCTTAGTCGCGTAGAGCAGCAAAGGGGACATAAGAAAGGCTAGCGAATGGTACAGACGGGTCCGCCTGGATAACACCACTGCCTACAGCAGGCTCGCTGAGAGGTGACGCTCTCTAGCCGTCTTCATGGTGAAAAATACTGTGGTATACGAGAGCCGCCTGGACAGATGACTTCTCAAACTTGGGTAAATATATTGAAATTCTACGGCTACATAAAAAGCATGCAACCTTTTATACTAACAAAGCAAATATCAGATTGTTGAGAAATTTGAAGTAAGGCAAAATCAGAAACAATTAAATGGATCGTGACACACGGACATTTATGATGGAAACACATTTAGACAACAAATATTTAATTGGAAAGTAAGTCAAAGGGAGGGAGAGGAGTAGCCTGAACTGATGATTGGAAGAAAAAAACACATTCCAAAAGGGTAAGGGAAGTCTGAGCAAAATGAAAGACAACTTTTCAAGATGGTGTTAACGTACATCATGTGGTACGAGTACGACTGAGCCTAAACATGAGTAATAATATTAAGTACCCTTATGGTTTAAGTCAACTATTCCTTTTTTTCTCAGAGCAGATGTCAATAAGATGAATATGAAATCATACCAACCTTCCGCTGAAGTTGCTGAATATCCGCTTGCAGGAATTGTTCTTCTTTCGTCTCTTCGGTAACCGGTATAGAATACACTTCAATAGACTGCCCACCGGCACATTGTATCTGAATATAAAACACCAATGTAGTTCAGACATGAAAAATATTTATTCAAAAGGTACAAATAGAAGACAAATAACAAATTGTATTTAGACACATGGTAGTTTATTGTTAATAATATTAGAATCTTTACAGAGCAAATAGCGATAAAGAAAAAAATCAAAGTCTTTGGTTGAACACAAATTAAACAAAACCTCTCTCTATGTTGAACAGTCCAACAGCGTGTTTAAACTCAGGGATCGTCAAAGCAACTCGTTAAAAGATAGGGATCATTCAAACCCAACTTGTTAAAGCATATGGATCGTTAAAACAGAATAAGTTGTGGATTATTCGAGATTTAGAAAGAAGAAAATAGTCTATTGGGTAAAATGTTTTATTCTGTCATCACAACACAAATATAATAACAGTTCAACAGTGAACTTGCAGAATTTGGCCACTTGAAAGACCAAGATACGGTCGGTCAAGTTGAATTGTGATTTAGGAAATTGTTAATTTTGTCAATGAATTGTTAATTCCTTAACATACCTGTTTGATCATTTTGTTCCTCATTTTCTCTAACCTGAAAAATGAACAGTTCAATAAGTGAGTGTTTACTAATGCACGCCAACATTAATAAGTGTGAGTAACATAAGTACTAGATGTGTTGTCCACACGACAATATTTAAATCAGGATGAGTGGATAGTTTGCTGTGACCACGACACCATTTTTATTCCAGTGTTTGTTACCCAGAAATGCCTCTCACTTGCCTCACACGGCTGAGTGGACTGTGAGCGTACAATTGAGGTGTAAAGTCCCAAACGCCTTAAGCGGGAATTGAACCGCCAGCTTAAGAGGATTAGCCTCTAGACCACCGAGACCCTATCTTCATAATGTAAATTTGCATTTATTTACAAAACAATATATCATATGAGCCTAGCTTTAGGACAATAGGCATGAAATAACTTATAGAGCCTACAACTTGATTGATTTGATATGTCTATAAATAGTATCATTTACCTTAGAAGATTGACTATTATGTTATTGATCTGATTCTAATTTGAAATTAAATAGTATTCTTCAACTGAAAACTATATCGACTGATGAGAGCATGATTTTCATGCCCATTGTTCATGTTGACACCATTCACCGAACAACACTATTTTGCCTGCATCAAGCTTTCAAACTTCTCCTCTAAGTGTTTAATCAGTAAGCGACATTTGTGTATTCACATAAGATTAGTATTTAAAGAATAGCATGAAAAAAAATAATTGTGTCACTGTCAATAATAACAAACGATTAAAATTATTACGATCGACCAAACAAAACATAACCTTACTTCAGTTTTTTTTTATTTCTTTTTTATAAGCATAACCTGATTAACACAATTTGTCTATTGACAGTAACAAAATAGAGTATATAGGCTGGTCCCGCATTTGATAGTTGATAGTATGTACTGATCTTGTATAGACAATAGCGGTTTTATTCAGTAGCAATACAATAAATACTCTGCGAGCATCGAGCAATATGCTCGAGTTTTAATAAGTTTCATAAGTTTTATTTGTCAATATACAATCCAATAATAATTGTGTTGACAACAAACTGACTATATAACAAAAACACACAAAATCTACTACCACTGGTAAGAAAATATGGCTAAAACATCTTCAGCTATGATGCCAACGTATACGTATTCCCAAAGATGTTAGTTGCTAATAATCCCTGCACTTCCCGTTTTAAAATTAATTTTAAATTATACTCAAACGTGAAAGTACTGACATATTTCTATTTGGACGGGGATCGTGAAGGTGTCGAAGCAAAAGTTCATTGCCCTGCGACCTAAGGCCCATTTCAGACGTACCGACTACGACGCCGCGCCGGACACGGCCGCCGTGAAAACCACGGCAAGGATCAAGCCACGGCGCGTTGAACACTATTGTGGCCTGTGAGTGTGTTCACACTGGACGACTTTTCGAGGTTCGGAACGCACAATAAACAACCAGTCTGTCATCTGCTCTTGTCCGGTTGACACTACGCATTGCAAATATGCAGATGTATTTGAAACACTAAAAATGTTGTCACTGCCGTCCATTTAATAAATCGAAATGTATAAATAATGTACTCCGGCATAGTGTATAAGTAGTATAGTTTATTTCATAGGTGTTTTAATCAACAGGAAATCTACAGAAAATCATAATATTCCGAAAGGACAAAACCTAACAACGGCGGAAGTAACTATGACTCTCCAAAACTCTGTGCGCTCTAATTTTATCTTTAAATTTTTGTAAAAACCCCCCGTATGGGTTTCCTCAGTCCCCTGTAAAAAAAATTTCAGCAAAACCGCTCTCTGGTACTGTGCATTACCAGTCATTGAACCACGCCTCTAAGCGCGTGGATTTAGCGCCTCCCTAAGCTCAAAAAGTGCCACTTGCCGCCTCACTGGATTTGATGAACCATATTTTTCTCTTCAGTGATCCTCAGCGAGTCATTGTGGCCCCCGCACCCGGAATGATCCTATGAATAGCATTGCACCGTACCAGAACGCACCCGGGTGGGATTCGAACCCACGCTGTGACAGACAGTATAAGTGAGCATTGGATAACACGGGGTGAGGCAAACTTAGGACTGATGTATAACAAAATTAGTTACTTACAACTTGCCAATGGCTTTTATCGATCGAACCATATACATGGAGGGTCTAGTATATACCTACGTCAACAACTAAGTTTTGAACCTGTCAACCTTGAAGAGTACTGTATTGAGCTCTGTTTAGAAATTACTGCAGTTGAAATGATGGAATAATCAACTATTCTGGATTCTGTCTATAGATCTACAGCTAGTGATATTACTTTCTTGAACAGCTAGAAAAACTATTAAAGTATCAGGATAAAAAGCTTATATATTTTACTGGTGATTTTAATATTCATCTGGAGTCTCCATCCAGTGTGGAGGCTAATTTCACCAATCTGTTACGCAGCTATGGTCTTTACATTGCTAACAGACAGCCCACCAGGGGGACTTCAATCACTTAATTCATGCTTGGACACAGCAGCGACAAACCTCAATTCTTGGGACTACAAGGTGAAGGTGTTGGAACCGGTAGTGGCTGACCACAGTGCAGTGTCCTTGACTGTGTTTTTGGATCAGGTGAGGGCATGTAAGCCTGTAAGCACATGGGACCAGCAGTACACGTTTGAGAAACGCATCTCTTATCTTGTGGTCTTACGTACAAAACTAAAACGCGTGGACTGGAGCTCTCTGGATTCAATACAGGACCCAAAGACAAATTTGGAACATTCTTGTCAAATTTTAAAAATCTATTTGATGGTGTCTACCCAACTAAAGTAGTAAAAACTAAGCTGATTCCCAACTTCTCACAAAATAAAAGGAATCATAAAGCCATATATTAGAGATAAATCCTGGTATACACCAGAATTGACTAGAATTCACTGGCAAGTGGTTATGCTACATGATCTGCATAAATCGGCAGATGAAGAGACTTCTAGGCATAGACTCTACAGCCTGCACCTAACTACTAAAAGAAATTATGCAAATAAAGTCAAAGAAACTAAGAAGTGCTACTATGGTAACAAAATTAATCTAGCTGCCAATCCATGTAAGGCGGCATGGGACATAGTAAACGCCAAACTGGAACAAGACCTAAATTGCTGGCTAGCCCGGACGAGTTTAATGACTTTTTCGTCAGTACACCCAATGATATTATAAATAGTCTGTCCATGTCACAGGTTGACCCCACCTCATCTCTGACTGACCGCACTCCAGCTTTTTCTCTTGGACAGTGGAAGTGAGTTCAGCTGATATCTTGTGCATAGTGAGGAAGTTTAGAGACTCGAAGAGCCAGGATGTGCACGGCATGTCTAGTACTTTGTTAAAATCTGTCATAGACATTATAGTAGAACCCCTCACCAAAATTACTAATGCATGCCTGTAGGAAGGAATTTTTCCAAACATGCTAAAGTTTGGACAATCCCTGTTTTTAAAAAGGGGGACACTTCACTTATGTCTAGTTTTCGCCCCATATCAATACTCTAAATATTTCTAAAGTACTGGAAACTTCAATTAAAAGACAACTGGTAAACTATCTTGAAAATAATAGATTACTCATAGATGCCCAGCATGGATTTAGGAGCGGGAAATCTACCACAACTGCACTGCTTACCCTCATGAATTTTATCAAAGATGCCTTCGAATCCAAGGACTCAGTCTTGTTAAACTTGTGTGACCTGAGTAAGGCCTTTGATGTAGTTTCACATGACATAATCCTATCAAAAATGTCTAAATATGGAATAAATGGGACTGCATTGAAGACCTTATTTAGCTATCTTGGTGGCAGAAGACAACTAGTATCCGTGAGTGGGGCTAATTACTGCATTAAAAATGTTATACATGGTATGCCGCAGGGGTCGGTTTTGGAGCCGTTGCTTTTCTCTATTATGATCAACGATCTTACCCTTAACGGCTGTTCGCTATTGTTTGCGGACGACACCACACTAATATCAAGAGGAAACAGCATACCAAACCTGCAAACCTCAGCGCAAGATCTTCTGGAAGAGGCCAGGGCGTGGTTCACTATGAACAAATTAAAGCTAAATAAGGATAAAACCTAATCACTGCTCTTAACTTTGAAGACTGGTGTGCCGGAGGATGATACAGTTAGGCTGTTGGGTTTCTGGATGGATGCTAAGTTATCCTGGAAACATCACATCTCTCAAGTTAATGTGGAACTGTCTAGAGTGTGTTACCTTCTGAGTGAACTTAGAAGTGTACTATCTGTCCAACACCTACTTACGACCTACCACGCACTCTTCCACAGTCACATCACCTACGGGATCATCGTCTGGGGACACTCTACAGCTACGCAGAATTTGTTGCTTCTGCAAAAGAGGGCAATAAGAACTATATCTAACGCTGGACACTTAGACCACTGCAGGCCAATCTTTAGAGAACTTAAAGTCCTGACAGTCACCAGCCAGTACGTGTATAGTATACTTATTGCCCTCAAAGAGAACCTGGGACGTTTTGGAAGAAGGGAGGAGCAACACGATTGTGGAACCAGGAGAAAGGGGGAGTTAGATTTGCCCCGTTATCGCCTCAGCTTAAGTCAAAAAGCCTACCCTTACTCCGCAATAAAAATCTTTAATGCCCTGCCTGAAGACATCCAAAAACTGAACAATGTGGCCTTCGAGACGTGCAATAAGAGATTGCTATTAAATAGGCCCCTCTATGCACTCCAGGAACTCAAAGATGAGCCACTCAGTGATCCTGGATAGCTTGCTCACGGATGTAGATAGTAGTTTTAGATATTTATTTTATTATTTTGACGCAATCAATCCGACTTGTCGGTCAAAGATGAAGACTTCAAGTATTACAACTGTCCGTCACTATAAGCACCGGGCTGTTTATCGTGTGGGTTTTAATATTTCCATATAACATTGTTTGACAGCCCATCAGTATCAGTTGACCTTTTGGATGGCAGGTTTTTAAATACTGACATGAGCCATTACGTCAATGCATGAGCTCAGTTTTTGTAACAGGGATCAACAACTTGGTGAGGTTTAATTTGTCAGTTTATTGAGTAAAGAACATACAAACAGTTATTAAGTTTTATTTAATTTATTTCAATACACAAAAATTTTCATGAGAGAGGTTTCTCTTTTGTGTGTTTCAGTTGAACATGTGACTTCAAGCGCCCACTCCGTACTGTCTTATAATCACAATAAACACACGAGTAGGGTTTCTTATCTGTGTGTTTCGCCTGGACATGTGTCTTCAAGTTACTGCTGTTCGCAGTCTTAAAACCACAATGAACACACGAGAAAGGTTTTTCATCTGCGTGTTTTGCCCGGATATGTGTCTTCAAATTACTGCTGTTTGCAGTTCTATAATCACAATGGACACACGAGAAAGGTTTCTTATCTGTGTGTTTAGCCTGGACATGTTCCTTTAAGCGACTTTTCTGTGCTGCCTTATAATCACAATAAACACACGAGTAAGGTTTCTCGTGCGTGTGTTTTGCGTAGATATGTACCTTCAGGTTGGTACTCTGTGTTGTCTTATAATCACAGTGCACACACACGTAAGGTTTGTCTTCTAAGTGTTTTGCTTTGATATGCAACTTCAAATGTCCGCTTCGTGTCGTCTTGTAATCGCAAAGGACGCAGGAGTACGGGTTCTCAGCTGAATGAGTCGTCATGTGATCCTTGAGGTTACTGGCTAGGTTACAGACGAAACTACAAACTGAACACTGGAAAGCTTTTAACCCTGTATGTGTCACCAGGTGTCTTTTAACCTTCGAACGGTCCTTACTCTTATATTTACAGAACAGACAAGAGTACATATTCACACCGTTTATTATTCGTGTGAAAAAATGGTCTTCTGTGGACATTATCTCCGGTTTAACTTTCTCTGCGTTTTTCTTCAGACCTCGGCATATCTTGCAATGTCTCTCCTGGTAGTGTGAAGACGCAAAAGTCTTTTGGCAGTTAATGCACTGGAAGATATGGCCTGAAAATAAAATGTCAATTAACATATTTCAACATGGGCTATTAGCTTTATCTTTTAATAAATGTAATAAGTGTAATAAATACAGTTTGAAGGGTGGCTACAGACCTACCTTAAAAACATTCATGCATACAGTAAGCTACTGCTCTTGAAAAAAAAACTTTGCTAGAGCAGATTATGATTGATACCCATAATAATATTAAAGGGTTAATGTTTCATACAGGGTAAAATGTTTATGGGCAGTTTAACATTTGCGACACTGTTTCTTTATTTAACTTACCACAGCCAAAGGTACGTTTTTAGGACTATTTAACACCCAGCATTTGACCTGTGGACTGTTTACCTGGATATGTTTTTGATGCTGTTGTCTTCAGCAAAATGATCTTGTGTAGCAACTTCCACATGTCGGTCTTAGTGCAACTTTGTGCTAAAAAGTGTACCCACTCTCATATGTGGTTTTTTTTGTTACACTCTAGTATATAAAATTTTCACAAAGTTCCTGATTTTCCAGGAATTTCCAGTGTGATTTTTCCCCTCCCTGGACTAAGACAATTGCCATTATAGTCGCTGAAATATGATTTTTAATTTTCCTGGGACTGGCTTAACCAAAGTTCCAAAAATGTTATCAGGAAAACTATTAAAGTTTATACCAACTTTCAAAAAATATCTCAAAGGGTTTTTGAGTTATTAACTATTTTCAAAAACTTACAAAATGGCAGATTATGGCTAACGTTAGGCAAAATAAAGAAAAAATGTTACACAACATTATCAACCAACTTTCGTATGTAGAATCTGGTTCTGCATATTCTGCTACTCATATTTTTGACACCCTGTATTCAACTTGAAATCACTTACTGTTGTCAGCTGGATTGGCACCGTTGGAACTGCCTTCGTGCATCTGAAAAGACGCAGTCAAACGCTTGTGAGTTGAACATTCAAATTAGTGTAGCCAAGAGGGTAATTGTTGAAATACAGCAGTCAAATACCGAAATGAGAAAGAGTTAACCTCACAATATTATTTATAAAAATTACAATATTGCTTGTCAAGTTGAGACAACTGAACATCTTAGCTAAGAGCTTGTTTCTGAAATGTAAGCAATAAAATAGTATTAGGCTAAAGGCAGCATTTCTACATTCTGGGGGTACTACGCTTCTCTTCGGCGTCGGTGAACGCCTCTCTAAATATTCCCATTCGTGTACTTGAAAATGTTTCATTTACAAACAAAGGAATCTGCATTTTTACAAGATTTTAAACATTAACAATTTAGAACCACCTAAATGATCTATTACACTAAAAATGTATTAGCCTTATTCAAAATTGTGATACTCCACTAAGCAACAACAAGAATTACAAATACTTTGGCCTTCCCGAGGTTGTTTCATGAAGATCTCCTTTGGGTGTATCTCTGTTTTGTTAATCAAATATATAACCCCAACTAGAAACACGTAGAACCTTCAGGTACCAATACAAGGTATTGAAGTTATTTAAAAAAATATATATATATAAGTGAGAAAATTGTGATTACCTGCTCTTCCTTTTCAGCCTGTTGATCAGAAGCAAGAGGGTTATCTGCGTCTCTCACCTCCTGAAACGTAAACAACGTTTTATTTGAGTCAACAAACTCTGCTTTTGGTCTTAACCCTTTGAGGTCACGTGTCGACAGCTATTTCCTTTTGAACGCTTGGATGTGCAGTATAGGAGACAGTTGAAACCGTCTCTGAGATGCGAGGATTACGCAACACTAACGGCGCCTAGCAGAGAAGAGTGAAACTACCACTCCCTCCCCCCTCCTCGGCAACTCAAGTGTGAGTTTGACCGCCCACGACAAACAGCCCGGTAGTTTAGTGGTTATAGTGACGGACAGCTGGCCCCTGTCTGTCTGGCGTGGATTCAATCCCACCCGGTGCTCTGGTACGGTGCAATGCTAGTTGTTGGATCACGCAGTGCGGGGGCCACAATGACCCGCTGAGGATCACTGAAGAAAATGGCTCATCAAATCCAGTGAGGCGGAGAGTGGCACTTTTGAGCTTAGGGCGCTAAATCCCAGCAGCTTAGAGGTGTGGTTCAATGACTGGTAATGCACCGTACCAGAGAGGGTTTTGCTGAAATTTTGCTTACAGGGGACTGGGGAAACCCATACGGGAGGCTTTTTACGAAAATTTAAAAATAAAATGAGACCGCAAAGGGTTAATTGTGTGATTTTATTCCACTCTACCTGTTTCCAGACGACATCAAATCATATCGCAGCCTAGGAGAAGTTAGCTTCAGCTGCTTGTTAGTGAATTAGAAATAATTTCATGGGACCACAAGAGAGATTTATATGTAATAAACTATCGGCCCAGGATCATGAGCTTAGCGAGAAAACAAACATTGACATGCTATTTCAGCACAATCATTGCCAAGGTAGTTTCAGTAAACAAGCTATTAAAATTGTTATCTTGTTTTCCTTTACAACAACAACATGGAGGAAGTAGAAATAACCTAAGTAATTTAAAACTGCTCAGATCTGAATCACAAAGTAATCACTAAGTAAGTAGGCCTAAGGATTTTGTCTGAAAACCCCACCAGTGATGCTTTCACCAGGCGCTGGTCCCTACAGTAGAGGGAAGGCTATAATAACATCAATCAAATCTTTAAACTAGATAAATAAAATATGTATAATTATATGATAGTCATGTTTCCCAGGTATACAATATACACAAACAAGTTATTGCATTGACAGTTCTAAAAATCACTAAGATCTAAGGCTTGGTTTACACCGTGTCACAGTTGAAATAAAATTACTACTAGACATTTCAACCTCGCTATGGAGTCATCCTCAGTAGGTGGTTGACTGGCTGAGACCACTGAGGATGACTCTCCCCAGCGAGGTTGAAACGTCTAGCAGTAACTTTATTTCAACTGTGACACGGTGTAAACAGGAAGCCTTAGATCTTAGTGATGACACCGGCCGCGAAAGCTCAAGAGTTAAGAGTTCTAAAAATATCTTATTGAAAAGTTCAACTGAACCAAACTATTTTTAGATGTGTAAATCATTTAATTTATCTACTTGATTTTTAAATAGGAACATTACCTCATCCACCAACTCTGTTTTTACAAGTTCACTTTCTTTAATCTCCCTTGTTTCGCTGATGCAGTCCTTTTTACCAGATGTGTCTGTTTCTGTGTCAACTTCCTGCACAATACAAACAAAACTTGTACACACTGATAGAGTTAGCGATGTTTTTTATCATGCAAATTAGTGCTACGAGTTTTGGTGCTGATGAAATATTGTACTTTTTGCTTCCGATTCAGTTTAAACACGTCATAAGACAAGTTTAAGACACACTGAATATATTAGTCGATTCAACATTTTCTCCTAACTCTAATGCCTGAGCTATCTGGTGATGTACAACAATGAATAGTCTGCCTCACAGACAAAGTATACACACAATCAGACAAACCTGAGGTTCTGCTTTCAACATCCAGACGTTAGTACATTCAACAAATTCAGGCTCCATTGTTCAAGAAGGCTTCCGATGCTGAACACTTTGTCAGATTAGCTTTTGTCTCTACTGTTAACAGAACAATTCATGTGAGAGATCTCTTCAGCTTTGGACGATTTTGATCCATCATCCTAGTTGCTTCATGTCTATAAATAATCGGTTTTGATAGTTTGTCAGTACTGATACCTAGATCACCCGAAAAAACATTGTAACAGCATTGATCTTGTGAAATAATTATTAATGTTTCCTAGCTGTGTTTTCACAGGAAATCAGCACAAAAACATAATATACAAAAAGGATATAAGCTATTTTCATTTTTTATCAATATATAGATGAAAAAAGCTGATGGGCTTATTTACATGATTAATATGTCAATCTACAGAAGCTAACAAATGTTTAACTTAAAATGTCATGAAAAAGATTTACTGAATGTACAAAATGTTATATTATGACTGTCCTATTTCTTCATGAAGAACTCCAGAATTTCCTATTATGTCTACTGATTATACTTCATAGTAGGAACGTGGAAAAAATATTTGGACGTAACAATACGTCTATATCCTACAAAATAACCACACTTTACGCTGCACTGTACAGGCTAAAAAAACAACAATGTAGAAATATGCAGATTTTTGAACAGCATTAAATTTTGAAATGTATTTATATTTTAAAGGTTTAAAAATAACAGGTGAATTAATGCATAAACACGCTTGAAAACAGATCTTTAAAATTAGTTTTCATCGAGATTCAACTAAGCTGCTGATCCGAGATCCAACTTCTGAAAGTAACGTTTGAGAGGTATACCTCTGGGTAAGTTTGATCACATACTGCGAACGCATATCGTACTGCAGCCAAAATTCTCACTAAAAGCTTATGAAAATTATTGCGATGAACCCTACATTGAAGATAAAGCATGAGCCAAACAAATATACTAACCTTATTAACACTAGAGATTATATTCTTATTCAATGTGATACTTTACCTTGCAACATACAAATGTAAATTTACAAAACAAGACTGTGAAACAAAATTATGTAGCCTGAGTATCACAGTAAAGTACTAGAATTGACTTTACCAAGGTCCAAGAGTAAAATTTCATAGAACAGAGCAATACAACCACACATAAAAGATAATGGTTAAGACCTAACTAGTATGAATTTCGTTTATAATTCGGTGGAACTAATGAATTTCTAGTGAGTGGTAGGACTACTTTTCTGCAGGAAACACCCATTACATTATTTACACAACACAACTCTAAACAAAGTGGTTATCTGCAATAAAAGGAAGAAAAAAGTAACAGAACCACTCGTACCACAGAGAAACATTACAATTACTTGATTTGCAACGTATAATAATTACTCATACTTCTTGATATCCAGCTAGTAGTAGCATGTCAATGCCGCTGTCGTCAGGTTGGGCAAATCTAGCTCTCTTGCTTATAAGAGATATGACTAAAGCTATAAATCATAATTATCTTCATTTGAAACCATTCAAATGCTTAATATGTTTTTTATATTTTGTACTCTGTCATTATACGTTGCAAACCATGTAGGTGTATGCCTAAGACTCTCTGTCGTCTGCTTGGTGTTGCATTCGTTCTTGTTCCTTTGTTGACTGTTGTTTACATTTAGGGTTGTCTTTGTATTTGGTTGTGTTAGAAGTTTAATATCAAAGGCCAAATTGCTCAAAAGAACCCTACAAAGCGTCATTAATTAAGCATAATTTTAAAAGCTACTTATACTAATTGTATCCAGTGTTGTTTCATTCTGTTTTATCGTAATGTGCAGAATATCTTTAGTCGAAGATTTAAGTATCATCCATCCTTGAAGCTTGACTGAATTGTGTTTATTGAGTTGTGACACATATAAAAAGGTGTTTCAATTGAAGGTAACATTTGAATTTGATAATTTGAATAAGAATATAATATTCTCGTGTTTTGGCTATGGCTTACGGTAGGCCTACCACCAGGCTCAGGGCCTGTAATGTCTCTGCGTAAACCAGTCTCACGGAAGTTAACCCTGCATCGGGCCCTTCTCGGAGCTTTCCTCTGTGCTTTTTTGTTGTAAATCAATCTTAACCGTAATAGCAGTTTATCTCTCATAGAGCCCATTTACATTATGATTTGTTCATCAAACATATGCATAACTGTATGAGATAACTGTATAATGATTTATCCTGATAAGATTGGGCACTAATGGAAATTTCAACCACTCTTAACTTTCTAGTTTTTAATTCTTATTAAAAGTCAAACAGCAATATCAAATCAAATCATCTTTATTGCCGTGAAACATTTTATAAATGCATAGACAAAAGTCAAAAATACAATCATTTTATATTACTAAGATGTATGATACAGTCTATATTTCAGCACTTAAACTTAGAAAATCGTTTAAGGTGTAAAACTCCTTACCTATAAGAAATAATTTAACTGTCGCTTGAACCCACTTGCACAGTCAATCTGTCTCAGGTTAGATGGTAATTTATTGTAAAAAATGTATACAGGAATAAATGCATTGTTTTTTGAAAAATGTAGTTTTGTGACGAGGAAGAGCCAGAGAATTTGGGTGTCTGATACTATAATCCAATGCAGGTCTTTAAAACAGATTTGAGTTATTTTTACAAACATTACAGATTCAAATATATATAGACTGGGGTATGTTAAAATATTATTTTCTCAGAAGACACCTCGACAAGATTGCTGCTTGCCTAGACCAAATATAATTCTCATAGCTTTTTTGAAGTGTAATATTTTTCTTGTTTTAGAATTATCAAATCCCCATATAGAAAGGGCATACGTGATTTGTGGAAGAAAGCATCCATAATAGGCCAATAAAAGAATCCTTCTGTCGACAAATACAGACAACCTCCTAAGTATGAAAAGAGAGCTGCTTAGTTTTTGTTACCTTTTCAATGTGACTGTGGAAGTTCAATTTGGAATCTATGATGAGACCAAGAAAATTGGTTTGTTGACAAGGACTCAATTCCAAATCACCAATGACGACATTATTTGAACTAATTGAACTGAGACCACTGTTCTCAGATTAAAATTGATGACTTTAGTCTTGTTATAGTTGATAAAGAGTTTATTTCTGTTGAGCCATTGTAACAACAAGCCTTGTACAAAGAAATCTACCTCGACTTTGTGTTTGTCTTGGCTTGAAATACTAAAAGAAGTGTCATCCCCAAACAAACAAAGATTTCCCATATTTATCGAGTCATTGATGTCATTAATGAACAATAGAAATAATATAGGACCTAAAACGGACCCCTGAGGAACTCCTGAGACTATTTCTGTTCTACAAGACTCCTGATATCGTAGACAACCATACTCATCTCTAAATTGAACTTTTACAGACTGTAATGCCCAAGTAAGAAAGATGAGATCCAGTTAAGAGACTTTCCTCTAACACCAAGACTTTCAAGTTTGTGCAAAAGCAAAGAATAATCTACAACATCGAATGCCTTACTAAGATCTAAAAAGGGCTAAAACATGTTCACGGTTATCTACAGACAAGATAATGTTAGAAATAAAATCAAACATGGCATTTAACGTGGAAGTTTTCTTGCGGAAACCAAATTGTTTACACGATAATATATTATTTGATTCAAGAAAAGAAGACAGACGTTCCAAAAAGATCTTTTCAAACACTTTGGAGAAAGTAGATTGAATTGAGATTGGCCTGTAGTTTTCAGGCTGATGACTACAACCAGACTTAAATAAGGGTCTTACAACTGAGTCTTTTAATGGAGATGGCCGATGGGAATACACCAGAGTCAAACGAAGCATTAATGAGAAGGCTAAGTGGAAGTGCTAATTCCTGAGAACCAGTTTTGAGAATATTAGAGGAAATCCCATCTTTACCACTAGACATACTCATCTTAAGAGATTTAATTACACCCAATACTTCAGCTTCATTTGTGGGAGATATGAACATTGAGTTTTGTAAGGTTTTACAATTGAGTGGAAGAATTCCTGAAACCGCACTATTCGAGCTACTAAGCATGTTCAGAAACCTCAGAAAAATATTTATTGAACAGCTCAGAGACAGATTTAGGATTTTCCTCTAACATTCCTTTCTCATTTAAAATTGAAATTTGTTTAAAGCTCCTGGGACATGAACTAGGGGTCAGTTCCTTTATCACATTCCAAACGTCCTTATTCAAATTGTGTGAGCTTTCCAAGCGATTGATGACATTTTGAGCTTTAGCAGATCTTACACCACTCTTAAAATCCTTTTAAATTCAAATAAGTTCTCCTTAATGGATGGGATGTTCCTAGATTTTTAGTTAATGAATAGAGATGAATCAACCTCTCTCGAAGTTTTAGCAATGAAGGATCTAGTTTCACTTTAGTAACAAATCTGGGATTTTGTATCAAATATTTTTTTTCTGGAAAGGATATTTCAAAATAATAGGACAGGATGTTTAAGAAACACTGAAATTTATCCGATACATCAATAAAAGAGAGCAAATCTTGCCAGTTTTCCTTGCCCAACAAATATTTAAAAGTTGCTACATTTTCTTTTGAGAAAAACCTCTTATAGGTAAAGGACTGAGAAGTGGAAGTTGTATTTATTGAAACATCCAAAACTTGTGCATGATGGTCAGAAATTCCTGCCACAAGAACATATGATTGAGTGATAGATGAATTGAGATTGGTGAAGCAATTATCTATAAGACTTTTCGACCCATTAAACTCTCTAGTGAATGACAAGATTGTGGAACGAAGACCAAAGGTTAGCATAAGATCCACAAGATCCTTAGAGTTTTGATCATCGCTTGAAAAATCTAAGTTAAAGTCACCAGTGACTACTATCAAAGTTTTGAGATCAAGAAGATGATTAAGGCAATCGTTCATACAATTCATAAACATATTGATATCATCAACTCTCTTTTTAGGGGGTCTGTACACCGCTAAGATGACATGGTTCATTCTCTTAGGACTTTCCAAGACAACTCTAATCGCTGCAAATTCACAGAGGCCTTCCTTACAAAACATGCCTACATCAATATTTTCGACATTCAAAAGAGACTTTGTTAAAATACATACCCTCCTTAGACCTAATAGATCGACAATATCCTGAGGATACAGAGTACCCTGGTAAACTTAGAGCATCCAGTTCAGTCTGACGAAGGAAGTGTTCAGATAGACATAAAATATCTGGGGAATACAATTCTATCAAAACCTCTAGCTGTTCGAACTTTGCAATGACACCTTGGATATTTTGGTGGATTATTCTGATATTTGGATTATTTTTTTGATGATGGAGCTACTTTGTATGACAACATCAAGTATAGATTTCGTCCCCTTCGTTCTGTTCGGACTAAAAAATTATCTTTATTTTCAAAGACCGGTTGGATAACACTCGCATCCTCTGGCTTGGGCAAATGTCTGGTTAGGATTACAGGAATCTTATTTTATGCATAAGTGCAGGTGATGATTCAGGATCAGGTGCAGGTATATGACATTCCAAGCTCTCTGAATTTGAAGTTGCATAAAGCCCACTAAGTTGTTGTGTGAATTAGAGTAGTCCCTAACCAAGTATTAGGACTTACCATATTAACTTCACTTGACTTGTTATGGTTGCAGAAATGACAACAAAGTGACCAGCTTTCGTAGCCTACTTGAACAATGGAGCCGGAGTTTGTTGACTGTTCCAACCTCGGGATGGTGAAAGCAGAACCTCAGGTTTGTCTGATTGTGTTTATCTGTACGTTATCTGTGAGAGGCCTTCCTTTCTTAGTCTGAGGTTAAAATATTAATTCAGAAGTTTTTCATCGTTTTGAGTAAAAAATTACCTCAACGTTTCGAAATCTGATCCCGTCTTCAGGTAAAAACGGTCTGTGAGTTTTCACCTGAAGATGGGATCAGATTCCAGATCCCAAAATGTTGTGTTCTTTCTTAGTTCGTTCAAAAACTATGAAAATGTCTGTAATATTATTTCAACCTCAGAAATTGTACTGTTGACAACAACATACTTCAAACAAAGTATCTTTCTTAGTGTTAGGGGTTACTGGGGTGGTTATACGAGGTCTGTCCAATAAGTTTTCGAACTTGTTCAATACGGTAGCCTTAGGCCGACGTAGAGCTCCGACGACTGTATCACTTGACTATTGGACATACAATGAAGCGTCGGTGCTTTTGAAATGTTTCATTGCATAATTTTGTTTGTTTGTATTACGTGCAGGAAGTTGAAGATATCACAGAAAATAAAACTAGAGAAGAGGACTGCATCAGTGAAACAAGGGAGACCACAGAAGGAGGAAGTGAACCCATCAAACCAGAATTGGAGGATGAGGTAATGATGTGTTAGTTGTACAAATCCATCTTTTAAATTTAAGTTTGACCTCAAAATTATATAAGGTTTAGTTAAGCGGGTCAGTGGCGTGAAGAGTGGACTGTGAGGAATACTTTGAGGTGCAAAGTCCAAGAGCAATAGTTGAACCTGGAACCTCAAGCTGTATAGGATAATGGCTCGACAACTAACGAGACCCTACTTTTATATTTTTAAGGTCTGTTTCCTTGATCTCTAGCAGAGGCAGTATTAACTTTTACTCAGTCTTTCAGGTGGACGTTGATTTTTATAGCCGTTCTTGCATCAATAAGTACTCAGATAGGCTTGATTTAAATCACTATCAACTTGAGGTTATTAACAATGTGCACTAAGTCAGTCAGTGGCTAAACTGATGTTGCCACCATTGAAACCTACACAGTAATACAATGTGATTCTAATACATCAATACTACAGTACCTGTACACAAATTTATGTTTCTTTTCAGATGCATGAAGACGGTTCCAACTTCAGGCAATCTGGCTAAAACAGTAAGTATCTTCAGTCTAGATGTCTTTTGTGATCAAGGTTATTTTATGAAACCCTCCAGTGCCGGATTTAGATTTCCGCCCTAGGCCGTAAATTTGTGAAACGGCCCCTTTTTTGTACTTTTTCTGTTACCCTCTCATGACTTTCCAACATAATGATGTTTATAGTAAGCATAGTCTAGAGCCAGCCATGTCGTGATATGATATTTCTCTGAACATCTGGTTACTTAGGCTATAGTTATGAGATATAGAAACATATAACCATTTAAATGTTCTTGTTATTATTTTAATAAAATACATTTGTCATTTAAGGGCTTTATGCCTCGATTCCTTAAGATGATTTGCCAGCTAAAACTCAAAAGACATAAGCTTTAGGCCTTTGTGTAAACCCCTTCTTCTTTTTTAAAATTCGTAGTGTTAAGTATATTCTACAAAAAAGTAGCTTGCTAAAAAACTACTTTAATTAATATATAACTGTTATTTGATGGCTAGCGGTTACACCATGCTATGCTGACAGTGGATTGGCCTCCACGTAACACACACATTTTTTACAAAAATACTGTGACTATGGAAACCTTTATTAGGCTAAAAATCCCCCAACCAATAACGTTATAACACTGTTTTGTTTTATTTAGTTTTCTGTTTTTGTTATATAAATTAACCTTTAAAGAGTGTTTCTTTAGGTTTGTATTGTATTTAAACTCAGAAAGTATAAATAGCCAAGCAAGTTTATGTTTTAACCCCTTTATAGCCAACAGATACAACTCACATCTATGATTCCATAGCCAAACATGTTATTATTCATGGAGGTCTATGTAAAACACAGGTTTAGATTTTTGTCCCAAGTTAAGAAAACTTGCGCACGAATCGGCTATCATGCCCTTAAAGTAAAACAATGTGATTCTAATACATCAATACTACAGTACCTGTACACAAATTTATGTTTCTTTTCAGATGCATGAAGACGGTTCCAACTCAGGCAATCTGGCTAAAAACAGTAAGTATCTTCAGTCTAGATGTCTTCTTTTGTGATCAAGGTTATTTATGAAAACCCTCCAATCAAGTCATTACGTACGCCTACATTTGTTTCAGTCATGACTGCTGGAATCAAAGATTATATTTAGTAAGCAGCACCGAAACATTCTTATTTAATTTATTAGTACTTCACTTGATACCTTACCTTGATACCTTGAAGACACCAGCCGTTGACCAGTAGACAGGGATGGGCCTTGGCGCTCATACAAGAAGAAAGGCTTTTACCTAACTTGTTGGCGGATTGGCTGGTTTGGACTTCTACTTGCCTTGAACTTGTATTGAGTATAATAAACTCAAACATTAAAAGGGGTTGTTAATTTTGTAACCTTTTTGACATTGTCATTTTTTATTTTCAGGCTTTGTCTTCGAGTGCACCAAATGTAACAAGACTTACCACTCATCATGCTACTTGGAAACGCACAGCAGGACATGTCAAGGTTTACGGAGACAGTTAGTAAAAGTAAAGCCAGAGATATTTTCTACAGACAGTGAAATTCTTTCACGAATCGTGTTTAAAGATGACAGTTTAAAGATGAAACAACATCAAACGGACCACAGTGGAAATAAGGCTTTTGAGTGTGCAGTGTGCGGTTTTGCCTTCACTCGAGCTAGTAATCTCCGGTCTCACATGGCAACTCATACCGGGCAGAAACCGTACACCTGCCACCAGTGTGAGTACAAGACGGCGAGGAGGAAGGACTTGGCGAGACATGTCCAGGCGAAGCACACGGGTGAGAAGCCTTACTCCTGCGACCACTGTGATTTTAGGACATCACGCATCGGTGCCTTGAATAGACACAACTTGGCCAAACACAACGAAGAGAAACCGTACGGCTGTGATCACTGTGAATATAGGACTTCACGGAGCGATGACTTGAAGACGCATATCCTAGGAAAACACTCGGAGGATAAACCTTACTCGTGTCTACACTGTGAGTATAAGACGGCGAGAAGTGGACTCTTGAATCGACACATAGATGTAAGACATGGAGGACAAGTTTTACCCTCGTGCCCACTGCGAAGATAAAAGAGCAAGGAGCAGACTGTTGAATAGACATACAGGTGAAACACACAGAGCAAAAACTTTACTCCTGCGTTCACAGTTGATAGCAGTAACGTCACGTTACATAACCGTGTTACCACCGAAATCAATACTGTGATTTGAGGCACCGACCCCCTTTAGAGGGTGTTTTAAGGTGAATAATGGATAATGTTGAGTGTTTTTAATGGACGATGCAGTCTTGTTATAAACTAGGCTGACTGTTCCCCAGATTAAGGCATTAATTTGTAGCCTAACGACCAATGGCTTAGCGTAATCTTACCACCATGGTGATTAGAAAGCAGATAGCATGGTTTTGAAGAAATACCTGAAATTAATACATTTTTATTAAAATATAGTATATATATATGTCAAATTTTTCAAAGTCCATGTATAAAGTTACAGTTTTAGTCATTAATCTTGTCTACTAAATTATGAAAGAAATATAACAAATAAAAATGTATTTGCTGTAACCTAGATGTCCTAGACGATTTTTTGTATACACTTGATAATGGGCTCAGCCCTGAAACTAGTTGTGTAATTAAAATGTTAATTGAGGGTGCTTCATTTTTTACTTCTTTATTAGTATATAACAAATAAAAAGTTAATCTGGTACTTAAACCAGAACTCCTTCATAATATTAAGTCAAGATATTTTTATTACATATTTAATTAAGAAAAGTAATCTGTCGGGTAAGAAGATGTTGCGATCATTAGCAAATGATGTTTATACAGCTTATAAGAATCACAGGATTAAATGCATTAAATATGTAATGAAGATTAAATGATGAATAATTTTTAAATAAATAAATCACTGAACTAAACCTGTTTTACTTGTTGCACCTACAACAAACAATACCTGTAAACATTTAAGATGTTTACAATTATTTGTTTTTAGTTGAATCCTCCGTCAAGTTAATTGTAGAAAGAGAGAATATTTTGATATACAGTATATTGTTTAATAAATTGATTTTGAAGTTATAAAACAGTTTGCTGTTATTTATAACTAGCTGAGAGTACCCGCGCTTCGCCTAGGGGCTTTCTTATAATTGCTGTGTGTCTATTTTAATAAAAAACAAATTTAAAGTAAAAAAGTTTCCTATACCGTATATCCTTCGAAAACTCATTTAGTTTGGCTGTTAGTTCACCATCTCCTCCTTATAAGTGTTTGCTACCTTGTGAGAGTCATAGTTACTCCGCCGTTCCGGCCGTTTTTAGGCCTTTTGCAATTTATTTTGAGGATGTTATATTGACATCAAATGTAGCTAACGACACATTGTGTGATTAGCTAAACCCTAAAACAAAGTTTCACCGCCATAGTTTCATACTCATTTTGACTTATAAGTGGTCCAAAATGCCTAAAAACATTTTCAGAGTCCACTTTGGTCCCTTGCTATTTTTTTAAGGATGTTGTATGAATATAATATTAGCTAAAGACACACTGAGTAATAGGGCGAAGTTTCACCGCCATAGCTTCAGCCGATTTTGAGGTAAAAGCAGTCCCATATGCCTTGAAAACGTTAAAGACAGACAGACGGACAGGATTTTTTTCAGTCAGTCTCGCCACCGCGGCCACGTGAGTGAAGAGTGGGGTACTAATTCGCCGGACACACCACAGAGAGTGCCTGTGGGAAAAAACCTTTTCAGAGCACAATTAGGATAGGCTGGAGTTCCAAAATGGCTTAAAAGTTGTACATACTTACATACAGGAATTTTCTTAGCGTCAGTTTTAGTACTGTCTTTACAAAGTGCAAGAAAACTTAATAACCAAACGTCGATGGATTCATTGCAATGTACAGTACAGACAAACTGAAACCAAATAAGTGTTTACTGTTTATCGATGTTTGACTACCTCGTGAGAGTCGTAGTAATCCCGTCATTCCGACGTTTTCAGAGCTTAGTTTGGTTCCTCGCCATCTATTTTGTGTATGTTGTATGGATACAAAATATAGCTAAATACACACTGCGTAGTGGGTTAACCCCTTAAACGAAGTTTCACTACCATATCTTCAGCCGATTTTCACTTTTAAGTGGTCGAATATGCCGTAAAAACATGTTCAGTGCCTACTTTAGTCCCTCGCCATTTATTTTGTGGTTGTTGTATGGATATAAAATACAGCTAAAACACACTGCATAATAGGCTTTACCCTTAAACGAATTTTCACTACCATAGTTTCAGCTGATTTTGAGTTATAAGCGGTCATTAAAACCATTTTATTAAACTAATTTTAAATTAAACTTCTGGGTCGACCACAATAAAAAACAATGTTTATTGTAATCTGGTTGACCCAAAGGTTTTATTTTAATTTACCATGATAAACCACATAAGTTTGAAGTCCAAAATAAACTACTCTGCTTTAGTTGAAAATAAAAAAATACATGGCTAAAGTACATTTTATTTTAAATGTATCATGACAAACCACATACGTTTTAAATCCAAAATAAACTAATTTTGTTTAGTCGAAAATGGAAAACTACATGGCTATAGTACAACACTCGCTGTTAAGCATGAATAGTAAGTACTGTAATATGGTCAACAAACACTGTCGGTCAGACGTACTGACGCGCCGAGGAGAGGTACAACCCGTGGAAGTGCCGAGTTTGAGCGTGCAGCGGCGCGCATCATGAGCCTGTTTTTCCACACTGAAGCAAGCTTTCCGAGCAAACGGTTGAAGATACGACAAAAGTGCCTGGGACCATTTGTGTAGGAAATTAAATTTTAAAGCTCGTATGTGCTGTCAAAAATTAAATATCTGTTACGGTTTTCTAGAATTTTAAGTGACAGTTTTGGAGTTATAAGTTTTTACATGTAGTGAGGTCCTATTAATGACCACCATCTTGAAAATAATTAAATTATCAAACATGTTAATAGCCTATGTGTTAACCAGGTATATAAGCCACATTCATGTAAAATTTCATTAAAATTGGTCCAGTGGTATTTGCGTGATTGAGGAACAGACAGACACACAGCATCTCATTTTTATATATTAGTATAGATATATTTGACTATTCCTAACCCCAAGTGAAGTTCTTCAAATGCTTTGTAATTAGCTGAAGCAGACAATGAAGGTGTGTTAGGTCTTTCACATCTCGAAGCAAGTTTTTAAATACTTTTGGTTGTTTAGTAATAAATCTCCAAAGTTTTAAAAATAATACTATTATGGCAAGGAAAATAGAGGTTAATAAGAACAAAACGATTATCAAAAGTCAAAACCTGTGTTTTGTAATACAAATCAAAAACAATTTCCAGGCCCTTTTTGATAATGGCGAAGCCGAAATATTACCAAAATTAGTTATTTTGCAACTTTTGAGTTATTTATGTAACTATGTTATAATGATACATATTATATTCAAAAAGTGAATATAAAGTTAGTCTTAAAGGTTTTCAATTTAAATGTGTTTTAATCATGCCAGGAGACAGGAGTTCTTTGTATGCAGTGACGTTAGTATGTTTCCCCCCCCCCACCACAGACCGACAGTTTGGCGACCCCTCCGGCCATCTCACACCTCAACCAAGGCCCACTAGATACACCCTCAACCCCCCCCACTTCTATATGCGCTATCATACGTCTTCTACTATACACTACTGACCGGTATAGGTTGTACAGTTATAAAGTAGTTTTCTTTATAATAAACATCACATGATTTTTGCGGTGACTTTTTAAAAACCTCTTCTTTTCTTGAATTCAAAAACGTTAGTTGCAAGCTTCTCTAAATTAGGAGCCTGTGCCTGCTCTCGCTCTATACTTATTAGGGCTACAGAGCTCAGTCTTGTGTTTGCCATTGAATTCCTAAAATAGGTTTTAAAAAGTTTGAGTTTGGAGAAGGATCTAAAACAAAATCAAATAGATTAGGCTCTAACTTTTTAGACTAGTCATTATTCGCTTTTCTGTCTAATGTGCAAGTGCAACGTCAATTATTTGACACTTAGTTAACGTGGAAACAGAGCAGATTATTTATATCATCTAGCGCGTTAACAAGCACCTTGAGCTCAGAATGTTCGCTATTTTCCCAGCGACCCCCGAATCTCGGACCCCCAAAACTCGGCGCCTCCCCCGCGCTGCGAGGGTGCTATTTACGCCACTGTTTGTACGTAAGCATCAAAACTCTGCACGCTTTGAGTTAAAACAGGGGTTTACAAAAGAAAACTTTGAAAGGGGTTTTTAAAATTTACTTGTGCAAGTCATCTATCAACTAAATTTCATTATAATCATAGTAAAAAAACCAATGAGTTGATATTTTGTGAATTTGTATGTAATTGTTATTTTCAATGACCAATTTGCTTGTTGCTAATACGTATTTTAGTTCAAACATAAAACCTGACCGAAACGCAGCCAAGCAAAAGTACTGCTTGCTTAATTGAAATTATTGAAGACTTCCTCACTCTTACTTGAATACTTGAAGATATCCTGCTAGAAACGCCAGGCGTCGCAGTGGTCATTTTGTTTTGTTTCAGATTCACCAAAGTCCAAATGCTCTTACTCGCTTCGTTCACAGGCCACAAAATCCTAGTCAATCTAGATAGTTTTCATTAGCTTATTTATAGTGAGCGATGATATTTAATGGTTTAAAATTGAACTTGTCACTACGTCCTGATATCCCGAGCTTTCATTGCAGCGGCGGTTTTGCGTAAATGTCAAAATGATAGAATTAGCTAAGATAATGCAGTGGTCGAAATTAGACAAAAGTCGACCTGTTTAACTATCGATACTGCGACACCAAACTATTTGACCAATTGGGAGTGTATGGTACCTTTCCAGTAATGAATTTTCTTTTATTCCTTTGGCCCTTTCACACTTTGTATTTTTCGTGTTCAGTGTAAGATAAGGAAGTTTAGGTTAGATTCATAGATAAATTACATACAAAACGCTTAAGAACTTTATTAATTCAGCCCAATTTAAAAACCAACTAACTTTACAATAGTTATAATTACATTCAGCGTTTTATCTCGTTGTCTGCTCAATATGCAAAACATATTTAGTCTAAGCCTAGTTAGACTTAGGTACATCCATCTTCGATTTATTTAGCTAGATTGTGAATTTATTTTGCACTCAAGAGAAGTGTTGTAAGGTAAGTGTTGTTTCAGGAGAATGTTACTTTGAATAAGAATATTAAACATCAAGGTCAATGAAATTACTAATAAAATAACTAATTTATTTTTAGTAAAAGTAACTAGACCTACTACTCTTTTAATTACCAGCATTGATCCATTGGTCTGACCGTAATCATAAAAAGTAGCCTTTGTTGATATAAAAATTTCAGTTATGTAGAACTTAAAGCTGACTACCTTTTTTATAGCCCAAACCTTGAACAGTCAGTAAAAGCAAGACAATTCAATCATACCTTAATCGAAATAGTCCCTTGCTAAGTACATCTAGTGCCTATACTGTATATGTAATGGTTATTAGTTGAGCTGTTCTGTTTGCAGTGTCGTAAATACAACAGCAAATCTTACAAAGTGATTAAGCTCTAGTTGCCTAATAGACCAATGGAGCCTGAATTCGTTGACTGTTCCAGCCACTGGACGGTGAAAGAAGAACCACAGGTTTGTTTGATTAAGTGTACTTTTTCTATGAGTGGCTGACAATTCATTCTTAAAATTAGGCGTTATAATGGGGGGTGGGGAAGTATACGACAGACTTGATGAAATAAAAACATAGTACAGATATTTTGACGGTTTCGAGTGCATAACTATTCAAAAACATACGAAGGTTACTTAGCTTATTTGCAAGGTACTCGCCTCAGAAGTAGAAAAAGTGCCTGTAGAAAAAAGCCTTTAGGCCACTGAAGTACTACTGTTGACTTAGCGGCTGTCCTTACACACTTAGGCAAAATAACAAACATCCTGTAAGAACAACTACAGTAAAGACTTTAGAGTTTGATTAGCCTGACTCTAGGAATGTTTAGATGGTCTTGGTGTCTAGTGCTGTAGTCATGAGCCTGAGATCTGAAGCCTAGGCTGTGGAAGTTTTCTTTTGTATAACACAGGCTAGAGCAGATGTACTGAAATAGACAACAGAATTACTAAAGAGCTTAAAACAGATTGATCTATTAGCTGTAATGGTTAAAATGTATCTCAGGCAAATAGAACAATGTTTCATAATTCTGTGGATTTGTTTTTCAATCAGGAATGTGAAGATGACACAGAAATGGATACATTAGAAGATGAGGATTGCATTAGTGGAACAAGTGAGATGAAAGAAGAAGAATATATTGAAGTTGAACCCATCATACCAGACTTGGATTATGAGGTAATGTCCATTTAGTTATACAAACCTATTTTTGTTTTGCACCTAATGTTGATTTGAGGTTTGATTTCACTTCAGGTTTTTAGAACTTTCAAAGGTATAAATGGAAAAAACAACTTTCATTGATTTGTATCTATAACCATCAGCGGTAGGACCATGTAACTAATTGGGGTTTGAACCGGGACAAATCGCTGTGAACACAACAAGTTATTACCAGGATGTGCTCCTAGACCTAGATACTTATTTGCCCCACACGGCTGAGTGGATTACCAGTTTACCATTTAGCTAATTATTATAAGAAGTCAATAATGCGACATTTTCATGTTCATTAATAGATATCCACTTAAATTGAAACACCTAAATGTGTGTTGTCAGAAAATAAACAACTAGAAATGAAATTGTTTGCTTCAACTAAAAAATTTATGTTTGTTTACAGACAGATGAAGAGAGTTCCAACCCAAGCAATCCTGCTAAAAACAGTAAGTATCTTTAGTTTTCAGTTGCTCTTTTCAGGCTGTATTGTGGACCTTTGGATACTCCGGAGCTCATCACTCCGCTAGCGCGGGTTCGATCCCCGCAGTCGCCACTTATATTTATAATGTCACTGTACAACAACGCTAGGAAAGAGTCGAAGTCGAGAGGAATAGTTTCAGCAGTCCTAACTTCGCCTCGTTAAACAAGACAAACTTTATCTTTTACTGTCAGAGCCTACTCATTAACTTTCAATGTAAGTTCAGTTCCGTTTGTTTTGGTTCGCGACTCCGGAGTTCATCACTCCGCTGGTCCGGGTTTAATCCTTGCAGTCACCACTAACGATTTGTAAAGCGACTCTGCAGTAACGCTGGGTAATGGTTGAAGTTGAGAGGAGTTTGTAGTCCTATCTTCACCGTGTTAAACAAAACAAACTTTTTTATCAGCCTTATAAAAAATCAATTATTTAGTTTTTACCATAGATTACAATAGGTAGGATATAGATAGATGCTGAAATGGTGAGGCAGAGAAATTAACATAGTTGCGGCAGCCGAAGTACAGAGAGCGCTGCAAGGGAATTCTTTGTAACCTCTCAAGTAGAGCCACGGTGAGAGATGGCAGCACTATCTGTGCTCAAGCTGCCGCAACTATGTTGATTTCCCTGCCTCAGCATTTCAGCATCTATGCGCCATCTACCTATTTCAACGCAATCTTGGAAGTTCTTTTGACACTATGATTTTATTTTTAGGCTACCAGTGCACCAAATGCAGCAAGACCTACCCCACCTCATACAATTTGAAGAGACATAAAAAGATATGTCAAGGTCAAGATATGAAAGGAATAGCAGTGGAAAGTCAAATTCTCACGAGAATAATAGACGGTATAAAAATGCACTCATGTCAGGTGTGCCGGTATAAGAATAAGGACCGTCCGCAGGTCAGAAGGCACCTTGTGACTCACACGGGGATGAAAGCTTACAAGTGTACAGTGTGCGACTACGCCTGCAGACTGTCCGGTAACCTCAAGACACACATGATGACAAACCACACTGGGGAGAAACCGTTAAGTTGTAGCCAGTGCGAATACAAGACAGTTTGGAGCCGGGATTTAAAAACACATATACTAACAAAACACACAGAGGAGAAACCTTACGCGTGCGTTCAATGTGATTTTAAAACAGCACGAAGCGGATCGTTAAGGACACACATCCAGGAACAGCACACAACAATGGAGAAACGTTACTCCTGCGTTTATTGCGATTATAAGGCTAAAAGGCAGAGCCACCTGAGGTCACACTTACAGGTGAAACACACAGGTGAGAAAGCTTACGCTTGTCTTCTCTGTAGTTTTAGGACAACGCAGAGTAGAAACTTGAAGACTCATATCAAGCTGAAACACACAGATAACAACAAACCTTTTTCCTGTGACCTGTGTGATTATAAGGCTACGCAGAGTAGGCACTTGAAGAGACATATGCAAGTGAAACACACAGAAGAGGATTATATCTTCTGTGCTTTTTGTGAGTTTAAAACATCACAAACGATTGACTTGAGTAGACATATCCAGTCAAAACACCCGGATGAGAAACCTTTCTCTTGTGACCATTGTGATTATAAGGCGAAAAGGCGGACGCACTTAAAGGTGCATATGCAGGTGAAACACGCAAATGAGGAATCTAACCTCTTTGATAACAATACACAAAGCAATGACTTTATGTTACATATCGAGTCTGAAGAGATAGATGATAAATCTAACCTCTGTGATGATAACACAGATGATAAATCTAACTTCTGTGATAATAACACAGATGGGAAATCTAACCTCTGTGATGATAACACAGATGATAAATCTAACTTCTGTGATAATAACACGGATGGGAAATCTAACCTCTGTGATAATAACACAGATGATAAATCTAACCTCTGTGATAATAACACAGATGGGAAATCTAATCTTTGTGATAATAACACAGATGGGAAATCTAACTTCTGTGATAATAACACGGATGGGAAATCTAACCTCTCTGATAATAATACATCACAAAGCAATGACTTGACGTTACAAATCGAGTCGAAAGATCCGAAAGAGAAAATTTTCCCGTGTAAACACTGCAGTTACAAGGCGAAGAGACAAACTCACTTAAAGTTACATATCCAGGCCAAGCACACAGGCGAGAAACCTTACGCCTGTGAACTTTGCGATTATACGACCGCACAAAGTAGTAATTTGAAAAGACATATCCGCGGTAACCACACAAATGAAAGACCTTTCGCTTGCGATATCTGTGATTTCAAGACCGCATGTAGCAGCGACTTGAAGCGACACGTACGCAAGAAGCACACAGATGAAAAACCGTACTTCTGTGACCACTGCGATCACGTTACGGGTGAACAGAGTTGTCTTGGCGAGCATTTGAAGCAAAAACACCCGGACATACCGATAATTGAACATGACTGAAAATGTAACGTTGTAGTTTCGCTAAAAACTGTTCATTAATGTTTCCAGTAAATAAATAATTTGTTTATTGTCGTAAAACATACATAATAATAATATGTTTATTGTCACATTTTTTACAAAATAAATTGTTTCTATGATAAGAAAAAAAAGAAAGTTAAAAGAAACAAAAAAAACCTTGGAAGGAAAGTTTAACTTAAATAATTTTCAACTAGCTATCCAAAAATTCTTGTACGCTATAAAACAATTTTTGAATTAAATATTTTTTAAGGTTATTTTCCTTTGTATATACACATTTGCATTGATAAAGATATACAGTCACAGGACATTATCAATAATGAGATACTGTTGCGCCAGTTAGAACACAATGGCATTCGTGGCTTACCACATAAATGGATTGCATCTTACCTAGATAATAGGGAGCAGTGCGTAGAAATTGAAAACCAATTTTCAGAAAAAATCAGAATACAACATGGAGTTCCACAGGGATTCATAATGGGCCCCATATGACTTGACAACTCATTTATGTAAACAACTTACTAAGTTCAATTACAAATGGGGATGACAATTTCCAGATCACACAAACCTTCATTTTAAAGGTAAAATATAGAAGAAACTATAGAAGAACTATAAATAAACTCTGTCTTAGATTTGTGTTCGTGCATTCAACATTTTGCCAATATAAACCTCCAAACAAAGTTCTCAAAATCTAACTATATCTATTTTTCCTTACGGGAAAACGAAATAACAAGCCACCCTATGGTTCAGGTGGATGACATCTTTTAAAACAGGTAGAATCTACCAAATTCTTAGGAATTTTTATTGATAAAAGATTAACTTGGAAGGTTCAGGTTAATTAAACATGTAAACGAAGCCTCAGGAATTTTCGGTTTACGACTTTTAGCCATATTCTGCTCTGTTCAAATTCTTCGAATAGCTTACTTTGGACTAATCTTCACTAAACATTAATAAACACAATCACTAAACATTAAAACAAAACATAATGAACTTACATAATTAAAGCCCTTAGTATTAAAAGTCAATTACAGGCATATAAAAAACTCAGTTGAAAAATAGAATGGATTGTTCAAAAGCTAAGTGTAAAATTTAGTTTTGAAGTTACTTAAGGAATATTTTGATGTTACATTTAGAAGTTTATTATATAGTTTCAGTGATATTACCATATGGCTATTAAAGGTTTATTTGTCTATGTGAAAAGTCAATCGCAGCAACTGTTTTATTCCTGGTATTGTAAAGCTATAGTTTCCTAGAAAGCAGTGACCGCTACATTACCGCCGTAATATGACGGTGAGTTTGGTTTTCAATGTTATCAGATGAGAGCGGTTTCCTAGAAAACAGTGGACGTAAAGTAGCGGTGAAAACTAGTTAAGATGACACATATTGTTTTGTAAACAAAAGTATAGCTTATCCATTACTATATACGTAAATCAGATTTGACAACTAAAATAAACAAAATGTCCAAAGTTGTTTTTGTCTACATCTGTTTGAATATTGTGTTGCGTCCACCGTCACGTTCACCGCTACATTACGGCCGTAATATAGCGGTGAACTTTTTTCTAGGAAACCATAGCTTAAACGTGAGAGTTCTGCTTAAACAGGTGAGGATTGTTTAGAATATTATATTAAACTAGGTCAAATTTATAAAATATTGATAACCGTAGGTGATTGTAAATGTTTAAAGTGGGTGCAAATTTGAACTATTTTCATTTGCAGGATTAAAACTTCCACTATCCTAAAAACGGATTGAAAGTAAGCAAAGTAAACAGAATTTATGTAATTTAGATTTTTACGTTTTTTTAAGTTTTGTTATAAGAAAGATTAAAGATTACTTTTGAAAGCTTAGAAATATTATAGTCAATTATATATTATATAATAGCTATGAACAGTAAACTGGAAATTTCTCAGAAGAGCGCCTGGTCACCAGGGGTGCGAAACAAACAACCTCATGAGATAATGTACACAAATTAAAGCAAAATACTTGGTTTGAGACAATTCTTCTTGGATTGAGTAGATTAATCATATATTACTACTGTATGTATTTAATTACATTGTAAATAATCCTATCAATGTTTAACGGCAGTACAGATTATGTATGATGTTTACGTAGCGTTTGGACTGATTATAAATTTAATTAGGTAAGGTACTTAAGTTTACGACTTTGTAAATAAAAGCTTGTTACTCTTTTATTACTTGTCTTTTATTACCTATAGATCATCTGAATGCTTGTCTGTTCATTAGTTAATTAATTTTGAACAATAAAATAATCAGTACTGCCAACTGTTCTTTTTAAACGGTAAAACCGTTGTTATTGTCAAAGCTTTCACAGATTTAATTTAAGTCAATTTTATAGTACAAAAACACATTTAATTTTTGGTTGGTGTAAATATGTTACATCTTTTCTTCTCATGTTATAAGAGGAGGCAAGGAAATAAATAGTCAAAACCATTTAAAATGCATATTTAAATTATATTATTAAAATTATTTTCAACAAATTGACTCCAGCAATAGGTACAACCAAAAACTAGAAAAAGAAAGAAGAACATGTTAGTGGCATTTAAATTTAATAAAACTAGGAGCCAAGTACAGAATCTCAATAAAAATATGTCAGCAATGTTAAATTCAAAGTTTACTCTGAACAAAATACGTAAATTAAGAAACGGAGTAAATAAAATAATGTTCACTAACACTGGTTGAGAAAAACTAACCAAAACAACAATAAAGAAAACTTAAGAGAAGACCTTTTATTTACAGTAATCCAACAATTATTTATAATTCAATGGTAATTTTAAAAAGTACAAATAAACAATTAGGGAAAAGCTCTTAACTGCTATTACACACATTTTAAATAACAAGTGTCGATGGCGAGTATGCTAACCATTACACCAGCAAAGGATTTGAAGCATTCTCGCCTTCAAGTATCTCATCGAAATGCTTATCCTAAACATGTGACTTTCAATAAAGACTTATTAAGAAATATTAGACATGATTAAATTCTAATTCAAAATACATGGTATATCTAATAAAAAATAATTTTAAATATCAAAACCAATGTTGTAACTTTTACTTCGGACGAGGCCTTTCAAAGGCAATGCCTTCATCGTCAGGTCTGTACAAAAATTACAACAAGTAAGGTTATATACATAGAATCAAGAATATTTTTATTGCCATATATGATACAATTCACATTGATGATGACAAAGTCAAGTTCTAACCTAGAGCTAATCCTATTAATTTAGTCTAGTTAACATGAAAAAGGCTCTGCGAGAAAATACAATCTGGAAATTCAGTGTTACCCTCAATTGATACATAAATGTTAATTGTTTACATAGACATATTACACAATAAAATATCAAATAAATATTGAACATATACATATTAAAAGGCCTCGTCCGAAATAAAAGATACAATATAGTTTAAAAGGTTCTACTGGAATAATTAGACACCATTTATATAAGAACTAACAAAACTTTCTGTGTTAAAATTGTATTACATACTAGTTTATCTGTGTTCCGTGTTTTGAAATTTCCAAACATACTGGCGGCTAGCAAGCTAACGTCATACCCACCTAATCTGAGGAACAGTCGGCCCTAGATTGTAACAACACTACACCTGATCACCCATCAAAAACACTTAATATTCTTCACCCTTCATACTATATTCACCTTAAAATACCCTCTAACCAAAGTTTGCCAATGTTTGTAGGGTAAAACGTGTTATAAGGAACAATCCTATGAAATATGTCTAGAGAGTTTAATAACACCCTGTGTAAAGATAATTCTTACCACTGTAAAGCTGTTTAGCAAAGAATATTTAAATAATTTGGTTTTACAGTAGATAGTTGATTGTTCAACTTTTGCGAACTGATATAGTGTCAAACTATCAAACTTTCTAGTATATGTAGGATTTGATCACGAGAGTATTGAAATACAATACCACCAAATACTGTTCATTTAAAAAGTAAAGTCTCACCAAAGATTATGTTATAGTAAACTAGATTTGGCGAATGGCTGAGGCAATCCAACATGGCTGCCACTGAACAACTTGTGTAAAAGTGCTCCCATATTTCTGTGAATTTAAGTGGTAAATACAACAATCAACTATTTCCAACTGTAAGTTGATCTTCACTATGTAAAATAATTCAAGAATAATTAGACTAAGCCGTAAATGACATAAATCAGTATCAAGTACAATACTTTCAATTCAACTAAGCTTTACAAAAATTAATCAATTTAGTCATTTCTTTTTTAACTTAATGATGCAAGACCAAATTAAACTAAGACAAGCAAACTCTATAATAAAAAACATAGATTTAAATTTATTTGAATACAAATTGAACTGGACTAGGGCCACATCACCTCAACATAGATGACGTAGTCTGCCAACTCACAACTTCAACACCATTCAGAACATGAGACAAGCACTACGTCACAGAGTGACAGAGGCGAGACTGTACAGACAAGGTGCTGACAGAGCAGCACACCCGACCTAGACAACTCAGCACTGCACCAGCTGTCTACCTCTTAACACAAGTACAAATACTGTACTGCCTAGTGGTGGATCGAGTAATCACTAGTGTAGTAGAGTACTTTGACAAAAGTAATCGGACATACCTTTATCAACAAACTGTACCATTCTCTCAAACTCATCAGACAACAGGAATCAGACAAACCTGGATTAAAAACTGTACAATCTCACTCAAATTCAAATAGACAACAGGAATAAGACAAATCTGAGATCAAGACAACAGGAATCAGACAAACCTGGATTAAAAAATGTACCATCTCACTCAAATTCAAGTAGACAACAGGAATCGACAAACCTGATTAAAAACTGTACAATCTCACCAAATTCAAGTAGACAACAGGAATCAGACAAATCTGATTAAAACTGTACCATCTCACTCAAATTCAAGTAGACAACAGGAATCAGACAAATCTGGATTAAAAAACTCTACCATTTCTCTCAAACCAAAATAAACAACTAAACTCATAACAATAATTTAAATATTTTAACCAAACAATTAAACTATACCAATAATTAAAAAAAATTGTCCAAATATCCGTATGGAATGTGTGCCATAGGAGTCAAGCACAAAGGCATCCTATGCAAAGGAGAGTGTAAACAATGGCATCACTCAAAATGTCTTGACTGGAGTGACAAACACTTCAAAAACCTAACAAACTCTCAAATAGAAAACTGGCAGTGCAGCAAATGTGAATCCCTATTCAAAAGGGACAACCATGTTGCCACTCCAGAAGAAGTGACAAGGTGTTTTAAGTTGTCACTAAACCTAATTGAACCAGAATACTCTGGCAAACAGTTAAAGACTAAAGAACAAAATAGCACTGTAGACCTCTCCCCTGAGCACCAAGATATATGCCGAAAATCAAGCCTACAAGGAGTAAAAGAGAGAATCCTGAATGCTTATGAAAATGACCAAGAAAATTCACTGTCACTTGCAGCTGAAGTAGGTCAGGCCCTGCTTACCGAAAACCAAGAACTAAAGCAAAACTTAACTGAAGCAAGCTACAAAAATTCAAAATTGGCTCTAGAGTTAGAAGAATTAAAAAATACCAAAAACAATTCCTGCAACTGCCAACTCCGACTTGGAAGACATAGAAAATGAAAAGGAGACCATCCTGAATAAATACAACACCCTGGTGGAAAGAATGAACTACAGTGATGGTCAACTAGTAAAACAAATACAAGTTCGAGCTGACCTTGTCAAGAAAAGGACAAAGAAAACGAAGAAATCATACTCAGATACAAAGCAAAAAATTAATGATCAAGGACAGACAATTACTCGACTACAGAAAATAAAATCAAACCACTTGAAAGAAGATAAAGAATATAAAAACTCTGAAACAAAAACGGCAGAAGAAAGCATGCTCCCTTACACTTCAAGACACACCAACAGCTTTATACTAGAAGAAATAGCATCCCTTCAGACACAAATTAGATGCGTGGAAGAAAACTCCAACACTGGTATGAAGGCAAAATAATTTGCAAAAATAGCCATAAAACACAAAAAACAAACTGCAATTCTAAATACAATGCTTCTTTACAGATAGCTAAGTTCTCTAAAACACACACAGCTGACCTAGAGTCTCCCTCAATTCAGTCATTTCAACAATCCCTTATATATCTCCACAACAAAGGATAACCGAGCGCATTGCAATAAGTCCTCCTAGAAAACATCTAAAAACAAACCTTCTAAAGCCACAATTATAAGAAACCCCAACAGAACTATTTTAAACAATCTGGAAACATCACCAATGACAGATGACAAAATTAAGATAGGCACAAGTATCCAACCGCACCTCATAGGAAAAAATGCTGATGTACCAGTAAGTGATGAAGAAGAACAAGAAATCGGAGAGATTAAGTCACAACACCATGAACTTAGTCACAATGTCTATGCTCTAAAGACTACTCCAGAAGGACATCAAAGACTGAGAACTACTCGGCACCTTAACAACAAACGCTTGGAAAATAACGAAACATTTCTCAGCAAATCACTGCAAATCCTTAAACACAAAGAAAAGAATGAGCAAAGGAAAGCAAGTTTTCCCGAGCTCAGTATGGCAAAGGAAAACACATGTGACAGATTGAGCTGCCACAACACAACACTTCCTATAAAAATAAGTAAACCAAACACTCAATTCAAAATCACAATCTCTCCTCCAATAACTGCCACAAAGCTAAAACCCACAGAAACTTTCCAAGACTTTTATAAACCTACATTGGTAAACTCAGTTCTTCAAGTTTCACTGATAGTAAAGACAAACTAATAACTGGAATAGACCAAAGTCCAAACAAAATCTTGGAATAATTCTTTTTTAGAAATAGACCAAAGGACAAACAGGACAACTTAAATCTTACCAGAAGGCAGAAACAAAAGTCTGCTGCAAATTTCAAGCTAAGTATTCTTCACCAAAATACACAATACGCCCTACACCAAATTGACCGTCTCCAACACTTTGTAGAAAAGGAACAACCCCATATTGTGATTATCACTGAGCATGGCCTTAAGAAAGAGCAAATTGAAAACACACTTCTACTCACAGACTACAGACTAAAGGCTCATTTCAGCAGATCAGAGAACAAAAGTGGAGGAGTTGCCATATATGCTGAAAGTCACCTTGATAATATCACCGAGCAAGTGGACCTGTCTAATCCCTGCAAGGAACAGGTGTTGGAGGCCGCACTACTCAAAATAAGAATTGGTAAGGATCAAGTCTATGTCCTGGGAACTTATAGATCACCTCAGAGTAATCTAGATGAATCACTTGCAACTCTCTCAGGAATAATTTATGCTGAAAAACTGGATAACTCTCCACTAATCATCATGGGAGATATCAATGTAGACCTAAGGAAGATGGATAAAAACTACCAGCAACAAGAATAACGCAGAGCACGGAGACTTCTATCGACTGGATATGTACGAACCTACCCCAAACCAGCATTACCACTAAAGTGATCCATGCAGGTATTTCTGATCACACTGCACAAGCCTGTCACTATGCCAGTGTAAACCCAACTAGCTACAGCACTTATAAGAGATCATTTAACGACCGAAATCTCCAAGATTTAAAGAGTACACTAAAGCAGGAAGACTGGAGTGGCGTATTTCAGGCAGGGTCTGTAGATGAAGCATTTAAAAGCTTTCAAACAACGCTAACACTAGCCCTTGAATCATCATGTCCACGGAAAAAAACCAGAACCAAAAGAAGAAGAACAAAACAATTCATGGACCAAGAAGCTAACACCCTGAAAGAAGAATATCTCAAGTCACTCAGAACCTTAGAGCTATCAGGAAATAAAGTTGATAAGGCAGTGACTGCAGAAAAGAAAAGAATGTATGACATGAGACTCAAAGCTCTTAGGAAAGAATCTGCTTCAAATCACATAAATACAGCGGAAAACAAATCTAAGGCAACATGGGAAGTTATTAGGAAAACTTGGTTAAAAGCTAAAACCACCGACAATAAAAGACAGCTAAAAGTTAACGGGACTCTTCTTGATGATGCAACCAAATTAGCGGAACACTTCAATAGTTTCTTTGTTAACATAGCTGAGAATACACTAAAAAAGGCTAACATGGCTCAACAAATAGTCCCAATCTACTACCAGAGGACTCATATCCTACAAGTAACGGCAAAACTTTGTCTATACTATCTCCCGCAACACGAAAAGAAGTTAAATCTACAATACAGGCGATTAAGTCAAAAAACCCTGATGGGTTTAGTGAAATTTCATCTAAACTGCTCAAGGTCTGCTGCAATGAATTAGTCAATCCACTACACAATATTATCAACAGATCATTAACATCAGGAAAGTTCCCAACCAACTTAAAACTGTCAATAGTGTACCCTAAACATAAAAGTGGTTCAAAACCAGAAGTCAGCAACTATAGACCCATCTCACTTACTTCTACATTCTCTAAGGTTATAGAAAAGATTGTACTAACAAGACTTATAGGACACTGCAAACAACACAGACTACTCACAACCTCACAGCATGGCTTTCTCAAGGGGAAATCAACAACTACTGCTATGGTTGATATGGTTGTAACTATTATAGACAGCTTAGAGGAAGGAAAACTTACAACTGGGATTTTCCTTGATTTCAGTAAGGCGTTTGACTGCCTAGGCCATGACATCATCATGCAAAAACAAGAACTACTTGGAATCACAGGAATAGCAAAAAACTGGTTCAAAACCTACCTCGAGGACCGCAGTCAACTGGTTGAGCTTAGACAAACAACAAATGGGGCTGTAGAACAAGTAAAATCACCAGTCAACCGTGGAGTTCCACAAGGATCTGTCCTGGGACCGATATTATTCATTCTTTTCACGAATGATATGCCCCAACATATAGGAAACCAATGTCACACTATTATGTATGCCGTTGACACCACCCTGGTCCTGAAAAATCCCTCTGCAAAAGATTTAACAGCGTCCTGCTGTACCTCAATCCAAAACGCCTACAAATACTGCTGTAAAAACGATCTGGCTGTAAACCCAGCAAAAACATCTCAAGTTGGTTTTGGCAAAAGGGCGGACAAAGTCGAAACCATTCCCAATGTAGACATGAAAGCTCATACCACATTTCTGGGAATTACCCTTGACAAGAACATGACTTGGATACCACATCTGGACAACCTCTGCAAAAAGCTTAACACTGGCATCTTTGCCATCAAACGCATAAGGAGTTTTTGTGACAAAAACGCAGCCAGGACTGGATACTTTGCACTATTTGAGTCTCATCTTCCCTATGGTGTAGTTGTGTGGGGTGGAGCCTCAAAAACTAGCCTACAGAGGATAATAGTAATACAAAAGCAAGCAGGTAGAACGCTAGCAGAGTTACACCATCTTGAAAGCTGTAGAATGGCTTTCAAAACACTGAAAATCCTAACAGTTGTAAGCCTCTACATTGAAGCAACTATAACAAGTATTTGTGAAATGGACTTTCAGAAAAACAACAGCAAACACCAACACAACACAAGAAATGCTGATCTCTATCACCTGCCAGCCCACCACATGAAGCTGTATGAAAGAAATCCAACATACGAGGGCTATCCAGAAAGTAAATTACGTTTTGGAATAAAAATTCAACAAAGAATAGGAAAAGATTTTTATTATATACATTTGAAAACCACACTAAAATACTACTTTTTTACATAATCGCCATACAAATTTAGGCAATCATCATACCCTTGGACGAGCTTTAAAATTCCTTCGTCATAAAATTCCGCCGCCTGTTCTTCAACCATTTTGTTACTTCTTCCTGCAGCCATCATCGCCAAAAAGGCCACCTTCATCGTTCAAGTGGTAGTTGCTTGGTGGAAGATCCAGACTGTACGGTGGATGAGAAAACAACCCCCACTCGTACGGTCACCATAATCTTCCTTATCAACATCGTTTGCATGCATTTTTTTTGTTTCTGAGGGAAATTCGTGTGTCCCCACTGCATTGACTGCAATTTCGTCTCAAAGTTAACATGTTTCACCCAGGTTTCATCACCAGTAAAAATCCGATTAAGTAGTGAATCGCCATATTTGTGGTCTAACTATTTAATGGTCCTAAAAAGTTAATGCTGGACCCATTCGCTGATTTTTGTGATTTTATTAACTCGGAAGAAAACTTCACAACCGACTACCTCTGGAAATGCGAACGTTGGAAGGCCGACAGTTCAGATCAACCCTGAGAAAGTGGCTGGAGGAACATCCCTTCTACTCTCTAGAAGAATTTTTTCAACATAAGGCAGTGTAGACTGTATGAATGTGTGTAAACATCAAGCCTTTTAATATACAATTCTTTTGTATTTTGACGCCATTACAATTCTCCAACGAATTTGTAGATAAATATATTATTGTATTGTATAGCCCAAGGAGATATAGCGCTGCGAGGGAATTTGTTAAAGAGTGTCAAGTAGTACCATTGACGCACGCACAAGTTCGTTTTTGAAAATCGCACGATTTGATCATATTTAGTATTTACCATAAGACATAAACATTGAGCTGTCAAGCCAGGGAGGAGAAAGACAACAAGAGATAGCAGTACTCGCAGTGCTATCTGTGCTTGGGCTGCCGCAATTATGCTGATTTTCCTGCCTCAGCCTTCCTAAGTATTGTGGCATCTATGCCCAATCTATCTACCATAGCAAATTATTTGTTCTTACGAAGCAAGAAAAAAAAATGTGCAGTGTAACTATGAAACATTTTAGATCTCTCTTCAGCCGTCATTTTTGTAATCATCCACCATAATAGGTGTCACACTATCAAGTTTTTACTGTCTAAATGATGTATAAAATGTTGAAAACAATCATTACTTCTGTCATGATATTGCTAATTAGAAAGATAAAATTATATCACAATTACAACAGTCTACGTTTACAGGGTTTGCCGATGTGTTCTGACTAGAGTGTCGAATTAGCCTGTTTTTATCACCTATTTTATTTTTGGATTTTCATCAGTGTGCTTTGTTTTAACATGCCCCTTCAAGTTACTTCTGTATGATGTCTTAAAATCACACTGGACACAAGAGTAGGGTTTCTCATGTGTGTGTATTGCGTGGATATGCACCTTCAAGTTATTCTTGTATGATGTCTTAAAATCGCACTGGACACAAGAGTAGGTTTTCTCATGTGTGTGCTTTGTTTTAACATGTCTCTTCAAGCGATTGCTCAGTGATGTCTTAAAATCACACTGGACACAAGAGTAGGGTTTCTCATTTGTGTGTATTGCGTGGATATGCGCCTTCAAGCTACTGCTAGATGATGTCTTAAAATCACACTGGGCACAAGAGTAGGGTTTCTCATTTGTGTGTATTGCGTGGATATGCACCTTCAAGTTACTGCTGTTTGATGCCTTAAAATCACACTGGACACAAGAGTATGTTTTCCCATGTGTGTGTATTGCATGGATATGCCTCTTCAAGTTACTTTTGTATGATGCCTTAAAATCACACTGGACACAAGAGTAGGGTTTCTCATGTGTGTGTATTGCGTGGATATGCGCCTCAAGCTTTTGCTGTATGATGTCTTAAAATCACACTGGACACAAGAGTAGGGTTTCTCATGTGTGTGTATTGCGTGGATATGCACCTTCAATTTACTGCTGTATGACGTCTTAAAATCACACTGGACACACGAATAGGGTTTCTCTCTAGTGTGTTTTGCCTGGATATGTCTCTGTAAGTTTCTGCTATATGCTGTCTTATACTCACACTGGTCACAGGAGTAACATGTCTCGTTTTTGTGTTTTGTAAGGATATGTGCCTTCAAGCTACTTTTGAGTGCTGCCCTGTATCCACAGTGACTACAGCTGAACAGCTTCTCCCCAGTGTGTGTCATCATGTGTCTCTTCAGAGTACCACCTTGGGTAAACGCTTTACCACACCGCGTACACTTGTGAGGTTTGGATCCAGTGTGGATGTTTTTATGTTGAGCAAGAGTGTGTGCTTTAGCAAATTTCTTTTCACACACTTTGGACTTGTAAGTCCTGACTCTTGTGTGAGTTACTAGATGCTTTTTCATATTCAAACCGTCATTAGTCTTGTACTCACAGTATATTTTTCCGTCGTCTATTCTTCTCGCAAGACCCTGCACGTTTGTAGACACTTCCTTGGGTTTTACTCTGACAGTTGGTTTCTTCAGACCTCGACATTTCTTGCGATGCTTTTCCAAACCACATGAGGAGGTGTAAGTTGCGTTACATACATCGCACAGGAAGACAAGACCTGTTAACATTTCAATTTTTAAAACTTCAGTAGTTCTAACTATTTTGATATTAAAAACCTTCCAAAACATAAAAATGTACACGGGTTTTCACAAGAAATGGTGCAGTTTTGACTACCAGTAAAATTGTAATGCATCTAGCCTAAAACCCCAGAGTGGTACCATTGCATCCAAGAACTCAGAGTGTTGTTTACATATACACTAGTCTCGCTAATCCGAACCCTGTTAATCTGCTTAATCCAAACACTTTGGGGGTGAATATAAAATTGTTGAATCGGTAAAATAAATAAAACTAGTTTTCCAAGTTATGTCATACTGTAGGTGTTTAATAACAAACCAGCACTCACAATGATATATGCAATGGTAAATTTAAGGGAGATGTTACTGTTTTCGCAGGCGACACTGCCCTTTCATACGTAGAAAAATCATGGAGTTTGATCAGTTTAAATATGAGTGAAGATCTGAATTCACTTAGCTGGTGGTTTTATAGAAATAGATTAATCTTAAGTGCCGAAAAAACCACATTTGTAAACGTTTCTTTACGGAAAAGTAATGCCACTTTATCTGATATCATTTACTATTGTTTCCAGGATTATTATTTACCAGGATAGTTCCTGGATGCAATGGTACTATCCTGGGTTTTAAGTTTGACATATTACAATTGTACAGACAATTTTACCTGCACCATTCCTTTATCCTTTAGCATCCATATAGCTTTACTATATAAACCTACAAAATTAATACATATTAATATACACAGCTTTATGAATCGTACATTTTCATAACAGCTTTAAAACTCAAACTTGCTTTAATTTCAAAGTATTTTTGATCAAGATAATATTATATCAAGATAATCACTTGCAAAAACTGTCTGAGGTTTTTTCAACAGTGTAAGTTATGAAATATAATAATTATGCTTACGGTTTTTAGAGGAATTGCTTGTATCATCATTGTCTTCTTCCCCCTGTAAACATAACATTGAACTTGTTAAGTCACAGAAACAAAATAGGCTACTTTCAAGGACTGTTCAGAAGTTAACTTCCGTATATAACTTCTGAGTCCCAAGACTTCGTTATAACTTCCCAATATAACGAACAAAACAAGACAGTCTTTCTTCTAAAATCTATACGGAAGAATACCGTTACAACTACAGTACGAGGGCCATCCAGAAAGTAAAGAATGTTTTGGAATGGTCAAATAAAAAAAAAGATATCCACACAAAACTTTATTTACAAAAGCATATAACCTTCCTCTACTTTCCTACATAGTTGCCATGGATTTCAAGACTGGTTGTAATGTGGGACCAGTTTTTCCAAACCTATGTTGTACTCATTTGCCGCCAAATACTGGAGCCAGAATTTCACACCTTTTTGGACTTCCTCATTGTCAGCAAACTGTTTTCTACCCAAAAAATCGTTAAGATTTAGGAATAAGTGAGATCACTTGGCGCTAAATCAGGGCTGTAAGGTGGATGACTATAAATTTTCCCATTGTAGACGTTGAAGTTCGTGATGTGTTTTTGCAGATGCATGAGGCCGAGCATTGTCATGGATCAGCAACAATTTTTCTGAAAGCATTCCTCTTCTCTTGTTTTGGATGGCGTTGAAGTCGTCGGAGGGTTTCATAGTAGGCTTCAGAGTTAATCGTTTCCCCTTCTGAAACACTCTTTATTTGTCTACAAATTTCAATAGGTTAACGTTTTGAGAGTTTAGAAAACAAACGACACTTCACATTTAGCGGGGTTTTCGATTGTCGATGCTATTATTAATCACTGTGGAAAAGAAAGCGTGATCACACAGCAGGGAGCCTACACTCAAACTGTAGCGGAAGAATGGAGCTAGCAGCTGCAGGCGCACTCGTAGTCGGGAGGGGTCTGCGCCGCTCGTGATGCGCAATCGTTCTTTACTTTCTAAATGACCCTCGTATATGTGCAAATTATACTTTGCTAGAAAGCCTGACTAACTCTGAATTTGACAGTCTACTTCTGCCGGTAAAATAATAGCTTTATTGACTTGAAAACAAATATTTTGGCACAAACTTTTTTGTTCAAGGGGTTTTAGAACCCTTGTTTAGACAATAACATTTGAATGAATTCCGTCTTTAACTTTAAGCGTTGCGTGTAATTCAGCTTTTTGTGAACTTAAGTTGGTTAAGAGTGAATTACGTCCGTTCACTGGCAGCAGAATGTCATGCAATAGCGTAGAAAACCTTATGCCTGAGTTGGACTCCTCTTCATCGGGAATATGCCAAAGTGTAGTTGAAAAATGCTGAAAGTATCTCGTACAAAACGCGTGCAATTTGGAATTTTTTAACAGAACTTATTTTTAAAACATACTTTGTCCTTTGTTCCTCGTTGATTAACATTAAATATAATCATTTTCTTGCGGCTAACACAAAGAGGCATTGAAACTTGCAAGTTTCACCATCACATCGGTAAACTGATTTTACGGTCTAACTACAGTACTCCTAGATGACTTCAGTGATATCTTTCTGCATTGTTGGACTAGGCCTAAATTTATAAGGCTAAAGACTTTATGGGGATTTATACTGTACTTTTTGGTGTAAGCCCGTAAGTTTTAATCTTTAAAAAATAATGTTGAATTATTAAAACATTTCTGGCTAGACACAAATGAACAACGTAGCATTCCATAGATCCAATTGGAAGTCAGAATCACGTTTGATGAGAAAACGACACTACAAAACATCCATAAAGAGTATGGGTCCAAATAGCCATAAGATTTGTTAATGCAGCAGGCATTTGCCGATTACTTTCTACATTATCAGCTGGCGGCACATGTATTGGGGTGATCTTTTTAATGACGTCTGGGGGACACTGACAAGAGGGGTAAACTTTGCTGCCTATGGGTGGCAAACTTTGGATTGCTTCCTAGGAGCTGCAAACTTCACTGCCTAGGAGCTGCAAACTTCACTGCCTAGGGGCGGCAAACTTCACTGCCTAGGGGCAACGAACTCCACTGCCTAGGGGCGGCAAACTACGCTGCCTAGCCTAGGAGCTGCAAACTTCACTGCCTAGAAGCTGCAAACTTCACTGCCCAGGAACTGCAAACTTCACTGCCTAGGAGCTGCAAACTTCACTGCCTAGGGGCGGCAGACCTCACTGCCTGGGACAATGGCTTCACTGCCTGGGGCTTGAACTTCACTGCCTGGGGCAGGCAAAGCTTAGGGTGACAAACTTCATTGCTAAGAGGTGGCAAACTTTGCTGCCTAGGAGCTGCAAACTTCACTGCCTAGGGGCTGCAAACTTCAATGCCTAGGGTCAAACTTTGCTGCCTAGGGACGAACTTTACTGCCTAGGGGCGAAAGATACTTAAGTACTTCACTGGATGAGTACAGTGAGTGAAGAAAACATAATTACCGGCTCTTCAAGTTCAGCTGACTCAAGAGCGAGTGGGTCGTCTGCGTCTCTCTTCTCCTGAAATAAGTCAGGTTAGGTTAACAAATACTGATGGCCAGAGTTTTGTACATACGGTATTTTGATGCATACATGGTTTACTTCTAGGGTAGTTTAGTCATAACGAGATTGGGAAAGAAAGTACAAGTTAAGAGAGACAAATATTTTAATTGTTGAAATATAGTATATATATTCATAGATGTTTATATAGCATTCTCAATACACCACAGTCCACCCTGGGTCCGGTCCCAATTAGTTCGGATTAACCAGAAAAAGACGCTAAATGACAATTTTGAACAAAAATTAACATTTTGTATGCAAAATAACATCTAATTAAACAAGAACAACGTACATTATATTTTATTTATTGGTACTGTATAAATGTTAGGGCATTGCATCGTGAAGGGTTGCAATACTTATGTGTATGGTTAGCTGCATGCACAGCCACTTATCACTGCCTCGACTGACTGGAGTGCCGGTTCAAGGTCAGGTATTACAGTACACGGCACTGCCGCAGTGCGACGTCGTGTTGCGTCTGTGTCCCTTACTGCGCATGACAGTCCCTCCCTGACCTACTCCTATGACAACGTCGGGACAGGTATATTGACAGGTTTTCTTTTCTTCTATACAGAAGAATACCGATAAGTTAATGTCATACTGTTTGAAATTTGTTTGTTTAATATTGCATTTTCTCCCCATGCATTTATATTTTACTGGTTCTATTGCTATTTTTTGTCAGTTCTGATACATCTATTGATGTTCATGGAAACAAAGCTGTATTATTAATTTACATAAAATTTAAAAAAGATCAAATGAGCTTCAACTTTTACACATTATACTTACATCATCACAGAGTTCCTCTTTATTCATGGCTAAAGGATCTTTTTCCTCATCACCCTGAAATCAAAGAAAATCACAACCTTTTCTTATTATTCGTTGATTACTAAGGTACACGGATTGACAGGTTTTTGGCTCATGTGTAGGCCATTTGATTAACAGAGACTAATCTGGAGGTAACCTCAGTGATGAGACCTCTGGAGGGTTAATCTGAAGAAGTGTTTTGCCAAGAATTTAAAATTTCAAACGTAGTGTACTAGTTCTAAAGATTAGGATAGGTTTCACTTGATAACAAGAGGAGTTTTCATACCTCTTGAAACGTTGTGTAATTTTAAAGACACAAACTGGTCGAAAACCCCATAGAAATCTATTTCAATTTATTGATTATTTAGAAACAGTGCAGCACAGGAAAGATCTTCCTTTTATCTCGGCTAAATATTAATCACAATGGAAAATACTACACAAGAATGTGTTATAAACTGAAAAATGCTATTTCAGACTGAAACTGATATACTGAAAAGGATTAAGTTAACATTTCTCGCATTTTACTAATCTGCTTGGATTGATTTCTAATTATATCCAACCTGTTCAAGAGGGAACTCAAATTCTTCTTCATCCCACTGCTCTTCTTCTTCTTTCACTTCATTTTTGACAACCTGAGAACATTTTTTAGATTGTCTAAATAAATGTAACAATAAGTTTGGAAAGTATGTAATGTTACTTACTAAATATTTTTTATAAAACTGCCACTTTCTTCAACTTTCCTATTAAATAATCATTCAGACATTCATGTTTTCCTTGTTTATTTCTAGGTAGGTTTCCTTTACACATTTTATGACAAATTTCTCTTGGGGGATTACAACCCTAAGGTCTTCAGGGTCTCGGTTTATTTCTAAGTTACAGTTTGTTTTCACATATAACAGATAGTAAAATAAAATAGTTTATATAACAACTGTTTTTCTTCAGATTCTACGGTTTCATTTTGTTTTCAAATCCTACGAGTAACAAAAACAATAATTACCTTCTCATTGTCTTGGTCTGATTCTACTTTCAGGGGGTCTTTTTCGTAGAGTGTTTCCTAGAAACAGAAATTTATATTTTGTAAACGCACTTTTAATAGGTTTTTAACAATTTCTTCGACAACCAAACTAACAGGATAAAACTATATTTCTCCCAAATTGATTGCATAAGTTAACAAAGTTACATATTTAACTAATCCTAGATTAGATTAGATTGTTAGGGAAAAGTGGCTCTAGACCACCCATACACCACCCCTTTGGATTATTGTGCTCGCTCCCTGTTCTCCTAATTAGGCAGCCCCTCCAACATTTGCTTACAAAGCTCGGGATCGAGCTACCCGATTCAGATGGATGTAACTCCTGCCACTCATGATACCCCAGAAGACCCCTTCTCCTGGCCTCAAGGGACTGCATTGATGAGCGTGTTTTTGGGTCTCAGGTCAGCCACATAACCTTCAACTAGTACCTCCTGTGCGAAGACCCATTTTAGTTAGGTGATTTCTGAAATGCCCATGACCTGATATACGAGATTACCAGTCTGATGTTCCGGCGACTAAGACTGGTCAGATGTTTAGTAAGTATCCTTGATAGATTCTGGACTAATGGTTTGGCGGGTTCCTGACATCACAGCTGTTTGCTTGCATATCAAGACTGGGACTCGTGGCGTGGTCCTGTAATCCAGCTTCATGGAGGTCAGGTTTTGAAGATGATATAGGTCTAAAGCGGCTCAGATAGTCTCAGTCATCTGATGATACCATCAACTCCACCATCGTTTAGACATGTCAGACCATCACCTGCATGGTTCGGAAGTCACGTTAAGCCGTTGGTCGTTGTATTTCCATTGGTCATTAGGCTATTAATTAATGACCCATTCTAAGGAAGAGTCTGCCTTAGTTTGTAACAAGACTACACCTCATAACTCATTACTACCACTCTTATCACACTCATCCTTCACCACATATTTGCCTTAAAATACCCTCATCAGAGTGGTCCACATCTCAAATAGTGATATTATTATTTGAGGAACTTACTTCTTTCACAGGAAACTTATATTCTCGTTCATCCCAGTCCTCTGTATTTTCTACTTTTAGAGTGTTGACAGCCTGCAAACATAAGTCAAAGAATATTGGTGTTTGAATTACTTCACTAATAAGGGAAAACCAATATTATTTAATAAAAGATATTATTTTTGGAAATTTTTCAACATTTTCAATAAAGTCTTGTTTGATTTCTCATGGTTGCAAATAATGCTACTGGACTGAATAACCATGAAGTGCAATAACAGATGTCGCACACAAGTTATATGTTAATTAATTGTAAAAATAAAAATGTCAACACTATCAAGCAAGTGAGAGGAGCCTCATTAAGTAAGAAAAGTCTAAATTAGTGGACAAGATGGAAAGGTTCTAGACAAAACCAGGAAGTTGTAGCTGGTAGGGGGCAATGTACAGCAAGGCGTTTTCAGGCTTAAGGGTGACACTTGGGGCTTTAGCCATTTTGAATGTTAAGAGATGGAAGGATTTCTGAAAAGGATTAAGTTAACATTTCACGCATTTTACTAATCTGCTTGGATTGATTTCTAATTATATCCAACCTGTTCAAGAGGGAACTCAAATTCTTCTTCATCCCACTGCTCTTCTTCTTCTTTGACTTCATTTTTGACAATCTGAGAACATTTTTTAGAATGTCTAAATAAAATGTAACAATAAGTTTGGAAAGTATGTGATTTTACTTACTAAATATTTTTTATGGAACTGCTACTTTTTTCAACTATTTATCAAATAAACATTCAGACATTCATGTTTTCCTTGTTTCTTTCTAGGTAGGTTTCCTTTACACATTTTATGACAAACTAGCTGACCCGACAAGACTTCGTCCTGTCAAAAAGATTTGTAATGTGGCCGTTTGTTTTTTTTTTTACTGTACATATGGTTTATAAAAATAGGGATATCAGCTGGCAACGAATAGCAATAAAGTTCAAATTGTTTACGTTTTAGTTAGAACTGTTGTAGGGAAAAAGAAAAGAACTGTTTGTTTAAGGGGGTTCCCAGCAAATAATTAATTTTCTTGCCATTAAACCATCCTTGAACTGTTTTAAAAAGGTTTGGTTGGTCCATTCGTTGAGTTATGCTTGAAAGCACATTTTGCGATTCATTTTTATATAATGGATTTTCTTGGGGATTACAACCCTGTGACCTCAAGGTCTCGGTCTATGTCTAAGTTACAGTTTTTTTTCATAAATAAAAGATGTAAAATAAAATAGCTTATATAACAATAATTGTTTTTCTTCAGATGCTATGGTTTCATTTTGTTTTCAAATCCTACGAGTAACAAAAACAATAATTACCTTCTCATTGTCTTGGTCTGATTCTACTTTCAGTGGGTCTTTTTTGTACAGCGTTTCCTAGAATCAGAAATTTGTATTTTGTAAACCTAGGCTACTTTTAATAGGTTCCTTCAACAACAAAAAAATAACTAGTATGTCCTAGTAAGTTAACAAAGCTACATATTTAACTAATCCTAGATTAGATTGAAAGGGAAAAGTGGCTCTAGACCACGCGGACGTCAACCCTTTGGTTTATTGTGCTGGCTCCCTGTTCTCCTAATTAGGCAGCCCCACCAACGTTTGCTTACAAAGCTCGAGGATCACGCTACCCAATTCAGATGGGTATAACTTCTGCCACTAACGAGACCCCAGAAGACCCCTTCTCCTGGCCTCAAAGGGACTTCGCATTTGATAAGCGTGTTTTCTTGGGTCTGGGAGCCTTCGCAACCTACAACTAGTACCTCCTGTGGGGAGACCCATTTTGGCTAGGTGATTTCCGAAATGGCCATGACCTGTGATGTACAAGATGTCCAGTCTGATCGCCTGGCGACTAAGACTGGTCAGATGTTTATTAAGTATCCTTGATAGTTTTGACAGGGGAGGTACTGATTCCTACCGCTGGCAAAACATGACAGCGCTTCCTTTCTAGCCAGCTGATCGGCTTTTTCGTTCCCTTTAAAACCTTGATGCCTCGGTATCCATTCAAGCCCAACATTGCTACAGCTTGCTAGAGCCCGGAGCGCTTAGGAACATTCCCGGACAATGCAGGAGTTAATCTTACATTTCAAGTGCTGTATTGTGAGTGGCTTGCAGAAGAACCAAAAAGGCTTTTATTAGTTAACAATTTGAAGCCTCCCCCACTTTAAAAAAAACTAGTTTTCCATTTTGTGAGTTTTTTTACTTATGCCGTGACTTTCTGAAACACCTGCTTTTGTAATCTCTTATGGGAAATGTAATCAACCCTAAAACAACTAAAAACGTGTTCTCATCCATACAAAGTAAAAAGTAACAAAACAGGTGTTTTGAGCAATCTATATTTAACTCCCTTACAATGTCAACTTGCACCTGTACTGGGCCCTCCTCATTACTAAACCACACGTAAGTAAGCTTGATACGGATTGCTCCTGCTGCAGGATTCAAACCTGTGACAACCGAGTGACCTAAATTGCCAGCTCGTCAGTTGACGCCTTAAACCATACGGCCATTCTCACACTAGTAGAAGCGCCACAGTAATCTGTTCAACCTGGCGCGGAACACTATCACTTCAGTAGCAATCACACTCATCCTTCACAACATATTTGCCTTAAAATACCCTCATCAGAGTGGTCCACATCTCAAATAGTGATATTATTATTTGAGGAACTTACTTCTTTCACAGGAAACTTATATTCTTGTTCATCCCAGTCCTCTGTATTTTCTACTTTAAGAGTATTGACAGCCTGCAAACATAAGTCAATGAATATCGGTGTTTGAATTACTTCACTAATAAGGGAAACCAATATATTTAATAAAAGATATTATTTTTGGAATTGTTTCAAAAAAGTCTTATTTGATTTCTCTTGGTTGCATATAATGCTACTGAACTGAATAACCTTGAAGTGCAATAACAGATGTCGCACACAAGTTATATGTTAATTAATTGTAAAAATAAAAATGTCAACACTATCAAGCAAGTGAGAGGAGCCTCATTAAGTAAGAAAAGTCTAAATTAGTGGACAAGATGAAAAGGTTCTAGACAAAACCAGGAAGTTGTAGCTGGTAGGGGGCAATGTACAGCAAGGCGTTTTCAGGCTTAGGGGTGACACTTTGATACTGATTTGAGACACGACCACTCTTAGAGGGTATTTTAAGGTGAATATGGGATGATGGGTGAGGTGTGATGAGTGTTTTGATGGATGATGAGGTGTAGTCTTATTACAAACTAGGGCGACTGTTCTGGAATTGGGTCATTAATGTAGCGACCAATGGAATGGACCAACGGCTTAGGTGACTTCAGACAGGAGATGTACATGAAAGTTATCACCTAGCCGGAGTCGAACCAGTCTTGGCTTTTCAGACACCACTGAGCTATGACCACCCACTTGGGGCTTTAGCCATTTTGAACGTTAAGAGCTAGAAGAGGGTTAAGTATAAATAACTACAAAACCAGTATGTTTTGGCAAATTTCCACAGGTTATTTATTTCTATCGTCAGAGAGAACGAAACGTCCTAGAACAAAAGGGTTGGCAGTTTTGAGCTTCCCAACACCTGATTTGCAAGGAGATTATGTGACATATACAGAGACGCAGGAGAAATTGAATATTGACTTACAGGGAGAGGCCAGACTAGCCTCTCTACAAGTGGGACCATTGTACGGAAGTTAGTCTCCTCTTGATCTGTAGACATATCCATCATCGCTAGCAAAATAACCTGGAACCAACATTCACATTTAAAACAAATTGGCCCATAAATTAAGGACCAACAGGGTTCCTTCTTTTTTAAACCAGGGATACTTGGGAAAACGGATTTAGGTTGGAAGAATGCAAGCATACTACAGTCACTTTATATTTGACTAGCTAATAAAATCTTAAATTGATAGGCCTCTGGCCTAACCTAAACATGCATGTACGTTTCACTTGCATAAACTTAGCAGGGGCCATTAAAAATAATAATTTGCCAATGTATAAACATTCATTAATAATTAACTTACGTGTGAATTGAAAACGTCTCAATACAAGAGTTATGTCCCACTAAATATAAATGAATTTCGCAAATATCAAAATTATATTGCCTCCAAAGGCAGCAAGCGTGTAAAAATTTAGAACCAAACAAAACAACAAGTTTACAACAGACTGAAATGAAAAATATTCTAGTCAGTTATTTACTCTTCTCTGTCGTAAAGTATACTATACGAAAAAAACAAACACAACTTATGTAGGTATTTAAAATCGCTCAAGAGAGTTGACAAGGCTCCAAAAGTACACAGAAATCATAACTTTACAGCCATTGACCAAATTTTACAAGAAATAGGCGTTGTCACAATAAATGTTATTTATTTTGTATATAGTTTGAAATAAAAAGTTCAATGCCCCTCAACGTAGCGCGGAAGTCCGCAACTAGAGTTGAATATACAAGCTTTGCCTCACGCCTCACGCAATTAAGGTCTCCTTGTCAGAATATCAAGAGCCGGATTGAGCATAAATGCTCTGAGACACATTTACGTTTCTAGAAATGAAACCATTGATTTTAATGTATATTTAAAGTCAATGAGTAAAACCCAGTGTAGGACCAAAGTTAAAATTATTAATTACCTTGTAGTGAGCCTGTAGATCCTACAGTTGAGAGTAAAGTGGATGCGCATTTCTCCCCGCTTGTGGGGCATCGTCGGCACTCTCATTGTAAAAACATATAATATGGTACACTATTTATTGTCCTATACACTGAGTGGGGGGGACGTGAACGCGGGGACGCATTACAGAGGTTCTTCGTCCGGTGGCCGCCTACGACAATTCATCATAATTCGCACATTCATACCTCAATGCGCGATGTATCGTAGGCGGCCACCGGATGAAGAACCCGCGTGTGCGTTTGACCGTCCTCTAAACTGTGTATATGACAATAAATAGTGTCGGTAGCTGTAAGACCAGTCTACAAGAAAGGAGGAGCTGCAACAGCTTTAGACCTATATCCTTAGTTTCTGTCTTCTCTAAAATCTTTGAAAAAATTATGCTTATAAGGCTACAAGAGTTTTTGAAATATAACATCATAATTTTTAATAATCAGCATGGCCGGGTTCATTAAAATTAAGTCTACAACAACAGCCATGTTTAACTTTATCGACGAGTTGGTCAGGCAACTGGACTCGAGGAACTGCTCTGCTGTAATATTCTTTAATAATTAACTCAAATTATTTGAGTAGAGCTTTCAATATGGTTGACCACGGCTTGCTGATTCAGAAGATGGACGAGGTGGGAGTATGTGGATTGGCGCAGGAATGGATCTCGTCCTATCTTCAAGGAAGGAAGCAGATCGTTTCTTTAAGGGTGGTGAATAAAACTGGGGAAGTAAATTCCTTCTTCTCTGCAGATGCCTCTATTAGGAGGGGGTACCTCAGTGCAGGGCTGTTCTTGGTCCGGTCCTATTCCTCTTATTCATCAACAACCTTCCTTCCTGTACCTCAAACGCCAAACTTTCGCTTTACGCAGACGACACCTTTCAATCTCATGTTCCAACGTCAATGGGTTAGTAAAAATGTCCTTTTGCGAGGCAAACCAACTGATACAACGTGGTTCGATGACAATCTTCTTAGTGTCAATTCCGGTAAAACTCAGTTGGTAAATTTTTGTCTGTCGGAGGGGCATAGGCGTGGTTTCACCCTTCTTTTGGATGAATCCATGGTTTGTCCCTCTGAAAGTGTTAGGTTTCTTGGGTTGGTGCTGGATGAGAGACTTAGTTTTCAGTCACATTGAACGAATTTCAAGAAAGCAAGTGGTGAGGTTTTGTTATCAGTTTATTACGGGCTTATATACCCCCACTTGGTTTATGCGATCTGGGGCCACGAAAGCCAAAAGACTCGCTTTTTATTCCAATTACAAAAAAGGACTGTGAGAATGGTTTTTTCTCTGATTTCGCGCCAATTCTGTAAGGAGGAGTTTCGGCGGGCGCACATTTTAACGCTACCGTCCTTGAAACCTTGACATTTGTAAAGCAAACTTTTTCTTTTTTCAACAAAAACCCCATTTTTCTTTACGCCATTCAAACAAAATATCAATTCCTAAATACTCGACATCTTTTTTCAAACATCACACGGTTTTTTAACGGAATAAACCTTTTCAACAAACTTCCACTTAATCTCAGGTTTAAGAATAGGACCTCTGTAAATTTCGAAAGGACCTCAAAACTATTTTGGTCGATCTTGCCTGCTATAGCGTTCGGGACTTCTTGGCAAACTAGCACATGAACGTATAAATTTAAATAGGCTAGAAATATAAATAGATTATCAATAATTTGTCAAGGAATTGTTAAAACTATTACTTTACTCAAAGAAGAAAATTGTTAAGGATATTATTTTTTCCAATGCATTTAAATTGTTAATCTGGCTCAATAAAGACTTTGTTTACCATATTATGTTTTAGTTAAGGAAAAGGTGGAGGCTGAGCTAAACTCTCTTGACCCAAACAAAGGAGCGGGTCCTGATGTGAATATATCTCCAATGGTCTTGAAGTATTGCAGCAGTATCTTATCACCTCATATAGTTCTATACTTCAACTCGTTTATGGCTGCAGGCCTCTTTCCCTCTAATTTGAAGAATGGTTATATTACACCAATATTTAAATCTGGCTCTCCTGCGGATGTAAAGAACTATCGCCTCATAGTAATTCAACCCACATTGGCCAAGATCTTCGAGTCACTTGTGCTCAAAAAACTAAACTTCAGCCTTAAAAGTGTGATCAATACTGAGCAGCATGGTTTTGTGAGAGGACGTTCTACAACCACAAACCTCTTGTCCTTCCAAGAATGCATTCTGTCAGCATTCTCTAATTCTCATCAAGTCGACGCTATATACACAGACTTCTCCAAAGCGTTTGACCGTGTGGCTCACAGTCACCTTGTAGCTAAACTTTCAGCTCTTGGAGTAAGCGGGCCTCTTCTGCGTTGGTTGGAGAGCTATCTCCAGAATCGTTGTCTTCAGGTCCGAATAGCTGGCGCTTTATCTCCCCTTTTTCCTGTTGTCTCCGGTGTGCCTCAGGGATCACTGCTGGGCCCTGTCTTATTTACGATATTTATCAATGACCTAGTTCAGTACACAAGTGGTTCTAACGTCTTGCTTTTTGCTGATGATGCAAAGGTCTTCAAAGTGATAACTAGTGTGGAAGATTGTGAGACTCTACAAAGTAGCGTCAATTTGTTGACCGAATGGTGTAGGGGATGAAATGATGACCTCAATATTTCAAGTACTCTGTAATGAAATTTACCAGGTCCAATACTCCAATAATTTACCAATATAAACTCGATAGTCAACCTCTTAACCGATCTACTAAAATAAAAGATTTGGGAGTAATGCTTACGCCGGACCTAAGTCCACATGAACACATAAATTATATTTGCAAAAAAGCCAACTCTGCGCTGTTTTTCATCATCCGAACCAGCCGTGACACATTTTCAATACATGCTTTAAAAGTTCTCTACATCCATCTTGTCAGGCCTATTCTTGAGTTTTCTTCAACAGTTTGGAATCCTTACCAGATCGGACTTGTGGACAGACTGGAACGTGTTCAAAACCGCTTTGTCCGACTTGTTGGCCTCCGTTTAGGGTTTGAGTACAGAACTGTTCCCATCCTTCAATTGCAAGAACAGCTGTTAGATTTGATGCCTCTCCAAACTAGACGTGTGATCAACGACTTAATGTTCCTAAGAAGTTTGATCACTTCTAACATGGATGCTCCTAACTTGCTTTTGGACTTTAAAACACCACAACATCTTCGTCTTAGCAATCAATTATTTGCAAAGCGGCACAATAGGCACGTTTCCATAGATAACGCTCGACGCAACGGTTTGCCCCAGGACTTCTTCAATTTGAGCCGTGATTCCTTCAAGACGAACCTTCTGAAATGTTACACTATCTTAAAAATGTTCGAATTATCCGCATGTATTGTTTGTTTATTGTTCTTGGTAATATATAATACCTATTTATTCAATTCACAATTATATTTATTATGTATAATAAATATATATTATTATAATAATATATTATATTATACCCTACAGGAGAAGAACTGGTAAGTACAATGTACAAATTTTACGGAAACGTTTTTAAGGTTTAAAACGTGAATAACTTAAAGTGTTGAACAAAAATAAAAACCTATTTTTTCCAAAAACTTTAACTTATTTCAAAACTTTTTTGTTATATAAAATTTTTAATTTTCATTTCGTTTTAATAATATAATTTTTTTTTTGTAGGCATGTCATTGGACTTATCAAGTTTTTCCCGTGAATCATTCTCAAAACTTCGGACTTATCAAGTTTTTCCCATGAATTTGCTTTGAGCCCCCGGACTTAACATGTTTTTCCATTGGACAGCAGTCACGCTGGGACTTATTTCCCCTGTATCGATGGACTTACATGTTCTTCCTGTAAGGGTTTTTTCAAGACTCGTATCTATATGCTTGTATCATTCCTTAATAGCCATCTTTGAAGATTGTTAAACTCTATCTTATTTCTTATGTATTATTCAACTTTAATATTTATGTATTATGTATCACTTGATGTATGTATTGGTCGTTTGACCGTTGGAAGAATAAAATGAAATAAAATAAGAGTGCCGACGATGCCCCACAAGCGAGCGAAATGCACATCCACTTTACTCTCAACTGTAGGATCTACAGGCACAATTCAAGGTAATTGATTATTACGTTTCTATCGTCAGACCAATACTCTAGTATAACAGCGTAGTGTGGTCACCATGTATTTCTGTTTCAGCTCGTTCGTGGTATTTATTGTAATTTATGTAATTGTTTATTGTAGATAGTTTTCTTTACAGTATATTCACACCACTTTTCTGTCACGCATTCCTTTTGTATGTTCTAGTTTCCTATGCGTGTTATTGGTGTGTTGTAAATACATATACATCATATATTTATATTATTATTGTTGCAAATTATACATTTTATTCTTGTTATCCGTTATATATCCATCCAACTTATTGCTTGTTACTGTTCTATATTCTACTATCATTCTATGTTATGCAAGTGTATATTATTATCCATCATAAAAACCTTATATTGATTTCATATATTTGTATTCTTTGTAAAATTGGCGTTTGCCGCATGTACAAAAAAAGAAAAAGTTTTTATTTTTAATACATTTATTAACCGCTCAGCAAATTACAACAGTACGACTGCTATGCAGGCTACTTGTAACTTATTATATTAACAAAGAAAAAGTAAGTGTTGATTCTAGCAGTAGAGTATTTGTGACTTTCTCGGTTCTCCTGGCAAAGCCTAGGTCTACTATAGAAGTGCCTTATTTAGTTTTTTTTGGAAATTTAATTTTTGTTTGTCACTCAGAAAACAAATTGACTGTTCTATGAAATCACATCAAATAAACAATATTTACAAGGTTTAGTGTCTGTAGACCAGCGAACACAGAATAAAATACTCTGAGTTCAATGCTGTAGACACATTGTAAAAGGGCTCTAACTGACTAATTCAAGGTAAGATAATCTTATCCTACGTGTATCTACACTTAAAAAAAGTCTATAATGTACACAGTCTAACGGAATTTAATTAATATAAGTGTATGCCTTGCTTCTCATATCAGTATTCCTCTTATCAGATACTTATAGCTTAACCCTCAAACTGTCGACTATCACCTTAAAATGCTAAGCGATCTTACACACACAAGGCACAAGAAGAGACATAAAAAATATTTCATGAATTACATATGACTTACTAAATGTCAATTATTTAGAAAAAACAAGTTGCATACACTTAAAGTGACGTAGGATAGTGACTTCAAGTAGAACTGATGATCATTGATGGCCCTTTACAACCGCTTAGGATATTGATGACTATATTCAGCCAATACGTCTATAGTTGTATTGAACCTGGATAACTTCAACTTCAGGGTTGAACTGCATAGTTGCAATACACAGAGTAAGAACCAGCTTGATCTTCCTTACCATCGGCTCTGCAAACAGCCAACAGCTTCCCTTCACTGGCCTTCAAGTTGTACATCTCTGTACGAGAAAGAAGTATTTTTTAGAACAAATAAGATGTCTGAGTGCAAGTTTTGTTCAATGATTACCTCTCACTTGACTTGTTATTGTTGCAGTAGATACAAAAAAGTGTACAACTCTGGTAGCCTACTTGAACAATGGAGCCGGAGTTTGTTGACTGTTCCAACCTCTGGATGGTGAAAGCAGAACCTCAGGTTTGTCTAATTGTGTTTATATGTAGATGTTTGGTGTAAGAGCTAAATTAGACAATTCATTGTTGATAGGTTGTGTCATTGTTGTTTAGGTGTTAAAGTTCAGAAATCACAATCAGAAATCAGAAATTTTTATTGTCGTTAAAACATTTTTACAACTGCAATGGACAACGTCAATACAGATCAAAGTATTTTAACTTAAAGAGTTATTTTTACAGTCTAAATATATTACTAACATCTTTACAAGATATTATCATTTAGGTGGATAGTTTGGATAATAGTATATTCATTCCGGGAAAACGCTCTTTGCCAGTGCGAGATCGTGTATACGTGTAAGTCAAGTGTGGAATTTAGATCAAAGAGCATTTCGGATGAGTATTGTACAATAATAATAATATCTTTATTTGTCATATGAATCTTACAATTATTGACAATGTCATGGTACATATACATGGCTATAAGCCAGAGTCAATAATAAGTAGTTAACCATATATTTAAAAAAAATAAATAACTAATTTGCTTAATGTTTTTATTATACAGTAAAGAGCTAGAAAATACAGAGTAAACCTGATTTAAATCAATATTTTACTGTCAAAAACTATGGAATAAAATGGATTTTGTAATAACCAATCAAAAAATAAACTTTTTAAGTGAATGAAGGTCCATCATTGGTTTTAGTTTATTATGCAATTTAATAGACATTATACTGTATGGCTATTTAGAGATTTACTGAGGCAACAAGGTTTAACTACAGCATTATTTTTTATCACGGTATATAGGTATGCAATTAATTTAAGTAACTCCTCAAGTTTTGAGAATACAAAAAAAAGATCATATATGTATAAATTTATAATGGTTTGAATGCAGATTTGTAAAGTGGTTTACATTGTTTAAGAACTCTGCCTGGGCCATTGCTCTAATTACCTTTTTTTTGTCAAATTAAAATTTCCTCAACCCTTCTACTATTACTCCACAAAATTAACCCATATCTAAATATTGACTCAAATGGCAAAATTAATTTGTTGGCGATTACTGAGGTAAGATAGAAAAAACTTTTGCATGCAGGTGATACCGTAAAACTCTAACTTTCTTAACAGAATGTAAGTGATCGACACAGTCAAAGGAGCCTTAGAGAGTCCAGAGGATAGCACAGGTATCTAGGCAACCATGAAGCCAGCCAAGACTCCTGACACAAGCCCTCCGACTGCGTGGGCCGTGCGACACTCCGACAAACCAAACTACTGTTACTAAACAGGCTATAGATTCAAAATTTACCTGGGTTTTATGATGGCCTCAAATACTTTGGAAAAGACTGGTACCAGAGATAGGCCTGTAAGACTTTACATTTCCATGATAAGCCCTTCTTAAAATGGGAACTACTTTTGAAATCTTTAATTTTGAGAAAAATTCCCTCTAATAGAGCATTTAGACACAGGGTAGAGGCTCTTTTCACTTCATTTATAATTAATTTCACCAAAAATTTGAAACCTTATTATATCACAGCTTTGGAATTTTTCATTTTCATAATCCTTTCATCACTGCACTTGATGGGCTGCCAGACTAGGGGCTGATGTGGATGCTGGTGTTTTACGACCACAGGAGCTTCGTCAGGGTGATATGGTTGAAGGATGCCCTCTCTGATGTGGGTTGACCACCCAGGCGAAGAACTCATTGAAAGCGTCAGCATCCGGGATTCGATGCTGCCGTGCTTCGGTTACTTTCGTGTTTTTATAATGTTCCAGCAGCTTTACAGGTGTTGTTGGAAGATTCAATGAAATCTTGATTTGCTTTAATTTTAGCTTGTTTAGGGCCATTTTGTAGTTCTTCTTGGCTAACTTATAATTTTGTTCATCTTTAAGAGCTGATGTGTGCTGAAAACATTGAAAGAGTCATGACCATATCTTTCATTCTTCTTAACTGAGGGAGTACCAATTTCTAGACCTTTGGTCCCTTTGAGTACCCATTGTAGCTTGACTTGTTTTATCTTTTCTGGTAAAAATATTCATCCAACTAATAAATACATTATGGAATCGATTATACATTTCTTCAGCACTTGGTCATTTAATGTTTCAGTCCAGTTGATGTTCAATAAACAAAGCTTATGAAGTCTTCCACCGCGTGTGGTAGTGGTCTAAAGGTACTAGTAGTCTGTCACAATTAGCTAGATTGTCTTCTGGTTCTATTGTCAATGAGTCAAACATTTGTCCCGCGGTCCATAGCGTCCTAATAATGGTGGACCTTCCTCTTCTAAATCCATATTGGATTTACTAAAATATTATTAAATCAAAATATTTAACAAGTTGGTCATTTACTATGATCTCTATTAATTTTCCCAAGACTGGGACTAGAGATATTGGCGGTAACTTTGAGGTAGTTCTTTAGGGCCCACAAATTACAGATCACGGAAATTTTTAAAGCATCAGGAAAATTTCTTCTTTAAACAAAGAATTTACACATTTTGCTAGAGGATAGGCTACACTTGGAATTATATTTTTAAAGGTCATTTGACATACCAAAAATATCAGGACTCTTGGTTGCTAAGCTTTTTAACTGAAGTAATAATATCGTTAGTAGTAACATTTTTCCAAGTAAAATTATTATTATCAAATATATTGTCTAACATATTCATATAAAAATTGAAATTCACATCAGTACCAGGGTGAGCTTTATTATTAATTTTAAGCTTAATATCATTTACAGATTCAACAAAATATGTACGGTATTAAAACTATTAGGGTCACTATCAATATCTGCACATGGTTTTTGACAGTATTTTGCTAATAATATTCCATGCAGATGCATTTGTTACTGCTAGTCTCTATACACCTTACATTATTCATAATTTTTACTCTTGACAGAATCTTTATAAGACCGTTTCAATAAATTATACTCAAACTTAATACGTAGTGAGATAAACATGGTCGTTAGTGTTATTGCCACATTTTAGTAGCTTATGTAGGAACAATAATCTTTCAATTATTAATTACCTTGTATTAGGCCTGTAGATCCTACCGTTGAACTTAATTGAACTTTGGTCCTACACTGGGTTTCACTTCTAGTAATAATCTTTCTTTCTTATTGGCCAGATCTCTTGTATACCAATCATTATTGTGTTTTATTGTATTTAACATGCCATTATGTGAGGTAGTTTTTCCAATTTTAAAATAATCAATGTTATTTACTAAAATATTTAAAAAATGCTCAAACATTAATTCTGATATCATTTTCTAAATAAATCATTATACTTTTCATGTAAAGTAGCTAACTTAATTTGAAGCTCCTTAATTTGTGTATCAGGTAAGTAAAGTTTAATTGGTCTTTTATTTAAGTAGATTTGTTGGAGATTATATTGTTACCTTGTACATTTTACTGCAGTATTTATTATTTTGATTATTAAACCATCATGATCTGAATGAGGAAATACAAAGAGATGTACTGACAATATTTGAATTGATTGTTATTTAATAAATATGTTGTCAAGGCAATTATTTCCTCTGGTAGCATACTATTTTGGTGGTGGTAATAGTTAAATTGCTTAAAGAGGTTTATTGATTGTTTAACAGTCCCTTATCTTTAGTCACATCAAAGTTAGTGTTAAAATCTCCACTGATAAATATACTGTAATTATTCCATAATGAAAGGAAATTTAAAAGATGTTCCAATAATTCCAAGAATCTAAGTGGATTCCCGGATGGAGAGTGATATAGTGAAACAATTATAATTTAAAAATTTTCTATCAATATTGCACATACTTCAAAGTTAAACTCTTCACAAAATTGACTAACTTTTATCTCCCTAGCCTTCGTGGAATCTTTGATAAAAATAGCGACCCCACCTCGAACATGCTTATCTTTGCAATATGCACTAATAAATTGATAGCCATCTGGGAAGGCTAGGTTAATTTCATCTTTCTTGAGCCAGTGTTCAATTAAACATACAATAGATATATTTTTATTTATTAGGAATGATTCTAATATAGCTATTTTATTTTTAGTGCCTTGTATATTTAAATATAATGTTTGCATTTCATTGAATGGCTGACTGAAGATATCACAAGAACTAAATACATTGTTGAATTCCAGACACACTCACAATACTTTTCAACGTACTAAACAAAGTCATATAGTTACAAATCAAGAAACAACAAACACATACGATTTCATAATATGATTCAACGTGTAAAATCAAAAAGAGGTGAACCAATGATTTGACAACGAAGAAAGTCAGCTGCTGCATTGGGAATTTTTTATTAATGTATCAAGACTTTTTAAGTCAATTTGTGCTTGAAACTATTCTCATGTCAAACAAATTGCTGTGTTTGAGGCTTTTCTGCTAAGCAAATCGCTTGAAGAAAAAATGAAACAGACCAATTAACAGCATTAGTAGTTAAATTGTTTTAACAGAAGAATAAATGGTCAACTCGGTTCAAAATCAAATGCTTGGTTCGTGTTATGATTTTATCAATTAGATACTGTACCAAAAAACAGTGTTTTCAGAACACCTCATAGTTGGTTGAAAATAATATAAACAATAGTTCCAAGTATAGATTTATTTTTTAACTATTATTTAAGCCAAACTACTACGAACATGCAGCACTAAGCGTTTTTGTCCTGAAAAAATATGTTAACACCTTAAGGCCCTGTACATGGTAGCGTCCGACCGTGCGTTTTAAAAGGCGTCCGGTAGCAGCGGTGCAAATACACGGGAGCTTATGGCTGTTCACATGCACCGCTCTCGATTCTGGGCGGCCGAGGTGTTCTACCTGAACCGCGCCGTCGGATAGCGCGTCCAGTACCATTGGAGTAAGTTGGGATTACGCATGAGAGGCAGTCGACAGCGCTTTGGCTTGTTCACCTGCACTGCAACAATGGAAGTCAATTACTTTGATACTGATAGCTACTCTTGAGCAGAACTCCAAAATCTTTAAAAGCTATTCAATTCAATTAATCTTTATTCACAAATTGTACAATACATAGATGCATATACAATTATCGAATGGTGTTAAAATTAATTTGTCTATGCTATAAAATACAAAATGACTTCCAATTTACTGTATACAAATTATTTATTATAAAGTATTAATTATTAAACTCTATTCTACTATATATTATCTTTTAAATTCTACAATTCTTCAAATTTGTACAGAGCCTTCTTTATTAAATAGGTTTTAGTTTTTGTTTGAAAACGTTTATATTAGTTATATCTTTTATGTTCTGAGGTATCTTATCATAAAATTGTATTCCTGCTCTTTTAGGAGATTTCCAGAAAAATACGTGAATGACCGAAATTGCTATTGTATCTTTGTTTCTAGTGTGGTAATAATGATTAGTGCCACATTTTTCATTCAAATTAATTTATAATTTGGCTTTGATTTATTAATTTTATTTGGAATAACATTAGTTAAAAAATACTTAAAATATAATATGATACTTTAAATATTATTTCTACTGTTTGTCCATATGGTTAAGTTGTTGACGAAAGTTATTAGAAGGCCGATCAAAATTACTTTTGTTAGGAATAGCCAGAAAAATTTGCAAACCAATACATATTTCTAAAATATTAAAAGATTTAAAATATGTCTACTGCAGAAACTGTTCTAGTAGGTGACTCATATCTAAAACGAAACTATCCTGAACCCACGGGCTCGGCAGAGCATTCTTGGAAGAACCTTGTTCTGGAACATTTATTCAACAGTAAAATTGTGCAAACGTTAACACAAACTATATTTAAAGTACTTGAATAATTCAGTGAATTGTTCTGATTCTTTACAACCAAAAACTAAATTGATCTGACCATGTGTACGTACACCTCCAGAATATCGGACGGCGTGCCGCATCATCGTCAGCCACGCTACCATGTGTACATAGCCTTAACTATATTAGTGTGTACAAGTTTTTTTTATTGTACAGGAAGTTGAAAATGTCACAGAAACAGATACAACTGGAGAAGAAAACTGCTTCAGTGGAACAAGGGAGATCAGAAAAGAGGGAGGAAGTAAATCCAACCAACCAGAATTGGAGGATGAGGTAACGTTCCGTTTGTTAAAAAAACCAGTGACAAACTAATCAAGTAAATGTATTCACCTGAAATTAATTTAAGGCTCAGTAGTTGAACTTTTCACTCTATTTTCCGAAACATTCTAAGAAAGAAATTGAAAGGAACATTATTTACGTTATGTTTAGCTTTAAAATTATTAATTTTATAAATAATGTAAATAGTGACACTAAAATTTTTTTTCACAAGCAAGAAGGAAGTTCCAACACATTTAATCCTACTAAAAATCGTGAGTATTTTCAGTTTAGTACGCTCTACACTTCTCTGTTAAAGATTATTTCATAATTTTAAGCAAGATTAGAAGAAACACCTAGATTAGGCCAAGTCTAAAAAAGGCTGAGTGTATGTTCTATACAAAATCTATAACTTCCAATAAGGTTAGATTTAGGAAATAGGGCACTAGACCAGGATATGCTACCAAAAAGGAAAAGATAAAGTAGAAACACAAAGAAGAACACACACTGACAAATTTTCAGTCCTACTAGGGCTGTGTGTTCTTCTTCTAGCTTGCTCTCCTTTCTTTTCCTTTTTGATAGCATAACTTCCAATAAGGGTATACTTCATGAATAATTTATTTTGTACTTTAAAAAAGAGATAACCCAAAAGAAAAACTGTGAGAAGCTTATGTTCTGTCAATAAAACAACCTTCAATGGAGCTGCACAAAGAATAAATGGTACACATTTAGGTAAAATTACAGAAGACTGACTTATGGATTTTTAGTACTTTTCTAAATGTAAACCTTCCAAAAAGGGCAAAAACGATGTTTTAACTTCGTGAAAGTTGAGGAAACCATTAAAAACAATGTTTTTAAAGTAGGCCTAACCTAAAAACCGAGGTAAATGACCGGCGAAATTACGAGATTTTAGACGAAACGACGACGATGATCTCTAATACTGATAAAGCCAACTGAATACAACCGTACAAAACCGTTGGTCCTGCTGCCTCGTGGCTCTTCCACTGAGCAGGCTACTCCCTATTCTAACTAACATAAAAATAAAGTAACTTAACCTAACTTAACTAAACCTAACCTCACGATAGTACCATATTCAGCCTTTAAGTTAATTTTAACTAAGGGGGAGAATGCACCAGCTAAATGTAACAGCCAAGTAAGTGGTGGTGGGTAAAAAGTCACTGACAGATGAGTGACAGTTGTCTCTCGGTGCTCCCCGGGCGTCTCGCGATCGTAAAATAGTCCCAACTTATAAAGCCACTTTTAAATAAGTTGCTCACCCCAAAACAAATTTTTATATATTTAGAAGCCTCCTCCACATTGTGTTAAATCAGTTTTAGCTCATGAAATTATAAGTCACTCTTCTGAACAAATACCCAAATTTACTATTTAGTAACATTGGTATTTGTTGTAATTTTCTGTTTATTTACAGGCCTTTACTTCTGTGATATTTGTAACAAGACTTTCACCTCCCCACAATACTTGGAGAGACATTACAAAATTTGTCGAGTTGCGAAGGAACTTGATATTACACCTACAGATGTCCAGAGTTTCACAAGTACAATAGAAGGAGTGGAAATGTCCTGTTGTCACTTGTGTGAATTCAAGTCTGAAAGCAGTTCAAGTATCGAACAGCATCTTACAACCCACACGGAAGGGAGTGTTTTCAAGTGTGAAGTGTGCGAGAAGACATTTACTCGAGCGAAGACGCTCGCCACTCACTCGCGTGGTCATACGGGCGCCAGACCTCACGAGTGTACACAGTGCGATAAGTCCTTCAACCGAGCCGACAGCCTCGTTCACATGTCCTCAACACGCGAAACCGACAGCTGTCACCGGTGCGAGTACAAGACCTCGCTGAGGAGTAGCCTGAAGCGACATGTCCAAGCGAGACACTCGGGAGTGAAACCTTACTCCTGCGCTCTCTGTGAGTTTAGCACCGGAACAAACATTTAGAGTCGCACGTCCGAGCGAAACACACGGACGAAAAACCTTTCACTTGCGCCTACTGTGATTATAAAGCGACGTGGAGCAGCAGCTTGAAGGCGCACGTTCAGGCGAAACACACAGACGAGAAACCTTACTCCTGCGAACTCTGCGGGTTTCAGACTTCGCAGAGTGGTTGCTTGAAGACCCACGTACGAGCAAAACACACCGACGATAAGCCTTACGCATGTGTCCATTGTGATTATAAGACAGCTGAGAAGCAACTTAAGGAGGCATGTCCAGGTCAAACACACGAGTGAAAAACCTTTCTCCTGTCCCTTCTGTGAGTATAAGACAGCTCACGGCAGTAACTTAAAGACCCACATCCAAGCAAGTCATACTGACGAGAAACCGTACTCCTGTGTATATTGTGATTATAAAACAAAACAGAGCAGTTGCCTGAAGACGCACATACAGGCTAAACACACAGAGGAGAAGCCTTACGTTTGTGAACACTGTGAATACAAGACAACGCAGAGCAGTAACTTGAGAATTCATATACAAGCAAGGCACACAGGTGAGAAATCATACTCGTGTGTCCAGTGTGATTATAAGGCAGCTCAGAAGAGTAGCTTGAAGAGACACATGCGACTTTACCACACAGATCAAAGTCCTTACACCTGTGCTGACTGTGATTACAAAACCGGGGATAAGAGTTACCTAGTTCAACATATAAAGCGGAAGCATGTTGAGAATTCTAGTTGAAAATACTGTAGTTGTAAATTTAAATTTAATACTATTTGATGCCGAACTCTCATGATATTTGCTACAAATATGTTTTGATGAGTGGTAGTAATGAGTTATGAGGTGTAGGTTACAAACTAAGGACTCTACCTTAGAATGGGTCATTAATTAATAGCCCAATGTCAATGGAAATACAAGGACCAACGGCCTAGTGACTAACCACCTGATGGTCTATATGTTCAAACGCTGGTGGAGTTATGCGGTATCATCAGATGATCACGAGACTATCTGAGCTTTAGACCTATATCATCCTTTTCAAACCTGACCTCCATGGAGCTGGATTACAGGACCACGACACGAATCCCAGTCACATGAAACTGACATGAAAATTTGTAATATTGTGCTAAATTTTTTTGAATTTTGATTAGAAAAGAAGTAACAGGTTTGTTTTTTGGATCGGATGGCCGCTGCCCCCTGAGAACTAAACATAGTCTAATGCTACAATTTTTGTTGAATGTACAGTGACACACGGAACCTGACGGATTTGACTAGCAGTACTTCGATTGTTGAGGGGGAATGAAGCAGCTGAACTCAGTATACGCCATTTTAGTAGTCATGGAAGAGTGGACTGTAGAACATCTGTTTGTGTAATGACGCATTGTCAAAAATAACGATCTGGGTACAACAGCAACTTTCCGAAGTTCATTTTATGAGGCACAATTTCATTTGAATGGGACAGTTAAAAAGCCAAATTTGCGATACTGGGCACCTGAAAACCCTCATCAATTCACGAAAGACCTCTACACTCACCGAGTGTTACGGTTTGGTGTGCGATAGCTTCATTCGCATTATCGGACCCCTACTTTGAAGACGAAAATGGTGCTAATGTTACAGTCAACTCGACTCGTTAACCCACATGCTGAACACGCTTGCTCCCCATTAGCCAAAGGCGCCTTAACATTAGAAATGCTTATTTCTAACAGGATGGTGCGACTTGCATATTGCTAGAGAGTCCATGCGAGTCGCTCAAAGAATGTTTCCAGGAAAGGTCATCTCACGCTTCGAGACATCCCATGGCCTCCTAGATCACCTGACTTGAGCCTCTGTGATTTTTTTTCTTTGGGGACACCTCAAAGCACAAGTCTACACCCACCAACCTCGGTCTCTATTTGAATTGAAGGAGGCAATCAAAGAAGAAGTCGCAGCAATCGACAACGCTTTGTTGACTGTTAAGAACGCATTTTCAGACAAGACTTGAAAATGTATTCAGGAGGATGGACGCACATGCCGGATGTAATTTTCCATACATGAAATTTCTAAAATGGCATTATATTTCCAAATTTTGATGTAATAAATATTGATTTTTATCCAATAACAACCGTACCCATCATTTGTAAACCGTCAGCTTCCGTGTGTCACCCTGTATATATCGCTTTACGTTTTGTTTAAATTACCGGCCGCGACAACCTGCGTTAACCATATCCCACGATTAACCGTCCTCTACCACAATGTGGAGTTCACCACCCAATATTCATCCAATCCTTCACAGCACATGATATTTTACCTTTCACAAAGTGAAATGTTGTTATTGAGAGGTTATTGATGATTGCTAAACTATGTCCACTAAATGCAAACGACTACCCGATTAACAATATAGCAAACTCTCATACAATGCAAAATATTGATCCGTGGTTCAACAGTAAAAAGCTGCAACCAGTATAACATTGCGATTAGTGTTACAACGGTGTCACGGTGATATAATTAGGTAAGGTAACAGTATACAGTTGATCTTCTTCGGAGATATCGGGTATTGATAATTAGAATTTGTAATTGAAGCAATTATTATTGTAATATTTGACAGCTGCTATTAAGAATATTCAGCTTGTTCCACAAAGAAATACAAAGTAACTGATATTGTTTTGACAGGTTAGTATTTCTTTGAGGAACCAGCCTGAAGATAATAGTTTGCTATTGAAAGCGCTTCTCCAAAAATAAAATTTGTATATTGGCCTTTTCTTTTAAATTTAATTTATTAGTATAAACATACAATAATACCACCATTTTCTTGTTGCTGTGGTAACCAAGTCATGTGACCTGTCAAGAGTTCAACGCTAGCATTCCTGACCGCTCAGTAGCTAACTAAAACCGTGAAACCAAGGCAAGCAACTGCGATATGTGTCAAAACCGGTCAGTATTGAAATACATGAGAACTAATGACGCCGTTCACATGCACTACTCACTGGAATGTGTGATTCTCATTATTAGTTGTTTTCCTCTTTATATACCTTATTGTACATTAATTTTACATTTTATGGATTCACTACATTTTGCGATCCCGAAAGCCTCAACCCAACTTTATCGGGAGTTGACTGTAATACCAAATCCTAAGGTCTAGTCGAATGGGGTTTGTGTTTTTGACTACCTTATTACCAAGCAGCATTCTTTGACCAGAAAGTCTAGATAGAAGTTGTCAACAGTTTAAAACAAAAACACAACACAAATAATATATACACTATTTAATAACAGCAAGTTCTAGGCTGCAGGTGAGACGCTACAAAATTAAATATCTTTGACTGGTTCCTCAAAGAACTCCTGCATGCAGTAGAAACTCCTCTTCAACCAAGATGATAGCCTAGCTTTTAGCTGGTTGAGGTTAAGATTTCACTTATCGGCAGCCTGTTGAACATTCTGCACCAGAACCGGTAACTATCCTTAACTTTGCTCAGCCTACATGGTAAGTCCAGGTTCTTCATGCCCTGGTGTTGTGATCGTGAATCTTGTCTCGAGTTAGTTCTGAAAGTGGAGTATAAGTATTGAGATGCAGAATAAGTTGAGAATTACTGAGAGTTGACAGTGAGAACTTCAGGTGTTGAAACGGTGGCCTGCAATGTGCTAATCCCACTGGAGGTTATTAGTCTGATGGCTGTCTTTGCACTATATTAATTAAACAGCCAACAAAGTGAGCACGTGATAGTGTATATAAAGAAATTTTGTCTAATTTAAAATAGACAAATGAAAGTTTGTTCTGTTTAAATTTGGTAAAATTCACCCAGCGCTTTGTGGCTACGTGTTGGCTGTGTTTATTTGGGATTGCTAACGTGTTTAAGAATGGAGACAATCTGTGTTATCTTTGTTAAATAACTGGTTAACCATTGAAGTGAGTTTCTCACAATAGTTTATTTATTCATCCCTAAATACTCAAGTATCTGTAATAATTTATTTTGATGAACAGTACCAAAGACTTTTGCTAAGGCAATTAAACTTTTTATTTCCATTTGTACATTCAATTTGGTTACCACAAAAATATTGTCAATGATGTGTAATACAATAGATTTTAAACATCCAATTGTATTCTTTATTAGTTACGAGGAAGTATTGTTTGAGTCCTGGTGCACAATCTACTCTTAATTCTGACGCTTATTTAGTTACCAGAAGTCCTATTTCAGCGATAAACTGACAGGTAATAATTTGAATGTTGTGTATCGTAACGTTTGTCATACTATAGAGGATCACTTGTATTGGGAAGGGCATTTGCTAAATTAGAACCAACAATAGCGTATAATATTTAATGGCAATATTACATTTACTATCACCTGTTACAGTTTCACTTCAAAAAAGTTCACTAGGAAATTGAATTTTAGTTGTGATTCCTAGATATTTCTCAAATATTCTTCCAAAGCAATTTCCTTTTAGAATTATTAATCTGTTGTTGACGATAAATTTGTTTTTTTTTTTAAGGAGTTGCTTAACCTACATATAACAAATGTAAATAGTTTATGTTTGATTGTAAACTAGTTTTAAGGAAATAAAAAAGAATTCTAAATTTGTATAACATTGGACAAACCTCTAACTCATTGCGGGTCGGAATGACTGGCCACCGTTTTGATGTGGTACATAAAGACAATACCAAACTGGTTTATCAACATGCTGCTCAACATGATCAAAATTTTGAAAATTGTTACAATGTCACGGCGGTTTACCAAATCAAACCACATCAAAACAAAGAGAATAATGCTTTGACAATGTCACGGCGGTTTACCAAATCAAACCACATCAAAACAAAGAGAATAATGCTTTGACTCTTCGTAATTCTGAACTTGCCCATCAATTAATTTTAAAATCTAAACACCCTTTTGTCTTGAACCTTAGATAATTAATTATTTTGTACAGTGTTGATTGTCTAAAAGAAAAATAATGTCAGTGACTCTTCATCAGCTGGCAAAATTTATAGTTTTCAAAATTATGTTTGTTTATTGTTATTGTTTTCACCCCAATTTATCCCTCTGTTCCTCTCCTCTTTAATTAACTTGATAACATATTAAATACGAAATATTGTTACTTTTTCCTTCTATCTTCCTAATTAGGTCAATAGGCACCTCAAGAATTCATCTAAATTTGTATAACATTATAGTTTGTATACAATAAATTATTTTTATTTTACCAGCAGTTTTATGTTTCCTGTTTTGCTCTTACTACAGACCAGAGTGGGAAATGTGTAAAGACAATTACAGTAGTCTCCCGTAAGTTCAGCCTCCGTTAGTCCGGCCCACGCACTTGCTGGACGGAGCAGGCAGCAATTATCAACTTGTTTATTTCATCAAATCACGTCTAGTAATGACACCCACAGAGCATAGAATACAGCTATCCAGCGATGCAGGGCGATGCCTGCCCACTCCTCACCGCCGGGTACTGCAAGCCTCAACCCGAGGCTCCACCTCACCCTCGCCCTGTCAGGCTTGTGCCACATGAGATGTGACTTGTGTTTCGTTCACAGAGTGATACGTCATTATGTGGGTTTCGAAAATATACCAGTTCTTACTAACTGCAAGCTATCGTGCTAATTTATGACCACGCAAATACTCAAATAATTGATTTTGTGACAAGCCATTTCCTTCTGATAGAACTATAACATCCAAACTTACACCAGTAAAATGCCATTGCAAAGTTGCCAACGACGACAAAAATAGTACTGGTTTTGCAATGACTTGTGTAAAAATATGTTATTTACAGGGCCATAATTAATGCTTGTATTATTTAACGTACACAATAAAATATAATTTTATTATCTAAAACTTACTAGTTATTGCTAACCTAGAAACCTTTTCACATTTACGTATTAAGGTGTTGTATGTGCTCAAATATGTTTTAGGCCTAGTATAGTTCAATCAAATTGATGTTTTCAAAATTAATAATATTGTAAAATTTTATCCTGAAAATTTGGCCTAAATAACGGAATCCTATGAATTTGAATAAAAAAGAATTACTTTTAGAATCTGTTAACTGTACAGATTGATTTATGTGCGAGGTTTTCAGTTTAAATAATAACAGTGTATAAATACTAAATCTGTAGCCTACCATTATATTGTTTAGACTTAAATCATGAATTAAACAACTGTAGACAGTATTTTATAAAAAAAGAATTATAACGAACGGACTTGAATTAAAGGTAAGTGTTGATGTAATGAGCAACACGGAAATAAAAAATATATTGTATGCTGTACTCGGTTAATCAAAAACTAGTTAACATAATACAGCCACAGAGCTCGGACTGTATAGATAAGACGGTGAGCCGATTGAGGCGCCCGACAAAAAAAGCTCTGAACTTATCAATCATTTTTGGCTAAAGTATAGGTCGTATCAAAAAGAACCAAACAGTTCCATAAATGGCATTTATCTGGCTACAACTTTGTCACAGGTTGTAGCTCTCTGACCAACTAGAATGTAAAGTAGCAGGCGACTCTAAATTTCATGTTTAGTTTTAAAATGTCAAAAATTTTGCTGTGGTTTTCTTATATTTTCATAAATATTAGAAGTCGAAAAATTATAAATGTCACTTTGTTGGGACCAGTGACTTATATTCTAACGATGTACAAAGTTTCATGAGATTTCATCAACGTTTATATGTTCAAATCGTTGTAAGTGAAGCCGCCTTTTAAAAATGAGCTCCCAAACCACTGATTTGGCTTTCTATCTCTTCTCATGGCCGCCGAGGCTGTTGAAAAGTGGCTTCACTGCCGTATATTGCTTTTCTAATGGATAGCAACTCTATAATTATATTCTAATGCTCTGTGATGACACCGTGCAGTCGTCTGAAACTCATCCTTGCATTAGGGGATTCACAACTTGAACTTAAAAAAAAGGTCATTTTTTAGATAGGCATAAATTAGTTTGGCCTCTTTTAAGTTCCGCCTAGAGTCCAGTATCGAGGGGCCGGATTTACGGAAGAGGAGTCTACTGTGCTGTTTGTTGCTACTTCGATCATAAAAGAAATCAAAGTTAAAATGTACTGTACGAATGTTCTCTGTTATTGATTGAATTTACCTCTCTTGGCATTTGCTTGCTGCATCTACAATCCTTCATTTTCCACTCTTTACATGAATGTTTCGTTAATTTTATTGACTTGTGTTTAGTCTACACTGACACTGGTATAAGCACAGATACTTCCCCTAACTTTAAACTTTGTTTTCTGGCGGGTTGGAATCTTGCGTGACTCTGGAGCTGATCACTCTGCTGGCGCGGGTACGATCCCCGCAGTCACCACTTACATTAATTTTGTAATGTGACTCTATGGCAACGCTAGGTAAAGGTCGAGGTTGAGTGGTAGAGAGGATTTTGCAGTCCTAACTTCACCTTGTTAAAGGAGACAAACTTTACCCTTTTTTTTAGGTTGATGTTGTATTTTTAAATAATCTCACTTAACTTGCTATGGTTTTTACATCTAGGAACATCACAAGTCAACCTTAATACAATCACAATATTGAAAAAGTTTTCATAGAAAAATCCCTACTTTAAAGAATTTTTACACTTTATACAATAAACACATAGGTTTAGGATCCACTAATGTCTTATTTACTAAAATTGCACAGTTTGATTGAGAAGATGAACATAGCTGATGGTTTAGTATTACGACATTTATAATGGCTTTAGCAATTTGTAATGTTCTCAATCCCCTACCCTGTATTAAATTTAATTTAAATGCTATTCACTGTTTTATTTTACCATCACAGTAAGTTCATGCTGACTAATTTATACAATTTGTGAAACACCTTGATCTTTATGCACTTCTTGTTTAGAAATGATAACTTTTGTAAAAAAATTAAATAGAAAATTATGTTTTGATTGACGAGATTATTTTTTATGACCTTACAAAGATGAGTATGTCTAAACAACAAGTACATGATAGTCCTTTGTTTGAAGTTTTCTGTTGACGATGGTACAATTACTGAGGTTAAACCATTATTACGGACGTTCTCTATAGTCAAAGTCAAAGCATCTTTATTCATTGAATTCTCATACGTGACATTTGAATATTGTCAGAATACATAATAATACAGTGTGTAAAAGAATACATCATGTTAAGAAACAAAGAACATCCAGTTGTTTCCAAATATTAAATATTACTATTAAAGTGTTATACAAATTCAATCTACAATGACATTAGTGCAATAGTAAACATAAACAATATATAGTTTTTTAGTGAACAAAAAGTAAATGACGTTTTGGGATCTACAATCTTACGACCCCAGAGATACAGTCTGTTTTAGATGGGACTTCACCTGAAGATGGGGTCAGATTCCAGATCTCAAAACGTCGGGTACTTTTTGTTCATTCAAAAACTATAGAAAACGTCTGTAACACTGTTTTAACCTAAGAAGAACATGGTATTCTTTAAGAATATCCCTTCTCAACTAGACATTACTATCCTTCAACTACAAACGTTGAGCAGAAACTAAAAATACAATCAAGAGGATTTGTGAATGTTGCCTTTCATATGCCTATTCAGACTGCTCTTATCAGCTGTCTTGTACTCACAGAGTTCACACGCACGGGTTTCTCGTCTGTGTTTTCGCGAACGTAACTTCAACGCACTACTGTGCACCGTCTCGTACCCGCACTGCGCACACTTAAACCCCTTCTCCAGCGTGTGTTTCGCGCGCACATGCGTCTTCAAATGGTTGCTCCACACAGTCTTGTACTCACACTGGTCGCAACTGAGCAGTTTCCGGTCCTCGTGCACCGTGAGGACGTGACACTTCAACTCGGCGCTCGTCGTGGTCTTGTACTCGCACCGCGTGCAGGTGTATTCTCGCAGTCGCGCAGCGACATGTGCGCCTTGAGGTTACTGACTTGGTTGAACGCTTTGCCGCACGCTGCGCAGACGTGTGGTTTCTCCAGCGTGTGAACGGCTCGGTGCCTCGTCAGATGACTCGCTAGCGTGAACGCCTTCCCGCACTCCTCGCACTTGAACGGCTTCACCCCCGTGTGACTCGCTATGTGCTCCTTGTAATGCCCGCTGTTGGTCGTCTTGTATTCACAGTACTGACAGAAGAAGGTTTTCACTCCGTTTATGATCTGGAAGCTCTGTACGTCGGTATTGTCGGGTCTCTGGGACGGTTTCTTCGGTCTTTGACAGATCTTGTGATGTCTGACCAAACTGTAAGAGGTGGTGAAGGTCTTGTTGCACATTGCACACGAGAAGACAGGTCCTGGGAATATTAAAAGAGGTTTAAAGTTATTTCTGATACAAGTTATGTTTTAAAAATTACACTTATTCAACTATTATTTACAAGAAAATATTACACATTTTTTAGCCAGTTCAGGGGAAAAACTCCCTAGATTTCTGGCAGTAGGGAAACTCCACCCATTTTCGATGGCCTAACCTAAAGCGATAATTGGGTAGAGTTTTCCAGCTGCCCAAAACGTAAGGAGTAGGGTTTCTCCTGAAAAGGCTGAATAGTTTGTAATATTTTCTTGTAAATTTGTCACTGCCACTACTATGAGTTTTTACTCTAAAATTGTTTTCTCTTGATTTTAATATTTTCTGCAAGAAGTTTAAATGCTTGTTTTAAACTTTTTTTCAGTTTTGTGACAGTATATTTAGATGACATTTTGTGTAAAAACATTTAAACAAAAAAAATTGTTTTTAATCTTAGAGTAAAAACCCTTGTTATTGGAGTAATGTTATTTGATTTATTATATTTATAGTTTGACATTTACCCTAATACTTTGTTTACACTAAGAAGTATGAAGTATACACACTTACTGGTTTCAGAAGTGTTGGTTACTTCTGGACCTTCTACATGCATCTGAAAACAAAAATCAGCTGAAATACAATACACTCGAAAGTTTGATAAGTTGTGGACTGAAGGGGTGAGGTTTTTGTGCTGGCAAGTACCCTACAGACCTGCTAGTAGTAGAACGTGAAGAATTCTACACAAGGTCAGAAAATCACAGGCAGGATGAACAAGCAAAACGAAGAATTTAGAAAGAAGCAAGGGCAAGCTTGTTAAACTCCTGGCAGGATAGATGGGACAGAGAGGTAACTGGAAGATGGACACATAACATTATCCCAACAATTAAAGACTGGAAAGAAAGAAGCCACGGAGAGAGTAGCTACTATTTAACACAGGCTCTAACAGGGTACTGGTGCTTTAAAAGCTACTTTCATAGGATAGGAAAGCTATAAGACAGCATATGCGAAAGGTACAAATCAGAGGACACTGCTAGACACACATTATTTGAGTGTGAAAAGTATACAGCGGAAAGGGAGACTGTTTTCACCAGTTTAAGTAGAAGGCTGGATACAAACAACCTCATTGAAACGATGCTAAGCACAAAGGAGCAATGGGAGAGAGTTGAAGGCTGGGTCAGAGGCATAATGATGCAAAAAGAGAGAGAACTGAGACAGATAGAAGGTGACTAAAAGTCAACAACTGCCTCTGACCAAGAAGAATGCTCAACCAGCGTTTCCTTGGCCAGAATGGCTGAAGCAGAGGAGGTTTTAAATTTTTTCACACAAGGGGAGCTCAATGAAAAATGGAGCCCTTATGGTGCAAAAGCATTTCCCCCTCTGGAAAAAAAAGAAAAAAAAGAAGGGGTGCCCAACCATTTAGTATATACGATTTCATATAGGACTTCATAATAAAGGTACAGTAGAGTCTCGGTTATCCGACCTTCCGAGTTATCCGACCTACTGGGGCAATTTATTATCGGTCATTTATCACGAGTTTCGCAGAAGGCTGTTGCGCGAAACAGCCCTTTCATCACAACCAACTGTACTCAGCAGATTCCCGCACGATGCAGCCCCTTTCTTACCCGACTGTACGCGTTGTATTCGCGCGCTAGGTGACAGGTCGATGACCGCATTTTCTACCCGACTGCACGCATTGTTTTAGTACGCTATATGTATTTTAAAAGATTTTATGTGTAAATAAAATTACTTTAACACATTTTCATCGTTGTTTTTACCGATTACCGTGTTATCCGACCTTTTCGCTTATTTATCCGACCTTGCCGCGGCCGGTTTAGGGTCGATAATCGAGACTCTACTGTATTGAAATACCATTAAATACTATAAACTCAGCCAGTTTCAGCCAATCAGATAGTACTCCACAGCGAGACTAAAACATTTCAGGCTAATTATGAAGTTTTCACGTGGTGTCAACCGGAGAATTAGATTATAGTTGTGACACCTGCCGTGAAAGCCTAAGAGTTAAGTTTACCACTAAATACTGTTTATTGAGCAAGACGTTGTTAATGAATGTAAAACTTTTATTGGCAAAACAAAACTTATTTAAGGCATTACCTGATCATCCAATTCTGTTTTAACCAGAGAGAGAGGGTCTACCAAATCTTCTTCTTCCTGTAGAAAAATAAACATGTTTATAAACACAGTAGTTTAACCCTTGGAATTTAAAAATATTTATACTCTTTACAAATTAGTTATTCCTTGCCATGTTAAGGTTTATTTCATTTTATTTATACTTGCTAAACATCATTGTTACAATAATATAAACAGTGTTGAGCTGGAAAAAGAACAAGCAAGTGCGTACGATACATGAAACTTTAAAAATAATGATTAGTGATTTCTTTAATCCACCCCTACTTTAGTGGTACTTTATTTGAGTAACTAAGGAATCTACAAGAGATTTTGCTGGAAATAATTTACAAGTAAAGATATTAAGCTCTGGTATTGGGTTGTTAATCTGAAATTCTAACCAATACAGTAATACAAAAAATACCTATGCAAAACCGTTTTAAATTTTTATGTAAGTTGAAATTAATTCTATGGTTAACAAAAAATTGAAATACATCAAAACAAAACCAAATTCACGATTTGGAGATAGAAGGCGACAAAAGAAAATAATTGGGGGATAAGCAAACTAAGTGGACTACGTAAAACAAAATCTCGTGCATGTGCAGTTATAGCTGTTACCAATTTATAAATGTCAAAGCCAATGCCAACATAATATAGATACCCCAGAAGTTTTTTCATTTTGCGTTAATAAATTACATTTTAATAAAAGTAATCAGAGTTGAGTAAATGATTTATTCTTCCTAAATTTTTAAAATAAGTACAGTAGAACTCCAGTTATCTGAAATAATTGGGACCGGACCTCATTTGGTTAATCAAATATTCGAGTAGTTGGAGTTTTCACCAAAAAAATAGGAAATTCAGAAAAAAACTCTTTTACAGTATAATAGTATTAGTGGCTTTAATTACAAAAGTAAAATACACACATCAGACTTTACTTCCTGAGGGTCCTATTGCTTTTTAAACATATCTGTAAGTGTAAACTGCTTTGCTGTCTTGTCTCGTTTTCGAGCTGCCAAAACTTTGCTTGTAACTCATTTATCTAATTGATCTAAAATTTTAATTTTGTCTGATAGCGACAAAACCACACGTTTCCTCTTAGAAGCCATATGATATGATGATACAGTACAACTCAAACATAAATATGTAAAAAAATACGCAAGCAACACACAACGCAAGATACCGGCACAGACAGGTGTACGTCATAGACAGTGTAATGTGTAATATTAGGTGAATTTATGATTATTACTTAGATAAATGTGTATATTGTTATGTGTCTCGACAAAAATGGCTTTGAACAACTTGGTCGGGTTTGAAGGAACCCAAGGTTTCAACGAACGGATATTGTAATTATTTATTCATTTAAGTTTAGTTACATTTGAGCCATCTGTAAAGGGAGTTCGCACAAACACGCGTCTCGTTGTGTTTGAATCGGGGCGACTGGTTGATTCGCTGTGACCCTGACATCATTTGATTCCAGTGTTTGTTACTAGGATGCGCTACTCAGTTACCTTAGCAACTTGCGGATATACTCAAGGTGTAAAGACCAAACAGTGAGAGCAGGAGTTAAGACCGCAACCCCAAACTCCAGAGGCCAGTGGTTTAGCCAACATACATAATTTTTAGTTGTTTAAAATTGTCAAAACAAGAGCTAGTGATGATCTGCAATGTAGTACATCTACACATCTGTCCTTCACCTTTCAAAGCTAAAATCACTAAATTACTATTTGAGATGCCGACCATGCTCATGAGGGTATTTTAAGGCAAATATGTGGTGAAGGATGAGTGTGTTGAGTGGTAGTAATGAGTTATGAGGTACTCTTGTTACAAACTAAGGCTGACTCTTTCCTTAGAATGGGTCATTAATTAATAGCCCAATGACCAATGGAAATACAAGGACCAACGGCTTAACCTGACCTCCGAACCACGAGGTGATGGTCTGATATGTCTAAACGATGGTGGAGTTGATGCCATCATCAGATGATCACTGAGACTATCTGAGCCGCCATATCATCCTCAAAATCTGACCTCCATGAAGCTGGATTACATGACCACTTCACGAAGTCCCAGTCTTCGCCATCACTGAGTTTGGCCAACTTCCTCTGCTGCCTACTTATCAACAGCTGACTGTCTGCACCTTACAGCTGTTGTTGGCTTTACTCACACATACACATACTTGTATCCACTTACCTCCTTACTGCCTTCTAAACACTCTGGCTCATCTGCTACTTCATTCTGGACATCTGCTCCTTCTTGTGCTTCCTGAAAATACACTAGATATAAACATTGTAAGTCTTTAATATATTAAATACCTGTTGGGTACCTGCAGACCTTGTGAAGAGATTGAACAGTCCCGATGTACATTTCACGACGTTTGTCGCATCTTCTGGGGGAGTTACATTTTACATAAGCACACTTTTACACACTATTTACACTTATACTTAAAACTAGTTACTTTTAATTGAATCATTGAATCTATTGAGTACACATTCGAAGAAAGTTGAACAAACCTGTGGTTCTTCCTTCACCATATATTGGTTAGTACAATCAACGAACGCAGGTTCCATTGTTCAAGCAAAAACACCGAAGCTGGACAATTCCTAATTCTGACTGCTGCCTCGACTGTAAGCAAATAAACTGAATTAGAAATAAATACACCCCAAAATATTATTCTGGTCTAATTGATTTTTTTAGTTTATGGTGTACACTGTAGTTGGTTTATATGTTCAACCCTGGAAAAGATAGAATTCAAAATTTCCGATGGCTTGCCTGTCTCTGTAGCGGTGTCATTGGAAATTACGATTCACGAACAAACACAAAGGCAGGCCTGAGCACACGCACCGTTTCGGACATGAGGTGACAGTCGGCTGACCTTGTAGCTGCAGCCACATTACATCCCAGTGGCGGCTTGTGAGCCTAGAGGAAGGTGAAGGGCAAATCAGCTGTACTCCACTATTTAACAGGCAAAACACGCTTAAATATTTATTCTTAACACGTGGACAGAAAATTCAAGATAAATTGTTTATCGATAATATGAGTATTTCTCTAGGAAACTACGTAAATAATTGAAAATGTAGTTATTACAGCTTGCAAGTTTTAGCATTAATTAAAAGTTAATGTTTGTAATGTTGCAAAAAGTAATATGTTGAATTGAAACATTAAACTACTCCCGTACTAAGTGGAACACTGACAACATATAGAAATCGTTGCACAAAATTGTTTTGTAGTATGGATCAGAAAAAAGAATTATATACAACTATTTAAAATTAGTTGTTAACTCCTTAAAAATGTACATAATCAGGTCGTGTGATTGCAAAGGTAGGCCTAAAACAAAGTAGTTGCGCCGCACGGGTGTAATGACAGCTGGACAACTTGTCTGCTGTCTGGCGGGCTACGCAAGTGATGGGCTTTGAATAAACAATTTGCCGCCACTGCTGTAAAGAGCCCATTTGCTCGGCTCTCAGCTGCCTATCCCTACCACGTAGATACGCGACAAGTGAAGGCCAGAACAAAGCTCTTCACCTACGAAGTATTCCGATCTACATGAAGCAGCCAGTGGCAATCATAGAGGCATACTAACTTTCTGTGGCGACTATCAAAGCAACCATCGATTGTTGCTTTCGAGTTCGTATCGCACTCGCTGTCGTCGTTGATATGTGATCCCACGGACTTTGGAAACTTTACCGTTAAATGTTAAAGTTTAATTTTCTCCTTCTAAAACATAGGTGAAGTGACCCTTCATCTGACATGCCGCCACTGTTACTTCCTCCCTCTCTGTCTTGTTATAAGCTGTTCTGTATGAACTATGGAGAGCACAATTGAAGAGGATGTAAGATCCGTACTCTCATTAATTAAATATGGGTTGGTTTTTGTAAACTTGGGATCTCTATCTTGTGACATTCAAAATATGTAAAGCTGGTCTGGGAGTTTTCTGTCACTCTGTTATAAATGGTTATACTCTTTTCACAAGTGTTTTCTAAGATCCTCTGAAAATAGGCAAACAAAAAAGGATAAGAGAGAGTTAATGCATCACTTGCAAAGTTAAATAATCAAAACCCTTAGTGTATAAAAATAAAAGCCAAATCCTTTTCTCCCATGTCGTAGCCTATTCATCATCCTTAAACCAACAGCCCTTCTCTATGATTGACATTCATATGATCTCACTTGGCCCATTACTTGATAACATTTTTCCATAGTGGTAGTTCATTGTAATATGGTGGTATGGTTTTACTCACTTACCGCAACTTTGAGAATAAATACAACATAGCAATGGTGAAACTTCAGTTGACCTACTAACATTTAAGGAATACCGATTTGCTTTGGCTAACCTCAAAAATAATACAATGAACGAAAAAAAAAGTAAACAATAAAAATAACGCCACAAAGTACCCTTGCCTACAGAGTACGCTTAAGTAGAATCGCACGAGTAGTAACAATAAACAATCCGGCAGGCAGTTAGAGGCATCGACTGTAAACATTCAAAGTCAATGGCTTGAGGGCTCAGTGAGTCTAGTAATATAGCTTATAGTGATAGTTGCATGTTCAGAAACTAGTGTGTTAATTACACACCTTTTAACGTTATATCCTCAGCTTTAGCATGTTCGCAGTTTCCGGCAAGGTCCCATACCTAGAAATCTTTAAGTATTCAAACGATTGGAAGGGGGTGCGAGGTTCCCTCCCCCCGAAAAAAATATAACATTTGACCTTCGGAAAGAGTGGTTTAATGCAGTTTTGACCTATAAAACAATTATTTTTCACCTACCCAAAACGTACTAAGGTATCGTGTAAGCCAGTAGCACTTAATTTCAGCTTTAGCCTGGGTTTATATCTAATTGAAGCTGGGGGTGGTCAAGACCCGCCCCCTGGATCTGCCACTGACAGAAACAGATAGTCCATGACTCTCGCTTCCAAATTCCAAATCGCCTTTCAAAACTCGCGCTCACGCTGCAAAGTCGACAAAAACACTTTTGCTGCTGGATTTATTCTAAGTATTTATATTCTACATTACGTTTCTTTGCCATGTTCAAATTTACAATAGAAATGTTCTATGGCGTGGATACACTGTAGAAAAAGGTAAATATTTTCTTGATAACTTTCTTACACAAAGATTCCATTGATGGTTTTGATTAGGCCTAAAAATGTCTTTATTGTAAGCAGTTGATGCCTGTTTCAATCCAGTGGTATTATTTTAGGATAATATACAATATTTTGACTTGTTCTGTTTTTAGTACAGTAGAAGCAATTACAGTACGTCAATGTCATGTAGTGTTCTGCTGTAGCCTAGGGATTTGAAATAGACTAACTCCCTTTATACTCTCAAAGCCTTTATCCTTCTTGAACAATCTCGATCGATGGAACCTGAATTCGTTGACTGCACCAACCTCTGGATGTTGAAAGAAGAAATTCAGGTAGGCCTATATATGCTGCTACAAGTATGAGAGCATCTCTAGGTTTGATGGGTCTAGGGTTATGGTTGTGCAGTTTGACCCTCTTGCTCTAACATCCCATATCGCTCTTTGAGGGAATTGAGAATGTTCATGATAACCCGGAAAATAGAAAAATAAAGAATAATCCTTTTGAGTGTATTTACTGTAAACATTGACTATACTGTTTGAAGTGTAACCTACCACAAGCATAGAAAGCAATATTTCTTACCACAAATATACAGTACTGATTATTTGTATTGTACAGGAAGTTGAAGATGTCACAGAAACGGATACAGTTGGAGAAGAGGATTGCATGGGTGCAACAAGGCAGATCAAAGAAGAGGACGATACTGAACCCTTCAAACTAGAGTTGGAAGATGAGGTACAGTTTACAAATTAATATGTTGACATTACGTGAGATATCACACGATGTAAGGGAAGTTTAATGTCTAGTGGATTTTTCCTGTTTATGTCAAACCTTTTCAAGCGTCATTGACGCGGATCTGCAAAGACCTAGTACAACCTCAATAATGCGTTATTGCTGCAGAGTTCTGTTTTTACAATTGTTTTTCCAACTGCCAGATTAGTTGACTGTTTCGGCCTAGGTTGCATTTATAGTCATGTGACGTAAATACATTGAGCGACAGCTTTATTTCTTACACAACGATGGCTGCCTTGGCTTCTAGTTTGTCGATAAGTCAGTGTTTGCGAGTCGCCGTATCCAGCCCCTCATTTTGTTTTTTATCTTTTAAAAATGGTTTTTTCATGTCATTTTGCTGGTCAAAATCTTATCTAAGGGCAAGCGGAAGGATATAGGGGAGTTTGCTACTCCACTCCAGTCTTAACTATTCTAGCCAACGTTGGAACCTCGCATCAGGTAAATTGTCTTAAGATTTTTCAATAAATTACACGATTCTGCTCGAACCATTCCATTAAATATTTTCAAAATAAATTGAAGGCTTGGCTTGGTGCATAGCATAAACAAGTTCTTGGACATAACCTTTTAACTTACTTTGATTGTTACTAAACATGCTTTATCATCAATTATCAAATAACTACCCTAAAACTTCATTAAAAAACACTCTACACCATCAATAAAACATAATAATGAAGAAAAACTAAAACCTCTCACCTATATTAAAATTCCATATTTAAAGACTATCAGAGAAAATCAGAAGAATTACTAATAAATTTAACATTTCTACATCTTTTCGACAAACTAAAATTAAATTCAAAACTTATATCTTACAACTATAAATATGACAAAATGTTATTTACAAAATTCCTTGTCAAGACTGTTCTGATGTATACATAGGCCAAAACTGGATCAAGCTTCAGTACAAGATTAAAACAACTTAATTTAGGGCTGTCCAGAATGTAAATTACGCTGAATAATAATAATATGTAATAATTTATTTTCCATAAATATATACAATACATTTCTTACAATGTTTTCTTTAACATTTAACTTAGAATTAGCATTTTGTAACCTACCGTGGAAATAAAATAAAAATGTATAAAAATTAAAACATAAACTTCACGATTACAAAAACTAACAAATAAACACAAAACACTGATATTTAACAGTTGATGCGGGCATCATCAGATGATCACTGAGACTATCTGAGCCGCTTTAAACCTATATCATCCTCAAAACCTGAAGCTGGATTACAGGACCATACCACGGTCCCAGTCAACTATTTTGATATTTACAATGAGAACTAACTACGCAGCACAATGCGTGCTGAAGCAGGCTGCTTGGTAGTGCAGCTCTGTAGCAGCCTTAACTGGTTTTCTCATAGCCTTAACCATACACATTGGCTTTGATGAGTCAAAGTATCCATCAACATACAAATGTCTCTGTCTTTCAGATGCATGATGACAGTTCCAACCCAGACAGTCCTGCAAAAAGAAGTAAGTATCTTCTGTAGAATATGCCCCATATTTCTTTATGCAACCAGCAGTAATTTTGCCAAAATAAAAAAAACCATAAAATAAAAATAATTCTTTTAAATATTGTTTCCTACACTTTTTAAATACTGTTCAACATACTTTTACTGGCAAGCTATGTTATTCAACATAGACTATTTCAAACACAATTAATTTGATTGTTACATAAATTTAACACAAACAGGTAAAAGTTTAGGTAAAATGTAATAGAATATTACAGTTTTAAGTCTCGTTAATACAGTTTAGTGGTTGAACCAAACAATTTTGTTGCTAAACCTTTGTTCAAGTTCAGGAATTTTAACTTTGGTTTGTAGAAAAGATTCTAAGGATGTTTAGTAACAATTTTACTTTGCTCAGTTTTGGCATGATAAGAACTCAAAAGATCAATTTGGGCTTTTATAGTGTTCCGTTGTAACCTACCTGCTCAGGCCTCTATTAAAGTGGTTATCATGATTGCTTCTAGGTGCTAGTATTCTGCACAAACTTGACCAGTTTACTGAGGTGACAGCTTCTACTAGGTGTGAGAATGACTCGCGTGGACTAAAGTCAGCTGACGAGCTGGCAATTTGAGTCCTTGATTTATTACGGGTTCAAATCCTGCATCAGGAGCAATCCATATTAAGCTTACTACGTGTGGTTTAGTAATGGAATACGTCCCAACACAGGTGCAAGTTGAGGGCGTAAGGGAGATCAATAGGTGCTCAAAACACCTGTTTTACCATTAAACATCTTTTATTTCACATTGTACAATACAAACAAAAATAGTGTCATGTCTAATGTACCGGGAACAAAAACAAAATAACAAAAGAAAATAACAATAGAAGAACATATCCTATATATTTCCAACTAAGAGTATTTAACAACTTTTACTTAACTTGAAACAAGGTATTAGGTCTAGTGAGTAATGACGTTTATTTAACAGATATTTCTTAGGCGATCGGAACCCATCACAGTTTAAAAGCCGAAGCGGTGTACCGCTGATGAAAAGGGCGATCGAGCTACCGATATCCTGACATCTCCCTATAACGCATTGCGGGCTTAAAGGGCGATTGAAAGTGTCAGCGGGTAATAAACGGTCTTGAATTTATCTTGGATTTAAAAAGGCGATCGGAACGCACCGCGGGCATAAAAGTTAATCGGCATGTATTGCGGGCATTAAACGGCGATCGGAAAGTGTCGAAGGTAATAATGGCTCGGAATGTATCGGGTTTAATAAGGCGATCGGAACGTAACGCCGGTGAAACAGGCGGTCGGTGCTACCGCGGGCGCAAAGGGCGATCGGAACGTCGCGGTAATAAACGCTCTCGAATTTATCGGATTTAAAAGGCTATCGGAACGCACGCTGGGCACAAAAGTTAATCGCATGTATCGGGCTGTAAACGGCGATCGGAAAGGTCGACGGGTAATAAACGGCTCGGAATTTATGCGGGATTTAAAAGCGATGAACGCATCAAGGGATGAAAAAGTTAATCGGCATGTATGTATAATGGAAACGGCGACGAAAGTGTCAAGGGTAATAAATGGCTCTTGGAATGTATCGTGGGCTTGTGCTGGCTTATCGGAACGTACCACGGTGAAAACATGGCGGTTGGGTATGTATCGCATGAAAGCGCGATCGAAAGTGTAGTGGATAATAAACGACTCTCGGAATGTATCTTGGGCTTTAAAAATGCATCGGAACGTGATGTGCGGCTGCAAAAGGGCGCATCGGGACAAACTGCCCAATACGGCTCTCAAACGCATCGCCGGGCGAAACCGAAGTTCGAAGGGTCGCAGACTTAAACGAGTGGTGCTGACTGTGGGCGCAAACGGTCCTCTGCAACAGTGGAAGTGCACCCGAAAATGTATATTGCCGGAAATATGTGGAATTTGACCAGTTACTGCTGTGGCCACCCTGAGGGAACAAGTGGCAGTCGCCTGGTGCAAGATCCGGACTGTAGGCGGGATGAGGAACAACCCCACCGACGGTGACCATAATCTTCCTCAGCGACATCGCTTGCATGCATTTTTTCTGAGAAAATTTGTGTGTCCCCACTGCATTGACTGCAATTTAGCCTCACAGTTAACAATATGTTTCACCTTATGTTTCACCGTAACAACTGGTAATAGTGAATCGCCATATTTGTGGTAATGGTCCAAAACGTTAACGCTGCACCCATTCGATTTTTGTGATTTACACTTTTTTTCCGCAGTTCGCATTAGCCAGTTAGTCTTCCAATTTCCTCGCACATTTGTCTGGCCATTTTAAAGCTTAATGTTACTACACTCACATTCAGTGATGGTATTGTCCCCATACACTTACAAAGCTGCCGAGGATTTCAATCGCTTACAGTTTTTTGCAGCCAAAAACCTTATTACTGCACACACTTTACAGCTCGTGGGATTTTCAATTGACAAAGACATTTCCAAGCAACACTGTAACGAAGAAAGTAATGTGACAGACCTGAGAGTTGATCGGCTAGATGCAGACCGAACTGGGGAACAACTACATATCAAGATGGTCAGGCTTATCTTCGCCCCTAGCGGAGATAACCAAAAACGAATTTACTTTCTGGATAACCCTCGTAAATACAATGAGAAAATTATGCGTGAAGAAAGTAACATTGTCCAACATAAAATATCAAAAAAATCACAGAATAAATACAACGAAAAAGAAATACTTAGATATGAAAAGATTTAACTAAAAGGACAATGTTAGAAACTCTCTTTATGAAACATAAATTTGAAAATAAACATTTCAGCCAACCCAGTAACAACATAAGCCCTACTTGGGATACCTTTAAAAGAAAATTTAAAATTATAGTTATACATATATTAAGTTCAAAATTACTGTCATAAGTTTTATACCTTAATTTAATTTAATCATATGTTTTACTCTATTTGTTTTGCAGTAATTGTTTTATTAGTACAATCTGATCTAAGAGTATTGAAAATTAATAAGTTCTTCTCTTTAAAATTGAGTTATAATTTAACAGATGTGTTTTGCCTACCCTATTAGGCATTTACTAAAAGCAAGACTATAATAAAAGAAATAGATGCTTTCCAAAACTCTTTTGTTTATAACAACTAACCAAATGTAAAACAAACAAAATACAACAGCTGTTATTTTAAATAATTGAAACATGATGGACACATCTCTCCTTCTCGAAAGGTCCATTAGGTTTTCATACTAGCATTTTGAGATTCCCACAATAACCTTCATTCACATATGTTATGAATTCCAAGTGTGGAGCTGTTTGATCTTTGTGTGTAACTCTGTCCATACTCCTAATGCATCTTGGACTCCACACTTCATCTCCCCTAAGCTCTGGAAGAGGCTACGGCTGTCGCCATTGTAGTTTTGTTCACCAAGTCAGACCATGATCATTTTGAACTTTGAGGGTTGCTAGATCGGCCACTTGCTGCAGATTCGCTGGTGTGTTGGTAGGTCTCTAGCTTCCCTTCCCACAGCATCTCACTGGACCATGCCCTCTACTTCTGTTGGGAGTTGATCTGTAGGCTAAGTCCCACCATGTTTCGAGCACAATGTTTTTGGAGATTTACCATTGCTTCTGCAAATCCATTACTTGCTGATATTTCAAGACTACTTGTGACAATGTGAAAACCCCAATGACTTTGCAAACTCTTGCATTTCAAAGCTGTTCGCTAGTACCTGGTCACATCGGATCACCTCAGGAATTCAAAAGCAAAAGTCTCTTTAAGTATTTTATAGCTGCAATGCTTTCAAACTGTTTGTCATGTTCTGAATATCCATCTTGAGAAGTAATTCCACAGCTAAATACCAGTTCGCTAGCTTTAAATAATCCATCCTAAAACTTCATGGTCTTTGGAGGCAGTTTTGTTGCTACACGGTTCTGTGGTTAAAGACACGTGCCCATGCAGGCCCTATTAATTTATTAACTTTTTCAATTACGGTTCATTTATGTTCGAAACCAAACAGTATCCTTTGGCTCTCAATAATGATTTTTCTGTCCACCTCATGGTCTTCGTGAATTTTTCAAGCATTTCCTTTGTAAATTGTGGAATTACAACTCATTTCCGTACATCAGTACACCTTGATTTATCCATAAGTCATTACCATAGCGCTTGTATTTGAAGCTTATATTAGAAAACTGAGTCGGCCAGCCGTTGACAATGTATTGTTTAACCATTATCATTTCTTCATCATTTTCTTGTCTTTACCTTCAAAATTCATCCGAAAATTAGGTTGGTGATGTATCGACAGTTCTAGATCATCTGACACATTTTCATCCCGATTGTTACCTCTTTACTGGACATTCAGCGTCTGGTTTAAAAGCTTTTTCCTACACATATCTAACGATGTTTGGAATCTCATTAATCTCATCCTCAGCCTTTGAATTCTAGGTGTCAACTCATTGAGAGGTTTGAGTCCAAATAAAGTCAAAGGGGTTTGTGATCAGTTTGAACTATCAATGTTTCCTCCCAAAATGTAATCTTGAAATTTCACATGCCCAAAAATACTCTAGAGCTTTCTATGTTTGGAGTATCAAGCCAGTCTCATTTAAACTGCTGCAGATGCGCATTCGCACAGGCTTCCACATATCCTTTTTAATGACCTCTTGTTCTAGAACGCTCCTAAACCACAGTGAGGCATCAGCTGCTGCCTCTTGTTTTCTGTTAGTCTCAAAAAATGCTAAAACTGGCGCTTTTGTTAAAATTTTCTGATTTCTTGAAAGCTATTTGATTTGAATCCTAATGCCAATTCTGTCTTTCCTCAATAAATCTCTGATAGGTTCAAGAAGATAACTGTGGGAAGAATTTGATATGCAATTAGTCATCCCTAACAGACGCCTTACTTCAGACACACTCTTTTTGGAGCATCGCTTTAGTATAGCTTCAATTTTATCATCATCTGGGCTTATTCCTTTGTTGGAAACTACATGTCCAAGAAACTTCAGCCTTTGAGTAAGAAAATCACATTTGGATCTTCTCAGAGACCATAAGTTCAAACGTTCAAAACTGAATCCAATCTTTCATTGTGTTCTTCTAAGGTTTTTCCATAACAATAGAATCATCTAACAAAGTTAAAACACCTTCCAGTCCTTTAAAGATTCTGGTTCATCTTTTGATGATACACCTCTGGGACTTGCTACCTCTACGGGCAATCTATTGAAGCAATAACGCCTCTTTGTGTGTAAGAAATGTAGTAAGTTGTTTCGACTCTTCAGACAGAGGTATCTGAAAGTAACCAGATCGACAGTCAATTTTAGAGAAATACTTGAAGTTGTCCCAAAATTTCATTCACCTAAGGTAAACTGATCACCGCTAATAGATTTATTCGCTGTGTATAATCCACACAAATCCTAAACATCCCCATTAGGTTTTGGTACAATAACCATTCCAGCTACCCAATCTGTAGGTGCACCAACTTTGGAAATTATGCCACTTTCTTCTAATCGGGTTTAGTTCTTCCTCGGCTTTATTCCTAAGTCTAAAAGGAATTGCCTTGGACACCCAATTGCATAGGTTTAGTTTCTATTTGGATTTCTATATGATATTCTTCGACTTAATTTTTCCAATGCCATCAAACAGTCGTGGTACTGTATTGACAACTTCAGCTTTAGTCAAGGTGAATTATTCCATTTATAAGCCCTAGTCTCAATTGCTGGTCTTCCCAACAAAGGCTTTTGTTCCCTTCAATAACATAGATATCTTGGAGTGTATGATCTCTCTCATTGTTATACCGTAAATCGGGCTTCTAAAACCTAATTTAACTTGAATAGGAATCTGTCCGGGTCCAAAACAGTTTAATTTGACTTGTATTTAAAGGATGTTCTTTAAAAATGTACATGGCGGTCATACTCAAATGATCGGTAACACCTGCACCACTGTCCAGGGAAAATTTTATACTCTGTAGTTCCTACTACAAGATCTACTTCCTCAAGACTTAGAACTAACACTGAAAATGTTATCTAAAAAGTGTTCACCTCCTGCCGACTTTTGTGTACTTACTTCTTGTACCCCTTTTGGTTGAGTTTTCTCATTTTCCCAGACTTTTGTTCCTTTTGCAAATACAGGCAGTGACCGATCTGTGAGCAAGAATTACATTTGCTCTCAGAGCAGGCACGGACTTTATGTGAGGAAACTCTTTTCCCACAACGATAACATGTTTTGTTCAAAAATACTTTCATTGCTAGAACATTTTCTCTGATTTAGTAGCAAAATGTACTTCAGAATTGTACTTCTCATTAGTGACTGTTGATTACTAATGTTTCAGCCTGACGCACTTCCTCAACAAATCTTAAATTAAATTCTCTTTTAACTTGCAGTTCCTCAGATAACTTTAGTGTCCTGTATACCCTGTATGATTTTAGTCATAATCAAATCCTCGTCAGATTTTGAAACTTACAATTTTGGAAATTGTGTGTAAAATCTGAATAAATTTCTACTGGTTTCGACCTTTGAACCTGATTTCTAGCAAAGAACCGGTCCTTTCAAATACAACGCTGATTTTTCCTATGAAATGCTTATTTAAACAATCATAACTACATCATATGAATTCATTTCTATCTTGTGAAAGAGCTATGTCTCCTTAGAATCTCGCATCATCACCAAGGGTACAGGTGTATTTACCTGAAGCAAGAAGTCTCTATATTCAACTTGGTTACAACCCGTACCTTTCCTGAACGCTTGGATCCAAGCATCCCAGTTTGGATTTTCCCAATTCAATTTATCAGGGCTGGTACTGTTGAGGTTGAAACTGAACTGGGTCCCTTATTGACCTGACACCATGTTTTGCCTAATACTCCCTATTCGGCATTTTACTAAAGCAAGAATTTAATAAAAAGAAATAGATGCTTTCCAAAACTTTTTATTATACAACTAACTAAATGTAAACAAACAAATACAACAGCTTCTATCTTTAAAAATTGAAACATGATTTACACAAGATGAGTTGCCAAGTAAAATTCTTATAATCAATTATCTAATCTATTGACATTGTTTATTGTGATGTGCTAAAATATTTAAACTATCGTGGACACTGCCAATTTCTCGTTAAACTTGATCAACGGGCACAAAAGTCTCATTTCTAACCGTCCAATAGAGAACACTGAAATGGAGAATAACCTAGCTTTTAGCTATTAAGGTCTCTGATATAAATCACTACATTTGAGATGACTAATTACTCATGAGGGTATTTTACGGCAAATATGTGTAAAGGATGAGTGTGATGAGTGGTAGTAATGAGTTAGAGGTGTAGTCTTGTTACAAACTATAAGGCCACTCTTCCTTAGAATGGGTCATTAATTAATAGCCCAATGACTAATGGAAATACAAGTACCAACTGCTTAACGCGGACTTCCGAACCACACACAGGTGATGGTCTGATATGTCTAAATGATGCTGAGTTAATGCAGGTATCATCAGATGATCACTGAGACGTAGGCATTTTGACGGCTTACCGCCAGAGGGGTAAGAAAATCGCTGCAGAGTGGGGAGAAGTACCGTCGAGGTTGGCAATGACCCTAGACCAGGTTCTAACACATAATTATTTGTAATGGTTTAAGTAAATTGAAATAAAAACAAAGCTGACGGTAGCCACAAGCTCTACTGTAAGTCTTGGCGAAGTTTCTAGAACCGAACTTTAACTGCTTCTATAAAACATATTAACTGTTAAAAATGATGGGTTCTATGGTCTAAGAACCTTAATACACACACATTTAAGATCCACTTTTGAGGTGAAACGGGCCCCTTCCAAAAAGCCTTTCCAGTAGACTGATTTCGCTGGTTAATGAGCTTAGCCTAGAAATGTACAAAAGCACATTTGTACCGATGCGAAAATCTGATACTAATGCGAAATGTATGAGGTCATATACATAGTAATTTTTATTTATTTATATTTGTCCTACACGCTGTGCCATTAGACTCAGTAGGTGTTGGGAAGCTCAAAGCTGCAGCCCAAACTCACCCTAAAGGACACAACATTTTCCTTAACCAAAATAATTTTGATGCTATTTTACCCTTCTTCTAACCACCCATTTTACAATTGAGACTCATAAAACTCAATTCTCACAAGTTGTCAATATTTACTCAAAACCTTTGTAATTGATTTAGAGAAAGGTGTGTTGATTTTACCCGATACAAACACTGAATGTGGTTTGATGCATCAAATTTTGTCAAACACACAATTAGTACTCTGGTCCATCTTTTAAATGGTAGTTGGTTTATTCATAGATACCACGCTGTTTTTTGAGTCTCTACATTTGACTTCCAGAATAAATAAGGTAATGTGTGTTTTCTGCAGGCAACACTTCGTCCAACTCTCTACACCTGTTTCCTCCCTTACTCCTGTGTCACCTTAAGAGAGTCCTCGATTATTTCCTACAGAAAAACTGACTGCCTGTGTCAAAATCTTCCCTGGTTGCTGAAGCAGGCTCACAGTTACATGTAGTCCGCTTAACTGCAAAAATATTGCAGTAAACCAGAGTTGGTTGCCTCATAGCCTTAACCATACACATTGGCTTTGATGAGTCTAAGTATCCATCAACATACAAATGTCTCTGTCTTTCAGATGCATGATGACAGTAACCCAGATAGTCCTGCAAAAAAGTAAGTATCTTCTGTAGAATATGCCCCATATTTCTTTTATGCAACAAGCAGTAACTTTCAAAAAAAAAATAAAAAAAATAATTCTTTTAAATATTGTTTCCTATACTTTTTAAGTACTGTTCAACATACTTTAACTGGCGAGCTATGTTATTCAACATATCCTATCTCAAACACAATTAATTTTGATTGTTACATAAATTTAACTTACAAACAGGTACAAGTTTAGGTAAAATGTAATAGAATATTGTACAGTTTTAAGTCTCGTTATAAATATTTTAGTGGTTGAACCAAACAATTTTGTTGCTGAACCTTTGTTCAAGTTCAGGAATTTCAACTTTGGTTTGTAAGAAAAGATTCTAAGGATGTTTAGTAACAATTTTAGTTTGCTCAGTTTTGGCATGATAAGAACTCAAAAGATCAATTTGGGCTTTTATAGTGTTCCGTTGTAACCTGCTCAGGCCTCTATTAAATTAGTTATCATGATTGCTTCTAGAGTGCTAGTATTCTGCACAAACTTGACCAGTTTACTGAGGTGACAGCTTCTACTAGGTGTGAGAATAGCCGCGTGGTCTAAGGCGTCATCTGACGAGCTGGCAATTTAGGTCACGCGGTTGTTACAGGTTCAAATCCTGCAGCAGGAGCAATCCATATTAAGCTTACTTACGTGTGGTTTAGTAATGAGAAGGGCCCCCCTTAAATAAATGGTGACCAACACAGGTGCAATTTGACGGTGTAAGGGAGTTCAATATAGATTGCTCAAAACACCTGTTTTGCTATTTTTTGCTTTGTATAGAAGAGGCAGTGCCAGGTTTACACCAGGCTCATGCCTAGTCAGCAGGCAAAAAGGGCGCAGAGCTGGGTGAGAGAAGCATGTATCACAATCTTGCATTACTGTACTGTTGTTTTTAAGTTAAATTAGATGTAACAATGAAAATTGAAAATTGAAATTAGGTTACATAACTATAGCCTAGGTAACAAGATGTTCAGAAATATCATATCGACATGGCTAGCTCTAGAGCTTAATGCTTACATTAAACATCGTATGTTAAAGGGGGTCATGAGAGGGTAACAGAAAAGTACAAAAGGGGCCGTTAAAAATTTTGGCCTAGGGTGGAAATCTAAATCCGGCACTGAGTTTTGGGTCTATTACACTTCTATTAAAAGATTGCAAGTAACAAACAGCATTCCATTTTATCACGGCATTTAAAAAAAGGATTTACAATGCAATAACTTCTCTATTATTTTTCTACTAACTCTATTTTCAGGTGTCCTTATCAAAATACTGTTCACTATATAAATTCACACTTAATTTTCAGACGATGTGTTCCCCTGCACCAGGTGTAACATGACCTACACCTCTGAAGCGACACTACAAGAGGTGTCGCGGACCAAAGAAACCAGTGGTGAAAGTGCAATTCGAGTTGGATTCTACAGACGTGCAGAGTTTAGTGAAAATAATAGACGGTGTGAAAATGTACTGTTGTCAGTTCCCTGTGCGTACAAGACGAAACACCTTACATGCGCACGTGAAGGACCACCTAGTGTCACACACGGAAACCAGGCCTTACCAGTGTGAATTGTGCGGAAAGACGTTCACTTACGAGCAGCGTCAGGAAGCACTTGCGTATCCACACGGAGGGGAGACAATATCACTGCACGCGAGGGCGATGCTGCTTTCGCACCGAGAACTGAAGAGACACAACACAACTCACACCGGGAGAAAGTGTTTGCTTGTAAACATTGCGAGTTCGTAGCAGCGTCTAGCGGAGATCTGAGTAGGCATGCGAGAACGCACTCCGGGGAGACACCGTTCAGTTGCACTCTGTGCTGTTACAAGGGGAAACAGAACAGTGTGTTACAGGCACATATCTTGCGGAGACATACAGAAGTGAAACCTTACGTGTGTGTCCACTGTGGCCACAGAGCAGCCGTGAAGACTGATCTGGTCAGGCACATGAGGATTAAACACGTAGGTGACAGCATCTAGACAGCAGCATTTGGACGGAATCATCTAGGTGGGATAATCTAGGTAGGAGCATTTAGACGGCATCGTCTAGGCTGCAGCACCTAGAAGACAGCGTCTAGATGGCAGCATCTGGACGGCAGAATCTTGACGCCAACATCTAGATGGCAGCATCTAGGTGGGATCATCTAGAAGACAGCATATAGACAACAGCATCTGGACGGCAGCAGCATCTAGACGGTAGAATCTGCGCCAACATCTAGATAGCAGCATCTAGGTGGGATCATCTAGAAAACAGCATATAAACAACAGCATCTGAACGGCAGAAGCATCTAGACGGCAGAATCTTGGCGTCAACATTTAGATGGTAAGCATCTAGGTGGGATCATCTAGAAGGCATATAGACAACAGCATCTGAACGGCAGCAGCATCTAGATGGCAGAGAATCTTGGCCAACCTTAGATGGCAGTTCTAGGTGGGATCATCTAGAAAACAGCATATAGACAACAGCATCTGAACAGCAGAAGCATCTAGACGGCAGAATCAGGAAGCCAACATTTAGATGGCAGCATCTAGGTGGGATCATCTAGAAAACAGCATATAGACAACAGCATCTGAACGCAGAAGCATCTAGACGGCAGAATCTTGGTGCCAACATTTAGATGGCAGCATCTAGGTGGGATCATCTAGAAAACAGCATATAGACAACAGCATCTGAACGGCAGAAGCATCTAGACGGCAGAATCTTGGCGTCAACATTTAGATGGTAAGCATCTAGGTGGGATCATCTAGAAGGCATATAGACAACAGCATCTGAACGGCAGCAGCATCTAGATGGCAGAGAATCTTGGCCAACCTTAGATGGCAGTTCTAGGTGGGATCATCTAGAAAACAGCATATAGACAACAGCATCTGAACAGCAGAAGCATCTAGACGGCAGAATCAGGAAGCCAACATTTAGATGGCAGCATCTAGGTGGGATCATCTAGAAAACAGCATATAGACAACAGCATCTGAACGCAGAAGCATCTAGACGGCAGAATCTTGGTGCCAACATTTAGATGGCAGCATCTAGGTGGGATCATCTAGAAAACAGCATATAGACAACAGCATCTGAACGGCAGAAGCATCTAGACGGCAGAATCTTACGCCAACATTTAGATGGCAGCATCTGTGGGATCATCTAGAAGACAGCATATAGACAACAGCATCTTGAACGGCAGCAGCATCTAGACGGCAGAATCTTACGCCAACATTTAGATGGCAGCATTCAGGTGATCATCTAAAAGACAGCGCCTAGACGCGAATATAACAGCAGCATCTGGACGGCAGAATCTTGGCGCAACATTTAGATGGCAGCATTTAGGTGGGATCATCTAGAAGACAGCATATAGACAACAGCATGTGGACGGCAGCAGCATCTAGGCGGCAGAATCTTGGCGCCAACATCTAGATGGCAGCATCTAGGTGGGATCATCTGGAAGACAGCATATAGACAACAGCATCTGAACGGCAGCAGCATCTAGACGGCAGAATCAAGAAGGATGATAACTAGTGCGAGTTTTGTTAATTTATTTTTTTGTGCAGCTCCGTAGAAGGCAATATTGTAAAGCCGAAATATAAGCTTTTGCACTGTTTATATTCTATTTGTTCTCTTGTTAAAAATACAAAATGTAATATAATAATTATATGCAATAAATTCTATTGTTGCTCAGTGCTTGTTAGTTGATATACCCGGTATTATCTCATAGTACATTGTGTAATTGGGGAACCCAAGTATTTTATTGTCAACTAAACTGATTCAGCCTACCTGTAATGCAATAATTCTTATCTTTTCAATTTTTTTAAAAGTAAATTTTGTGACAAAAGTCTGACTTGCATTAAGGTTTTTATTTGCTCACTCGGTTTACTAACTCAACATCAAATTACTGCGACCAGTGGCGGAGACAACTTCCTTATTGTCCCTCCAAGTTTTGTTCCTAAATAAGGTGGCGCCCAACATTAAAATTAATAAATATCGAGTGAAGGTAGATTGGTGAGAATAAACAGATCCCGACCCTTGGTATCGGAATCAAGAATTGTAAAAGTAGGAATTGACCTAACACTACTACGAACACATGAGGCGCTTAGAATCGGAATCGATATCGGAAAATAGGAATCGACCCAACACTAGTAGCTAGTAACCTAAACAAGAAGAACACATCGTGTTGAGATCTCCAATCTGATCCCATCTACAGATTTAAAAGTCACCTAAAATACCGGTATAATAATATACCTAAAAAGTATAATACACCCTGTGTTTCTAAAAGAATCCTTGATTTAAAGTTTTATTTGTATACAGTATAGTAAAATAATAGTTATTAAACATATATATTATTAACGAGAATCTTTCTCGAGTTTTGATACCCACAAAGTTCTATATGAGCACTATTTAGTTGCTCAGGCCACGCCTAAACGATACTAGTTTCTTTACCAGGTATTCAACAGTTATTGTCATGTAACGATGCTACAGCTTCAACAATCCTCTCCCCTCAGATGATCAATGTCACGGATCTTCCCAGAATACACAATGTTTTACATGTCCCCAAAAGAAAAAAAATCTAGTGGAGTCAGATCTGGGCTTCTTGGTGGCCATGCAATTGGCCCACGTCTACCAATCCACCTGTTAGAAAAACGCTGTAAGATATCAAGTTAGAATAACACTTAGAGCAAACCACTTAGGCCACCAAGGACGATCTGATTCCATAGATTTTTTGTTTTGGGGACATAAAAGACATTGTGTGAGAAGATCCGTGACATTGATCATCTGAGGGAGAAGATTGTTGAAGCTGTAGCATTCGTTACGCTATTACGCCTGATATGCTGATGAATACCTGGTAAGAAACTAATTATCGTTTAGTCGTGGCCTGGGCAACAAATGCTCATATAAAACTTTATTAGTATAAAAAAACTTGAGAAGATCTCTTTAGTAATATATATGTTACAACTATTATTTTAACTATACTGTATACTAATACAACTTTAAATCAAGGAGTCTTTAGAAACACCTGGTATAATAAAAACTCAAAGTGCAATCAGTCAAGTCAGATAAAATAAAACCCTCTGGCTAACCCTAAGACATAAGTCAGACAAAGACATTGCCGTTTTGTAAAAGAAAAGGTAAAGTTTGTCTTGTTTAACGAGGCGAAGTTAGGACGACAAAGTCCTCTCTACCACTCAACCTCGATCTTTACCTAGCGTTGCCGTATCCAATAAACTTGTCTGTTTTTTAAAACGCTTGCAAGATTAGAACTGTTTTAGACTAGTTTTTTGCAAACAAAATCACATCAACATCGCACCGAATGGTCATCTATGAAACTATATATATAGTGCTCGGCCAGCTCTTGCACAACCTGATGTAATCAAGGTCGTTGCACTGATAATTGAAATCACGCTTTAATAATCAACTCTATGAAGGCTGAATTGCGTTTGATAAAGGCAAAAACCACAATATGTTCTGTAATATTTATAAAACTGTATACAAGTGGTTTAGTAAGTCAAAGTGGATATATGGTGAGTAGTTTCCTATTTGTAGTTGCTAAAAATATAATGTTTAATGTTTCTATGTTGCTTACTTATGGTTCCGCCTCAGTTGCGCGGCGACGCTACAATGTAAGGGTTTACAGCGGCCCGTTTTTCACCTTTCAAAATAATTTTTAAATGAATAAACATGTTGTATTTGGAAACTAGAGATGTTTTTGAAACCGCTAATAGAGCATTATTTCGAAACCGTGAGTTTTAAGTAAGCAAAATGGAGTTTAAACCACTAGAAGTTGGACATTTTAAAAGTTTATGCACCAACAAATTTATGTTTCTAATGCATCAAAATTAGAACTAAATTAGATTAGTTGGTATTATATTAGAGAAAATTACCACTATTAGTGCAGTACCACTTTGAATCTCTTGAAGCTAAGTCTTTCACTGATGGGCGAAAAGAGTTGTAAAATTTTTTACCTGTTTCGAGGAAACACTTTTTAACTTTTGATAGCCTTCTGAAAGTTATGTCCAGGTCACCAGTGTGTCGTGTGCTAAATAAATATTTTATTGCTTACAGACATTTACAATAAATGTATTGCAATCGTTAATATATGTGTGTATCTAAAATTTTCCTTTCATTCTTACATCTAAATCCCATTCAAACATACAGTTTTTTACATTCACTCTCTCCTATACATTCGAATGTAACCACTCTAGCCCCTAATGAGTTAGCTAATCATATGGTCTCCCAATTGAATGCCATAATCCCGTCTGTATCATAAAATGCTTGAGAAATAAGAATTGTTTTAAGACGAGCTTTGAACGCCTTAGGCTCAGGGCATGTTTGAATTAATTTGGTAGTCTGTTGACGAATGTCCTGCCTGGGAAGGCCCATGAACTACCGTTCTGTGTCTCCCAGTTCGGTAGTTGTCCCTGCCTCTAGTTTCAAGAGTGTACGTCTGTACCTCTTATGGTATTACTTTTTGATTTGAAAAAGAGACACGTCTCCAAAAAGTAGTTTTGTTATGATGATGTGTGTCAGAACGGAGGTTAAAACTATTGATGTTTTGCTTGATGGGGGTTAAGGTTTGAAAATGATGAGATTGGAATCGTCATTATTTTCCAGTTTTTGAAAAGTGGCTTACAGTGGTCATCGATTCTCGCGGATCCATGGAGGAGGATGGAGAGACTAAGGGAAACCCAAGTTTTTGACAGAAGCGTGTACTGTATATTAGAAGTTCATACTTCTGTCAAGGACTCGGGTTTCATAGTCAGGACATCGACAGCCTGTGGTTTTACAATATTAAACTTGAGTTGTAAGTCATAACAAAAGAAGTCTTTTTTGGAAGCAAACCACTAAAAGTATTTTTTAGTTGTATAAAATACAAAATAAAATGTTTCTCGTCTACACTGTGGTAGATATCTTCAGTTACGTAGACCAAGAAGAGTAAAACTGTATAATAATATAAATATAAATATAAAGTATAAGAAGTGTAAAAAGTTCAAAGAAAACTAATTTTTATTTGTAAATAAACAAACTAAACCAGAAAGATTTTTTAAATCACAGATCTTATTTAACTGCCGTCTCAAGCAGGAATATTAATTTTTCAAAATCTTCCAAACAAAATTCAAAATCTCCAAAACACAAAATTATTTCAAAAAGAGCTTAGAACTTATCTGGTCACCGGAGGGTTTTACAGTGTTCAGGAGTTTATGGACCACTCACTTGCCATTAAGAAGTCTGTTGATTAAATGTTATTATATAAGCTGTATTTTGAATATTCTTTGATTATATTTGCTGTAGTGGCTTGTAACTCTTCTTATTTAATTATTTATTGTACTCTTTTTAGTACCAACACAAATAATTTTGTATATTGGTGATAATAAAATAAAATAAATTTATTGTTTAAATTAAATTGACTTCAAATTGTTGGCTTGAAGAAAGAAAAAAGACAAATAAATTTGCTTATTCACACAAGTAAAATGTATAAGGTCCCACGGTTAGAAACTTAGATATTTATATTAAGATTTCAGTCAAATCCTTTAAATAGTGTGAGAAATAATAAATAATGAATGAAAAACCCAAATGGTGGATATCTGGTAAACAGTTTATGAAAAAACGTAATTCCTCATTTTCTCTTTATTTTGTCTAATAAACCTAATCCAATAGTTTCTGAGAGCCTTTTAGGAACACCCTGTTCAGCGAGGGTCAGTAGAGTGACAGTTGTGGCGGGCTTCTTCATCTTCATGAAGCTCGCCACAACTGTCACTCTACTGTAAGCATAGTCACTCTACTGCAAGCACATCACTCTACTGGCTACTGCTAGCACAGTCACTCTACTGCTGTCTCTCTCCTGCTTGGGATTCTTACTTCTATACCAGTATCTATAGAGGTGAGTGAAGGTGTACTTGGTGTTGTTATGTTACATCAAGTACACCTTCACTCTCTTTTCTGATACACAGCTCCAAGTTTTCTGATACACTTTACTTTACACATATCAGACCATCACCTGCGTGGTTCGGAAGTCACGGTAAGCCGTTAGTCCTTGTATTTCCACTGGTCATTGGGCTATTAATTAATGACCCATTCTAAGGAAGAGTCGGCCTTAGTTTGTAACAAGACTACACCTCATAACTCATTACTACCACTCATCACACTCATCCTTCACCACATATTTGCCTTAAAATACCCTCATGAGAGTGGTCGGCATCTCAAATAGTGATTTAGTGATTAACTCTGCAGTTTACTCAGTACACCGATAAATACAGCAGTTCTGTTTGTAAGAAGGTTAAGTAACAAAAAAATGTCAAAAAAGTCCACTTTTTAAATGTTGATAATATTAACATTTTTGGAACTCTCTTGTAGATAAGCACGTGCAGGAAGTGTTATTTTCGCAAAATACAAGGTCAGTTAAGAGGAAAAATAAATAATTAAAACACCAAAGGAAAAAAAACAAGCTAATTCAATCTGGATTTACAACATAAACACTCAAATAAATCTATCTGGATGTGGGAAACATCAAACATCATGTCAGTCTATAATTTATGTACTTTTAGTGATTTGTGATAGTGATCTGGATGCTGGAAACATCATGCTCAGTCTATAATTTATGTACTTTTTAGTGATAGTGATCTGGATGCTGGAAACATCATGCTCAGTCTATAATTTATGTACTTTTAGTGATTTAGTGATAGTGATCTGGATGCTGGAAACATCATACTCAGTCTACAATTTATGTACTTTTAATGATTTAGTGATAGTGATCTGGATGCTGGAAACATAAGAATAAGAATTATATTTTATTCCATCAAAAATACATGAATAATAACATATGTACATATGGAACAATTTTGCCACCAAAAACTAGTTGTAGGTGGAAACAATAAATAAACAACAGATTACTGTCAGTCTTCTAGATAACGACATAATCAGTGCGGCAACTTTAACAATCAATGAGTTGACGTTATCTTACAAACAAAAAGTACCTTATTTACTAATGTACAGTTAAGGTTAGCATTACGCCTAAAGTCACTAACAAATTAAATTTACATTTACAATAATAATTACATATACAAATTAACCTAAGCCTAGAGAAAACTTGAATTTATTCAGCTCACTCCTCCGGACAACACTCATGCGTTCCTGGGCTGGACGCCAACACAGACGCTGTGAAGGACAGCCGGTTTCGCCAGCCCGTACTTGCCATGAGTAACCAAGGACCGGAGAAGCGAGGAGACATATCAGAAACCACCTGTGTTAGCATATCAGTATCCTCAATTTCTAAAGCCAATTTTAAGCTTTTTGCCCTAAATGTAAACCGGTCAAAATTCAAAATTTTTGTTTTGAAACGTTTATACTCATATGATTATTTGTACACCATTTATTTAAAATGTGCAAGTCGTGATTGATTGAATACTTTATTTGCTCCCAGTCATCCGAAATATAAAGAAAAGCGACATCGTCGGCAAAAGCGATTATTTTCCCTAAAAATGGTTGCAGTAAAAGGTCGTTTATGAAGACTACAAATAAATCCGCAGCTAATACCGATCCTTGAGGAACTCCCAAGTTTATAATTTTCTCAACACTTAAATTATTTTGTATCCTTACTTTCTGCTTACGATCTTTCAAAAAGGTTTGGAACAAATTAAGCGCATTGCCCCTTACTCCCGCTGCTTCGAGTTTAGCTTATAAAATGTCATGTCTAACCAAATCAAAAGCCTTCTTAAAGTCAATAAAAAGCCCTGAGACCTTTTGCTGCAATTCAAACTTGAGAATACTTGTCCCATAATTTCCTCTACTGCTCCCTCTGTATTACTACCTTTTCTGAAACCAAACTGCTTTGAAGAATAAAAATTATTATACTCCAAAAAACTGATGAGTCTAGACCGAATTAATTTCTCAAATAATTTGGAAAAACACGATAACAGAGTCACTGGTCTGTACTGTTCAACTAACTGAGGGTCTCCTTTCTTAAAAATTGGCACTACTATCGATTGTTTTAAACAATCAGGAAAAATTCCATCAGCTATACACATATTAATAGACATTCAAGCGCAGATTTAATTGAAACTACGGTTTTCTTTATAATATCACTACTTATACTATCATAACAGACGTTTTATTTTTCATACACTTTATAACTCTTTCAATTTCAGAACAAGTTACTGGACTTAAAAACATCGAATTATGATATCTGTATAAATAGTTTGAGTCGAACGGGTCACCATCAGCCGCTAGGCCAGAGAAATATTCAACGAATCTATTTGCTATTTCGTTAGAATTATTTACTACTTTGCCACATTTTAACTTAATACTCTGGATAGCGGTCTGTTTGCTACCAATAATGTTGTTAATGACCTTCCATTGGTCAGCCGTTCTACCCTCACAACGATCAAACATCATGCTCAGTCTACAATTTATGTACTTTTTAGTGATTTAGTGATCTGGATGCTGGAAACATCATGCTCAGTCTACAATTTATGTACTTTTTAGTGATTTAGTGATCTGGATGCTGGAAACATCATGCTCAGTCTACAATTTATGTACTTTTAGTGATTTAGTGATCTGGATGCTGGAAACATCATGCTCAGTCTACAATTTATGTACTTTTAGTGATTTAGTGATCTGGATGCTGGAAACATCATGCTCAGTCTACAATTTATGTACTTTTTGATTTAGTGATCTGGATGCTGGAAACATCATGCTCAGTCTACAATTTATGTACTTTTAGTGATTTAGTGATCTGGATGCTGGAAACATCATGCTCAGTCTACTATTTATGTACTTTTTTTAGTAAACAAAATCAGGTTAAGTCCATGGATTGGGTCTGTACTATGATACCATTTTTTTAGTTACAAACTTAAAATACACGTTTTGGGAGACTAAACTTATATAAATATTTTTAATTTCATATAGTGCTAAACTAGGTATGCTACGGAGTGTATATTATATGACTATTAAAATATTTTTACTGCGCATTTCCTAGAGTTCATTAAAGATTAAGACATTAAAAACTATCTCCCCTAAAATTTGTGAAAATGGACTTAACCGTTTCTTTTTGTTAGCCCAATATATTTATATCTAAATCTTGACACCACAGTGAAACATTGTCAACTGCTTTGTCACTGTCATCCACAATTATTCCTACCTTATCATACAACATAATACCATAGCATAATCTTTATTGTCAATACAATGATAATATTATTGTGTGACAACAACAACCAAAAACAGTAGCTAACAATAAAGTAAGGTAAATTCATTATAAAAGCTGAACAAAAAGTGTTTGCTGACCACCAAATAATAGTATTAATTTAACATAAATAGATAAATAATAATTTTGGAGATGTATTATAGGTCCATAAATTAATCTACATCATAAAAGGCATGTTGGACCAAAACGGATTCTAACCTGGCTTTAAAGGTGTTCATATTTTGTATACTTTTTAAATTATCTGGCAGTTTATTGTATAATTTAGCTCCAGTTTGACGGTGTAATTTTTGAAAAATATTTGTTCTGTGAATTTCAGGTCTATATTCATGACTATTTCTAGTCGTATAGTTGTGAATATCACAATCTCGAACTAAAATATCACTTTTACAAAAGAATGTGATTATTTCACAAATATAAACACAAGGAAGTGTTAAAACTTGTAGTTCTTTGACAGAGTCTCTACAAGCCTCCCTGTGCCATAATTTTGAAATTATTCGAACTGTTCTCTTTTGGAGGATAAATATTCTAAGTAATTTACTCGTATAAGCAGAACAAGATCCCCAGAAAATAATTCCATAATAATAATAAATCAATAATAATAAATCATTTATTTCCAATTGATATTTACAATAAATTTTTTAAAATATCTTATAAATTAATATAGCCTAAATACATTGTTTTAAATTTATGATTATGGAAATAGCCTCCCTCATGGGTAAAATTACCTGTGTGAGGGAGGGTTTGTCAGTCTGTATTAAAATATAATTTTATAATTTTGATTGTGCAATTATTTTCTAAGGTTTCTAATTAAATAATGATGGTATAATTTATGTACAATTTAGATTTAACAAAAGTGATAATATATGCGAAGCTATACATTACATTTTGGATATTAAATTTTGAATCAAGAGTATATGTAGTTCAATTAATATAATCATTGACAGTGTGTACGTCAACTTGTAATAACCATTGATTTATTTTCATTTTGTAAAGCTGAGGCCTTATATTGTGGGTGCTTTTTAGATCCGTTGGTAGTTTCGTGTATAAATGATGAGCAATGTAAAATGAATTAGTAGAGTTGGTAGTTTTGTAAGCCTGTGGCATATTAACTCCTACAAGCCTTGAATTCCTGGTATTGTACTTATGATTTATTTTTGAAAATATGTTGTCTTTATTTTTATGAATAAACATTGTTAAGACTCGTACATAAAGCTGTGTAATATTAAGTACTAAAAATTCATCAAAAGGAGGTCTGTTGGAAATCTAATAGGTTTTTGTAATGCTGTCTTTATTATACATTTTTGAGTTATCTCTAAAGGTTGTTTTATTGTTTTGAGGGCACCTCCCCAAGCAATGATTCCATATTGCAATAGAGATTGTACATAGGCATAATATACAGCTTTTAACAAGTCAAAGGTTAAAATTTGGTTGAGAACGCTAAACATATATATGAACTTCCGGAGTTTGCTGTTTATAATCAATATACGGTTGGATTAGTCCATAGTAAGCCGTTCTCAGAGTACCTACCCGCATTTGTACGTTTCAGTTCATAAACGGGGGACTACGAAACCATGTTTTGAGCCACTTTTTCTGAGGTGTTCAATCCTCTTAACTTGTTGGGTTTTATTTCCAGTTGCAAAATAACAACCAATTACGAGTTTTCCCATGTTAAATTGGAGTAATAATGTTTATTGAATACCACAAGTTTACTTCATAAGATTGCGATCTGACCACAAACAGGCAATTGATAAGAACCTGAAACCATGTAGAATTAATCGAATTACAATTTTAACGTTCGATTTCCTCAATTAATTAAAGTTTTACGATAAGAGTACCAACCAAGAGTAAATCCTGGGAAAGGTCACAGTTAGTAGAGTTCTGACAAAGAAGTGTGCCCTATCAAACTTCAAATCAAGATGCGATCTGACTACGTTATCAAGATGTCTGTCCTTCTTCTGCTCACCTTGCTGACTTATGGAAAAGCTGACCGTAAACGTAAGATACTACCGTTGAGTTTACAGATAGATGCGTGGCGGATTGGTATCGCGCGCGACTCCGGAGCTCAACACTCCTATGGCGCGACTTCGATCCCCGCAGCACCACTTACAATTTGACTATACAGTGACGATAGGTAAGGTTGAGTGGAAGAGAGGACTTTGTAGTTAATCACCTCGTTAATCAAGACAAACTGTCTCTTTTTTTAACTGTCTCTCATACACACTAATGAAATTAAATTTAAAATTTCTTTACTACAATTTCTGCTTGTCCACAACTCAAAAAGATTTTGTAATAATCCCTCAGGCACCAACCAACAGTCCGAGAACTTGAAAATTTGGAACTTTGTATTTGTCCAAAAAATAATTAGTTGTGGGATTTTATGACTTTTTTTATTTTTTGACTGGGACTCGTGGCGTGGTCCTGTAATCCAGCTTCATGGAGGTCAGGTTTTGAGGATGATATAGGTCTAAAGCGGCTCAGATAGTCTCAGTGATCATCTGCATGATGATACCCGCATCAACTCCCACCATCGTTTAGACATATCAGACCATCACCTGCGCGGTTCGGAAGTCACGTTAAGCCGTTGGTCCTTGTATTTCCATTGGTCATTGGGCTATTAATTAATGACCCATTCTAAGGAAGAGTCGGCCTTAGTTTGTAACTAGACTACACCTCATAACTCATTACTACCACTCATCACACTCATCCTTCACCATATATTTGCCTTAAAATACCCTCATGAGAGTGGTCGGCATCTCAAATAGTGATTAAGTAATGATCTGTAATTTTGATAATTTGATACTAAATCAACACCCTTTTCTTCAACTTCCACTTGAAGTAAGGAGAAAGATTTGTTGTGAGACAGACAATTCCTGTGTATATCAATACAATTTGTAAAATGTATCTACAATCCATCTACCAACCTATCTATCTACCATAACATAATCTTTGGTTTCATCCGCAATGGATACCAACACAGAACTTAACTGCCTTTATCAGTGTTCATTTATAATTTAAATTTAGTGGCTTGGCCTTGAGCTACATTTTAATCTTTGTCAAAGAGCTGTTAGTTCTTGTGGAAATAAGTATTCATTTATGGCTATGATACGAAGTTGTGAAATAGGCAGACAAATTACATACCATTATTATTTTCAAAAATTCAACATTGCAAATTTTACAGTAAGTGGTATTTAGTTGCAAAGAGAAGAGCAGTTCCAAAGTCATTTCAAGATCTTGTCTATTTGAAGTTTGTTGTTGACAATGGTGGAATTTCTGAGGTCAAAATATTATTCTGGACGTTTTTATCGGTTTTGAAGCTTATTTTTTTTCTTTTGTTTATTTGTTTTTTATTGTCTACGCCAATGGCATTTTTATTGAGTTACTTGACCTAGCGTTTGTGGGCATAATCGGATACAACATGCAGTTGTACATGTTGCGCTGTTTTCTAGGCTAGCTTTTACATAATTTAATTAGTTAAGAAAAAGGTAATTTGGTGGTGAGTGACTGGTCAGCTTGCGTTGATTACTTTTAGGCTAGCTCATTTTCTAATGTTTTGTGTTATGTTATAGGTTACTTTTCACCTGAAGACGGGGTCAGGTTTCAGATTTCGAAACTTCGTGTAGGCCTACCTTTGTTCACTCAAAAACTATGGAAAACGCTCGTAATATTTTAACCTCAGTTATTTCAAGACTTTCGGAAAACAAAATTGTTTCATTTCAGTGTTGTGCAAAATTTTAGTTGTTAAAATGTTAATATATAAAAAATGTCTTTAATTCAGTTCAAAGTTCAATTCAAATTTTAAGACATCATGTGTGCAATTGCGAAACTAAATTTAGAGTTGTAAATGTATTTCTTGCTTCGTGTCATTTACACTGGTAAAAATGCACATTGTCATTCACATGCAGATGACATTCAATGCAGACTAGACTATACAGGGTGTCCCATAAGTAAAGTGCCAGACCTTAGGAAAAGGTTATAAGGGTCAAAATAAAGAGAAAATCAAGAAGAAAAACGTTTCTAAAAACGCTTAGTTAACCAGATATTCGCCATTTTATATTTGTCACTAATTATTTATTGTCTCCCACAACACTTATAGGATTTGACTCAAAATTAGCATAAATTTGTATTAAGTAAGACCATTTATGGAAAAAATTACCAGCATGATCTAACGTATCATTTTAAAATGGTGGCTATTTTATGGTATTTTTAGGGCATTTTTGGAGTTAACACACCTTAAATAGCAAATATATACCTTAAATAGCAAAACTCATAATATCTTTTGAGTTTAACGATAAAGTGTAAAGAATAACGTTTTGTAGCGAATTTTATTACCTATCTTTTGACACCAAGGTCAAAGAAATCGATTAAAAATCAACAAAGTTATGGTGGAAACTGTGGCTAACATCAAGGTAATAAAGTGGAAAAATGTCTGTTTTCAGCCAGAGTTTCCACTATAACTTTGTTGACTCTAAATTGATTTCTTTGAACTTGGTGTCAATAGATAGGTAATAAAATTTTCTACAAAAAACTGTATTTTTGACATTTTATCGTGAAACTCACCGTTTATTCGCTATTTAAGGTGTAACACCAAAAATGCCCACAAAATACCCAAACATAACCACCGTTTTAAAATGATATGTTAGATTATACTGGTAATTTTTTCTATAAATGATCTTACTTAGACACAAATATATGCTATGTTTGAGTCAAATCCAATAAGTGGTGTGGGAGATAATAAATAACTAGTGAAAAATATAAAATGGCAAATATCTGGTTAACAAAAGTTTTTAAATGTATTCTTAATTTTCTCTTTATTTTGCCCCATATAATATTTTCCTAGAGTCTGGAACTTTACTTATGGGGCACCCTGTATATACAATTAGGAAATACAATACAGGATACATTATCGGACATTTTCACTGCAGAGAATTTGAGCAATAGTATTGGAAGAATAATAATTAAATTAAATAATGACACACAATAATTAATAATTAATTTGCAATGCTTGTCGTAAGCAAGACCATTATCTATCGGTTTTGTGTTGTCATTTCCTTAAATTATTTGCAAGATATTGAGCAACAAATTGTTCAGAATGAAGACGACTCGATCGCTGACATTTAGCATTTCTCCTATCAGAAGGTGATGGAAAGGGTGCGTGTTTGTGTTGTATTGTTGTCAATCTGTATTACTGAGCTGTATGGTGCACAAAATGGTAAGTGTTGCTTTAAAATTCATAGCATAACTAAATAAACTAACATTGCGTTTTATGAGATTAAGGATCCGCCTCAGCTGCGTGACGACGTTTCATTGTGTAACGCTAGGGTTTACGGCGGCCCCATTTTCACTTTCCAAATTGTTTTTGCCATTAATAAACATGATATACTTGGAAACTAAAGGACTTTTCCGACTGGCATCTGGATGACATTTTCAAATTTTACTAATGAAACTACTGAACAACCCCCAGGGTTCTATGCACGTGTAGACAAACTACTATAGTTTCAAATATGTCATGTTTATTAATTTAAAAATCATGATGAGGACAATTGATTTACGGTATGAAAGGAACATGACGGGGCCAAATACAGAGCTCTGAGGCACTCCTCTCACGATGGTGGTCTCTTCAGAAGCGTAGGACCTTCTGCTTCCTGCCTTGGAGGTATGATGCCATCCATTCCAGAGCTACGCCACGTATTCCAACCTCACTCATCTTTAGCAGCAACCACGTGGTCAACAATGTCGAAGGCTTCGCTCATGTCGGAACATATACCTGCTGTGTAGTAGGTTTTAAATCATGTTCTTAGAGCGACAGCAGACAGCAAAGCTCAGTTTAAGCCAATCGGTGACTGAAGATGGTACTCCACAGCGAGGCCGATATATCTCAACCTAATTACGTAGTTTGGACACGGTGTGAACTGGAAAAACTAGATTAAAGTTCTTAGACTGTAATTTTAATTAAATTGAATGTTGGGGAGACAGTAGATTTACTCTTCACAAAGCCATGCTGGTTTCTGAAAATCACGCCATTGCGTTAAAGAAAAGTCTATAGCCTAATCAACATTATTTTTCGAAGGTCTTTGAAACCACTGATACAATCGATATCGGCCTGTAGTTGTTACAAGCCCGATGATTTCCCTTCTTGTATTTAGGCCTAACTACAGACACCTTTTGGCAATTTTTAAAATTTGTTTGTTAATTTTGGCGTTATATTTGTCATTAAACCAGGTTATACAAACCTAGGGACAACCTTTGAGAACATAGAACACAAAATTTCCAATCTACACAAAAAAATAGTTTCCTAAATGGGGACTTCGATAGCATGTTTTTCTGGGGTGATCAATCCTCAGTGGTGCAGGTCAGGGGAGGGATCCTTGTCGTAATTGTGGACCAAACACGCGATGTACAATACTCAGTGAGAATGTCACCTTCTGCAAGTGTAAGCCAGGATATACTGGGTGTGCTGGCGGCATGGTCCACTAAATCACTATTTGAGATGCCGACCACTCTCATGAGGGTATTTTAAGGCAAATTTGTGAGGGATGACTGTGATGAGTGGTAGTAATGAGTTATGAGGTGTAGTCTTGTGACAAACTAGGGCTGACTCTTCCTTAGAATGGATCATTAATTAATTCCATGGCTGTACGCCAGGTAAGTCAAAGTCAAACTCTTTGTAGGCCAGGTAAGGTAACTCTTTATTGCTATTTACAATGATTTCAATTATACAGGGCGAGTTTTAAATGTCGCCCACTTAAACTTTTAAAAAAGGAAACATTTTTTTAAACCCTTTTAGGGAATGTTTTTATAGGATTCTGAAGTTTTTTTGACGTAATTTGTGTCACCCACCACCCAAAAACGGGGAGGATCCCCAAATTTCAAATACAAACCTACCTCTTGAGGCAAAGAAACATCTTTGATCACGACTTGTTTTTAGTAATACCTATTTAATGGTGTTGTTACTTGTAGGTAGGGGACAGACCATAACATCAGCTATTGAGTTATGGTTGATTTTTGTGGATTTTTTATTCAACTTTATTTATTTATAATAACTTTTGACACTCAAAGTAATTTTTCAGTTTTTAGGCCTTGTAGTTTTTTAAGATTGTGATCAGTCAGTCAGCGATTGATTGAGTGGTATTTCGATTTATTTACTTTATAATGGGTGTTTTGAAATTCGGTATAAGTACAGACAGAAATTCACCGTGTACAATTCTTAAGACCCGTTCTTAGCTGGACATCGGATACCTTAAGTATACTCGTATTTCAGTAAAGATTTGAGTCAACATAGTGAATCCTTCAGAACGATCACTTCTATTACTGAAACCCTCAAATCCTAATGACCAAGGAATAACCCACGAAAATGTGAGGACGGGATGACAGGGAAGTTTATCCACATCGTTACATCATAGTTTTGTAATTTTCATCAAATCAAAGGTGAACATCGTTACTTTTAAAAGCTAAATTTGAAACGTGACAATTAACAACGTTTTTCTACTTTCAAATATTCATTGTTTCTGTAACCAGAATGCGATGAGAGTCGACCATGTAAAGCAGACCAGATGTGTAAATGTGTAAGATATTCCTGCAGTAAGTGTGGACCAAACACGAAATGTACAAGACATACTGACTACGTAGCAGTCTGTGAGTGCGATCCAGGATTTACTGGGAATCCCGAGGGAATCAACGGTTGTAGCCCCAAGTATGGGTAGATTATATTTACAGGGTGTCCGTCTTAGTGGTCACTTTAGAGAAAGCCTGAAACAGTCCGCTCAAGGAACACCGCGCAGGTAACAACTGGCTTATCAACGGGCATTCTTCCTACTAACGTGGCCTAACAACAAGTTGATAATGTTCCTGTGTGTGTGGTTTCCAGAGCCAGAATGTGACTTATACAGGCCGTGCAGTGCGGACAAATATTGTGACCACAAAGGTAAATGTGTGGAGGATCAATGTTTAGCTAGGTGTGGACCAAACACAGAATGTAACAGATTAGGAGAATATGCTGTAGAATGCAATTGTAAACCAGGATATATTGAGAATCCTTACGAGAAATTCAACGGCTGTATTTTAGGTAAGTGGTAGTATTATAGGCTTGCTTAAAAAATATAATAGAAAATAAGTCTAATTGAAAACGTGTTAATATAACTTTTATAGTTTCGCTTTTCTTTTCTATCCGTGTGTTATGGAAAGTTATGTTTTACAGGGTAAATTAAAAGTATGGATACCCTGAGAATTTCTTTTAACGCGTAAACGTGAGCTTATTTTATTTTACGTGCACGCAAAACTTCTACCAGTCCACCGAAACTTTTAAACCCTTAAATTAAAAACTCCTAAAGCATGTAGAGCCACAAAAATAATTCAATTTCCATTGTTAAAAATTAATCAGGGGTCTCCACACTTTTAACTAACCCTGTATACATATTTAACTTTGACCACTCAGTTCAAGCTCTGTTCGTATGCTAAAGCTTCTGAAATAGTATTATATGTACAGGAACATAATTTTTAACTCTTATGTACATTTTCTGAAATGTCATCAACCATTTTTAACCTTAAACCCACTTAAGGTTTAGAATAGCCAGCCACCAGACGGTCCCCATTGGCTGGCTCCGGGTAGTTGACAACCAATCACAGCCGTGAATCACACTGACCAACTGTAACAGAGAACACAATAAACCTTTTTATGTACAGCCAATGTAAGGGAAAGTGGATTTACCTAGATGTAAAAGTGCAACTTTAGCACGTCAGTACACGTGTCTAAAACAGCTGTTTCCAGAGCAAATGAATACAGTATATTCATTTAGCTCTTCGAAAAACAGGTTGATAATGTTCCTGTGTGTGTGGTTTCCAGTGCTAGAATGTGACTTATACAGGGCGTGCAGCGCGGACAAATATTGTGACAAGGGCAAATGTGTGAAGGATCAATGTTTAGCTAAGTGTGGACCTAACACAGATTGTAACAGATTAGGAGAATATGCAGTACAATGCAGTTGTAAAACAGGATATTCTGGGAATCCTTACGACAAATATACCGGTTGTATCTCAGGTAAGTGGTTGTTTAAAAAATAGAATAATGTAGAAAATAAATAAGGACAGAAATTGTTTATCTATAAGTCTAATTGAAAACTTGTTAATATAACCTTTAAATAGTTCCCTTTCTTTTCTATCTTTTGTTATGAAAAGTTATATTGTATACATATTTAACTTCAACCATTCAGTCCAAGCTCTGTTTGTATGCTACAGATTTTGAAATAATATTGTATGTACAGGAACATATAGATCTTAACGCTGTAAATTTATTACATTAAAGAATGAAGACAAAATGTTTGAACGGGACTGAACCGGGTCTCCCGCTTGCCGGATAGTTGGGCCGGATGGTGTAGTGGTTTAGCATAACCGCCCGGCAAGCGGGAGACCCGGGTTCAAGTCCCGGTTCGGTCCAAACATTTTTGTCTTCAAATTTCTTTAGTAATACAGGAACATATAATCACAGTAAATCTTTTAACTCTGTATCTTAATGGTAATTTTAGTCTCTGGTGTATATTTTCTGAAATTTCATCAACCAATTTCAGCCTTAAACCCACTTAAAGTTTAGAATAACTTGGAACTTGGGGGTTTCGCTTCTCTATATCTTGTGAAAGGAAGCATTCAAGCCCATTTCGCAATCCCAGAAGAATGAAGTTCATATACTATATACAACCAATATATACAAATTTCAATATAATACATTGTGATAAGAAATGTCAGTAATTTTCACTTATTCAAACTTAAGAATTCGGAGCATTCGATTCAGCAAAGACTTTTCCACTTTAACCTAAACTTCAAATTCTATTGGGGAATCTCAGACGAGCTTTTTCTTGTTACCTAGCAGAATTGGACCATACTGTTCCTTTCCACTCATCCTGATCCTGAACCCAAAAGAAGACCCCATTCCATCTTGTTGCTAGTCCATTTCGAAATGCACTCGATAAGAAGTCCCTAATCGACATTGACTCTAGTCCGGTGTGGTAAATTGTCGGATATAGGGTTACGCTCGTTTTTTTCTGCGGATGCCTTTGTCCTGTAACATAAATTAGAAATATCTAGTTCCCATGAGACCGTTCCCATGAGGCTTGCTTATCATGAGCAACCTGTTTGATTGTGTTTTGATGAGTCAGCTAGAGTGCTGATTTATCAAATACACAACTGTCGAACATAATATTTAACGCAGCATGAATTAATTCAGCTGGTCCCGTAATCCAGCTTCATGGAGGTCTGGTTTTGAGGGTGATATAACTAGGTCTAAAGTGGCTCAGATAGTCTTAGGATCATCTGATGATACCCGCATCAACTCCCACCATCGTTTAGACATATCAGACATCACCTGCTTGGTTCGGAAGTCACGTTAAGCCGTTGGTCCTTGTATTTCCATTGGTCATTGGGCTATTAATTACTGACCCATTCTAAGGAAGAGTCGGCCTTAGTTTGGAACAAGACTACACCTCATAGCTCATTACTAACACTCATCACACTCATCCTTTATCACATATTTGCCTTAAAATACCCTCATGAGATTGGTTGGCATCTCAAATAGTGATTTAGTGATTTAATTGAAAACTCTCCCTTATGTTTATTTATTTATGTTTAAAACCTTATTTCTAAGGTATAAAACGTACATTATACAATTTTACTTAAGAGCTAAAAAATGAATTCTTGCAGGTTAAATGTCCAAATCGTACAAGCACTTTTCAACCAACCAATTTTTCAATTTTGTCCTAAAAAGATTTTTATTTTCAAACGCCACGTCTTCAATGGATTTGGGCAGTTTATTAAAAGCTTTCTGCCCATATACACTGGAATTTTTCGTAATATTTGCAGTTATGAGTTTGGCTTGAAACAAATTTTGGTCTTGTATTATAATTATGGATTGAATTTTGAACTAATAAGTCTTCATTTATAATATACAGTACAGTTTCATAAACATAAACACTTGGTGCTGTTAAAACTTTGTTGGATTTAAAAATTCTCTACAATGTTCTTTTAGGTTTATTTTCTATATATTTCATTGCTCTTTTTGAAGAAAATATTTTTGAAGATTTTTCAATGATGAAGATCCCCAAAGTATAATGGAATATGTAACGTGAGAGTAAAAGTAGCTATAGTAGCATTGTAAAGAAAGTTGTTTACATCCTAATTTTGAAATTAATCGAATTATATAAAGTGATGTAGATTATTTTGAAGCAAGGTTATTTATGTGTTCATTCCAGTTTAAGTAATCATCAAATATGACCCCTAAAAATTTTGTTGAGGTGACTTCTTTCAATAAACATTCATCTAAAATCTTCATAAGTTGTTATTCTATAATTAGTTGTGAAGTAAATATATTCTGTTTCCTTTGGTTGATATATAATCCAATGGTGTTAAAATATTGAGCCGCAGAATTTATAAGTGTAAATGTATCTAATTCAAGTTTGTCATTGGTTTTCTTAAAGTTTAATATGGTAGTATAATCTGCATAAATTGTTAAATGGTTCTTTGGAATTGAATTTGTTATATCATTTAAGTATACTATAAACAATATTGGACCTAATATGCTGCCTTGTGGAACGCCTCTCTTTATTTTAAGAAGATTTGAGTTTGTGTTTGAGATTTTTGTTGATTCTTTTATTTCTACAAATTGCTTCCTGTTGCTCATATAACTGTTAAACCAATTTAAACAATTTCCTCGTATCCCTAAAACGTTGAGTTTTTCCAGCAGAACTTCTTAATATTAAGGGATTGGGACTTTGTGTGGCCAGATGGTAGAGTAAAAGCACTCACATACCAAATTAATAGGGTTGGAACTAAGGTTGGGACCTACCTCCCTAGGGGCAGCATCGTGAAGGGAGACCCCCACACGCAAGGATTCTCTTAGGCAACTCAACCCAGAAGAGCTAACCAATGACCTTTGATTACTTGCTCAGCATAACCTTGACTATCAAGTCAGTTTGGCCATCATTGTTTTGATAACAAGAAAGCAGTTCTGCGAGGACAACCGAGTGACAATAATGTTATGAGAATGAATATGTTAATAATTAAGACACTAAATCACTATTTGAGATGCCGACCACTCTCATGAGGGTATTTTAAGGCAAATATGTGGTGAAGGATGAGTGTGATGAGTGATAGTAATGGGTTATGAGGTGTAGTCTTGTTATAAACTAAGGCCGACTCTTCCTTAGAATGGGTAATTAATTAATAGCCCAATGACCAATGGAAATACAAGGACCAACGGCTTAACGTAACTTCCGAAAAGGTGAAAAGATGTTTTCTTACTGACAAAATATATCAACCATGACATGTCCACCTATACTTATGATATAATCTTTGAAAACGTCTTAAATATAGTTTCTTCCTAACTTTGTTTCATTTTGACCGTTAGACTAAAATTAGATCAAGACACAAATTTGAAATTTGTATCATCCTACTAGCTAAAAAAAACCATTTTAATGGGTTTGAATGTTTAACAACACTACGTATCAAATAATGTTTTGTAAAATGTTCATGCAATCTATGTTAGTTCTAGTGTCTAAAACATGTGTTACCGACTCTCAATGCGACGTACTTCACTTCTGCAAGGACGGCCATTGCAGTTTAAGAGGCAGATACCGGAACCCTTGCATGAATAAGTGTGGTCCGGGGACAGACTGTAACATATACAGACACGCAGCACTTTGCAGCTGCAGACGTCAACTCTCTGGAGACCCTTACGACAGGGAAAGGGGTTGCACTCCTGGTGAGAAAACATTTAAATAATATTCATTTTGTTTTCATCAATCAAAAATTTGATTCTTGTTACTGTATTTATAAATTACATATTGTTGCTGTTCGCTACAATCATAATTCGCTTCAGCCTTCGGCCTCCGACTAATCTAGCCTTGTTTCAAGTGTCATTTAAATCAGACTTCTTAATCTGCTGTTATATCAAAAAGTCACTTTTGTTGCCACCATTTTGAAACGGCTTGATGGAAAATACCTTTTTGTCATTCTGATCTGAAACAGCTGCTTTAGACACATGTATTGACAGTGCTAAAGTGTCACTTTTACACTTGGGTGAGTAAAGTATTGTTTTGATGATGTTTTTCTCTCTAGGGAGGAAATAATCTTTTGACCCTCGGACATTTAACGTTCTTGGACGATAACTTGACCTCGTGTCAAAAAGTGTCACTTTAAGACCTAGTGATGAAAATACTATTTTGAACGCCAATTTGAAACGAATGGATTTTCATGAACTCCATCAAATATATACGTATCTCGATGTTCATCAAATGCAGATGATATTTACGGATTTTACACCTTTAAACCACGTTTTTGAGAAAACTAAAACAAGGGTACAGATGAAATTTTCTTAGTTGGCACTTGGGGAATGGGGGCCGCAGCGAGAGATATGAAGCGATGGGAGGGGGTGGAGAGGCCCACATGACACTTCCAAAAACATCGGTCCTTCTTGGACTTGCCGACTCATAGAGTTGATGACCACTGCTATGACCTTGCTTTAATTTGCTGCTAATTTAAGTTTCACGAAGTGCTGCTGGCGTCAGTACAGTTCGTTAGGGCAGGTGGTCTTGAGATTTCCGTTGGCCGCTTATGGACCCTATAGCCCATTTAACCGCCCGTGCAAACCCAACATGTTTTCCATTTTATTTTTTAGAGCTATTAAAGTTTTAAATTCGGGGTTTGGACATTTCGTCGGTGAAGTTAGTGTAAGATACACATACCAAATTTCAAGTTTCAAGCTCATCTAGAAGTGCTGCTGGCGTCAGTACAGTTCGGTATATAGTACACAGCTCTGCTGGCTGCTTATGGCCCCATATTCATTTCACCGGCCCCTGCTACTACATCTTTATTAATATAAAAAAAGGATATTTGATAATGTCAAGAAGCTCTGAAGATCCAAGTTATAGGCATTTTGAACTAAAAAGACAAGACAATAAACAAAAAATATAATTGTAAGCTAATAATAGACTACCACTACAAATGACAACACATATATGATACAATAACAAATAAAACCATATTTTTAACCCCCACCTATTAATAGAAAAGAAATAGCAACAAGGGAACTTGACGAATGAAGTTAACATGATGTTGAATTGTACTGTAGAATTTGAAACTTACGGTTTAGGTTAAAAAGAGATAAGTAACACCTGGCAGGCTTACCAACTCTTCAGATTATACACAAAACTGTGAAACATAATGCAAGACGTTGGTTGACAAAGAAGCTAACTTGATGTTGAAAAACTGCAATGTGTAGAATTTGAAACTTATGGTTTGGGGTTGAACTGTGAGATAAACTAGTAGCCAAAATGAAGTATTGATTCACTTAAGTTAGAATGGAAAACTATTCGACGAAAATATAGAAAATATAATTTTTTTCAAGAAGTATTTCATTGGCATGCAAGAAAGATGTAGGTCGGCTAACTTCAATGTCGGTCTAATAAATATCTTCGAACGTCGCTGTAACCTAATCCCAATGATGATTTATTCACTCTTAGGTTAATTGAAGTGAGTGATCGTTCGCCAGAGTGCCGACGCTCGCTCGTAAACTTTCCCAAACCTCTAAAAACCACTTTAACATGTCCAAAAACTAACCTAGTAAACATCCTCAATAAAAAATAATAATTAATTTTATAACAGGCAGTCTAATGTAAAATGTACGTAAGATACTCAAACTATATAACTCGAACGAACAATGTGTGGAAACACCAACATCAAAATATTCGTTCATTTAAAATTGCTCTAGGAACCAGCAAAGCAAATTATAAAATACAGATGCTGAAGAAGTGAATGCGTGAATGTTGCTATTGTCTTCGGATTCCGAGATATAAAAATATGAATGTCTTTTCAAAAGATATTCAATGCCCATTTAGGGCAACGATCTCTGAAAACCGTTACAAAATATTGATATTGTTTACGTTTCTGATGATGAAATCACACGAGAAGAACGAAAATGAGAACAGTTGCTGCAATATCTGAAGTATTTAAAAGAGTAATCACAATAACCAGGCTTCTTACTGTCCCTCAGAATACATAACGATTGATGAACTGCTTGTTCCCTTTCATTGGAAGGTTTGGGTTAGATTTACCCTGTTGTAATAAAATGTTTCCCTACTGTCCAATACCAGTTTAGTTAATTATGAGAACAATCAATGACCAGGTTCAAGTATGGTTCCATAACAGTTCGTACAGAGATTCGATCCCACTGAACAGTTGAATAGCTCCAAATAACAGTTCCACAGTCAGTTTAAAAGTCACTGTTTAGCCATTTAAATGAGTTCCACGCCTCAAAATTTTTTTAAATGTATCTGGTCTTTTCCACGTTATTTCTAAATCCGTTTTAGCTCATGACGGGCAGTCACTATACTGGGTATGCAAGATGTCAGGGCTAACTTCACGCTTGTCTTGTAAATAGAATTAAAAAGATTCACTGTCTTTAACACGTTTTCAGCAAATGTGATTTGGAATTTTTTCCTTAACAGCAATGGGAACCAAGTTTAACATACTTTAGATGGTTTAAAGCGTGTTTAAACCCTATAATACCGGCTAAAAAATTAAAACTGTTTGCAAAATCGTGAATATAAGTAACAAATTTGAAACTTTGCCTTTTGAGGGGTGAAGGGAATACAGATACGACAAAAAGTCATGGAGGATAGTGATGAGAAGTCCTAAAAGCTGACTATGGCGAATTCAATCCAGTTTTCTAATAGGACTTACAGATATTTATCCACTAGACGTTCTTTAAAACATGTTTTCCTTATTTTGGTTTTATTTTTTTAGGGTGGTTAAAGCTGTAATTTTTAGGTTTTAACTTGGTACTTACCGTCAGTGAGTTAGTGAAAGTTGTTTTAGTATCAATTTATATAAAAAGACCATTATAATGTCAAAGAAGCTCTGAAGATATCATTTATAGGCATTTTCAATTAAAAGTGACAAGACGATAAAATATATAATTTTAATTGTGAAAGCTTATAATAGACTACACCTAGGATATCAAAATAACAGCTGAATATGTACAATAACAAATAAAACCATAAACATATTTTTAAATAACAGAGTAGGGAACTTGATTTGGTTGACGAATATATAATTTAACATGATGTTGAAAACTGCAGTGTGTAAATTTAGAAGAGCACTTATAGTTGGGTTAAACATAGAGATAAAGAACACCTACTCTGGATCAGGATGCCAACTTTTGTACAGATATATAAGGACAGATGAGAAGAAACTTGACGTGTTTACTAAACGATAGAACTTGACTGTGTCAAAACTGTAGAAAAGTAATACAAAGTGAAAACTGACGTTGGTTGACGAAAAATTAAGCTAATTTGTTGTTGAAAACTGTATAATAATGAAATTTGAAACTTACCTGTTTAGGGTTAAAGTATGAGACCAGACTCTAAACGAGGCACCAACTTTCAGATAATATAAAGAAAATGAAGCTTGACAGTGGTTACTAAATGGGTGAACGACTGTCACAACTGCTTAGAAACATAATACAAGTGAAGGGAACTGGGCGTTGGTGTTGACGAAACTAATTTGATATTTGTACCAAATTTGCCCACTACCATTCAAGAACTTGTGTTCGGAGACTATCACTCCACCCACCATATCCGTGTAAAGCAAGAAATGAACAGCTGGTCAATCTGATTCACAGCTGTGATTGGTCGTCCAATGCTCCAAACCAGCCTCCAGGTTACGCCGGATACGTGCTAGATTCCTCTATTTGTGTTGTTGAATGGTCAGCTGGCTCTGACTACTTTTAGGCTAGCTTATCTCCTAATGTTTTGTAATATGTTTTTTTTACTTTCACCTGAAGGCAGGCTCAGATTTTAGTTCCCGAAACTTCGTGTTCTTGTCCAGAAAATACTATGAAAAACGTCCGTAATAAATATTTCAACCCCAGAAATTGTAGCATCGCCATTAAACTTGAATTGTAGAGTCATCATCCAAATGGTAACCATATGGGGTGGAATAAATAGGAATTTTACTGAGTTTGTAAAGATTTGTTTAGTGGTTTTGTTTTATGCTCAAACTCCATAATGTGTAAAGTCGTGTATTTTGCAATAATACACATTAATATCTTACATGGAAGCTCACTTTCATTTGAAATTGCTTAATTTTAAAACAAATCTGCAAATCATTCCAATAATATAACATTTATTTGTTGAGGCCTTTCAAACACCAAGTATTCATCTTCAGAGGCACATCAAACTGAAGGAAAATATATAAAAGTCAAATTAGTGAAAACAAATGCGTATGTTACAATAATAATTGTAAACATGTTTTAAACCTAAGTAAATGTTGTATGCTACATAAAGTCCAGTTTAACAAATTTGAGGAACGGAGAATTTTGAAGTAAACCGGGTTCATTATTTATTAATAGATCATCATCCTTACACATGCACAAACAAATATTTTCCTTCAGTTTATTGTGCCTCTGAAGATGAACACTGATGTTTGAAAGGCCTCAGACTTATAATAATTGGAATGCTGGCAGATTTGTTTCAAATTTATTGATATCTTACTTATACAGGTAACGTGGCATGAGGCATACAGGAACTGTATTGCTGGAAACATGAAACTGGCTTCCATAAGGACCAAGGAGGAGCAAACTGCGTTAGAAGTCGCTCTGCAAAGTGATGGTTGGTATTTTTATGTGAGAAGCTTTTCACAATAGATCTAGAGTAAACTTCCTATCAATCAAACACGATTATAGGCCTGAACCTAATGAAAGGGCGTACTTTTTGGCTGGATGATAGGCTTGGCCACATTGGCTGCCAGCTGAGGAAAATCTTAGCTGGAAAATTCAGTCTTAGCCCTTTTGAGGCTCTAGCCAACAGCGTGGGAAGGATGGGCAACGAGGTAAAGAAGGAATGGGTCTCGTACTTTGGCCTTCGACTAGGATGGGGCTTTTTATCCCTCTTCACCTAAGCCAGTCGTCTCTGCTTCACAGAGGTCTTCTAGATCCAAACCAGAGGTAACCAATAATGTCCACTTTTCTTTAGAGTTTCTTCAGCCAATTAGAGTGAACCTTCTTTAGCGTTCCACTTCCAGTTAGTCCCCCTCTTGATCTATATAAAGGAAATTTCGTAGTGAGTAGCCAAAAACCTACCCGGTTGTAGACACGATCTCTCATTTCTGTGCCCAAGTATCAGGTCAGGCTAAAGTGTGGAAACGTCTTTATAACTTTTTAACCAGTTTTTTCAGCGCAACCGAACTCGGCATTTTATAAGAGAACCAAAAGTGTTTTAATCATACCATTTGCCCCAGTTTACAAAATGGGATTAGGTAGCCTCATAACTCATAGGAAGTCCCATCGAGGATACATCATTTTGAAGGTCTTGAAAAATGTTGATGAATGCTGAAAACTAGAAGTCTATATCCATACTCAGAAATAAATGGCATCGATTTTAAGTTACACAGAGTTTTAAGTCCACCCCAATCACCCATTTTGAAAACTGGAGCAAAGTGTCAGTATGCATTAAAAGATACTTTTGATAACTTCAATAATATGTACCAAGTTTGGTTTCGCTGAAAAACTGGCTAAAAAGTTATAAAGGCGTTTCCACACTTTCGCGTAATAAAATCTGTGTAACTTAAAATGGACGCCATTCCCTTCTGGGTTAAGATAGAGACATCTAGATTTCAGCATTCGTCAACATTTTCTATGACCTTCAAAATGAGGTGTCACTCGATGGGGCTTCCCTATGAAAATTATGGGGCTACCCCACCAACCCTACATTTTGAAAACTGGGGCAAAGTGTCAGTATGCATTAAAAGGTACTTTTAAAAAAACTGGTTAAAATTATAATGGCGTTTCCACACTTTTCCTGACCCTGTAAAAACCCAGGTTAAAATGCCAGTCAGATTCCCACTGGGGCAAGTGCCTACTGAAAATATTGTTTTGCAGAGCCAATGAGTAAGAGTACGTCTGATATGTGGATAGGGGCAATCGCTCTCCACACAGACAAGGAATACCTCTGGGTAAGTGCTGGGCTCCAGGAGATGACATACTCCAGCTGGGCTGTCCTGGAGCCGACTGGAGGAGAAGGCAAGGACTGCGTGGTGGTGGGGGTAGACATGAGATGGCATGACAAAGACTGCAGGGACAAGCGAGGATATGTCTGCGAATACAACGGTCTCGAGAGAGAAAAGAGGGACATTCATCATTAACAGATAGTTCAACAAAAGATAATGCCATGGTCAGTAGATTGTGCATGGATGCCAAATGGCTAGTTGCGGCAGCCCAAGCACAGATAGTGTTTCGAGGGAATTCTCAACTAGAGCCACTGACGCACCAGGTTCGTTCGTTCTCAAAAACTGCACGACTTAGTCACATTTAAGTAATCGACATCGGAAAAACTCGAGCATTTAGAGCCAAGGGAAAGTAAGACGGCGAGAGATGGCAGCGCTCACAGCGTTATCTGTGCTTGGGCTGCCGAACTATGTAGATTTTGCTGCCTCAACCATGTTACATCTATGTGCAATCTACTTATCATAGCATTTTTTTGGTTAGAGTATCGTAAGTTCGTACTTGAGTGTACAAATCATTGTTGATATAAATGTATAAATAAACGTATGTTCATAGTACTCGTAGATTCCCTCGTTTCAATAAGTTAACCTAGACTTATTGAGGTTTGTCAGTTTCAATCAAACTAAAATCATTTATTCATATTACGTTCTCATATGATCAAATAACAACTTGTACGATCCAGAAGATGGAATGGAACTAATATGATAGAGAATGGATCTAGCTGCATATATTGCGGACGAATCCAGTTCATGATTTTACAATCAGACGTTGATAGTACTACCTTCTGGGATATGGGAGCCAGCAGTAGATTATATTAGATTAGATTTAAGGTAGTGAACCAGTTGTACGTCAGCCAAAGGTTTATTGTACTGCCCCGGTTATCTTAGACTGGGAGACCCACCCCTGTGGGACCACAAAGCCTCAAGATGACTCCCCCAAGCTCAGACAAGTGAACTTCATCTCACTACGCCCCCTCTAGTAGACACCTTCTCCTAATCTCCAGAGAGGGACAGTCTAAACGGATGAGCCAGACTGCAGATGAGCCAACTGCAGATAAGCAGATGAGCCAACATGTTGTGTCAGTGACCACAGTGAAGTAGAGCTTGCCATCTCAACCTTCTCAAACCTTTGAGGAAAGTTTTGATCTTCTACGCCAAAATAACAAAGAAATTAAACATATATTGTTATAAATTTATGTAATAATAGTCTACAGACCTGTCTTTACAAATTGTCTTATTTTTATTTCCTGTAGAATGAAAGGTAAACACACAAATAATTTACTAAACAAACGGAGTTCTCATATTATGAGTATAAAGGAATTTCAAACATGTCAAATCGAAGAGAATGAAAAGTCTAGAACACAAATTCTTTCAATACAAAATCACCTGTAATTTACCAACTTGACCTCCCTTTTCCTTAATGGCTTTGTTACCTGCAGATGAAAATGAAATTTTCAAAGGTAATTAAAAATATGAAACCAAAATGATCTACTGATGGGATATCAGTATTCCTAATAAAGCAGCTATAAACCCATTCTGATACCGCTTTCTAAATTAATTAATTCATCCCTAGAGAAGGGTGTGCCTCCTGATAGCTTAGCTACAATTTTACCTATGGACTAATCGTACAAAAACCAATAACTACAGACCCATTTCACTTTTACCTGTACTCGTATTTTAGCAATGTTTGAAGTATCTTAGGTAGATTATGTCACACAGAATGTCCGTCTTAGTGGTCACTTTAGGGAAAGCCTGAAACAGTCCGCCCAAGGAACACCTGACACCGCGCAGGTTACAACTGGCTTATCAACGGGCCTTCTTCCTACTAACGCGGCCTAACAACGGGTTGATAATGTTCCTGTGTGTGTGGTTTCCTACCGTAACATAATCATTGTTACTATTTTAAAAGAAGAATGTTATGTTGTTAACAGAATGCAGTAGTAACTTAGACTGCCCGGCGGACAGGGGATGATTGGAGTAATTTTTTACATATTTTAGAGTAAATAGAGTATTTTTAAGTTAACAATACTAGGGTCAAATGTTGAAATTGTTGCTCTATGTTATACTCATAGTCATTTATCTTCATCATTTACATCAATTTACATTGATTGTAATTAAGTCAAAATACAATAATTAGATTAAATGTTTTGCAGTAAAAATAACATAAAAGATAAAAACATACAAGTGGTAGGGTCTTAACAAAACAAATAAAGTTAAATATTAGTGACAAATGCACATTGTGTAGGCAAGAAAGAAACAAAAAATCAGTTTCGCAAACCCTGAGCTCTTTTTATGTGGACTTTCCCGATGACCAAGCAAGGTACTCCGGAACGCTATATAAAAGCTGTGATTAAGAAGTAAATTGAAGATACTTTGCTTGTGTCATCATAGCATAGAAAGCTCTGCTGAGTTTTGGAAGTAATTTGTTTATGTGGGGTTGCCAAGTTAGACTTGAGTCGATCTCTACACCAACGAATCTTAAAGAAGGGACGATGTTAAGGTTATCTGGCAGATAAGAAGAATCGTTATGTAAGTTATAGTATAAACGTGTTTATACAGTGTGATGAGACGTATTCATTGCAATTGCTTTGTATCGGAAGGTTATCCACTATGATGTGGGAAAGGTTATGTGTCTTAGTGTTGTTTTTAGTTTCTGCTGAGGCTCACAGCTGGTTTCGTAAGTATTAAACCTAGCTTAAGCAGTTTAAATTCACTTAATATTATGCTAAACACTTTTTGCTTAAAACGATCTTTTCCGAGCATTTTTCGTTGATACAAAGAATTTTCTCAATTTCTTTACTGTATTTGCATCACAAAGTATTTCAAACAATTAGTTTTCTAACAACACGCGTACACCCCCGTCACCCAACCCCACCCAAAAATCGGGAAGGAGGCCCCCAAACCTTTTAAACACAAACCCCTCTCCTTCGTGGCACCTCAAAATAAAGGCACTTTTAATACAAATTCAGCGACGCAAAGATTTTTTTTATCTCAACTCTTTGTTTTGAAATACGTACGTATTTAAAGATTGCAAGATATCAACTTTAAAACGCCATATTTCAAATTTTGTATGGCAAATTTTTCTTTAAATCTTTTGAGGGGAACATCACAACCCTGTAATATATTTTCATAAAATATTTTGCATAAAGATTTGTCATAAAAAATTGTTTATGTGAAATGTAGCATTTTAAACGTAATTTCTTGTAATATTTAAATTTGTATAACTAAAAAACGAGTTGAGATCAAAAGTTTTCCTTTCGTCGTTGGATTTGTACTAAAATTTCCTTTCTTTTGAAATGCCGCAAGGGGGTTGTATTTAAAAATTTTGGGTGGTCCTCCCCCTTCCCGGTTTTGGGGAGGGGGGTAGGGGCTGAACATGTAAGGACGAGATGACGCAGCAGTTTATTACCTCAACGGCAAATGTGTGGTGGATCAATGTTTAGCTAAGTGTGGACCTAACACAGAATGTAACAGATTAGGAGAATATGCAGTAAAATGCAGTTGTAAACCAGGATATATTGAGAATCCTCACGAAAAATTCAACGGTTGTATCTCAGGTAAGTAGTAGTATTATAGGCGTGCTTAAAAAATATAATAGAAAATAATTAAGATCGGACATGTTTAATCTATAAGTCAGAACATACATGTTTCATCTATAAGTCTAATTATTGAAAACGTGTTAGTATAACTTTTTAATACCTCCCCTTTTCTTTTCTATCCGTGTGTTATGGAAAGTTTACAGGGTCAATTAAAAGTATGGATACCCTAAGAATTTCTTTTAACGCGTAAACGTGAGCTTATTTTTCTTTTTACGTGCACGCAAAACTTCTACGAGTCCACCGAAACTTTTAAACCCTTAAATTAAAAACTCATAAAGTCCTAAAGGATGTAGAGCCACAAAAATTTCCATTGCTAAAAAATAATCAGGGGTCTCCACACTTTTAACTAACCGTGTATACATATATAACTTTGACCACTCAGTTCAAGCTCTGTTCGTATGCTTAAGCTTCTGAAATAATATTCAAGAATCAAAGTATTTATTGTCAAAAACTATATAGCATAGACAAACGTCAACATATATAAGTACAAATTATTTACATCCATTATACAGTGTAAAAACTAACTGAAAATTACACAGAAGATGCCTTATCTTCTAAGAAGTCTTTACCACTGTAATATTCTCCTTGAAATAAAAACTCTTTCAGTCTATGCCTAAACTTTTATGCCTATCAATATTTCTTATGTCTTTAGGCAATTTGTTGTATACCTTAGTACAAGAACACATCACTTGTTTTTGATAGAAGGATGTGGAATGGAGAAGGACTGCCAGGTCACCATAATTGCGTAAGTTGTATTTAGAATGGCAAACTGGAAATTGTGTTGAGTGCTTTTTTTATTATATGTACAGGAACATATAATCACTGTAACTCTACAACTTAATAGTAATTTTTAACTCTTATGTACATTTTCTGAAATCTCCTCAACCATTTTTAACCTTAAACCCATTTAAGGTATAGAATAACTGGCCAGCCACCAGACAACACCCATTGGCTGGCTCGGGGTCGTTGACGACCAATCACAGCCGTGAATCATACTGACCAACTCTAACAGAGAACACAATAAACCTATTTATGTACAGCCAATGTAAGGGAAAGGGGATTTTCCTGGAAGTAAAAGTGCAACTTTAGCACGTCAGTACACGTGTCTAAAACAGCTGTTTCCAGAGCAAATGAATATATTTATTTAGCTCTTCGAAAAACAGGTTGATAATGTTCTTGTGTGTGTGGTTTCCAGAGCCAGAATGTGACTTATACAGGGCGTGCAGTGCGGACAAATATTGTAACCTCATCGGCAAATGTGTGAAGGATCAATGTTTGGTTAAGTGTGGACCTAACACAGAATGTATCAGATTAGGACAATATGTAGTATTGTGCAGTTGGAAAACAGGATATTCTGGGAATCCTTACGACAAATATACCGGTTGTATCTCAGGTAAGTGGTTGTATTATAGACTTGCTTGAAAAATAGAATAAAAAATAAATCAGGACGGACAGAAATAGTTTATTTATAAATCTAATTGAAAACGTGTTAATACGAGGGTCATCCAGAAAGTAAAGAACGTTTTGGCATGGTCAAATAAAAAATAAAGATATCAACACAAAACTTTATTTACAAATGCATAGAACCTTTCTCTACCTTTCTACGCAGTCGCCATGGATTTCAAGACACTAGTTTTAACGTGGGACCAGTTTTTCCATATCATGTTCTACTCATTTGCCACCGAAAACATGAGCCAGGACTTCTTAGCTTCTTTGAGTTCCTTATCGATAGCAAACTGTTTTTACCCAAAAATCCTTAAGCTTCGGGAATAAGTGATAAAAACTCGGCACCAAGACAGGGCTGTAGTAGTTTCTTTTCTTGGCATAAATTCGACATGGATTAAGCCCTTTCGATCCCAAAACACTTTAAACTTTTCGAGTATTTAAATTCTACACTTTACATTTAGCGGGGTTTTCAATTGTCGATGCCATTATTAATCACTGTGGACACGAGACGCGTAATCACACAGCAACGGATCTACACTCAAACTGAAGAGGAAGAATGTAACTAGCAGCTGCACGCGCGCTCGTAAGGGTGAGGGGTGTGCCCGGCGCTTGATGCGCAATCGTTCTTTACTTTCTGGATGACCCTCGTATAACCTTTAAATAGTTTCCCCTTTTCTTTTCTACCTTTTTGTTATGAAAAGTTATGTTGTATACATATTTAACTTCAACCATTCAGTCCAAGCTGTGTTTGTATGCCACAGATTTTGAAATAATATTGTATGTACAGGAACATATAATCACAGTAACCCTTTTAACTCTGTATCTTAATGGTAATTTTCATCTCTGATGTATATTTTCTGAAATGTGATCAACCAATTTCAGCCTTAAACCCACGTAAGGTTTAGAATGACTTGGAACCTGGGAGTCTTGCCTCTCTATATCTTGTGGAAGGAAGCATCCAAGCCCATTTCGCAATCCCAGAAGTTTGAAGTCCATATAATATATACAACAAATACAGTGTTTCAGAATTCGTGTCGAATTCTTTACTTTAGGGTTTTGTTCCTGGAGACTTAGTAAACTCATAAATAATAAGGATTTTTTTAAATATGCGTAAGTGGTTGTCTGCCTGTATGTGTTTTTAATAAAATAATTTTTAATTTCAAAACTGTTTCATGTAAAGCTTTGAAACTCGGTATGAAAGTCCGAATTATCAATGTAAATAAAGTGTAATTTTTTCAAAATCCTAACTTTTAAAAATTCAAAATGGCGGTCAGTTAAAATTACCTTTGAAACCATTTATTCTACAAAACAAATAAAAAACAATAAAACGTACAATGAAACGTGATGAAACTGTAAACATTATTCAAGGACTTCCACGGCTGGCTGGCTGGAAGCAGTGGACTAATCACAGACGTGTAGCAGATTGACCAAATGTAACAGAAAACACAAAATACCTGTTCACGCACAGCTAATAGAAGGAAAGAAATTCGTTAGAGCTTTGATGATTGAGTCAGTTTTTTCTAACGAAGAACTTGCAATGGCTAACAAGAATTTATCTTACCGAGGAATCACCATAACGGATTAATATAGCCAACCGATTGTTAGGTTTATGATTTTTGACAAAAAAATACATTTATACATAATTGTGTTGTATGATTTCAGGGCCAGAATGTGACGCAAACAGAGCGTGCAGTTCAGACAAGTATTATAGCAATGAAGGCAAGTGTTTGTTGGACTTGTGTAAAGTCAGGTGTGGTCCAAACACAGAATGTTCAAGATATGATAACAACGCAGTGGGATGTGCCTGCAAACCTCGTTACATTGGAAACCCTTATGATATGAACCAAGGATGTCAACCTGGTAAGTAGTCTTTTATGGACGTTTTCATTTGTTTTTTTAAATCAAGAAGAACACGACGTTTTAGGTTCTGGAATCTAATCCCGTCATCAGGTGAAAAGAAACCACTATTTTTACTATTTTAATATTTGAGATGCCGACCACTCTCATGAGGGTATTTTAAGGCAAATTTGTGGTGAAGGATGAGTGTGATGAGTGGTTACATCGCAATTAGTGAACAAGAAGAACACGACGTTTCGGGATCTGGAATCTAATCCCGTCTTCAGGTGAAAAGGAACCTTAAATATCACAAAACATTATGAAATAAACTAGTTTAAACGTCATGAGTGCACCCAGCACCAAAAACATTCTCCTCTTTTGTTTGGTTGTTTTTAGTTTTTTTTCTTAAACTTATTTTATTTCAAAACTACTAGCCCAGAAAACAATAAAACGTGATGATTGTGATAACTTTGATGATTGAGTTAGTTTTTTTTCTAACGAAGGAGTTGAAATGGCTAACAAGAATTTAGAAATTTCTACCGAGGAATCACCATAACGGATTAATATAGCCAACCATTGTTAGGTTTATGATTTTTCACAAAAAAAGACATTTATACATAATTGTGTTGTATGTTTTCAGAGCCAGAATGTGACGCAAACAGAGCGTGCAGTTCAGACAAGTATTGTAGCAATGAAGGCAAGTGTTTGTTGGACTTGTGTAAAGTCAGGTGTGGTCCAAACACAGAATGTACAAGATATGATAACAACGCAGTGGGATGTGCCTGCAAACTCGAATATATTGGAAACCCTTATGATATGAACCAAGGATGTCAACCTGGTAAGTAGAAAACACATTATAAAAAAAATCCTACACACACTTGTACTGTATATACAAATTTCAATATAATACATTGTTATCAGAAATGTCAGTAATTTTCACTTATTCAAACTTAGAATTCTATATTCATCAAAGCGGCAACTTTTCCACTTTAGCCTAAACTTCAAATTCTGTTAGAATCAAAGCTTTTCCTGGTAAACCTAAAGCAACAACCATACTTCATCTTTCCCTTCTCACCTGATCCTGAACCCAAAAGACGACCCATTCCATCTCGTTGCTATTCCATTTCGAAATGCACTCTGAAGAAGCTTTCCCTAATCGACATTGACTCTAGTCCGGTTTGGTAAATTGTCGGAGAACTATGCTGTTTTTTTTCCCCATGGATGCCTTTGTCCTAAACATAATTTAAATATCTGAAGTTTCCAAGGAGACGTTCCCATGAGGCTCAGTTTTATCATGAGCAACCTGTTTGATTGTGTGTTCATGGCAGCTAGACAGCTAGGAGTGCTAATTTCTAAATACACAACCGTCGAACATTTTAACTGTCATTTAAAGCATAATGAATTGGAAAACCGTCTCTCTATGTTAAGTCTCTTCTAAAGCAAAAGGGATTGGGATCTTGTGTAGCCAGATGGTAGAGTAAAAGACTCTCACAACCAATTAATAAGTTTGGAACTCACCTTGGGGCAATATCGTAGGGAGACCCCCCACGCAGGATTTCCCAGCAACTCAACCCAGAAGAGCTAACCAATCACCTTTGATTACTTGCTCAGCATAACCTTGACTATTAAGTCAATCCGGCTATGATTGTTTTGATAACAAGAAAGCAGTTCTGCGAGGACAACCAAGTGACAATAATGTTATGAGAATGAATATGTTAATAATTAAGACAAGGTGAAAAAGATTCTTTACTTACTGACAAAATATTATAACCATGAAATTTCCACCTATATTTATACTTACAATACAATATTATACTCCCTAACTTTGTTTTTTTTCCATTGGATAAAAATTAGACCAGGACACGAATTTGTATCATCCTACTAGCTAAAAAACACCATTTTAATGGGTTTGAATGTTTAACAACACTACGTAACAAATAATGTTTATGTAAGTTATGTCAGCTCCAGTGTCTAGAACATGTGTTACCGACTCTCAATGCGACGAACTTCACTTCTGCAAGGACGGCCATTGCAGTTTAAGTGGCAGATACCGGAACCCTTGCATGAATAAGTGTGGTCCGGGGACAGACTGTAACATATACAGACACAGCACTTTGCAGCTGCAGACGTCAACTCTCTGGAGACCCTTACGACAGGGAAAGGGGTTGCACTCCTGGTGAGAAAACATTTAAATAATATTCATTTTGTTTTCATCAATCAAAAATTTGACTCTTGTTACGGTATTCATAAATTACATATTTTTGTTGTTCGCTCCGATCATAATCTCTCGCTTCAGCCTTCGGCCTCAGACTAGTGTAGCCTTGTTTCAAGTGTCATATAAATCAGACTTCTTAATCTGATGTTATATCAAAAAGTTACTTTTGTTGCCTCCATTTTGAAACGGCTTGATGGAAAATACCTTTTTGTCATTCCGATCTGAAACAGCTGCTTTAGACACTTGTATTGACAGTGCTAAAGTGTCACTTTTACACCCGGGTGAGTAAAGCATTGTTTTGATGATGTTTTTCTCTCTAGAGAGAAAATGATTTTTTTTGACCCTCGGACATTTAACGTTCTTGGACGTTAACTTGACCTCGTGTCAAAAAGTGTCACTTTCAGACCTAGTGATAAAAATACTATTTTGAACGCCAATTTGAAACGAACGGATTTTCATGAACATTATCAAAATATATACATATGTATCTCGATGTTCATCAAATTCAGATGAAATTTACGGATTTTAAACCTTTAAACCACGTGATTGGAAAAACTAAAACAAGGGTACTGATGAAGTTTTCTTAGTTGGCCCTTGGGGCATGGGGCCGCAGCGAGAGATACTTGGCGAGGGGAAGGTGGAGAGGCCCACAGGTCACTTCCAAAAACATCGGTCCTTCTTGGACTTGCCGACTCATAGGGTTGATGACCACTGCTATGACCTTTGCTTTAATTTGCTGCTAATTTAAACTGTACATAACACCGGTTTAAATTATCCGATTGTAATGGGACGAAACAGAAATTATTAGTAAATCATTTCAAATTACAAGAGCGTGCTATCAAATTGATACGTAATTAACATTTTTAAACCACATTTGGAACTAGGGTGTTATAGCGTGCTAATAGGATTGTCCCAATGGTGCGGACCGGCCAGACCCCGTCGGTTTGAGGGGTTGACAACGATGCCTTATGTTTTCTATGAATACACATTCTGTACACCCGGCGAGTCCGGTTTTTGTGACTAACAGAACATGACCGATCGGTCATTTTTAAATTTCATGAAAATCGGACATAAAACTCTTGTACCTGAGCACAGTATATATATACATATATAAATATGTACATAAAGTGTTAAAAAAGTGCTCAACACGTGTTCTGGGGGTCAGGATTCGTGATCATTTCATGGTTCAGGTCTGAGTTTTATCAGATGACAGCACGAACACCTCATTTTTCCAATTGATATTCGCTAATAATCCGTTGTTGGGCCCAGTAACTTGAGCCGTGATTCACATAAATTTAAAAACAAATGTAGGCTACTTTATTTGAATATTTGTTTGAAAGTGTATAATATTTAAGTTCCAGGAGAAGGCTGTGTTGATGAAAAGGGAGTGGTGAACAGTTCAGCTCCCGAATGCAAGAAACACTACATCTTTGATGTGAGAAAAGTAAGTATTAACTATACAGCGTGTTTCAAAATGAAAGAGCAGGTTATCTAACATGGAAGATATTTATAAACTCATTATTATTTCCATCGTTTTGGATAGAAACAAGAAGGAAATTTCATTTATGTATCACCTGATTCCATGTAAGTTGTTTATTTTCTCTACACGTATGTACTTGTGTGTTGTAGAGCTGTGTGAATTTATTGTAAAAAAGTCGCTGGATGTAACGCAATGTTATTTTTATCTTTAGGGCTCATCGAAGATAAGGTTTATTGTCCCAAATTTGCCCACTACCATCCAAGAACTTGTGGTTCGGAGACTATCACTCCACCCACCTTATCCGTCGTAAAGCAAGAAATGGAAACAGCTGGTTAATCAGATTCACAGCTGTGATTGGTCGTCCAATGCTCCAAACCAGCCTCCAGGTTACGCCGGATACGTGCTAGATTCCTCTATTTGTGTTTTTTTTGTTGAATGGTCAGCTGGCTCTGACTACTTTTAGGCTAGCTTATCTCCTAATGTTTTGTAATATGTTTTTTTACTTTCACCTGAAGGCAGGCTCAGATTTTAGTTCCCGAAACTTCGTGTTCTTGTCCAGAAAAATACTATGAAAAACGTCCGTAATAATATTTCAACCCCAGAAATTGTAGCATCGCCATTAAACTTGAATTGTAGAGTCATCCAAATGGTAACCATATGGGGTGGAATAAATAGGAATTTTACTGAGTTTGTAAAGATTTGTTTAGTGGTTTTGTTTTATGCTCAAACTCCATAATGTGTCGTGTATTTTGCAATAATACATAATAATATCTTTACATCACTTTCATTAGAAATTGCTTAATTTTAAAAACAAATCTGCAAATCATTCCAATAATATAACATTTATTTGTTGAGGCCTTTCAAACACCAAGTATTCATCTTCAGGCACATCAAACTGAAGGAAAATATATGTCAAATTAGTGAAAACAAATGCGTATGTTACAATAATAATTGTAAACATGTTTTAAACCTAAGTAAATGTTGTATGCTACATAAAGTCCAGTTTAACATTTGAGGAACGGAAATTTTGAAGTAAACCGGGTTCATTATTTATTAATAGATCATCATCCTTACACATGCACAAACAAATATTTTCCTTCAGTTTATTGTGCCTCTGAAGATGAACACTGGATGTTTGAAAGGCCTCAGACTTATAATAATTGGAATGCTGGCAGATTTGTTTCAAATGTATTGATATCTTACTTATACAGGTAATGGCATGAGGCATACAGGAACTGTATTGCTGGAAATCATGAAACTGGCTTCCATAAGGACCAAGGAAGGAGCAAACTGCGTTAGAGTCGCTCTGCAAAGTGATGGTTGGTATTTATATGTGAGAAGCTTTTCACAATAGATCTAGAGTAAACTTCCTATCAATCTAAAAACAGTGATTATAGGCCTGAACCCAATGAGGAAAGGGCGTACACGATCTCTTTCTGTCCGTATCGCTTATATACCCAGGTTAAAATGCCAGTCAGATTCCACCGGGGGCAAATGCCTACTGAAAATTGTTTTTGCAGAGCCATGGTAAGAGTAACGTCAGGATATGTGGATAGGGGCAATCGCTCCCACACAGAATAAGGAATACCCGGGTAAGTGCTGGGCTCCAGGAGATGACATATTCCAGCTGCCTGTCCTGGAGCCGACTGGAGGAGAGGAAGGGACTGCGTGGGTGGGGTGGGGTGGTGACATGAGATGGCGGACAAAAGACTGCAGGGACAAGCGAGGATATGTCTGCGAATACAACGGCCTCGAGAGAGAAAAGAGGGACATTCATCATTAACAGATAGTTCAACCAAAGATAATGCCATGGTCAGTAGATTGTGCATGGATGCCAAATGGCTAGTTGCGGCAGCCCAAGCACAGATAGTGTTTCGAGGGAATTCTCAACTAGAGCCACTGACGCACCAAGTTCGTTCGTTCTCAAAAACTGCACGATTTAGTCACATTTAAGTAATCGACATCGGAAAAACTCGAGCATTTAGAGCCAAGGGAAAGTAAGACGGCGAGAGATGGCAGCGCTCACAGCGTTATCTGGGCTTGGGCTGCCGAACTACGAGTATGTAGATTTTGCTGCCTCAACCATGGCATCTATGTGCAATCTACTTATCATAACATTGTTTTTGATTATAGTATCGTAAGTTCGTACTTGAGTGTACAAATCATTGTTGATATAAATGTATAAATAAACTTATGTTCATAGTATATTATTAGTAGAGAATAGAATATTAACATTCCCATGCATTTACATCCTTGAATGCTTGTCATTCCTTATGAATAACCGTAATATTTTTTCCCCGAAAATCCATCTAACTCCTATGACCTAAGAACCCGATCGAATTTACCAATACCCCATCATAAGACAGCTTTTTTCGAGAGGTCTTTGACGAGTCAAATAGTAAATTTATACAACACTCTCCCAACTTATTTAAAACGAATTCCAAATTGTCAAAAGTTTAGATCTGAATTACAAAAAGAATATTGATAGTAAATTGTTTCTACTGTGTGGAGGAATTAGAAAACTATTTTGAAAATGATGTTACACTAGTTAACAATTTTAAGTTGTAACTGTTTATTGAAATGACGAGTGCTCATGTACTGTAAATATGTATTTATGGCATAATAAAGATGATTTGATTTGATTTGAGTACTCGTAGATTCCCTCGTTTCAATAAGTTAACCTGGAATCCTAGACTGTGGTGTATCAGTTTCATTCAAACTAAAATCATTTATGCATATTACGTATTTCAACACACACTCCAGACCTAAATATTGGCGATATGGAGATATTTTGGGGAAATTTTGGAAATTTGGGGATATGGCTAATTTTTGTCCTTTCATCATGACAATGCGCCTGCCCACGTACCCATCTCAGTGCGCTAGTTTTTGGCCAATACGATCCAGAAGATGGAATGGAACTAATATGATAGAGAATGGATCTAGCTCTATATATTGCGGACGAAACCAGTTCATGATTTTACTTTCAGACGTTGACCTTCTGGGATATGGGAGCCAGCAGTAGATTAGATTAAGTATAGAGCTGGCAGTGAACCAGTTGTACGTCAACCAAAGGTTTATTGTACTGACCCGGTTTTCTTAGCCTGAAAGACCCTCCCCTGTGGGACCACAAAGCCTCAAGATGACTCCTCCAAGCTCAGAAGTAAACTTCATCCCAATTACGCGCCTCTAGTAGACACCTTCTCCTAATCAGAGAGGGACAGTTCAATAGGATGAGCCAGCAGTAAGAAATGTTGTGTCATTGTCTCAGTGACCACACTGAAGTAGAGCTTGCCTATTCAACCTACGCAAACCTTTGGGCTGTACAGGGGTTGGCAGACCTGGTCTGCAATGATAAGTCACATGAACTTTACGTCTTCCTTTTAATCATGAATAGTAATAGTTTTACTCTGTGATATGTACAGTAGTGCCTCTGGACTTTCTATTTGGACGTGTAGTTACAGTATTCAGCCATTACATTGACCGTACAACTCCTGTAGTTATAAATGTTGTGAAGTGACGTTGACGTATCTAATGACGCTGAAGGTATATCCGTTTTCCTAATAAAGCAGTGCTATAAAGTCATTCTGATGCCGTTTTCTAAATTAATTAATTCATCCCGATAACTTGAAGATAGTTACAATTTTACCTTTTTATAAAAAGACTAATCGTACAAAACAAATAACTGCAGACCCATTTCACTTTTACCTGTACTCGTATTTAGCAAGATGTTCAAAAACATATTTTGAATAGACTTCTTGATTTTCTGGTAAAAAATAATGTTCTTTCTCAAGGCAGTTCAGATTAAGGATAGGAAAAAATGCAATCGATGCGGTAACGACCCTAATAGAAGACGTTGTTGATGGATTGGAGAGACGAGACAGTGTGCTCAGCATATTTCTTGATCTCTCTAAAGCTTTTGATTGTGTACATCATAAAACCCTATAACGCCAACTAAAACACTATCGTGTGAAAGGTTTACCTCATAAATCGCTCTCTTCATACCTTCATGGAAAAAGGGAATGTGAACTGATCGGAAACGTCTTATCAAGCAAAGTTTCTATTACTCACGATGTCCCTCAAGGATCGATACTTGGGCAAGTTATATTTTTCATACATGTTAACAGTTTAAAACATCATCTCTTCAAAACGCTAAATTAATCCAATATGCTGACAACACAACTCTTTGCTTAGCTGTTAACAGCATAACAAGGTTGGAGATCGACGCACTTATACGTTTGAGCTGTTGCATACAATACTTTTCCACATTAATTCATCCTAAACAAACAATCATGAAACTTTTGAAAAGTTGCCATTGCTAATAATTGGTGTCAGATTATTCAATAAACTCCCTTTACATATAACAAGTTTAGAAAATTCTCCAAAGTTCAAAATCATTTTAAAGCGTGATCTTTTGAGTAGGGCTTTTTATTCTGTTAACGAGTTTGTTGAACATGTCAATAATCAGTTCCCCAATCAATTGCCCACCCTCCTGTAAAATATGGTCTGATGGAAGAATGTGAATGTTTTATGATATCGTGAACTGATTGTGTGTGTCTTTTTACATGTATATATTTATATATCTATGTAACTTTGTTGCTGTCTACTCTTTCTTTTGCTATGCACTTGTATTTATGCAAAAACAATTGTTAAAAGGATAAACGCTATTGAAAGGGAATACATGCATTTCAGCGAAGACGGTTAGACATAAAATAGGTTTCAGTTACCTCCATCAATATAGAAAAAGGTTGTGTTGAAGGTTGGGTCTTCCATCCGCGCTCGCTGTGATTTGTTCATTCTTGTATGCCTAATCGATTTTAAATATCGTGTTAAATTATTTATTTCGGTATTTTTTGTTATGGGAACTGTAAAATATGTTAATTTATTTCAAGGTTTCCTCGTATTGCGTATCCTCATGTGTGTTTTCATTTTCATCTTTAATGACGAAGCCAACAGGTGGATTTTCAACCAAACTGCACGTCTGACGATGATGTCTTAGAATCCAAACGTCCCGGGGATGTAACAACCCTCAACACACGTTTTTCGGACATTAACGGAGGTAACTAAAACCTATTTTATGTCAAACTGATATCCAAGGGGCAAATAATGATTTGTTGTAGACAGTTAGCTTTTGCATTATGTTTTTATTGTTTAAATACTTTGACAGATGAAAGCATAGTTGTCTTCACAGTGGTCACTGGACCAGTCGAACCTCTCCCTCATGGAGACACAGTGTTCATCCCTGCCTCTAGGCTCCTCCTGTGCCCAGTTGGTGTACGTTATGGTGTTGAATGTGTTGCCGTAGACCCACTGGAACCTGTCCTTCCGCTTCAAGTCGCTTCCGGCCAACCAGAACTTCTGATTGGGCAAACCTGAAAGCAAAGATCTTGTGGGTCAGACACAGCATCAGGCTCCCAGATGACATGGTCAGTTCAGAAATCATCTTGCTAAGCTGGGTCTTCACCAACAACAATACGTTTAATGTCAAAATGATCACAATAAATTCTTTTGACAATAATAAGATATACGGTATACCACACGTAAGACTTTGAATCGTAATCAAATAATAGTGGTAGTATAGTTTTAAATATTTATCAATTCCGCAATTTTGAACAAGGTAGCTTAAGCTTAAGCTTTAAGGTTTGTTTTGAATTTAGTCGTACAGTAACTTTCCTATGGATTTTGTAACTTTTCCTATGACTGGGACTCGTGACGTGGTCCTGTAATCCAGCTTCATGGAGATCAGGTTTTGAGGATGATATAGGTTTAAAGCGGCTCAGATAGTCTCAGTACTGATCATCTGATGAAATCCGCATCAACTCCCAACATCGTTTAGACATATCAGACCATCACCTGCGTGGTTCAGAAGTGACGTTAAGCCGTTGGTTCTTGTATTTCCATTGGTCATTGGGCTATTAATTAATGACCCATTCTAAGGAAGAGTCGGCCTTAGTTTGTAACAAGACTACACCTCATAACTCATTACTACCACTCATCGCACTCATCCTTCACTACATATTTGCCTTAAAATACCCTCATGAGAGTGATCGGCATCTCAAATAGTGTTTCCGAGAAATTACCCCATAAGCATAATCCGTAAGATAAATGGTGATGAATGATTCCATAGTGTGCCATTATCAATACATCTTGGCTACAGTGGAGTGAAATTTTCCAACAGTCCTTTGAATCCTTTGCTACAGACAAAATCAACATGGTGACTCCAAGACAGCTTCTCATCTATGAAAAGACCCAAGAATCTTTAGCATGGTCAGTCATTTGAAGAAACGTGTCGTTGATGGCTAAATTATGATTATTGTTGTCTTGCACATGTGCACCAATATTAAAGTTAATATAAAATGTTTTAGACAAATTGGTATTCAAACCCAGATAGCTAAAAATAGTCTTCACAACAGTTAATTTTGTGAATAGCAAGGCGATGTCAGCTGGAGGAAATGTGGGCAGTACGAGGAGACTGCCAGACATTTGCTCCTGGACTGCGAACCCTTAGAGCCTAGGTTGAAGAGGAATCTTTGGGGGTTCGTTGCCAGATGCAAGTTCCTGAATCTTGTCAAAGTCATAGGCATCCTCTAGCAGTCAGACATGGAGAGCACAAGAGAGGTTGGACACGTGCGGGGTCTCTAGCCTAAGGGACGTAGCCATGAAGGGGACCGGAACACTCCTTCGTAATTTTTAGGAAAACGACACTAATGATGATCTTAAAGGAAAGTTACTCTGCAGATTTGACGCTAATAGAAGGAGGACAACTATCATGAACGAAATGAAAATGTGATACTTTTTTTAAGGGTAGCTAAAAGGTCATCTAAGCATCGGTGCCAATGACCGATAGGTTGGTAGCTGTACTGTCCGTGAGCGTGTCTAGTTTCTGTTGCTGTTTATTTCTTTACGTGTTTGTGGATGTTGTATTGTTTCCTAGGCTAATTTTTGAGGGTTGATTTTTTTGTTAAAACAGAAAAAAAGTAAAAACACACATGTTGCTTGATTGTGTTGGGTTTAGGTTACTTTTCACCTGAATAATGGATGAGATTGTAGATACCGAAACGGCGCGTTCTTCTCGCTCAACAAATACAAAAAATGTATTTTTTAAGATTATTCATTAAATTTGTTTTACTGTTTACCTTTATTTATCAACAATGTCTCCAAGGCTGCTTGGTCCTGTCGGTTTTCAACAATGGCCAACATTTGGTTTTCGTTCGCACAAAGGTTATGTGCTTCGTACCAGGTGGTCTAGAACAAAGAACACTTTACATGAGAATACAGTCTTCAGAAACAGGATTTTCCTAAGTTAGATTTGTACACAAAGTTGCATGATAAACAATAATTCGCAGAACACAGCTACAACACGAAACAAGCAGTGGAATTAGACAAATCCAAAGTATTAGCAAACATTTCAAATTTTTCCCTAATGTCATTTGAGAAACCATTGAAATAATTAAAAATTATCATAAATTCAACAAAGAAGACTTTCAAGAAACTGGCAACCAGTCCTGAAGAAGTCTTTTCGATAGTGCCACATACAGCCAATGATAACATCGATAGTTGGCATCCCTGCTCCATTGGACGGTTGGCAGCCCTGCCACCAAAAGGATAGCAGACAGCAATTATCTCAGTTTCAGCCAATCTGGGACTGAAGGTGGTGCTCCACAGTGAGACCGAAATATTTCATCATTGTAATGAGGTTTTGACGCGGTATGAACCGGAAGAAGTCGATTACAGTTGTGACACAGGCCGCAAAAGCCTAATAGTACAGTTTTTTACGTTTAAAATATCTGTTCTTTCTCATTTTAAACAGTTTCATTTAATACAATTACATTTTCAAAGCGTCCGAGTGGTTTGCAAGATGCTATGTTTTTAAGAAACCAAAGTTATATATAAAAACCTAAAAACATTAATGAACTTACCTTTTCTTCGACGATGAAGAACTGCTTCTTCGGCCTTTGTGCGAAGTACCCAACACATTCCGGACTGGGGCTCGATCTATCTTCCGACCAACATCTTGCAGCGTCTACCTTGCTTAACGCTGAAATGAATGTATAATAATTTAGGCTAGTTCAAATGTATACTATTTTGCCTGAAGAAATAAAGACAAAAGAAACATTAAAGCTTTTAAGAGAAGCCTAACACATCTTTTAATGAACTCAAACTCAAGATCTTTATTGTCAATTAACAAATTAGAGCTCAATTCACTACAGTTAGAAAATCAGACAAAATACGATCTATATAAATGAAACTACATATAACCAATTTTTTACATAGTTTAGAAAAAACTCAAAACGTGAAATGAAGGTCAGGATTGGTGCCATTTTCATGCTGACGGTATAAATACTCCATTTTCCTGGAGAAGTTTCTTTAAAACACACAAATAAACAAAATTTACCACTGGAAAAGCCATCGCTCCTATCATATGGGTTTCCAGCTAGCCCCTGTCGACAGCTCTTAGTGCCTTATGTTTCTGTACGACAGTGCAAAATCAATTCGGCCTTCGGCCTCAGTTTTGCACCCTTTATAATACGGGTTTTACTTAGTTCTCGGCCTGAAGTTTACATGGTATTTTACAGCAAGTTTTACTACATGTCATAAAAGAAAAACGCAGTTCATATGCCATGAACACTAGACTGTTCACTCTGACGTTATAGTAAAAATCACTTTTCTGGCGCCAATTTGAAATGACCTAATAGACTTTTATAATTTTTGGTATATTAAAAAAATATTAATTAAAACACATATTTCTTTCAAATTTATAAGATTCATCTCAAATATACTGTTTCTATATCATTAAAACCGTTATGTTTTTATTTGTGTGGAAAAAACCAACCAAAGTGGACTTTTGGTATTCTGAATTTTGAAGGCTAACGAACTTTATCGAGATATTCACCAAAGCAACATATTTTGTACCGTATCAAATTTTATGAGAATCAGACAAAAATGTGACCACACACGAGTATATACATTTGTATACAGTTTAGAAAAATGTTGATCTGGAAATGCAATTATTTTGCTGACAGCATAAATATCTCATTTTCTAAAGGAAATCCGCTAAAACAAAAACAAAAAACTTACCACTGGAACATCCATCGTTCCTGTCATAGGGGTTGCCAGCTAGCCCCTGTCGACAGCCACACAGTGCCTTATGCTTGGGTACCACCGTGCAGACTGTACCAGGGCCGCACGTTCTACACAACTCGTCAGGAGTTGGCGCCGGAACACATTTCTCGTCGAAACAAACCTGAGCTTCGTTACATTCCGAGTCTTTCTTGCATCTAGGCTCTGTAAGAGGCAGGAGATTATTAGTTACAGCTGTTTAGTCTGGTTGTATTCTAAGAGATTGTAGAGTTCTTGGGTCACGATTGTCTTGTTTAACGAAGCGAGGTTAAGACTACAAAGTCCTCTCTACCAGTCAACCTCGATCTTTACCTAGCGGTACTGCATAGTCACTTTATAAATGTTGGTGGTGACTGCGGGAATCGAACCCGGGCCAATAGAGCTCGCGCAATACCAATCCGACACGGGTCCGCTGTATGACTTTCTAAGAAACATCTTACCTTTTGGGACACATTGACCCCCTCTAGGATTCTTGAACACTTTAGGTCTTTGTGGACAACTTTGCGTCTATATTGGGATATATTTGTCATTCCTGGACATTTTTTTCCTAAAAACACTTTCTATGACACTTAGTTTTTTTAAAGAAAAAATTAACAAAAACAAAAGAGTACAATCATGATAACGGTTAGGCTAGTTTATGTCATAATCTTTTATGTTAAATTTTTTGTTATTCTCACATCATGACGGTGTCAAATTCCAGCTACCAAATTGTCGTGTTCTTCATGTTTACGAAACGATGAAAACGTCAGTGATAATATTTCAACCTCAGAAATCACACCATCATCAACAACGAACCCAATTGTTTGTCTACTTACCAGGCTGACATCCTTGGTTCATATCATAAGGGTTTCCAATATATTCCAGTTTGCAGGCACATCCCACTGCGTTGTTATCATATCTTGTACATTCTGTGTTTGGACCACACCTGACTTTACACAAGTCCAACAAACACTTGCCTTCATTGCTACAATACTTGTCTGAACTGCACGCTCTGTTTGCGTCACATTCTGGCTCTGTAAACATACAACACAGGAGCTTATTAGGGTTATTTTAAAAGTTACTAAACCAAATAATTAAATTTATAACTATGAATAATTAAAATACTAATACGTAGGTTTTTTCATAGCTTTTTAGTGAATCAAAACGAACACGGTGGTTTGGAGCCTTGATTCTGAACCCATCGGGCGTCTTCCCCGCCATTGGCTGTGCATAAAAAGGTATTTTCGAGTTGTCTGTTACAATTGGTTAGTCTATTACATATCTATGATTGGTCTAATGCTTCCAACCAGCCAGCCAGTATGTAGTGACGAGCAACCGGCCGTGACGACCTACTCACGGGTATATTCCTAACAGCTCCATTGTTAGCAAAAACTCATTAATTAAAAAGTTAAATTAATTAGATTTAAAAGGATTCTTCCTTTCCATTGGCTGTTCATAAACAGGTATTTTTGTGTTCCCTGCCATAGTTGGTCAGTCTGATACACGGCTGTGATTGGTCCACTGCTTCCAGCCAGAGAGCCGGTCAGTCGGTGGGCAGCTCTAACTGACCATGGACGTGATTAATTTCTCTAAATGTTTTATAATTTCATTACGTTTAAAGAAAAGTTTAATAAGAACCAACAAAAACAAAATAGCGAGGCATGTTGTTTGGTGCTGGGTGACTGGTCAGCATGTGCTGGTAACGTTTAGGCTAGTTCATTTCGTGGCGTTTTGTGTTATGTTTGAGGTTCCTTTTCATCTGATGACGGGATTAGATTCCAGATACCAAAACGTCGTGTTCTTCTTGATTTACAAAAAACGATTGAAAACGTCCTTAAAGACAACTTACCAGGTTGACATCCTTGGTTCATATCATAAGGGCTTCCAATGTAACGAGGTTTGCAGGCACATCCCACTGCGTTGTTATCATATCTTGTACATTCTGTGTTTGGACCACACCTGACTTTACACAAGTCCAACAAACACTTGCCTTCATTGCTACAATACTTGTCTGAACTGCACCTCTGTTTGCGTCACATTCTGGCGCCAATTTGAAATGACCTAATAGACTTTTATAATTTTTGGTATATTAAAAAATATTAATTAAAACACATATTTCTTTCAAATTTCATAAGATTCATCTCAAATATACTGTTTCTATATCATTAAAACCGTTATGTTTTTATTTGTGTGGAAAAAAACCAAAGTGGACTTCTGAATTTGAAGAAGGCTAACGAACTTTATCGAGATATTCACCAAAGCAACATATTTTGTACCGTATCAAATTTTATGAGAATCAGACAAAAATGTGACCACACACGACGAGTATATACATTTGTATACAGTTTAGAAAAATGTTGATCTGGAAATGCAATTATTTTGCTGACAGCATAAATATCTCATTTTCTAAAGGAAATCCGCTAAAACAAAACAAAAACTTACCACTGGAACATCCATCGTTCCTGTCATAGGGGTTGCCAGCTAGCCCCTGTCGACAGCCACACAGTGCCTTGGGTACCACCGTGCAGACTGTACCAGGGCCGCACGTTCTACACAACTCGTCAGGAGTTGGCGCCGGAACACATTTCTCGTCGAAACAAACCTGAGCTTCGTTACATTCCGAGTCTTTCTTGCATCTAGGCTCTGTAAGGGCAGGAGATTATTAGTTACAGCTGTTTAGTCTGGTTGTATTCTAAGGATTGTAGAGTTCTTGGGTCACGATTGTCTTGTTTAACGAAGCGAGGTTAAGACTACAAAGTCCTCTCTACCAGTCAACCTCGATCTTTACCTAGCGGTACTGCATAGTCACTTTATAAATGTTGGTGGTGACTGCGGGAATCGAACCCGGGCCAATAGAGCTCGCGCAATACCAATCCGACACGGGTCCGCTGTATGACTTTCTAAGAAACATCTTACCTTTTTGGGACACATTGTGACCCTCTAGGATTCTTCTTGAACACTTTAGGTCTTTGTGGACAACTTTGCGTCTATATTGGGATATATTTGTCATTCCTGGACATTTTCCCTAAAACACTTTGACACACTTTTTTAAGAAAAAATTAACAAAACAAAAAGTACAATCATGATAACGGTTAGGCTAGTTTATGTCATAATCTTTTATGTTAAATTTTTTGTTATTCTCACATCATGACGGTGTCAAATTCCAGCTACCAAATTGTCGTGTTCTTCATGTTTACGAAACGATGGAAAACGTCAGTGATAATATTTCAACCTCAGAAATCACACCATCATCAACAACGAACCCAATTGTTTGTCCACTTACCAGGCTGACATCCTTGGTTCATATCATAAGGGTTTCCAATATATTCCAGTTTGCAGGCACATCCCACTGCGTTGTTATCATATCTTGTACATTCTGTGTTTGGACCACACCTGACTTTACACAAGTCCAACAAACACTTGCCTTCATTGCTACAATACTTGTCTGAACTGCACGCTCTGTTTGCGTCACATTCTGGCTCTGTAAACATATACAACACAGGAGCTTATTAGGGTTATTTTAAAAGTTACTAAACCAAATAATTAAATTTATAACTATGAATAATTAAAATACTATACGTAAGTTTTTTCATAGCTTTTAGTGAATCAAAAAGAACACGGTGGTTTGAGCCGGATTCTGAACCCATCGGGCGTCTTCCTGTGCATAAAAAAAAAGTATTTTCGAGTTTTCTGTTACAATTGGTTAGTCTATTACGTCTATGATTGGTCTAATGCTTCCAACCAGCCAGCCAGTATGTAGTGACGAGCAACTGGCCGTGTAGACCTACTCACGGGTATATTCCTAACAGCTCCATTGTTAGGAAAAACTCATTAATTCATCAAAGATTTAAAAGGATTCTTCCTTTCCATTGGCTGTTCATAAACAGGTATTTTTGTGTTCTCTGCCATAGTTGGTCAGTCTGATACACGGCTGTGATTGGTCCACTGCTTCCAGCCAGAGAGCCGGCCAGTCGGTGGGCAGCTCTAACTGACCATGGACGTGATTAATTTCTCTAAATGTTTTATAATTTCATTACGTTTAAAGAAAGATTTAACAAGAACCAACAAAAACAAAATAGCGAGGCATGTTGTTTGGTGCTGGGTGACTGGTCAGCATGTGCTGGTAACGTTTAGGCTAGTTCATTTCGTGGCGTTTTGTGTTATGTTTGAGGTTCCTTTTCATCTGATGACGGGATTAGATTCCAGATACCAAAACGTCGTGTTCTTCTTGATTTACAAAAACGATTGAAAACGTCCTTTAAAGACAACTTACCAGGTTGACATCCTTGGTTCATATCATAAGGGCTTCCAATGTAACGAGGTTTGCAGGCACATCCCACTGCGTTGTTATCATATCTTGTACATTCTGTGTTTGGACCACACCTGACTTTACACAAGTCCAACAAACACTTGCCTTCATTGCTACAATACTTGTCTGAACTGCACCTCTGTTTGCGTCACATTCTGGCTCTGAAAATATATTTTTTTTGTTTTTTAAATAAAATAAGTTTAAGAAAAAAATACAACTAAAAACAGCCAAACAAAAGGAGAATCGTGTTGTTTGGTGCTGGGTGACTGGAAAGCTTTATCTGATCCACGTTTAACCTTGAATTTCATAATGTTTTGTGATATTTTTAAGGTTACTTTTCACCTGAAGACGGGATCAGATTCCAGGTCCCGAAACGTCGTGTTCTTCTTGTTCACAAATTGCGATGGAAAACGTCAGTGATAATATTTCAAATTTAGAAATTCCACCATCGTCAACAATGAACCCAACTATTTGTCTACTTACCAGGTTGACATCCTTGGTTCATATCATAAGGGTTTCCAATATCCCAGTTTGCAGGCACATCCCACTGCGTTATCATATCTTGTACATTCTGTGTTTGGACCACACCTGACTTTACACAAGTCCAACAAACACTTGCCTTCATTGCTACAATACTTGTCTGAACTGCACGCTCTGTTTGCGTCACATTCTGGCTCTGAAAACATAAAGCATAATTAAGTACGAGTATAAATGTCTTTCATGTCAAAACTCATAAAATTCATTGACTTATTCATTAGAGCTCTAAAAAAATGTCTACCCCTCTATCGGCTTTGCATAAACAGGTATATTGTGTTCTTTGTTACAGTTGGGACAGTCTGCTACACGTCTGTGATTAGTCCGCTGCACTCAACTAGCCAGCCAATCACTCGTTGGGCAGCTGTCATGGGCCGTTGACGCCCTTTTCTAAAGTTTTATATAGTTCCATCACGTTTTCGTATATGTTTTATTGTTTTCTATAATTTGTTTGGAATAAAATAAACTTTAACAAAAATAATCAAAACCAAAAGAGTAAAAATAAACGCTTAAAAAGTATTTTTGTTTTGCTCATGCTAGTCTCTGAAAAGTGTTGTTTATACCAATAAAACTAGATTAAAATGAAACTATTTATTTTTAACACGAGAAACCTTAGTTCTCTTACGCGTTTACTGATTATGCTAGTAATCACGTTTCTCAACATTGCAGCTTTTCTGTTTTTGTTCTTCATTAATTGTTTTCAACGTGCACTACTTTAAAGTGATGCATAACTTTTCAAAATTAAAGTTTCAATGGACTACTTCATCGAAGAGATCCATCAGATGCGTCCCTCAGTTTTTTACTTTTCCAATCAGATGATAGAACTTTTTACAAATAGTTCGCTACTACTAGGATACGATTCAAGCCAGGAATTGTAAACATCTCGTCACTGTTTTGTTGTTATTGTTTATTTTTACAGCTGATCTGATACTAACTCACCAGGTTGACAACGTTGAGTAAAAGCATTCCAAATGTACCCAGTATAGCAAGTGCAGACAGCCTCATTGTTACTGGACACTGTACATTGTTGGTTTGTTGCACACTTGTCCTTACACGGATCCTTCACACATTTGTAATCCTTACAGTAACTGTCTGCACTGCATGGTTTGTTCATGTGACATTCTGGCTCTGGAAAAAGATAACAAAGTCCCATTGTACGTTGTTTATGAAATAAAACATTTGTTTATTTGGTTACAAACTTCTGTCTTGGATTACTCACCAGGTTGACAACGTTGAGTAAAAGCATCCCAAATGTAACCAGTGTAGCATGTGCAGACAGCCTCATTGTTACTGGACACTGTACATTGTTGGTCTGCTCTACACTTGCCCTTACACGGATCCTTCACACATTTGTAATCCTTACAGTAACTGTCTGCACCGCATGGTTTGTTCATGTGACATTCTGGTTCTGGAAACAGATAAATGACACACATTACTCTTTTATTTTTAAGATATAATCGTAATTTAAGTAAAATTCAAAGCAAAACCATCGTCACCTCAAGGCAGTTTCATCAACAAAATCTATGACCTTTCCATGAAACTTCTAGTATACAGATCGTTTATATAATCAAGAAAAATTACTATGCCAAATATAGAGCCCTGAGAAACACCAAAATTGATTGCCAAAGTTAGACTTATAGTCCTTCCTACTCCAACACTCTGTGTTCTTTTCTATAAAACTTCGGGCTTAAATTTACTCACCAGGTTGACAGCGTTTGTTGAGATTATCCCAAACGTAACCAGTAAAGCAAGTGCAGACAGCCTCATTGTTACTGGACACTGTACATTGTTGGTTTGTTGCACACTTGTCCTTACACGGATCCTTCACACATTTGTAATCCTTACAGTAACTGTCTGCACCGCATGGTCTGTTCATGCCACATTCTGGCTCTGGAAAAAGATAACAAAGTTTCATTGTACGTTGTTTATGAAATAAAACATTTTTTATTTGGTTACAAACTTCTGTCTTGGATTTACTCACCAGGTTGACAGCGTTGGTTGAAAGCATCCCAAATGTAACCAGTAAAGCAAGTGCAGACAGCCTCATTGTTACTGGACACTGTACATTGTTGGTTTGCTGCACACTTGTCCTTACAAGGATCCTTCACACATTTGTAATCCTTACAGTAACTGTCTGCACTGCATGGTCTGCTCGTGTCACATTCTGGCTCTGGTAACAGATAAATGACACACATTACTCTTTTACTTTTAAGATATAATCGTTTATTAAGTAAAATTCGAAGCAAACCCATCGTCACCTCCAGGCAGTGTCAACAAAAGCTGTGACTTTTCCGTGAAACTTCTTGTACACAGTTTGTTTATATAAACAAGAAAAAGTACTGTTCCAAGTACAGAGCCTTGAGGGACACCAAATGTGATGTCGAAGGTAGACTTATAGTGCTTCTTGCTACACGAACACTCTATAAATAGCCAATCTAAAAAAAACAATCTAGCGTTACATCTCTAATCTCCGCAGTTCATAACTTGTTAATTAATATCATGTGATATGTATACAGTAGAATGATTTTGTTAAATCTACGAATAAACCAACCAACAGTCTTGTTTCAATTGTTTAATTTCCATCCTTCGGCCTTAAGGGTCTGCCTCCGTGGTCACCGCAGAGGAAGGCTGAATTTGGAATTTGGCCCATTTGTTCATTGCCCAAGGAACACATGACATCGCGCACGTATTACAACTGGTTAAACAACGGGGTTTCTTTCAACTGATGCTACCTAACTGTCCAATCCTCCACTTGCAAGGGTTTCGTAGAAAGTAGATAGCGCTCTTATAATATGAAGCTTAAATACGAATATGTTAATTTTTTATATAAAGAGAAAGAGTTAATTTGCGTTTCCTGCGACTAGATTTGTGATAAGCCTATTTTAGCTTAAAATACAAGGTTTTTTGTTAAATAAGGTCTTAAAATCGTATAATTTCCCACTTAAACCGTTAATAGCATAAAAACTACTTGCACAAAAACACACTACTTTACAGATTTACTTTCCAGATTTTTCATTCTTCAAAAAATAGCAGTTCGAACCATTGCAAACGTTTACTGGGGAGAGTCGTGCAGAACAGCGTTCAAAAATCTCAATCTGATGAGATTTCTCTGTCTACATTCTTGTCTCAAAACCAGATGCGATCCTGTAAGGGGTGTAGAAATACACTCCTACTTGACCGGAGGTAGGGAAAACTACCGCACTGGGCGACACAGAACGGTGGTGTTCGAGCGTTTGTCATCTCAGGGATGTAAGTTGTTCATGGAATAAAAATTATTTTTATATTTTCTAACCTTCGGGCTTAAATTTACTCACCAGGTTGACAGCTTTGGTTGAAAGCATCCCAAATGTAACCAGTAAAGCAAGTGCAGACAGCCTCATTGTTACTGGACACTGTACATTGTTGGTTTGTTGCACACTTGTCCTTACACGGATCCTTCACACATTTGTAATCCTTACAGGAACTGTCTGCACTGCATGGTCTGTTCATCTCACATTCTCGTACTGGAAACAGACAAATAACACATTATCCTTCTCACATCAAAGTTTGTTTTTTGGAAATTTAATTTCAATTTAAGTGATTCAAAATACTGAACAAAAATATTTGCGTATGTATAAATGGTTTCTTCTAACAATGAAAAATAATTTCAACTCACTCAGCTGACAGCCTTGGTTATAAGGTTCGCCAGTAAAGCCCGGGTAGCAGCTGCACACAGCTAGATTATTGTCAACGTTTACTGTACAGTTGGCGTTTGATCCACACTTCTTTTCTATACACGGGTCTCTCACACATTTGCCATATTTGCAGTAACTGCCAAAATTGCACGGTCTGTTTTCATCACAACCTGACACTGTAAAGAAATAATTATTATGTCATTGGCCTTTTAAGTAGTAAGAAAAATACTAAAAAGGAAGTCACGTAAATACTGGAAAAATGTATCTTCTCTTTAGAACGTTCAAAGAGAACGTTGAGAACAGCCTGGGATCCTGAGGCTGAAATATTATTAAGAACGAAAGGAAGATTTAATACATGGCATTTTGTACGATGCATAGGAATACAAACAAAAACATAGAGAAAAGAACAAATCAACAAAGAACCAACAGATAGACCCAAGAAAGCTAAACCTTTCCATATTTCATCCATCAAGTATTCGTGTGTTGAGTATAAGGCTTTCTTCAGGACACAATTTTTAATTTTGTTCCGTTACGAATATATTATATTTTTCTATTGTGTTCTAGTGAACAGAAAACACACAACGTTTTCGATCTGGAATCTGACCTCGTCTTCAGGTGAAAAGTAATGCACCTTACGAAAGTACAGAACCTTACGAAATGAGCTAACCTAAAAGTAATCAGCCAACGGCACACGGCGTGAAGTAATATTATGATTGGTCGTCCGCTGCTCCAAGGCGGCTGGCCAGGCAGTCAGTCAGTAGTCAGTTGTCTCTGGCCGTGGACGTGCTTTTTTCTCTTGTATTTTCAACGTTTTTGTGCAGAATGTACAATGTGTGTTCCCATCTATAGACTATAACATCAACCATAACCGTTGTCTAGGCTAGTTGTTATCAAATAAAATAATTTCAATAATTTTATGTCCCAATGTTTTGTGTTTAGTTTTAGGTTATTCCACCTGAAATCGGGATTGGAGCCCAGATCCTACAACGTCGTGTTCTTCCTGTCCACTAAAGAACGATTAAAATTTTCCGCAATGACATTTTAACCTCAAAAACTCTACCATCGTCAACAACAAACATCAAACAAAGACAATTGACTTCATCACACGTCAATAGCTACTTATAACCCAACTTCATGGGGGTAAGGTTTTGAGGATGATATAGGTCTAAAGCGGCTCAGATAGTCTCAGTGATCATCTGATGATACCCGCATCAACTCCCACCAACGTTTAGACATATCAGACCATCACCTGCGTGATTCGGAAGCCACGTTAAGCCGTTGGTCCTTGTATTTCCATTGGCCATTATTGCTACTAATTAATGACCCATTCGAAGGAAGAGTCGGCCTTAGTTTGTAACAAGACTACACATCATAACTCATTACTACCACTCATCACATTTATCCCTCACCACATATTTGCCTTAAAATACCCTCATGAGAGTGGTCGGCATCTCAAATAGTGATTTAGTGATTTTATACTCACTGAGTCTGCAGCCTTGTTCTTTGAACCAGGCGTTGCCAGTGTAGCCTGGATTGCAAGTGCATCTTACTGAATTGTCATTTGATACAGTACATTGTGTGTTAGGGCCACATCTGTCTTTACATGGTACACATTTCCTTTCATAGTTACAAAACATTTCTGAGTTGCATGCTCTGTGTTCACTGCATTCTGGCTCTGTAGACAAATATACATATGTTACAAACAAAGATACAAAAGGACTTCAACAGTCTTCCCCAAAACCTTGAACCCGTTCAGAGCTACAGATATTCGGGTTTCGTCTGAGGTTCAGGATGTCTACTCTAGTGACCGTGAATTTATTGGCGAGTCTCCAAGTAAACTTTTAGCTTGAGTCTTAAGGGCAACAAAGTTGCTGTACACTCATCTCATTTTGTAATATGTGTAATACTATAAGTGTAAGATTAAGTTGTAAGAAATTCCTTTGATAAATTGAGTTATTCATTCCGTCAGCATGGTAAGACCCAGCCAGGCCCGGGACCATGAAATCAGCACCGATCCTGATCCCAGAACACGTTTAGAGCATTTATTCATAACTCGTATACAGTGTGACTTTAAAATGTCCCCCCTCACCTTTACTTTTTAAAAAGAAATAATTTTGTAAACCCTTTAGGGAATGTTTTTATAGGATTCTGAAGTTTGTTTACGTGTACTTTATGTCCCCCACTTCCCCCCAAAGTCAGGGGAGAGGGCCCTGCAAATTAACTAGCCCCCCTTTGTGGCACCTCAAAGAAAGGGAAAATTAACACAAATTCAACTACGCAAAGAAACCCTTTTATCTAGAACAGTTTTTGTTATACCAATTAAAAGATGACACAAAATCATGTTAAAAATGCCACATTTAACATTTAATTTATTTTGAATGACAACATTTTCTTCAAAATACTCCATGGGATTATTATGTTATGGGGTTGTGATGTTTCCCTCAGAGTATTTTGAAGAAAATCTTATCATTCAAAATAAATTGTATGTGAAATGTGGCATTTTAATCTTGTCTTCTTTAAATTGGTATAACAAAAAAACGATTCGAGACAAAAACTGTTCTTTGAGATGTTGAATTTGTGTTCAAATTTCCTCTATTTGAGGTGCCTCAAGGAGGCGTTTGTAATTTTTTTAATTAGAGGCCCTCGCCCCCGGATTTAGGGGGGGAGGCGAGAGTGACGCAAAGTACGTCACAACAAACTTCAGAGTCCTGTAAAAACATTCCCCAGAGGGTTTCAAAAATATTTCCTTTTTCAAAAGTTGAGAAGGAGGACATTTAAAACCCACTCTGTATATATTGGCGTGTACTCTATAAAGGTCGCAATTTTTGTCCATTTTAATGAAATTACAGAGCGTTGTTTAGCCTCTTGTTACGTGCGCGCTGTTGGGCAGATGAATTCAGGCCTTCTCTAAGGTATATCGCTGAGGTGGACCTTTAAATTAAAATAACTATAACTTGATTTCATGAGAATTTTGAAAAAGAAAATAACTTATCCAGATTTTTCTTGGCTGGATGAGTTCAGGCTTTCTCTGAGGTGACCACTAAGACGGACACCCTGTATCATATAATCTACCCAAGATACTTACCGGTACTTGGGCTACAACCGTTGATTCCCTCGGGATTCCCAGTAAATCCTGGATCGCACTCACAGACTGCTACGTAGTCAGTATGTCTTGTACATTTCGTGTTTGGTCCACAGCAGGGATCTCTTACACATTTGCCACCAGAGTTACACATCTGGCCTGCTTTACATGGTCGACTCTCATCGCATTCTGGTTACAGAAACAATGAATATTTTAAACTAAAGTAGAAAAACGTTCTTATTTGAAAATTGAACAACCTTTCAAATTTAGAATTAAAAAACTACGATTGCCACCTTTGACTTGATGAAAAGACAAAGGTATGATGTTTTGACGTTCTGGATAAACTGCTGCGTCATCTCGTTCTCACATTTTCGTGGGATATTACTCGTATATCTTTATTGGGATTTGGGAGTTACAGTAATAAAAGTTATCTTTCCTGTACCCCTTAAATTCACTATGTTAATCCAAATATTTACCAAAATATGTGTACAGCTAAGAACTGGCCATAAGAATTTCTCATGGTGAATTTCTCTGTGTACCTAATGCCGAAATTCAAGGCCCCCTTGGGTAAAGTAAAAAACATCGAAATACTAATCACTCATTCGCTGACTGACTGATCACAATTTCCCAAAAGCCACAAGGCCTAAAAACTTGAAAATTTGCTTGAGTGTCAAAACTTCCGAACTTTGATATTTTACTTTGAATTCAGACACCGACGACCACTCCTAGAGGGTATTTTGAGGTGAATATGGGATGAAGGTGGGATAATGAGTCATTGAGTCTGTTATTAATTATTAAGGCCAACTGGTCCCCAGATTGGGTCATTAATTAATAGACCAACGACAAATGGAATGGACCAACGCCGTAAAGTGTCTTCCGCACCACGGGGAGTGGCCGTCGTGAAAAGCTATCACCGCACCCGGGAATCCAACCCGAGCTGATTTGGTGAAAGCACGCACTTCCGTTTTAATAAGCGAAAATTGCTGACATTTCTGAATACAATGTATTAAATGGAAATGTGTAATTTTGTATCATGTGAACTTCAAACTTCTGGGATTGCGAAATGGGATTGGATCATGGATGCTTCCTTCCACAAGATATAGAGATGCAAGACTCCCAAGTTCCAAGTAATTCTAAAACTTAAGTGGGTTTAGGGTTGAAATTGGTGGATAGCATTTCAGAAAATATATATCAGAGATGACAATGACCATGAAGATACAGAGTAAAAATGTTTACTATGATTATAATTATGTTCCTGTACATACAGTATTATTTCAGAAGCTTTAGCATACAAACATAGCTTGGACTGAGTGGTGGAAGTTAAATATGTATGCAACATAACTTTCCAAAACAAAAATATAGAAAAGAAAAGAAGAAACTATTTAAAAGTTATATTAAAACGTGTTCAATTACACTTTTAGATAAAAAATGCATGTTCTTATTTCACTAAGATTTAAGCTACATGTCACAGTTTAAATATATAAACGTTTCTACCTCGCTGTGGAGAGTCATCCTCAGTAGCTTGTTGACTGGCTGGTTGAGTGTGGCTACTGAGGATGACTCTCCACAGCGAGGTAGAAACGTTTAGCAGTAATTATATTTCAACTGTGACACGGTGTAAACCGGACGTATTAGATTTTACTGATGACTACGGTTAAGATTTAGGTTGTTATGTTCTTATTTACTGTCTATTATCTTTTCAAGCAAGTCTATAATACTTCCACACTTCCACTTACCTGAGATACAACCGGTAGATTTGTCGTAAGGATTACCAGAATATCCTAGTTTACAACTGCATAATGCTGCATATTCTCCTAATCTTTTACAATCTGTGTTAGGTCCACACTTAACTAAACACTGATCCTTCACACATTTTCCTTTGTTACAATATTTGTCCGCACTGCACGCCCTGTATAAGTCACATTCTGGCTCTGGAAACCACACACACACACACAGGAACATTATCAACCGGTTTTTCGAAGAGCTAAATAAATATATTAATTTGGTCTGGAAAGAGCTGTTTTAGATGCATCTTGTATTGATGTGCAAAAATTTTACTCCCAGGAAAATTAAATTTTCTTGACATTGGATGTGCATAAATAGGTACTTTTTGTGTTCTCTGTTACGGTTGGTCAGTCTGATTCACGGCTGTGATTGGTCGTCAGCTAACCCGAGCCAGCCAATGGGGGCCGTCTGGGGGCTGGTCAGACAGTCAGTCTGTGTCCAGCTGTCACTGGCCGTGGATGTGATTGATGTGCTGATTGACTCGTGGAGTGGTCCTGTAATCCAGCTTCATGGAGGTCAGGTTTTGAGGTATATATAGGTCTTAAGCGGTTCAGATAGTCTCAGTGATCATCTGATGATACCCACATCAACTCCCACCATAGTTTAGACGTATCAGACCATCACCTGCGTGGTTGGAAGTCATGTTAAGCCGTTGGTCCTTGTATTTCCATTGGTCATTGGGCTATTAATTAATGACCCATTCTAAGGAATAGTCGGCCTTAGTTTGTAACAAGACTACACCTCATAACTCATTACTATCACTCATCCTTCACCACATATTTGCCTTAAAATACCCTCATGAGACTGATAGTGGTCGGCATCTCAAATAATGATTTTAGTGATTTTTCTACTTGTTTGTTTTAATTTCGTAAAGTTTTGTACATATTGTATGGTTTTCTAGGCTAGCTGCAATAAAATAATTATCAAGTGTATAAGAAAAAGTTTAGGTTATTTGGTGGTGAGTGACTGGTCCGCTTGCGCTGATAACTACCTTGCGCTTTTAGGCTACCTTCCACCTGAAGACGAGGTCTGGTTACAGATCTCGAAACGTCGGGTACCTTCTGTTCACTCAAAAACTATGGAACACGTCCGTAATGATATCTTAATCTCAACTAATTCTACCTATTATACACATATGTTTTATCATACCTGCTTTTATCCTGTCACAAAATCTCACTCTCCCAAACCATTTAAATTCAAAGCCCTCGTAACAGTTACAGTAGGCCACATGGTTTACAGCAGTACAGTACGAGTTGTTTGGGCAGAGTGATGGATGACAAGGGGACATGCACTGGCCACCAAAGCATCCCCTGTCCGGCGGACATTCTAAGTTACTTCTGCATTCTGTAAACAACATAACATTCATCTTTTAAAATAGTAACAATGATTATGTTATGGTAGGTAGTTGGGCATAAATGCTGAATGGCTGAGGTAGAACATAGTGGTGGCAGTTAAAGCACAGAGAACGCTGAGAGGGTCCTCTTCTAATAGTCTCAAGGAGAGCCACTGACGCACGCGCAAATTCGTTCGTTCTCATAAATTGTACGATTTAGGCAAATTGAAAAATGATATACATATATAAATATACAGGTGAGTTTTAAATGCCCCCCTATTTAACTGTTTGAAAAACATTTTTAAAACTATTTGGGGTATGTTTTAATATGATTCTGAAGTTTGTTTTGACGTACTTTGCGTCACCTACCCACCCCAAAACGGGAAGAGCCCCAAAAAGTTTTTAAATACAACCCCCCCTTTGTAGCACCTCAAAAGAAAGGAAATAATTTTAATACAAATTCAACGACGAAAAGAAAACTTTTGATCTCAACTCGTTTTTTAGTTATACAAATTTAAAGATTACAAGAAATTAGGAAAAGGTCGTTTTAAGCAAAAAGTGTTTAACATAATGTTAGGTGAATTTAAACTACTCATATCTAAGTTTCAAGTAATACTTACGAGGCCAGCTGTAAGTTTCAGCAGAAACTAAAAACAACACTAAGACACATAACCTTTCCCACATCATAGTGGATAACCTTCCGATACGAAGCAATTCAATGAATACGCCTTATCACACTGTATAAACGGGTTTATACTACTCGTATTACTTACACAACATAGAGCAACAATTTCAACATTTGACCCTAGTATTGTTTCCGTAATACTTGTCTAAAATATTTACGTAAGTTACTGGGTCTTCAATTACGAGTTTTAATGCAACCTTAACCATTTGACAAGTTTAAAAATCACCTCTATATTTTAGAAACATGGATTTTGTCTAATAAAAGTGCAGCGAAAGAGGAAGTGGCATTCACTCTCATGAAGCTCATGGTGGGGCAACTTCCGAAATGGGAGACACAGAACGGCAGTTCACAAACCAACCTTCTTGATGTGAACTGCCACACAATCTACTTAAAAATCTACTTAAAAAATTCAATCAAAAGTGCCTTAGAGTCTTTTAAAAAGGTTTTGGTCGTAGAATCTTTGTTCAATACAGACGAGTTTATGTCACATGACTGCGAACACGCGGAACACACGGACTTACGATAGGGATAGGGTGGTACAATTCGAATAAGTAAGAGAGAATGAATAACGAAAATGTAGGCTTATGTCTAATCATATTTTAATGCTAGAGTATGATTATGTAAAATGTAGCTTTTTATTGACACGCTGATTGCATAACTTGTAAAATGTTCACGGAATAAACCGTTTTTTACCTTATATAAATAAAGAATACTTAACGAACTGAAGCTTTTTTGTGTCCATTGAAGTTGTAACTCCGATTATTTTCCATTATTTAACCGATTTTTGTTATCTGTGAACAGTTTATACACTCATTAGTTGTAATTTTGTTACTTTGACCTATAACAAGTTTATCTGTACGATTACTACTGCACGATGGACTTTTATTCATTATGAAAACCCCTCATTTATAATCTAGTTCTTCCGGTTCACACCACGTCCAAAATTCGTAATTAGTTTGAGATATTTCGGCCTCACTGTGGAGTGGCATCTTCAGTCACTGATTGGCTGAAACTCATTTATGATATGTTTGAGAGCAAAACCTGAAGACACACTTAACTGTTCTATAGTCTTACGCAATGGAGAGGGGAATGTTCCTGTACGTTCGGTTACGGAAGGGGTTAGTCCCTACAGAGTCGTTCCAAGCAAACTTATCCCATATATCCAGTTTATTCCAGTTCATCCAGGTCCCTACACAATCAGCTGTTGAGTTATTCAGAGATGCGTCACTTTAATGTCAGAATCAGCTGTATTTATGAGCTAGAGAGTTTTAAAAGCTAAATAGGTACTATAATTATTTTGACTTGAGTCGGCCTTAGTTTGTAACAAGACTACACCTCATAACTCATTACTACCACTCATCACACTCATCCCTCACCACATATTTGCCTTAAAATACCCTCATGAGAGTGGTCGGAATCTCAAATAGTGATTGATTGAGTGATTGGATACAAATTGAGATATGACAATTACTTACAAGTTCATATGTTAAATATAGTTTTACCACTGCCAAGTGTATTCTCCTGTGTTCACTGATGGGAAATCCGTGTTACATCGCGTCAGCACAGTCAGCTCAGCTGACTTGGAATACATCTCTGGTCATTACTTTCTCGACAATACCGACGTTTTGTGTGGATATAACAGGACCTTGCTCGAGGCTACAAGAATAACAAACCCCGTGTTATTCTTCAGTTTTCCCTCTTGAGATAGACAGTGTATGAATAGAAATGCCTAGCTGTGTGTACCCGTGCTTCGCTACGGAATAAAACGTAGAACATGATGATCAGTTATGTTATAATGGTTGTGTGATTTTATTTTTTCTGGGAAGGGGTAGGGGTAAAGGTAAAGTTTGTCTTGTTTAACGAGGCGAAGTTAGGACTACAAAGTCCTCTCTACCACTCGACCTTTACCTAGCGTCATCGTATAGTCATACATACATTACAAATTGTAAGTGGTGACTGCGGGGATCGAACCCGCGCCACCAGAGTGATGAGCTCCGGAGTCGCGTGCGATACCAATCCTCCAGGAGTAGGGGTTGAGTCTATGGGAGGTAAATCATGTTTGGAACAAAAATTGTAGATAATTTTGGTTGGTTCCTAGGCCACGTCGTTTTGGCTCTTTGTAGTTGAGTAAGAAGGGCAGGACAAAGCCTGTTATACAGGGTGTCAAATATGTCTAAATATGTTTTAAATATAGGGTGTCAATTAAGTCTGGGGATGGCTTAATAACTTTTGAACAGCGCAAGATAAACGCACGAAATTTTACATACCTTTTCAAGGGACTATAAAGTATAAACTACTTTACTTCGTGCTCGATGGCGCCAGAAGGGTACGCCCAGCGGGGGTTAGTAGATTGGATAAGACATTGTATATTGTTGAACACGTTTGTTTTCAACGAAAACACTGCCGCATATCACATTTCTGAGAAATAACTCAAAACTCAAAACGAGACAAAAAAACGTGATTCGGGTTTAGTTTTTATTTAACTATGTCAACAATGATTACTGGTTAATTTTAATTCTATTGACGACCTTGGGTTGATTTCGTTTATATTCATTATATTGGCAACGGTCAACGGTTCTCCTTGATTCTGTTGACAAACATATGAAAATATTTATTTGACTATATTTACAATGATCATAGGTGATTTCGATTCTAATAACCTCCTCGACCCCACGTCACATACAGCTTACATTAACTGGTTCTGTTCCATTTTTTGCTATTTCTATTGTTCTATTCTAAAATGACGGAATTACCCATTTTTAAACTATTTCTACAGCCTCACACAACAAAGTGTACGTTTCTAGCCTCTCTTGAGGTAGGTTGGAGATGTTGTTGAGGCGTTGTTGACCTTGGCCAGCTTGTTCAACTAATGAGTTGCCAGCCAAGCGACTTCATCTCAACAACACTCTCTAGCTACCTTCACTGTCACTGCTGCATCTTTCCTTTCAGGAGTAACTCACACCAAAGATTACGTTATAATAGGTAGATAGATGTTGAATGGCTGAGGCAGGAGAAACACTTTCAGTCACTGATTGGTTAAAACTGAGGTCTGCTATCCTATTGGTCACAGGGCTGACAACCGTCCATTGGAGCAGGGATGCCAACTGTCGATGTCCTCATTGGATGTGACACTATCGAAAAGACTTTTTCAGGACTAGTTGCCAGCTTCTGGAAAGTTTAGTGCTGCCTTCTTTGATGAAGTTGTTATAATTGTTAACTATTTCAATAGTTTCTCGGGTGGCTCCACTTTGTAAAATTCTACTTAATGTTTCGTGGAGTAGAATTCGACAAAGCCTAAGTATTGGCAAATTTTGATGTTCTCATTGGTTCTGATACTGTCAAAAAGACTGCATCAGGACTGGTTGCCAGCATATTAAGAGTTTTTAGTTAAGAAATATAGCAACTTTAAGAATGAAGACAGCATTAAACTTGAAACCATCTTTTATAGTATTACAGCCAATGAGAACATCAACAGTTGGCACCCCTGCTCCAATGGACGGTTGGCAGCCCTGTGACCAATAGGATAGCAGACAGCAAGTAGCTCAGTTTCAGCCAATCGGTAGCTGAAATGGTACTTCAAAGCGAGACCGAAGTATTTCAAGCAAATTATAATGATGTTTTTGACTCGGTATGAACCGGAAGAACAAGATTATAGTTGTGACACCCACCGCGATCAATACACATGTTTTAATAGACTTAAGCAAGTCCGGAACATCTGATAAGCAGCCCATAAACATCTGATAAGCTGGCCAGCTATAAACTAATACGAGTATTGTAGAGACAGCAAATCCGTCTCCACAGATTAATTCCACAGATAAATGTGTCAAATCTGTGGCGGGACATTCAAACTAAGTTGCAATGAAAGAAGGGATTAACTCAGCTGGGCCGCAGATAGCAAACGATGACGCTTCTATAACATCGTGCTTTATAGTGCGGTTCACTAGTCTGTACTTTGATGCCTATGACAGTTTTTCAGTTACGCAGATACTTTTGGTTTTCACACTTTTTACCCATAGTAATTAACCGAGTCTTCAAACTAAAATTTAAAGTTTAAAGTCCAGCTTGGGTGTTTAGTTAAACTTCTACTCTCACCAGTTTTTGATTAAGTCTCAAAAACCTTACACTGTTGACTCCGTTTCACTCAGTTGGTGAATTTAATTACTATTGCATTTAAAATGTATTTAAATGTTATTGGTATTTATACAGTGACAGTGTAAATGATGCTTTTGAGGCAGAATATGTTATGTATATGATCATGTGTAAGGGTTTGTTATTTCATCTACTTGACTAGTTTTTGCTGTCTGCTTTTTCTTTGCAATGCAGTTTTACATTCTTTTCAATAAATCACTTAATTGAGTTACAATATACAAAAAAAGTTAATTATAGAATCTAGTGCTTCCGGCTCATACCGCGTCAAAACATCATAATAATTAGCTTTGAATATTTCATCTTCAGTCACTGATTGGCTGAAACAATATTTCGAGCAATTAACTTTCAAAATTGGCAACCAGTCGAAAGGTATCACAGCCAATGAGGACACGGTCAGTTGGCATCCCTGCTCCAATGGACGGTTGGCAGCTCTGTGACCAATAGGATAGCAGACAGCCAGTAGCTCAGTTTTAGCCAATCAGTGACTGAAGATGGTACTCCACAACAAGATTGAAATATCTCAAGCCATTTATGTTTTGACACGGTGTAACAGGAAGAACTAGATTACAGTTGTGACAATGACCACAAAAGAGTTAAAATAAATCTTCTACGTGGAAAGAGATGTTTACACACTCTTGTTTGCGTGAATGATCACGTACTGAAAACAGCTCAAAAGCTCACTCTGTGAATGTAAACAAAAACAACGTTACTTCTGAACGTAACAAAACATTGGTTACTGTATCGTTTTAAACAGCAGACAATGTATAATACAATGTATAACCAACATTTTAACATTATGTATAAACACATTTCATATTTACATTCTCTCATGTAATGTAGCAAATTGTATAATTCGCCATTTTAATTAGGTTGCATGAGGGGCAATTTCTGACCAACGTACACCGAAGATAATGTTATGGTAAGTAGATTACGCATAAATTCTGGATGGCCGAGGCAGGAAAATCAACATGGTTTCGGCAGCTCAAACACAGATAGCGCTGCGAGGGAGGTCTTTGAAGATTCTCAACTGACGAACGCTCAAGTTCTTACATTCTCGAAAATCGCACGATTTGCTCACATTTAAGTCATCGGCATCGAACAAACTCGAGCATGTGGAGCCAGAGAGAGAGAAAGACAGCGAGAGATAGTTGCGTGATCTGTTCTTGGGCTGCCGAACTATATTGATTTTGCTCCCTTAACCACTTAGCACCTATGCGCTATCTACTTACCTTAACATTATCTTTGGCCGTACGCACAGCTACACCGGGCGAGGTGTGGAGAGCGCGCATGCGCGTGTGAGCGCGCGAGAAGGACAGTAGCGCGCCGGATCTCGTGGTGTTCATACTATATGATTACACTCTGTCCGGTCATTCACGCGATGTGTTTTTGAGTTTTGTTGTCAGCTGTTTTTTGTTTACACTGCTAGATCCGTACTGATACCTATCTCCTGTAAAACCGGTTGATAAAGGTAAGTTAAATTGATTTTAAATAATACTTTTGTAATATTTTTATGAATGGGTGAATTATTTTAGAGTATGTAATTTAACTAGCAAAAGTTATTATTATTATTTAATAACCTTGAAAAACGAACGGCCGTTTATTTAAGTACTGGAACATTTTTATCACAAAATCAAGTATAAGAATGTATTAAAACTTAAAAAATGAACCAGTTATTGAAAGTACAGTATTTAACTAGTTAAACCTCTGTAACTTTATACACATTAAGTAGAGAGCTAAAGAAAAAAATTCCAATGCCTCAAGAATATATTTTTATATTTTATTACTAAAGAAATTTGAAGACAAAAATGTTTGGACAGAACCGGGATTTGAACCCGGGTCTCCCGCTTGCCGGGCGGTTATTCTAAACCACTACTTTTATATTTTAGTTACACATATCAATTTAAAATCAATACCAAAACTTGGACAATAACAAAGTTCATTTGAGAAACTATTAAACGACTTGAGAGAAACTGGCTCTGTTCGCGTGTTGGAAAACTCCTCTAGTTTCCAAATATATTATGTTTATTCATATAACAATTATTTTGAACAGTGAAAAACAGACCGCCGTAAAACTTTGCAAGCGCTTGGCTTGACAGTTAGGCCGCATCAGTTGAAAGAAAGTCCGTAGTTAGCAAGTTTTTACTTGCGGATTGTCATGTGTTCCTTTGGTGGACAAATCCAGCCTTTCTCTGAAGAGACCACTGAGGCGTACTCTTAAAAAAAACATTTAAAACTTGGTTTTCTGTTCTTCAAGGGGTTAGATTATAATTAAAATGTACAATAATTAACAATAGTGGCATTGTGTAGGCGGAGTAAAGGATATTTTTGGCCCTTGAGGGTTTGAGGGGGAGACACAAGAACTCTTGACCTGGAGACAGCCCTTACCTAGCCCTTACATCCTGCACTAGAGTCCGTCCGTTCTTACTTGGCACACTCCTGGGCTAGGGTGTGTCCGTTCTCACTTGGTTCCTTACATCCCTTCAGTACATCATGGAAAACGTAACTAGTGCAAGATGTCCTTTCTAAAGATTTACACATGCTTGGATTGCCTAAAATTCTGTTAGGCCTATAATAAGTTAGCTTGATTCACCATGTAGGGAATTTTCTAAATTCTTTTTAATCACTTCAACACCTTTGTTTAAAAAAGAACTACTCGTTCATCAAAACTCTGAAGAATTTCTTCTTCTCCATTGCTTTTGCATAAACAAGTATTTTTGTGTTCTCGGTACAAATTGGTCAGTCTTATACACATCTGTGATTGGCCGTCCGCTGCCCCCAACCAGCCAATCAGTCTGTGAGCACCTGTCACTGGCCGCGGGGGTGCTTGGTTTATCTTCTTTTCTTAAGTGTTTGTGATTTTTGAATTGCTTTCTACGCTAGCTGTTTTGAAATTAAACAGGTTTAGGGGAAAAAGAAAAAAACCTAAGAAAACTCTTTTGTTGTTAGGTGGTGGGTGGCTTGCGCTGATTACTTTTAGGCTAGTGTATTTTCCTATATTTTGCGTTAGGTTACTTTTCACCTGAAGACGGTATCAGATTTCCGACTCCGAAACGAAGTGTTTTGACTGGGACTCGAGGCGTGGTCCTGTAATCCAGCTTCATGGAGGTCAGGTTTTGAGGATGATATAGGTCTAAAGCGGCTCAGATAGTCTCAGTGATCATCTGATGATACCCGCATCAACTCCCACCATCGTTTAGACATATCAGACCATCACCTGCGGAAGTCACGTTAAGCCGTTGGTCCTTGTATTTCCATTGGTCATTGGGCTATTAATTAATGACCCATTCTAAGGAAGAGTCGGCCTTAGTTTGTAACAAGACTACACCTCATAACTCATTACTACCACTCATCACACTCATCCTTCAACACATATTTGCCTTAAAATGCCCTCATGAGAGTGGTCGGCATCTCAAATAGTGATATAGCGATATTCTTTTTCTCTACAAGAATTATGAAACACGTTTGTAATAATGCAACCTCAGAAATTATACCTTCGTCAACAACAAACGTAGAACAAAGGAAATAATAAAATATTGGTTTCCATCTTTCTCTTATACGGTTTTGAATAGAGAAAACTAGACCTATATGATACTATATTAAATATTATGTGTACACCATAATTATGGTAAAATCTTCTCTTATACTTCGTACACACCATGGTTTTAATACTGCAACCAATGCTCTTAAACTCAGATAAGGTGTATTACAAAAGGTTGAATTGTGTTTAATTAGTCAAAGCTTGTTAGTTACGGTAACATTCAACTGTAATATACAGGCTGTGACAGAACACGGATACGGTTTAAGTAGCGAATACAGGAAATTAACTAGATTATTCTTGCAGAAAAACAATCTTCTCTTAATGGACTAAAAGGATTTGGTAAAATATGTTCCAATAAATGGGTAATAGTGGATCCGTGGCGGATTGGTATCTCGCGCGTCTACGGAGCTCATCACTCCAGTGGCGTAGGTTCGATCCCCGGTCACCACTTACAATTTGTAGCGTGACTATACGGTAACGCTAGGTAAAGGTCGAGGTTGAGTGGAAGAGAGGACTTTGTAGTCTTAACTTCGCCTCGTTAAACAAGACAAACTCTACTTTTTTATTTAATGTAAAGTGTTTTGATACACTGTGTTTATACTTTTAACATAGTAAACATTTGATTCTTGGAAGTTGAACTACCTACTATTGCGGACATTTTCCATCGTTAGTGAAACAAAAGATCACGACGATTCGGGATTTGCAATCTGATCCCGTCAACAGGTGAAAGTAACCTAAAACATAACACAGAACATTAGAAAATGAGCTAGCCTAAAGTAGTCAGCGTAGCTGACCAGTCAAACTCTACCAAACAACATGTAGTTGTTAAAGTCAAACAAAAATTAAATCTTAGAATTTTGTTTTTTCTAGGCTACTCCTAAATTCTAAGATTTAATTTTTTGTTTGACTTTAACAACTACATGTTGTTTGGTAGAGTTTGACTGGTCAGCTACGCTGACTACTTTAGGCTAGGTCATTTTCTAAAGTTCTGTGTTATGTTTTAGGTTACTTTCATTTAAAGACGGGATCAGATTGCAGATCCTGAAACGTCGTGATCTTTTTTGTTTCACTAACGATGGAAAATGTCCGCAATAATAGTTCAACTTCTGAAATCCTCCCATCGTCAACAGCAAACTTCAAACAAAGAATCTGATTCTTAATTTCTCAACTTCAAAATACACATGTTGTTATCTAATTTCCCTAGTAATAAATAAGCTTTTTAGCGTTTATATAAATAAAGATTTATCTCTGTAAGACGTTTGATAGTTTCTCAACTAACTTGAACTTGAGACTTGAGAGTGTTGTTATCATGAGCACACAACTTGAAATCTTAGCAAATTCTCGAGAACACGAGATTAAAACTCAATAAACGTCACTTAACAAAGTGTTCTATGTTATCAATCTGCGTAGTTCGGTCAAAATTGCAAATAAATAGGAAATGGCGCTAAAACAAATGTGTTTTAAATACGGCAACAAACCTCAGTGATTGGCCTTTCGTAAAAAAACAATGGGACAAGTTTGTATTGCTGAGGTACGACATGCTAAAAATTTCACACTAGCCACTTGACTTTAATTTGAGACACTGACCACTCTTAAAGGGCTTTTTAAGGTAAATATGGTTTGAAGGGTGAGTGTGTTTAGTTTTTGATGGATGGTAAGGTGTAGTCTTGTTACAAACTAAGGTCGATTGGGTCATTAGTTAATAGCCCAACGACAATGTAACAGCTTAACGTGACTTCCGAACCACAGGTAGTGGCCATCGTGAAAAGTTACTTATACCAATAAGTCAACTCAATCATTTAAATAAAATTAGCATGAAATATCACTATTGGTATCTAACACTAGAAAACAACATGCGAAAGAACATTAAGAAATTAAAACACAATAATTAGATAAACTAATCAAGTTCAAGGGTGATAAGTGCCCAGCAACTGATTGGCTGGCTAGGATCAGTGGACGACCACATTATGTGTATCAAACTGAAGGTTAGATTTATAAATATTGGGCAATCCATACATGTCTAGGAATTTAAAATGAAGCATCTTATATTAGTTCGACGTGTTCTTCTTCTTCCCTACAAACTCCCTAGGAATACCTTAACGTTAAAAGTTAAACTAGTGCTCAAATCGACGAATTGAGAAAGATGCCAGTAAAAATGTTACGTGAGTTGTTTATAAACATTAAACGTTCAAATGGCAACTCGTGATTTAGAACAACAAAAGCTTCCATTATTCACTAATACACTGGTTTTATAAAAGGATTGATAAACGAGAATTTAACCAGAAGAGAAATTGCCGTCCATAAAACAACACTGGAGAAGAGAGATAGTTTGACAGCTGCTCGAATCAGCTGACGAATCTTTACAATCAGTCACGTGGCCTAAAACAGCTGATTCGTAAAAATCGTACACAGATTCATGTTTGGTTGAACTAATCTGTGGGGATTTTAGCTAGAGTGAAAAATGTAATCAATATTTAGGGTGCGCTGTATGGGTTCATTCGAACTTGAACCTTTACTGTTGTTTTCATTCAACCCTTACCTCTAATTTGTAGAACGTCAAAGCTATTTTGAATGTTCTATAAGTGTTATGACTAAATTGTGGCGGCGTGGTGTTTGTTATTGTTTGGATCAGAGTTAGGTTGAGTGCCCTATAAACCCACATGTGGTAAAATGTCACATGCGACTATTTCAGACCTGGCAACATCCCAGTGGCGACACTTCAGATTGATTCAATTTTCACCCTACTTTCACACCTAGTCCCGCTACAATACGGTCCATAATCGCTTGACAGAAGGTGTGAATATTTTGAATGAAATATGTAATGAAAGTAATTTAAGCTGTTCATTATGTTCTAATTTGTAATAAAAATGTTAGCTTCGCAAATGCTTGATTACTTTCAATCTTAAATTTGTAAAATCGTATCTTCACCAAGAGACTGAAGCTAAACAGATGTTCATGAGTGAATTTTCAATAGAATAGACTCATTCATTTCTGTCACAAGATGGCGGTTAAAACAGTTTTGTCGCCAACTTAGTCTGGCTGAATGGATTTTGTTGATTTGTAGTACACACTACAAAAGGGCTCTTCCGGCACTGAATAGTCTAATAAAGCAATACTGTGCAACTATTCCTTTCATACACTACTTCACCTTTGAACCTAATACCTAACCGTACTAGCCTCTAAGTTACATCACGCACTAACTTATACATGGATTCGACCTAGAGCCTACAGGGTAGAACGCAACAGTACTTACAGTATACTTTGATTTGAGACACCGACCACTCCTAGAGGTGAATATGGGATGAATGGTGAGTGTGATGAGTTTTGTGATAGATAACGAATGATGAGTCTTGTTACAAACTAGGGCCGACTGTTCCCAAGATTGGGTCGTTACTTATTATCCCAACGTCCAATGGAATGAACCAACGCCTTAACGTGACTTCTGAACTACGCGGAGTGGACATCTTGTAAAATTTGTAACTGCCGCGCCGGGAGTCGAACCCGGGCCTATTTGGCGCGACGCACGCACTCTACCACTGAGCTACGGTTTCACTTCGTGGCGGAGTACGAGACTCTGTGTCAACTGTTGCTTCTCACTTCATTAGCTCTTCACAGCTGTTTAAACGGCCATTTGTCAACTCATCCTCTGCTATTGTCTCGATGTTGCAGCTTTCAACACTTTGTCCATGGTATACATTCAAACTCATTTACTCACGTAGCTTTTTTCAACAGAGGAAATAACTTTTCTCAATTATTCTTGAAGTGTTGGAAGTATACAAATTGTGCATAAGTTTGAAATACTGCATTGTTGTGGGAGTAGTGCTTTATAACAAAGAGCGCAACACATTCAAGTTTAAAATAAAAATAAATATATGAAAATAATTCATTAAAATTCAATGGAGCGTAAAATATTTTCTTTTTTATTAAATTTAAGGTTTATTGTCAAGTGGCTATGTGGTGGCTATACTTTAAGAAGTCCTAGGTGGATTAATAGTTTAGGCTTTGCAGGCTTAAATTGTCTTGTTAAACTAGACAAACTTTTCTTTTTTCTGGTGTTTAAAGAATATACCTACGCATCTCACTGTACCAAACACACATAGATTTAGTTAGGAAATCAGCTGATCGCGGATAATTTTATAATGTTCAGAACATGAGAAAGGGTTCGAAAAATGAGAAAACCTGTGTATATTAACAATGTCGTGAAGAAATTAACATTTGTTCTATTTCCTTACTGCAGTTAGGAGTTTCTAAGCCCCTTAGTAAAACTAAAATTAGTAACTCATAAATTAGTTAAGCCATCTCGAGAAACCATTGAAATAATTAAAAATGGTAATGTCTTCAACAAATAAGACAGCATTAAACTTTCAAGACGCTGGCAACCAGTGCTGAAGAAGTCATTTCGATAGTGTCACAGCCAATGTGCTCCAATAGACGGTTGGCAGTCCTGCCACCAATAGGATAGCGGACAACAAGTAGCTCAGTTTCGGCCAATCAGCGATTGAAAACGGTTCTCCACAGCGAGACCGAAATATCTCAACCTAATTCTAATGACGTTTTACGTGAACGGGAAGACCTAGATTATAAAAGTTACTGTGTTGAAAAAGTATGGATACAAAAATACGAACTTATCGTTAGTTTTAAAAAATACGCACAAAACCAGATTGACAACCTTTACATAATGTCACACTCAACAATTTTGTCCTAGTATATGTAAAATTGAAATTATTACTGAACACACATAGAAATGATTCGTCAACAGAATCTTAGGTTTCTCTAATCAAAGAAACAGACCGAGATGGATCAAAGGTCTCTCAGCTGTGGATTGCTCATTTGCTTGAGTACACAAACGCTCCTCAATCGAAAGCAAAACCCTGGCAGATTTCATTAAAGGCTGTCTTTAATGAAGCAGTTTGCTGAATTTACTTTTTCTTAAAGAAATTATGAAGTATTTACTTCGTACACACCGGCCATAGCTGGTGGTATGGTGCGTGCTTCGCACCAAATCGGCCAGGGTTCAAAGCCCGGCGCTTCATCAGTAACATCCAACTGTTTCACGATGATCATTCCCTGTGGTTCGGAAGTCACGTTGAGCCGTTGGCCCATTACATTGTCGTTGGGCTATTAATTATTGACCCAATTTGGGGAACAGTCGACCCTAGTTTGTAACAAGACTACATATCATCATCCATTCAAACCTTCATCACACTCACCTTTCACCCCTCCTGTACAATGGTGGGAAGGACACACCAATCCATTCCTTTGACCAATTTACCTTAAAATACCCTCTAAGAGTGGTCGGTGTCACAAATCAAAGTGTTCATTGATTCACAATACGTCAGGAAAATGGCGTCGATTCATAATTTGGTACAAAAATATCTTCTCCATAGCGAAAGCATTCTGGGACTCGTGGCGGTCAGGACCTATAATCCAGCTTCATGGAGGTCAGGTTTTGATGATGATATAGGTCTAAAGCGGCTCAGATAGTCTCAGTGATCATCTGATGATACCCGCATCAACTCCCACCATCGTTTAAACGTATCAGACCATCACCTACGTGGTTCGGAAGTCATGTTAAGCCGTTGGTCCTTGTATTTCCATTGGTCATTGGGCTATTAATTAATGACCAATGCTAAGGAAGAGTTGGTCTTAGTTTGTAACAAGACTACACCTCATAACTCATTACTACCACTCATCACACTCATCCTTCACCACATATTTGCCTTAAAATACCCTCATGAGAGTGGTCGGCATGTCAAACAATGATTTAGTGATTAAGAGACCTAGATAAACACATAAAAGAACACAGACTGTCAAATTGTCAGCCCCATACTAGGGCCTTTGTCAAGATAAAGAGATAACACAAGATAGTAAATAAACTAAACCAGCTAAGCTGAAAATTTGAAAGTCTGTGTTCTTTTATGTGTTTCTACTTTATCCAGGTGAGCCTGTTCTCCTTTCTACTCCTTTTTGATCGCTTATTCTTAATGTGAGACTGAAACAATAAATAGCGACCATAATCAACCATCTATTCATCATTATAAATTGATTAGATCCTGAGTCTTTTGCTAACCTCATTAAAACACCTGTTTCAATTTGAGTCACCCGTTATTAATTTTATTTGATTCACACCAAAAATATGGACCAAAAAAACAAAATATAAGCCCAACATAACAAAGTATTAATGCACAGTCATCATGTGTGGACAGTGGTGATAGTTTTATCTATTTTTAGTGCTGTTTGGAAATGATACAGACCCGTAAAATAAATATTTATGTATCTGGCTTCAAGTCAACTCTGTCGGAAAAACAACCACAGACGACGTAATCTGAGTTATGACTCTTGCCACTGGGACAAATTCGACTAATAATGTAACTTTTAATATACCGGGTGTCCAAAAGTATAATAAATATACCCCCGCCCCTTTAGTTTTGAATAAATTACTACAACATCCGACCCACATATTTATTTTCTTAAATTTAGTAGTACTGAATCTGAATTATTATCTAAATGATAACCAGGTCGACTCGCAGCTAAGCACTAAAGCGCCGCTGGCATGAGTGAATCGAATTTACTTTGCGATTTGTTACTTTAATTCGCTGCGCTCACAGCCTCGCTTCGGCCTTCGGCCTGAGACTTAGGCTTCACTGGAAGTTATAATACATATCATGAAAGGAAAACGTATTTCAAATTTGATCACAATGGATTTATGTCTCTGAGGTAGCGAATAATCAATTTTTTGGCCGCCACTTTGAAATTACTTGATGGATTTTTATATTTTTTATATATTGACTAACAAAATACATATTTATTTCAAATTTTATAAAAAAATGAAGTTTATTATTTTTAAACAACTAAAACCCTTTTTTGGTGAAAAGTCCCCCGCAAAGGAGGGTTCCGGTTGTCAATTTTCTGTTTTATTTACTTAACCAAGATATTTACAAAAGGCACAGTTGTACCATTTTTTTATTCAATCCGACCTGTAGATATGATACAGATCTAAAAATAAGTATTTGAAGTGTTGAAAAAATGCTCAAAACATTTTCTGGAGGTAAGGATCGATGCTCATTCCATTGTCCCGGGTCCTTGTTCTTACCATGCTGACGGCATGAATATATCATTTTCGAAGGAAACTCGATAATTATGAAATTGGTACGTTAAGAATTATGAAACAGTGAGTAAATGTGTAACATATGATCAGAGAAGCCATCAGACTAGTTGGATCTGTCAAAATGATGAAGTCTGCAACATTTTCCACGACGGATTATGAAACTCTTGACAAGTACAAATGATGCCGCCTCTCTCAGTGCAGATTAAATAGTTAAACCTTAATCAAACCCTCTTCCATTTTATACGTGGTTTATACCGACCCAACTGTGCTTCTTTAAAAAAATGTTAAATATTTTTATTATGTACGTTTAATGTTTAGACATATTCTCAGGAACATAGCCACGAACCCAGCCATTGGTGGTAATGTGGCCATCGACTTGCTCTTAGAAAATATTCACCCAAAAGTACTCGCCCTAAATACTGCTTCTTAGATCTGTTAACAAAGTGTGGAAACGCCTTTATAACTTTTTAACCAGTTTTTTCAGCGCAACCAGACTCGGTACATATTACTAAAATTATCAAAAGTATCTTTAAATGCATACTGACACTTTGCCCCAGTTTTCAAAATGGGGATTGGGGGGTAGCCCCATTTTCATAGAACCCCATCGAGTGACACCTCATTTTAAAGGTCTTAAGAAATGTTGATGAATGATGAAAACTGGACGTCTCTATCTTAACCCAAAGAGAAATGGTGTCCATTTTAAGTTACACAGATTTGTATTAAGCGAAAGTGTGGAAACGCCTTTATAACTTGTTAGCCAGTTTTTTCAGCGTAACCAAACTTGGTACATATTATTAAAGTTATCAAACGTATCTTTTAATGCATACTGACACTTTGCCCCAGTTTTAAAAATGGGTGATTGGAGGGGGGTAGGCTTTAAACTCTGTGTAACTTAAAATCGACGCCATTTCTTTCCGGGTTAAGCTGGAAACTTCTAATTATCAGCATTCATTAACGTGTTCTAAGCCCTTCAAAATGAGGTGTCACTCGATGGGGCTTCCCTATGAAAATTATGGTGCTAACCCCCCCAATCCTTCATTTTGAAAACTGGGGCAAAGTGTCAGTATGCATTAAAAGGTAATTTGATAATTTTAATAATATGTACCGAGTCTGGTTGCGCTGAAAAAACTGGTTAAAAAGTTATAAAGGTGTTTTCACACTTTCGCATAATACAAATCAGTGTAACTTAAAATGGACGCCATTTCTTTTTGGGTTAAGATAGAGACGTCTAGTTTTCATCATTCATCAACATTTCTTAAGACCTTTAAAATGAAGTGTCGCTCGATGGGGCTTCCCTATGAAATTAGGGGGCTACCCCCCAATCCCCCATTTTGAAAACTGGGGCAAAGTGTCAGTATGCATTAAAAGGTACTTTTGGTTCATCTAATAAAATGTACCGATTTCGGTTGCGCTGAAAAACTGTTAAAAAGTTATAAACACACTTTTGCCTAACCCTGTATTTTAAAATTATCTATTAGCCTATTAAATTGTCTGGACATATAATAAAACATATTTAGTATATCTAATAGTGCTCATTAGGTGCCTGCAAATTGAAATAAACTATTCTATTAAATAGGCTTGAACCTTGGTGTCCCACAGGGATCTGTTTTTGGTCCCACGTTTTTATTTTGTATATTACCAAATGAAAAGAAATGTAATTTTGGAATAATATAAACAAATGCAACGTATTTCAATATGCTGATGATACAACACTCAGTTTCTATGCATATGTCATTAATAGAACTCATCAGGTAAAAATCGAAATAAACTATCTTATGAAATATACTTGAACCATAGTGTCCCATAGGGATTTATTTTGGTCTTACGTTGTATATCATCAAATGAAAAGGGATATACATTTGGGAATAATTTAAACCAGTGTAAAATTTTGCAATACGCTGATGATACACCACTTAGTTTCAATGTAAATAGTAATACGTCATTAATATTATTGTTACGGTAGTGATAGTACTTTCACAAGTTAGATAAGAAAAAAATCATATATTTTAAACTTTTAACACGTTTTTCATCCTGTAATAAACTCACAGCACTAAACAAATTGTTGAGAAAAATCCGAATTTTAATCCAATGTCACTGCAACGGCAACCAATGGCATTGCAATCGATTTACACTAACAGTTATGTTGAATCTCTAGTAAGTTGACAATTGCGTGTCTGGTATCTCGTCAAGATCGATTATGTAATAGAAACAACCGATTGATTATAGGGATTTGATAAAAGTAGTGTCACACTACTACTTTCCCGTTCTACGATTTAGGCCTAAACAAACTACAGTACTACTTTGTGTAGTTTTTGGGAAAAATCACGTGGAGATAAAAATAAATAGTTCTATTTCCTTGGAAAATTCGCTAATAATCACTCAAGGTAGAAGCTACACGTTAATTCTTTGTTTGAAACTTGTTGTTGACGATGGGAGAATTTCAGAGTTGAAACTAATATTGCGGATATGATGCTCTTTTGTCGAGAGCCTCCACCGAGTGCGGACGTGATCTTTGAATTGTTTCTAGAAGCTGAGTTCTCAGAGTGTCTTTTGCTTGCAATTTTGTCTTCTAGGCTAGCTTTTTTAAGTTTTAGTATTGTGACTCTTACAGCTACATGTTGTTTGGTGTGTGACTGGTCAGCTTATATTGATTACTTTAGGCTAGCTCGTTTTCTAGTGTTCTGTGTTATGTTTTAGGTTAATGGGATCAGAATGCAGATCCCGAAACGTCGTGATCATCTTGCTCACTAACGATGGAAAATGTCCGCAATAATAGTTTAAACTACACGTTAAGTTACCCAGACTTCAAGTTGCTACCAACTGACAGTTAAATAGAAGCGAACAGCGGGGAACTTGTGATGTTTTCTTGACTGGTTATTTAAGTTTGACAAACGCTTAACTTTGATACAAGATAAACATTTAAATAGCTAATCTAAACTTTAATCAAAAGATCCCCTGGGGTACGTTTCTTTATAACATACATTAGTTTTAGAGCTCTGAAACCTTTCTTTAAAATTTGAATAAGAAAAGCGTTTTTCAATCCATTCTATATAATTTAATTAAGATCATGTAACATTAATTAAGGTACTATCACATGAGAGTTAACCCACTAAAGTGCGTGAATAAAGTTGACACGAGGTTTCGCAAGAACATAATACTTTTTACACCGGTAGACTACTTTCATCGGTCAGACTATATCGTCATACTGCTCACCCTTAAGTCACGTTAATATAAAATAATGATTATTCCCATTGTCATCAGAATTGTTGTTTAACTTCTTAGATAATAATTGATAAAAATGTATTTTGCCAGTGCTATTACTAGATCAAATACCTGTTGGGTGCCTGTAGATCATATGAAGAAATTGGAATTTTTCCAATTGAAAATTTCCAATTTCTTTAAAAGGTCACAGGGACCCAACAGGTATTTCATCTATTAATTAATATATGCCTTGAGACTGGATATTTTAAAATTTATTTTTAAAAAAGTGCTATTACGTTAACATAGAAATAGATGGAATTTTATACTGGGGGTTCTGCTAAAAATACCCAACGTTTCGAGAGGTAAATAAATCAATACAAATGCCTTTTATTTGAGCGTTTTTCATTACAACTGGTTTACAGGACATCTCGTGACAGCTTACACTTAATTTAACATAACTACATTAAAAAATTATAAATACGATCAACACAATTTAATTTAAAAGTTACGAGAAATAAATAACACTTATATTACATGAATCAATAAAGAAACAAGAAGTTATACAGAGTAGCGAAAAATTAAGTAAGGCTACATGCTTATTGATTTTAAAATATTGATTGCTAAAATGATTTTTTAATTTACTTCTAAAACTTTGTTGACTAGATAATTTCAGGCACTCGGGAAGGTCGTTGTACAACCTGGGCCAAAGTAAGAGAAACTTCTCCTACCTAGTTCCTACCTAGGAATGAAAACTCCTCTCATTATCAAATAAAAGTTAGCCTAAATCATATCCTAATCCTTGTTGTAGTTAAGTGCACTATTGTTAAGGATTATAATATGATTAATTACTCTCTTCCATTTGATGACGAGAGTAGTTTTCATGCCTCTCGAAACGTTAAGTAGTTAAACACAATGACTGGTAGAACAGAACATCTATTTCTATATTAATGTAATAACTTGTCTCCAGCGTAGAATAATTTATTTAAAACAATGATTGTGAATCATCAAAGACTTTATCTTAGGTTTCATAAAAATCTGATACCACTTTTTAAATTCAAAATAAAACTAACAAGCATGCAGTTATACAGTATTTAACATGTTCAAATATTGTATTTGTCTCTGAATTATTTACTCTTCACCCTGTATAAATACAGACAAGACTGAAGAGGAACGTACAGGAAGAAAAGTGAAGGATATAAAAACGTTGTTAAACAAATGTTGCTCTCCCGGGCAGAAATCCCTCGGGAAAGGATTTGGGGAAGTGGGCCTCTTTAAACTGAGCACATAAACTCAAAACACATGGGTTGGTTCAAGTAAGGAAAACATGTTATTCTAACATCGGTTTCAAACCGATTAAACACTGAACATTTTTCATTTTACATCATGAATTTGTTTGATCACTATTTGAGATTCCGACCACTCTCATGAGGGTATTTTAAGGCAAATATGTGTTGAAGGATGTGATGAGTGGTAGAATGAGTTATGAGGTGTAGTCTTGTTACAAACTAAGACCGACTCTTCCTTAGAATGGGTCATTAATTAATAGCCCAATGACCAATGGAAATATAAGGACCAACGGCTTAACGTGACTTCCGAACCATTATTATACCTCAACTAATTTCTAAAGCGCTAGAAACAATTCAAATATTCCAATCGAGACGTATATAAGTCTCTTGTTTTCGTGAAGACACCATTTAGGTTTTCCTGCTTTAATTTTATAAAAACGGTGAAAAAATATATATATATAAATAAACTTGTATATTTTATACGTATATCGTATACGTTTTTATATATTTTTTTATATAACCTAAGAAAGTGTTATAGTAAGTAATTTGCCCATAGATACCACATGATTGCGGCAGCAAAATCAATATAGTTAGACAGCCAAAGCACAGATAGCGTTGCCATCTCTCACCGTCTTTCTCCCCGCTTGGCTCCACTTGCTCGATTTTGTCCGATGTTAACAAGTAGTGTGCTTTTCAAGAACGAACGAACTTGCGCGTACGCCAGTGGCTCTACTTGAGACTCTTAAAATTATTACCTCGCCGCTCTAACTGTGCTTGTGCTGCCACAACTATGTTGATTTTCCTGCCTGAGCCATTCGGCATCCATGCGAAATCTACTTACCATATTTACACAATCTAACTACCGCAACATTAACTTTGGTATCATTCTTTTTATTTGTTGCACGAACCTTTAATCCTTAACCGCCAGGTTTGTTAAGACTGGGACTCGTGGCGTGGTCCTGTAACCCAGCTTCATGGAGGTCAGGTATTGAGGATAATATAGGTCTAAAGCGGCTCAGATAGTCTCAGTGATCATCTGATGATACCCGCATCAACTCCACCATCGTTTAGACATATCAGACCATCACCTGCGGAAGTCACGTTAAGCCGTTGGTCCTTGTATTTCCATTGGTCATTGGACTATTAATTAATGACCCATTCTAAGGAAGAGTCGGCCTTAGTTTGTCACAAGACTACACCTCATAACTCATTACTACCACTCATCACACTCATCGTTCACCACATATTTGCCTTAAAGTACCCTCATGAGAATGGTCGGCATCTCAAATAGTGATTTTACCAGGTGTGGGTTGATTTTGATGTACTGTACTTGAATACATTATTGTATCATGATGAGCACAGACTCGTGACGCCTGCTATAGCACTGTTTGTCGCGATGCGTGTGTTGTACAGATATGATGAACACAGACTCGTTACGCCTGCTATAGCACTGTTTGTCGCGATGCGTGTTGTACTGATATGATGAACACAGACTCGTTACGCCTGCTATAGCACTGTTTGTCGCGATGCGTGTTGTACTGATATGATGAGCACAGACTCGTGACGCCTGCTATAGCACTGTTTGTCGCGATGCGTGTGTTGTACAGATATGATGAGCACAGACTCGTGACGCCTGCTATAGCACTGTTTGTCGCGATGCGTGTGTTGTACAGATATGATGAGCACAGACTCGTGACTTTAAAACAAAGAATTAAAACCTTAATAATGTTTTCCAAAAGTTTTGTTGTTGGGTTTGTTGTGATGCTTATAAATCAAGGGTGCAATATAAAAACAAATACAAAAATAAAAGTCAAATGCAAAAACAAATAAATAAAAGTCATGTGTTTTGGATACACATTCAGATTTCAGGACTTGTAAATTTGAAAGCATAAATAGGTGGGCCGATGGTGTAATAGTTAGCATAATCACCCGGCGAGTGAGAGACCTGGGTTTGAGTCTCGGTTTGGTCCACACATTTTTGTCTTCAAATTTCTTTAATAATTTCATTATATATATATTAAATCACTAAATCACTATTTGAGATGCCGACCACTCTCATGAGGGTATTTTAAGGCAAATACGTGGTGAAGGATGAGTGTGATGAGTGGTAGTAATGAGTTATGAGGTGTAGTCTTGTTACAAACTAAGGCCGACTCTTCCTTAGAATGGGTCATTAATTAATAGCCCAATGACCAATGGAAATACAAGAACCAATAAATACACAATTTTGTAACAAGGTAGATCACAATATTTGTTTCTAACACTACTATTTCAGTTAGCCAGTTTTCAATTTTTGACAAGTTCTTCAAAATATTCTTTAAGCTAAAGGAATTCTCATCGGAGAAAACTTATTTAAGATTATATGTCCAACATATTGAAAGTTGAGAGTTGAGAGGTGAGAAGAGTGTCAATATTGAAGACAAGTGACGGGAAGCTATTTCCCATCTCAATGCAATCACTTTTCTGTCGAATTCTCTTAAATCTGACAAGCGATTGTTCTCTGAGACAGGGTTCAATAAATATTGTCTCAGCTTCATATTTCAGCAAACTTAACACTTAATATTTGAACTACTTTGAGAACTTTTAAGTCTTGCCTTTCGCCGTGCCTGGGGCATCGCCGATGAGTCCTAAACTCGACACTATCAAATATCTGAGGTTCAAATGTTATTACGATATTTTCCATAGTTTTTTAGTGAGCATCAAGATCACGATAAGTTTGAAAGAAAGAGCACAAAAACTCATAGAATGGTAGAGTCCGTGCGTTTCTTCGTTGCGCTTGGTTAGGGGAAGTGAAGGAACAGAGTGCGGGAACAAATAGATGTTTTCGAAAAGTACAGTAATAGCCTTTCCTTACAGTACGAGTGCCATGGAAAGACTGACCAGTTGGTTACCCCCACCCTCAAAAACATAGTTATAACTGGTTTTAGTCGTCAGGGTCAAGCGCCACGAAGAAACGCACGGATTCTATTACGAACTTGAAAATCCGGCCATAGAAAACTTAACTAGTGTAAGAGTGGGGTTCCACTCTATAGTCCTGCACCCCAAAGTCGGTGCGCAAAATGCACGAGTCTAACGTTCCGCTTCGGTCTATATTCCGATATCGTGATTCGCCGTGCAGGGAATTTTCTAAATGATTGTTTGTTATGTCAACTCCTGTGTTAGAAAGAACTGACTCATTCATCAAAACGCTAAGGAAGTTCTTCCCTTCCATTGGCTGCGCATAAACAGGTAGTTTTGGTTCTCTGTTGCAATTGGTCGGTCTGATACTGGTCTGCGATTGGCCGTCAGGTGCTCCCAGTTAGCCAATCGGTGGCCAGCTGTCACTGGCAGTGAACGTGTTTGGTTTCTCAAATCGGGTTTATTTCAATTTCCTAGCATGTACGTACATGTTCTATTGTTTTCTACGCTATTTTTTTATAGATAAATAAGTTAAGGTGAAAACAAATTAATAAAAAACAACAAAGAAAACTCATGTTGTTTGATGGTGAGTGAATCGTCGGACCTGTAAGCGCTTCCTTGATTGAGACTGATTTTAGGTGAGCATTAAACGCCTTTGCCATTAAAAACTTTTGATCAAATTTGGTAGTCTATTGGCAATTTTAACTCTTCGCTGAGATCAGAAATATTCATGAACTTCCATCCGTCCCTCCCACTTTTGGGGAATTCCCCAAAGGGAACTTCCTTGGCGGATCCGTGGCGGATTGGTAGCTCATCACTCCGGTGGCACGGGTTCGATCCCCGCAGTCACCACTTACAATTTGTAATGTGACTATACGGTGACTATAGGTAAAGGTCGAGGTTGAGTGGTAGAGAAGAATTTACAGTCCTAACTTCGCCTTGGTAAACAAGACAAACTTTACCTCTTTTCCTGTGTACTACCCCCCATTACACAACATTCGCTAGAGCTCCCGGTAACGCTTGTGGCTACCCATCGGCTATGTTCAAAATTGGTGTATTTTTACTAGATGACCTGAAAAGTTATGTTAACCCAGTTCTTCCGGGTCAGACCGCGTCAAAACATCATTAGAGTTAGTTTAAAACATTTCGGTCTCGCTGTGGAGTTCTTCAGTCACTGATTGGCTGAAACTTGATTGTCAACTAGTTATTTCAGCCAATCAGTGACTGAAGATGATACTCCACAGCAAGAACGAAATACTTCAAGCTAAATATAATGTTTTAACACGGTGAGAACTGCTTCTGCCACCATTACCGCAAAACCTTAAGAATTAAAACCGTGATTCTTTTAAGATTAGGGATTTTTATGGTTTTGTTATTATTGATTAAGCACATGAAATGAGTCAGACAATAATGTGAAACTAGACAGAGAGATAGAGTTGCCAAAACATGTTACGTCCAGTGTCCCACAACATGACAAGGTTTGTCTGTCCCTGTCACAACACTTGGGTCTACAATACAACATACAACCACAACCAATGTTACATTTAATCTATGTTGTGTCAGTCATTTAACGTATGATTTATAGGATTGAAAATAGTGGTCTATTTACTTGAAAGTAATAATAGACGTTAACATAAGATTCGTGTATAAATTACACGTAATTAAGAGTTGATGTAATTTCAATTGTTACTCACGTTTGAACCTAGTCTTGAAAAGTCGGCTTTTCCTTGTGCCTAGACTTGCTTCGTCCTTTCGGAACAAGCACAAATTTCAACACAAATTCAACGACGCAAAGGAATTTTTTTCTCGACTCGTTTTTTGTTATATTAATTTAAAAGATGGCACAAAATCAGGTTTAAAATTCCACATTTCACATACAATTGTTTTAATGACAACATGTTCTTCAAAATACTCTATCGGATTATGTTATAGGGTTGTGATGTTTCCCTGAAAGTATTTTGAAGAAAATGTTGTCGTTGAAAGTAAATTGTATGTGAAATGTGGGATTTTAAACCTGATTTTGTGTCATCTTTAAATTGGTATGACAAAAACTCAAATTAAGATAACAAAATTTTAATTTGTGTTGGAATTCCTTTCTTTTGAGGTGCCACAAGAAGGGGTTTGTATTTTAAGAATTTGGGTCCCCTTTGGATTTTGGGCGGGGTTGGGTAACGCAAAGTATGTCAAAACAAACTTCAGAATCCTATTAAAACTCTTCCCAAAGGGGTTTTAAACAATATTTCCTTGTTTCAAAAGTTAAGGTGGGGGACATTTAAAACATACCCTGTATAGTATATCCGGTGGTATATTTACAGTAAACATGTAAATAAGAAACACAACATGTAAATACAAGTTTCCCATCCAAGAAAATAAAATAGGACTTCTGGAGACAAGAGTCTTAAGAGCCATCCAATAGTTAAATTAAACTTAGCGCTTTAGATATTTTAAAGTAAATAGCTTTGATTCACAATTGTTTAATGGAACTTATAAACATTTAATATATTTGCTAACTGAATGCTAACTTTTACTAGAGTTTTTTTAACACTATGAAGTAAATAAACAAGTGCTATTAAAAACAAACAAACGTACCTGACATGCTGCATTATAGCAAAATAAATTCAAGTGGCTATCGAGTGAAAGTTTTTGAAAATCTTTTGAAGTTGTAGTTGATTGATTCAACTTTTACTTTGTTATATTTCTTTAAAACGTCGCATTTTTATTGTTAAATATGGGATATTTTGATATATAGTAATTACAGTCTTTTTAAGCAGCCAGCTCGTTTTATGGTGGTAGTTGTTACATAGAACGATATAACGTTTTTAATCCCTTTATTATGTTAAGTGAAACAATTTAAGTGGATTTAACAAACAAAAAGTATTATCTTTCGAATTAAATGAGTTGGTTCACTTTTTAGCTATTTAGCCAATTAATATAAGAAACGAATACAATAGCCGGTAATGAAATACTGTGGAAAAGGAACATCACACCCATAACCTATTTTGAATAAACGTCATTTTTACAATTATTTTGCTAATTCAAACTATATTTTTTAGTATATAACTATCCTACTGGATGTGAACAGACAAATTATAACCATGAATTATATACAGTTATTTATTTTAAAGTCTTGCAAAGCAATTGGACCGCTGAACTATTTTTTTGTATTATCTACGCCAACTGCATTTTTATTAGAGACTTATCTTAGGGTTTGTGGGCATCACAAAACGCTTTTAGGGAAAGCGGTCCAAACCCTTGTGCCTGCGCCGGGAATCGAACCCGCGACCTTGTGCTTTGCGAGCCGTGACTCTACCCACTAAGCCACGGACGCAGGCAAGCTTTAAAGAATTAATTGTAATGAGTTAATAGAACCGTTTGATGACCACCTCAGGTTTGAGCCTATCAACATAAGGGTCCTCAAGTTGTTTACACTAATTATCTAAAGGCAATATTATACTCTACGCACTTCGCTTTGCGCCTATCCCATACAACGCTACTGACGAAAATTTTATCAGCCTCATACCTATAGTATCTTGCTCAATTTTCAAAATGTACTCTAAAGGTGTGTATACTAAGCGTGATTTCAGAGTAAAATTGTCCAATAGTTAGTTCGAGTGATTTTAAATGCACTTCATACAATAAATCAAAACGTTTTTAAAATCCACTTTTAAATAAAATTTTATGATATTTAAAAATATTTATAGTAGAATTTTTTGAAATAAAATTTGAATGAAAAAAATCAGTTTTCAATCAGCCCTCAGCAAAATGCTTACTTTTCATTTAACATTTCAAAACTCAAAGTAGCACCATTTATAACAGACCCGTGGCGGGTTGGAATCGTGCGCGACTCCGAGCTTATCACTCCGCAGTCACCACTTACAGTTATAAAGTCACATACGGTAACGCTAGATAAAAGTCGAGGTTGAGTGGTAGAGGACTTTGTAGTCCTAACTTCACCTCGTTCAAGGAAACACACACTTCTTTCAAGTATTTAAGACGTTTCACTTGCTTAAAACTAGTTCCCTCGTCAAACTACTTGAGTCCAGTCTGATTTTAGTAGTCAAATAAACTTAGATGACAAGATAGAGTGACCGGGGGCAGTAATTTGTTCCGGAGGCGGACCAAAGTTGATCTCCGGGGCGGCAATTCATTTAGCGCTCACAGAAATAGACGCGTCCAGCACAGCTGACCTGATGTGTGTGTTGCCTACAACACATGTTTGAGATAAATATTGCGAAACCAAGTTATCTCGTAGAGGTGTAAGGAATAAATGACGATTTAGTCTGAGTGACTGGGACTCGTGGCGTGGTAATCCAGCTACATTGAGGTCAGGTTTTGAGGATGATATAGGTCTAAAGCGGCTCAGATAGTCTCAGTGATCATCTGATGATACCCGCATCAACTCCACCATCATTTAGACATATCAGACCATCACCTGCGTGGTTCGGAAGTCACGTTAAGCCGTTGGTTCTTGTATTTCCATTGGTCATTGGGCTATTAATTAATGACCCATTCTAAGGAAGAGTCGGCCTTAGTTTGTAACAAGACTTCACCTCATAACTCATTACTACCACTCATCACACTCATCCTTCACCACATACTCGTATTTGCCTTAAAATACCCTCATGAGAGTGGTCGGCATCTCAAATAGTGTAGTGTAGTGTATATAGTATCACTTGGATTTTATATAGTATAGTTAAAGTTTAACATAGTTTCTCTTGTTCAAACGACGCACGACTGGCAACAACAGTGACATTTCAGTTTCGTTTAGAGCGGAGGAAATTACAACTCGTTTACAATAATGTGTTTGTGAGTGTTCATAATTTACTCAGATGGCACTGTTCATTTCTAAGGTTTACTTCTTCCTTCCGTTTCAGTTGTGATTTTTAGTGCAAGTTTCATGTTTTCTGGGTAAATAATACTCATAATTCTTTTAAACTAGAGATTTACAAAAGGAACATTTTGACTAAATTTTGTGAACAGACCTGTATAGTTTCACATAACTATACAGCCTGTGTCTTTGAAAGGTTTTGCCATTTGACTCAGTGCCTTAAGAAGATCAAAACTGCTTTTACTAATCACTATTTGAGATTCCGATCACTCTCATGAGGGTATTTTAAGGTAAATATGTGGTGCAGGATGAGTGGTAGTAATGAGGTGTAGTCTTATTACAAACTAAGGCCGACTCTTCCTTTGAATGGGTCATTAATTAATAGCCCAATGACCAATGGAAATACAAGGACCAACTGCTTAACGTGACTTCCGAACCACGCAGGTGATGGTCTGATATGTCTCAACGATGGTGGAAGTTGATGCGGGTATCATCAGATGATCACTGAGACTATCTGAGCCGCTTTAGACCTATATCATCCTGACCTCCAAGAGGCTGGATTACAGGACCATGCCACGAGTCCCAGTCAACTTTACAGCCAGTGTCTTTGAAAGGTTTTTCCAATTGACTCAGTGCCTTGAGAAGTTCAAAACTGCTTTTGTTTTTTACCATGAATTTTCTTTCTCTGTGACGATAGAGATATTTATTTACTACTACTACCAATCAATTAATTACTGCTATGGTAATAGTATTGATAGTAATATTTATTAACTTAGATCATATATAACTGTTACTGACTTTTGACGAAAAACATTCTAAATAAAAACAAACATATGTAACGATTATTCATGCAGGCGCCCTCATGTTACAACTTCCTAAAGTAAACAAGGCAACTTCTCTGACCACTGCTTAGTTTAAGTTCTTACACAAAAGTCTCATTCCCAAATTTTTGTTTAAGGTAAATCATATTACATAGTATACTCGGTTGATGTACTAGGACATTTGACGCTCATACTTTTAAGTATAAAGGTTTGAAAGTTTTTTGTTTTGAGGGTGCAGAACAAAAATAATTATATCATTTTGAGCAAAATTAACATTTTCATATTTTTTACGCCATTGCCAATAAACTACTGACCAATTTTTTCACACTAATAACAACACAAGGGATTTGCTAATCTGGAATAAAACTAAATGAATCATTTGAAGACATCCTGCGGTAAATTGTGCCCAATTTACTTTACAGAAGTTGCAGTGAACATTTAAATAACAAGTTATTTTAGTTTAACTTTGACTTAAAAATAAAATTTGTTTAACATAACGTTTTGAAACATTTAGATAAAAATATCATTGTGTTAATAGCTATTGTGTTTGGCCACTGTCTCTTCGTTAAAACTAACTGTTCTTGAATACTAAAGTAATACAAATTAAAGTGTTTAATACGTAAACTTACGACAATCTTATTTTTATAAAATTCAGCATAACTGTAGGAAGTAAGGGTATGTACAAAGTACTGCACCGTAAAGAAAAGTAACCCTTTAATTTTGCCAATAATCTGTGTGGATACATTTTGCTAATTTAATCATTGTGTGATCTTCTAGTGCTGTGAGTTTTTCTTATAATGAAATTTATATTTGACTTACAAAGCTCGTTTCTGATTGGCTGTTACACGCGGTGACGTCATAATCTCCTTGATCTTCTAGCCTGTCGTTACAGTTCGAGAATAAATACCATTGACAACTAACAAGCTGTCTTAAAGCATACGCATCAAAAGTTGTGATCAAATCGTTCACACTGCGTCAAAACATCATAATAATTAGTTTCAAATATTTCGGTATCGCTGTGAAGTACAATCTTCAGTCACTGATTGGCTAACACTGACCTATTTGCTGTCTGCTGTCCTATTGGTCAAAGGGCTGCCAACCGCCCAATGAAGCAAGGATGCCAACTGTTGATGTTGTCATTGGCTGCGACACTATCGAAAAGACTTCTTCAGCACTGGCAACCAGCTTCTTAAAGTTTAATGATGTCTTCTTTGTTGAAGTTATTATCATGTTTTAACTCATTGTAAAACGTTTTTTCCTTAGCACTTCGATAGTAATTTAAATTGGTCTGTACATATTGATCACATATGTACGAGAATTTCTTCAGGTATTTTTCTTCTGCGAAAGCTTGCTACCCAATGTAAATTACATACACTCAAAATATCATATTACTACCTCCATCGTGACTTATCCTACGGTATATGTATATGGGGGATGTGGTAATATTAAGTTTTCACGAATTTTTATCCCCAAAACAAGTTTGCGAATAGATTTTCAGGAATCTTGTATAGGGATTTATTTACGATTTTATACTATTTAATTTTTAGATTATTCTAACGACCTAACCCATCCATGTAAGTACATCTTTTGAGACTAATCCTTTCTGTTTAATGGAATGACAATGGACTAGGGTGTTTCCCCAAAACACTATTTTCAACCACTATCCTATAGGGTACTAATTGAACGGATTTTGTTAATTTTTGGGCCATATGTCTTTTAGATAAGGTGTCATAAATGTTGAAAGAGTCCGTGCGTTTCTTCGTGGCGCTTGACCTTGACGACTAAAACCAGTTATAACTGGGTTTTCGAGGGTGGGGGTAACCAACTGTTCACCAACTGTCTTTCCATGGCACTCGTACTGTGAGGAAAGGCTAATACTGTACTTTTGAAAACATCGATTTGTTCCCCCACTCTGTCCCCTAGCTCACTTCCCCTCACCAAGCGCCACGAAGAAACGCACGGACTCTACCAAGTTCATTTAAAGTCGGAACATAAATACAGTTTTACAAGTCCCCATTTGGGAGGGCTTTTCGGTGAACCAATTTTGATGGTTAATGAGCTTAATCTAGAACTGTTTAAAAGTAAAGTAATTGCATGGCCTGACGATTACCACCAGGGTGATAACATTAATGGAATCTGTTGTTATAGATCAACAATGTATGACAACAAACAAGAATACACAAGCATATGGTATCGGCTAGGACGGGCAGCTACAATAGGGTCGTTGATTGCTAATATTGCTGAAGTGATAGATCAAAGATAACTAGTATTGCGTTTAGTATCGACAATGCCCCCTGGTGGAAATACTAACTTTGTAAAGTTGGTAATAATTATGTTGTATTTTAAATTATTCAGGGTCTGCAAACAGTGAAAGAATACTAATAATGCATTTTATTAAACGATTTTAGTGTATATTTATCTAATATTTATTTAATCTTGAAAGAAGCACAAATGATCCAATAAAAACTTTAATAGTTGGTGAGGTCTTTCGAGAACCATGTTCCCATCTACAGACCACAACATCAACATCAATATGGGTACATGGTTCTCGAAAGGCCTCACCAACTATTAAAGTCTTTATTGGATCATTTGTGCTTCTTTACGTTTTAAATTATAAATCCAATAAGGAGTTCTTCTAGATGTATATTTATCAATATTTACAATAATTGTTTCTTTTGCGTTATGTTGTTCAGTGTTAATTTGCCACACTTGGCATTTTGAATAGTCAGGTTGTGAAACTAATCAAGATTAAATATTATCCGTTGCTTGTATACATATACCAAAATCTATATTTGTTCGTATATCACCAGCCGATCTGGTCGATTAACTAAATTCAGTTGAAAAATTTACCAATTACTTTATTTTTCCGAACCGAAAGTTAAACATAAATTGAGATGATCTGATTTGGTTAAACTAGCAGACTGGTGGGTTGCCTGTGATTAACCTGGTAGTTCATGTATAATGGATCTCTGGACCCAATACAGCTGTGTTACTGTACAGTAAACATTGTAACTGCCTTGGCTACAGTCTTGGCACACAATATTCTTACTAATACTGTATGAAAGAATTGTATGTTAAAATGTGATATTATTTTTATTGGTTTTAAGGTCGAAATCGTGCAGGTCATCGACAAGTTGCTATCTTAAAGGTAAAATTGTTGCTCTATTTTAAATTTTTTTGGTTACAAGTTGAAGGCAACCGGCCTTTCGCCAGCCCGTACTAGACATGAACAACCAAGGACCGGAGAAGCTAGTGAAAAGGAGACGCAATAACTCCTGTGTAACAAAATAAATAACAATAATAACATGTATCCACTAAGATCTAAGGCTTCCGGTTTACACCGCGTCACAGTTGAATTACAAATACTGCTAGACGTTTCGACCTCGCTGTGAAGAGTCATCCTCAGTAGCTGGGTCTCAGCCAGTCAACAGCTACTGAGGATGACTATCCTATCGAAGATCCAATCAATATTCTCAATCGCCTAATGACGCATTGTCTTCAAATAGATCTTAGCACGAAATTAAAAAAATACATGTATGATGTTTACAACAATATAAACATGCAATATCACTTATAAATGCGGTTTATGGCGCAGAATATTTTGGAGAGAAAGAAACCCCAAAAGGCTCTTTCTGTAATTTTGCTGGTTAACGAACTTAATCAGATATTTACAAACAAACATTTGTACCATTAACTTAAAATTGGACAAACGTGACCTCTAAGGATGGTTCCAAGAAAGGGGTCGGTAGGGCAAGCAGGTGTAATATTTACCATGTTTAAGAATTCGCCAAGGATTCACGGTGGCATGTGGCTATGTAATGTGGCACGCCAGGACCTACCTCCGACAATAGAGCCGGCCACTTCTGTGAATCTGACGTAATTCGGAACCCTATTGACTGACAGATATATTGCCTTCACGTTAGTTACATGTTGAATCACGCGCGCCATAACCGTCGAAGATCGAGACTTCAATCCTATTGGCTGAAAGCCTAATCACGTGTTATTCGAGGCCTTTGGAGATGCTTCCAGAAATCTACGGGGATATATAAGCCCGCGCTCAGGAGCCCCAGCAGTTCAGTTCAGTCAGAGCAAGTCTGTGTAATAGAGGCCGCGTACCCTCGTGAGACAAGTGCTGTGTGAACATACAGGGGTCACAACCCTCGTGCTAGTGTCAGTGTGAATTCTCGGTTTTAGTGATCTCTTCATTGGCACCGCTGCGAACGTAGCTGCGAGTGATCTTTGAGATATCGTCACCCATCGTTTGATTCCGTCTGAAGAGTGCTACAAGGTTATTAGGTGAACGGACTTCTCGCCGAGTGTAAATTGACTTGAAGTTACAAATAGTGTAATAAGGAACTGTACATTGTGTAATGGTTTGTAGCCATTAAGTGTGTAGTACGTTTAATATTAGTGTAATTACAACTTTAGACTGTAATAAATAGTGGTTAACAAAGACTGACGCCTTATTATTTGTAACCGTGAAACTTATTACAGTATTTAATCAACTTTACAGTGTGTATCATCGAGGTTATACAATGCTTACATTTTATTTATTAGTCGATTACATAAACCATCAGCGGAAGGTTAGAATAGCGGATAACGTTGAAACCCAAAGTTTGTCTATTATTACAATGTTTCCGCCCAAACCAAAAGTAACTTATTAAACGTTTTGCAGGAACTGTTAGCCACGCTATTTGTGTATGAATGAGAATATCGATGTTTGAGTATGAATATCGATTATGGTGTATGAATATCGAGTTTAATATCGTGTATGATAATCTTCCCCTCACACAAACTAGTTGTATGTATTCATTAGACAATTCACCATTTCTTTGTACACTGGAACTAGTCACTGGTGCTCAGTACGGACGTCACAAAAATACAATATACAGGGCGTTTCAAAATGAAAGAAGAGATTTAATATCATTATTACAGACTAACTATATTTGATAATAATTCAGCATCAACTCACCATCGTTTAGATATATCAGACCGTCACCTTGCGAGGTAACTCACCTGTCACACATAGCACCTAACATTAGGTCCAGAGCCTAGCACATTTAAGACTGGGACTCGTGGCGGTCCTGTAATCCAGCTTCATGGAGGTCAACTGAGGATGATATAGGTCTAAATGGCTCAGAGGTCTCACGATCATCTGATGATACCCGCATCAACTCCCACCATCGTTTAGATATATCAGACTTCACCTGCGTGGTAACTCACCTGTCACACATAGCACCTAACATTAGGTCACCCAGGAACTCATACTACATATAAGACTGGGACTCGTAGCTCAGTCCTGTAATCCAGCTTCATGGAGGTCAGGTTTGAGGATGAACATGGCTCCAAAGCGGTCAGATAGTCTCAGTGATCATCTGATGATACCCGAATCAACTCCCACCATCAAGCCTAGGATAAGGTATCAGACCATCACCTGCGTGGTAACTCACCCATCAAGCAATAGCACCTAACATTAGTCATGAAACTCATACTACATATAAGACTGGGACTCGTGGCCTGGTCCTGTAATCCAGCTCAGGAGGTTGTGGTTTTGAGGAGATATAGGTCTAAAGTGGCTCAGATATCTTCAGTGATCATCTGATGATACCCGCATCAACTCTCACCATCGTTTAGATATATCAGACCATCACCTGCGTGGTAACTCACCTGTCACAATAGCACCTAACATTAGGGGTCACCCAGGAACTCATACCATATATAAGACTGGGACCGTGGCCTGGTCCTGTAATCCAGCTTCATGGAGGTCAGGTTTTGAGGATGATATAGGTCTAAAAGCGGCTCAGATAGCTCAGTGATCATCTGATGATACCTGCATCAACTCCCACCATCGTTTAGATATACCACCACCACCCGCTGGTAACGTCTCACCCTGTCACAATATGCACCCAACATTAGGTCACCCAGAACCATACACATATAAGACTGGGACCGTGGCCTGGTCCTGTAATCCAGCTTCATGGAGGTCAGGTTTTGAGGATGATATAGGTCTAAAAGTTGCCTTGATGGATTTGACATGATATAATTAGACCACTGAGTGGTAAATCACCCTCAGCTAATATAAAGTAACTCCAACATTAGGGTCACCCAGAAGTCATACTAAGATATAAGACTGGGACTCTGTGGCCTGGTCCCAAAAATCCACTTCATGAGGTCAGGTTTTAGGATGATATAGGTCTAAATGGCTCAGATAGTCTCTGAGGATCATCTGATGATACCGCATCACCCAAAGTTTAGATATATCAGACCACCACTGCGGTAACTCACTCATCACACATAGCACTTTAACATTAGGTCACCTAGGAACTCATACTACATACAAGACTGGGACTCGTGGCCTCGGTCCTGTAATCCAAGCCATGGAGGTCAGGTTTTGAAGGATTGATATAGGTCTAAAGCGGCTCAGATAGTCTGCATCATCTCGATGATACCCGCATCAACTCTCACCATCAAGTTTAGATATATCAGACCACCACTCAGTGGTCACCTCACTGTCACACATTAGCACCTAACATTAGGTCACCCAGGAACCATACTACATATAAGACTTGGGACCTCGTGGCGTGGTCCTGTAATCCAGCTTCATGGAGGTCAGGTTTGAGATGATATAGGTCTAAAGCGTGGCTCAGATAGTCTCAGTGATCATCTGATGATACCTGCATCAACTCACCATCAAGTTTAGATATATCAGACCATCACCTGCGTGGTCACTCACCTGTCACACATTGCACCTCACATTAGGTCACTCAGGAGCTCATACTACTATAAGACTGACTCGTGGCGTGGTCCTGTAATCCAGCTTCATGGAGGTCAGGTTTTGAGGATGATATAGGTCTAAAGTGCTCAGATATCTCAATGATCATCTGATAATACCCGCATCAACTCTCACCATCGTTTATATCAGATCACCTGCGTGGTTCGGAAGTCACGTTAAGCCGTTGGTTCTTGTATTTCCATTGGTCATTGGCTAATTAATGACCCATTCTAAGGAAGAGGCGGCCTTAATTGTAACAAGACTTCACCTCAAAACTCATTACTACCACTCATCACACTCATCCTTCACCACATACTGTATTTGCCTTAAAATACCCTCTTATGAGAGTGGTCGGCACAAATAGTGTAGTGTATATAGTATCACTTGGATTTTATATAGTATAGTTGAAGTTTAACATAGTTTCTCTTGTTCAAACGACGCACGACTGGCAACAACAGTGACATTTCAGTTTCGTTTAGAGCGGAGGAAATTACAACTCGTTTACAATAATGTGTTTGTGAGTGTTCATAATTTACTCAGATGGCACTGTTCATTTCTAAGTTTACTTTTCCTTCCGTTTCAGTTGTGATTTTAGTGCAAGTTTCATGTTTTCTGGTAAATAATACTCATAATTCTTTTAAACTAGAGATTTACAAAAGGAACATTTTGATAAATTTTAGAACAGACCTGTATAGTTTCACATAACTATACAGCCTGTGTCTTTGAAAGGTTTTGCCATTTGACTCAGTGCCTTTATCAGAAGATCAAAATTGCTTTTACTAATCACTATTTGAGATTCCGATCACTCTCATGAGGGTATTTTAATACAAAATATGTGGTGAAGGATGAGTGGTAGGAATGAGTTATGAGGTGTAGTCTTATTACAAACTAAGGCCGACTCTTCCTTTGAATGGGTCATTAATTAATAGCCCAATGACCAATGGAAATACAAGGACCAACTGCTTAACGTGACTTCCGAACCACGCAGGTGATGGTCTGATATGTCTCAACGATGGTGGAAGTTGATGCGTATCATCAGATGATCACTGAGACTATCTGAGCCGCTTAAGACCTATATCAAAACCTGACCTCCAAGAGGCTGGATTACAGGACCATGCCACGAGTCCCAGTCAACTTTACAGCCAGTGTCTTTGAAAGGTTTTTCCAATTGACTCAGTGCCTTGAGAAGTTCAAAACTGCTTTTGTTTTGTACCATGAATTTTCTTTCTTTATGACGATAGAGATATTTGCTACTACTACCAATCAATTAATTACTGCTATGGTAATAGTATTGATAGTAATATTTATTAACTTTGACTATATTATATATAACTGTTACTGACTTTTGACGAAACATTCTAAAAAAACAAACATATGTAACGATTATTCATGCAGGCGCCCTCATGTTACAACTTCCTAAAGTAAACAAGGCAACTCTCTGACCACTGCTTAGTTTAAGTTCTTACAAAAAGTCTCATTCCCAAATTTTTTGTTTAAGGTAAATCATATTATAATATATTTCGGTTATGTATTTAAGATTTGACGCTATACTTTAAGTATAAAGGTTTGAGTGTTTTGTTTTGAGGGTGCAGAACAAAAATAATTATATCATTTTGAGCAAAATTAACATTTTCATATTCTTTACGCTAACGCCAATAAACTACTGACCAATTTTTCACACTAACAACACAAGGGATTTGCTAATCTGGAATAAAACTAAATGAATCATTTGAAGAGATTCTGCGTAAATTGTGCCCAATTTACTTTACAGAAGTTGCAGTGAAAATTTAAATAACAAGTTATTTTAGTTTAACTTTGACTTAAAAATAAATTTGTTTAACATAACGTTTAGATAAAAATATTTCGTGTTAATTGCTTAGTTTGTTAACAGGCCACTGTCTCTCTTCGTTAAAACTAACTGTTCTTGAATACTAAAGTAATACAAATTAAAGTTTAATACGTAAATTTACGACAATCTTATTTTTATAAAATTCAGCATAACTGTAGAGGTAATGTTAAAATCTGACAGAAAGAGTATTAGGAAATTTCGCTACTACTTGAGGAAAATCATAAAAGATAATTCTTCAAGTAGTAGCAGGGAATTAACGTCCTGCAATATAACCGCTGATAGTTTTAACCATTTTGTAAATAATGTAGTTGATAATGTCCCTAAAAGTAATAATACCCTACTTATTACCTAAACAAAGCTTACAAACAACAGGGAATATTTCTCGTTTTAATTTAAAACATGTCAGTGTAGAAGAGGTCCTCTGCTATAATGTCCCTGAGCAACAGCAATTCTGATATTTACAATATCAATTGAAGATATTAAAACTTTGTAGCCAAAGTATAGCAGAAGTTCTTCACATTATCAATTGTTGTTTTGAAGGATATTTCCCACTAAAACTTATAAGTAGTACTAAATTTACAAAAAAAGAGTGATAAAATGTACCTAGTAACTACAGACCAGTGTCTCTGTCAATTTTTCAAAGGTGTTTGAAAAGCTAATTAGTGCACAAATAATTAAATATCTAGATGAAAATAACTTACTTTCACCAAGTCAATTTGGTTTAGAAAAGGTTTATCAACCTGTGATGCAGTTATGCAATATATAGAAAGCTGTCTTGAGGCAAAAGAAAATAAATGTACTGTAAGCTCAAAATTTTATGATTTATCAAAAGCCTTTTGATACAGTTTGCCATAATACATTATTACTGAAACTTGAATTATTAGGGTTTCTGATACAAATAGAAATTATACGTTCATATCTTTCCAATAGAAGTCAAACTGTGTTTTTCACTTTCTCTAAAATCTTACCTGTTAAGTATGGTGTCCCGCAAGGATCAATTCTGGGACCTTTATTGTTTATACTGTACATGAATGATTTACCTAACAATATATCTAGTGAGTCTCTCAATTGTATTCTATATGCTGATGATATATGTTTGAATTTGACAGCTAATCGCAATATTGATATCAATGCAAATGTGTCCTATTTATTTAAAACTGAGATGTTAACCGACTGGTGTAATGCCAACAGCTTGTCTCTAAATTTAGAAAAAACTCAAGAGTTAACCATTTCTTATCACAGTAATAGTGTGAATATAGAACCTGTTAAGTTTCTAGGCATTATGATACAAAACAACTTAAGCTGGCAAGCACACATCAATTTCATTTTACCAAAATTATCTAAGGGCACTTATATGTTAAGACAATTTCAGGCAAATGTGAGTGAAGATGTACTTTTGTCCATTTATTATGGATATATTCATTCCCATTTAACTTATGGGACTATTGTTTGGGGTAATACAGGTTATTCTCAGATGTTATTTATAGCTCAAAACAGCAATTAGGCTTATTTGTAAAGTTGCACCCAAAGTCACTGTAAAGATTTATTTATTAGATTAGGTGTTATGCCTCTTCCCTGTATATTTATTTTTCAATGTCTTTATATGTCAAAAATAATATTGATTCATTTACACTGAACTCAAATGTACATAGCTACAACACTAGGCAGAGTAAAAATATTAAAAAGATTATTGTAGTTTTTCCAAAACTCAGAACAGTTTTAAATTTACAGCAATCAAAATGTATAACGTTTTACCTCAGACAATTAAAATTTAAATCCAAAACCTTTAAGGAAACAATTAAGGATATTTTAACCAAGAAATGTTTTTAAGATAGAGGACTTTTTGAATGTAATCTTTTCTTTAAATTGTGATTTTATTGTTATTTTTACTAGTACCGTTGTTTTTTTCACCAGCTGCGAGAGCTTAGAAATGTGTATATTTCTTTCTAACTATTTTCTTTTTTGTACTTTTAGTCTTGATAATTGTATTTGTATATAATTTGTGTGTCACTTTTTTGTATATATTGCTATATTTTACTATGACGATGTCTATACAAACATTACTTATGTTCCATATGTAATTGTATTGTTTTTGGACAAATAAAGATTTTGATTTGATTAGTAAGTATGTAAAAAAGTACTGCACCAAAGAAAAAGTAACTTTAATTTTGCCAATAATCTGTGTGGATACATTTTGCTAATTTAATCATTGTGTATCTCAGCAAGTGAGTTTTCTTATAATGAAATTTATATTTGACTTACAGCTGTTTCGATTGGCGTTTTGAACACACGCGTCAGAATCTCCTTTGATCTTCTAGCCTGTCGTTACAGTTCGAGAATAAATACCATTGACAACTAACAAGTTGTCTTAAAGCATACGCATCAAAAGTTGTGATCAAATTGTTCACACTGCGTCAAAACATCATAATAATTACTGAGACTATCTGAGCCGCTTTAGACCTATATCATCCTCAAAACCTGACCTCCATGAAGCTGGATTACAGGACCACGCCACGAGTCCCAGTCAAGAGCAACAAAGTGTTGTTTGTTAATCTAGCAATTCTTCTTTTTTGTAGTTAATTATTTGAAGCTGCTACAAAAGCAGAACTAAGAACCAAAACAATTCGAGGAGTAACGATTGTGAGGATAAAAGTGAGGAATTTAATCTGCCGTTACCAAAGAGTCATTGTTTCCTAAGTTTGCTTTTGTGAAGTTAGTTCAGACAGTTCGACACAGATGTTTCTTCTAATGTTTGGGAACAGGAAATTATTTAAGAAAAGTTTTAATGTCTTGGAATCTGAATAGAACTTTCCAGATTCCATGTTAGGTAGATTAAAGACAGTCTGTGTTTCAGTATTGTACAAATAAAAGATGAGTTTTCATCCAATGTAATTTGTGTTAAAAGATTTGAGTATTCAAGGCGTTATGCCTTGTTATGGTAAGTAGATGGCGCATAGATGCCACGTGGCTGAGGCAGGAAAATCTATAAATAGTTACGGCAGCCCAAGCATACATAGCGCTGCCTTCTTTTGCCGTATTTCTCCCTCCTCTGCTCGATACTGTCCGATTTCGGTAACTTAAATTTGTCCGAATCGTTCGATTTTCGAGGACGAACTAAGTTACGCGTGCATCAGTGGCTCTACTTCAGACTTGAAAAATTCCTATCTGTGCTTGGGCTGCCAAACTATGTTGATTTTCCTGATTCAGCCATTCGGCAGTTATGCGCAATCTATTTGCCTTAACATTATCCGTGGTTATACTCGCTTGATATTCCCATCATAATGCCTTAGTTCGTAGCTTAGTGGTAGAGTTGCGGCATGTGTTGTGGAGGGTCACGGGTTCGATTACCGACGCAGGCACGTGGGTTTGGATTGTTTACCCAAAAATAGTTTTCATGTTCCCACAAATTGAGATTACGTCGAACTAAAATACCTCTGTCTTGTTGTTGGTGAAGTTAGCACTACAAAGTCCTCTCTACCTCGACCTTCTCCTAGCGTTACCGCACTCACTTTACAGAAGTGGCGGCTGCGGGGATCGATCCCGCGCCACCGGAGAGAAGAGCTGCGGATTCGCGCACGATTCCAACCCGCCAAGGGTATATGAGAACTCGTGCTTTTACTAAAAACTGTTAGCTATTGGATGAAAATCTATGGTGTTTACACGTATTTTATTCACGCTCTCTACAAGAAGTGTCAAGTAATATCAAATAGCTTAACTTCTATGAGCTTTAAAACAAAATGCTGTTTTTCATATTATAATTAGGTCAGATAAGTTTGATCTTGTTTTGAGAGAATCTTCCCATCATAAATGATATTTTGTTAAAAGCATCTCACTTACGATAACCATCAACCAAACCGCAATAACAGTATTGTTAATTCTTCCTTTGTTGTTGAAGAGTTATTTTCATTGTTTGCTTCATCTTTGAAACAATAACAACCACTCTTCAACTTAATAGACAGATTTACTTTAAATGTACAGAGTTTATTTAAACGCTAATAGATGACGGTTCAGTGCCTTATGAAGAACTAAAAGTTGTTGTCGAATAAAAAACAATCCTGAACTGAATTAAACTTAAAAACAACTTTTTTGAAGAATGGTAACTTGTGTTACATGGGGAACTAATTCGGAACTCCGGACCTGGTCAGTCCTAGAGCGTTACCATTATTAAATTTCTAATTTCTGGTTACACTTTTTCTCTTTTCCAAATTGACGTCACGCCAAAATTTTCTCGTTTTGTGTTTCTGTGTCATGTAAATTAAATGTGTGTGTTTTGTAAAATTGTACTTGTGTGGTTCTTTTTATGCCCGGGTCCACCGTTCGTTCTTATTTTTGGGATTTCAGCCGTTCACGCTTCCGAGAGCGGCTGGGTCTGAAATTACATGGGAACTTGTCTTGCACTAGTTAAGTTCTCTATTACCTCTTTTGAGTCCTAAATATCATGATGTACGTTTTTTATTGCTGTAATAATGATTTAACAGCTGATGGTAAACATACCTATGTGAGATCTTGGTCTACAATGTCAAACACTGTTTACAGTTCGTCAGGTTTAGCATGGCCGGTGAGATGGGCTATAGGGCCATAAGCGGCCAGCAGGAAATCCCGGCCATGCTATACCTTACGAACTGTATTTATTTTCAATTCTTATTGTATGAAAAATAGCACTCTTCCTTAGAATGGGTCATTAATTAATAGCCCAGTGACCAATGGAAATACAAGGACCAACGGCTTAACGTGACTTCCGAACCACGCAGGTGATGGTCTTGTATGTCTTAACGATGGTGGGAGTTGATGCAGGTATCATCACGCATAGGGCAACTTTGCGCCCGAGTTACTCTGTTCAGTACTGATAAGAGACTGATAAGGATACGGAAAAGTGTTAACCTCTGAAGACTTGAGTGGGACCAAACCATGATAAGACTGGTCGGATTATCTTTTGGGAATTCCCAATAGGCGTCCATTTGATAACTCTTTTTCTAGTTTATCGCCCGGCATTTTTGATAGTGATGAGGTAGAGACCTCTAATTTGCGCTGTTTGTTTTCTTGTATCAATATCTACAAAATAAGAGGTCACACACTGGGGTTTCAAAATATTGAGTAGCCCCCGAAAATTCCGATTTTGAGTTGGGGCAACGTTGCCCAATGCACGGGGAAGTGTGCTTTTATGACCTATAAACATCTCCCAGGTTTGAACTTTTTATCAATGCTCGGTGGAGGGTTAAAGGGGTGTCTCCAGGCTTTTAACTAAGCCTATATATCTTACGCATGTGCTTACGTATAAAACTGGTAATGCACCGTCAATTTAAAAAAAAAGAAAAAATAAACTTAAGAAAACTTCCGATAAGGTGAGATTTTTCGCAAAGTATGAAGAGCGATGCATGACAATAACCCCTTAAGGCTTTAAAATAAATTCCTCCAAAGGAATTTACTTGGAGTATTTTCAATAGAATGTGAAAACGTTTAGTGCGTCAATCAAGAATGTGTCAAGCAAGGAAGCATGTGATTGAATTCTTCTCTGGAACTTATTTAAGATGAAACACCCCACAACTTTACTGGAATTTCCTTTCAGTGGTCTTACTCATAAGTATTATGAGTATATAATCTTATCTTGTTTTAAAACTGTACAACATTATAAATCAGTGATGTAGGCTAGTAAGTTTTGTGAAGGTAATACGTTTTTTGTTTAAAGTGTGTTGATCCCCATGGGGGTTTGAAATATTATTGTGGAAGTTTTCTATGTTTAGTGAACAAGAAGAACTTGAACGTTTCGGAATCTGTAATCTGATCCCGTCTTCATATGAAAATTAACCTAAAACATGACATAAAAATTAGAAAATGAGCTAGCCTAAAGTAATTGCGTAAGTTGACAGGTCAAACACAACCAAAGACGATTGCTTTTTGTTATTAGCAAACAAATACAAACTTAAAAATAGCCTAGAAATCATTACAACATGCACATAATAAATAAACCAATAGCAACCAGATAAACTAAACCCACCCACTTCCGGTGACAGCTACCAACCAACTTGGAGCAGCGGACGACCAATCACAGACGTTTATCAGACTGACCAACGGTAACAGAGAAAAACAAACCTCTATTTGTGTATAGCCAATGGAGAAAATAGAGGCGTCTGATAATAACTAGTTAAGTTCTCTATAACCTCTTCTGAGTCCGTTATATCATTATGTGAGTTTTTTCTTGCTGAAAGGATGAAGGTTGTCCCTACACTTATAAGTTTATTTTTGTTGAGAGGTAGCCTGATGAGTTTCTATTTATTGTAGATATTTTTTCTAGATAGAAACTGAATAACATTGAATGATTTATTAGTTCACTACTATTGGTAGTATCTTTGTATGTAAAGAACGATTCACTAATATATTAGTATATTGCATTACGTTCATTAGAATAAATATAGTAATATCATATTCTACAACTGAATACTGATAATACAGTTTTATGTAAAGGCCTTCATCTCATAAGATATATATTATATATAAATTTTATCATTTCTAGCCTCATTCCAGTTACTATGTCTAAAATTTATTGCTTAGTAAATATTACTCATACTGAACACGTGTAACTGTTTTAACTATTCTATCAATATCACGCATATAATCTATTTATATCCAAACTACGAGGTTTTACAAAGAGGATATCGTGAAAATGAAACCCGTCAAATTAAATTAGGAGTTTGGTTCTGAGTAATTTGCACTTAAATTAAATCAGCTTCATCTCCTAAAGAAATTCTCCTCTCAACAATTTCAGATTTCGCTGAAATAACTAAGTGCTTTCAACAATGATATCATTTTCAGTTACGATTTCTGTAGCTGTTCATTCAGAGTTCTCATAGTTCGAATTACAATTAAATGAAAATATTTCCACGTTGATAAACCGAAATAACGGAAAATATTTCAGTTTATTACACACACAAACGGAAATTAAATATATTTAATACATTGGTTATAGTACGATTTTAGAGCGCTACAATCTAACCCTTTTAAGAGTCTTAAAGAGAGTCACTTACGTACGCGCAAGTTCGGTTGTTCTCGGCAAACGAACGATTTTATCATTCATCGACATCGGACAAACTCGAGCATGTGGAGCCGAGGGGGAGAAACACGGCGAGAGACGGCTCGCAGCGCCCTCTATGCGTGAGCTGCCTAACTATACTGAGTTTCTGCCTCAGTCATGCGCTATCTACCTACCAAAACATTGTTACAGCAGATTGTAATTGATTTGTGCGTGTATGTTTCAGCCAGAGTGGCATGGAGCTTGAGGACCTCTATCGGCGCTACTGTGTGCGGTTGAAACATGCTCTGTTCGTGTCCAGTGTGACAGTTGCCAGTGTCAGCTGCTCTGCTGTCGTTGTACTGCTCATGTTCTTCTACTTCAGTTTCGTAAGTTAATAACAAAACAACGTATACTAAAATAACTTTTATATGTTCCTGCATACTTTTGGCTATTTTTCTACAATAACTTCCATTTTTGTTAAGGGATTTATCATACCTTGTAACCAAGTTTTGAACTCCTCTTCATAGAAGTCAGTCGCCTGCTCTGACAGCCTCGTCATCACGGCCTCCTTGATTTCTTCGTCGTTGCAAAAGATTTAAACATTCCGAAGTGTCGACTCAATCTCACGCTAAAGGCCTAACCCTACTCTGCTGTGAAGATCTACACCACATTACCGGATGAAGTGCGTGAACTTATCATTTTAAAATTAAAAAGCTTGATGAGGGACTACCTGGTTAATAAGCCGTTGTTCTCGCTTCAGGAGCTACAGATTGAGCCAAATTTCATACGGGTTTATATAAAGCCCTGTATAACAAGCCCAACCATCCGTGGGAACGAGCAGTAAGTCCCTTGTGTCCCTGATACATCCACTGTCTGACTCTCCTTCGTTAACTATTAATCTGTGGAACACAGAGGAAAGCAAATTGTGCTCGTTTACTACACAGATTAGTGTCTTGTGTTGTACATCTCTTTGTCTGGGAATAAGCGCAGTTAGGTGATTTTACTTCGACTAGTCTCTGAAGAATTATAATAAAAACGGTTGATACAAATATTTTTCAGTAAATAAAACGTTTTAAATCAAATTAACCAACAGTTTGTGTTCGTGGTTGAGTGGGTAGTGTCATGTGGCTAGCGGTGTGCCAGGGTCATGGGTTCGATTCCCGGCTCAGACACATGGATTTCCACTCCCAAAAGGCGTTTTCTCGGTGTCCACAAACTCCAGGATTAGAACTCATTCAAATTTCATTAGTGTGGAGGTTTTTGTCGTGAATGTAAAATTAATCATTGGTTTCAAACTTATAAACCATAGATATCGAACTATATTATCTTATTTTTGGATTCAGTGTAACTATTTCAAGAACCTATGAACTAATTACTTCTTTGTATAGCTCTGATAATTTTGAACCCACTTCTTAAACGTAACATATTCCCAATAAACAGATTTATTTCAAAAATAGTAATAATATTTTCGATTTTGAAATTTATTGATTAGCCTGTTTCATACGCCAATAATTGTAAGCAATATAAATCTAAATTTACTAAAAAGTCATCAACCCAAATATTTGTCATCTGAAGAAGACCCAACTGTTATATAGTACAAAGACATTTTCTACACCACGAGAATGAGTTCTGAGAAACAGCTGAACACGAGATTTCCATTTTAACAATCTGTGGTTTTACCTCTGTTTTATCTCCAGTTTTATTTCAGTGTTTACAGCGAGACCAAATCACTCTTTCCTTACCCGACATGCAAACTGGATTAACTATTTATTGCAACACTTGAAAGAACTTAAGAGCTTAAAGTTTACACCGCGTCACAGTTTAAATATTATTACTACTAAACGTTTCCACCTCGCTGTGGAGAGTCATCCTCAGTAGCTGGTTGACTGGACTGAGGATGGCTCTCCGCGGGGAGGTCGAAACGTTTAGCAGTAATTATATTTCAACTGTGACGCGGTGTAAACTGGAAGCCTTAGTGATGACACCGCAAAATCTTAAGAGTTAAGACTAAAGAATTTTTTCTATTCTCATTTTAGCTGAATAGAGGAATTATCTTGAAGACCATAAGAACGGCCACAAAGATCTCATGACGTAACAACAAAAATTACTGCGGAAATGTTTTATAGATTAATAAACCAGAAATTCGGGATCTGTGATCTGGATTCGTCTTCAGGGTAGTCCAAAATTTAATAGAGGAACTGGAATTCAGCTAACCTAATCTAATTGATATAATCCGATCATCCACTCACGTAAACAACAAAGCTGTTTAACAAAACGAACACAAAACCACACGCGTTACCGTAATCCTAGACAACTTCCGGTTACGGGGTGTTATTTATACCGGAGGTATGTTTGTTACGGTGCTACAGATGGTTATAGCAAGTTTAATGAAAATCTGATCATAAATACAGTTGTTATAGCATAAAATCCCAATTTTGGTGAGACTCCCCAATTTTCTGAAACCACTCAGTGACTGAAGATAGTTCTCCACAGCGAAGCCGAAATATCTCAACCTAATTATGAAGTTTGGACGCGGTGTGAACCGGAAGAACTAGATTATAAAAGACATTTTATTTATTTATTTAAAGAAGTAGGTGATATTCAACCACCGATACGCAGCAGGCAGACCAACTGTCAACACAGCAAACGTGGACATATGCACAGCCAGTAATTGTAGAAACATCAGAAATTTAAATTTTGCGACCGGTTTTGAGTCCGTGTAATACTAGCGTATAGTCTGATACTTTTGGGTGCGCTCAGTGGTAGAGTGCGTGCTTCTAACGAAATCAGCCCGGGTTCAACTCCCGGCGCTGCAGTAACAACTTTTTCACGAGGTCACTCCCCGTGGTTCGGAAGTCACGCTAAGCCATTGGTCCATTCCATTGGTCGTATTGATTAATGACCCGTTCTGGAGAACAGTCGGCCCTAGTTTGTAACAACACACCTCATCATCCATCAAAACACTCATCACAGTTTCATTCTTCCCATATTCACCTTAAAACACCCTCTAAGAGTGATCGGTGTCTAAAATCAAAGTATCAAAGTAGCCCACTTTATAATCAACCATTCCATTCAGGTACATCATCAATACCTCATCTAGTAAACAAGACATAAGTTCTGAACTTACATTGCTATTCAAGGATGCTACAGATAAAGTATTTGTCATCTTTAAAAGCAATCTTCTAAGTACGAGATTAGACAGGACATGAGTAAGAACATAGATAAAACTTATCTCTGGGTTAACGACATCTAACACGAATAAATCGGTAATTTCTTCCAGCAACCTTCAGCGAAACTTTACAAGCTCTTGCCAATTTTATGGCTAAAAGCTTTTTCTCTGACCTATTCAATCGAAGATGTGTGTCTGTATCGTTTTGAAGTAGACGCCTACATACATTAATTTTGAGTTTTAGATTTAAAGATAGCAAAGGTCTAGGTTATGTTACATGTTTGTTTTATTTAAAACTTATATGTATAAAATATTATAGTAGCATAGGTTCTACAATATTACAAATATTTATTTTTACAAGTGTAGGCAGTGATTTTACTCTTCCTTTAGTTTATAAAAATAAAGATTCTTGGTTTGAAGTTTGTTGTTGACGATGGAGGATTTTTCGTGTTTTAAATGTTATAAGGTTTTTTAGGTTACTAACGTTTTTTAGTGGACACAAAAACGACGTTTTGAAATTTGGAATCTGGTCCCATCTTCAGGTGAGAATTAATCTAAAACATAATACACAACTAACTAATTGAGCTAGCCTACAAGAAATCAGTTTAAGCCTAACAGTCTCCACCATCAAATAACTTGTGTTTTTATTTTTGCAATTTTGTTTCTTTTTTTTAGCTTGTTTAATTTTTTAACAACTATCTTAGAAAACAATTAAAATTAAAAACAAACACATCCACGGCCAGTGACAGCCGCCCATTGACTAACTCACTAGCCAGCCGCCAGATAGCCCCATTGGCTGGCTCGGAACAGCCAACCAGACTGACCAACCAGAACAGAGAACACAAAAATACCTGTTTATGCACAGCCAATGAAGGAGGAATTCTTTAAAGTTTTGATGAATTAATCAGGTTTTTGTAACAAAGGAGTTAAACTGACTAACAAGACTTCTCTACACAGTGAATCACGTTTAATCATGCTTAATGTTAGGGTTATGAGCAGCTCATACATAAGTAAATTTTGGGAATAAAAACAACGGGAAAAAGTTAATATTATTTTGTGGTGGTTGAGAGGGTCAGCTTGCACTAATTACTTTTAGGCTAGCTCATTTGCTTATTTTAGTTTATTTTTCACCTGAAAGCGGAATCATAATCCAGATACTGAAACGTTGTAAAGATGAAGATGTCTGCCAAAGTGCAGACGAAACGTCTTCAAACGACTGGAACTCGTGGCGTGGTCCTGTAATCCAGCTTCATGGAGGTCAGGTTTTGAGGATGATATAGGTCTAAAGCGGCTCAGATAGTCTCAGTGATCATCTGATGATACCCGCATCAACTCCCACCATCGTTTAGACATATCAGACCATCATCTGCGTGGTTCGGAAGTTACGTTAAGCCCTTGGTCCTTGTATTTCCATTGGTCATTGGGCTATTAATTAATGACCCATTCTAAGGAAGAGTCGGCCTTAGTTTGTAACAAGACTACACCTCATAACTCATTACTACCACTCATCACACTCATCCTTCACCACATTTGTCTTGAAATATTCCATCTGAGAGTTCGGCATCTCAAATAGTTTTTAGTAGTTCTTCCATTGACTTTATACTGTATTAAAAACTTCACAGCTCCTTTAGAAAGTATTGGGGTCTTTGTTCTTTTCAATCCTAGCTCTAATCTCTCTTGTTCTGCCGTCAATAATCCTCTTTCATATGTTCAACGTATTGCACCGCTAGTTCACACGGGGACTTTTCTCGCTAAATATCAGTGAGAAAAACTCCCATTTAAAGAGGTATACTGTAATAAATAATATTCTTTGTATAGTTCTTCAATATTGTTAGACTATATTAAAGTGAAACAAAGAAAACTTTTCCCTTGAATAAAGTATTTAATAACTACCATTTCAAGTTATATATTATATGTAAATAATATGCCTTAAAATATTTTTCAAGGTTAGACTAGTATGGAAATGTGTCCTTGGTAGTAAAGGTGAGAATTTTAAGTTTTCAATTAACATTGTCTTTTCATCGTTGTAGATCAACAAATGTGTAAGTTATCCCAACAAATGTTGGGCTGTAGGATTGTTTATACAGGGTGGTTAAACAGTAACTTAAACTCCTTAATCTTCTTTAAACTTTGGCTTCATGAAATGAAGAAAAGAGGATTCATGCTTGTGCTACAATTATTGACGATGTTTAGGGATATCAAACTACCATGGGCGCCCATACTCGTGGGCAGGGGGACCAAGCCTTCCCCTACTGTGGGTTTAAGACAAACTTGGTTTAATATTTCACAATAAAGCAAATTTTAAAAGATACATATTTTAGAACGAAATATTAGCAATGTGGCTCATCTAGATAAAGTAGAAACTCATAAGAGAACACAAATTTGAAATTTGTCAGTTCGCATTTTCTTTGTGTCTACTTTATCCAGGTGAGCCTGCTCTCCTTTCTATTATTTTTTGCTATAGTATGATAATGACTTTCATCTACGTATATGAACGCAAAATGAATTAACTAAAACAATGCATGTTCTACATACTTGACTTGTTGATTTTGTGAGCGGGTGGACTTTTGTTTTATTCATTTATTGTAATTTTCAACTGTTGGCCTCATTGTTATGCAGTCGCGTCCTGGTTTTCCCACGTCAAGTTTAAACTGTTTTAAAATAATAACACAATAAAACGAAAATAATGCTTTATTTTAAGGAAAAGATCTGCACGCCTTAAAACGTTAATATGTAAGTCTGAGTCATAGAAACCTCTAATTAAAACCAAATTAAACATAAGAACAATTTTTATGCGTATTTAAATGTTACGTTTTGTGTGTTCACTTTACTATCGTTTTTTGTCATAAAGTATTTTCTTCGGTCACCGTTTCTTGTTGGGTCAGTTAAAACCCACAGAAAAAAACATATTAAAATTCTGAAGCTTTCTTTTTCTAATTTCTCTTTCTTTTTATTAACAGGACATCCTTTCCTTACATCTCTAAAGTAACACATTTTAAGAATCAAAGTTAAAATATTACTACGGACGTTTTCCATAGTTTTAGTAAACAAAAAAGAACACCACGTTTCGGGGACTTGGAATCTTATTCCGTCTTCAGGTGAAAAGTAACCTACAACATAACACAAACATTGGGAAACGAGCTAGTCTAAATCTTAGTCTAGTAATCAGCCTAAGCTGACCAGTCACCCACCACCAAATAACATTGGTTTTTTCTTGAACGTAATAATATTTCAACCCCGGAAATTCTACCATCGTCAACAACAAACTTTAAAAGAAGTTTGAATAGAAGGTTATTATTAAATGCAAAAGGTCTGTAACACGTTTAGTTGTAAAGTTGGAAGCAGTTTCAAAGATGCATTTTGCAATGTCCACATCCTTAGCATTTTAATAAGTTTTCAACATAGAGTTTCTAGGCCTTAACAAAATACCTTTTGAGAAAAGCAATCCAACCCTGGTTGTGTGCTTCGGGAATCGAACCCACGACCTCGGGTACCACATTCCGTGACGCTACCCATTCGGCCACTAAGGCAGACTGTTGGCTAGTTTGATTTATGAAATGTTTGAATCATTGAACAACTATTTGTACACAAGGTTGTATTCTAATTCTTCAGAGTCTAGCCTAAGTAAAGTCACCTAACAGTGACTATTCACAGACAAAGAGTTATACAAACAAAACACTAATCTGTGGAGTAAACGAGCACAATTTTCCTTCCTCTGTGTTCCGCAGATTAATAGTTAACGAAGGAGAGTCAGACAGTGGATGTATCAGGGACACAAGGGACTTACTGCTCGTTTCCATGGATGGCTGGGCTTGTACGTATATTCATCTATGTGTTCCTCTTCTGTTTTATTTCACAATTTGAATTTGTGTGCGGTTTTTCAATGTTTAAAGATTATGTGCATTAATTTAGCAAATTTTTAGTAATTTCAGTGGTTTGGCGTTTATTTTGAACCGTTAATTATTGTAGGAGTCATTGTAACCAATAAAGCTAGACAAAGCCCAAACCTGCCTAGTTTTACCTGTATGAAGAAGTATTAAAAACACTATTTTCAATGTGATTTCAACCATTTCAGAAAGGGTCGGAGACCTCAGTCTGAAAAGAAATTGACGACTTTAGCGGTCCCAAAAGGTTTGGTACAGCCCTGATCGCCCCCATGGGCCCCGGATACGTTTATGAACTAGTGTACAAATCAGTGTACATTAAGTTCCATATGCCCGACTAGTTTTGGCTGATAAAAAAGAACAAATATTTTAAAAGTTAACTTACAGTAATGCAAGAAACCACTCGTAACAACTAAGCTTTTAAACCAGAGCTGCATAAAAAAAGTCACAGAGGTACGATAAAATGACGAATACGGAATAGTTAAAACACGTTTTTAGGTGTTATTTTTGCAAAAAGAGCGTTTGTAGGTTTTCGGCGAAGAACTCCCGAACCCTTTTCTAGCTTAGGGGTGTATTGTTTTGTCGAAGTGAACAAACATCTTCCTTGGCTAAGGAAAGAGTGATTTTGTCTTGCTGTAAAAACTGGAATGAAACTAAAGATAAAAACAGAGGCAACGCCACAGATTGTTGATGGAAATCTCGTGTTCAGCTCCAGATCATTCACATTCTCATTCAGTACTATATACTGAAAACTGTTTACTATAAATCTTTCATTAATTTACAACAACACATGTTTTGTATTAGTAGTACATTTTTATTAATCTGTCATCAGCATATTCTAAGGAGCTCAGCAAGATTATTTTAACCATCTCAACAATTTGTTTGTGTTTAATTAGCTCTTGTTGTATTGCCCGTAGCAAATTAATTAAGACTTGAGAGAAAATATTTTACGCACCGAAAACGAATACGCGTCCTTCTTTATATAAAGAAAATGAAAGAGAAGCAGCATATAAAGAAAAACAGCTGTTACAGAATCTCTCTACTAAACTCCCTAACACCGTTTCAATGATGACAACCTTTTTCACAACGTCATTAAAGGGTTTATTATTTTCCTATTTTTCCACCCTACCACTGGCCAGAAGCAGCGACCAATCACAGATGTGTCTCAGACTGACCAACTGGAACAGAGAACACGAAATACCTGACTATGTGCAGCCAATGGAAGGGAAGAAATTCTTTAGAGTTTTGATGAATGAGTCAGTGTTTTCTAACAAAGACGTTAAAATAACTAACCAGAATTTATTAAGTTCCCTACTTACAAGGAACCACGATAACATATGAATTTCAAGCAACCCATACATGTGTAGGATTTTAGAATTGGGAGGATTTTAGGAGTTTTATATGCCTGTTTGAGTCTTCAGTAGCAGGATATGAGTCCAGTTGGCGGTGGGCGTGCTTGGTTTTTCTATGTGTGTTTCAATTTATTAACGATTATTATTAACGTATGTTCTATTGTTCTCTAGGCTAGTTGTTCTAAAATTTAATAAGTTTAAGAGGAGAAACACAAGAGAAAACTTATGTTTTTTGGTTGTAGGTGACTGGTCGACTTACGCTGATTACCTTTAGGCTAGGTGACTTTTACCTGAAGACGGGATTAGATGTGAATTTTGTTTTGTACAAATTGCAAAGTTTCTCAGTATATCTGGAGATATTATAAATAAATATAATCCAGGCTTTAGCCCATCAGTAAAACCAAGAGGATTTCTTCTTTTCATAGAATTCCAACACATTTACACACCTACAACTATTACATAGTAGATTATTTCTTCCCTATGTTACTCTCTGTTCTCCTGTTACAAAGAGCACTTGTGATAAGAACATCTCTTGACACTATATAAAGTACGTAGAATCTCCCGGGTACCTGGCTTCAATCCCTCTACAGTCTACAGCTGTCTCTCTTCATCCTCTTACAGGGCTCAACATTTCGAGCCTATTGTTTCACTTGAAGCATACGAGTACGTTCCTTTCGTACAAGCGCAAGAAGGTACTCTGTGCCTTCTTAATCTATTCCTCTTTGGAATAAATTTAAATTTAACTATGAAACTGTTTATTTACGACAACTTTTTTCAATTAATTTAAAATGCGAAGGTTTCGAGTTACAGATAATTTTTAAAAATAACTTGAGCTTTTGCTTTAAGAGTGCACAGTACCTTTCGGCCATTTTTCTTGTTGTCCCATAAGGACAATGTAAAAACAAGCAGTTTTACGAGACACTCCACACTTACTATTTTCATCATATCTCTTTGAAATGAGTTTTTTTATTACAATTTAATGCAGTGGACTCCACTGACCAACTGTTTGAAAACTTGAGGAGGTACAACTTATGGACTTTCATCAAGAGGAGCGAGTAAAAGAGATTTACGCACCTTTTTCTACTGCAAAAAAACTGTAATAATAGTGTCTAAAGCTAGGTTTTGTTAACCTGTTTAAAACGTCACACGAGATGTTCTGACCTCAGAATACTATGCCTTCATCCACATCTACCCTATGCCCTCCATATGTGGGGATGGGAAAGAACCGTAACTTCTCAAAATATTCATCCTGCAAAAGAAAGCAGTCAGGTTAACGTGTGGATTAAAGTCCTTAGAATTGTGCCGAGGGGTTTTTAAATCAAACAAAATCTTGAATTTTCCATTATTGCACATTCTAGAAACCTAATGTCTTGTAAAAAGGCATTCAACAAACTAGTAGTCCTGTCCCACTCCCCTCATTCTATCAAAAACACGTTGTCTACTCTTGTACAAAAATATATAATAAACTGCCAAAAACACTAACAAATATATTGGTAACTAAAAAATTTAGGCACAGGCTAAAAGAGTTTTTATTTGAAAAAAAAAACTTTAGTGTAAAGGACTTTTTAGAAGATATTTTTTAGAGTGAAGTACTGACTTTGTTTAGTTTGTTCTTTACACTGTGGCCTTATGTGTTTTATATAATGCAACCTTGTGACGTTTGTCTATGCAGTTTATGTTTTTTGCAATAACATCTTGACTTTGACTTAACGTCACTTCCTTGTATATAGGCTACATGTTTAAATCTATTCTTCTTCGTTTGACTAAATGTAATTTAGAAACTGGGGCAAACTTTCATGTTCACAATACAAGGCATACACATCTATTTATTGAGAAATAATCATCACAGGCTTCTTGTATGTGACCAACGTTCTTGTTAAGCTTAAATAATAAATTACCTGAATAACAGAATTTTGAATTTAGTGAATAACCTGAACATATATAAAGACCGAACCCAGGATTAAGATTGTCAAACGAAAATTAAAATCGTATTTAACTAATCAATACTGCTACGGTTTGAATGAATTCATGCATAAAATTTAAACACAATTACATTTTACATAAGAGTATATTTTAATTTACAATATTACCCTTAATTTTACCTGTCCCGGTACCATTGTCAGTCCACACAGTTTATACTGAATGACGAATAAATCATGTCATGTTTTAAGATTTAAGGGCAATCAGTTCATTCTGCAAACCAAAATATAAAAGCATAAACTTGAACACAAATAAAGTTTATCTCCAGAGAGCAAAATTGTTCTTGGTTGTAAAACGATGTAAACGTTATCGAAAATAAACCGCCAGTTTCACCACAACGTTCAGTGTCGTTTTACGAGCGTTTATCAATTTTATAGCAAACAGCCCCCTTTATCTGACCGATTCTTATATGTCGATAAAGCCCATCTGTATTACGTTGAGACAACAGTGTATTTATGTACAAAGATAGAAGGAAATCAGCCTGAGTTGCTTAAAAAAGTAACTTGAGTCAAACAAGCCCGTCCATGACCAGTGACAGCAGCACACTGCCTGGCCAGCCATCAGAGAGTCCTATTGGCTGGCTTGGAGAAGCCTACGACCAATCATAGACGCTCCTAAAAAATTTCCCCTCCATTGGCTGTGCATAAATAGGTACTTATTAAATAGGTACCACGGAGAGGATCCGTGGCAGATTGGTATCGCGCACGACTCCGGAGCTCATCACTCCGGTGGCGCGGGTTCCCCGCAGTCACCACTTACAATTTGTAATGTGACTAATATGGTGACGCTAGGTAAGGTCGAGGTAGAGTGGTAGAGAGAACTTTGTAGTTCTAACTTCACCTCGTTCAACAAGACAAACTTTACCTTTACCTTTTACTTTTGTGTTCACTGTCGTCAGTCTGATACGCGGCTGTGATTGGTCGTCTGCTGCTCCAAACCAGCCAATGCGGCTGCCTGATAGCGGCCAAGCTGTCAGTCAGTGGGCAGCTGTCACTGGCCGTGGACGTATTTGTTTTCTCTATTTGTTTTATAATTTTTTAAAAGATTTTACAAATAACCTTTACACTTACACGGCTATCTCAAGTAATAGTTCCACTACTGTTCACCACGCTGAAGGTACTGGTGTAACTTGTCACATTTAACCAAATAACTGTTTATGCAAACGTTTCTTAAAAATAACCGTTACTTTAGCAGTAAAGTAACCGTTACTGTTACACGAGCTTTCTCACCTCCGTTTTTACCTTTCCGGGTGTCACTGGTGATTCTTGTCAAAGTTATTCCAAATAACTGTTAATGAAACCGTTACTTTAAAGTAACTGTTACTTGAAAATCACCGTTACTGTTACAGGATTTCTCTCACTTCTGGCAGTTCCTTTGCCTCACTGGTGACTCTTGTAAAAATTATTCCAGATAACTGTCTATGAAACTGTTACTTAAAAGTAACTGTTACTTAGAAGTAACCGTTACTGTTACAGGAGCTCTCTCACTTCTGGCAGTTCCTTTGCCTCACTGGTGACTCTTGTCAAAGTATTCCAGATAACCCCATCGCCAGAACTGTTACTTAAGAGTAACCGTTACTGTTACAGGAACTCTCACCTTTGGCAGTTCCTTTGCCTCACTGGTGATTCTTGTCAAAGTATTCCAGATAACTATCTATGAAACTGTTACTTAGAAGTAACCGTTACTGTTACAGGAACTCTCTCACCTGGCAGTTCCACTACTGGTCACCTCCCTGATGTCCCTGGTCACCCTCGTCACACTGGTGTTGTCACAACTACCCAGCCTACTAAGAAGCGACACCGCCTCACTCCTGGTTTCTCTGACGATCGTCTCGGCTCTCGGAAGTGGCATCCTGTTCCTAGCAGGACCTTCAGTTCCTCTCCTCCTCTTCGCTCTGGTGATCGCCTGCCACACTGTGGTTCCGGTTCCAAGAACAGTGTCACTGTTGATGTCAGCTGTTCTGATGACGTCACATCTACTGCTGTCAGCTTTCAGATCAAACTACAAGATGGATGACTTTAGATTTTATACGCATGTAAGTATGTATTACAAATATGTTGGCAAGAAGTTTCTTGTTGACGATGGTGAAATTTCGAAGGAAATATTATTACGGACGTTTTCCGTCGTTTTTGAGGGAAGAAAATGAACACGACGTTTCGGGATCTGAGATCTGACCCCGTCTTCAAGTAACAGGTTGCCAGTCTTGTAGGTGCCTTATGGCTGCCAGCCTGATGCTTTGTGTTATGTTTTGGTTTACTGTTCACCTGAAGACGGGATCAGATTCCAGATTCCGAAACGCCGTGTTCTTTTTGTTCACTCAAAAACGATGTAAAAATCCGTAATATAATGTCAACCCCCGTATGTTGGCAGAACGTTTTATGTTATTCGTAAAGTAAATTTCTTATTAGACATTAAACCAGAAGTATGTTTTTAACAACAACAAAAACGTAGCAGAGCAGAGGGATTGATTTAAGTATAAATTCGCTGTGCCCTGTTTTGGAGAAGGAACTAAACTTCTGAAAGGAAAGTATTAATTTGTGGTGGAAACTTTCAACTAAAGCTGTTAAGCTTCGTTGTATTGTCACACCAACTGTGTACAACTGAATTTTAACCGTCGTCAACACTACACTAACACACAATTACTTAGCCTGTAGAGTATGTGTGGCTTGTATAAACTGGAACAAACTGGTCTAAACTGGATAGATGGGGTAAGTTTGCTCGGAACGGTACTCTGGGGATTTCTCCCTCCTCCTAAACCATACAGTGACAAGTTTCGCCTCCGTTGCTTATTTATAACCTAGAGGATTACTGTAAATAAATAAAAACATAAGAAAAAAACCCCATCATCATTTTTTAACTTGTTAAACCTTTCAGCTACGTAATAATGTTCTGTATTTATTATATTTTATATAGTTCCACTCATAGCTATTTGAGAAAATGATTCGTTACATGGCCAGATGAGTTAAACGTCCAGAGTATCCAAGAGAATTAAAACATAATGAATTGATATAAATTCGACAATATTAAAAAAGTATCTCTGAAAGTCTGGATTAAAATTTGAAACCAGACCAACACACAGCTAAGCGCTAAATCACCGCTCGAAAGAGTTTCCTTTGCAATTTGTTACTCTAATTTGCTACACACACAGCCTTACTTCGGCCTGAGCTTTTCGTGCAATATTTCCACGAGCGTTACGAAAATGTAACGAATTCAACTTGTGAAAACCACATGTGAGCGTAACGGAGAGCCTCGTAACACCTGTGTTAATAGATCACGAAAAGCTGAGGCCTAAGATCAAAGTGAGGCTTTGAGTGTACCGAATTAGAGTAAAACATTTAAAAGGAAATTTGCTTCATGCATGCACTTCCCGGTAGTCCAATTTGTCTTTGAAAAAATCACTAAATCACTATTTGAGATGCCGACCACTCTCATGAGGGTATTTTAAGACAAATATGTGGTGAAGATGAGTGGTAGTAATGAGTTATGAGGTGTAAGACTTGTTACAAACTAAGGCCGACTCTTCCTTAGAATGGGTCATTAATTAATAGCCCAATGGCCAGTGGAAATACAAGGACCAACGGCTTAACGTGAATTCCGAACCACGCAGGTGATGGTGTGATATGTCTAAACGATGGCTGGAGTTGATGCGGGTATCTTCAGATGATCACTGAGACTATCCGAGCCGCTTTAAACCTATATCATTCTCAAAACCTGACCTCCGTGAAGCTGGACAGGACCACGCCACGAGTCCCAGTCTAAGGGATTTCTTCTTTTCCAAAGAAAATTCACTGAACGTGGTTTTAGAAGGCTCAACAGTTCTGCTATGACAAGACAAGACTAGTCTTGAAAACTGAACATCGTGAGCCCATCTTCTATCGACAGAAGCCGAAGTTGATGTCGGAAATTATTCAAAGTTTGTAACTTTGCACAAAGTTTGATTTATGGGACAAAGTTTACCTCCCGCGGGAAGCACCTTGACAAATCTTTACCTGTAAATTGAGCAATGATTTCTTAAACCAACATTGTGTTCAGAATCTTTGTAGCTTCTGGTATATATGGCTTACGCAAACTGTCCTGCTTGTGCACTCCCATGGCCTATTATGGGCTTATTTTCCCACTTAAATTATGGCTTGATCTTTTGGAATGGTTGCGCTCAAAAACTTTTAACCGAGATTTTCGTTTGCAAAAGATGCGGTACGTATTTTAGGAAAATTAAGTTGAAAAGAACATTGTCGTGAGACTTTTAAACCATAGGGCCTTTTGGCTCTTCCAAGTCTTTACACTTTTTTTGACTGTCCTGGAATGCGGCTTTGACCGCTTCCCTTTGCAAGGCAGAGCACGACAAAAGAGTTAGGAATGATTTGCGTTTTTAACAGCATGCGACCAAATTACTCGTATTCAGTAAACTTTCCTCTCAAGCTGACATAACTTTCTTAATTTATTACCAGCAGAGATAAAAATAATATATAGTTGTTCAAAGTTTTATTGAAGCGAAAGGTAGTGTACCATGCCTTTTATGAAATGGCCGTGAGACTATCGACAAGACTTCTCTTCAGGAGAACATCGACAGTTGGCATCCCTGCTCTATTGGATGGTCTGTCACTAATAGGATAACAGACAGCAAGTAGCTCAGTTTATCAGTGATTGAAGATGGTACTCCACTGCGAGACCCAAATCTTTCAAGCTAACTACTATGAAGTTAACTACCACGTTTGACTAGGACTCATGGCGTGGTCCTGTAATCCAGCTTCATGGAGGTCAGGTTTTGAGGATGATATAGGTCTAAAGCGGCTAAGATAGTCTCAGTGATCATCTGATGATACCCGCATCAACTCCCACCATCGTTTAGACGTATCAGACCCATAACCTGTGTAATTCGGAAGTCACGTTAAGCCGTTGGTCCTTGTATTTCCATTGGTCATTGGGCTATTAATTAATGACCCATTCTAAGGAAGAGTCGGCCTTAGTTTGTAACAAGACTGCACCTCATAACTCATTACTACCACTCATCACACTCATCCTTCACCACATATTTGCCTTAAAATGCCCTCATGAGAGTGGTCGGCATCTCAAATAGTGATTTAGTTATTTGTATCATAGCCATGAATGAATATTTATTTTCACAAGAACTAACAGCTCTTTGACAAAGATTATAATGTAGCTCAAGGCCAAGTCACTAAATTTAAATTAAAAATGAACACTGATAAATGCAGCTAAGTTCTGTGTTAATATCCATTGCGGATGAAACCAAAGATTATGTTATGGTAGATAGATAGATTGGTAGGTAGATTGTAGATACACTGTACAAATTTTATTGATATACAACAGGAATTGTCTGTATCACAACAAATCTTTCTCCTTACTTTAAGTGGAAGTTGAAGAAAAGAATGTTGATTTGGTATCAAATTATCAAAATTACAGATCATCACTACATCACTATTTGAGATGCCGACAACTCTCATGAGGGTATTTTAAGGCAAGTATGTGGTGAAGGATGAGTGGGATGAGTGGCTGTAATGAGTTATGAGGTGTAGTCTTGTTACAAACTAAGGCCGACCCTTCCTTAGAATGGGTAATTAATTGATAGCACAATGACTAATGGAAATACAAGCAACAACGGCTTAACGTGACATCACAATTAATTGAGATTGATACCGCAATCGTGACATCAAAAGGTTTTCTCTAAGATAATTGACTGAATTTCAAGTTCTCAAGGTTCAAAATTACATTGTTTGGGATAAATGCAATCTAAAAGATAACCTTCTTTTGATACAACTTTGATCTTTTGAAGATTTTATCTGACTCATTTTCCTCGTGAATTCTCTGTGGATGATGTTTGGTTACTATTTTGAAAGGTAGTAGGCTATCTATCTTTCGGCGTTATAAATATTTAGTTGTAGTCAAACCTTAGTTTAGGCATTAACAACCAAACCGGGGCTGACACGCAGCTAAGCGCTAAAGCGCCGCTTGCATAATTGAATCGAATTTCCTTTGCAATTTGTTACTCTTATTTGCTCCGTTCACAGCCTCGCTTTGGCATTCGGCTGTTCTATTGCCACAAAGGTTCTGAGTCTGTTCGCTTCGGCCTTCGGCCTCAGGTTGGCCTCCTGTGTGACAAGCTGGCGTTTCGAAGCTGTTCGCTACATAATTTTATGTATATAAAGTCTAGTAAAAATGTTTAAAACGTGTTCTGGGGGTCAGGATTGGTGCTCATTTCACGGCCAGTTCTGATTCTTACCATGCTCACGGCGTTGTTCCAAAAGAAATTCGATAATTAAAGAAATACTCATCTAGAAAGTGCTCTCTAGAAATATAAATCATAATGAACAGAATAAACACTATTCAGTAAAAAAACTCAAGTAAATCAAACAAAACAACACTTTATTTGCTGAGTAACAGATTAAGGAAACGTTTTCTTAAAATAGGTACAGAAGCAATAAAATTTAAACGACACAGTGCGTTTCCATAATACCAACTTAATAATTATTGTCCAGAAAGAAACATCTGTTCATTTGTATTATAGGTAGAAAATATATAAATAAATCTATAAAAATTATAATAAATCCAAACAAACAACACAAAATTGTGAAAACACGAATTTGCGAGACTAAAGGAACTGGTGGAAATACATTTTGGACTTTACTGTAGAACACATGCAAGAAGGGTGATTAAATATTTACATATTAGTCTTGCTTCCGGATTTCTTCAAGGTCTCTTTGAGAGTGGGAAGATTTCTTCCTGAGGGTCCTACTACAGTCTACAATAAACAAAATAGCACCTTCACGATTGGATATTAAAGTCAGTGTACAAAAAATGTTTTGTGTTAACTTTTTATTAAGATGAATATGATACAGAATTGGTGAAATGTAAGGTGAATTACAATGTAAGAATGTATAATGGCCTTAAGCCACTAGTAAAGACTATTCAAAGGTCTAAAGAATATTGTCTAGGTGATTCTTAAAATAACCTTATCTTTCTTTCTTATAGATATAATTCTAAATAGCTAAATATATTTTGCAATTACTATTTACTTCGTTACATATTACAGATGAAGATAAGCTCTGCAATAAACTCTGCTACAGTATAAGGAGCCTCTTATAGTTTCTTTTAGAACAAACCCAATTCTGGAAACAAAAATGAATCTGGTTCATGAATTCCTAATGCAACAGTTTACTGTGGTGTCAAAGTTTTATAGCAGATTCTTGTAACAAGGCTGTGGTATCTACTTTTGTTCTGTGCAAACTGCACAGTAAAATGCTCAAACTTCATCTCAGCACTTGACTCTTCAAACTCTTGAAGCCGTCCATCTGTGGAGAGAGTGATGTTGTGCCAACCGTTGGCAGACAACACCACTGGTCTCTCCTTTGTAGATAGTAGAACAAAGAACCAATCCTTATGAATCCTATAGTTGTCGGTGTAGGTGACAGCAGTGGCATTTGTCTGAGGAGTCTCTATCTTTATCGATACAGAGAACTGTCCCCAGCTGTACCTATAAGAGCAACATTGCAGAGCTGTCAACTCAACCGCAAAATCATGAGTCTGCAGTGAGAAACTGAATTCTTGGAGAAAATTAAAGGTTCCTATGCCTTTCAAGAACACGTTCAACTCTCTGGACTTGAAGTACTTGATTTCTGAAAACATAAATGTTACGCTGTAAAACTAATATTTGTTCAAAAAGTGTCGTTTGTGAAATATTATTTTATTACAGTATGTATAACACCTTTTAAAAGTTACTGTGGTCATAAAAATAATATGGCTACATTTTCTCGTATAGAGAAATTGTATATCTCCTTCCGAATTCGGGAATCACTTCAACCACTTTAAACGGCAACAAACATTAAATGATAGCTGTATTAATTTTTAGCCAAAGACAAAAATATTCTTGTTGCTAACATTAAGATACCTACGACAACCTTGTTCAAAAAAATTATGCGTCTTTAAACAGCTAAATCTCCTAACTTTTCCTTCCCTCTACATTCTCAAAGTCATAAGTGCCAGCGTCAATTACGATCCCATCCACAAACTGTTGGTTCAGGGCACAGGTTCCCGACACGTCATGGAGCTAATCTCCGCACCCCCAAACATCGCTTGGCTCACGGCGTGTGCTGGAGCTATCTTTTTTAATTCTCTACCCCGGGAAATAAAATTATGCAAAGGACAACTTTTTCTTCGGCGTCTAAAAGAACTACCTCATTGAAGAGGCTTATAGCGATCAGGAACTCCTGTCTGGCTGAATAAATTCAGTTGGCTGCCTGATTAGGGAATAAACTAAATTAAATGTAAATGTAACTTTCTAATGTAAATTTAATGTATTTATGTAGTTTTTAGCCATTGAGTGAACAATTAATAATGGTGTTTAACATTAGTATAACTATACTGACGCCTCATTATTTGTAACTCGTGCAAACACTACAGTTCCTTTGTGCGTGTATCTTACCTGGTCTACAAGCTGATGTTTTCTTGCGCGGGTCGACTCTGACATGTCCTGTCATGCACTCACATGTGGGAACGTGTTCAACCGTCCGACAAGTCGAGTTCTCCCCACATGGCCAGTGTTTGCAAGGATTCTCACATTTGTGGAATGAGCAAATCTCCTCCGGAGAACAATCTTCGATTGTTTCACACACTTAAACATATTTTACTAGTTGTAGTAAATCCACGTTTACACAAAATTGATAGCTAAAAGTTGATAACAAAGTGTTTGTAGAAAACTAAAAGTTATAATAATTTGTTGTTAGACAGCTAAAAGTGTTTGACGAAATGTTGCCCTTCTCAAATTGGAGCAACAAGTGGAAGATTTTGTGTAGAAAACTAAAAGTCGCGCAAAGCGCGCTGCATCGAGTCTTCCTTCCACTTTTAGTCTTCAGCTTTCTTTGGTCTTTACTGACGTTTCGTGGGAAACGAAAGCTTAGTGGAAGACTTTGGTGTGATCGCGGCTTAAAATATTACACCGGGTGTCTTATTTTCGGGCCAAGCCAAAACGAAGTTTTGGGGGTATTGGCGTAGACCCTTGAAGCTTGGGACAAATTAGACCTTCTCACTCCACTGTAAGTAAATTTTGCTTTTACGGTAACTTATTTTCGATTTCCCGTTTTGTTGTGTGAGTTGATTTGGTTTTTGGTGAGAGTAGCCTAATTCTTTACAGGAAACTTCCAATGGAGAAAAATTTAGAATTAAGCATGAATTTAGCGCAATTGATCCATGTTTTAATCTAGGACAGCAGAATCACGGTGAGGTTTTCACTAGCTGTTACATTACCTTGTTCAACTATACACGGGTACTCATCAATTCGCTGATGATCACGCTTGCACACGCAGACAGCTTCTCTACCTCTGACGTCACAGTCAGCGTTGTCTCCACAGTAGTGAGGGGTGACACACAGATCAGACAAATATCCACATTCATCAACCAAACAGACTCCATCTCTGTCGCACTGTGAGTCTATACAACCTGGAAAATGTACACTGTTTTGTATACTCTTTATACAAACAGTATTGTGAATATTGCGAACAAATCACTGGACAACTTGAAAATTGATGGTTATTTACAACTGTCAAATTTTTCAGTACTTAAATGACAATAATTTCCACGTCAATCCAAGTAAAACAAAATGTCTGAATTTTACAAAAACTAACAGTATTAAAATTAACCCTGTGATATTTATGGGTGGGGTTCTTTCATTTGATACAGAAATGAAATATTTAGGGCTAACGTTTGATGACTGTTTTTATGGACACCTCATATGTTTAATGCTCAAAAATATCATCTTATTTATTTTTATTGAGAAGATTTTCGGACTACAGAGTTTGTTTCTTATGGTTTATACATCTCTCTTATTGAGTCAAGACTTAGATACGGCATTTTACTATAGGGTTCTCTTAAGCAAATTTCTTGAGTTATTATAATACAGAAAAGAGCTGTTCGTATTGCTGCAAACTTACGGAAGAGCGTCATGTAGAAACTGTTCCTTCCATTTGTATTTACGAATTATTATTTTATAAGTTTAAATCTAAAAGTTGTGTAACTGGTGCATCCTTACATAACTAAGAAAGAAACTAGGCATATAAGTGGTCAAGTAGCTCACCTGGTTCCTCCTCTTCTAGACAAGGATACTCCTCCGTCCCTTGGTGTCCTTGCTTGCATATACACACTATCTCATGTTGTCTGATCTCACACGTTGCATCGTCTCCACAATACTCTGGGATATCACAATAGTCTGTTAAATCCTCACATTCGTCTATGATGCAAGCTTCGTGTTGTCTACATTCTGAGTCACGCACACATTCTGAAACATTTAACATAAGTAGAACAGCATTTTAACGTGTTCCTACAATCTTAACTCTTAGGCTTTCGCGGCCGGTGTCATCACTAAGATCTAAGGCTTCCGGTTTATACCGCGTCACAGTTGAAATATAATTACTGCTAAAGGTTTCGACCTCGCTGTGGAGAGTCATCCTCAGTAGCTGGTTGACTGGCTGAGACTGCCAACCAGCTACTGAGGATGACTCTAGGTACAAGCTACTGAGGATGACTCTCTACAGCGAGGTCGAAACGTTTAGCAGTAATTATTTCTATTATAGTAATTATATAAACCGGAAGCCTTAGATCTAAATGTTCCTACAAGCCTTATCAATACTGGTGTGCTTTGCCACAACAGGAAGAGGAAAAGTGCTTTTCCTATCTTTATATTTTCTATCTTCTCTGATGAAATATGTTCTATCTTTTTTCGCTGAATGCCTGATTGTCAACAAGGCAGTTGGAAACCTGGAAGGCCTAACTTATTCCTGAGCTCAAAGATTACTTGAAGGTGTTTGGAGACGTAGCCCCGGTAAGAGGAGTTCGTAGAAGGTCCAAAGATGGCATCCGGTGTAGACGTTGCTCTACTGCCGAGAATTTTGTTATTGAAACACTGCCACACGTCCTTGGACAATGTCCTTTTGGGGTTCTTCTTCGGAATCGGAAGGATCACAGGATAAGAACATCATCACAGATGAATCTTGAAGAAATAAAGATTTAGAAGTGTATGAAGAAGTCAGTGCGATTGCTGACGAGGGTTTCGTAAGAAGAAGTAATGTCTGTACTGTTGTGGTTGACAGAAAAAGAATATGTGGATTTATTTTGGACCCAATTACTTGTTGAAATTGTTGTAGACCAACCAAAGTTCGTAAATGAAGAAAAACAAAACACATAGAATCCCACAACTTATTATTTTTCGGACAAATACAAAGTTGCAAATTTTCAAGTTCTCGGACTGTTGGTTGGCGCCAGAGGACTATTACAAAGAATTTGTGAGTTCTTTACAAGCAGAAATTGTAGTAAAGAAATTTTAAATTTAATTTCATAAGTGTGTATAAAAAATAGACAGTTTGTCTTGCTTAACGAGGTGAAGTTAGGACTACAAATTCCTCTCTACCACTCAACCTCGACCTTTACCTATCGTCACTGTATAGTCAAATTGTAAGTGGTGCTGCGGGGATCGAAGTCGCGCCATAGGAGTGTTGAGCTCCGGGTCGCGCGCGATACCAATCCGCCACGCATCTATCTGTAAACTCAACGGTAGTATCTTACGTTTACGGTCAGCTTTTCCATAAGTCATCAAGGCGAGCAGAAGAAGGACAGACATCTTGATAACGTAGTCAGATCGCATGTTGAGATAAAGTTTGATAGGGCACACTTCTTTGTCAGACACTTTTGTCAGAACTCTACTAACTGTGGCCTACTTTACCCAGGATTTACTGGGATTTTAAGTTGGTACTTTTATCGCAAAGCTTTAATTAATTGAGGAAATCGAACGTTAAAATTTTAATGCGATTAATTTTACATGGTTTCAGGTTCTTATCAATTGCCTGTTTGTGGTCAGATCGCAATCTTATGAAGTAAACTTGTGGTATTCAATAAACATTATTACTCCAATTTAACATGGGAAAACTCGTGATTGGTTGTTATTTTGCAACTGGAAATAAAACCCAACAAGTTAAGAGATTGATCACTTCAGAAAGTTGCTCAAAACATGGTTTCGTGGACCCCCGTTTATGAACAGAAACGTACAAATGCGGGTAGGTATTCTGAGAACGGCTTACTATGGACCAATCCAACCATATATTGATTATGACATTATTTTCTGGGGATCTTGTTTTGCTTATACGAGTAATTACTTAGAATATTTATCCTCCAAAAGAGAACAGTTCGAATAATTTCAAAATTTAGCACAGGAGGCTTGTAGAGACTCTGTTAAAGAACTACAAGTTTTAACACTTCCTTGTGTTTATATTTATGAGAATAATATTCTTTTGTAAAGTTATCTTTAGTTCGAGGTTGTGATCTTCACAACTATACGACTAGAAATTGTCATAAATAGAGAACTGAAATTCACAGAACAAATATTTTCAAAAATTACCCCGTCAAACCGTAGGTAAATTATACAATAAACTACCAGATAATTTAAAAAGTATACAAAATATGAACACCTTTAAAGCCAGGTTAAAACCCTTTTTGGTCCAACATGATTTTTATAATGTAGATGAATTGATGGACCTATAATACATCTCCAAAATTATTATTTATCTATTTATGTTAAATAAATACTATTGTTTGGTGGTCAGCAAACATTTTTGTTCAGCTTTTATGGTGAATTTACCTTACTTTGCGTAAGTTGGCATCCCTGCTCCATTGGGTTGGCTGCCCTCTGACCAATAGGATAACAGACAACAAGTAGCTCAGTTTACGCCAATCAGTGACTGAAGATGGTACTCCACTGTGAGACCCAAATCTTTCAAGCTAACTACTATGGTGTTTTGGCGAGATGTAAACCGGAAGAACTAGAGAACTTATTTATTTATTGTTTGACTGGGACTCGTGACGTGGTCCTGTAATCCAGCTTCATGGAGGTCAGGTTTTTTTAGGATGATATAGGTCTAAAGCGGCTCATATTATAGTCTCAGTGATCATCTGATGATACCCGCATCAATTCCCACCATCGTTTAGACATATCAGACCATCACCTGCGTTGTTCGGTAGTCACGTTAAGCCGTCGGTCCTTGTATTTCCATTGGTCATTGGGCTATTAATTAATGGCCAACTCTAAGGAAGAGTCGACCTTAGTTTGTAAAAAGACTACACCTCATAACTCATTATTACCACTCATCACACTCATCCTTCACCACATATTTGCCAAATACCCTCATGAGAGTGGTCGGAATCTCAAATAGTGATTTAGTTACATTACTTTTTATAGAACGTGATGGCAAACTTGTGTATATTGCTGGCCAAACCGTCATGCATCATGACGACGTAATAAGCTCGTTCTGTTTGGTGCTTTTAATAAAAAGCTCCGTAAGTAATTACTTGACGAGAAAGGTCGATGAAGAAAGTGAGATCCTCTGAGTGATATATCTGTGATGGTTTCTCACAGTTATATCCGTGATATATCCGCAGACGTGAGAAGAAAACAGATATCTTCATAATCTACCAACAACTTACTCTAACTGAACTCACCTTCTTTTTCATCTTCGTTCGTGTCCATTTCCAATATTCGATAATCGTTTGCTCAACGAATAAAAATCTTTCATGCACACTTTATAAGTTACATAGATGCCAATTATGAAGTTCGAGCATAATATTTTCATTTCTATACTTTGTGCAGCTAACACAAGTTATTTTCTTCTTAATTGATGAAGATTTTCTAAACCTTTCAACTCTGTCTCTTCAAAGTATAAACTTTGTTCTCGAATTTCCTTTAGAAAATGAGGAATGCATTCCGTCAGCATGGTAAGACCGAAACCCAAGACCGTGAAATGAGTGCCGATCCTGACCCCCTCAACAAGTTTGGAGTATTTTTTCAAAGCTTAATATACATATGTGTACTCTCTACAGCCAAATTTTTTGTCCGATTTTCATGAAATTGTGTGCAAATGTTACTTTGTAAATATCCTGGTCAAGTTTCTTAGCCATCAAATTCAGACTACCGGAAGTACCCGGTGGTTTTAGTTATCTAAAACAGTAAATTGCACCCAATTTTGATCAAATTATTTAAATAAATATGTATTTTGATAGTAGCCATCAATGTACCCAACATTTAGAAACCCCGTTGAGTCGTTTTAAAATTGCGGCCATAGAAATGATTTTTCTCTATAACAGGACTATGAGTAGTCCGATTTTAATGAAATCTTAAATACGTTTGCCCTTAATAAAACGTGCAGTAAAAGACCACGTAAATCTGTGGCCAAAGGCCAAAACTGCTATAATAAGGAAATTCGTTTCACTCATGCCAGCGACGCTTTAGCGCTTAGCTGTCTGTCGGCCTAGTTTGGTTTTTACACTTCTATATACATTTAAACGTTAAATCCATTAAACAAATTTACACCAACAGTCTAAATAAACACAGTGGCACAAAATGTACTCAACAAATAAACTCTGGAGAGTTTGGTATTTTCCTTGCCGTATTTCATCAAAGTTGACATTCTGTCATATACTGTTGATGACTCAGCTTGGGGGATGGGGTGGAAAGGGAGAAGGGATTTTATATAGTATCTGATTCAGTCAGGAATTCGTTGCAATATTATTGTACCTCGCGGCAGTTTTAACATTCTCCCTACTGCGCTGTATTTCGCACGTCTTTTCGCACAGAATATGTACGAAACCATGAAAGTATTGTTTCTGAAAATACTATATGTTATGTATTTGAAACTAGAAGCACGCTTATTTTAAAATTAGTTTTTAATTAGTTTAGTTTTTAATACGAATTTTGAAATATGGATAATTACCTGTGCAATAATTTGTACCAAATTAAAAATAATTAAATATTATCTTTCAAATGTTATACAACGCTGCAGTATGATGTTTGCAATAGAAAACTCTTGAGGTTTTGCATGAACTTATTGATATTATGTTTTTTTTTCCTGATAATATTTTGCTGTGAATTCTTAAGGGTCCGCCTCAGCTGCGTAGCGACGCTCAGTGCAAGAGTCTGCAATGATCCAAATTACGTAGACAATGTCAAGACTCAAGATGACAAGCCAAGATTAGGCTTGTTTATATTAGTTTTAAATCTAAGAAGCTTATCTACACGAGTATATAACTCGAAATGTTGACTTTTTAGTGTACAAAATATAGTTGAAGCTTTAAAACTCGGACAATTTCAAAGATGTTTTGTGAAACCATTAAAACACTTCAAATCAAACTCTGTACACTGTCGAAAATCTTCTAGTTTCTAGGTACAAAATGTTCACTAAGGTAAAAACTATTTTGAAAGGTGAAAAGCTACCATGCGTACACCCTTAAGCGTTCAGTTTGACAGTTAGGTCGCATCGGTTGAAAGAAGGCCCGTTGTTTAGCAAGTTGTTCCATGTGCGGACGAATTTAAGCTTTCTCTGAGGTTACCACTGAGCCTAATATTTCTTAGCGTCGTATATTATGCTCGTATATTTTTATATACCATAAATGCTCGTTGTTGAATGTTACGGCTTAGCAGTTTAAATAAATGTATATGTTTATGTCTCATGCCTTATGAACGATGGAAGATCTGGAAGATTAGTTTTGAAAATAATTAAGATATTGAGTGTTAAGTTGGCTGACACATGAAGCTGAGACAATATTTATTGAACCCCGTCTCAGAGAACAATCGCTTGTCAGATTTAAGAGAATTCGACAGAAAAGTGATTGCATTGAGATGGGAAATAGCTTCCCGTCACTTGTCTTCAATATCCGACACTCTTCTCACCTCTCAACTTTCAATATGTTAGACACATAATCTTAAATAAGTACACTTCGATGTGAACTCTTTTCGCTTGGAGAACCTTTTGAATAGATTGTTGAAATTAAAAATTAGCTAACTAAAAATAGTGTTGGTAACATATACTGTCATTTCCTATCACAAAATTGCGCATGCATAAGTTACTCAAGACTGTACACAAGAAATATCTTCAGGGGGAATTAAGAAAAATTGTGTTTTGGGGGTTTTCTCCCCTTCCTCCGAAGGGTACTTCAGTGTAAATTGGTGAGGTGGAACCTCAAAACTGGTTAATGCATTTACAATTTTAGAAAATAAAAACTGTTTTAACATTATTTATTTCTAAAAATTCACAAAGTAGCGTATGCAACTTTTGTGTACGTAATAAAAAAAATAGGTTCTATGTCCGGAATGTTCGCAGCTGGTGGCTGAGCTGGTGTTCCTGACAGCGGCCTCGGTTGCAGGTCACTACTACCGGCACATGACCGAGGCCGCGCACCTGAGGACGTTCCAAGGCACCAGGATCTGCATAGAGTCCCGGGTCAAGCTGGAGTGTGAGAAGGAACAACAAGAACAGCTGCTTCTGAGCGTCATCCCGGCCTACATCGCTGCAGAGGTCGGTAGAGTTCAGAGATTCCTAATCTGTGGTAATTTTTTCCGATTGGCCTAACCACATGGGTCACCAGCCAAGGAAGAGCTTAGCTGGGCTAATGCATCCTCAGGCGTACTGTGCCAACCAACAAAGTGGGAAGGATATGGAATGGGATTGCTAGCATCATGCTTGTGGCTGATCAGGCCTTCAACCGGGATGAAAGCATTGGCTTATTGAAAGATCTGTTGGAAATATAATTACTGCTAAACGTTTCGACCTCGCTGTGGAGAGTCATCCTCAGTAGCTTGATGACTGGCTGATAAAGGCCTATTGAAGCCAGCCAATCCAGTTCGACAACGAGCAACAGGCTCCGCCCACTTCGGCCAATCAGGTCTCAGGACCCTCCCCACCCATGGGGTATATAGACGCTACGGCGGCCAATCCATCCAGCCAGTCATCAAGCTACTGAGGATGACTCTCCACAGCGAGGTCGAAACGTTTAGCAGTAATTATATTTCAACTGTGACGCGGTGTAAACGGAAGCCTTTTGTGATGACACCGGCCGCGAAACCTAAGAGTTAACATTGGCTTTTATCCTTATCTACCTAAACCAATCGTTTTCAAACTGCTTCAAAGGTCACCTAGATCCAAACCGGGTGTAACTAATAATATTCACTCTGCTCCAAAGTCTCTTCTGCCAATTGACTCTCAAGAGACTTTTTAACGCTTCCCTGCATGTACATTTTGGAAAACAAATATTTTGTATATGTATAAACACAAGCAATACAAGATGTATTTAAGTATTAAAGTTCTGTGCTAATATTTTCCACTTTTGATGTCTGTTCAGGTGAAGAGAAGTATAATGTTGAAGATGGCAGACGCGTGTCAAGACATGAGTAACAAACAGACCAGGTTCCACGAGATGTATGTTCAGAGGCATAATAATGTCAGGTGAGTAATCCAAAGAGTGTAAACCACAGATAAGAGAACATTAACAAAGGTCCAATGGGATAGGGAAAGTATAAGTTCAATCACCAAATCCATCACCAGGCGCCATTGCCATGTCGTGCGGAGTGCAGAGTGGGGTGTGTGAACTCTGCAATGAGGCGCACGATATGGCAACAGCGCTTGGTGATTGAACTAGCCTCCCTACAACGAAAATAAGGACATTATACAGGGTGTGTCCAGATCACCCGTATCATATGTATTATCTCGAGAACGGTTGGGCGACTTAATTGAAACGAAAGATTCCAAATTTAAACCGGTTCAAATAATTCCAGGAAAATTATTTTCTACTTTCTAATATACAGGGCGTATCAAAAACCGAGGGTCATGGGTTCAAATATCAGAAATTTTCAAACATAAAGGGGGTCATGCTTTGTACATCATTTAAAGCTCTCTTTAAATGAAAAACAATGATGAAAAAATTAGTTTTTTGTTGAGCCGTTACAAAATGGCGCAGCTGAAAATAAAATAAAACTGAATTACAGAAACGCCCTGTATTTCCATTGATATTTTTCAAAACGAAAATCTAATTATTGATTTTTACTTGTCATATTGTAACCTTTCCAACGGTATACAACAACATGCTATTTCAAACACCTTAAAATTGCCAAAAACTGGAAATTTTGTGGTATACTATGAATAGGCTATCTATTTTTTTTCAAATACTAAACCCTATCGTGTTGTATACCGTTGTAGGTCTATATATTACCTAGACAACATTGGTGAAAGTTTTGTTGAAACATAATAACGAGTTTCAAAATGACGGCTCAAAACGTAAATTCGTGGTATAATGAATTGACCGAAACGTTTAAAAATGTATATAATTTACACAAAAGTCAAAAGTAGTGAATTATGATCTCTTGGAATACACATTTTCATCATATGCATCAGTTACCGCATAAATGGAGCCGTGGCGGCTTGGATCATGCACGACTCCGGGCTCATCGCTCCGCTGGCGCAGTTCGAGTCCCCGTAGTCACCACTTACATTTGTAATGGCACTATACGACAACTTAGGTAAAGGTCGAGGTTGAGTGGTAGAAGGACTTTGTAGTCCCTAACTTCGCATCGTTAAACAATACAAAGTTTACCTCGACATTTTGCTATATATTTTCATCAATAACTACATCATTAAATAGACAGAAAAATCTTGAAAAGAGTGGTTTCAAATGGCGGCCAAAAACGTAATTTGTAGAATTAAATTGACCAAACGTTTAAAAATGTAATGTAATTTACACAAAAAGTCAAAAGTGATAGGAATTATGATCTTTTGGTATACATTTTCATCATATGCAGCGGTACCGCGTAAGTGAACACTGGCGGTTGAATTAGCGCGGCTCCGGAGCTCATCGCTCCGCTAGCACGAGTTCAGTCCTGCAGTCACCACTATGTTAATAAAATTCGTTTCACTCATGCCAGCGACGCTTTAGCCTTAGCTGTCTGTCGGCCTAGTTTGGTTTTACACTTCTATATACATTTAAACGTTAAATCCATTAAACAAATTTACACCAACAGTCTAAATAAACACAGTGGCACAAAATGTACTCAACAAATAAACTGTAGAGAGTTTGGTATTTTCCTTGCAGTATTTCATCAAAGTTGACATTCTGTCATATACTGTTGATGACTCAGCTTGGGGGATGGGGTGGAAGGGAAGGGATTTTATATAGTATCTGATTCAGTCAGAATTCGTTGCAATATTATTGTACCTCGCGGCAGTTTAACATTCTCCCTACTGCGCTGTATTTCGCACGTCTTTTCGCACAGAATATGTACGAAACCATGAGTATTGTTTCTGAAAATACTATATGTTATGTATTTGAAACTAGAAGCACTTATTTTAAAATTAGTTTTTAAAATTGGTTTAGATTTTTAATACGAATTTTGAAATATGGATAATTACAATGCAATAATTGTACCAATTAAAAATAATTTAAATAATCTTTCAAATGTTATACAACGCTGCAGTATGATGTTTGCAATAGAAAACTCTTGAGGTTTTGCATGAACTTATTGATATTATGTTTTTTTTCTTGATAATATTTTTGCTGTGAATTCTTAAGAGTCCGCCTCAGCGTAGCGACACTCAGTGCAAGAGTCTGCAATTATCAAATTACGTAGACAATGTCAAGACTCAAGATGACAAGAATTAGGCTTGTTTATATTAGTTTCTCTAAGAAGCTTATCTACACGAGTATACAGGGTGATTCAAAGCGGGACAAATTTCAGTTGTTTCATGCAAAAACAATGAAAAAGTCCCTATAAAATGAAATCCTAAAATTCTTTGTTACTCGGTAGCCGCATTTTGTATTTTTGCAAAATTTATATCTCAGAACAATGGTTGGACCAGTTGGCATTCAAACTTGGTATGGTGTTTATGTTAAGGGCAATTTAAGAAAAAATAATTATGTTTCAAACCATACAGAAACAAAATGGCGGCTGTTTAAATTTTTCAAATTGAAATACCATTAAATTAGCGCATAATACTAAAGTTTACAAATGTTAAAAGTTGTATTTATAATTTTAAAATTATTTTATAAAATTAAATGTATTGGACGTAAAAACGAAAATATTAATGTAAAATTTGGAAAGATGGTTTGCTTATCTTTATGTAAGAATTATAAATACAATTTCTTTGCTCTTGTAAAATTTTGTATTGTGAATATTTTCATTGGTATTTGTTTTAATTTGAAAAATTTAAATAGCCGCCATTTTGTTCTAGTGGGTTTTAATGAAATAATCTTTGTTTCTTAAATTTACCTTATGACACATAAACACCCTACCAAGTTTGAATGCAATCGATTTAAAGAAACGTTCTGGAGATATATAAATTCTTAAGTAAAAAATACAAAACAACCGGCTACTGGGGTAACGAAGGATTTTAGGACCATGTTTTATGGAACTTTTTTCATTGTTTTTGCATAAGGAACCACCCTGAAATTTGGCGCCCATTTTTTGAATCACCCTGTATAACTCGAAATGTTGACTTTTTGTGTACAAATATAGTTGAAAAGCTTTAAATTTCAAAGATGTTTTGTGAAACCATTAAAACACTTCAAATCAAACTCTGTACACTGTCGAAAATCTCTTCTAGTTTCTAAGTACAAAATGTTCACTAAGGTAAAACTATTTTGAAAGGTGAAAACACCATGCGTACACCATAGCGTTCAGTTTGCGGTTAGGTCGCATCGGTTGAAAGAAGGCCCGTTGTTTAGCAAGTTGTTACATGAGCGGTGTCGTGTGTTCCATGTGCGGACGAATTTAAGCTTTCTCTGAGGTTACCACTGAGCCTAATATTTCTTAGCGTCGTATATTATGCTCGTATATTTTTATATACCATAAATGCTCGTTGTTGAATGTTACGGCTTAGCAGTTTAAATAAATGTATATGTTTATGTTCAGTGGCGATGCCTTATGAACGATAGATCTGGAAGATTAGTTTGAAAATAATTAAGATATTGAGTGTTAAGTTGGCTGACACATGAAGCTGAGACAATATTTATTGAACCCGGTCTCAGAGAACAATCGCTTGTCAGATTTGGGAATTCGACAGAAAAGTGATTGCATTGAGATGGGAAATAGCTTCCCGTCACTTGTCTTCAATATCCGACACTCTTCTCACCTCTCAACTTTCAATATGTTAGACACATAATCTTAAATAAGTACACTTCGATGTGAACTCTTTTCCTGGAGAACCTTTTTGATAGATTGTTGAAATTAAAATTAGCTAACTAAAAATAGTGTTGGTAACATATACTGTCATTTCCTATCACAAATTGCGCATGCATAAGTTACTCAAGACTGTACACAAGAAATATCTTCAGGAATTAAGAAACATTGTGTTTTGGGGTTCTCCCCTTCTGAAAGGGTACTTCAGTGTAAATTGGTGGTTGGAACCTCAAAACTGGTTAATACATTTACAATTTTAGAAAATAAAAACTGTTTTTAACATTATTTATTTCTAAAATTACAAAGTAGCGTATGCAACTTTTGTGTACGTAATAAAAAATGACGGTTCTATGTCCGGAATGTTCGCAGCTGGTGGCTGAGCTGGTGTTCCTGACGGCGGCCTCGGTTGCAGGTCACTACCGGCACATGACGAGGAGCCACCTGAGGACGTTCCAAGGCACCAGGATCTGCATAGAGTCCCGGGTCAAGCTGGAGTGTGAGAAGGAACAACAAGAACAGCTGCTTCTGAGCGTCATCCCGGCCTACATCGCTGCAGAGGTCGGTAGAGTTCAGAGATTCCCAATCTGTGGTAATTTTTTCCGATTGGCCTGGCCACATGGGTCACCAGCCAAGGAAGAGCTTAGCTGGGCTAATGCATCCTCAGGCGTACTGTGCCAACCAACAAAGTGGGAAGGATATGGAATGGGATTGCTAGCATCATGCTTGGGTGGCTGATCAGGCCTTCAACCGGGATGAAAGCATTGGCTTTTTACTAAGATCTAAGGTTTCCAGTTTACACCGCGTCACAGTTGAAATATAATTACTGCTAAACGTTTCGACCTCGCTGTGGAGAGTCATCCTCAGTAGCTTGATGACTGGCTGATAAAAGGCCTATTGAAGCCAGCTAATCCAGTTCGACAACGAGCAACAGGCTCCGCCCACTTCGGCCAATCAGGTCTCAGGGTACTTGTTCAGATCACAGATTTATGAGGGTTTTTATTTTGTAAAAGAAGGCAGTCCAAATAGTTTTTAAATCAAGGTGTCGAGAATCTTGTAAGGAGTTATTCAGAACCCTAAATATTTTAACGCTTCCTTGCATGTACATTTTGGAAAACAAATATTTTGTATATGTATAAACACAAGCAATACAAGATGTATTTAAGTATTAAAGTTCTGTGCTAATATTTTCCACTTTTGATGTCTGTTAAGGTGAAGAGAAGTATAATGTTGAAGATGGCAGACGCGTGTCAAGACATGAGTAACAAACAGACCAGGTTCCACGAGATGTATGTTCAGAGGCATAATAATGTCAGGTGAGTAATCCAAAGGGTAAACCACAGATAGAGGACATTAACAAAGGTCAATGGGATAGGGAGAGTATAAGTTCAATCACCAAATCCATCGCAAGGCGCCATTGCCATGTCGTGCGGGTGCAGAGGGTGGTGAACTCTGCTGAGCGCACGATATGGCAACGGCACGGTGATTGAACCTTTACCTACAACGAAAATATGGACATTATACAGGGTGTATGAACCACCCGGAAATCATATCATGCTGCTCGAGAACAGGTTGGGCGACTTGGTGAAACGAAATATTCCAAATTTAAACCCGGTTCAAAGAATTCCAGGAAAATTGGCCGATACAATATACAGGGCGTATCAAAACCGAGGGTCATGGGTTTCAAATATCGAAATTTTCAAACATAAAAGGGGTCATGCTATACACCGTTTCAAAAACTCTCTTTAAATGAAAACAATGATGAAGAAAAATTGATTTTTTTGAGCCGCTACAAAATGGCGACAGAAAATCTAAAATAAAACTGAATTACAAAATGGCAGGATTGAGTATTGATGAAAATATGGCAAAAAGGTCAAGATAAACTTTGTATTGTTAACAAGGCAAAGTTAGGACTACAAAAGTCCTCTCTACCACTCAACCTCGACCTTTACCTAGCGTTGTCGTATAGTCACATTACAAATGTAAAGTGGTGACTGCGGGGACTCGAACTCGCGCCAGCTGACGATGAGCTTCGAATTCGCGCATGATTCCAGCCACCACGGGTCTACTTACGCGGTACCGATGCATATGATGAAAATGTGTATACCAAGAGATCATAATTCATTCACTTTTTGACTTTTTGTAAATTACATACATTTAAACGTTTTGGTCAATTATACCCTACGAATTACGTTTTGGCCGCCTTTTGAAACATTAATATTTTTCAACAAAACTTTCACCAATGTTGTCTACGTACATAGACCTTTACAACGGTATACAACACGATAGGTGTTAGTATTTGAAAAAATTAGGTAATCATAGTAGACCATTTTCAAATTTGGGGTTTTTGGTGGGTGCTTTGAAATAGCATGTTGTTGTATACCGTTGGAAAGCTTACGTCATGACAAGTAAAATCAATAGTTAGATTTTCGTTTTGAAAAATATCAATGGAAATACAGGGCGTTTCGTAATTCAGTATTATTTTTAGATTTTCAACCGCCATTTTGTAACGGCTCAACAAAATCAATTTTGTCTTCATCATTGTTTTCATTTAAATAGAGCTTAAAAATGATGTATAGCATGACCCCTTTATATTTGAAAATTTCGAGACCCTCGGTTTTGATACGCCCTGTATGCACAGAAGTAGAAAATAATTTTCCTGTTCTTTGAACCGGTTTAAATTTGGAATCTTTTGTTTCGCTCAAGTCGGCCAACCGGTTCTCGAGATATACATATGATACGGGTGGTCTGAGACACCCTGTATAGAGTGTCTATTTTCTTTGGTGAAAACATTGGTGACGGTTATAGGATCTGTATCACGTGACAATTTGAGTGCTGTATCCAAAACTTAAATCCAGAGAAAGGATATTCCTTTGACTATTCAAGGTTATTGACACTTGATATATTGACACTCACGGATATTCAGTTTCCCACATTTATAATACCTCTTTTTTGTTACTTCGGCGCTATAAGCTATATATTTAAGCAATTTTATTAATTATTCATCAAATTATAACTTTGTCGCAAAATAAATAAAAGTTAGAACGCTAAAGAGTCGAAAACTGAGAAACTTGTACCTGTTGAACTTGCAGCCTTCTAATGGAATTATTCAGAGTTGACGTCCAGCCGGGAAAGTATTAAACTTCAATTCTCGGTACATTAAACTTGCAACTTTTTAATGAAACTCGCGCCCTCCCCCCTTCCTTCTTTTCTGGGTGTCGCCCTTGCAAATTGGCTTCACCGGATCCAATCTACTTTTATCCTTCCTTACTTAGTCCTTTCATCAATTCCAACTAATTTGACATTTTACCTAATAAAATGCATTTGCTTAACTTCCTATTTTCTTTATTCACAGAGCAATATAAATACAAAAGTTTGGAGTTCCATTAACCGGAGCTATGAAATATCTTTTTAAGCCCTCTCATGTCCATTGGTCACTATTTTAAACGAGTATTTTTACTGAGCTCTGAACGTTTTTGATGTTCTAGTTTGTATCTTTTCCTGTTCAGTTTGGATGTTCCACTTTGTATGTTTTCCTGATCCTGTTTGTATGTTTTCCTATTTTAGTTTGTGCGTTTTCCTGTTCTAACTTGTATGATTTCCTGTTCAAGTATGCATGTTTTCCTGTTCCATTTTGTAAGTTTACTGCCCCAGTTTAGATGCTTTCATGATCCAGTTAGAATGTTTTGCTGTTCCAGTTTGTATGTTTTCCTGGTCCAGTTTATATGTTTACCTGTTCCAGTTTGTGACGTGTTTTCCAGGTCCAGTTTGTATGTTTACCTGTTCCAGTTTGTGTGTTTTCCAGGTCCAGTTTGTATGTTTTCCTGATCCAGTCTATATTTTTCCCTGTTCCAGTATGTATGCTCTCCTGTTCTAGTTTGTATTTCTTCCCTGTTCTAGTGTATATGATTTCCTGTTCTATTTTATGTTACATGTTCTAGTTTGAATGTTTTCCTGCCCCAGTTTGTTTGTTTTCCTGTTCCAGTTTGTATGTTTACCTGTTCCAGTTTGTATGTTTTGCTGTTCCAGTTTGTATGTTTGGCTGTTCTAGTTTAAATATTTTCCTGTCCGAGTTTGTATGTTTTTTATCTAGTTTGTATGTTTCTCTGTTCCAGGTTGTATGTTTCTCTGTTCCAGTTTGTACGTTTCTCTGTCCCTGTTAGTATGTTTCCCTATTCCAGTTTGTATCTTTCCTTGTTCCAGTATTCTGTACGCAGACATTGTCAACTTCACACCTCTCAGTGAACAGCTGAGTGCCTCTGATCTGGTCAAAACTCTCAACGAACTCTTCGGCAGATTCGATCAACTTGCACAGGTACAGTTTATCTGTGAATATTTAATTTTATACAAAAACAGAATCACAGCCGTCCCAACCTGGGTCTGCTAAAAAACAAAGTAATAGAAAAAACAGTAGGAATAGTATGTAATATAAACTTCATTATTGTTGTATACATGATTCTTAATAATGAACGTGCAGTAGTTTAATGACGTTTTATAGTTTCTTCGATTTTCAGCATTGGAATTTGGAAAAAACTTTGGTACATTTCCATTGCAACAAATATCAAACCGAAAATTTGAATTTTGTTAAGGTTTTATTTTTATTTTGATCTGTAAAATTTGGATGTGCTTTCATATTTATTAAAAAATTGTTATTCGTTAATTTTGAAAGGTTGATTTTGGACAGCTTCGAATCCTACTGTCCGATATAAATGGCCCCAATCAAATTTTGAATGCAATGTACTCGAATGTCTATTTTTCGAGTGTTATCGTTTTGAGCTAGTCCATGTACTTCTTCAGAATTGTACTTTGAAGTTGTTTTGTCTAGGACTGTTGGCTATTCCGAGTAGACTTCTTTATAGTAAAACGTTGGCCTCTTGGGGATGTGTTCCCCATTTTTTCCTTGGCTCACAAAAAAATCCTACAGTGTGGTGGGATTTTTGAAATAGAGAGATTCTCTCTCTAGCTCTTCTCTCTTCGTATAGAAATTATTTTCTCCCTTAAAACATCAAATCAAGTCTTTTGCTGGTGATAAGTACAGACATACTGCACACTTGATGAAATGTGTCATAACAATTTTGAAAACGTATTTGTGTTTTAGGACAACCAATGCATGAGGATAAAGATTCTAGGAGACTGCTACTACTGTGTGAGTGGACTTCCGGTCTCTAGACCCAACCATGCGTACAACTGTGTCAACATGGGTCTTCAGATGATAGAGGCTATCAGGTAATCTACCACCAGCTGTGTCTTATCTATCAGCAACCCATCAGTGTTAGTGATTGTGTCTAATCTATGGGGTATCAATCGATTAACTTCCGTCTAAAGCACTTCTCTTCCTTGTTTGAGAGGAATGCCTGTGTCTCAAGTGAAGTTATAATTAGTCTAAGGAATCTTTAGGTTGATAAAATGTACGCACTATGTCAAAGGACTATGTAACCAGGGGGGAGGGGGTTAAGATGTGGTTGACAAATGCTTGAAAACAGAAGGTTTGAAAGATGTGCTTGAAAGGGTTGACCCTAAATAATCCAGTCCAATTTCCTGATCACAGAATATTTGTTTAAAAACTTCTTGTTAGGGTTTTTATCTTTATTTTACCAGCTCCAAGAGTGAGTATTTACTATTTAATTATATCTCCAATTTGCCCATAGAAGATCATTTAGAAGATCACAATGAAATAAAGCTTTAACTACTAATTGAAAACCAACAATTTTGAACATTATGTCTGAATTCCACGTGACTTTGACGGATCTCCTTTCTGGGAGCGTAGGGTATCAAGATTCCAGAGGTTCTCTCCATCCGTTGACCAATGATACCAATGTAAAGCCTGTATTGCGTTAGCTTGTGAATTCCATGTAATGTTAATAATTATTCAAGTTTTCAGTTTATTCAAATTCTTTTTAGTTGTTATTTCATGAGCAATGCCAGTGATGTAACAAGGATGAGGTTCTGGGGGTGGGAATTGACTACCATTGGCTGTTGGACTGGGGAACATGACCCAATTTGTGGATCAGTTGGCCCTAGTTTGTAACAAGACTTAAACTCATCATCCATCAAAACACCCATCATACTCACCATTCATCCCGTAATTTAAAAGCCCTTTAGGAGTGGTCGGTGTTTTAGATCAAAGTATTTAAGTGCCAGAGGGTCTGAGGTTCTCCTCCGAAAAATTTGTTTCTACCAGCACTAAAAGTGTGCATCATCATCTTAAAGGCCAAAAGATTAAAATGTAAAGTATTATTTTCCTGCGTCCTAACAGATGATGAGGCTTTAGCCACAAAATTTATCTTGAAGGACAACTTCTGAACAGCTTGCTAATGATACTTTATACTTACTTTGATTTGAGACACTGAACACTCCTAGAGGGTATTTCAAGGTGAATACGAGATGAAACGATGAGTGTTTTCACTAAATCACTATTTGAGATACCGACCACTCTAATGAGGGTATTTTCAGGCAAATATGTGGTGAAGATGAGTGCGATGAGTGGTAGTAATGAGTTTATGAGGTGTAGTCTTGTTACAAACTAAGACCGACTCTTCCTTATGTAGAAATTCTTAGGAATCTCTACACTTAGAATGGGTCATTAATTAATAGCCCAATGACCAATGGAAATACAAGGACCAACGGCTTAACGTGACTTCCGAACCACGCAAGTGATGGTCTGATATGTCTAAACGATGGTAGGGGTTGATGCAGGTACTGTATCATCAGATGATCACTGAGACTATCTGAGAGCCTAACCTGACCTCCATGAAGCTGGATTACAGGACCACGCCACGAGTCCCAGTCAGTTCTGATGGATGATGAGGTGTAGTCTTGTTACAAACTTGGACCGACTAATCCCCAGATTAAGTCATTAGTCCAACAACCAACGGAATGGACCAACTGCTTAACATGACTTCCGAACCACGGGGAAAGGCCATAAGCATGTATCATAAAATATTTTTGTAATGTGTTCAACCAAGACTTGAATGTTGACCGCAGGTTTGTGCGTGAGGCTACAGGGTTCAACGTGGACATGAGGATCGGCATCCACACGGGCAACGTACTCTGCGGGGTGCTTGGACTGCGCAAGTGGCAGTTCGACGTCTGGAGTGATGACGTCACTCTTGCCAACCACATGGAGTCCGGCGGCAAACCTGGGTCAGTACCAACGACACTAACGGAAAGTGGATCCGTGGCGGATTGGTATCGCGCGCCACTCCGGAGCTCATGGTTCGATCCCCGTTGTCACCACTTACAATTTGAAATGTGAATGTCGGTGACGCTAGGTAAAGGACGAGGTTGAGTGGTAGAGAGAACTTTTTATTCCTTACTTCGCCTCGTTAAACAAGACGAACTTTACCTTTTAACTTGAGATCGTTAGGAGTTTGTATCTGAAAACAAAGCTAAGTGAATCCTAGCAAATTTCCTATTTCGGGTGTGATTTACTCCGGACATGTCCTTATGGGGGTTCCCCAAGGGGGTTTATACTATAAAAACTGTATTAATGATCTTATTTCGATTAAACTTACTATTAACGTTTATGACACAGTATCTAATACGAAAAATGAACACAGTCCAATATTTATTACCCAAAACCAAAATGACGGGCGAAAAATCATTTCCAGCTCCATCTTTTTCTGGTTGAACGGATTTTATAGATAATTTACTACAAATGTTAGGTAGGGTACAATAGATGTGTTTATACTTAGTTTAATCTTAATTGGATCATGTACTGGATGGGGATTTTTGTATAGCATAAAACCCCATTTTTGGGAGAAACAATTACAAATCTAATTCAAAATGAAACCTATCAAAATTATACATTATATAAAAGGTGGTGAGATTTTTGTCTAAAGGCAAACAGTGCTTGTTTGACTTTATACAGTTTTTTTTTATTTTATTGTATATAAATAATATAAAAAAAGGGTTTCGAATGCCTGCTTGAGTAGCCTAATATTTAAAAATGTGGCATCTGCTAATTTGTTTAAGTAGGTAGATATATGCAATTTTATACGATTGTTAAACATCTCCAATCATTAAATCATTACCAAACTTCAAAATATAAAAAATCTTCCTTTGTACATCGTTTATTGCAAAGTAACCACTCTTACACAGATATAAATAAAACATTTCAATACTGGACTTTAATTTGAAAGGTGAGTGAATGGACTGCAAAGAATACTTACATATCCATACTTAGTCAGAATTTAAGACATTTAAAGCCCATTAAAAAAATTCTCCATCATCTATTGTAAGTATTAAACTGGAATATGTTTCATAGAATTTTGTACTTTTTGGTTTTTAATTGTTGACTTGCTTGATAACGAGGAAACGCTTAAAACTAGTCCTTCGAAAAAAATGTTGAAGGGGTACTTCAATGTTTGTCTAGTAATAATACTACTTCATTACATATAGTATTGCAGTAACAGAGTAAACTAACTAACCAAGGAAAGCTAACTAGCCAATTATGTTGAGCTGTCTCGCTATTACTGTGTTTTGTATCCACCCTTGTGTTTATTTATTCCTCCCCCAAGTGAATTGCAGTCTGTCATGCAACACTGAAAACCTTCACTATAAACTTCATGTTACAATTTACTTTAGGTTCTATTCAGTTGTATTAGAGTTCATTTGTGTACTTTTATTAGATTGTCAATTGTGTTATATCCATTAGAGGGTTTAGGGGAAGGTCATGTAGGGAGATGGTTTTATGGGTCAGAACTTTCTTTTCAAATGTAAAATGTTCAAATTGTTCTGAGAGAGGGTTTCCCAGGTACCCTTTGGAATACAAAAAATTCTGGATTTTTTCAGATAGCTGAAAGTTTTAGGATTCTGGGAATATAACACTGATAAAATTACCTTTGAACCTTACATTGGATCCCCGCAGTCACCACTTACATTTTTGTAATGTGACTGATACGGTGACGCTAGGTAAAGGTCGAGATTGAGTGGTAGAGAGGACTTTGTAGTCCTAACTTCGCATCGTTAAACAAGACAAACTTTACCTTTGTTACCTTTTAACCTTTTAAAAAAGGGTGTGGTTCATACATTGGTTTCTGAAAACTTGTTTTGATGCACCAAATAAAACCACGAATTTGATGTGCTACTTGCGTTTTTCACTAAAACATTTGGTTTTATGGATCTATCATAATTGTTTTAATATCTAAAGCGTTATAAAACTGCTGTTTTCCAAGATAAATGTTCAAATTCATCCGGAATTGGACGGGGAGCCCCTTGAAGGATTTGGCCGATGATCCCTCTGTTGGGTCCTGCATCAATCTCTGGTTTTACCCCAAACAAAATCTAAAAAATAACGTTTAAAAGCACTCTGTTGCTTTGATACTTTGATTTGAGACAACGACCACTCCCAGAGGGTATTTTAAGGTGATATGTGGTGAAGGATGAGTGTGATGAGTGGTAGTAATGAGTTATGAGGTGTAGTCTTGTTACAAACTAGGGCCGACATTCCCCAGATTGAATCATTAATTAGTAGCCCAACAGCCAATAGGATGGACTAACGGCTTAACGTGACTTCTGAACCACGGGGAGTGGCCAACGTGAAAAGTTATCACTGCGCCCGGGAATCGAACCCGAGCTGTTTTGGTGCAAAGCACGCACTATACCACTGAGTTATGTCCACCCTGAGTTGTTTAAAGGGACAGTGAAACACTTATAATTTCTAGTATTGAAATGCAAGCGGTTTTGGTCTCTGTTGAAAGCGTAGCAGCAGAGAAACGAGTAATTAGTGAAGTTTGTTACCGAGTTATTGAAGTTTGGATGCAACTTAACTTGTAAATGCATCTAGTGGATAGTTCTACACAGAGAGTGCTTTGTCAACCAACTAACGAATTTATCCAGAGTAGTTTTAACAGAAATCGGGTTAAAAGAGTCCTAGAGTTATCAAAGGAGAGGCCGGACTGATTTTATGGACCTTGTAAAAAAACAAATATGCTAGACAGTGAACTGGTTAGAATTTAAATTGGCATTATTCTTCTAATTTTTATTATTAGAAGGTGTGCTTCATGTGAGTAAAGTTACCAGTAAATTTCATTCAGGACATTTTTATTTAAAGGTGTCCACATATTATTAAAATATTATTATCACTTAACTAAATTGTAGTTTGAGATTTGTTTTGTCATCAACAAAAAGTATGGAACGTGTTGATTGAAGCCTTTTGATACATAGATATTTTAAATATAATTTTGTTTACAATAAACACACAATGCCACAGTAATTTTTGGTTGGTAAATTCAAAAGGTGTTCATGTTATGGTTTTCTTCGAGTCAAACTAACGTTAAAATGTTATAATAATTGTAATGTTTTAGCCTTGGACAAAAATCTTGTTTTGCAAACCATTAATAAGAAAATAAAACAAACCAGAAACAGCAGTAATTCACAATGCTATATTTTCAAAGTTCAAAATCTTCAAATTAATTCTTCAGTTGAGTAAAAATTGTTCTACTACAAATTGTCTGAATTAAAATTTTGCTTAATATTTTAACGGTAAATGTCCAAATAGTTTGATAAATTCTAAATAAACTTCACTATCCATTTTTAATAACAACCATCCATCCTTTACTAATTTTAGACTTGCATCGTTTTTGTTCAATTGAAAACAATACCACAATCGCGTAATTACAACGGTTTCAAATAACGCACATTTAACAACAGCTGACTATGGAACCGTGTATTCTGGAAGCTGTCACACACAAAGGTGTTAACAAGATGCTCAGATGTGTTACACAAGAGACACCTTGAGGCATATTGAGTCGAGTAAAGGTCCTCATTACCGGAGCCATGAAGTGTTCTCGGCTAATTGGCGTTTTCTTTGTGGTTTCAACTTTCTTTTCTGCCTAAATTCTTTTAGAGGACAGTATTATACAGGGTGTCATAAAAAAAGTAGCGCGCTATGCAGACTGGGACTAGTGACGTGGTCCTGTAATCCAGCTTCATGGAGGTCAGGTTTTGAGGATGATATAGGTCGGCGGCTCAGATAGTCTCAGTGATCATCTGATGATACCCGCATCAACTCCCACCATCGTTTAGACATATCAGACCATCACCTGTTCGGAAGTCACGTTAAGCCGTTGGTCCTTGTATTTCCATTGGTCACTGGGCTATTAATTAATGACCCATCCTAAGGAAGAGTCGGCCTAAGTTTGTAACAAGACTATACGTCATAACTCATTACTACCACTCATCACACTCATCCTTCACCACATATTTGCCTTAAAATACCCTCATGAGAGTGGTCGGCATCTCAAATAGTAATTTAGCAAACCGGATTCTACATACAAAAGTAAGTCGAAAATGTCTTGTAACATGTTTTTGATTTCGGCTTGGTTTAGCGGTAATCGGCCATTTTGTAAATTTTTGAAAATAACTAATAATTAAAACCATTTGAAGATATTTTTTTGAAACTTGGTATAAATCTTATTATTTTGTTTTCTCACAACCTTTTCCAACAATATGTTTTATCTAACTTATTAAATTTCAAAATGGCGGCCATTCAAAACATTCAAAGTCAAATTCAAATTTGGTCTTATTTGATTTAGAAATGTTTGTTTACAGGAGGGTTCACATCACCAGAGCTACTTTGGATCAGCTGAACGATAGGTTCCAAGTGGAACCAGGACACGGGGAGGAGAGAGAAGGATACTTGTCTGATCACAAGATAGAGACTTATCTCATCATACCTCCTGCGGTAACAGAGATTTTGTAAAATACGATACCAATACGTCAGGAAGAGTTTTAATTGACTGCCTGAAAGCTTTGTTCATTTTAAACCTTAAACAGCACACAAGTCAAGAAAATATTGAAACACTGAACAAAAAGCTATATGCATAAAACCTAATTTGATAACCGTTTCCAATGAAATTTTTAGATTTTAAAAGATATTGTGGACACAACATTTTGGAACTGACAATATGATTCGATCTTCAGGTGAGGACAAACCCAATAATACATTCAGAAGAACTTGAAAAAGAATCTTGTCTAAAAAATCCACGTAAGCGATGATGATTTCTCATACTCCTGATCTATAAAGGCTTTTTTAGATTTTGAATCTTAGTCAAAGAAAACTACTAGTACACAAAATCATTGTGACAGTGTAAAAGTTTCAACTAATATGGTTTGGAAGGACCACCGACTAGTTTTAGCTTATAAAGTTTCTTCTATTCACTTTGAATGAAAAAATATTGTTCAGTGTGACATCCATATAGAAACTTGGCTGTAACAATATTTTTCCTTTTGCTTTCTTTCACCAATAAAATATGATCATCATTTCATTTCAACTTTATCAACACATTTGTTTAACACTGTCAATCACAATCTCTAAATATTTGACCCAAGTCTTTTATTTCAGAAAGAGAAAGCCACCAAAGAGGAAAGTCACAATGAGTCCGGGAACGGATTGGTTGTCAACTCTGAGACATCCGGGAACCCCTTGAACCGGAACCGGGGCGGAAGTAAGATGACCAAGTACGTCGAGTGTTGGGGAGCCGACAAACCCTTCGCCAACATCACCGAGACTACCCTGGCTAAAAACATCGGTCTCACAGTACGTGAATACTTTTTTGGTTGTATCATGGTAAACCATGATAAGTCCTTTTCCACCACTTTATATTCCTCTCTACCATTCAGTTTTACGTTTAAAATGAAACTGGGGCAGGATGGTATTTTTGCGACTCCAAAGCTCATCTTTCCGGTATACACTAAATCACTATTTGAGATGCCGACCACTCTCATGAGGGTATTTTAAGGCAAATATGTGGTGAAGGATGAGTGTAATGAGTGGTAGTAATGAGTTATCAGGTGTAGTCTTGTTACAAGCTAAGGCCGACTCTTCCTTAGAATGGGTCATTAATTAATAGCCCAATGACCAATGGAAGTACAAGGACCAACGGCTTAACGTGACTTCCGAACCATGCAGGTGATGGTCTGATATGTCTAAACGATGGTGTTAGTTGATTCGGGTATCATCAGATGATCACTGAGACTCTCTGAGCCGCTTTAGACCTATTTCATCCTCAAAACCTGACCTCCATGAAGCTGGATTACAGGACCACGCCACGAGTCCCAGTCAACACCCCTGCAGTATACCCTGCAGTCACCACTAAAAATGTGTCAAGCAATTATGCAATAAAGCTAGTTAAGGGTCGAGGTTGAGTGGTTGAGAGGAGTAGTCCTAACTTTGCATAAAATAAATAAGACTAACTTTATCATTACTTTTTTTAGCGAGCATTACTAGTTTATTGCATCGTTACTTAAGAGAGCTTTCAATTATGCGATACTACCAGGTGTTTAAGCTCAAAGTCATGCACTCTAGCAACTAGCTACAGGTCTGCTAGTGCCATATTGTTTGGATAATTTATGATGAGCAAAAAGGTACAATTAATTAATAGCTAGTGTTGAAAATATGATGAGCAAAATTATTGAAAAAGCTACTGTAAGTAAAATATCTTTATTTACTATCATTAAGCAAAGAATATCTAATTGTAAATATAAGAAAAAGAAAATAAATTTTACAGTTTTTGAGCATATTTTTATGTTTATTCAATTAAAATTATGTGTGTTTGTTTGCAGAGTATTGCCATGATTGAGTCCAACCTTCTGCCCAGTAAGAGTACATGCCTGGAGTGCAGGTAATTCAAATGTTACTTTTATACTTTTGACAAATTTAATACATTTATTTTGTATGAAGAAATTAAATCAATAACGTTTGATTCAGAGGATTAATCCATAGTCACCATCACTACCAATTCAGGGATCAACGTAATATACCCACTCTGTGTTAATGACATAAAATTTAGTTCTTGAAGCTTTTCAATTAAAGATATAAAACTTAATATGAATCTCTTTTATTCTGTGCTTAAAATAACTATGTTTTAACTGCCTTTTTGTATTTTCCCAATATAACTTTTTGTTTTATTAGTTTGTGTGTTTTTTTAGTGGACAATTTTGAATAATACAAAGTTGTCCTCAATACTTTTGACATGTTTTCAACTTTATTGAAAATGTCTCTTCTTCACAACAGCTGTATTTTTATTACCTTTTCTATTGACCACAGAGAATAAAGCGTCTACAGACATCCAATGGGGTAGGGAAAATGTTAAGAAATTTAGTCTTGGGGCGTCAAATCCATCAGGAAGCACTGTTGCCACTGGATTCTCAGTGAAGTTTGTAGGAGGAGGATGAATGGGGGAGTGTAGACTCTGCAGTGAGGCACACAATATAGCAACCATGCTCAGAGATGGATTTGATGATTAAACTAGCTTTTCCTTCATAGTGTACGTCTGTAAAAGGTACATTGTCTGTGCACTGACTACTCTTGCCTATGAACCAGGAAATGGTTCAACTCAGAGGAGCTGAACCCTGTTCTCCTGTGGTTCCGGAAGCCGGGACAGGAACGTGATTACCGGAACCAGTCTGACGAGCAGTTCAAGTTCTACATGGCTGCAGCAGCTGTGCTGTTCATCTGCATGTTCACAGTTCAAGTACTCATGTTGACTAGGTGAGAGTTGTGTGTGTGAGAAGCATATGATAGAGTAATCTATCCGCACCTGTCCTACAGATTTGACTGGGACTCGTGGCGTGGTCCTGTAATCCAGCTTCATGGAGGTCAGGTTTTGAGGATGGTATAGGTCTAAAGCGGCTCAGATAGTCTCAGTGATCATCTGATGATAACCGCATCAACTCCCACCATCATTTAGCATATCAGACCACACCTGCATGGTTCGGAAGTCACGTTAGGCCGTTGGTCCTTGAATTTCCATTGGTCATTGGGTCATTGTAACAAGACTACACCTCATAACTCATTACTACCACTCATCACACTCATCCTTCACCACATATTTGCCTCAAAATACCCTCATGAGAGTGGTCGGCATCTCAAACAGTGATTTAGTTATATAGAGTAATCTACCCGTACCTTTCCTACAGATTGGCTTTGTGGGGTGGTTGCTCAAACGCAAACATTTCCTAAATCTTCATTCATAAAAAAAGCAGTCAGAATAATCACAAAATTCTGAAGCTAATAGCAGAACTACCGAACTGTGAGACACAGAACGGTTGTTCATGAACGTTTACCGTCTCTGGTAGGAGTTAAACTAGTCTATACGTTACCAAATTTAATTAAAATTTAAAAGTATTTAATGATACATTCGCAGCTGTTCACCTTGGGTGCAGCCCTCGATGTAAACTCTAATTTGTATTTCCTAGGATCCTGTATAGCTCTTTTTGTCAAGAAAACTAAATTCATTAAGTTATGTAAGTGTTTAAACAATGCGCGACCCTTCAGATTTGACGTAGAAACCGGTGTGGAGCGATCTCAGAGCGCTGGCTTGAGCGTATAGGATAAGGAGCCCCGGACCCCCCATCCAACAAATCCCCCCAGTGTTGTCCTTCCTCTAACTACACAAGAGTCGCTACTGCAACACTGTACATTTACGTTATTTACAATCAGTACTTAATTTGACTGGGACTCGTGGCGTGGTCCTGTAATCCAGCTTCTTGGAGGTCAGGTTTTGAGGATGATATAGGTCTAAAGCGGCACAGATAGTCTCAATGATCATCTGATGATACTCGCATCAACTCCCACCATTATTTAGACATATCAGACCATCACCTGTGTAATTCGGAAGTCACGTTAAGCTGTTGGTCCTTGTGTTTCCATTGGTCATTGGGCTATTAATTAATGACCCATTCTAAGGAAGAGTCGGCCTTAGTTTGTAACAAGACTACACCTCATAACTCATTACTACCACTCATCACACTCACCCTTCACCACACATTTGCTTAAAATACCCTCATGAGAGTGGTCGGCATCTCAAATAGTGATATAGTGAATGAGGAACGTCTGCCATTTCAAAGCTCTCTGATTGGTTGATCAGGTTGGCTGGTCTGCCTATCCAGTACAAGCTGTGGTTCCCTCTGGCAGTGCTTGCAGTGTTGCTTCACATCCTCGACCGGCAGATAGAGTTCACCTCCAGGACCGACTATCTGTGGAAAGCGAAACTCAAGGTCGAGCAGGAGGAGGTGTGTGAGATAAACACAATTCTACAACTATAAACATAGTATACGCGTTGTCACAAGTGTTGCTGGAATCCTAGAAAATTTCCTGTCACAGGGGATAATTTATACTGGAAGTGCTCTTTTCTAGGCTCTTTCCTCCTAAAAATGGGGTTTTATCTTGTAAAACTCTATTTATGATTTTATTATAATGTTATAATTTTTATTATAATTTTAAATAACTTTGTATAAATAATTATTTTAATGTGTCTGTATACAATTTTGCTACTGTTTAACCAGTTAATTTTTTCACTAGATAAATAAATTTTGCGAAAATTGCCCCTGCAGTCTATTTTTTCTTTATTAAAACAGTGACAATTTTAATATCTAAGGCTTCCAGTTTACACCATGTCACAGTTGAAATACTGCTAAACGTTTCGACCTCGCTGTGGAGAGTCATCCTCAGTAGCTGGTTGACTGATGGCTGAGACCAGGTACTGAGGATGACTCTCTCACAGCGAGGTTGAAACGTTTAGCAGTATTAGTGTTTCAACTAGTGTTAGATATTAATGATGACACCGGCCGCGAAAGCGTAAGAATTAAGAGTGACAATTTTATGTTAGTATCTTCCTTTGTACATCCTTCAACCATAACATATGCCATTTTTATAAAAGGTCATGGTTACAAAACTGTTGTAGGTTGAAACCATGAGAGGAATCAACAAAATTCTGCTGGAAAACATTTTGCCGGCTCACGTCGCAGAACACTTCCTTGCTACCAGAGCAACTCAGGTAAACTTTAATTCTTTCTGTACTTTGATGAATCAAGCTCATTTTAAAACACTTTAATTTGTAAATTTTCTCATAACATTAAACATTTTACAACTGAAACGTTTGAATCAAATCATTACTTTGTTTCTAGGAGTTGTACCACGAGAGGTACAGCTGTATCGCAGTCATGTTCGCCTCGATACCAAACTACAAAGAGTTCTACGATGAGAACGACGTCAACAAGCAAGGACTCGAGTGTCTCAGACTGCTGAATGAAATCATCTGTGACTTTGACAAGGTAATGAACTAAATGACTGCGTACGTATCATCTGCATATGTTGTACCTAGGGCATGCTTGAGACTGTTTGTCTTGTTTAACAAGGCGAAGTTAGGACTACAAAGCCCACTCTACCGCTCAACCTCATCCTTTACCTAGCGTCACTGTATAGTTTTTTTACAAATTATAAGTGGTGACTGCGGGGATCGAACCCGTGCCACCGGAAGGATGAGCTCCGGAGTCGCACGACATACCAATCCGCCACGGATCCGCTATCTAAGGCTTTAGAAAGACAACAAATCATTACTCAAAAAATATTGTTTTGTTTATGTACAGAAATGGTAAATAGTGTCATGATCTATTGAAAAACTGTTACATGTTAGGTTTAATCTAGGTCTTATTGAAATTCAACTCAAAAAGGTCGCTAGGCATATTATATTTTCTTTATATCATATTTTCAAACCTTTCTTCGTCTGTAATTTTGGTTAGTATCAAATCACCGCTGAAGGTGTCAAACCTGAAACTACAGAGAGTATCTAGCAATGAGTGTTGAACTATCTAATATCTACTACATCTTCTACTACATATTTGGGACATTCTTCTTGAAGATTCTTTTCTTCCTAAACATAAAGACCAGATCAAATTCTTTTCAGAATAGTATTAAATACATTTGTCAAACACCTCAGTGAGCAACACAGACGCAAGTCACGTAAAGATAAGTTTCAAAAGTTCTTGAACATCCCTCAAAAGCCTTTTTTGTTTTTAATTTCAGCCAATGTCCGATTATTGAGAATGTTGACCAATCAGATGCCATAATACCAGGATTTCACTGTTCAACACTGATGTTTACGACTAAAGCACTGTTGTTATTGGTTTCAGTTGCTGCTAAAGCCCAAGTACAGCAGCATAGAAAGATCAAGACTATCGGCAGTACTTACATGTTGGCCTCCGGACTGAGACCCGGCAAAGAGACAGAATCTGGGGTGAGATTGAAATCTTCCAATGGAGCTTAGAACATTTATAAATTATGTTTAGAAGAGTTCTGAGTAGGCATTTTTAGCAAGTTTCCTTCTAGAAAAATGTGATATTCATGGAGAAAAAACACCCATGGTAAGCGCAAGCTTGGTATGACCAAGACCATAAAATGAGCAACAATTTTTCAACAGTTTTGAAGAAGTGCTCAAAACGTGTTTTGGGGTCAAAGAACACGTACGGAGCATTTCTTAAAAGCTACGCTCACAGCATGGGGTAACACCTGTGGTAATAGAGCACGAAACGTTGAACGCCCTTGATCAGCAGGAGGCAAAGCTGAACAAGGTTGAAGGTCGAAGCGAGGCTGTGAGCTAACCAATTAGCCAGCGGTGCTTTAGCACTTTTAGTTCTTCAGAAGTCCTATTGAAACCAGCCAATCCAGTTCTAACGAGCAACAAGCTCCGCCCACCTCGGCCAATCAGGTGATAGCCCCCCACCCACCACCGCTTGGGTACATAAGAAGACGACACAGCCGGCCAATCCAGTCTCAGCCAGTCAACCAGCTACTGAGGATGACTCTCCACAGCGAGATCGAAACGTTTAGCAGTATTTGTATTTCAACTGTGACGCGGTGTAAACCGGAAGCCTTAGATATTAATAGTGCTTTAGCACTTAGCTGCGTATCGGCCTGGGTTTCTTCCACATTGAAAACGTCTGATATGTATATCCAATAGCTTATGTTTATTGTTATTAAAAATTCATTAATCTTATTTTACTAAAGTAAAACTTACATTTTCATGCTTACAACAGGATAGCAGAAAGGTTAGTATGAAGTTTGATTTGTTGACTTTTAATTCGCTCTGTTGATGAGTTTAAACATTTGCAGTGCTCATTTCCCTAATCGACCTAAAACAAATCAGAACTAAATGTGATTAGGTAAAGAATATCTGGCTTGAAAATTATCCTTCGGAAAAAGTATTTATTGCCGGCTCTTTTAGCTTCCTCCGTACTTGCATGGCGATGACACATCTCACCAAATTCCTGTTTAAACTTTAAACTTAGAGATAGGACTTTTCCCTGTCGCCACAATCCAACCCAAAGTAACCAACCTCTTCCTGATTAAATATAGTTTATCTGTTATTTTTGTAACTATTTTCCTGTAATATTGTGTGTAGAAATTTCTTTTTTTATTCACAATATTCTAGTATCAACCACGATGACTCCTGACTGTCTTGTGTTCCCAGGATGAGACTCGCAGGACTGAACACAATGTCGTGGTGTTGGTGGAGTTCGCTTTGGCACTCATGACCATCCTGGACCAGATCAACCGCGAGTCCTTCCAGAGGTTCAAGCTCAGGATGGGTGAGTTACCTTTCATTCCTTGTAAAAATGGTGAGTTAGTGTGTTGAAAACTATTTGAAAGTATGGTGGTCTATTCTTCACTTTGTCCTCGATCCTTTCTTTGCAATTGTTTGTAGTAGTGTAACTAGTCTTGTAAACTCCTGGTCCTGAATTGGAATACATAAATTAAAAAACTAATCAAACAGTCCAATAAAAATATACTAGCTTAAGCTTTTCATGAACTATGTTCACATCATCAGAAGCTCTAGACACTGATTTAACTTTTTTAATTTTAGACACTGATTTTTATTTAATAGTAATTACTGCTGTGTTGCTAGGTAAAGGTTGAGGTTGAGTGGTAGGCAGGACTAACTTTGTTCTAACTTCACCTTGTTAAACAAGTAAACTTTTGCCATTCACTTTAGCTAGCTAACTATTTATAGAGGCAGATTCAGTTTTAGCTTCAAATGCTGAGTTTACCCGATGACCTTACTCTCGTGGGCAGGGTTAGGACGTGCCCTCCCCCCCCCCTGGCGTTTTGGACAAATTATTTTCAAGACCCCTCCCCCAGACCGCCCGCTCCCTGGAAGGTAGTCCTTGATGAATTTCACAGCTCTACATGGCACATGATCAACTGATTGTGGTTTCTGTTGCTAGGTTTGAACCATGGACCCGTGATTGCCGGAGTGGTGGGTGCCCAGAAACCTCAGTATGACATCTGGGGCAACACTGTCAACGTAGCTTCCCGTATGGACAGCTGTGGCGTCATGGGGAGACTACAGGTGAGCTCGTGATGGTTCAAATACAGTAGAACCAAAGATAGTGTTATAGTAGGTGGATACCGCATAGTGGCGTAGATAGACTTTTATCAAGGGGGGATACAATTGTAGTACCGGGGTGTCGAGTATGCACCCCCACCCCACAAGAAGGGTCCGAGGAAAACATTTGAAAATTCACATCATCTGGGGTGCATTTTGAGGCTCATTGGGTCAATAGTTTTCATTCAATAATAAAATTTTTACCCGCGCAAACTTAAGTACCAGAAGTAGCTTGGTAAAATTCACGCACATTTCCAATAATATACATATTTTCCCGTGCAATTCCACTGTTGCAGAGGATCGTTTTACGCAAGCAGTCCGTTACCAATCCTTGTTTAAAGTCCACCAGTCTTCCCGATCCCTTTTAAACCCGCGATACATTCCGAGAGCTGTTCATTACCCGACACATTCCGATCGCCCTTTACGCCCGCGATATACCGACCGCCTTTTAACACGGGTACATTCGAAGAGCCGTTTATTGCCGCGACACTTTTCGATCGCCCTGTTACGCCCGTGGTACGTTATAAGGGATGTCAAGCCTGAGGTACGTTCCGATCGCCTTTTAAACCCACGATACTTTCCGAGCTGTTTCGTGGAGCAATATGTATTGACGGTCGTTTCATACCGCAGTAAGCTTCGGACAATTACACCGACGACACCGATATAAGGGCTGTTTTTCCCGGTTACACCCAGAATTCACGCATATTTCCAGGGTTTCCGGCCACCTGTCATTCCTAAGAGGGGATATATCCCCCTGATTCCCCCCGTACCTACGCCACTGAATTTATTTATTACCGCATAGATGCCACATGGCTGAGGTAGGAAAATCAACATAGGCAGCTCACGCACAGATAGCGCTGCGGTCTTTCTCCCCCTCCTCGCGGCTCCACATGTTTGAGTTTGCCCGGTATCGATTACTTAAATGTGACCAACTTGTGCAATTTCTGAAACAACCGAACTTGCATGTGCGATAGTAGTTTGACGTGAGACTCTCCAAAAAATTCCTTCCAACGCTCTCAGTGCTTGGGCTGCCTCGAATACGTTGAACTTCCTGCCTCAGCCATTTGACATCTATGCGCTATCTACCTACCATAACCTAATCTTTGGTTGAACGGACTTGTGTGACAGAAAGGTGGTCAGATTTGGATGTGTGCGAGTTTAATGATAACTAACTGTCCCATTATAAACGATACAAATACCGTTACCGTACCCTATCTTGTTTCGTTCGGAAGTTATTTACAAAAAACCGTAAAAACTCTTTACTAAAAAGTTTAGTGAACAATTTATTTTCCAAAATTTGAAAATTGTACATTTTCTGGATATTCTTGACGCATTGTTTACTACTGTATGGATAAAGCCAAACATAAAAACAAACAAATGCACTTTCTTTGTAAAAGTTAATTTGATAAACGAATACGTAACAAAAACACCCTTGGTTAAATGATTTTGCATACTGTCATTTTTAATTCAGAGTTTTTGTTAAAAATTATTGTTTAAAGTATATAGTTTTAATATTAAATTTTACCAAACCCAAATCATTATAATTATATCTAAAAAGATAACATCTACTGTGCTTAGGACTTGGACATTACGATGATTTTGCTACTGCCGATAACATTTCTTGTACTAGTTCTGCTAATTGTCGTAAGAGCGCAGTGTATGCTAGAAAATCTACCTTACCACTGATCGGGTACTGTAGTTTGATCGCTAGCTATAGTTCAGAATGACAACGATCTGCATTTTAAAAATAATTATTATTTTAATTAAAGAACCTACATTGCTATAAACTATTGGCACTCTCCCTTTACGTAAATAATCCTCAAGAACAAATAATAGTAACAAGATAATAAAATCGTTCCATTGCCAAAATTATGTTTCCAAATTTTAATTCCAAAAATCATATCAACGTTATTTTTTTCAACGAATGTACAGTAATAACTTAAGGCTAGTGTTTTAATCATATTAGTTCAGCATAATACAAGTTTATTACAAATGATGTTTCGGATTTTGATAATAAATATTACTGGGTTAATTTGTTTTATGACTATTTTAGAATTATTTTTTCCTCAAATAACGTTAAAAACACACTAATAAAATCGAATAAATAATCAAGGAAAATTCGGGTTAAAAATATGTAACACGAGAAACAAATAAAACACGCTATAATTAGGATTATTTACGCAGGGATGAAGCCATAAATAATGTAATTAATTTAAAATATTTTTTTATTAATAGGTTTTCATATTTAGATAATGAATTACTTGAAAACACAGACATCGTTGCTACTCCTGCACTAAAGTAGTAAATAAAATTGATAGTTACTGTACTGCCGATAGCAATCCTCGGCAGGTGATGGTCTGACATGTCTAAATGATGGTGGGAGTTGATGCGGTTATCATCAGATGATATCTGAGCCGCCTTAGACCTATATCATCCTCAAAACCTGACCTCCATGAAGCTGGATTGCAGGACCACGCCACGAGTCCCAGTCCTTACCTTACCCTTCCCACAAGCCTGAGGCTGCGTTTGCCCAGTTAAGCTTTCCCTTCGCTAGAGGCCCATGTAACCGTGCTATGTTGTATGTTGAATAGGTGACAGAGGACACAGCCAAGATCCTGATGACGGCCGGGTACGACTGTGAGTGCCGCGGTCTCACCTACGTCAAGGGCAAGGGACAGTTGACCACGTACTTTGTAAGGACTCAGTTCGACGACAAGTAAACCTACAGTGTGAAACCATCTTCTCGTGTACTGTATATAGTGTGTCTACATAACCTACAGCTGGCGTTAGTTTGTAAGTGAGAGTGTGCACTCTGCAATAAGGTACTGGTACTTTAATTCTAATTCTTCCGGTTCACACCGCGTCAAAACTTCATATTTCGGTCTCTCTGTGGAGTACCGTCTTCAATGACTTTTGTTTACGACTGACTGTAATTATTGCAAACTTTTAATATGTGGTAATTTAATAGATACAAATAACAAATCAAAGGAAAATTATTAGGAATTATCAAATTCCCTGTTTCCGTATCTTATTCCATTCGAAAGTTGTTCATGAAAACGTCGAAAATGTGACCCTGGTCAAAAGGTTGAACTGGAAATCTTTTTCCAAAACCTGACAAATTGTACATTTTTTAGACCGCCTCGTCTTGCCGTTATTGTATCTTGTTCCGTTCAAAGTTATTCGTGAAAAATGTCAAATTGGAAAAATATTGTCCAAAACCTGATAAATTGTACATTTTCTGTACCTTACACATTTTTTTTATAAAACTCACAATTTGAAAGTTTGGGATTACAGGGAAAATGTACTCATTTTAATAAACTGTGAAAATATCCTTTTAAATTTTCAACCATTTAAAATTAATTGTAATTACTAAATTAACTTTTAATCCTACCCAAAAATTCCCAAAATTAAGCTTAAAACTTGTTTTTCTCACAGTCCACCACTATACGATGCCAAAGGAAACAATTTTTAAGTCGCCACTGGTTAGATAATTCTTTCGAGCAAGAAATTTCCGGTCAAAACACAGTTTATACAAATTTGCACATTTTTTATTGATGCAAGATTTGTTTTCGCACATGTATAGAAGTACAATACCTAAAACTATGTAAAGTAATAGGTGTCAATAATATAAGAATAAAAGACTTACAGTATTAATTAATTTTAGTTTTAAGGATTTTTGTGTGTATGATTAACATTTTTCACTCCTTGACAATGATGTTTATTTATTTTTATAGTGTAGGTCTGTATTAATTTCTTGTATATAAAATTCAATGTTGAACATTTAATTGAAAAACTGTATCAGATTGTAGTGTTTTAGTACTGTAATATAGGGTGTTTATAAAACAATTTTAACATTGCCTTTCTTGTTTATTAATAGAGATGGAAATATAATATTCTGGATTTTTTTCTTCTGAAATATTGACTTGTAAATTTGGAATTATAACTATAATCTAATTCTTCCTGTCAAATTCATCATAATAATTAGCTTGAGGTGTTTCGGTCTCGCCCCGTCTTCAGTCACTGATTGGCTGAAACTGAGCTACTCGCTGTCTGCTATCCTATTGGTCACAGGGCTGCCAACCGTCCATTGGAGCAGGGATGCCAACTGTTGATGTTCTCATTGGCTGTGACACTATAAAAATGACTTCTTCAGGACTGGTTGCCAGCTTCTGGATTAATGCTGTCTTCTTTGTTGAAATTATCATTTTTAATAATTTTAAAGGCTGATGCAGTTATTTGTTTGTTACGGATGGTTTAGAAAACTCAAATCAATATATTAGAGAATACAGTGTTAAACTTGTAAAGCTTGTTTAAAAACACCCTGTATACTTTGATTTATTTTATTATCTCTTCCAACCCAAAAACTAAGGAGTTTAACTGTAAGACTTGGGTAACTGTAAGCATAATTCTAAAAAGAATTATGTAAAAGATCTCTCAATTTGTAAAATTGCTTATAAGGCCCATGAAATATTTTATGTTAAAGCAATCAAATATATTTTCTCCTACTTCACAAAAGGACCAATTTATATTTAGGAACAGTATTTTTGATATTTTTGGAGGTTTACCCAATTTTTAACCTACCAAATGATGTAGTTATAGCGAAGTTTACTGAAGCAATATTTTGGAGAACAAATGAATGTATACAACCACTAAAAGTTATTTTCAGATTATAAGTGAGTTTTGTACTTAAATGACCAAATAGATCGATCTGAAATTTTTGTCTGTGTTTCAATTGTAACATGATTGATTTATTGAAAATAATATATTTTGTTTGATTTATTAAGGCTTTTCTCTGCAATTCCCCCTACTTTGGCGTATTCCTTCTTACTTACCTCAAAGTTTCTTGAAAGTCAAGCAAGAAGAAGATGAACTATGGACCTTTTTCACCGGTTGTGTTTAAAAACTACTGGTTGCGGAAACTCTACTCTTTATCAAGTGAAAGTAAATTTTAATCCGACCGTAGTTTTTAATCATTTTTCTACGGCGATTACAGATTTAAGTTGATATGTTTCTGCAGTATATTGTACTAGTTGTTAGGATTAGAATGCTTTAGGTTAAATTTTACTTGTAAACAAGAGAAGTTTCCGTACCTCTCGCAACGTTTTGTAATTTTTAGACACTGACAGTTAGAAAAGTCCGTAGATTCTATAGGTTAAGTATCATTGTTGATACAAGCAACTAGCTAACTTTAAACGTTTATACGTAAAGAACTTAATATTAACCCTTTGAGGTCTCGTGTCGACTATAGGTTGCTATTTCCTTTTAAACGCTTGGATGTCCAGTATAGGTTGCGGTTAAACAGTCTCTGATATGCAAGGACTACACTACATTAACGGCACCTAGCAGAGAACACCGAAACTACCACTCCCTCCCCGACGCCAACTCACGTGTGAGTTTGACAGCCTACGACAAACAGCCCGGTGGTTTAGTGGTTATAGTGACGGACAGTTGGCCCCTGTCTGTCTGGCGTGGGTTCAAATCCCACCGGGTGCGCTCTGGTACGGTGCAATGCTAGTCATTGGATCATTCGGGTGCGGAGGGCACAATGACCGCTGAGGATCACTGAAGAGAAAATGGCTCATCAAATCCAGTGAGCGTGAGTGGCACTTTTGAGCTTAGGGGCTAAATCCAGCTTAGAGGAGTGGTTCAATGAGTGGTAATAGACCGTACCAGAGAGCGGTTTTGCTGAAATTTTGCTTACAGGGGACTGGGGAAACTCATACGGGAGGCTTTTTACAAAAATTTAAAAATAAAATGAGACCGCAAAGGGTTAACTATCCAAGAGCCGTACACAGGTAAGAAACAACACGTTGACTGTTAAATGAAGAATATATATTATACAATGTTCTTAGGGTAATATTTGAAAATAATATTTGAACATAAAGGAAGCGGGGATATCTAAAAGTAAAAAATAATAATGATTAATCGTAACAAATAATTAACAAAACTTTGTGCATCTTGAAAACTCATATCACTGGTGGCATGACGATTTCATGCCGAGAAGAAGAATTGGACATAAATGTGATGATACCGAACGGACAGACAATAAAACTTTCGCTTTATTTCATAACCGGTCTTACACGGTTAAAGATGACTAGATTTAAATGTAAGAATAAAATAAATCAAACCAAAGGTTAGTGATTGAAAATCTGTATTTGATTGAGTATCAAAAATTGTAAATCGGTAAAAAGCACATTAGACATAACGAGAATGTGTTTTTTATAAATATAACCTACATGAGTTACATCACAATAAGCTTGGAAAGGGATTTGATCCGAATATTTTCAAGGAATTCGAAAATACACTTAAAGCAATTTACAAAAGGTGAATTCAATACAAAAATACAGTTCTTTAGGAACAAATTTTAATAAAAAAAGTACCTTTCAGTTATTTTTCACAACCTGAACTCTTTCTTGAATTTTTTAACCACTTAACAAGATCCACAGCTTTAAACTTATTGCAAAATCTGCTTCGGTAGTGAAGTTGAATTTCAGTTTTTAAACCAGTTGAACATAAAAAATTAACGAGAAATTTCAACGCAATTCGTACTAATATTAAAAGGCACAAATAATTTTACTTTTATCAATTATTGAATATGATAAAATTAATTAATTAAACACTAATTTTAAGTAGAAAGCTCTATTAATATGTATTTGAATAAAAGTCGTCACCCGTGTTATACTATTATGTATTGCTTTGTTGATATTGGTTTTTGACTTATTTTAAATTCATGTTCAAACTTTACAATTTAAAAATATTTTGCCAAGTACATATGCTCGGACAACAAACAGCAGAATGTAGTAGAACAATGCGTGAGCAATTTTTAAAAACCTTAAAACGTAGCCGATAAAATAGCTTCAATGACAAGAATTTTATACAACATGCAAATACCTCGCTTATTATGAAACTCTTTTGACATTCAAAGCATAATATCATTAAGGATACAAACTATAATGATTAAAGTAACGCTAAAATTTCTAACCTAAAAAGATAACATAGCCGTTATAAATGTACAAGCCATTTTCACTTATATACAACTAAAAATTACAACGAAAAGCCATGCAAAAATTCTAAAATATCATTTCCAAATTACTCTGTAACTGAACCTCCTTCGCTCCACTGGTAACTTAACTTCATTCGTAATTAATTGTCGGTTTTATGTCGCAGAATTTCCTCAAACGTGAATCGAGCGCTCAGTCTTAGCAATTTTCTCGCTTCAAACACTATTCCAAGTTCTTTGGCAGCTGTGTACCCAGCAGCGACAAAACAGCAGCGTAACTTACTCAGATGAAAGCGCATGTAATATTTACACTGTGCAGAAACTAAACACACGTAAATTACAAGATTTAGAAAATCAGGTCTGTTTTTCAAGAAGCTCTGGTAACCACTGCCCGCCAGTTTCAGTCTATTAACGGAGAAACCTACAAACAAGAGTTTGCCAAGTACATATGCTCGGACAACAAACAGCAGAATGTAGTAGAACAACGTGAGCAATTTTAAAACCAAACGTGAAACGATAAAATAGCTTCAATGACAAGAATTTTATACAACATGCAAATACTCGTTTGCGTTTATTATGAAACTCTTTTTTGACATTCAAAGCATACGCGAATATCATTACGGATACAAAACTATAATGATTAAAGTAACGTCTAAAATTTCTAACCGAAAAGATAACATAGCCGTTATAAATGTACAAGCCATTTTCACTTATATACAACTAAAAATTACAACGAAAAGCCATGCAAAAAAATTCTAAAATATCATTTCCAAATTACTCTGTAACTGAACCTCCTTCGTCTCCACTGGTAACTTAACTTCATTCGTAATTAATTGTCGGTTTTGCGTCGGCAGAATTTCCTCAAACGTGAATCGAGCTCAGTCTTAGCAATTTTCTCGTTTCCAAACACTATTCCAAGTTCTTTGGCAGCGCGTGTACCCAGCAGCGGACAAAAACAGCAGCGTAACTTACTCGTATGAAAGCGATGTAATATTTACACTGTGCAGAAACTAAACACACGTAAATTACAAGATTTAGAAAATCAGGTCTGTTTTTCGAAGAAGCTCTGGTAACCACTGCCTCGTCAGTTTCAGTCTATTAACGGAGAAACCTACAAACCGTAAGAGTTTCCCGTCGAGCCAGAGCGGAAACCAATACTCAACACGTCTCGTTCACGATGCCACGCATCGAGAGTTACTCGTGTAGGAGGAGTGTTGGGAGTTTCGGTAGAAAGATGTGTAAATAATTGTAGGAAATTACAGCGCTGGCTGGACATTGGAAGCACAAAAACTAGCTAGGTTTTCTGTCAAGTCTCTTTTAAGCTCTTAAAAATGAATTGCTGCTACCTAAATTCTCAACAAATATCACTGTAAAGAGAAAATTCTTTTTCCCCGTGTATATACAAATCTTGTGAAACTAGGCAGGCTGATATTCTGTTCATTGGTCGAATGGACTGAGGTAAAAATATTTCATTTTAAGTTATAAGAATACGTTGGGGACGGATGGTAGAAGATTATGTCGAAAGACAAAAAGGGAAAGAGACAAATATGTTTTGATCGTATGAAAACCAGTTTTACAATCACAATAACACATTTAAATTGGACCCAAGTGTAAAACTTGTTGAAGGAGTTTTTAGAAATGGGAAAATTCAATCTATCTCGTGCGCAAAGAAAGATTACATCAAAATTAAATTTTTTTAGTAAGGGTTGGTTGAAGTCTGACATCTGACAGGAAATAGGGCACTAGGCCAGGATGTGTTATCAAAAAGGAATAGAAAGAAGAGCAGGCTCACCTGGATAGAGTAGAAACACGTAAGAGAACATAATCTGTCAAATTTTCGACTTACTGGAGTTTTTGTCAAGACAAAAGAGCAGAGACGTTTTATTTTGACAAATGCTCCAGTAGGGCCGAAAATCTAACAGTTTGTGTTCTCTTACACGTTTTACTTTATCCAGGTGAGCCTACTCTCATTTCTTATATTAATTCTCACATTGGGTTCCTCCTGGACACTCTCCCCTACTCGAGCGACTCACTGTACAGTGACGCGTGTGGACCGTGTGACGCGGACGTTGATCTAGCAGCAAGGGTTAGTGCGTCCGCCGCGGTCCACGCCGCTCCTGTCCAGCGGCACGCGGTCCGCCGCCTCCAGGGGGTCTCGGCCGGACGTCTTGTCCAGGATCGCTTCGGCCAGTTCGTTGAACGCTTTCTCGATGTTGATGTTTGCCTTCGCCGACGTCTCCATGAACCGGATACTGTGCTCTCTCGCGATCTGCGCAGAAACAAAACATTGTAAACAACAGTTGCTACTGCGGAATAGAATAAAAGCTAATTTCTGGTATATTAAAATAATACTTTTGGGTCAACCACAGTGAAAATAGTGTTTAATGACCCAAAATGACCGTCTACAGTCAGTACATTTTGGACTGTGCTGTCTACATTAAGACCAACATTTTGAAGTTTGAAAGAAGGGAGGAGGTGCACAGCTATGGTACCAGGAGACGTGGAGAGATCAACACTCCATTCTGTCGCCTCAGCAAGACCAGAGACAGTTTCCCTGTCCTTGCCATAAAAATCTTTAATAACCTACCAGCTGCAATAAAAAGTTTGGACGACAAGCAGTTCCATACTGTCCTCAAGAAATGGCTGAAGGATAGGGCGTACTACTCTGTCACTGAGTTTCTTAATGATAATGTTGAGGGACTTGTCTAAATCTGCCGCTAAGTTCCAAAAATTTTAATATTGACAATCTTTTTAACAAAGAGTATGTAGTATTGTTTTTTTTATGACACAACCTATCCCGAAAGGGTCTTGGCGAAAAAGAAAGGTATAAGGTATTTTTATTTATTAAGACAAACCACATAAGTTTGAAATCCAAAAATACTAATTTCTGGTACTTGTAAAGAAAAAACGAATGAAAAGCAACAGTGAACCAGTCTGAAAAACCCAGTAACTCTTCGGAAAAATTAAGAGGAGTTTGGACAAAGTGGTCCTGGGTTTTGCTGTGGACACTACTTATAATATGGAGTAAAAACAGTGTTTTAAACGGATAAAAATACTTAAATCAAAATTATATTTCAATGGAAGCATAAAGCTGTTGAAGCTAATGCATATAAACTCAAACAGGTGTACTTCCACAATGAACAAATAATGAGGTTATTTAAAAGTTGATTTTCCCATAGGAACATAGAACCCAAATTGTCAAAAAAATATTTTATTTGGCAAGGAAGTTTTACATTTTGGCTTTATATGTTGAAACACTAACGACTCTATACTTCCAGTGAAAAATTATCCCAATTTAGCATTAATCTACTTTTATCGTTTGAAAATGTTCCCACTTTAAATTCCCTGTCCCAGATAGAGCTCTATCCTTAAAAGTTTATACTGAGATACAGGAAAAATAACAGTTCATACGATTGCTGAACACTTTGTTTGATGTTCCAGCATGCTCTGTTCCCCACTGGGAGAGGTATCAAAGGTAAAGTTGGTCTTGTTTGGCCAAAGTCAATCACGAGGAGCGAGGCAGTGGAGAAAGTCTACGTGGAGGGAGGTATTGCCTTCTCGCGCCATAAGTTTGGTGATAATGTTTTTGTAACCTTACTTGTCTCATAATAGTCGAACCCAGGCCCATTCCTCTCCCTGATCCAGACTTCCGTTTTTTTTGTGGAATCATGATATGCCCAATCAGACGTTGCAGACATACTTAATATCCAATCCTATTACATTGGAAGCACAGAAATCTACACCAACTAAGCATCAAGCTTGCTTGCCAGGCTTTGAAGAGAAAATCCAAGCCTTAAATATGGGGTTGGGCCACCTTAAAAAGCTATCAATTTTAAATTAAACTATTTCTTAAAATCTCATTCTGTAAGGGAGCGTAGTTGGTCAGATTAAAAATAAAACTCACAGCATCTCCACGCTCTTTGCTGACGGCCCGCTTGTCCTCCATATCACATTTGTTTCCCAAAATCATCTTCTCTACGTCTTCGTTTGCGTGCTGAAATCATTCAGTTTGTTAGTCAATAGCACTTTTCGTACATTCAAGATTATATCAAGGGCCGTTTTTTCAATTGCCTGCTAACCAGCTGGTTAACTTGTTTACAGTCTACAATGTTTATATTTCTACAAAGCGTATTCTTTATCTCATTTTTTATTGAATTTAACATGTACGTTATGCTAAAATTGTTAAACACAAACTGTAACACTAAAGTGCAAAATCAAAACAGAAAAAGTAAAACTTAACCTCAAAAATATCCCGCTTTCCTATTGGTTGGCTGCCGGACAAGTTTAACACCAAGGTCAAGGCTGAATTGAAAAAACGGCCCTCTTTATAAAGTGTCAGAAACATGGGTACAAGTATGACTTTTTAAAATACTGTAAGTTTTGGCCAAATACAATGTTAATTCAATCTTTGTTACCAGAATGCGCTACCCACTAGTCTTACACAGCTGAGAGGACTACAACGGTCAACTTGAAATGCAAAACCAAAGACCTACTTGTTAGTGGCATAGCCACTAGATGTAAATAATTACTGATATCAATGTAAGACTATACAGGGTGTCCCATAAGTAAAGTGCCAGACTCTATGAAAAGGTTATATGGGTCAAAATAAAGAGAAAATTTAAAATAAAAATTTTTCAGCAACAGTTAACCAGGTATTTGCCATTTTATATTTGTCACTAATTATTTATTATCTCCCACACCACTTATCGGATTTGACTTAAACTTTGCACACATTTGTATCTAAGTAAGACCATTTATGGAAAAAATTACCAGCATTAACTAACTTATCATTTTAAAACGGTGGCTATTTTATGGTATTTTTAGGGCATTTTTGAGTTACACCTTAAATAGCGAATAAGCGGTGAGTTTTACGATAAAATGTAAAGAATACTGTTTTGTAGCTAATTTTACTACCTTTCTATTGACATCAATGTCATAAAAACCTATTGGGAAACAACTAAGCTTTAGGGGAAACTCTGGATGAAAACAGACAATTTTCTACCTTATTATCTTGATGTTTTCCAAGGTTTCCACTATAACTTTGTTGATTCTTAATCGATTTTTTTACCTTGGTGGCAATAGATAGGTAATAAAATTCCCTACAAAACATTATAATTTACATTTTATCGTTAAACTCACCGTTTACTCGCTATTTAAGGTGTAACGTCAAAAATGCCCTAAAATTACCGTAAAATAGCCACCGTTTTAAAATGATAAGTTAGTTCATCCTGGTAGTTTTTTCCATAAATAGTCTTACTTAGATACAAATTTATGTTAAGTTTGAGTCAACTCCATTAAATGGTGTGGGAGATAATAAATAATTAGTGAAAAATATAAAATGGTAAATATCTGGTTAACTAAGCATTTTGGAAAAATGTTATTCTTGATTTTATTTTTATTTTGACCCATATAACCTTTTCCCAGAGTCTGGCACTTTACTTATGGGACACCCTGTATACCTGGGGTAGTATCTTATTGTGCACAACAGCCTTGTTTACTCTTCGGACGACAGACTGAACCACGTACCTCATCAATGTTCCGTAGCCACTTGACGATATTTTCGAAACTCTTTTCGTTTGTTATATCGTAAACTAACATTATACCCATCGCCCCCGTAATGACGCTGTGATTGTATTTGACCTGGGTCCGGTCCCTGGAACAGAACCACAGATTAGAACACAAATCGGGTTAGGTGTAGGAGGGTGTCCAGCGTTCAGGAAAAACGTATTCTTTAGTTCCTGCTTTTTCTGGTAAACGTTTACCAGTTTTGGGGTAGAATATAGTTAGGTTCCAATTCAAACTCAACACAACTGTTAAAATTTTATTTAGAGAGTCATAGTTACTCCCACCAGCTTTGGCAGCAATCTCTAGACTCCCGTTAGCACCCGAAAAAATCATGACTTGTGTCACCTTTTGCAACGATATCAAGACTTCAGTTCATCTACCTCTTTTTCTATTTACTTTCATCCTGCCAACTCTTAATAAAATAAACAATATAATTATGTAGTAATAAATAAGCTATGTATAAAAAACTAGAAAAAATAGATTGAGCAAATTTTTGTTTAAACCTGTTTTTAAGCTAAACAAGAAGACTTATACTTTGGTTTTGTTTTGGTCTATGAACCAAAAATTAATATAAACAAATATAAACAAAATCACTAAAGAAATTTGACGACAAAATGTATGGACCGAAACCAGGACTCGAACCCGGGTCTCTCACTTGACGGGTGATTATGCTGACCACTATACCATTCGGCTACCTATATTTATTGATTTAGTACATAAAATTAGAAGTACAAGCTGAAAATATTACAAACAGAGTCCTGGTTCCGTGCACATATTTTGTCTTCTAATTTCTTTAGTCATAAATTAGCTATTTAGCGTTTATACAAATTAGGATCTATAAAAAAATTAGATACATTATTTCAAAATAATGTTTGAATGGTGGTTGATTGGAAGAGGACTTTTTAGTCCTAACTTCGCCACAAAAATAAAAAGCTATTTTAAAAACAAGCTGACGAAAGCTAATGACATTATTGTGTCAATCATCTACTTGGTGCTAGAGTCATTATAAAAAATAATAGATTCTTTTCATTTGAACTACACGTCGCAGTTACGGTCTAATTGATTGATGAGACGTCAGTGAGTAACGCTCAGTCTAACTCACTGCGTCAGCTGGTTACAGTTGACTCACGGGTCGGACAGAGAGGATACAGTCGCAGATAACACGCCTGTCATATCATTCTTATCACTGACTTCTTGTCACTGATAACACTACCAAGACAGCCTTCACAAACTGCAGCTGCCACTTATGTACACTGTTTGATTCAAGTTTGTTGTTGACGACGGTAGAATTTCTGAGATTGAAATATAACTGCGGACATTTTGCATAGTTTTTTAGTGAACAAGAAGTTTTGGGATCTGGAATCTGATCCCATCTTCAGGTGAAAAGTAACCTTTAACATATCGTAAAACATTAGGAAATAAGCTACCCTAGAAAGTTATCAGCGTAAGCTGACCAGTGAACCACTACCGAGTAACAAGCATTTTTTCTGTTGCAGTTGGTCAGTCTAATACATGTCTGTGATTGGTTGTCCGCTGCTCCTAGCGAGTCGGTTGGTGGCCAGCTGTTACTGGCTGTGTTTCTCTATTTGTTGTTTGTTTCTTTACGTTTTGTGTGTATGTTGTATTGCTTTCTAAACTAATTTTTTAAATAAATTAATATTTTTAAAAAACTAACATTGTTTGGTGATGAGTAACTTGTCAGCTAACACTGATTATTTTTTGGCCAGCATTTCCTAATGTTTCATGTTATGTTTTAGGTTACTTTTCACCTTAAGGGAGGATCAGAATCCAGATCCTGAACGTCGTGTACTTTTGTTCACTATAGAAAATGTCCGCAATAATATTTTAACTCAAACGTAAAATTGAAAGTTTTCTATTCAAACACTTACCATATTTGTAGTTTTATTTTCTTCCCTCTTAATTCCACTGTTTTTATTTTGAAGTCTATACCTGAAAGATAAAAAAGACATTAGCTTTTTAACACTGAGAAAAAACTAACTGAAACGTAGTATTGAGTTGGCAATTCATTGAAGAACTAAAATATACTTCTACAGCTTGGAGATACTGGTTCGACATGTGTAGAGGATGTAAATAGACCGGACCAGCCGGACTCAACTGTCTACGAGATAACAACGAGCCGAGAATATCCCGCCAGACCAACAAACACCCAAACATTCAGGTCAATGCCTCCAGAGTACCACTTCTCACGAAGCGATACGGAGCAACCTGAACAGTTTCAATGTCAATGTTCCGTGTTGATCAATTCTTTTGTGTAACGTTTTGCTAAATGTATATCGTACCATGTTTTGTTTAAACAATAAACTGATTGTCATTAATCATTCATGTATTTTGACATCATAGTAATAATTTTAATGAACTACTATTTTTTACTCTTAGAATTATTGCGTACTAGCCTATATTTGATTTAATAATGTTCACTGATTTTTTTATATAAAACAAGACCAACTTGACATCAAGTCACTTGAATTTGGTTTTCTTCCAATTAAAACAGGGATTTCAAAACGTTGTGAAAATACTCATTGATAATAAAACCAGTTATTTTAACACAAATTATTTAAAACCTTATATTAAGTTATTAACTTTATAATTCTTAATAATTTGCTTAGTTAAGGCAATTCAAAGAAACACGTTTATAAAATATCAAAATGATACTGAATAGCGACTTTTGAATAATTCAACACCTGTGTTTTTCTGATAATGCCTGAAAACTACAATTGACTTGTGATAACCAAAGTTTATTTTGATTATTTAAAATCATCTGTGCACAGAAAGCTGTGATTTCTTACCAAGTATTCAATATAGTTGAAATCATTTATTCAATTGTGAATCTATAGATTTTAACAACGATTAAATGATTACCACATTTTTAATGCTGGTATAATACCAAATAAAAAAAGGAAGTCTTGAGGCTTTTTTTTACTAGAATCAGGATAAATCGGTTAGGACAATTAATGTAGCCTATAATGTTAGCAAATAATTGGGGCTTAAAGCTATGGCTCCCTAGAAGCAGTGACCACTAAATACGGCCATAATATAGGGTGAGTGTTGTCGAGAGCGATATGCGATAAAATAGCGGTGAAAATTAGTTAAGTTTTCTCGGATGACACAATTTGTTTTGTACTAAAAGTCTAGCTTGTCCATTACTACATAATAAATAAACTTTGGCAACTAAAATAAACAACATGTCAAAAGTTATTTTTGTCAACATCTGTTTAAATACATCCACCGTCTGTAATGTAGCGGTGAACTTTTTCTAGGAAACCATAGCTTAACCTAACACAGATAAACCCAAAATACATTTCTGCATTTTTATTTGTTTGTTTGTTTTTGTGGATTCACCAGCAAATTGAAGACCCGTTTTATGACTATGGTAGGTGGTGAGCATAGATGAAACGAAAAACAAAATTCAATTTTTTTGTAGGAGATTTCATCAATAAATCAGTGCAATATTTGAAACTTTGTTTTTTGCTTATTTGTTGTTAGTTTTCTTGTGAAAATCATAACAGAACCAAAGATTTTATTTAAACAACATGTGTTAGTATTTCAATTAATTAATAATTTATGGGCCCATTCTACAAGTTGTAGCCTACAGTTGAAGTAACCATAAATTTAAATATGAAATAGCTTATCGATAGAATATACAAAGAATGGATTTATTGATGTAAAGACTAAAGATTCATTTAGGAAACTAAGGCATTTGGAAAACAGAGGGACCTCATGGAAGGGGTTCAGCCAATTAAGGATCACGCTCAAAAGAAGACTTTACAGTAAGTAAGGCTTATGAAGACCCAACACAACAAAATTAAAACTGCACTCTCAGAACTAGGTTGCTAAAATATTGCCTTTTAACATATAATACCTGGCGGGTTTAAGTTTCAGCACTCATAATCCTGCATTCAATTAGAATATATTGTGCTAGAAATATGCTGCCCCTTAAGTGTAGTCCATTTCTAAGAGCTAGTGTAAGACCTACCAGAAGAATAGCCTAGTAGGCCTTTATTTGATCTTATTTGTTTTCTTATAGGCCTAGGGTAGATTAGCCAAAGAAATAACCAAACCTACTAACAACATTGCCACATATCTTGCAGCCTGTAGATTAAAAAATTTCCTCCGTTGTGTTCGTTCGTAATTTATCAAATTTGGTTGTATGGTTGGAAAGACTATGCCTATAGTTAAAAATTTGATTGTTTGATTTTATCTGGATGTAGACTAAATTGCACATTTTGTATTGATTAAGGTAAGTTGAGCGTGCTGCTCAACTTTAGTAAGCCTAATACGCTAAGGAACAAGCACCCTTAGATTTTTTGATACTGTCTGTAATGTAGGCCAATTCTTGTAAACTGCAAGTGTTTGTATACTTGCCAAACAAAGGATTAGTTAGCATTAACAAATACAGGAAACATATGCCTGATTCCAGTGTCACATTGACAGGTTGATTAGGGCTAACTTCAAGATTAAATTGGCCAAGAAATAAATCATTTCGGGAAGAATGAATAAAATAGAAGTTATGCTTCATTTGAGAATGGAATTAAAGTATGAATGAATGATAAATTTCCAACACTTTAGTATTTGGTGTAGAGAACTTCAGTATGACTTGCTATTTAGCTCATTTGTTCAATGAACCAATGGAGCCCACCCAGCCCCAAATGGCACGGAAGAATCTTACAGCTAGGACCAAATATATTAGGTACGAACCGATGGTTGATATAAACGTTGTTGTGAAGGCATCGTCTGAAAACCTAAATAGTACACAAGTTTTTCCGACCCCAGAATCGCCAATTAACAATAATTTGAAGAGAAGATCGTATGTTTTCTTCGCCATTTTTCAAAGTCAATTAAATAACAATGACGTCACCTTTTAAACATGCCGGAAGGGCTCCAACATATCAAAGTAAAAATATTATTTTCTGTTTGTCTGTACATTGTAATATATACTGTAGCATGTATAATGCATACACGTTACCTTAGAAATAATTACTGTTATCTAGTTCTTAAAAACAAAATTAAATTAGAAAATTTCATATAACTATTTATTATTTTTGGACACGCCAGCGCGCACATTGGTAAAATCGATAAAAATTGTTTTAGATGGGGGTTTAATGGACGAATATAGCTGTTCTGTTACCCATAGGTATAGAAGGCACGTACCGTATCCAGAGAAACGGAGCTTCGCGATTAATCAACTCAAACTAAATCAAACATACATAATTATACACTTTAGTGCTAGAAGATTGGAGAGAGCAGAGTGATCACTCTTGAAAAAGCGCAACTATTGCTCGAAATGCATCGTGGAATCATCTATCCATACGATATGCAGGCTAAAAAAATATAAAATATATATAATAGTAATTATTAACCATTGTAAAAACTAAACACATCATTGAATTAATTTTGCATATCGAACTTTATAAATCTGATATGTATGAAATACGAAAACATTGAAAAGGGGCGAAAGTCGTGTAAATAAATAAATAAATACGTAAGATTCTGAACTGGCACAAATCATTATTTTAAAATAATATGCTGGAAGGTTCTCTGTGGTAACTTTATGACATTTTAGGTAAATTTTATCTTTTACTCTTTGCTTAATTTTGTTTCCTTATGTTTATGAATAACATAAAAATTTAGATTTTTGAGGTTACTATGAAATTAATTTCAATACAGTGTTGTGGATAATATGTGAATCAAAATATAAAATCATAATTTACAAACGTTACAGTGATTGATTTTGGTTTGTAATTTTCACTACAGTTAGGTAGACATTGAGTTTAGTATCTAAAATGCTTCCTGGAATAGGAGTTTTTGGAACTGGTAATATCATAAAGGTAGCTGTGCCAATTTTAAGAGAGAAAGGATTTAAAATTGAAGCTATTTGGGGAAGAACTCTAGCAGCTGCTGAAGAAGTCGCAAAAGAACTTGACATTCCATTCTTTACAAACAAAATTGATGACGTTTTACTGCGTAAAGATGTTGATCTAATATTTATCATCAGCTCGCCTAACCTACATGCCCAGATATCTGTTAAAGCGCTAGGGATTGGTAAACATGTTCTCTGTGACAAACCTGCAGGGCTGTGCCAAAGCGAAGCTTTAAAAATGGTTCGAGCCTCTCAGTACTATCCTTCATTGATTTCCATAGTCAATCACAGCCTAAGATTTCTCCCAGCTTTTTCTCATATGAAGCGAGCAATCGCAGAAGGATTTCTTGGTCCAGAGAAAGACATAACTGTATGTGATGTCAGAGTTCAAATGGGTAGTCTCTTACATGATTATTATGACTGGTTGTGTGATGATACGATGGGTGGAGGAGTTTTGACACTAGTAGGCAGTCATGTCATCGATCTTGTCTCTCATCTCCTTTCTCAAAGAGCCGTTAAAGTACATGGAGTGGTCAGAACTTTCACAAAACAGACTGAACACATCAACGGCATCCGGAATGTTTCTAGTCCCGATTTTTGTTCATTTCAGATGGAAATGAGTGGAGGAACATTAGTCACAGTGACCCTCAACAATCATCTCCCCGGACAGTTCCATCAAGAAGTCTTAGTTTGTGGAAAAGGCCATTTGGTTGTTAGAGGAGGAGATTTGTACGGGATGAAAATGGGGGCAGGCAAAGAGGAGGTTATCTATTTAGACGTAGAAGATCTTCAAAAGTGTGGTAGTATAAACCCTGCTGTTGCTAACACAATACCAAAACCGTACATGAAAGGTCTTTTCAAGATGGTGGGAGCCCTGAGGGAAGCATTTTTGCCAGTAGAAGACAAAAGAGGCTGGGTGAAGGAACCCGTAGCGCTTGCAGCTACGTTTGAAGATGGCCTGTATGTTCAAGCTGTGATTGACGCTCTTCGCAAGTCAAGCTCGAACAAAGAATGGGTAAAAGTTACCATCATCACAGAGGAACCGGATCCTAATCCCCTTCTCAGTGCGGCGGTTAGGCGGAGTGGCATTTCCATTTAAGAACAGTTCACTAAAGTTAAAACTAATGTGCACTTTAAAACTTGTTAAGTTACTAATAACAGATTTTATATATTTCCAAAGTATTTATTTATTTAAGGTTGTTGTCTTTTTTTATCAATTTAAGGATGGGTTAAAATAAAATGTACATATTATATCATCGTAGACTCTGTATGTAAAATAAAACATTTTGTAACGCTTTGTTATCATAGAAATATATTATGTTGTAACTGTTATTATTATTTTTATTCCATTCACAGTCACTCCACGTGCAATTTATTATAATCTTATTTATATATTATTAATGAATTTAGGTACGATAGTTGCTTTAGTAACGGTTAATTATATTTATAACTAAACAATTAAACATGTTTAACTACACAGGGTGTTTCAGACCATCTGTTTTACATGTATACATCAAAAACAACGTAACATTACTTACAAATTTCAAGTATACAGAATGTTTTAAAAATATAGTATTATGAGTTTTGAATTTCAAAATTCTTATATGTTTAAATGAAGGTCACATGGACGTGGTCTACCATTTTAAACTTCCTTTAGTATTCATACCATAATTTCAAAGCCTTTCTTAGGGCAAAATGATTTCATATACAGTAGAACAAATGGGGGCAGAGTTGTTACAGATAATCAATCTTTTCAGTAAACCATGGCTATGTAGTTTGGGATTGTTTTGGCTCATCACAAACATCGACATTGTGTTCCGATGCCACACATCGTAATAAAGCACCGTTTTCAACACGTCTATCTAGGCTTCCAGTTTATGTTGATGACGACATGTTTTCTTTTGCCGGGCATTTTTTTTTTAAACTGCTCTAACTTTATAATAACCTCTAAATAAAAAAAATTGATTTTCACAATCGACATTAAAAACAACTTAAGTGTGTTAAAAAAAGCAATATTAAATAACCGTACTCAAAGCTAAAGAACTGAAATGATTATACAGATGATTGTTTTTTTTTAACGCAACCCAACTTTCAAACTTTAGTAAGTCATTTTATACGAACGCTATAAGGTCGTAAATTGTACCATTGGTTTGTTCACTTCAATATCTATCAGATGGTATGTATTTTTGCAGTAATATACTGTAGTGGTTTTGATTTGCTAATTTTATGTTATTGTAAAATAAACGCAATCATGGTTTTTAGCAAAGATCAAAGAGTGCTTATTGTTGAAGAACACTTAAGAGAAAGATAATATTTTTGTCAAGATGCTTAAGATCAAGTATCCAGGTGTTAGTAGGCTGTCTGCTTTTGTTGTTTCAAAATTTTGAAAGATTTTAGGAGATTTTTCTAATCAACCCTAACATTGTCCGTCATTTCTTCATTCAGTACAGTCCGCCCTCTGTTGAAGTGAACAAACCAATGGTACAATTTACGACCTTATAGCGTTAGGTATAAAATTACTTACTAAAGTTTGAAAGTTATTATGCTTTTAAAAAACACCTGTACTTTTGCTAGTGTCACAATGCTTACTTGTTGAATAGCACAACCCAACTGAAATGACAAGGTAGCAAATGAGTAAGAGCACAGGTGTGAGTAACTGATGAGTAAGAACATACGAGTGTGAGGAGGGGTAGTTTCTAGAAACATCAACGTTGCACACGGGCAGCGGGAGGGCAATACGGGTTGAAGAGCTCTCGTAATGGCCACCCTCAGCTCATGGTTTGGGTTCTTGGCGATTTAGCATTAATTAAGCTTTTAAATTTGCATCTGTTCACTGTGTGTACTCCTCCTGAGGTAACTCATTCATGGGGTTTTGGGTGTGTACAGTGATGTATGTCCAAATAGGCGGACTAGTGCCTAGAGCTGGTGAGGGTGGCAAATTTTGGAGATAAATAACCTATTTTAGGCCCTTTAGGTGTGTTGTTCTCACACTTCAAAACACGATTCTGACTTTTGTTTCGATACAACTGAACAATGCTTGTATATCATCCATCAGAAGTCAGAAACGCTTCTACGACTGGGACTCGTGGCGTGGTCCTGTAATCCAGCTTCATGGAGGTCAGGTTTTGAGGATGATATAGATCTAAAGCGACTCAGATAGTCTCAATGATCATCTGATGATACCCGCATCAACTCCCACCATCGTTTAGACTTATCAGACCATCACCTGTGTGGTTCGAAGTCACGTTAAGCCGTTGGTCCTTGTATTTCCATTGGTCATTGGGCTATTAATTAATGACCCATTCTAAGGAAGAGTCGGCCTTAGTTTGTAACAAGACTACACCTTATAACTCATTACTACCACTCATCCTTCACCACATATTTGCCTTAAAATACCCTCATGAGAGTAGTCGGCATCTCAAATAGTGATTTAGTGCTCGTTAGCTCATTCATGGGGGTTTTGGGTGTGTACAGTGATGTATGTCCAAATAGGCGGACTAGTGCCTAGGGCGGCTAATTTGAGGGGTGGTGAAATTTTGGAGATAAATAACCTATTTTAGGCCCTTTTGTGTGTTGTTCTCACACTTCAAAACACGATTCTGACTTTTGTTTCGATACAACTGAACAATGCTTGTATATCATCCATCAGAAGTCAGAAACGCTTCTACGCAAAAATGGTGCTACAAAAAGTATTGGAAGGTACAAAAAGTTGTTGCAGCATTTTCTACATAATCAGCTCACAGGACAGTTTCAAGATTATTATTAAGATAGTCTTAGTGACATTGGAGGTGGCACTGACAAGGGGGTCACTGGTCAATAAAATGCAGCTTGAGATAAATGGACCAAAAATTTATGTTTACATTTGTTTCGTTTTTTTTTCATCAAGCAGCTTAAATAATAAAGCTCCTGGTTTTTTGTCCCTTGCCCAAGAGCATTATGCAGTTGAAAGGCTGAATTTTGCCAGCTTTTTCCATGAGAAATTAATTGTAAAGACTAAAACTGTGTAGATGTTGTGTAAAACTTAGTTTATAAGGTGAAAGAGTGGTGTGGTTGGCTATTAACGTGTTAACACTCAAAAGTAACAGATTATTGCTCATTATGTAATCATTACAACTTCATCTTTTAGTTTTAAATGTAATGACTAAAATACAAAAAAATGTAACAATTACAGTATGTAACAATGACAAATCATTACAAGTATTGGTTTTTTGTTTTATTTTATCTAACTTTTGAAATTTAGTCCAATACTATGGCTCAAGTTTTCTAATTACAGTATTTACTATTTTCCAAATCAAGAAATTATGTGAATTTTTAATTGTGGTATTTGTACTAGATGTTTAATTAGATTCATTGTATGGTTAAAATTTATATGATTAAACATGTGATTATGTAGGGTTAAAAATAAGTCAACATTATTTTACCTCTATTTTAATTTATTAAAACCAACAATAGTAAAAACATTTCAGTTTAAACTTAATATTTAGCTTAACGCTTAATAAGCCTAGCTTAATATGTATTATCCCAACTGATAAAATAAAATATGGCACTAAGAATTCACATAAGTAAGAAATAACATAAAACCCAGTAAACTAAATTAAAAAGTAATACTAAAATTAACAAAACATTAAAATAGTTTTATATACTACAAAAAAATATTTAATTTTGATACTACAAGCATAATAAAACTAAATATACCAAAAATAGAAACTAAACATACCCTCGACTTCTAATTAAATTTATTCTTTCAAGCGATTTCTAGAACACGTAACTATTGTTTTGGTAATTAATTCACCAAGGGAATTGTTCTTTCCCACTAAATTTGCTTGTGCTAAACGGCTAATGCATAGAAATGAATCTTGCTCATATTTCTATCATGAAAAATTAAAATATAATAATATTGCCAAAATAATATTGGCTTACATGAGATCACTCATTGTATGTTTGACACTGCCTTTAAGATCTTCATCCAATATTAGATTACAATGTAGTCTTATGGGATTCAAATGAAAATGTCTTTATTCCCATGTAGCAGCCATGGTGCTACATTCAAAATTGGTGTCATTTCAGGCAGTGAAAAAACACTCAAACAGTTACAAAAATAACAACACAAAAGATAACAGTTAAAAAAGAATATTAATATTATTGCTAAGATAATAACAACAATTTAAAAATATTTATGTCTAATAATCAGCGTTCAATACAGTATCAATATCAATTGTGAATACAGTATATGAAACAAAAAATAACACAAGTTTAAATGTTTTTCGGTTAGTGATTTAAGATCTAGGAAATAGAAAAATAAATACTTGGTAACAAAACAAATTAATCAAAACCTCAATAATGCAATCAAAAATACTGTAATCAAGTTTTCAAGTGTAAGAAAATTAATGTTTAAAAATTTACTTCTTCTCCCACTCCTTCAACTACTAACACATAACTTTGACATACAAAAAAAAAAAACATAAATAAAGAGTAGTTTAAAACTAGAAAGAAAGAAATCTTCATTCCGTGGCATACAAGATGCATAGAAAAACATAATCAAAACACATTTAAGAGAAAACAAAAGAACAAATAAATAAATAGAACAATGAAAATAAAGTTAATCTAAAGTAAACTTAATTAATAAAACAAAAGATCATTGATGTCTTAGGGTTTAACATAGGTTAAGTTTGTACTTTAAAAAATTATTTAGTATCCTAACAAATTAAGATACAACTTTTTTTATTGTTTAACAGCTTAAAAAGCTCATGCAAAATATTATTTATGACATTAAACATCTAGGAAGAATCTCAACAATGTGAAAGTATAATGTACTTTAAAAAGTACTATAAATGTAACAAAAACAGCCCAGCTTTAAGAGCTTCAGTAGTAATATGATCCTACGTTGCATTTTAAGACTAGACATTACTTACTAAGGAACTTAAAGAGGTAGACATTGAAAAAAGCTAAACACACTAACAAAATAAAGTTTAACTAGACATTAGAAACACAACCTTAGAGGGAAAATGTTAATCCAAAACAAATCATTGTGTCCTTAATAGTTTCTACAGTGCATTAAAACCAGTTCTGTCCAAAACAAAATTCAATAATTCGTTTAATATGAAAATTAACTTTTTTTTTAACTTACAACAACAGAAAAGTGTATACACACCACAAAGCGCTACCACAATTTTTAACTTCTGTTTTAAGAAGATTCTTTGTGTGTTTAAAGAAGAAACGTTCTTGCCAAAACAAAACTGAAGAAGGTTAGGTTACAAAACTGTTACAAAGTCACATTGACGACTCTGGAAGGTTTACGAGTGCATTAACTCCAAACATAAGTCAGTGAAGGAGTCAATCTCCTCGATGACGTTCTCCTTGCTTCAGTTAGTCTTGCTGTCGATATACCGCTGAAAGGTAGCCTCCCATTGTTCACTGCGACCGGAGATCGGGGAGAATTCTCCGTTCTGTTTGCGACTCTGTTCCTCACACTCTTCTAGGCTCGCCTCTCCGTTCACGAACCGGCTGCCAAACCCGGGGTGGAAACTCAGGTAGCGTTGCTGCAAGAACAGAACAGCTGATGTAGCATTCCATAAGATGAGGTTAGGATACGGTTTTAAAACTAGATACGCGCTGTAGCCTAGGGCACTTTGACACCTACATGTGCAATTTTCATGTTTCGCAGTGAAAAAAATTAAGCTCAAAAGTGATTTATTGCTAGACTTACACTACTTAATCCTGGACACTTGACATTTATTTGAATGACAAAATTAATTTTGAATCAAAATGCAGCTGGTAGATTAACCAATGTTACTACAACTTGGACATTTCAGAACTTTAAGCATAGTATGTATTATTTTTCAATGTTTGTTATGTTCTATACCTCAAAAGTACGGTTTCAAAAAACAATATATGTCAAAACGTGAGGCCACAACGTAACAAGTTAAAAATCTGTTTCATAGCACAAATTACAAAAGCAGCGAGACTTGGTCATTGCATTTAAAATCCTAAGATTGTTGAAAATTCACTATGTGGTGTCACTATATAAAATTAAAAATCTATTGGACTTTTCTATTGGTTCTGGCTACAGGACCTTTCTACCTTTTAAACACAATAACCATGGAGCAGATCAAAGGCGGGTTAAAATCCAACCCTGGCACGCGTTTGATCCCCGCAGTCATCACTAAAAATTTTTTAAAGACTAAAAGTGTGGTAAAGATCAAGGTTGAGTAAAAGAAAGGACTTTGAGTCCCAACTTTGCCTTGTTAAACAAGACAAACCTTTATACTTTTAACAGGAAGAAAAGTCCATAGATTTTTAATTTAAAATAAACCAGCGGAAGTTTTTAAATTGTAGATAAATCCATATAATATGATAGATCATACGTGACTGGAGTACCTGTAGGTTCTTGATGAACACACCGTCGGTGATGATCTTGGAAGCGATTCGCAGTGCTTTGCCGAGAGTGTCGATGGTTGAGACGTAAGCCACCGCAAGGTCCTTGAGTTCCGAGGAATCCGGTCGTAGCTTTACTCCAATATTTATTCCACCAGGTTGCAAACCTCCCTGAATGTTAACAAATATTTTCAAATCATAAACCAAACAAAAATTATAGTGAAAATTAAATTTTAAAGTTTATTTATTTTTATAATTGGATAACTTACGTTTTCAATGACAGCTTTCAACAGTTGAGTGTAGTCTGTGAGAGACGGTGGTGAAGTGATGAAAGTTGAGTCTACAGAGCCCAGCATTCCGTACCTAAACATATTGCGGTAATTCGTTTGTCATCATCAAACCAAAGACACAAAATATCTTTATTTTTGTAACAACTACAGTAACATTTGTACTCTTAGGCTTTCGCTGCCGTGTCACAACACAATCTAGTTCTTCCAGTTCACACCGTCAAAACATCATAATAAGCTTGAGATATTTCGCTGAGGAGTACCATCTTCAGTCACTGATTGGCCTAAACTGCTAATCAACTAATTGACTTTGTGGACAAAAATGGTTTTAAAAATTATTAGAGTCCTGCATGGAATGCTCTTAAAAGTTCTCACAGTAGAGAGGGTTTTTTCAGAATCCTACACTAATGGATTCTATACCTTTACACCCTCTTAACCACCTCCCATTTCAATGAGAGTGCAAAAAGAAGTGCTTTTATTTGAATGTCCAGACACTAATAAATACAACCGTTAGCCATTCTTCTCAAGTAGAATTTTATAAAATTTTAAGCCGATTTAAAAAAAATTTTCTTGGCATCCTGAGAGAATGAGCACTTACACGGATCCCCCAGTTGGAATCTGACTTGTGTTTTTACTTGGCAGAACACCTGATATTGGGGCACAGCAAAGAGAGATCACGTCTAAAGCTGGGTAGGTTTTTGGCTACTCAGTACGACATTTCCTTTCTAACAGATGGGTCAAGAGAGAGACAAACTAGAGGTGTGCCAAAAAGGTATTTGTGAGAATTAATTGGCAGAAGAGACTCCTGAAGAGAGAGTGAATATTAATGGTTACCTCTGGGTTGGATCTAGAAGACCTCTGTGAAGCAGTTTGTGGACGACTGGTTTAGGTGGCTAAGGATAAAAAATCAACCTTCCCATCCTGGTCGAAGGCCAAATCAGTTGTCAAAGCATGATGCTAGCAGATTTATTCCCTACCTCACCTTGTTCCATATCCTTCCTACTGCGTTGGCTATCACAACAAGCTAAAGGCTGAGTTTGTCCAGCTAAGATTTTCCTTCCCTGGTAGCTTATGTGGCCAAAACAATTGTCGGAAAAAATACTCACACGGAAGCCAAGACAAGCTGATGGCCAGGCTTGGAACTTATCTTGTAGAGTCGGTCGAGTCCGTAGTGCTTGAGGAAGCAGATGGCGCTCGCAGTGTCGTAGTCGTACTGGTACAAGTTCCGGCGCTCGCGCTCTCCCTCTTTCACGTTCCAGCTCTGGCTGTAGAAGTCCTCCACGTTGGGCTCAAACAGGAGCTGTCCTCGATAGCCGAGCCTTTCCTTGTAGTCTGGAACAAGAGGAGATGTTAGTTTAAAGGCTCAAGTCGTCAGGGCTTGGTTACCCTTATGGAGGACTGAAAGCTTATTGCGCTACCAACGGAATGAAAGGAAGTTTGGATTAGGGAGAGAATGGGACTGGGTCTGGCTGACCAAAGGATCATGAGAGGTCAAAGTGAAAATAATAGAAGAAACAAAACTATAAAATAACATTACTGCAAAGTCTAAAGCGATTGCTAGTGAAAAATCACAATAGGCGAGCACACCGAGCAAAATTATAAAAAAATCTAATGTTGGGTTAGGTATCACAAAAGGCAAGAATAGTAAGTAAGATCACAAAGAACTTAAACAAACTCAGTAAATGTTTAAGTAAAACGACCTAGCGAGTGAGAAATCAAAGCGAATAGAAAGCTAGTTGTCTAGTTTACAAGATCCACATTACGAGCGTAAAATTTAAAACAGGCTGTATACTGTAAAGGCATATCAAACTTAACGCATCTGTTCATCTTAATTATTTGAAAATGCATGCTTTGAAGGATTGCTTCATTTCTTTTACAAAGTTCTTTTCATTCCAAATACATAACCAAACTACACTCTACTGTAGTTTAAAATTTTTATTAATGTTTTTTATTGTTTAAAATGAGAGGAGTTTACGTATTTCTCAAAACATTAGGTTGTTTAGTTTTAAACACAATAACCGGTAGGAAATTCCATTGATTTCCATGTTAGTGTTAAAAACATGTTTCACGTTTATTTTGGTACTGAAAATCCTGGAATTTTGCTCCTCACATCCCGATTTCTCTGCCTTACAAAATTTAATCTCTGTGTTGGAAACAACAACTAACCTGCAGCCATCTTGAGGAGGCGAGCGTAGTTCCTCAACTGCCTGGTGTGGTCTGAGTTGAGCGTTGAGTTGTAGCCCTCCTTGACGCCTCGGAAGAGGAAGTTCTCAGCTCCGAGTTTGTGCGCCACTTCCAACGCTTTCTTGATCTGCGCTCCCGCGTAACTTATCACTTGTGCTTCCGAACTCGTCAGAGCTCCGTTGTTGTACCTGGGTTAAAAGTATGAAATTAAAATGTTGTTTTTACTGGGTTTATTAAAAGTTTGATATTGTTCTCAATGTGCTTGACAGCAAAATGTGTCTGTGTATCAAGTAAAGATAAAGTAATACTAAAAATAAAAAAATTGCTCATCATTGTTAGGCTGGGATATCAATAATAAAATGTTGGTCCCCTCATAAACTTTAACGGGAGTCCTCTAGGAAACTAGACTAAATTAGCCAGCCCTCAAGACAAAGCGTTCCTTGACACATGCATCTTTAGTCACAGCTAGAACCTGTTCCTTTTAAAATTTCCTATGAGTATTTAATCAGACACTTAGTTTCATTTATAAAGGAAAGGGTTATTAATAATCTTTTATTGCCAAGGAAAAAAATGTCTTAAAATAAATAAAGTTTTCATTTATTTTTGGGAAGTTCAATCAACTATTTATTTTTTCAGTAAGAAATAAAATAAATCATACTTAGTGATTTTAAGACGGTTGAATACCAAAAGGTTTTACTATCTTTTTGAAGTTTAAAACATTGTAAAAATTAGCATTTATAGCTTGTGTTTTCTTTTGGAATGACCAAATGAGCTCTTTTTCTTTAATAAGTCCAGAATACTCATTTCCTTTTAGTCACTTTCCAATCAAAAGCTTTTTGTCTAAATGCCTTTCTAACATAAATTTCCATTTGTGTGATACCTGTCGCTTTGGCACTGTTATACATTTGCCGAGAAAATCAAGACTTTGAAACGAATAAACTAAGCATTTTTCCCTGTTCTGTTTTAACTGTAATTCCCTACACTTAAAAGAAAAAAAATTTTCCAATTAATTTCAACAAACACAGAAAGGAGTTTGCTTACCTAGTGCTGTAGTGCAGGTTGGTGGCCAGCCACAACGGCTTGATCCCTGTGCGTGTCTGAAGCTCACTCACGTACTCCACACTCTCGTCCAGGTTGTGATTGGTCTCGTCCATCGTCTCCCCCTCCGGCGCTAAGTCTCGGTCCCACACCGTCCAGTACTTGACCCCTGCCATGACACAACAATATACTGTACTCAATCAATCAAAACCTCATTAATCACAAGTGTACAAGAATGGCACCAAACAATAATTAATAAACATAAGAATTTATTAATATAAAATTAATCTGTTTTAACAATATTTTCTATTTACAACAACAGAATAATGTTTAAAATCAATATTATATACATTTGTTACCAATTTATTCAATCCATCTTAAATTTTAAGTTAAAAACTTGATAAAGATTTATTATTTTTCAAATTGTCTAACTGAGATTGAAACAAATCAGGGTGCATTCTGTCCATAAGACAAAAGTTCCACTCTCCCTCTGAATTGAAAAAATAAATCTCCAAAATTTGGAGATACAGTACGATCTCACTAATCCGACTATATAGGTTAGGCGGCGGATTAGCGGAAATGCCGGATGGTGAGTTCACTAAAACAACTAAACCAGAAATAATCTTTCTTATGTTGAAGGATGATTCGTTACTCTTAAAGAATGATTGAATCTCATTATTTTTCCTCCTTATGTACATGAATTTTTTATCTGTTGATGTTGAATTCCTTGGATAGAGTAGCTAGCTTATCATAACTTTCTAATCTTTTTAAAATCACTTACTATTTATCTATTGTCAAAGTAACATGTTTACGTTTTTGCAACATCTAACGGTCCATACAGAACAGAAGCACAGATAAGTATTGATCAATGCACTTTTCTCTGACTGTTAGCAGTGAACTGAAGTAATCGATACAGACAACATATGTCTTGCGCTTTACAGACAAGTCTCTCTTGAAAACAGGTGGCTAGCTGACGCCGTTACAGCGCCGGATTACTGGACGTGTCGGAGTGGCGAACGGCCGGATTATAGAGACTGTACTGTATATTTAATATATCTTACCAATTTTGGAATAGAACTCAAAAGCTGCTTTGAGACGCCGTTTGTAGCCGTCTGTTGTTTGTGGACCTTCTTCCCAAGACCGGGGTAAGTTGGGCTCATTCCAGTTGTTGCCTGCAAATCAAATGTAATTCCTAGATTACCTATATTCCTATATTATCTACGTTAAGTATATGATAATAAGGGGCACAATGCCGGCTCAAGGGTATTATAACAGAGATAACCTTGGGATGGTGGGAGATTATTGAGGGTCTGAAGGGTAAAGAGGTTCTCCTCCAAAAAATGTAGAAAAAAAAGCTCAAAATGCAAAATAAATTGAATAACATTTTTTATTTGTCAAAAAGAATTTTGGCAGCAGGCAAACCCCACTGACCTGTAGGCACTGCTTTACCGCGAATTGACTGTATCTCCCCATAACTGCACCCATTCTTGCCAGCCTACTTCATGACATAAAAGTGGGCAAGAGAAAATTGCCAATTGGGGCTCTAATACGTTATATTGGCTAGTTTGCTTTTGTCAGCTGTGAAACTATATATTTATGTTAATTAACATGTTCACTTTAGGTTGGTTAGAAGTTTGTTAAAAACTATAAAAACAACTGTTATAAACTTGCAAGTAATTATTTATTACAAAATTAAAAAAAATGTACAGTTTCTGTAACCTCTCCAATCCCCAGTCAGTATCTGTCTGGTTAGTACCTGCTCAGATTACTTTATACTGGGGTACATAAAGAGTTGTTCACTAAAATACTGGGCAGCTTTGTAGTTGTCCAGATGTTGAACTACGCTCGTTCCCTACCAGGGGAGGTTGGATCAGATATCATTTTAGGGGATCGCGTAGGGTAGACCGTGACTTCAGGAGCTTGCCATAATCTTGGGGAGCGGTCCAGTGTTAGCAAGGCTCTCCATGTCTTGGGGTTAGAGTCCCCTAAGTGGTTGTCAGCAGGCTTGCTTGTCGCACCCTCTCATGATTGTCTGGTCAGCCGAACCAGTCCCATCCTCTCCTGAATCCAAACTTCCTTTCATTCCGTGGTAGCGTATGCCCAGCAGATGAGGCAGACGTGCATAAGGGTAACCAGTCCCTGACCACTTGATCACCTCAATCTAACATCTAACCTCTCCTAGAGCAGCTCACCTTGTGCTTGGCCCGTGGCATGATGGAACGCTTGCCAGAATGAGACGGCAGGACGGATCCACTCCTCCATGGTGCGCCCGTGTACACGCTCCGTAGCGTTGTAGTACCGGTACGCAAGCGCATCCTCCACTCCACTGTCTGGCCGGAACTCTACCTTGCTCAGACCTGCAGCGGTAAACCGGTTCAAGCACTTTTCCAGTGTTTCAAAGGAAAATAGTTACAGAGCAACTGAGCAATTGTTAGATGTTGTTATGAAAATTGTCTAAAACTAATCTAAAAAATTATCTTGCCCAAAGTTTGTTTTGTACAGTTAGAGAATCTATAGATAGGTAAAAGTTTCAAAACCTTAATCGTTTAATTAAGATTCTTGCTTGTGGTATAAAGGATATTGTCAAACAAAAATCTTCATTGTACAAAGAATTTACATTAAAATAATTATTATGTTTGAAGGTGATTTTCCTTCAACACCTTCATTGTCATTATTTAGTCTGGCCAAACAGCCACAACTAAAAGAGAATCAATAAAATAATTTTTCTAGTTACTTTTTTAGAAAATTTTTGTTGCTCTAAGCAATTATTAAATTTCTACATTTGTTCAAAATTTCTACACTTTCTGTTTCAAGTTAAATGCAAATCTTTATTTTGTTTTATAATAAGCAAGCTCAATTAATAGAAAACTAATTGTAATTTCCAGAACATCAGCCTTGAAAACATTTTAACCATTTAATGCATTTCACGATATTTTACACGTTTGCTTCTTTACTTGCACAAATAAAATGTTCTGCAGTCATTTTATTCTAGTATTTGTATTCTTGTTAGTTCTTTTCACAATGTTTTAATTCCATGTAAATCTGAGCTAATTATATTTTCAAGTAATGTAATCAATTTAAAAAATGCAAAAGTAATTTTTCTAAACTACTTTTGTTGTGTTGGTTGTTTTTAAGGAATTTTGCATGAAACCTTAACATTTACAGAAGATTCAAATGTATTGATCTCCAATAGCAACAGAAAATAATCTAAACTAGAGAGTTTTTAATTCTTGTTATGAGTATATTAATTCAAATTACATTCTGTAAAACAGTTTATATCCAATTACATTACAGCAGTTCATACTATAACAACTGTATTTACTCAAACACTTATCAGACTTACCGGGGAAATAGTCGCTATTCTCTTGAACATTAGCTCTGGACGACGCATCCCGCAGAGTAGTGGTAGCGGAGGAAGTCTTCTGCCTCTTGGCGCCCTGAGCACTGTACATGGCCATGGTCAGCTGATCACACTTGTGTAGACAGCTGTCAGCTGATATTTATACAGCTGTAACCTGAGTAGCAGACGACGCACTGCTCTGTGGTCTGCTGAGCGCTTTGTATCTCTGTACGCTTGCCTGCCTCTGTGTAACACTATATACTGATTCCAGTTTCTATTGTTGGGGTAGAACTGGTGTTGAAGCTCGAGTAAATTGAAACATTTTGACATGTTCGCAAAGAGGTTGACTTTAAAATTGGATAATTGTCATTGGTTTTGTGTCTAGTAAAATTTTAAATCAGCCCTTCAATACTTGAGGTAATAGAGCATAAAAGCTAAAACTGAAATGAGATGTCTTTTTAGAGTAAAATTGCAAAGGAAATTAATTTCACTCACGAAAGCGGGCCTTAAACATTTAGTCAAAAACCCTAACATACTCAAAGATAAACCTTTAGTTTTTACTTATGATTTTTGTATGCATGAGTACCTTTATACAAGCGCAAATAATTTTCACAGTTATTTTGTACAACTGTTCTGATTTTCAAACTTGTAATTATTGTTGTTTTATTCTAAGCTACAGGTATTTATTTATTGCTACAACAGTTATAGATTATATGTAATTTGTTATTATAATAATTTATTTATTGTTGATAAATTTGACAATAATTATACTGTTGCTGCATGTTTTATTCATTAGTCATTAATCTTTGCAACAAGCATGCTTTTTTCAAGTTTATACTTATGTATTTTTTACTGGACTTCTCAATTAAGTGATTTGTATTACACATTTTTCTCAGAAACAACACTTTTATAACCCTCTTATTAACTCCCTTTTATAACACTATTTTATTAAGTCTTGATTTTTATATTTTGGACTTTTCTCCACATTAAATCATTATGGAATATTTTTCATTAAATCATTTTTATTGCTGTAATATAATTTTGGAATATTTTTCATAGCAGGTAAATTCAATACATATAGAAAATATACTTCAACATCATAGATTCATACTAGATGTTACTCCCAGGGTAAAAGAAGAGTCCGGCAGCCCTCCTAGGGGAGATTTTGAACATTTGACTTCAAAAAACAGCATTTGTATGAAATTTTAGATCCTTAACTCCTACACATTACCAGTGTGATCATAGGAACTAAAGTGAAAACCAAATCAATAACCCAAACTCGTTTAATCGTAAATTTAATTAAGTATTAATATCTTATTGGCATAATAGATAGATATAAGTATTAGTATTTTATGAATGATTAATGTTACATAACTTCTTATTTATACAATACTCAGGCACATAGACTTATTTGAAGAAAAATCTTCGGTTTTTGTATAATTTTTTAATATACATGGAGTCAAAGTTGTCTAATTTACTTTAAATTTTGGTATCAAAATTGCCATTTTTTATTTGCAAGTCCAGTTTAATAACTAGTTTGATAGCTTGCTTTTGTTTTATTTGTAAAACAATAGACTTCTTCTAAACTATTTAGTACAGCAAGTAAATAATATATTATCACTACCTTAGACTTTTAATGTTCTGAAATGTATGTATGTCGTGTAAGCTTAATTTGTATCATTATGGACAGATTAAATTTGTAACAACATAATTTACAACCTACTAATACAATATTTTTTTTATAAAATGTGTCTTCTTACTGTTAATAAATATTACTTGACCTAATACCATTTGAAATGTCAAACCGTGATGTATTTTATATCTAAAATATGATAAACTGTAACATATTTGTTTACTATATAGGTATATATTATAATAACTCTTTCCCACGCACAGACGTGCAGTCTTCGTAGGAATATATTCTACAGGATATTTAATTAATGTCAATTTTAATATACAACTTTGAATGAAGTTGATTTTTTTTAATTTGTCTTTTACTACTCCGCAACGATGTTTGTTAACTATGCAAACATCTAAAAAACTAGCCCTTTCTATTTGCCCCTACATTTAAGTCGCTATAAATACCTGTATAAGTTATAGAGTAGGTATGAAATATAATTTATAAAATATTATAATGTCTAGGGTGATGTTATCACTTAAGTAACAGTGTAAATATATAGAATATGACATAGTGGCTGTGATGTTTCAGTAATATTGTATATGAACCTCATACATATTGATAAACAATAACTAAGGGCCGTTTTTTCAATTGCCTGTTAACCAGCTGGTTAGCTAACCGCCGCTTAAGTTGTTTACAGTCTGCAATGTTTACATTTTCACGCAAAGTTCAAAACACTTAAATGAGTTATTGAAAATCATTTATGGAATAAAGGTATTAATTTACGTGACGTAATTGTCAGTGTACCGGTTGATTTAAAAGCATTTCAACAGGATTCTCTATGTTTTAGTTTTGCGATTATTCTTACAGCCAATTTTTGAAGAATCAATAGTCTAAAAACTTTTGTGTCCCTGCAGTTTCCCCAAAAGATTATACCCTGTAATATGTGGTAATGTATAAGACCAAAATAAACCATTCTCAAAACATCTACACTGTAGTGAGAAGATAGTTTTCACTATAAGAATAGCCCATAAGCCATTATTTTACAGATTATATCAAAATGCTTATTCCTAGGTAATTTTTTTGTAAAAAAATATACCTAAAAACTTAAAGCTGTCTCTTGGGCTGATTTCATGGTTTGGGATTGTAAAATTCAATCCAGCGCCGTTTTTGACAGAAAAATGTCCAAATAGCATAAACAAGTTTTGTCAAAATTAGTTTTTATATTAAGGTTTTCAACAAAATCCATACAAGAATTGGCTCTTTACTGATTTTTTGTAAACTGACTTTTCAATAAATAAATGAAATGATGTGGTTGTCAGTGATGGTGTGAGCTAGATTAGATTGCTTGGGATTGTGATTTGAATGTGGTTCTCGACCGTGTGCACGTCAATCTTTGGTTTATTGTACTGGCTCCCTGTTCTCCTATTTAGGCAGCTCCACCCACGTTTGCTTACAAAGCTCGAGGATCGTGCTACCCAATTCAGACGGATGTAACTCCTGCCACTCACAAGACCCCAGAAGATCCCTTCTCCTGGCCTCGAGGGACTTACATTCGATAAAAACGTGTTTTACGGACTCAGGAGTACGCTCACGTAACCTACAACTTGTATCTCCTGTGTGGAGACCAATTTTGGCTAGGTCATTTCTGAAGTGCCCATGACCTGTGATATATGAGGTTACCAGTCTGATGTTCTGGTGACTAAGACTGGTCAAATGTCCCTGTTGGATTTGACTGGGACTCGTGGCGTGGTCCTGTAATCCATGGAGGTCAGGTTTTGAGGATGATATAGGTCTATAGCGGCTCAGATAGTCTCAGTGATCATCTGATGATACCCACATCAACTCCCACCATGATTTAGACATATCAGACCTGTGTGGTTCAGAAGTGACGTTAAGCCGTTGGTCCTAGTATTTTCATTGGTCATTGGGCTATTAATTAATGACCCATTCTAAGGAAGAGTCGCCTAGTTTGTAACAAGACACACTAGTGATGCTTGCGAGGTTGTCGAAGCGTCTCGATTGTTAAGACCATTGAAAGGTTTGATTGTAACTTATATCGTCTCGATTGAATTGTTTATAGTGCTTTAGAAATTAGTTGAGTATAATAATGGTTCGAAGTCACGTTAAGCGTTGGTCCTATATTTCCAGCGGTAATGGGCTATTAATTAATGACCCATTCAAAGGAAGAGTCGGCCTTAGTTTGTAACAAGACTACACCTCATAACTCATTACTACCACTCATCACACTCATTTTTCACCACATATTTGCCTTAAAATACCCTCATGAGAGTGGTCGGCATCTCAAATAGTGATTTAGTGATTTAACTAAAAAAAAGTTTGGCGGGTTCCCGATATGGTAATTGTGCGAGCTAAGTCTACCGTGTTTGCTGATGATATAACTGTTAGTTCTAGGACCGAACAACTACCGGGGGTTTCAAGGCGCGACTACATGGTTCACATAGAAAATATGGATCTTGAGTTCATTTTTCCTACGAAACGACTTCTTACAAACGTTGCAAGTAAACTTCTGGCCCGACAAATGCCTCACCTGATGATTTTTCAAATACTGCAAGTCCTTGAAGACCTTCCCGCAAGTGGGGCACGTAAGTTTTTCTTCATTATGAACCCTTCTTACATGCTGCCGAACCAAACTTTTATACCTGAATTTTTTGTCACAATGTGAACAAGCAAAGCACTCCTCAGTATTGTGAACAGTATTGTGATGCGTTTTCAACAAGAATTGTGATTGAAAGGATTTCTCACAAATGTCGCAAGAATGAGGCGTTGGATTCGATGAATGTTTCTGTAAATGACTTTTAAGTAAGTTTTTGTACTTGAATTCTTCATCGCATTGGTCACATTTGTATTTATGCTCATAGGAATGCACAACGCTGTGACTTGAAAGGTCTTTTTTTGTCTTGAAACTCTTCGAACATTTCTGACAACTGAAAGGCTTCTCAGTCCCGTGAAGTCGAATGTGATTTGTCAGATTACCTTTTTGGAAAAATCCTTTCCCACATATGTCACACTTGTACTTAAGGTTTCCATGTGTTTTTGAATGAACTAGAAGTGCTGTTCTAGACGAGAGAACCTTATCACAAACTTTGCATTGGTACGTTTTTCTCCGTTCTGCTTCGGGTGTGGACACTACGTGATTGGACCATGATTGGCGATATTTAAATCCCCTCCCGCAATGATTGCACTCCCAAGGTGTTTCATTAGTGTGACTCAGAAGGTGGTACTCGAGGTGTTTCTTAGTTTTGAAACTCTTTTCACAATCGTTACACTTGAACAACCTCAAGTCCAGATGAACGACCAGGTGACTACGTGTCGGGCGAGCCTTGTTGCAAAGTTTACATACCGTCAGGCCTATGTGTTCTTTCTTTAGGTCATCCAGTATCTGAAAACCATTTGACAAGTTAAACTTTTAAATCATAATCGTGATATTGCCAGAAACAGTAGGTATATTGCACTTACATGCCACATGGTTGTGGCAGGAAAATCCAAATAGTTCTGCAGCCCAAGCACAGATATCGCTGCGAAGGAATTATTTTAAGAGTCTCAAGTAGAGCCACAGACACACACGCAAGTTTGTTTGATCTCGAAAATTGCTTGATTTGGCCACATTCAAGTCATTGACATCGGATGAACTCGAGCATTTCGAAGTCTAGGGTAGAGAAAAACAGCAAACGATGGCAGCTTGGGCTACCGCAACTATGTTGCTTTTCCTGCCTCAGCCATGTGCCATCTATGCCCAATCTACTAACAATAACATTATCTTTGCTATTGCTAAAAATAATAAATCAGTTTTTAAAATAAAAATACTAAATGTGACTTCTCAAAATTTATATTGCTTTATGAATTTGAAGTGAGGCTATGAGCGCAGCGAATAGAACATAAAACTGAGGCCAAAGGCCGAAATGGAGTGAGTTGGAGTAAAAAATTCCAAAAGAAATTCAATTTATCTCTTGCCAGCGGTGCTCGAGCGCTTAGCTGGGTGTCGGTGTGGTTTTTTTTGTCAATGATTAATAATTTTGTCACGCTACAAATTTCACACATGTAGTAATTTAGTAGCAGGTACTAAAGAGCTCATGGTGCTGCTCTATAAGAGTACTAATAACCAAAAATCACCTCCACATTGAAATTTCTTTACACTTTTTTACAATAATAATATTTTGAACTCTTATACTATAGCCAAAACAATTGGATTAAAAGATTGAAGCCTAAACAGTTTGATGATTTTGTACTTTGTCGATCATGAAGTTTGTTAAAAAAGTCTCCTTAACCCATGCAAGTTCATACTAGGTTTAAACAAAGCGTGTCATCCTGCATATAAGACAATCAGTATTCTCGCAAATACTAATCAAGCTTAAATTTTACACATGCAAAGTTTGCTTGTCTCTTTAGTTGTTCATGACATTGTCCTCATGAACTATTAGATGGTTTGCTGAGAAAACATGAATCTTCAAGGCATTCTTGTTGGAGTATGAGTTCCCACAAACACTACAAATGAATGTCTCGCCCAAATGTGTTTTTTGATGATTTCTCAGGTACTGTTCTTGTTTGAAGACTTTGCCACAGGTTGGACAAGGCAGGGGCTTTACTTCATGGATCTTCACATGTTTCTGAAGCGAACTTCCAGTTTTGAAGCTTTTGTCACAATATGTACAAGCAAAGTTTTTCTCTGCGCTATGTCCTTCCATATGAACCTTCATCACACGTTTTAACGCAAAGGACTTGCCACAAATGTCGCAAGAATGAGGCGTTGGATTCGACGAATGTTTCTGTAAATGACTTTTCAGTATGTTTTTGTACTTAAACTTTTCATCGCATTGGTCACATTTGTATTTATACTCATCGGAATGCACAACGCTGTGTCTTGAAAGGTCTTTTTTCGTCTTGAAACTCTTCCAACATTGCTGACAACTAAAAGGCTTCTCAGTCCCGTGAAGTTGAATATGATTCCGCAGATTCCCTTTCTGGACAAAACCTTTCCCACATAGATGACACTTGTACTCAGGTCCGTCATGGATTTTCAAATGCATTTTTAAAGTGTATGATGATGACAGAACCTTGTCACACACTTCGCATTTGTAGACCTTTGGTTGCACTTGTAGATCCTTCCACTGGGTCTCGTGAACTGATACAACATGATGAGACCAGCTTTGTTGATATCTAAACCTCTTCCCGCAATGACTACATTCCCAAGGTCTTTCTTGCGTGTGAATGAGATTATGGCACTCAAGATGAACTCTGCTTCGAAACCTCTTTTCACAGAAGGTACACTTGAACAATTTGATGTCCAGATGAATCATCAGGTGAACTCTGGTGGGCCGAGACTTGTTGCACACCTTGCAAAAGTCCAAGCCTTCGTGTTCTCTTCTCAATTCTTCCAAACTCTGAAAACCATTTCACGAATTATCTTCTTGAAATCAGTAATCAACTTTGTGTTGCCCCAAAACCCTTTCACACATGGCTTTGCTATTAAACTAGAGATACATGATACATAGAAAACATAGCTGCAAGCGCTGCCGTATATCCTAGCCAATTTCCTATAACTGGGTATAAATTTTACTCGAAGAGCCTTCTTTGGAGAAGCTTTTCCCCCTAAAAAATGGGTTTCAAGCTATAAAAACTGTATTTATGCTCCAAATCCGACAAGTCTTAGTATTAAAATGTATGACACAATATCTTTCTAACAAGTGTACCAAACATCATAATCCAATCAGCCAGACAAAGATGGCGGCAAAACACAACTTTTCTGTCTGGTGTTTAAGAGTTTCAAACTGAAGTAGCTGGAAAGGGTGAGTGTGCAAAAAATTAACGAATCTGTAGACATTTATGTTGTAACTAAACAAATTTGTTATTTTGAAAACCACGTCACAAATAACTAGTAAAAGTGAGAGTTGTTTCTAATAACATGCATAAACAGCAAATAATAATTATGCAGTAATCATTTTGTTTTGTTGGAATTGTGCCAGTGTGCATTGACAGCCCGGTGGCGCTCCTATCTGACGTGTGCGCTTTGCCTAAGGGAGTTCTTTTTAAGTTTATTAATAGAAGTATTATTTTAAAGAAGATAATACTTCATGGCATATGTTCAAAGGAATCCAATAAATCAAATAAACCCTGCTTGTAATCAAAATGTATTCGGAGACAACACGGTCAATTACAAAATGTTTAATAGATGGCCTTCAGTAACAGTGTGATTCAATAAGTTAATATTCACTTATCTATATAGACATTATTTCCAGTAGAGTTTTCAGTTATGGTCTAAATGTACATAATAGTTAGGTTTGCAATTCACAAAACACAAAGTTTCAATAAAACTGGTTTTTGTAACTATTATCTAAAGCTTCTGGTACAAACATCAATAAACTATTTAGGGCCGTTTTTCCAATTGCCTGTTAAGCAGCTGGTTAGCTAACCGCTCGTTAAGTTTTTTACACTCTGCAATGTTTACACATTTTCATGCAACGTTCAAAACAAATTTAGGGTTGTTTTTCAATTGCCTGCTAACCAGCTGGTTAACTAACCGCCGGTTAAGTTGTTTACAGTATTTAATGTTTACATTTTCACGCAACGTTCAAAGTACTTAAATGAATTATTTGAAGATCATTCATGCAATAAAGGTATAGTTTTACCATTTTTATTGAATTTAACATGTACACATTATGCTAATATAGATAAATACAAACTGTAACATCAAAATGCAAAATCAAAACAAAGTAAAACTTAACCTAAAAAATATTCAGCTTTCCTATTGGTTATATCCCTGTCCTAATTTTAACCGCCGGTTAAGGCTATATTGAAAAAACGGCTCTTAATGAATTATTGAAGATTATTCCTGTAATAAAAGTGTTCTTTTTCCATTCTGTATTGAATTTAACATGTGTATGTTATGCTAAAAAAGTTAATTACAATGTCAACTAAAACACTAAAATGCAAAATCAAAACAGGCAAAATAAAACTTAACCTCAAAAAATATCCAGCTTTCCTATTGGCTGGACGCCGGTTAAATTTTAACCGCCAGTTAAAACTGAATTGAAAAAACGGCCCTTACAGTGTCAAATGTTTCCTTCATTTTACAATCAAGCACCGTCAGTGGACTTACCGAGACCCTCGTGATCAAGGGCTGAGACTGAGCAACAGGTTCACTGAGGACGCTTGATTGTATAATGAGCAAAACGTTTGGAACTTTAAATAGTTAATTGACAAAATCTGTACTAGAAGCTTTAGATGATACTCGTGACTCTGGCCAATTAAGCCTTCGTTCTTATTAAGTGGTTGTCTTGTTGCCTTTGTTATTATTAAGTGGTTGTCTTGTTGCCTTTGTTCTTATTAAGTGGTTGTCTTGTTGCCTTCGTTCTTATTAAGTGGTTGTCTTGTCGACTTTGTTCTTATTAAGTGGTTGTCTTGTTACCTTCGTTCTTATTAAGTGGTTGTCTTGTTGCCTTCGTTCTTATTAAGTGGTTGTCTTGTTTTCCCTTCTTAAGGAATTAAACGTTAGGACATTCGTTCTCCAAAACAGCCAGATGGTTAGCTGAGAAAATATGAATCTTTAGAGAGTTCTTCCTTAGATAGGACTTCCCACAGAAGCCACAAATGAATTTCTCGCTCGAGTGCGTTTTCTGGTGATTTCTCAGATATTGCATTTGCTTGAAGATTTTCCCGCACGTTGGACAAGGCAAGGTCTTTTCTCTGTGAACCCTGGAGTGACTTTGTTGCAAACCTTTGCTACTGAACATTTTCCCGCAAGCTGTGCAAGCGAAATTCTTCTCCGTAGTATGCCTTGTCATGTGAACTTTCAAAATGTTTCGCAACGCAAAGGATTTGCCACAGATCTCACAGTTGAACGGTTTCGGGTTGGCCGAATGTTTAAGTTTATGGCAGTTGAGCATGCTTCTATACTTGAACACTTCATCGCACTGGTCACACTTGTACCTGTGCTCGTCGGAGTGAACCACGCTGTGTCTCACGAGATCTTTCTTGATTTTGAATCTTCTCGGACACTTGTCGCAACTGAATGGTTTCTCGTTCCCGTGCAGCTTGATGTGACCGGTCAAGTATTTTTTCAGCTTGAATCCTTTCCCGCATATATGACATTTGTGCTTAGCTTCGCCATGACTTTGTAAATGAAGATGAAGTGTCTGATGGGATGCAAGAGTCTTGTCACACACTTTGCACTTGTAAATCTTCTTCTGGTCGGATCTAGTTCCACTTCTAGGCCTGGACTTCCCGGACAGCTGACTAATCATTGTATTTTCAGGCTCTTTTCGTAACTCCCGAAAATGCTGAAAACCATTTAAAAATTATATGAAGCTAAGCGAACAAAGAATAAACAGTTACTGAAGTTATATTTATCCACTTATTTGAATTAATACTGCTATTTTTCTATTGCTGAGTTATAAAACTGACCTTGATATGCAACTAATAATAGTCTTAAGTCAATTATTTTTACTCAGAAAAAAGTATGCAAGATTTTAAAAAATTGTTTTAAATCAGTGAAAATAGAACATAATTATCAGCTTGGGCTGCTTGCTCTAAACAACATTTAAATCAAACTTTAAGTTCTTAAGTTGTATTTAAGAACTTGGGCTAAAAATACAATATGGGTATGGGTACCGTAAGGGTTTCCCCAGTCCCCTGTGAGCAAAGTTTCAGCGAAACCACTCTCTGGTACGGTGCATCATCAGTCATTGAACCACTCCTCTAAGCGCGTGGATTTAGCCTCCCTAAGCTCAAAAAGTGCCACTTGCTGCCTCACTGGATTTGATGAGCCATTTTCTCTTCAGTGATCCTCAGCGGGTTATTGTGGCCCCCGCACCCGGAATGATCCAATGACTAGCATTGCACCGTACCAGAGCGCACCCGGTGGGATTGCGACTCACACTGTGACAGACAGGGACCAACTGTCCGTCACTATAACCACTAAACCACCGGGCTGTTTGTCGTGGGCTGTCAAACTCACACGTGAGTTGGCGTCGGGGAGGGAGTGGTAGTTTCGGTGTTCTCCGCTAGGTACCGTTAGTGTAGCGTAGTCCTTGCATATCAGAGACTGTTTCAACCGAAACCTATACTGGACATCCAAGCGTTCAAAAGGAAATAGTGTTTTTCGACCTATAGTCGTCACAAGACCTCAGAGGGTTAACCCTAAAATATTGTTGTCAGATCCTACTTTTGGAAACCATTCAACTATAATAAGTTATTTATGTAGGTTAAGTATTTTTGTATCCATAAATAAGTTATGAATTAATGTTTACAATTTCTTTTGAATCCTGATGTTTTCTTTTATCCAACATATCCAATTCACAAAACATCAGTTTTGCCACTAAGTGGTAAATTCATGAACTGAACCAGACGCTACTGTACCAATCAACTTGTACTGTACTATTTTTCTAAATGAACCCATTGAATAACAGTATTGAAAGAATTAATGCTAATTTAATACTAAAGAAATTTGAAGACAAAAATGTTTTGACCGAACCCGGACTTGAACCGGGTCTCTACCTTGCCGGGAGATTATGCTGACCACTACACCCTCCGGCACAACTATGTATGCCTTCAAATTTACAGAAGTACTTTAATCTGAATGTTCATCTGAAACATGTGACTGTCAATGGCGACTGTGCCGGAGGGTGTAGTGATCAGCATAATCACTTGGCAAGTGAGACCCGGGTTCAAGTCCTGGTTCGGTTCATACATTTCTTTAGTAATAGTAAAAGTATTATTTTAGTACAAAGTTGTCTAATGTATTTTTCCCACAGTTTCAAGTGTAGGCTGAGAGAGAGTCAAATAGTAATACGTTTGGAAACAGTCTTATTTTTTTCAGGACTTTCAAATCACTAATTAATAAAGATTTCCAAACAACTAGAATCACTTTAACCACATTTAATTTATTTTCAACTTATTATAGCACGTTCAATAACATGACTGAGTCACAAATACAAACCAATTAAGACAAAGTAATTAAGAACAAACTAACAAGAACAGATACAAACTAATTAAGAACAGTAGTTTATCATCCTAAGGATGGAAATCTTTGTACCAATTCACCTCAACATGCTTGAGTTATCCTTTCTAAATCAAATACAAGCAGAAAGTATGTCACAAATTACAAAAAACACAGCATTACAATGTATGTTTGAACAAATTAAACAAAAATAACATTTATGCCAAGGCTACAGTTGTTAATTATCTCACGTTTAACGACACTAAAATATAAAACTATCATGCAAACTCGCCATTTTTAATTTTTTTTATTAAAACCACATTATTGTGTGGCTAAAACACAACACTTTAACACAAGCAATACAATATGTACAACAAAATTTAAAACTAGATATATTATTTCAAATCCGCATGAAAAGTATCCAAGAAAATTGGTTTTTGTTTAGTTCTCCCTTAGAAACAATAGATTTTTATTTCATAACTTCACTGATCTTTTGGAACATCCCAAGTGAATTCAGATGAGCAAATTTCTTTTCCCTCCAACAGTATAAAGAATCCTTTCTACCAAACACAATAATACTCTCAACAACAGCTTCTGTTCTTGCGTGTATGGTTGGAAATTATAACTCTTTGTCTTTATGTCCTTTTAAAACAGCCTTTTTTCCCTTGTTGGCGTGTTTTCACATGATTATTTAGCGTCCTTCGAGAAGCAAAGGATTTATTACAAAGTTCACAAGTATGAAGTTGTGAGTTTTTCACGCGTTTCTCCTTAACCATACTCAGTGATATCATGTGCATGAAACCCTCTATACATTTTTCATCATTATAACCGAACACCTTCGAATGAACCACAGCATGTCTTCGAGATCCTTCTTCGTCTTAAAGCGCTTCGAACAATCCTCACAACTGAACAGTCTGTCGTTTTCGTGCGTCTTGACGTGATCGTTCAGTTCGTACCTGTGGACGAACCTTTTTTCGCAATTTGGGCAGTCGTGTTTTGGGCTTTCGTGTCGCTTCATGTGTTGGCGCTGCGTCTTCGGGGTGGATAGAACCGTACCGCACACGTCGCACGGGTACATTACCCCCTCACATTTGGCGGAAGGTTTTTTCCCGGGGCAAGAATGGCTCTCTAGACCTGACTTTGAGAGGTACGTCTTTTTACAAGTGTAACACTTGAACGGTGACATCCCCCAGTGCGTCATCAAATGCGCGAATGTCGGTTTGGACTTCTTGCACAGTTTACATATCTCAACACCCCTGTGCTCCCTTCGTAGCTGCTCCACACACTGAAAACCATCGGACAAATTAACGTCAACAAATCCTAAATCATCTGGAATTCTACGGGTGGTAAATTTAGCAGAAGACTCTGCAGCAGAAGACTCCTAATCTGGGCACTGACGCTAGAAACAAGCATGTACTGTAAAAATAATTGTGGTATCTTTCTGTCGCCGGAGATTTTTTTTCAACTGGCTTAACCACATAGGTCACCAGCCAAGAACCAACTTAGCTGGGCAAAAGCAACCGCAGACTTTTTGTGCCAGCCCACGAAGTGGGAAGGACATGGAACTAGATAAGGAACCAATCGTCTCCAAACTGCTTCTACATCCAAACCGGAGGCAACCAATAATATTCACTCTCTCTTCAGAGTCTCCTCCATCCAATTGACCCTCAAGAGTGAACCTTCTTCAGCGCATCTCAGGCTAGTCGCTCTATTGACCCGTAGATATGAAATGTTGAAAACCCTACCCAGCCGTAGACATGATCTCTCTTTGCTGTGCCCCAGTATCAGGTTAACTGCACAGGTAAAAATACCAGTCAGATTCCGACTGGGGGTAGAATCCAGCCCTGGGCCCGACTCTGATTTAAAGGAGGAGGTCCAAGATTTCAGCCCGACTAGGTGATGGCCGTTTGTCGCGAGAGCAATCCTTCATTGAACTCACTCGCGAATGACTCAGGAAGGGAAGAGAGCAATCTTAAATAAATCTTACTGACATTGGCGAAACATTGACAACATAAGGGAGCTCCATTCATAGCAGACAACTAATTATCACTTTTTTACCTGTGTACAGGTCTTAGTTTTTTTTTATTGACACCATTGGCACATGAAATTGGCCATGGCTTAACAAAGAAACAAAATTTTAAAAAACATACAAACAACAAACAGGTCTATATAAGATCTAGGAAATTGGGCATTAGGCCAGGACATGCTGTCAAAATGGAATAGAAAGGAGAGCAGGCTCACCTGGATAAAGTAGAAACACAAATATATATAAGATAAATTCACTGAACAATTCAGAAAGTAGTATAATTAAAAATGTATAAATTTTGTAGTATAATTTTGGGCTAAGGATTTAGAATGTAAAATTAAATTTCTTAATGTTATCCTCTTATGAAAAACTGACGCAAGGATTATACTGCCACTCCCCGTGGTTCGGAAGTCACGTTAAGCTATTGGTCTATTCGAATGGTCCTTAGGCTATTGATTAATTGCCCAATCAGTCGGCCCTAGTTTGTAACAAGACTACACCTCATCATCCATCAAAACACTCATCACACTCACCATTCATCCCATATTCACCTTAAATACACACCTCTAGGAGTTAAGCAGACAAAACTAGACACCACCAGCTAAGATGTGCTACGTGTTAGGGATAAAGATAAAATTATTACCTTTAATTTTTCTTCCTCTGACATATTGAGAGTGTTAATCTCCCTGGTTGGAATCTGGTCCTGGAACCAAATTACGAATACAATTTACATAGATTGAACAACTATTTTAGTTATTGATACAGATTAATGATTGAGGATGTTCAGCAAATGTCTCCTCATGCCACACAGATTGAAACCAGGTAGCATTTGTATAAAGGTTTTGTTCTTTCAGTTTCATATAAAACTCATATTTTTTCTACAAATGTAATGACTTCTTGAAGAGAGCCGTTTAACGTAAGCTGACTCAACCGGATCATACAAACAAGAAAAATTACACAAAAAGGTTTTGTAATTACAGTTTGAAAACGGCAGGAACAAAGTGATAACTTTAGATTTTACAGAAAATCCTGTATATTTTTGTTGTAAACTATTTGATTCTAAATAGTAGTAATGGTTCACTATTATAGGTTATACTTTTCAATGATATAATCACCTTAAAATTAATTAAATAATGTTTACCAAAAAACATTCTTTGAAACATTTATTTGATAGGAGTTTTAAAAATAAACAAGATGTCCTGAATCCTACTACCCTCTATTACCTTTTGTATCAGATTTACAGTTTACTACTCTTGCTTAAACCTTGGTTTCAAGTCATGGTGCAAAAATATTTGTCCATAACCTGCTGTATTTTGTATTAACTCTCCAAAGGACATAATAAATGATCAGATTTGTTACGAAAGCTATTTACACAAACTTGGGTTTTCTTGGTCTGAAAGACTAATTTTTGTGGTTGAACTTTCAAAAAGTCTAAGTTACTCCTGCCACTTTTTTTCAAAATGTCGAAGCTACTTTGGAGGGTAGACGTTTCACTCCCGCTATATCTTCCGAGTGCCATTTTACTTCCAACAACTTCTGGCATGGTTTCACTCCCGCGATCATTTTTGAAATGAATTTCTTAGTCCTTGATACGTTTCTAGCGTCATTTCACCCACACTTGACCAAGTTCCAAAACCCAAAACTTTTATGCCTGCAAATTCCCTGGCGAGAGTAACTATGACTTTTGGAAGGTAGCTTTCTCGCGTTGTTATGCAGAAACTAATGGCTTATTCTCGGTTGGCTAAATTTAGGCTTATTCACAATAGACACCTGTTATGGGTAAACGTATGGTTTTCACGTTTACTCGAAAACAAAACTCGATACAGACAAGCTCACAAACAATTTCACGATAATTTGCTACAAACCTCTTCAGCAGTCGGTGTTCCTCCTGGACGTGAGCGTGCAGCAACGTCCTGGTCCTGAAGCCTTGGTCGCACTTGTCACACGGAAATCTCCTCGTCATGCGTCAGAATGTGCTTAGCCAGCTGCGTCTTGTTCAAACACCCGAGGCCGCACTGCGTACACTTCATCGGCCTGTACTTGTCGTGCACTCCTCTCACATGTAAGTCCCGCGACCACTTCTGTGAGAACACTTTCGCAGATGTCGCACTTGTACGTGGCTGCAGCGGTGGCGCACTGGTGACTCCGAGTGTAACTTAAGCAGGTGCACTTTCAAAGTAGATTTGCTAGAGAACATTTTCCCACACAGTGCGCACTCTACGCTTTTCTCCTTCAGACTGTGTGACCGCAAATGTTCTGTCAACTTGCTCTTGTGTTTGAATTTCCGTCCGTAAATTTCGCAGCAGTACGGTTTTAAGTCTGAGGCGGGATTCGTTGTTGATGAAACGACCTGGAAATTATCAAGAGTTGGTGAGATAGTAGCACTTGTAGTTTTAGGCAGAAGTAGCTCAATATTGGAAGAAAATAAGGTAAAGTAATTTAAAATATCGACAAACCAATATCAAAGAAGTTTAATAAAATGAGGGCTTTCATAGGTGATGTTTTAATTTTCAGGTATCATAGTTTGCTTAAACTAGAGCAAGCGGGAACGGATTGGGCTGAGACAGAGATTGAGTTGAAGTGGTGCAAAGTAAAAAGTGTGAGAACACAAATTTTGATACCAGTACTTTTAGATTTACGTCGAGCTCAGAAAAAGGATCTTGTAGAAAATATTCAGGTAAACCAGGTAGCCTACATAACATAAATAATGGCAAGAAAGTGTTTAAATTTACAGAGCATGAAACGGAGAGATATGTATACTATTAAGCACATAGCCTACACATGTTATAAATTTACCCCAAATTGGCTTTTCTTAATTTTAGAACACACTATTAAGGATTTTAGAAGTAAAAAATATTTTTACCTCTGTTTCCTTGTTTCCTGGTGTATCATCAGTGTCAACGGCCATTTCTTCTGGTAAACTCGAGCCCTCTGTATTCGTCCCGACAATCTCGTCTGTACCTCCAAGTCTTGTTATGTTTTCCAGTTCTTCAGATGAAAAAGCGTTATTTTCTTTCTTGATCACAACCTTGTCATTGCTGACTGTTATTCCCTTACTTCTGCAATCTTGTAGATGAACACAAGCTTTCTTTAAATGAAAGTTTTTGTAAATATTGTCCTCCTGCAAAACCGTTAAATCCTTAAATTAACACAGTTTATTGTGCTATTTTTATTATGAGTTTAAGGAAATCAGTTAACAATTTCAATTGGCGGATTGGTATCGCACGCGACTCCGGAGCTCTGATGGCGCGGGTTCGATCCCCGCAGTCACCATTTACAATTTGTAATGTGACTATATGGTGACGCTAGGTAAAGGTCGAGGTTGAATGGTAGAGAGGACTTTGTAGTCCTAACTTCGCCTCGTTAAACAAGACAAACTTTAGGCCTACTTTCTTTTTTTTTACAATATTACGAGGTGTTTTAGAACCTAAGCTTTGTTCAAAAATAACTTTGCATTTGTTTTTGTGTAAAATTTAAAGTGTTTCAGGCTCCCGTAGCAGTGGGAGGTGTCTGAAATCAGTACAGTTTAGCATGGCACTACTGAGTATCATTAGGTTTAGCATGGCCGGTGAGATGGGCTATAGGGCAATAAGCGGCCAGCAGGAAATCTCAAGGCCACCGGCCATGCTATAACTAACGAACTATAATACTGCTTTCTCATTTATATTGTCCACCTATGAAGGAAAAGAGATTACAAAACTTGCAGTGGCCTCACAAAACATTATAATTTGAAATAACTACTTAAGTCTTAAGTATTGAAATTATACTTACCATTTATCTCTGGTTTTTGTCCACAGCAAAAGTTTTTGATATTAAAATCCTTAATGGTTGGTCGCTAGTGCTCTATTCTGAAACAAATGACCAGCTATAACATTTGTGGTCATGTTACTATTTAGCTTCCAAGTCCGGCAGTCTCTGTACTGTAATCTGACCATTCGCTACTTGGGCACATCCATTAATCCAATACAGAACCCTAAATATTTCTCATATTGGTATATATGATTAATAGGTGCTTATTACCTTGTAGAATTACCTTTTAAATGCTCAGCAATGTTTAATATGAAACCATGAGGGTAGATAATATATTCATACTTGGGTAACTTGGGGTCTATTCAGTTGGACTAATACAGGATAGCTGTAGCCTAGTGGTAAAATTCCACATTAGGCACTTTTGCTGTTACGACAATAATTGTTGCGGGTTCGATCCTTACAGTCACCACTTACAATTTGTAATGTGACTATACGGTGACGCTAGGTAAAGATTGAGTGGATACTAATAATTATTAGTAACACCAATGCAATAACCAGCCTTCAAGCCATGCTGTTTTACTGTGCCTGAGTCTGTTTGGAAATGTTAGGCAACTCACGAGGATTAACAGACTTGCAAGTAGGCCTACGATGCGAATTTTACCCTTGGCTTGGCGCGATGAACGGCTCAATAAAATCGTTGATTTTGCAGATAAAAACTGTACTACAAACACAATGTTGTTAACCTTACCATAAATGTTTATTTTGTACTTACTGGTTATTTGTTGGTAATCGCCTTCACAGCTCCACTAACCACTATGAATTTGTCAACTGTCAACAAACGTTTTTGCATTCGGTATTTAAATTTAATCACCAATCAGAGACGTTCAAGGTGTTTCTGTAATGACTAATTAGCCAATGGAAATGATCGAATACGTGGTAGTCTGGTAGAATAATTGTTGTATGAACAGAAACAAAACCGAAATAAAACAAATACTCCCGCTAGCGCAACCATCTGTGAGTTTTTTTAGCTGGTTTGATCACAGAGACATGGCCGGATAGAAAGGCAACGGGTCCAGCTCTGGTCTGTAATGACTTTTCAGTGTTTATATGTAGCAATTATTTAATGTATTATGTATAACAATTTAATATCTAACGATTCCACAAAATAAATCCCAATCAATATCTTTAAACACTAAAACAGTACAAGTATGTACTTTTAAAACACACAAAAAGGCCAATATAATGTGACAATTTATTCACTAGCGCTTTCAACAGCTAAGCTGTCATCTTCAAGCAAGCGAAGTTACATGTACTTACTAAAACAGTGTCAAAAGTTAATTCCATGTGGTGTTTAATAGGAAAGCTTTATTTAGGTACGGTACTTAATTCCTTATGGTTATTCGCCAATCGGACAAATTAAAATTGTACCTAATAAAACTGTTTAGGTTTGCAGCGGCGAGGCGTGCAGCTTTTAAACGCTAAGGGGATTTGGGGAAGATCAACACCCACTCACAATAGACAGGGGTCCTTTGGTGGTAAAATTTAGTAAAACATAATGCAAATTTGTCACTTTTTCACGTTATGTGTAAGAGGGAGGGTTATTGGTATTGTGCCGCATTAAATATAGTGGAGGGGTTTGACATTATGCTATGCCGCGCGACATGGGTTGGGAGGAAACCATAAACACATAGGTATGGACCACAGAGTATTTATTATATTGTTTTCTACTGCCTATATATTCGACACAATTCCGATACTATCGAAGTACTTCTTGTCGAATAACTCGATTATGTATGAAACTCGACCTTGATCTAGCTTCAGTTGTTTTGTCGCTAGAGCGGGACACACGTTCTACACAGTGCTGCTGCAAGCGGATCAATACGGAAATGTTTTTGGAAAATCAACTATTGTTCTTTTGTATCACTGTTGTTTTGATGAATTAAATAAGTAAAAACTAGTTTGGGGCCATTTAAGATTAAAATAACTGTTTAAATAAAGTGTTTAATAGTATGAAAATGTTTTTTGTTCATAAAACTGAGTTAACTTTGGATTAATAAATAGTTTTTACAATTAGAGCTCGACACCTAGGTTGCAATGTTGTTATGTCCGGTGATTATACAATACTATGTTCCAGTAACTTTGCGCAGTGGCAGTATCGTAACCAATGAAGTTTAACTGAGGTGCGATTATTGCTTATTGAAAACTTTTACCAATACCCCGCCATGGGGGCGTGAAATACCGCCCGCATCGGCAATTTGTGCCAGCCCCTCCGGGGGCTAATTAACTTACACACGTTAAGAATATGTGGAAACTGGGAGGGTTGAGGGGGCAATCAATTCTCACTGCATCAAAGACAATGCTTAGAATGTGAGAATAATGAATGAATTGGGTATGGCTCTCCTAAACCTGATCTTTCATTGACACCAGTGCTAATCTTGAAGATTATGTAACTAAAGATATTTTTAACTTTGTCTCCCATGTACTGATTGATAGGGAAATAAGCCTTTCCTCTGGTGGTTAATAATTTCGGATAAATAATCATCAATTTGTTCAGATTTGAGGATTAATAGTTTGTAATCGTCGGACTTTCAAGAAAATGAGATCACTTAAATTTTTTATGGAAGAGCTTAAGCAGGCCACACACGGTCGTGCAAAGTGCCTAGCCCAGCCTACCACCTAGCCTAGCTGCACGCCCAGCATGCTGGGTGTCGTCCACACACTGTCGAGCATGGCACCTAGCATGCTGGGTGCTTTGTCTGTTGAGCAATGAATTTCGATGTGAGTGCTGCTGGTCTTCTTTTATTTTGTAAAATTATTAAAATTGTAAAAACTAAAGCTAATACACCCCCAGCTTATTTGGGATAGAACGAAAAATAGCATAAGCGAATAAAAAATATCATTCAGGTTGAAAATGAATTGGAGTTACTATTGGATTAGCGGGTGTAAAATTATCAGGATCCCATCCATCGTAAAAGATATAAATCCATGTAAAAGATATAAATTAAAACACATTAAAATTATTATCTTCTAAATCCATTTTACAAGGTATGGGATTTTTCTTGCAGCTAAATTACTGTAGCATACCTATACGTTTAGCTCAGCTTGTATTACAGTTTTTCCAGTGGTAATAGGTTTTATTTTATATTTATAGGTATGATAATTTTGATGTCAAACAAACAACTTTACATTATACATGCGGTATTGACAATAAATTAATTATTATTAATACCAAGCATTACTTCCGAGCAAAGAGAGTGAACACTGGTGGAGGCACGGCGAGCGGCACGATGGTTAACTATATACACACGATCCAACATGCTGGGCACATTGCTAGGCTGGACGGTGCTGCTGTGACCAGCGTCTAGCCCAGCATGCACGCCGTCCTTGCTAGGTGGGAGCCACGGCCTTCTAGCATGCTAGGCTAGCTGCTAGGATCGGGCTAGCTATCTAGCCGCACGCCATGCATGCTAGACCGTGTGTGGGGGGCTTTAGACATAAGGACGGCTTTGCGGAATCTCATTCTCTATGTCCAAGTTAGTATTAAAAATAAACAAGCCTAGGCCTTGGGCCAAGCTAACAGCCCCGTAACCCCTGTGGTAATAAGGAAATTTGCTTCAGTCATCATACCAGCGCTCTGCGCTTTAGCATCTCAGCCTGGTTTTTATTTTGTTATGAACTGACAAAGAATAAACTCTGATATTTCAGAGTTTCAGTGATGAGTTTTACAATGCTTAACAAATGAAAGAGATAAAATAAATAATTCAAGGCAATAATATTATGACAATTATTGTCACTGAAGCATGTTTAATGTGTAGTCTATATTTAAGTACAATTAATGCAATATAAATAAACTATACAAGGATCTATCTACAGTACACACAATTAAATAAATAGGTAAAACTATATACACATTTACATTAAGTAAAACTAATAATTAATAACCTAAACAAAACTTAAAGTATGAAAGCACAACAGTAATTTGTTTAACCTTTCAGTTTGTTTTGAAATATTAACTAACATTTCAACAACAAAATTATTTATTAAATAATTGAACACGCTAGTAACGTACAGCAAAAATATGAGTAGTTTAAAAACCTTGAGAACCTTTTGCTAATACTTTTGATGGAAATTGTAACTATAGTTAGCAGTAGTTTTATAAATGTTGTTATAAATGCAACCAGAGTTGTTTGATCAAAAGCCTGATTCTACATTTAGTAAGATGTATTATAATGATGATAAGATGGGGAGAGAGGGGGGCGGTTATAGGGGGAAGGTGAAGGCGAGGTAGCGAGCTGGTAGGACTGATATGGTGGAGGAGGGGAGAGTATCCTGATTGGTTCGACCATAGACTGACTCACAGGCGCAGGCATTTGATGATGACTCGCAAAGACAAGTCAACACTGTGAGACAGATTCACAACTCGAAAAACATCCGTGTGGGAGTAAGACCTCGGTTCGTAGAGAGAGTGGGGGTACCGAGGCACCATGGAAATGAACGAGTGGTGGTAGCTAGTCCTGGACATGTCCAAACCTTCAGAGCATTCAAACCCTCTGTCGTCCAGGGGATCGTATTTGTACCCGATGTCCAGAGGAACCGGTTTGCTCTTCAGCCCCAGGCTGAGATTCTGCACGATGTCCTCCGAATCTTCTCGCCTGTGGTGTATGTCGTACCGAAGATCCTCCTGGGGGAAGTTGTCCATCTGAGGCGGAGGTGAGAGTCTAAAGTCGTAGTGAGATCCTCGTTCCGGGAACATCAAGCTGTACGGATGTCGAGGACTGAGTGATGGGGCGGAGTAGCAAGACTCCATCGGTAAATGTGGCGATTGACTTTGGTCTTGGATTGGATACTCCACAGGAGACATCGGTCTGCTAAGACTCAAAGGAGACTGTGGCATTCGTATCGGGTACGATTCTTTATTTGAAACCAACGACAACGGCGACGGAAGTTTGGCATTCTCGATTCTCGCTCAGCAGCGTCTAATGCAGCCTCGACGAGTAGACTCGCGTTGTAGAGTCTTGCTTGCAGTTATGGAAGAGCATCGGGATCGGCTCGTCATCTATTTGAGAAACGTTGATGTCTTGGTCCTTATCTTCTTCGTCAAAGTCGAACACGTTGGATTTTCCAGTGTCTGGAACCTCTCCCATCCACTTCTTGCTTGCTTTGCTGATGACATTACTGTTGAATGAGTCTGGTGGTGGTTCACTCATTTGGTCCCCAGTCACCGATATCGGTGGGGAAAGAGACGTTTGGTCTTCATTTGAAGCTTCCTCTCCTAGAACAAAAGTTTTAAATTAATATAATCTTTTGTGTGAAGTTAAAAACTTTAGGAAGAAGGAAGAGGGTGAACTTAATACATAGTTCTGGGTGAAGATCAGAGGCCAAAGGCCAAGAGAAAGATTATGACATCATGTTCTACTTCTGGAAATACGAAAACTGTAAGGCAAACCGTTCAGATGACTAAAAATGGCTTCAAGAAGTTCTAGGCTTTTGAAAAATGTAATGAAGCATAATTGAAACATGTACACTGTGTAGAGGTTACCTCAAGAAACATCAAGACGTCAACTACAATTTTTTTTATGCCATGACAATTTTTGACAAATTTAAATAAATACAGTATGCGCCAAAATAAACAATACTGAAATTTTAAGATTGTATTTACAGTACTGTTAGAAGATAAACGGTATACTTAAAAGGATATAAAATATATTTAAATAAATTCGTTTCACGTTTAATATGACTTCAGTTCAGTTTCAGACTCATACTGTGCTTGAAAATTTTGTATAACTTTAGTGAAGATGGGTTGTTTCATCCCTCTTACGTACTCAGTTTTTTTTCTTTACTGTAGTTGAATTATTGTGGCTAGTGGGTACTTCCGGAAAATGTTCATAACCACCAAGGTTTCTGGAAATTCTTCTCAACGACAGTTGCTTACATTCATTTTCAAAGAAGTTTGCCTCAAGCAACAACTTGCAACACTCTCCGTGATTTTCGCTCGTTTAGACAGTTTTGGGCGACCTGAGCAGTGAACAGCCCTTCCATTGGGTCAGAACATTACCCGTCTACTAACACTTGTGAAAAAAGTAAGTACTATATAATTATTAGGTGGTTTTTGTGGAAATGCTCTTGAAAACCTAATGCGTGTGACAAACCAGGCCCACCGAAGTCCAACTCAGTATGGCGAAAATATTGCTCTGCGATAAAAGCTTCCTCTGCAGTAGTTAGCGACATGTCAGCAAAAAATAACCTCAGACATGAAATAAATAAAAGTCTTATAGACTTTGCAACAATCAAAAGTTGTCACGGTTGATCAACGAGGCAACAATAGCGTATTAAGTTTCAGTACTGTTTATTTTGGCTCATACTGTACTTCATTGATGGATAGGTTTCTGTTCTGATAAGTGGGTGAACATCATATTCTATGTTCCTAAACAAGTATGAAACTAAACGTAGAGTTGACTACCGTTACCGTCAGAGCTGCACTGCGAGTCGCTGTTGACGCTGCTGGGCGCCTGGTGTGCCAGCGTACGCGCCGAATGTGTACTCGATAGTACGCTCTATGGGCGGCATGCAGTTGTCCTCCATCCCGTGGATCTTGCGGTAGTGCGACTGCAGGCACTGCTTCGTAGTGAACCCTGCCGGGCAGTCGGGCTCTTTACACCTGTCGACAGAGATGAGGATCGGTTAGAAGTTCCGCAGAAACTTTAAAAACTTGAACTTAAAAACGATGGAAAACATCCGTAACAATATTTTATTCTCAGAGAATTTTAACTGACTGGGACTCGTGGCGTGGTCCTGTAATCCAGCTTCATGGAGGTCAGGTTTTGAGGATGATATAGGTCTAAAGTGGCTCAGATAGTCTCAGTTATCATCTGATGATACCCGCATCAACCCACCATCGTTTAGACATATCAGACCATTACCCGTGGTTCTGAAGTGACGTTAAGCCGTTGGTCCTTGTATTTCCATTGGTAATTGGGCTATTAATGATGACCCATTCTAAGGAAGAGTCGCCTTAGTTTGTAACAAGACTACAACTCATAACTCATTACTACCACTCATTACACTCATCCTCACCACATATTTGCCTTAAAATACCCTCATGAGAGTGGTCGGCATCTCAAATAGTGATTTAGTGACTAATAATTGTATTTAATAGGTGTCAGCTAGTCCTCAGAAATCTGGAAATTCACAACAAAAATGGGTGGGAATTCTATAAAAATACATTTTTTTGGCAAGAGGGATTTTTCTAGAAATTTCTGGCAGAGGGTAATTTTCTGAAATTTTTAGCAGAAAGGCTATTTAAAGGTACTTTTCAGTAGATTTGGTGATTGAAGGGATTTTTAAAACTTTAATTTGTAATATATTAGTAAAACTAGTTTTTAATCTTAACTAACCAAAATCCTTTGGAACCCTTGGACAACCAAACACGCCTTTCAGAAACCAACAATTTTCAAAAACCAAACACTGAACTCACTTGAAAGGTTTAACTCCAGAGTGCGTGAGCATGTGGATCTTGAGATTGGACTTGTTCTGGAAGAGCTTGCCGCAGCGGTCGCAGGTGAAAGCGCCGACGACGTCCTTGCGGTGCACCTCCTTGACATGGCGCTGCAGCGCTACACGTGAACCCAACAGCTTCAGGCAGTGCTTACACTGGAAGTCTCTCAGCACCTCCAGCATCTCTGAACACACGTGATAATCATGTAGGATAGTGATCTTTGGATTGCCTTGTTAAACCTGACTGATAGCACTCCAGAGATAATAGGAGTCGGCAAGTCCCAAGAGATTGCGAAATTCCTGGCAAAAATTTAAACCCTGAAAGTCGAGCAGGTATTTCCTAAAAACTTTTTTTTTGGCAGGAGTGATTGTTTGGGAAATTTTTAGCAAGTAGGTTAATTTGGGGAAATGTTTGCCACAAAGTGAAATTTAGAAGGAATTTCGGTAGTTCTGGTATTTTGGGGGATTTACAAAAATGTGTCATTATTGGATAATTTTACTGTATTGTTGATCTGTTTTCAAGGCAAATTCTTGGTCAACATGCTCAATCTATATATTTACAAATTTAATGAATACTGGACAATATATGTGACCTGTTGAGTGATAACAAGGGTCCCAAAAGGGAACAAAAAGGGCACTTCCGTTGTAATTGTAATAAATTATTATATAGACCCAGTGTAGGACCATCTATCAAAGGTTATCAAGGTTATTTGCAATATTGTACATAACAATTGAACCTAACAATATTGTAAATAACCTTTAGTATAAGAACTATAGTGCAAAGCTGACGATGGGGCACAACTGCCCCAAACCCGTGTCCGTTCATAAAGAAAACAACTGTAGTAGGATCAAGAGGCACCACACAAAGGTAAGTAAATTTAACCTTGTTACAGGAAATTCACTAGGATTCACGGTAGCGCTTATGTCTACGTGTTGGCTATATTTTACAAAACATTGACTGGGACTCGTGGCGTGGTCTTGTAATCCAGCTTCATGGAGGTCAGGTTTTGAGGATGATATAGGTCTAAAGAGGCTCAGATAGTCTCAGTGATCATCTGATGATACCCGCATCAACTCCCACCATCGTTTAGACATATCAGACCTGTGTGGTCAGAAGTGACGTTGCCGTTGGTCCTTGTATTTTCATTGGTCATTGGCTATTAATTAATGACCCATTCTAAGGAAGAGTCGGCCTTAGTTTGTAACAAGACTACAACTCATAACTCATTACTACCACTCATTACACTCATCCCTCACCACATATTTGCCTTAAAATACCCTCATGAGAGTGGTCGGCATCTCAAATAGTGATTTAGTGACTAATAATTGTATTTAATAGGTGTCAGCTAGTCCTCAGAAATCTGGAAATTCACAAAATGGGTGGGAATTCTATAAAAATACATTTTTTGGCAAGAGGGATTTTTAGAAATTTCTGGCAGAGGGTAATTTTCTGAAATTTTTAGCAGAAAGGCTATTTAAAGGTACTTTTCAGTAGATTTGGTGATTGAAGGGATTTTAAAACTTTAATTTGTAATATATTAGTAAAACTAGTTTTTAATCTTAACTAACCAAAATCCTTTGGAACCCTTGGACAACCAAACCTTTCAGAAACCAACAATTTTCAAAACCAAACACTGAACTCACTTGAAAGGTTTAACTCAGAGTCGTGAGATGTGGATCTTGAGATTGGACTTGTTCTGGAAGAGCTTGCAGCGATGCGCGGTGAAAGCGCCGACGGCGTCCTTGCGGTGCACCTCCTTGACATGGCTGCAGCGCTACCGTGAACAACAGCTTCAGGCAGTGCTTACACTGGAAGTCTCTCAGCACCTCAAGCATCTCTGAACACTGCGTGATAATCATGTAGGATAGTGATCTTTGGATTGCCTTGTTAAACCTGACTGATAGCACTCAGAGATAATAGGAGTCGACAAGTCCCAAAAGATTAGAAATTCCTGGCAAAAATTTAAACCCTGAAGAGCGGGTATTTCCTAAAAACTTTTTTTGCAGGAGTGATTGTTTGGGATTTTTAGCAAGTAGGTTAATTTGGGGAAATGTTTGCCACAAAGTGAAATTTAGAAGGAATTTGGTAGTTCTGGTATTTTGGGGATTTACAAAAATGTGTCATTATTGGATAATTTTACTGTATTGTTGATCTGTTTTCAAGGCAAATTCTTGGTCAACATGCTCAATCTATATATTTACAAAATTAACATTTTAACCAAATTTAATGAATACTGGACAATATATGTGACCTGTTGAGTGATAACAAGGGTCCCAAAAGGGAACAAAAAGGGCACTTCGTTGTAATTGTAATAAATTATTATATAGACCCAGTGTAGGACCATCTATCAAAGGTTATCAAGGTTATTTGCAATATTGTACATAACAATTGAACTTAACAATATTGTAAATAACCTTTAGTATAAGAACTATAGTGCAAAGCTGACGATGGGGCACAACTGCCCCGAAACCCGTCCGTTCATAAAGAAAACAACTGTAGTAGGATCAAGAGGCACCACACAAAGGTAAGTAAATTTAACCTTGTTACAGGAAATTCACTAGGATTCACGGTAGCGCTTATGTCTGTGTTGGCTATATTTTACAAAACATTGAATGGGACTCGTGGTGGTCCTGTAATCCAGCTTCATGGAGGTCAGGTTTTGAGGATGATATAGGTCTAAAGAGGCTCAGATAGTCTCAGTGATCATCTGATGATACCCGTACCAACTCCCACCATCGTTTAGACATATCAGACCTGTGTGGTTCAGAAGTGACGTTAAGCCGTTGGTCCTTGTATTTTCATTGGTCATTGCGCTATTAATTAATGACCCATTCTAAGGAAGAGTCGGCCTTAGTTTGTAACAAGACTACACCTCATAACTCATTACTACCACTCATCACACTCATCATTCACCACATATTTGCCTTAAAATACCCTCATGAGAGTGGTCGGCATCTCAAATAGTGATTTAGTGTGATTGTCCCTGGTTGTGATGAAGATGACGCTTACCGCTATGCATCCGCTTGATGTGCACTTTGAGTTTCTGGGGTTGGCAGAACTTGCGGCCGCAGTAGTCGCACAGAGGTCGTGCTCGGTTCGGGTTGGCAGCACAGCCGTACGTGCGGTGCATCTCCAGATAGTTCAGTCGCAGGAAGAACTGATTTCACCAAACATGTCACAACATTAACACCGCTTTCAAAGCGTAATAGTATAGTCCATTTCATCACTAGGTCTTAAAGTGAAGCCTCCTTAGGACAAGCTCAAGTTTAACGTCTGAAGTCCTGCCGAGGATCAAAAAGACTCTGGGCCTAGTGATGAACAATTTTTCTGTCATGATACAGGAATAATATCAATAAACGTATCTATTAAATTGTATTTTAAATAATTCATTTTTAAGTAAGTTAAGTTTTAATTTATTTATAGTAGTTCATTTGAACCCAGTAGTCTGAGTTGTGATGTTTACTTTAATAAACAGCTGTTGTTACGCTAGTTCTTCCAGGCTGATTTTCTTTCATTATGCTCATAAAGAAATATAGAAGTTTAAAAACACAATTCTCACATGATTCCCAAATTTTTTTGTACATCACAAATTTTAAATAAATTCCGGTTTGCCCGAAACTTTTGTGTACTAGACACCCTTGTTAGGCTCCCTCCAGTTTTCATAAAACAAACATTGATACAAAATTAACTCTTAAAATGTGTCTACCTCACCGATTTTGCAACAAGTGGATGATGGACATACCTTACGGCAATACTGACACTGGTACGCTCCTTTGCCATTGTGCTTCTCTGCAGCGTGCTTCACAATGTTCTCCTTGCCCAGCACAGGCCGAACCCACAAACCACAAGCCAAACCTGAATATCTTCATAGATTGGAATGTCCCGTTGATACTCTATCCAGCGTCTATTATGGATGTTTCCAAGAGCTCATGAATTATGGATTGTATTTTTCTATTTTCCTGCTTCAAAAAAGAATTGTGAAAAATAGGTGGTGCTGCTTTTTTTTGCCAACTGCAGACCAATATTTATAAGCCAAGGTGCTCACTCTTATTTCTTTGTATATCTTAGAAACTAGTATGATTGTTAGGCGAGATGCAGGAGAGTTTTGTACCAACTTCACATATTCATGATCATGACATAGTCAACTTCAAAAATCCACCTGTCTAGAGTGAAATCAACATTGACTAAGAACGCACCAGATTTTTTGGGAGCAAATTCTTCAACAAATAGAGTGCCTGAAGACATCTGCAAAATGAAGACTCTTTCAGGGAGCCCTAAGAGCATCTCACTGAGAAGGCCTATTATTCCCTTCAGGAATATTTAGATGAGGCCTAAAAAAAAAACATGGCACAACTTGAGCAGTGTGCTACCAGTGGGATTACATCAAGAATTATCAAGTAAGTAGTAAGTATCATAGTAGATTTCCTCACAAATCTTAAACTGATAAAAATGCAGCACAGAACTCTTTTTGAACAGTGACCCAGGGCGTATTGTCTGCCACCTCTAGACAGCAAAGTTTGCCCCCTTCCCTTGTATTTATAATTAATACAAGTAGAATTAGATTGAATAAAATACAATTTTAAAAGAAAAATTTGCTAGCTGAATATAAAGGTCTGGTCAAAAAGTAGTTTTAAGTATATTTGTAGCGACTAACCTTGCAGTGGTACTTGAGTACCGTCAGGCTGTAGGCGGGATCGTGGAACACAGCACAGTGCAATCTGTAGTACAGGGTGTGGGAGAAACTCAGGTTACACCCGCCACACTCTATCCACGGGCAAAATAAACACATGTTTACTTAAATTGAATTGCACAAAATCCTCACTTTTCAAATATCTACTGAATGAACTTCCACTAAGAGTTCTAGAGTTCAAACCATGTGGTGCTCACATTCAAAATACCGGGTGTCCACAAAGTCCTTGACGGATTATAAAATGTTATAAAATGAAAACTAATGATGTCAGATATTTGCACTTTTATTTATTTGATAGAGTGATCAATAAACTTTTATTTACTTATAAAACATTATCAGCAGACCTCCACGTGCGCCCTGTTGGTGGCCCGAAGAAGATCAAGGCGATATTCTATATTTCTCCAAGTGTTCGATAGCATGTCTTTTGTAACTGTCGACATTGCTTCTGTGATTATTGTCCTTAAAGTGACTGGAATAGGAGAAGCATACACAATATCTCTTATGCTACCAATGCTACCAATCTACTCGTATGTAAGTAAAACTTTAAAAAATTAACATTTAGTGATGTATAAAACATCTACTATTACCAATGACCGTGGTAATTTACTTTTATCAATCAGAACTGTGGACACCCGGTACAAATTGTCATGATTTTTGTATACAGTAGATCCCCTCCTCCGTAGGTGATAGCAATCAATTAGCTCAGTGGGTAGAGTCACGGCTTGCAAAGCGCAAGGTCATGAGTTCGATCTCCCGACACAGATTTTGACCACTTTCCTTAAAAGTGTTTTGTGAGGTTAAGTAACACATTAAAATGTCATTGGCGTAGAGTAAAAAAAAAACAATCATCGGATGGTCCTACTGACTACCTTAGTCAAAACATGCAAGGGATTCGGGTTGCCAGTACCTTGGATGCCAATATTCCTAAAATTGTCAGGAGTACTGCAAAAGTGTTTTGTTTTGGGTAAAATTAGGGGTTTATTGTAGTATTTATTTAAAACTTGTTGGTTGACAATCCAAAAAGTAATTTGCACACACACTATTCTAAACTTGATAGACTTGTTTTCGGTTCAAGTAAAACGTTGACAACGTAAATTTCAATCTCTTGTCGTTGTAGCAGCTTTTGAAACTATAACTAACAACCACTAATTACCGTTAATCTGTTTAAATTTTAAGAATGGTACTGACTGGTTTTGCAGAGTCGCTTGTGGGACCAAGACGGATTCCTGTTTTCTGCCCAGAACAAGAGTTCTTCTCCAGGACTGAGGGATGTCGTCGTCACAAACATCAGCTGTCCTCCTTTCGACACCACCTGACAAAACACACCACTATTATTCTATGCTGAAAACAGCTGACTTGTAGCCTCAAGCTACTGTAAATCCTAGCGAATTTCCTGTAACGGGGAATAATGCACGTGGAAATGCCCATTGGAGGGAGGGAGACGTTTTTTGCCGCCATATTGGTCAAGCTGATTGGATTTTGCTGCAGCATCTTCCTTACTTCAGTAAGGATACGTTCAGCCCTTTTCTGTATCAGATATACTCTTTTACAATTTGGAAATTTGGAACATACAGTATCTCTAAAGAACAATACCGTAATTAATGTGGTCATGAAAAAACACACGATAGATTGTGACAAGGTAGTCTTTAGTCTTTAAATGCTCCTGTTTACGTAAAATAAAATTATTCTGAAAAGTTTCTTGCAAAAATGATCCATACATCAAGTTTGGTTCTATCCAAAATCCAAACTGTTTCACTGGTTGTTCTTCTTGTGATGAGTTTTCCTGTCATTATCATTTAGTTGGGTCTTAATTTGTATAAACACTAAAAAGCTAAAGTCACTATTTGACAGTCACATGTTTCGGATAAACACTCATTTACTTCTCTCTAAATTTGAAGGCAGAAGTAGTTGGGCGGATGGTGTAGTGGTTTAGTATAACCACCCGACAGCGAGGAGACCCGGGTTCAAGTCCCGGTTCGGTCCAAACATTTTGTCTTCAAATTTCTTTAGTAATATCTTTTAGTTGGTTTTGACAAAATCTGAAGTTGCGTTCTCCACTAATGAAACTGACGTTGTCTGAATTTAATACTTATGTAATAATATAATTCAAAAAGAGTACTCTATTGAAATTATAGTTCACCTTTTACATAAATAAATGAGTCAATACTGACCTCCAAGTTGCGAGAGGAACGGACCGCCGCGGGACGGACGAACCTGAGCCAGTTGGATGTGTTGGGATCACTTGTGGTTAAGTAACGGCAGCTGGACCCGTCACTCACCTGTCACACATTGCACCTCACGTTAGATCACACAGGAGCTCATACTAGATATAAGACTGGGACTCGTGGCGTGGTCCTGTAATCCAGCTTCATGGAGGTCAGGTTTTGAGGATGATATAGGTCTAAAGCGGCTCAGATAGTCTCAGTGATCATCTGATGATACCCGCATCAACTCCCACCATCGTTTAGACACATCAGACCATCACCTGCATGGTTGGAAGTCCGCGTTAGCCGTTGGTCCTTGTATTTCCATTGGTCATTGGGATATTAATTAAACGCATTCTAAGGAAGAGTTTGTAACAAGGCTACACCTTATAACTCATTACTACCACTCATCACACTCATCCTTCACCACATATTTGACTTAAAATACCCTCATGAGAGTGGTCGGCATCTCAAATAGTGATTTAGTGATTTATAAAAGCATAGGTGACGCGTAGTCTCCAGCACTAATGTTTATCTGAGCGAATTTCCTGTATCGGGGATAATTTACATCAGAAGTGTTCTTTCTGGAGGATCGAAAATTGATTTTATGCGTTGAAAACTAGAAACTATTAATGATTTGATATAAATTAAACCTGCCAATTAAATGTGTGTACCAAACATCAACAAAATGCATTCAGCCAGACCAAGATGGCTGTGAAAACTATTTATCCGCCGCCATCTTGGTCTGGCTGAATGAATTTTGTTGATGTTAGAAACACATGTTAGGTACAGTGTCTAAAAATGTTACATTTAGATACGATATCAAAAATGTTTACTTCAATTTTAATAAAATATGATTCATAAATACAGTTTTCAGAGCAAAATTGGAAAAAGGTTTTTTCGCTGGATTAATTTTGCTAGTTAACAAACTTCACCAAGAGAATTACAAAAGAAACATTTTGACAATATTTTGTGAAAATCAGACAAAAATACCATTTTTTTACAAAATTTGCAAACTTTAAGAAAGACGATAAGACAAATTTTAATTTACAAAAAGTCCCAGCACAAACGATTGGTTAGCACAATTGTAAGACATTGGTTTTCATAAATATTTTCGTATTCAAGAAACTCCAAACTTTTACTACGATTTCTCAAATCATAAGATAGTAATAGTAATCTAGCGGTTAAAACTTTGAACTAACTCTCACCTCCCACACGTGCTCCATGGTGCTGTCGTCAGGGATCTCCATCTCACGCAGCGGATGTCCGATCAAGGGTCCGAACTGTGTGAACGCTTGTACACTCTCTCGCTACTGCGGTAGCGCCGTGCTTAGCGTCCAGGACGCGCAACTCCAAGCATGCTGGCAGTGACGCTTCCGCAAAGCTCTTCGCTAGCTCACTCTCCGCATTTCCACCGTCCAGTCGATTGGTGATATGGCATCGCACACCTGAAAATGGCAGATTCAATTTTCAATTCAATTTCAAAATATCTTTATACAATACACAATAGTCACAATACAAAATAAACAATACTTCATACATACAAATTCTTGACTTAATATAATTTTATACTAAAATAAAACAAATGAATAGTTAGGTAACTCATTTAATCGTGTTGAGGTACCATCACAAACTCTTAAGACATACTGTCGAACAATGAAAATAAATACTACTTATAAATAACAGAAAAATAATCTTAAATATAGACAAACTAGTAATAAAATACTCATTTATAAAATTAACGATCTTCCACATGTTAGTAAGAATGGTAAAAACAATATCTAGTTTAAGTTCAACTACTGTACATAGAGAAATTACAATTACACAACTAAGAAAATAATACCTCCACATCAGGACAACTAAACACCCACTTCATTAGTTTGTTCAAATAGAATTTAGAATCATTACAATTAGAGATATCGTTAGGAAGATAATTAAATACTTTGGGGGCGAGATAACTGTAGAAACGTTTGAAAAACTCAAAATGAAGACGAGGAATAACTACCAAGTTCCTTGTTCTTAGCCTCTCAGAATACACTTGCTGATTACCTAAAAGATGACCAGATCTAATGAAAAAAACTCTTAGTACTCTAAAAATAAATAAGTGTCTTAATGGAAATATCTTTAAATATACAAACAATGGAAACGAACTTTCTAGCCTACTTGCACCCATAATCAACCTAACAATATGTTTTGAGTTAAAATTATAGGAATAATACTGGAATGAGAAACTCCTCCCCAACAAGATATGCCATATTGCAATTTGGAATCTACTATAGCGTTGTATATTTTTTAATTGGAATGAGGAAAAGCTTAGCTGGGCTAATTTAGCCTTTCGGCTTTTTGTGGAACGATATGGAACATAATGATGAAGGGAATAGGTCTGCTAGCACCATGCTTGGGTGACTGATTTGGCATTTGACCAAGATGGGGATTGGTTTATTTTATCCTTAACCACCTAAAACAGTTGTCTCCGAACTGCTTCACAGAGGTCTTCCAGACCCAAACCAGAGGTAACCAATAATATTCACTCTCTCTTCAGAGTATCTTTCACAAATACTTCAAGATATACAATATCACGATACACGCTCAAATTCTACTTTTAGACAAGATATATCCATAGACTACTTATTTATGAGAGATTGCCGATGCAGGCTGGCGTAAAACTTTTAAACAAGCTCCCCAACGAGATCAAACGTTTACTGCCAAAACTGTCTTTATTCAAAAGGGAATTAAAAGAATATTTGTTGATTAAGGCTCCTTACTCTGTAGCAGTGTTTATTGCAGAATCTGTAACTTACCATAATATGGAATATTTAACATAGTAAAATATATAGTTATTTCAAAATCAAGTTAGCCACTCAAACTACAATATCTAAATTAAAATAATAAAGACAAAATTATAAGATGTATATGGACATTATTTCACCGTATTTACCAGTGGCTTAAGCCCATTCTGGCATTTTAAATTGTAATTCACCTCTCATTTCACCAATATTGTATCATCTCCATTTCATCAAAGTCAACACAATTCACATTGTACACTGTATAAGTTATTATTATTATTAAATTATTATTATTATAAATCACATTATTACAGTTACCCTGCAAAGTTAAGCTTCTTAATTTCTATCACTACGGAATCACTGACTATACTTAAAACCTACCTCGGTGACTGAAACTGCCAGATAGATTTTGTCAGGTTAAATAAAAATATCACTAAATCACTATTTGAGATGCCTATTACTCTCATGAGGGTATTTTAAGGCAAATATGTGGTGAAGGATGAGTGTGATGAGTGGTAGTAATGAGTTATGAGGTGTAGTCTTGTTACAAACTAAGGCCGACTCTTCCTTAGAATGGTTCATTAATTAATAGCCCAATGACCAATGGAAATACAAGGACCAACGGCTTAAGCGTGACTTTCGAACCATGCAGGTGATGGTCTGATATGTCTAAACGATGGAGGGAGTTGATGCGGGTGTCATCAGATGATCACTGAGACTATCTGAGCCGCTTTAGACCTATATCAACCTCAAAACCTGACCTCCAGTGGGCAGTAGACTATAAACATTACACAAAAGCCAGGATGTAGACTCACCACTGCAATCGGTTTCTGCAAAGGGCAGGCGTCCTGGTCGTGGTGCAGCTCACAGTCATCACACAGCTGGATGTTGACGGCAACAACCTCGGTCGGAGGGTGAAGACGGAAACCTGCAACCTCGGTAGACACCTCGATCTCACTCACTTCGTTCTTCAAACTCGCAACCGTGGCAGATTCTTCCAGCGGCTTGACACTAGGTGGCGGAGGACTGTAAAAATATCTGTATTCAAGACGGTTCAGGATAAACTAGTTGGTTTGCTTTTTATTTGTTTTTGTTTTTTGCCACAAACATACAGACTTTCTAATAATGGTCTCAAATACTAAACTCTACCGTTATAAAATAAGGATGCCGTCTTTTAGACTAACAAAATTAGTTTGTTGAAACTCTTGAAAGTGCCAGGTAACTAAAAGTAGAGGACTCATGAAAGAAAAAAAGCTTATTCCGAAAGGCTGAAACAAGCCTGGTTATGTAAAAGACCAAATTTTTAACACAACTTAACCATTTAAATAAATATTGTTAAAAGTTCTAACTGTTTGCTAGCAAAATAGCTGATATAATTAAAAGTCATAACAAAGAAGTCAAATGTTACATAAACTAACCTGTTTTCCAGTAATTTTAATTTCTTTTTTCTTTGTTTAAAACATGTATCATCTGATTTGTCTGTTATCCCACTGCTACTTCTATTTCTATCTTTATGTTTTATCTTTCTATTTTTCTGTTTGGCTTTGGTAGGTTTTGAAACTGATATTAAATTATTGACAGTATTATCAGTTATATCTTTGGAGGTCTCTCTTTTCCCTGTGAGGCGTACTCTCGATTGTGTTTTCATACTTAAGTCTGTTGGAATTTCTTGACGTTTCTTGATTTTGTTTTGTAGCAGTAGATTTGGTTTCTTTTTCTAGGACCAAACTGTCTGCAAAGTCTGAAAAATATCTTTCTGATTAATTATGTTGAATTACCTGCTAGCGATATTCATCTGCGATACAGTACAAATTATTGTCTAACGTATTTCAATATCACTTGTAGTGTTAGCATCTTGTTACTGTTTTTGTAACATAACCATTGTAAATGGTGTAATGTAAAATATTTAATTAGCTTATATAATTTCAATAACAATTTTGGCATCCAAATTGATTGGGGGGATATAACTTTATGTTTCTCCTAAATATGAAGTACAATGAACTAAAAATTGACTTTAGGTTTAGCTTCTGTGATAGCAAAATTTAATTAGTAAAACTAATGCATGGCAAGTTTTTTGAGAGATTAACATGTTACCTTCTGCTTCGTACGCTGGTCTTAAAGTTGTGTTTACTACAATCACAGAAGAATTGTTTTCCTCTTCAACTGGAATGGATGTATTTTCTTGAATTAAATCTGATGTAATTTGTTGTCCACTAGACTTTAGAACTGTGATACTTTCGCCAGGTTTTTGTAAGCCTTGGTTTTCAGTTGAAGTCTTACTCAAGGATGAGCTGAAAGTAAAATATAGAAATTAGTACATTTTAGTACTTCTAGTTTAAATAAGTTCATTGAAAAGAGGAGTTAAGAACAAACCGCATGAGTTCACTCCAGCCACTTCTGCATTGCCAAGAGTTTATCCTAACTGATTTTCCAATCTGTCCATATTTTATTTTATGGTAAATAATATGGTAATTTTATAGTAAATTAAAATGTTACCGATATATTGAGGGTCTCAATTTAAAATCATGTAAAAGTGGAGGTGATCATCTTCAGACCTATTGACATTTCTGGAGAGGAACGAGAGAGGAGGATGGAACAGATAGAGTGGCCCAACGGGTTATGGGTAAGTGAGGGAGGAACGGCTTTAAGTAATGTCCCATGAACCGCTGGGATTGATTGCATAGGTACAAGGAAATCTCTTCATGATCTCTAAGCTACCAAACAGAGTCTAATTTCAAATTGTTTTTGAGAACAAAAATTAATTTCCCATATTTGCTGGTTTGTACGCAAAATGTTAATATGTCCGTATTAGTCCTAGTACTGTCTGCAAGACGAAAGAAGAGACCTAGCTCCTATCTTACTGCAAGTCTCTGGTTATATCCTACCGCGGGCAGTAGACCTATTTGCACAAAACCGGTAAAACAACCTAGTTTTATATTATTTTCGTTAAAAATTGGTTATGTTATTATAGTTTGTAATGTAAGCTTAACGTAGAGTAGCTTAGTTCTTACTTTGTTTTCTTCGTGTAGAAATCCAACAAAAATGATGCAAAGTCTTCATCTGATGAAAAATTTAATTTCACTTTTAATGCTAACCATTTTTCTTTGTTTTCACTCCCTATATCAATGCAATGGATACTTTCATTGGTTCCCAAGACATTTGGGTTAGGTCTATGCTTCGGTGATTTAAGTGGAGGCCTACATAACTTAAAGGGTTTAAGATCTTTCTTCCTCGAGGTTCTAGGCATCACTCATAAAATTTGATTTAAAAATGTATTAAAATAGTGTTTGTACAGTTTTATTTAAATAAAATTATTCATGTTATTGATCAATATCATCAAAGCCACTTTTCTGACATTTACCTTTTTGACATTATACTGTTTGTGCCTGTCAAAGAATGGCATTGGCAGACCATTCTAACAGCTGTGGCTACCCACAATCCGAGTGCGACAGATAAAAAGTTTATCTGTGTTTTAAAATGATAATAGTAGTAGACACGAATTACGCAAAAGGTTTATTAATGAGAATTTGAGAATAATAAAAGTAAGGGTGTCAAGAATAACTCGAAATATAATCGACAAAACCAACATTTTCGCTAAATATAGTTAGCGTTTATTAACTCTTCCAACGAAAACAACACTTTTACAACAATATCCAGCCTTTTCGTACCTATATGTTTAGAAATTTCTTATCATAGAAATATTATATTGCTACGTCATCAATTTTGAAATACCCCTAAGATAGCCATGAAATACCCCCTAGACATTGCCATGTATTTGGTGGTGTATTTTTTTGGAATGGGTGAAACTGTATTTTAAGATAAAATGTTTTGCAAGTTTCAACCGACCTCTTACAGTTTTTTTACATCCAATTATGGCCAGGGTAGCAATGTCTAATATATACGTTTTCTGTCTTTGCCAGGCAGGGGTGGATGCACATATCAAAATAAGTACATGGTTTTGGGAAATTCTTGATTGTGTATTTTCTAAGGTCTCTCAGGGTTTATTAAACTCCTCGAGGTATGTCGTCTTATTGTCGACTTGGTGTCTTGGTTTAGTCATGTCCATGGTGTTCACCACTTTACTGGCATAAAGGGATATAGCTATTAATCTGAGCCATATTTTATCCAATGTATTTGTAAAATGGTTTAATACTTGCGAATAAATAAATAGATCCATATTTTAAGGATCTCAGTCTTATTGGAAATTGTATAATTTTTAATAAATAGATAGTGTATAACGTGCTTTTTAGTTCTTACTGTTGTTAGATGCTACATTATAATTTTCTTCAAATAAATAACAGCACAGCTGATTAGAAACGGCTTTTTTATTTATTCCTTCATCTTTGTTCTGTGGTGTGACTTCTCTGAAAAATTTAACCTCGGAAGGTCGCAGTCGGGAAAGTGTATTAATTTTACATTTTGCAGTAGTTTATTACATTTATAATAATGGCTGCTAGGAGAGTAGCAAAATCGACCATTAACTGGGCTGCTATTGCAGAACGTGTTCCGTCTGAACAAAAGCCTCAGTACCTCCTTTTCAAGGCGAAAGTCGATCAGAATATGCGCAAGTAAGTGACTTCTATAACCCATCTTAAATTTCGTTATAAATCGTTTCTTAATACCGATCAAGGACTATCGGTAAATTCTTTAAAACTTATCAACCAAATAGTTAAAGTTCTTATTTTGAACAAACAGTCATTAGAACTAACAAGGCTACCCTGAGAGCCTAGGTTTGGCCACTACACTACGAGTTAACATGGTTTGTGTATACACTGCTGCAATTATGTGGCAGAAGTCCATTTCAATGAACTCAAACCCTGAAAGGTGGCGGCTTTAGCCCAGTCCGCTGCGACACTAGACCAAAACGTCTGCAACTTTTTAAACTCCCCCGTAATTAAATTAGTAGCAGGTATAGTAGCTTGCTTGAGCTATTAGGAGTATACACCACAGCACAGTATAATCAGACCAATAAATTTAAAGCAACAAACTTTGTTTCAGAGTTGTCGCATTGCCGGAACACCCGCCCAAGATTGACTGGGCCGCCTACAAGAGCAAAGTTCCAATTCCTGGAATGGTAGAAGAATTCCAAAAAAAGTTTGAGTCATTTAAAATACCCCTTCCCGAGGATTCTGCTGTGCTGGCAACCATTGCTGCTGAAGAGAAGGAAGCTGTAAGTTTTTGCCTTAATCAATCACTTAAGTAGTAATCCTATAAAACAACAAAAAGTATCTTGGTAAATATTTAGTTAAATAAGTTATACCAACTAACTTATTAGTTGATTTGTTTGTTTAAGATTCGAGCATTATTTTATTGTGCTAAATCTTTGTTTCTTTTTATAAGTAAAAATATATTTTACAGTAGGTTCTGATAAAAAGAAATGAATAAGGGAAGGAAAAGGTCAACACAAGGAACATTTTGAAATTAATGAACCACAGATTATCTATCCTAGTCCTATGGTCAAAAACTAATCAAACTACCGTCTATTGTTGGAATTGCTCTGGGCACTATTAGCTGGGATGCATTTCTTCCCTCACTGATTTATTTGTTGAAATTCTGACATTTTAGAATCTACTGACCTGTTTTGAGTTTTGGAAAGATTTCATCTCTTTCCAAGGTCCTTTTTCACTGACAGACACTCTGGATTCTCTGTGTACCGGTCCGAATCGGAACCAAAAGCGAATCATAGAAATACAACCTGGTGGCGGGCCGAGCCTACGGGGAGTCTTGAGGGTTCGCTCTTCGGCCAACAGGGCGTCTCTTCCCTTAGAGAAAGTTTTGAAATTTTTGACATTGTAAAGCTGATTACATAAACAGAAGTGCTAAAAAATGTCCACAAATGCCCAAGTTAGCCAAATGTATAGCCACTGGAAATACAGCAAGAATAAACAGCTTGGCAAAAAAACCTTTAAAAGCCCTTTCCTTCAGGGTTCAATAAACCCTTATTGTTAACCTTTCCCGAGCTGGTGATGGATGGTCTAGCTTCCTATCTTTGTTTATTTCCAGTACAGGTCATCACATAAAAATTTTGGTTAGAACCGTGATTAGCTTTAAAATAAGCTCTACACAAATAGTTGTCAAATTAATCTTACATGAAAAACACATTTAAAAACTGTTGTTATATCTGACTGTTCATGGGTAGATTGATGTAAGATACTGTATATAAAAGATATTGATAGATTTGTAACAAAACTTTAATTTATTACTTTTAAGATTTAAACACAACAAACATAGAGAGATACAGGAATGGATCTTGATGTCAACAACACAATAACAATGTTTACATTCATTTGCAAAAAGCTGATTTGTAAAATAAGCTGTAGTAATATTAAGAATATACACAGATGCATATTTTGATTAAAACACAATAAAAAATACCATATTAACTTTAAACATTGACGTAAGCTTTCAAATTCCAAAGGTTTATGCAAATTTATTCGTCTTCAGCTTTAAAAAATTGTATAGTTAAATTAGAAAACATTAGCTGGTAACCCTTATCTGGGAGGGTGGTGGGTGTGTGAAATGCTTGATTCATCGTCATTACTTTTTTTTAGACTAAATATAGAATGCGGATATATCTGCACACCGCTCGCATAAATGATAATGGTCTTGCTGGTTTATCCGTCAGACACTCGGGAAAGGGTTAATTCATCAAGAAAAGAGTAGCATTTAGTATATTCAATTCCAACCGGAAGAATTTGCTCAATAACATTCTACGTCTTATAATGTTCGACTTCCTTTATAGCCTACAGTTGTCAACTAGGAGTTTTTTTCCTCTTTTACAGGTCGCCAGAGTTCAGAAGTTCAAGCAGGAGTCTGAAGCCCGGAGGGTAGGCTACGAGGGTGAGCTGAAGAAGCAAGAAGGCAAGATTTCCCTGTCCGATATGACAATGGAGGAGTTTGCTTACTACTATCCTGATCAGGTACGTGTCGTTCTAGTTTGCAGTTTCTGGCTTCCGTTAAGAAACAATTTTTGCGAATTTACAAAAGGACAAACAATTTCCAACGATAAAGAAACAAATTATTTTTAAAGGATCTAATTTAGTAGATCTTGTCGGTTTGATCCTTTCGAAACAACATTGGGCAACCGTTGTAGTCCCGATGGTGAAAAATAGAAAGAATTTGTCCGGTAACAAACGGTAGGGTTGATTTTCTTTTCTTGTGCTTTCCTCGCCGTAAGTGTTTTAATTTGTTGAAAACTAGATTTGTGGGAACACAGAGAACATTTTTTGCGAAAACTGTCCAAACCATGTGCTTGCGTCGGAATTTAACCTGTGACTTTTCACATCAAAGGCCGCCACTCTCCCTCTGAACTGCAACAAAAGCATGACTTGTACTAAGAGATAGTACAGATTTTCTCTAGGCCGGTGTAGATGTTATGCTTGTATCAGGGTGTCTACCAACCTGGAAATTGGGGAGTTTTACTCGAAGAGCCAGAAAATTGTGTTCACATGTCGTTACTTCCTAGTCTGATGACATCTACATCCTTGTCTGATGTTTTACTTAAGGAAACCTTTATTTTAGACCATTCTTTTGTCACTCACTATAAAATTTATTTACAAATGTTTACAAATTCCAAGAGAAATGAATCAGAAATCCCTTGTTCTGTGAACGTATTGTACGATGTTTGTTGTTGTGTTACAGGCTCTGGACCCGATCAACCGACCGACCTACTGGCCCCACAGACCTGAGGACCAGCCCGGACCCGATGATGAGAAAGACAGCCACGGACACTAGAGACCTCCGCCGGCTTCATAGATCAGCTGTCATACCATAACTAGTTCTGTCACTCTGTGTAATATCGTGTATCGTACTCGTTCCCAATAAAGTTATCAATGGTTTGTCCATGTTTTCCTTTTTTCCTTTAATTTTTGTATAGTTTATTAGTGAATTTCCGTTGGAAAAATCCAATATTCATGCGGTCGATCATGTCAAGACCTCAACCAGAGACCATGAAAACACTGACCCTGCCCTCCTGAAGATATTCTAAGCTTTTTTTAAAAAATATATGCATATGTGTAACCTTCCTACAAATCACCTTTTTGGCGATTTCCATAAAATTGGAGAACCGTTGTAAAACTACTTGGAAATTGTAAAGAAAGCTTGAGATTTTGAATCTTTAACGGAATAAATGTAAGTTTAGATAATTTTTTTTAATATACAAGTTATTTGATGTAAGGACTTTATTAAAATTACTTTTTTTAAATAGGGAATAATACCACACATCGTTCTTCTTTTAATTGAAAGCACGACATCTTGTAAACAACGTGGAACGATGACCGAAACTGTGACGGTCGACTAGGTAGTCAGCGGGATCTATCGCCACAGATTGGAAGCTTGTTGCTACGCGCGCTATCTCTTGACACGGATGTATAACTACTGCGAGTCGTGAACACAACCTAGCGACGTCACTATCAATGAAAACTCTACGTTTGTCGATAGTCGAAGCGACCGATAGATCGGAAATGGGATTTTTACCGATAGTAGTTGTAAATCAATGTAGTATATATTTTGGCTACGATAAGGTGTCTAAACGGATTACAGGAGTACTATTAGAGCTAGAAAGATGAAACAAACTTTTCTATCTGGAAGTCATTACATGGAATTTCAGGAAAAATATTTTTAAGATTCTCAGTATACAGGGTGTGTCAATACTGAAACTCACGGGGTCCAAACTCGAGATTTTTAAATGCAAAGGTGGGTCATATTAATACATAGTTTTAATCAGAAGAAACATTCTCGACATTTTGTGAAACAATCTTTTGATATGTTGTGCCATTACAAAGCTAGACCATGAACATGAGTCAAAAGCGTAAAGCTTTTACCTTGGAACGCCCTGTCGTTAAACTATAAATTCGATTTAAAATATAGGTTTACGTACTATTTCTCAGAGTTTGACGAGCTTTTTAATGGTATGTAGTACAGCATGTTTTCAAAACATTTCTAACCTCAAAATCTATGTAAACATTGAAGTTGCTATTATCATGAATAAGTCAAACTATTAAATAGTAAGATATAGCATGTGCATATCATTGTAAGATAATTTAAATATGAAGACATGTTTGTATTAAACATAACTTTGTATCTTAATTCGTTTAAGGTTATAACAAAACCCCAATTTTAACCTTGATTTTTGCCTGTATTTTGGTAGTTTATACGGTCGTTTGACTTGCTTGGTACCTCATTTAAGAGCCACAATTCTAATAAAATAGTTTTTCTTGGTAAAAACTCATGAAATGACATCGAAACAAACGATAAAGTATAACAATAATAATTGTTTGTAGCTGTTATAAAACAGAGTTGGGAGAGAAATCCAGTTGTCATTAGTTGTTTGTATTGCAACTTTGCAATATTTTTATTTGCTGTGTTATATCAATGATTGATTTCTCAAGCTGTTAAAAATTATTGTTTGTATTTCAAAATGGAGTATTCATTTTATTTGACACGTAACAATGTAAAATTTTGAAGTACGGCAATGCAGCGGCAGTCAATCATTTGTTATAGCCCGGCGAATAAATATTGCAGAAGTGCGCTCTTTATAGCTTTGTTCTGCAGCTTTCTGTTTACTGTGAATACAAACAATTATACTTGACCCCTTCGGCTGGGCACCGCCAATTTTACAAGGAAAACTATTTAACCCACTAGCAGGGTGGCGTTTCCTTTTAGAATAGCTCACTATAACGATGGAAAAATGTCGGCCGAGTCAGGGCTCAAAATTTTCCCCAACTTCTCAGACAGTAGTTTTAAAATGGAGAACCGCTTTAAAACTACTTGGAAATTGTAAAGAAATCTTGAGATTTTGAATCTTTAACGGAATAAAGGTAAGTAAAGTTTAATTTGTTTAAATATACAAGTTATTTGATATGAGTACTCAGTTAAAATTACTTGTTTTAATAGGGAATTGTACTACACATTGTCCTTATTTAACTGAAAGAGCGACATCTTGTGGACAACGTGGAACTAGGACGGAAACTGTCAAGGTCGACAAGGTAGTCAGCGGGACCTATTGACACAAATCGCAAGCTTGTTGTCACGCGCGCTATCTCTTGACACGGATGTATAACTACTGCGAGTCGTCAACACTCAACACAACCTAGCGACGACACCATCAACGAAAACTCGACGTGTTGTCGATAGTCGAAACGACCGATAGATCGGAAATGGGACTTTTACCGATAGTTGTAATCAATGTAGTATATATTTTTACTTTGCTAAAATGGACATGAATAATAATACTATCAAGTAATCATTAATCAATGATTTAGTAATTAGATATGGTATAATGATATGGGGGCATCTTCACATTCTAAATTTGTTTTAATGATAAAAAAATATAATAAGAAATAGGCTTAATATCCTAAGGAGACACAGTTTAGAGAGGCACTTAAAGCACTACGGATTTTAACATTAGTTGGTATTTTTATATATGAAAATGTTAAATATGTAGTGCAAAATGCAATTACTTTTGAATCATATGAGTTTAAACACAAAATACAATACAAGAAAAGTTTAAAATTGTGACTATTCAATACTGAGCAAAGTCCTTTGTATATGGGGATAAAATTTACAATAAGCTGCCAAAGAAATTATAACCATCATGTTGAGCATATGTTAATAAACTTAAAAGAAATATTGTTAAACAAGGCCTACTACTCACTGACAGAGTTTTAATGAAACAGATGTTGCAAATGTAATCAAGTTTAACTACATTGTGTAAATATGTATACTTTTACATTACTTTGACATTATAATCGACTTGCTATAACATGTAATCTATCATTTGTATTATGCTTAGTACATAATAACTTTATAATTTTTCTAGAAAATTACACCAGTTTTAGTTGCATTTAAATCAAAGTTAACTATTGTAATTTATACGATTTGTAAAATCATTAGCTGACATTATAATCGATTACGATTGTAATCTATCATTTGTATTATGCTTAGTACTAATAACTTTATAATTTTTTCTAGAAAATTACACCAGTTTTGGTTGTCATCAATTTCCTTTGGAAAATGAGTATTTATGTTGTCAGCATGGTAAGACCAGCGGGACCGTGAAACGAGCACCGATCTGATCCACAGAGACACGTGTTGAGCATTTTTCCACACACTAAAAGTTTAATGATCAAAACCCAAAATTTCGTCTGATTTTGATGAATATTTAGAACATTATGTATTTTTATTTATTGAATAGTGTGACGTCCTAGACGCACTGCTACTCATGTTAGGGTTTACAAGGAGAACGCTTCAACCCACTGTGGGATGGCGTTTTCCTTTTCAAATTATAGACAAACCGGAAGAAGTATGTTCCACTCGATTTAAGGTCAAAGTTTTCCCCAACTTTTCAGAGAGTAGTTTTAAAATGGAGAACCGTTTTAAAACTACTTGGGAGATATAAAAAGCTTGACATTTTGAATCTCTAACGGAATTGAGTGTAAGTAAAACCGTCAGGAATAGCCAGTTAGTCAGCGGGATCTATCGGCACTGTTGAAAGCGTGTTGCCACGCCAGCATATCTTGGCACGGATGAGAACTGGAAGGTATGGGTCGACCAGGTAGTCAGCGGGATCTATCGGCACACGTTGGAAGCTTGTTGCCACGCGCGCTATCTCTTGACACGGATGAAGAACTGAAGGTATCAAGGTTGACCAGGTAGTCAGCGGGATCTATCGCCATATTTGGAAGCTTGTTGCCACGCGCGCTGTCTCTTGACACGGATGAAGAACTGGGTATCAAGGTTGACCAGGTAGTCAGCGGAATCTATCGCCACATGTTGGAAGCTTGTTGCCACGCGCGCTATCTCTTGACACGGATGAAGAACTGAAGGTATCAAGGTTGACCAGGTATCAGCGAATCTATCGCCACATGTTGGAAGCTTGTTGCCACGCGCTGTCTCTTGGCACGGATGAAGAACGAAGGTATCAAGGTTGACCAGGTAGTCAGCCTTGGAATCTATCGGCACATGTTGGAAGCTTGTTGCCACGCGCGCTATCTCTTGACACGGATGAAGAACTGAAGGTATCAAAAGGTTGCCAGGTAGTCAGCGGAATCTATCGCCACATTTTGGAAGCTTGTTGCCACGCGCTTGTTTCTTGACACGGATGAAGGACTGAAGGTATCAAAGGTTGACCAGGTAGTCAGGTGGAATCTATCGCCATGTTGGAAGCTTGTTGCCACGCGCGCTATCTCGACACGGATGAAGAACTGAAGGTATCAAAGGTTGACCAGGTAGTCAGCAGATCTATCGGCACATGTTGGAAGCTTGTTGCCACGCGCGCTATCTCTTAGCACGGATGAAGAACAAAGGTATCAAGGTCGACCAGGTAGTCAGCGGCATCTATCGGCACACGTTGGAAGCTTGTTGCCACGCGCGCTATCTCTTGACACGGATGAAACTGAAGGTATCAAGGTTGACCAGGTAGGCAGCGGAATCTATCGGCACACGTTGGAAGCTTGTTGCCACGCGCGCTTTATCTCTTGGCACATTTGAAGAACTGAAGGTATCAGGTTGACCAGTAGTCAGCGGAATCTATCGCCATGTTGGAAGCTTGTTGCCACGCGCTATCTCTTGGCACGGATGAAGAACTGAAGGTATCAAGGTCGACCAGGTAGTCAGCGGAATCTATCGCCACATGTTGGAAGCTTGTTGCCACGCGCTTTATCTCTTGGCACGGATGAAGAACTGAAGGTATCAAGGTTGACCAGGTAGTCAGCGGAATCTATCGCCACATGTTGGAAGCTTGTTGCCACGCGCGCTGTCTCTTGGCACGGATGAAGAACTGAAGGTATCAAGGTTGACCAGGTAGTCAGCGGAATCTATCGCCACATGTTGGAAGCTTGTTGCCGCGCTATCTCTTGACACGGATGAAGAACTGAAGGTATCAAGGTTGACCAGGTAGTCAGCGGATTATTTTTGCAGTCATTGCATATTAACTTCCGGTGTTTCTTTTGAGGTTAGGCGTATAGTTAGAATTTTATTTTGTTCTTGAATTAATGCTAATTTATTATTTATATCCAGATTGTCTTTAGTAATGTCTTTCGTCACCTTAATTAGCTTGCCAATCATCTCGTGAAGGTTCAGGTAGTCTTCAGTGCTGCTACATACGACCTCATGTTATCAATACGCTTCAGACACACTTCACAAGTCCATTGAATATATTCATGTTAGTTGTGATATTTTCAAAAATGTCTTTTGCACCTTCACACACTGTATATGGAACCACGTTCTGCAGAAACCATCACAAAACAACGCATTGTCATCATCATTTACTATTAGTTTACACACACTACATTCGGAGTTCTCTTCATCCACCATATGTTATGGAAGTCCAGTTCTAAATCTTGTAACATTTTATTATACATAATAATTTGGCGACGAGGATAAACTTTTATGTTATAGTTATGGAACCACAGAGAAAGATAACTATACTAGAACAATAATGGAAACATTATTAAAACAAAATGAAAATATCACTTTTCTGATACAGCATATAACTGCACAGAAGGCTGTTACACAAAATCAAGGTAAGAAGTATTGACAACTCTGCCTTATCATTTGGAAGTTTTGATGAAAATATAGAAACCTTCAAGTCCTACAAAGAACGTTTAGAAAATTTTTTTGAACTTAAAGACTTGAAAGGTAATTCAAACGAAACAAAGCAAGTCAAGTCAAGGGTACTTATTAATGCACTGGGAGCTAAATACTACAGTTTGTTATCTAGCCTCACTGCTCCTGAATTACCATCAGACAAGGACTATGATAGTCTCATAACTCTTTGGAGAAAACAGTTGTGTCCTAGATCAAATGTACACACTGAAAGACACAAATTTTATCTCGACAACAACTTCATGGAGAAACCATTTCACAATACATTGCGGCTCTAAAAGAGCTAGCGTGAGTTCAAAATGGAACTGCGAAAATCAAGAATGTGGAAAACCTTAAGTAACATCATTCAAGCCCAGTTTATTCGAGGAATAATAGACACCGACATAAGAGAACAAATACTTCAACAAGGAGATGACATTACATTCGAAAAAGCAGTTGAAATTGCATAGCGATTGAAACAGCCAAAAACAAATAAAAATCTATAGCCTACTCACAGTGACCAACATATAGATGAAGGACTTTACAACATTTCTAAACCAAGAACATCAATCAAAAACTCAGAAAACAAGTTGCACACTCCGAAATTCAAATCAAAGAAACGCAACTTAATTGAAGAGTTGGGGCTTGACAATGTATGCCTCTGTTGTGGTAAAGACAATCACAGATCAAGAGAATGTAGATCCAAAAATAATCTACATTGCAAAGCATGTGACAAGACTGGACACCTAGAAAAGGTTTGTCTTTCAAAGCACTACAATAAACCAGTAAACAAGTTGTATAAGGACAATAACACGGATACTGAAGATAGTGAGTTTGAATACAACTGCAAACAAATAATTCCAATACACTCAAATCAAGAAGGAAGCCATTATGATGACCGTTTCATTGCTACAATTAAAGTAGGAAAAAGTAGACAACAATTCGAAGTTGATTCCGGAAGCAGAGTTAGTATAATATCTCTTGCTGATTACAAAAAACTAGACATTGATGCAGATATAAAACCCTCTAACATCCAATTCCGAACATACACAAATAACATATTCAGACCTTTGAAGTAGCTTGGGTGCCAATAGCATATGGAAATGTGAAAACAAGTGGTAATTTGTATGTAGTGAAAACTACTCTTCTCTTCTTGGTAGAGAATGGATCAGAAGGCTGAAAATCAATTTAGAAAACGTTAATAAGGTAAAGGAGAAATTCACGAAACATCTGACACATTTGAATCAGCCAAACAAGTAATTTTGAAAATACAAAGACGTTTTTGAACCCAGTGTAGGATTGATTCCAAACTTGAAATGTACTAAAACTCAAAGAAAATGCAGCACCCATTTTATATGACCAAGACCAATTCCTACGCGCTAATGGAAAGACCAAAATGAAATTGACACTTTAGTTAATCAAGACGTATTAGAAAAGGTCGATCATTCAGACTGGGGCACCCAGTAATTGTTCCTAAACCAGACCAATCCGTAAGACTTTGTGCAGACTACAAAATCACTAAATCCCCAACTTCAAGATACTCATTACCCTATTCCTAGGATTGAAGACTTGTTTAATAAACTCAATGGAGGAAGATACTATTGTGTTCTTGACCTACACAAAGCTTACTTACATGTTCAACTCAGTGAGGAAAGTCAGTACTATGCTGCAATATCCACCCCATTTGGTACATATAAAACAAAGCGACTTTTCATGGGCATCACCAACGCACCCAAGGAATTCCACAAAATTATTGATCAGATTATAAATCAATTAGAAGGTACTATCGCTTACTTTGACGACTTTCTCATCCAAGGTAATTCTTTTGATCAATGTTACCAAAGATTAGAAAAGTGCCTTCAAACGCTAAGAAAGTATGGTTTGCATGTTAATAAATCCAAATGCAAATTTTTCCAGACTGAAATCACTTATTTAGGACATACAATCAGTGCTCGTGGACTAGCAAAATGTTCTGATAAAATTGATGCAGTTCTCAGAGCCAGTCCGCCCAGAAATGTCAACGAAGTAAAATCCTTTTTAGGATTAGCCTTATACTATGCAAAATTCATACCAAATGCATCTGCAATCATTCACCCTTTGACAAGGCTTTTACGAAAAGACGTAAAATTTCATTGGAGCAAACCATGCCAATCAGCATTTGAAGAAATTAAACGTGAAATTACAAGTGACAGAGTGTTGACTCCTTTCAATCCAGACTTACCAATAAAAATAGCTACAGATGCCAGTCCATATGGCTTATCAGCTATTCTGTCCCACATAAATGGTGAGGAAAACCGATAGCATTTAGTTCACGATCACTCACTAAAAGTGAATCAGCATACAGTCAACTGGATAGAGAGGCAACTGCTGTTTTTTGGGGCATCAAGAGATTTTACCAATATTTATATGGTCGTAGATTCCAACTTATTGTTGATAACAAACCATTAGAACAAATTTTCAATCCACAAAAACCAATGCCTATCATGTCAGCTCATAGATTACTGAGATATGCTCAATTTTTAAGAGGATTTGATTATGAAATAAAACAACGTCCATCTAAAGATCACCAAAACGTCGACTACTTTTCACGAAATCCACTTGCGATAGATGTAAAGTATGTTAATCGTTGTGAAGAGTCTTATCATATGAATCAGCTAACTATCAACACAATTTCAGTTTCTCTTATTACTGCAGATTTAATCAGATTCGAAACCGAGAAGACATTGAGCTAAGTGAAATAAAGAACAAACTACAAATGGAACACTTAAAATGCTGAATTAACCCTCCATACAGGCATTATAATGAGAGGTACAAGGGTTTATATTCCTTCAAAACTGAGACCAGCAATTTTAAAAGAACTACACTCTTCACACATTGGTATTGTGAAAATGAAAACACTCGCCAGATCCCTCTGCTATTGGCCAGGCATTGACGGTGCTATCGAGAACTTAGTAAAATCATGCAGAAGCTGAAGTTAAGAACAATCCAGTCAAGGCACCACAGCATCACTGGGAAGAACCGGATCAAAACTGGCAGAGGATTCACATTGATTATGCTGGTCCTTTCAAGAGTCAATATTTCTTTGTTGTAATTGACGCCAAAAGTAAATGGCTAGAAGTTACTATGTCTAGTAGAGCTCCTACTTCTACATCTACAGTACAAACATTGGAAGATATGTTTACAAGACATGGATTGCCTTTTACCATTGTATCAGACAATGCAACAATATTCAAATCACAAGAGTTTATTAATTTCTGCAAAGGTAATGGTATTGAACAAAGATTTTGTGCGCCATATTACCCTGCAACAAACGGACTTGCTGAGCGATCAGTTCAAAATTTGAAACAGAAATTGAAAGCAATGGCCGAAGACAAAGGCACCCTCAGAGAAAAATTAAATATTTTTTATTCAAGTATCGGACAACACCTTGCCAGCAAAGATTCTCCAGCACAACTGTACATGAACCGAGAGCTTCGAACAAAATTACACCTGATAAATCCTACATTTTACTGTAAAAATCAAACTCAAGAGCAAGGTATGAAAGTGAGGACACTGAACATTGGGGACAGGGTTCAAGCAAGAAACATTGGTTTCCCAAGTGGAAACTGGGTAAAGTTGTCAGACGGCTGGGTAAACTTCATTACCTGATTGATTTAGACAATGGACAAACAACCAAACGACACATAGATCAGCTAAGAAAGACTGAGGTACTAAATACACAGGGAAGAACACATAGTTCAACTCGATATGGCTATACAAATCCGGATTCATTTATAAATCAACCAGACAGACCACCCACACTAAGTACTCCAGTTGTCCAACCTACTTGTACTTCTATAGACACACAAATGACGTCAAATGAAGATATAACAGGACCAGGCGAAGAAAATCATGCAGAGCAAACCAACCTTGAAAGTTCTGAACAAAGTATCAGAAATGATAAGCAGCCACCACAACCTGAAACAATTGATCATCACCCTGAACCTACTATGGAACTAGCCGGACAAGGTGGCGTCCTACCAACTCTCCGCCGATCAAACAGGGTGAAGAAATCCAGTGCGTGCCAGTGTGGACAAAATAAATAAGTGGCAGAGAACTGTTGTATCCAATTTATATATATGTGTTGATTCTGTGGAATCTAATAATTTTAATATTTATTATCATATGGATACATTATTAATACCATTGTTTTGTTTACATTGTTTGTTAAGAAAATAGTTTAAATACAAAACAACTATATGTTAAAATCTTGTAACATTTTATTATACATAATAATACATTGTTGAGGTCTCTTTCGCAAACGATGCGCATTTTCAGACGAAACCACGAACGGTCAGTGTTTATGGCTTGGTCGAAAAGTTATAAGCTACTTGCGAAAGATCTCTCTAATAAAACCTCAAATTATTATTGAATTGGTTTGTAAATTAACCATTTTAGTTATATTTTCCGATAAAGGTACTTCATAAAAATATATTCAATCGTTTCTCATTACTTCATTACAAACATTTTTAAATTCATTTTAATAATTTAACCAATACATATTTTAAATTTAATTAAAAATAAAGAACTTTATTATTTGAAACTAAATGGTTTTATGTACAATTATTTTGTTTGTCATTGAATTTCCTTTGGAAAATGAGTAATTTATGTTGTCAGCATGGTAAGACAACCCGGACCGTGAAACGAGCACCGATCCTGATCCACAGAACACGTGTTGACATTTTTCCACACTTTCACGCAAAAAAGTTTTAATGATCAAAATCATAAATTTCGTCTGATTTTGAGGAATATTGGAATACATTATGTATTTTATTTATGAATAGTGCTTGACGTCCTAGACGCACTCGCTACTCATGGGCAGGGTTTACAAGGGAACGTACTTCAGCAACCCACTATTGGGATGGCGTTTCCTTTTCAGAATAATACAAACCGGAAGAAGTAAGTTCTCGATTTGGGATCATATTTTTCCCAACTTCTCAGAGAGTAGTTTTAAAATGGAGAACCGTTTTAAAACTACTTGGAAATTGAAAAGAAAGCTTGGGATTTTGAATCTCTAACGGAATAAATGTAAGTAAAATTTAATTTTGTTGAATATACCAGTTATTTGATATAAGTACTCGGTTAAAATTACTTGTTTTAATAGGGAATTATACTACACATAGCCGTTCTTTTAATTGAAAGCGCTACATCTCGTGCACAACGTGGAACTAGGACCGGAGTTTGAAAAATGGAGAACAGTTTTAAAACTACTTGGAAATTGTAAAGAAAGCTTGACATTTTGAATCTCTAACGGAATTGATGTAAGTAAAAACCGTCAAGTTCGACCAGTCAGTCAGCGGGATCTATCGGCACTTGTTGAAAGCGTGTTGCCACGCGCGCTATCTCTTGGCACGGATGAAGAACTGAAGGTATCAAGGTCGACCAGGTAGTCAGCGGGATCTATCGGCACACGTTGGAAGCTTGTTGCCACGCGCTATCTCTTGACACGGATGAAGAACTGAAGGTATCAAACCAGGTAGTCAGCGGGATCTATCGGCACACGTTGGAAGCTTGTTGCCACGCGCGCTATCTCTTGGCACGGATGAAGAACTGAAGGTATCAAGGTTGACCAGGTAGTCAGCGGGATCTATCGGCACGTTGGAAGCTTGTTGCCACGCGCGTATCTCTGACACGGATGAAGAACTGAAGGTATCAAGGTTGACCAGGTAGTCAGCGGGATCTATCGGCACTTTTACGTTGGAAACTTGTTGCCACGCTATCTCTTGGCACGGATGAAGAACTGAAGGTATCAGGTTGACCAGGTAGTCAGCGGGATCTATCGGTACACGTTGGAAGCTTGTTGCCACGCGCGCTATCTCTTGGCACGGATGAAAGAACTGAAGGTATCAGGTCGACCAGGTAGTCAGCGGGATCCCTATGGCACACGTTGGAAGCTTGTTGCCACGCGCGCTATCTCTTGACACGGATGATGAAGGAGCTGAAGGTATGGGTCGACCAGGTGGTCAGCGGCGATCTATCGGCGCACGTTGGAAGCCGTTGCCCGCGCACGCGCTATCTCTTGGCACGGATGAAGAACTGAAGGTATCAAGGTCGACCAGGTAGTCAGCGGCGTCTATCGGCACACGTTGGAAGCTTGTTGCCACGCGCGCTATCTCTTGACACGATGATGAAGAACTGAAGGTATCAAGGTTAGGTGATCAGCGGAATCTATCGCCACGTTGGAAGCTTTTATGCCACGCGCGCTATCTCTTGACACGGATGAAGAACTGAAGAACGTATCAAGGTCGACCAGGTAGTCAGCGGAATCTATCGCCACATGTTGGAAGCTTGTTGCCACGCGCGCTATCTCTTGACACGGATGAAGAACTGAAGGTATCAAGGTTGACCAGGGTGGTCAGCAGGATCTATCGGCACATTTGGAAGCTTGTTGCCACGCGCGCTATCTCTGACACGGATGAAGAACTGAAGGTATCCAAGGTTCGACCAGGTAGTCAGCGGGATCTATCGGTACACGTTGGAAGCTTGTTGCCACGCGCGCTATCTCTTAGACACGGATGAAGAACTGAAGGTATCAAGGTTGACCAAGGTAGTCAGCGGGATCTATCGGCACACGTTGGAAGCTTGTTGCCACGCGCTATCTCTTGACACGGATGAAGAACTGAAGGTATCAAGGTTGACCAGGTAGTCAGCGGGATCTATCGGCACACGTTGGAAGCTTGTTGCCACGCGCGCTATCTCTTGCACGGGATTGAAGAACTGAAGGTATCAAGGTGACCAGGTAGTCAGCGGAATCTATCGGCACACGTTGGAAGCTTGTTTACCACGCGCGCTATCTCTTGACACGGATGAAGAACTGAAGGTATCAAGGTTGACCAGGTAGTCAGCGGGATCTATCGGTACACGTTGGAAGCTTGTTGCACGCGCGCTATCTCTTAGCACGGATGAAGAACTGAAGGTATCAAGGTCGACCAGGTAGTCAGCGGCGATCTATCGGCACACGTTGGGCTGTTGCCACGCGCGCTATCTCCAGCACGGATGAAGAACTGAAGGTATCAAGGTCGACCAGGTAGTCAAGCGGAATCTATCGCCACATGTTGGAAGCTTGTTGCCATCGCGCTTTATCTCTTGGCACGGATGAAGAATTGAGGTATCAAGGTCGAACAGGTGAGCAGCATTTGCAACAAATCAGGCTTTGGCGGTGCGCTATATCTACAAAGAACTTCGAGGTTTAACATTAGTTGGTAATATATGGTGTAATTTTTTATACAGGTGTCTCAGACCACCCGTATCATACGTATCTCGAGAACGGGTTGTGACTCAGGTTTAAACGAAAATTCCAAACTAAAACCAGTTCAAAATTCAGGAAAATTATTTTCAACTTTTAATTATACAGGGCGTATCAAAACCGAGGGGTCATGGGTTAAAATCTCGAAATTTTCAAATATAAAGGAGGGTAATGCTATACATCATTTTAAAACTCTCTTTAAATGAAAAACAATGATGAAGAAAAATTGTTTTGTTGGGCCGTTACAAAATGGCGGCTGAAAATCTAAAACAAAACCAAATTACAGAAACGCCCTGTATTTCTATTACTATTCGTCAAAGAAAATCTAATTATTGATTTTACTCGTCCATTACGTAAACTTATTTCAACGATACACAACAACATGCTATTTCAAACACCTTAGTACCTACAAAACCCAAATTTTGAAAATGGTCTACTATGATTATCTAATTTTTTTCAAATACTAAAACTATCATGTTGTATACCGTTGTAAGGTCTATTTACGTAAAAAAACATTGGTAAAGGTTTGTTGAAAAAATAATTACGTTTCAAAATGGCGGCCGACAACACCATTCGTAGGGTATAATTGACAAAAACGTTTAAAATATGTATATGTAATTTACACAAAAAAAAACAAAATGATGAATTATGATCTTTTTTTTTCAAAATAAACTAACTCTTCTATTCCGCCCTGATGAGAAATCAGCTGGCAGGAATATAGCGATCTAGCCAGACCAAGAACGTCTGTCCAGTGCTTTAAGGTCGTAATGAGCGATCTTTTACGGATTGTTGTGATTACGACTGCTTAAAGCCAGATAAAATCACATTGTTTTGATTACCTCAAGCTACGTTGTACAGTGATGGGCCCATCAAGGGTGCTTGTTTCCACAATACGAACCATCTTCTACTCACGTAAATCATAGCTTCCTCTAGCATTCAGAATATAAATGTGTATGTTGAATTCATCTAAAAGGTTTATCTTTATAGTAGGTGATCCCGTAATAAAGGTCAGAAATACGTATGCTTTCGGTTTGTTTGTATTCCCAACTATTTCATACGTATTTCCCTCCTTTAAAGCACCTGGCTGTTGGCCTGCCAGACCCTTTACATCTCACCAAGGTTGATTTCACCGAAGCGGCATAGAATTGGTTTATTTCGAAGAAACCAACCCCTAGAGATGACGCATGAAAGATAGAACTCGTCACGCAGATCCTCAGTCCCAGTTCAAGTAATCAAAATTGCACGTGTTTAGACCGTGTTGAAAATGTTTGGAAGGCCAGCGTTTTGAACATATCATCTAAGTATCTAAATAATCAAGCAACAAACATTTATGACTTATTCAGTATAAATGTGCATGTTGAAAATATCAATAGGTTTTATCTTAGCGTAATAAAGTTTGAAATAAAAATGCTTCATTTAATTATTCCCAACTATTCCATGCATTTGCCCTCTTTTACGTTTTTTGCTGTTCATTTCAACATGTGTTGTTATTGATAAAATATGGCAAAAAGGTAAAGATATTAAAGTTTGTCTTGTTTAGCGAGGCGAAGTTAGGACTCGAAGTCCATCTACCACAACCTCGACCTTACCTAGCGTTGCCATTACAAATGTCAAATGGTTGGTGACTGCGGGGCTCGAACTTGCGCCAGCCGGCGATGAGCTCCGGTGTCGCGCATGTTCAACCTACCACGGGTCTACTAACGCGGTTTTCCGCTGCATATGATGGAAATTTATATCCAAAAGATCATAATTCATCATTTTTTGAGTTTTGTGTAAATTATACATATTTTAAACGTTTTGTCAATAATTATACCCTACGATTACATTTTGGCCGCGCATTTTGAAACGCGTAATTATTTTTCAACAAACCTTTCACCAATGTTTTTTACGTAAATAGACCTTTACAACGGTATACAACACGATAGGGTTTAGTATTTGAAAAATTAGATAATCATAGTGAATATTTTCAAAATTTGGGGTTTTGGTGGGTACTAAGGTGTTTGAAATAGCATGTTGTTGTGTATCGTTGAAAAGCTACATGTGACAGTAAAATAATAATTAAGATTTTCTTTGACGAATAGTAATAGAAATACAGGGCGTTTCGTAATTCTGTTTTATTTTAGATTTTCAATACTCATTTGTAACGGCCGACAAAACAATTTTTTCTTCATCATTGTTTTCATTTTAAAGAGGAAACTTTAAAATGATGTATAGCATGACCCCCTTTATATTTGAAAATTTTTGAGATTTTAACCCATGACCCTCGGTTTGATACATGTATACTAGAAGTTGAAAATAATTTTTCCTGAATTCTTTGGTCGGTTTTAGTTTGGAGTTTTCGTTTCCTCAGGTCAACCCGTTCTCGAGATATACGTATATGATACAGATTGGTCTAGGTTACCCTGTATATGAAAATGTTAAATATTTAGTGCAAAATACAATTACTCTTAAATCATATGAGTTTAACACAAAATACAATACAAGAAAAGTTTAAAATTGTGACTATTCAATACTACGAGCAAAGTCCTTTGTATATGGGGATAAATATTTGCAATAAGCTGCCAAAAGAAATTATAACCATCATGTTGAGCATATGTTAATAAAACTTGAAGAAATATTGTTAAACCAGGCCTACTACTCACTGACAGAGTTTTTAATGAAACAGATGTTGCAAATGTAATTAAGTAATATGCTTTACTATTGCCTTTCTTTACACTATGGTTTAACTGCATTGTGTAAGTATGTATAAAGTACACGACATTTTCTTAAAAAATCATTAGCTTTGACATTATAATTTCGACTTACTATAAATATTGTAATCTATCATTTGTATTATGCTTTGTACTAATAACTTTATAATTTTTTTCTAGAAAATTACACCAATTTTAATTGTATTTAATATAATATTGTAATGTTATGTGCAATAAAGGAGATTATTGATTTTACGCTTCAAGATCGAATAGGCAAACAGAGGCACCTATCGGCACACGGTGGAAGCTTGTTGCCTGGTCCGCTATCTCTTGGCTCGGTTTTAGAACTATTTGCGAGTCGTCAACACAACCTAGCGACGACACCATCAACGAAAACTCGACGTTTCGTCGGTAGTCGAAGCGACCGATAGATCGGAAATGGGATTTCTACCGATTGTAAATCAATGTAGTATATACTGAATTTTACTTTGCTAAACTAGACATGAATAATAACTAATTTTGTCGCTATTTTACCAATTTGATTAATACCGACCATTTAGCGGCTATTTTACTAAACATATGAAATTAGAATACTATGTTCTGTTCCATTTTGTTAAATTGCAACCACTCTAATAATTATTAGAGTTACCATTGTGAGATCTTTCGCAAGCGATGCTTTTCGGGCCAAACACGAACGGCCAGTGTTTATGTGGCTGGTCGAAAATTCAAGCTGCTACTGAAAGATCTCATAATAAAACCTCAAATTATTATTGGAGTGGTTGTAATTTAACCAATTTAGTTATATTTTCCAATAAGAGTACTTCATGTTACTGCTAATACTAAATACTACTGTACACAAATTTGACATTATAATTTCGACTTGCTATAAATATTGTAATCTATACAAATGTATTATGCTTTGTACTAATAACTTTATATATTTTTTTCTTTAGACAATTACACCAGTTTTTGTTGTAGTTAATGCAATATTGGAAAGTTATGTGCAATAAAGATGATTCTGGATTTTACGCTTTACGGTCGACTAGGCAAGCAGAGGCACCTATCGGCTAACGTTAGAAGCTTGTTGCTTGGCGCGCTGTCTCTAGGCACGGATGTAGAACTGAAGGTATCAAGGTCGACGATTTACTCAGAGGCACCTATCGGCGATAGAGTGGGAAGCTTTTTTGCCTCCCGCTACCTCTTGGCACGGATGTAGAACCGAAGCTATCAAGGTCGACTAGTCAAGCAGAGTCACCTATCGGCAAGGATTGGAAGCTTTTTGCCTCCGCGCTACCTCTTGGCATGAATGTTGAACTACGTGCGATCGTCAACGCAACCTAGCGACGACACCATCAATGAAAAACTCGATGTGTCGAAGTAAACGATAAATCGGAAAGGGACCTCTATTAATTTTTATAAAGTCGACATACATCTTTTCTTTGTTAGAAAAATCAACAATGATAACTGTTAGATTAACTGTTTATGTATAATCTAATTTATAATGTATTTTGTATAATGCTGCTTAATTAAGGTTGTATATTAAAGAATCAGGTAGAGGCTGAAATGGTCGGTTCAGTTTAGTAAAATTGCGGTTACCTAATTTCGTAGCTTTTTTACCAATTATTGTAATAAAGCTACTAGAAAATTTGTTTATAACAAGAGCTAGTGGTTTTAACTCCTTCGCTCTTAAACATACAATTTTAAAATTTCACTAAAAAAATAAAAAACGATTTTTATTTAAAAGTGATTGTTTTATTATATTATGTTCTTTATTTTCATAGCAATTTTGTCCAAAACTGCCCTCTAAAAACTCATACAGTAGTTCATACAGTAATATATTGTTCCTTTTGTTTATCTTCGTGCAGGTTTCACTCTAATCTCTCTCGATGGCGACGGCAATGCCCATCCCTCCCCCGATGCAGAGAGACGCCACCCCCTTCTTGCCACCAGTGCGCTTCAGTGCGTACACACCAGTTACCAACACACGAGCTCCTGAAACACATCTAGTTACTTCTCTATACTTCTCTATAATGTGTGAGTGTGTTTTTAACGCAATCCAATTTTTAAACTGTAGTAAATCACACTTTACGAGCAATATACAGGGTGTTTAGTAATTAAGGTATTGTGCCTTCACCAGGTGTTTTGTCAGGTCATAACAAACAAAAATGGAACTGTAATTATAGGCCTATCTCGCTTAGTTTTCCATCTGTCTGTCCGTGTTTTTCACTTAATAATTTTTATCTCCGAGGTCAATTAGGTTATAAACTAAAACATTTGCACGCTTGTTAGTATAATGTAAACCAATATTTAAAACATCAATTTGATTAATTTTCACTTCCGGTTTAAACATGGCGGCTATATTAAGTGTTCTAAGCTTAATAACTCAAAACCGTTATACTTTATGGTAAATACACAAGAATAACAATACGTGGCAAATATGTTTATAAATATTTAAAGACCAAGTTTGTTGTGCTGAGATAAGTAACAACGGAGTAATCAAAGTTTTCGTTTAATTATGTTCGTAAACTTGTCTTCATTTTGATGTTCGCATTTTCAATTTTCTCTCTCTCTCTGGGAAACGCACCACCGGAAGTGTACCGCTTAGGACCATTGCCTATAGTCGGCCTGGTAAATCTGGACCTGTGGTTTTCTTCTATTCTAGACACAAGTACGTTACCCGAATCCCCGACAGGATGGCCGAGCGCTATAGCTCCTCCGTGCACATTCACCTTGGCCGGGTTGAGGCCCAAGTCTCTGTTGCAGGCTATAGAGGACGCTGCGTACGCCTCGTTCATCTCGTACAGGTCCACTTCGTCCTTGTGCCACCCCGCCTTCGCCAACTGAACAGAAACAGACTATAGTGTATTCGCCCTTGTCCCACTCCGCCTTCGCCAACTGAACAGAAACAGACTATAGTGTATTCGTCCTTGTCCCACTCCGCCTTCGCCATCTGAACAGAAACAGACTATAGTGTATTCGTCATTGCGCCACCCTGCCTTCGCCAACTGAACAGAAACAGACTATAGTGTCTTCGTCCCTGTACCACTCTGCCTTCGACAACTGAACAGAAACAGACTATAGTGTCTTCGTCCTTGCGCCACCCCGCCTTCGCCAACTGAACAGAAACAGACTATAGTGTCTTCGTCCCTGTGCCACTCTGTCTTCGACAACTGAACAGAAACAGACTATAGTGTCTTCGTTCTTGCGCCACCCTGCCTTCGCCAACTGAACATAAACAGACTATAGTGTATTCGTCCTTGTGCCACCCTGCCTTCGCCAGCTAAACAGAAACAGACTATAGTGTATTCGGCCTTGAGCCAACCCGTCTTCGCCAATTGAACAGAAACAGACTATAGTGTCTTCGTCCTTGTGCCACCCTGCCTTCGCCAACTGAACAGAAACAGACTATAGTGTCTTCGTCCTTGTGCCACCCTTCCTTCGCCAACTAAACAGAAACAGACTATAGTGTCTTCGTCCTTGTGCCACCCTGCCTTAGCCAACTAAGAAACAGAAACAGACTATAGTGTCTTCGTCCTTGTGCCACCCCGCCTTCGCCAACTGAACAGAAACAGACTATAGTGTCTTCGTCCTTGTGCCACCCTGCCTTCTCCAACTGAACAGAAACAGACTATAGTGTGGTGGCTGAAATTACATACAACTGACAACACAGGGTCCTAAAGGTTTATAAAGATTTATTGTTTGTCTCTTGGATATCTCTTGAACAAAACATATGTTTTTAATTATCTCCGTCAATATTCAAAAAGACGGACCTATCCTGCCTTCGCTAACTCAAGTAAAAGTAGGTCTATATAATAAGAGGTACCTTAGAGGGTGTTTTAAAGTGAATATGGAATGATAGTGAGTGTGATGAGTGTTTTGTGGGATGATGAGATTTAGTCTTTTTTTAAACTAGGGCCGGCTGTTCTCGAGATTGGGTCATTTATTAATATCCCAACGACCAATTGAATGGACCAACGGCTTAGCGTTCAACTATGATCATTAATTCTAGGCTAGCCAGCTCATTTCCTAATGTTATGTTATGCTTTAGGTTACTTCCCACCTGAAGACGGTATCAGATTTTAAGCCCCGAAACGTCGTATTTTCTTGTTCACTATGGAAAACGTCTACAATAATATTTAAACCTCATTAATAACAACCTGAGATGGTACTCACCACATTCCTGACGGCAGGTACCGGACCCATGCCCATCAATGTTGGGTCAACTCCCCCGCAGGCGAAGCTCACAACCCGCGCCAGCGCCGGCAGCTGACGCCTCCTTGCTTCCTCAGCACTCATCAGCACCACTGCTGCTGCTCCGTCGTTGCGTCCGGAGGCGTTACCAGCCGTCACGGTCCCGTTCTGGTAAACACACCGTCAAATATAAGACATAACTATTTTTTACATGGTGAATTTGTCTTGATTTACAAGGTGAAGTTAGGACTACAACGACCTTTTTACCACACAATCCCGACCTTTACCTAGCGTTACGGCATAATCACTCTAGAAAAATAGTGTGAGTGGTGACTGCGGAAATCGAACCCGCGCCACCGGAGTGATGAGCTCCCCTTGATAGAAGTATGCTGAGTACTGGTGTCCTTGCAGATGGTTCGCTCAACCATATGATAGAAGTATGCTGTAGTACTGGTGTCCTTGCAGATGGTTCCGCTCAAATCCGCTAGATAGAAGCACGCGGTAGTACTGGTGACCTTGCAGATGGTTCCGCTCAAATCCGATAGATAGAAGCACGCGGTAGTACTGGTGACCTTGCAGATGGTTCCGCTCAAATCCGCTAGATAGAAGCACGCGGTAGTACTAGTGACTTGCAGATGGTTCCGCTCAAATCCGCTAGAAAGAAGGACGTGTCATATCTGGTGACCTTGCATATACACCTATTTGTAAAGGCTACAATACTAAACAAATAATACCTGAACAAAAGCAGGTTTCAGCCTGGCCAACGATTCAATGCTAGTGTTGGGATTTGGCATTTCATCATCTTGGAACAATATATCCCCCAACTTCTTGTCTGTTATAGTGACTGGTACGATTTCATCTCGGAAATGTCCTGCTCTCTGGGCATTCACAGCTGTTTGGTGAGAAGCCACCGCTTGTTTATCTTGCTCCTCTCTCGAGATTTTGTATTTGGTCGCCACGTTTTCCGCTGTAAGAATAAAAACCCAAGGTGAAAACTGTGGTTGATGAGATGATTTCCCGAATTGAAGTAAAGGTCAAGTTACTCGGGACTTCCAAATAATTAACAAATGAAACGTCCTCTGGAAAATTAACAAGGTTAGATTGAAAATGTTTAATTTCCGTGACACACCCGTCTCCTCTTTTTGTTTTTATTTTCGTCAGCTTGGCCACATGGGCCGCAACTAAGGAAAAGCTATAGCTGGGCAAATGCAACTTCAGGTTTGTTTTCCTAAGCAACAGAGTGGGAAGGATATGGAACTAGGTAAGGAAGGAAGTGGGTCTGCTTTAGCGACTGATTTGGCTTCGACCAGGGTGAAAACATTGGTTTTTTATCATTATCCACCTAAACCAACCACTCCACACTGCTTCACAGAGGTCTTCTAAATCCAAACCAATAATATTTATATTTTCTTCAGAATCTTTCTGCAAATTGACTTTCAAGAGTGATTCTTCTTTAGTGCACTTCCGGTTAGTCCCTTTCTTGACCAATAGAAAGGAAATGTCGTATTGAGTAACCAATAACCTACCCAGCTTAGACATGATCTCTCTTTGCCGTGCCAGGTTATCTGGACACCAGTCAGATTCCGACTAGGGTAGCCTATCTTCTTGATCAACTTATTATTTATTTGCATTGTATAATAATAATTCCAGCCATGCAATAAGAAATAGTCAAATAAATATGTTCAAATATGACCTGATCTTTTTATCTGATACGTGATCTTTTTGCTCACCAACGACGGAAAATGTCCGCAATAATATTTCAACTTCTGAAGTATGAGCTGTTGCCAGTTTTAGCATAGAAAAGAAAGTCGTTGCGATCACATTTGTAACAGAATGAGATTACTGCCTCAAAATCGATCTTGAGGACAACGTCTAAATATAATTGCTAAGGTAATCTACGTCAATCAAACTGAGGCGGAACAAACTTTGAAGTTGTAATTAAATCAGCTGTATCAAGGAAGAGAATAAAAAACAAAGAGTTATAACCCTTAAACTCCTTATCGTTACACGTGGATATGGTTACCAGTGACGCCCATGTGGATGTTGTGGAAAGCGTCTGTAAGTCCATCGTGAAGCATGGTGTCCACGAGTGTAGCAGATCCCATCTTGACCCCAGACCGGAGTTGAACACAGTGAGGAGCTTGACTCATAGACTCTTGACCTCCACAAACACACACTGTAGACTCTCCCAGCTGTATCGACTGTGTAGCCAGTGCCACCGCTCTGTAACGAAAATGTACCTCGAAATGTGATGACAGAAGAAAGGGTCGCAAGAAGAGTATGCTGTATGAGAAGATTGGAGTTAGAAGAAGAATGGAAGACCGCGTCTGAGATGGCAGGATAGTGTGGAAGCTGACTTGGCTGCGGTGGGTGTGAGAGGATGGAGAAGGAAGGCCATTATTGAGAGGTGGAGAGAATTTTAATGGAGGCCAAAACCGACCAAAGGCTGTAAGCCAAAGAGGGAAGAGAAGAAGACCTCGAAAGTTATTTTAGCACTTAGGGGCGTTCTACTAGCAGGAAACCGTCGTTGCAGAAGTTGGCGCAAAATAATTTGAGACGTATTATTAATATTTTTTGTCAAAACAACTCTTGAATGAAGAGCAAAAAAAATATCTAGGTTTAATTTTAAAATGTCTTTTCTTATGCATTAGTTAGTTATGAAAAGTTAGTTAAGAAGCAAAAAATGAGTTGATACAAACCAGGATTTTAAAAGACCCAAAGAATAAAAGATAAACTCAGAAAACATATTTTTGAGGTTCAGATTACCCATAAGGCCAACCCAAGGCCTGGCACGACAAATTGTTGTACTGTAAAGTGCGACAAATTGCAAATATGACACTGTATTTGCTTTTAGTTTTACATTTTGGAATGTCGATCACTTTTTATCGTGTGATTTTGTTTACATTATTTAATGAATTAAAATGACTAAAAAGGAGTAAATGGCTAAATAGTTTAAATAGGCTCTAGAACAGTGTTAAGGCGGTGGTTCACGTCACTACCGGGACCGGACCGCGATCTATACAGTATTTGTCATCTAGCTTTGAACGGGCGCTAGTTCGCGCATGCATCATTCTGAGAAGACACCGAGGCACATGTTGATCGCAGTCTCTTGTCTCTATAGTACTGTGACAACTGCGTTACATTATCCTGCAGTCCAGTTACAGTGAAGAATGGCCTTTAAATTGCGTATACACTGTGATGTTATTACGATTAGACCTTTATAATTTATAGCAAGGTAGAAGTGGTCAGCATTTGTCTACAGGCGATTAATTTACGTTCATTAATCGTGTGGCTGGGCTGGCCGTTTAGGCTTTATTTCTTCCGTTATGGATAAATGTAGCGGACATAGGAGGTTCTCGCGGGGATACCAGACGGCACACGATACATCCACTGATGCTTGAACAGTCAGACGCGAATTACTCGGTGTCAGTGACCTTCATTGGGGTTCAGATTTAGAGTGCTACGCGGTACGTGGTGAACTTGTTTCGGTCTGTAATAGGCACAGTAGAGATTAAAATGGGAACTGCAAATGGTGAAATGTTTGTAGCCATTAAGTGGATAATTAATTGTGTAATTAAGTAATAGCTCTAAGGAAACAGTGAGTTAAAGATGACGCATTAATGTTACCCGTGAAAACATTTTCCAGAACTGTAACTATTCAATGCTAGTGTTGGGATTTGGCATTTCATCATCTTGGAACAATATATCCCCAACTTCTTGTCTGTTATAGTGACTGGTACGATTTCATCTCGAAATGTCCTGCTCTCTGGGCATTCACAGCTGTTTGGTGAGAAGCCACCGCTTGTTTATCTTGCTCCTCTCTCGAGATTTTGTATTTGGTCGCCACGTTTTCCGCTGTAAGAATAAAACCCAAGGTGAAAACTGTGGTTGATGAGATGATTTCCCGAATTGAAGTAAAGGTCAAGTTACTCGGGACTTCCAAATAATTAACAAATGAAACGTCCTCTGGAAAATTAACAAGGTTAGATTGAAAATGTTTAATTTCCGTGACACACCCGTCTCCTCTTTTTTGTTTTTATTTTTGTCAGCTTGGCCACATGGGCCGCAACTAAGGAAAAGCTATAGCTGGGCAAATGCAACTTCAGGTTTGTTTTCTAAGCAACAGAGTGGGAAGGATATGGAACTAGGTAAGGAAGGAAGTGGGTCTGCTCACCAACGACGGAAAATGTCCGCAATAATATTTCAACTTCTGAAGTATGAGGTGTTGCCAGTTTTTAGCATAGAAAGAAAGTCATTGCGATCACATTTGTAACAGAATGATTACTGCCTCAAAATAGATCTTGAGGACAAAGTCTAAAAGATAATTGCTAAGGTAATCTACGTCAATCAAACTGAGGCGTAACAAACTTTGAGAATAAATCAGCTGTATCAAGGAAGAGAATAAAGAACAAAGGTTATAACCCTTAAACTCCTTATCGTTACACGTGGATATAGTTACCAGTGACGCCCATGTGGATGTTGTGGAAAGCGTCTGTAAGCCATCGTGAAGCATGGTGTCCACAGTGTATAATCCCATCGACCCCAGACCGGGTTGAACACAGTGAGGAGCTTGACTCATAGACTCTTGACCTCCACAAACACACACTGTAGACTCTCCCAGCTGTATCGACTGTGTGCCCAGTGCCACCGCTCTGTAACGAAAATGTACCTCGAAATGTGATGACGAAGAAAGGGTCGCAAGAAGAGTATGCTGTATGAGAAGATTGGGTTAGAAGAAGAAAGGAAGACCGCGTCTGAGATGGCAGGATGGTGTGGAAGCTGACTTGGCTTGCGGTGGGTGTGAAAGGATGGAGAAGGAAGGCACATTATTAAAGGGGTGTAGGAGGTGTAATGGAGGCCAAAGCCGACCAAAGGCTATGGCATAAAGAAGGAAGAAGATCTCGTAATAAGAAACTTTTGAAAAACCACTGAAATACATTTTAATGATTTAAAATGATCAGTTTACGTCGGCCAAACTAAGAGAATAGTTGTCTACCAGATTAAAGAACATTCGCCACACAAAATATGAAAGTATTTCCAAATCGGCTATTGCTGAACACAGCTTTTTTCGTAAACACTCAATGATTTTGAAAATACTCAGAATTATTGCAAAAGAAAACAACTATTTCCCCGAATAATTAAAACCATAGAAATTAAAAAAACACACAAATAATTTCAACCATCATTGACAGAAACTTATAAATTACAGTAACTGGGACCTTTTTACACATATATGAACCAAAATAACTATTTTTCTTTCATCAAGCCAACAATTTAAATCACTTTTATATTTAACCATCTGGTTTTAGTTTGTTTATTTTCAATTTAAAATTATTTTAGCTTTGAATTTTTATACTACTTATACATTTTTTAAGAATTTTTTTTACATTTTTTTATCTATATTATATTTTATATTCATAGACATACAACTGATGATGTCTAACACAGTTTAGACAGAAACGTTTTGTATGTTTTTTAAATCCCATTAAAACAACATTTCAGTGGTTTTCAAAGTTTCTTTATTTATGATCAACCACTCAAGTCTGAAATTGAAAATAAAAGATCTCGTAATCATTTAGCTTCTACTAGCTTGGAAGAACATCGTTTGCGCAAAATAAAATTGAGACGTTATTATTATTTTTGTGAAACAACTCTTGAATGAAAGGTAAACATAATATCTAGGTTCATTTTCAAAAGTATCTTTTAGTTTTTATGCAATTAGTAGTTGAAGTTAGAAAAAAATTAGTCTTTTAAAACCATATTTAAGAAGCAAAAAAAAGATAAACTCAGATACATTTAGGCCCAGATTACCCATAAGGCCAACCCAGGCCATGGCACGACAAATTGTTGTACTGTAAGAAGTACGACAAATTGCAAATATGAAGTACTGTATTTGCTTTTTACACATTTTGGAATGTCGATCACTGTTATCGTGTGATTTATTTACATTATTTAATGAATTAAAAATGACTAAAAAGGAGTAAATGGCTAAAATAGTTCCAAAATAGGCTCTAGAACGAGTGTTAAGGCGGTGGTTCACGTCACTACCGAGGACCGCGATCTATGTACAGTATTTGTCATCTAGCTTTGAACGGGCGCTAGTTCGCGCATGCGACATGCAGAAGACACCGAGGCACATGTTGATCACAGTCTCTTGTCTCTATAGCAAGTACTGTAGTAATGACAACTGCGTTACATTATCCTGCAGTCATCAGTTACAGTCAGGAATGGCCTTTTAAATTGCGTATACACTGTGATGTTAATTACGATTAGACCTTTATAATTTATAGCAAGGAAGTAAGTGGTCACATTTGTCTACAGGCGATTAATTTACGTTCATTAATCGTGTAGCTGGGCTGGCCGTTTAGGCTTCATTTCTTAGATTATGGATACTATTACTTATTCTATGTAGATGGTTTGTTAAGCGGGTCAAGACCATACGATCTCGACCCTTTCTTGAGAGAGTATTTTCGTTTGAAGCTTACTAGCCTGACGAAGACGTCGACCGAAAAATCATACTTACTTCAGAACCTTTGAACCGAGCGTCGAGAACTAATTTTAAAAATTACGTAAAACATCAGTACCGTGTAAATAAACTGATCGTTTTTAGTCGTATATTGTTAAAGACTTTGTTTAATTGTCGAAAAGTTTCAACATTTATTTATGTGGATTATTTAAATGATTTTATTATTCAGTTATGATGAAAAAGCTCAGTCAATACTCAGAGTTAAGGTTCGCAAAACTGCCGGTGAAGCGCTGATGGTGGTAAGGTAGATTCCAGCGGAAGAGTGACGATGCCTCTCGGGTCAGGTAGATTTAGGAATTAGTCCAACAGGCTGTCAAGGTTACCTTCTCAGCATTGTTCTGGTTTAGACCCATATTTACTCGGTCAACAGTCGCGGCGCGAACGGTCATATTTGCAGTTAAATAAGCAAGCAAAAAATTCATATTACGTTAACCTACTTAAACCATCGTTTTAAAATCCCTATCCCTATAAAAACAGCCCGCGGGCTCTATCCGGCCGCCTCTTAAGGTTATCGGAAGTCACGTCAACCGTTGGTCCATTCCATTGGTCGTTGGGCTATTAATTAATGACCCAATCACGGGAACAGTCGGCCCCAGTTTGTAACCAAACCACACCTCATCATCCATCAAAACAGTCATCACATTCACTAACAGGGGCAACTGTGCAAATTGCAAGCAAGAGCATAAGCCAGCCCTACTAGTGGAAAGCAGAGGGAGACAACCCTTTAGGAGTAGTTACTTTTGTTGTTGATACTTTTGCTTTGAGACACCGACCATTCTTAGAGGGTGAATATGGGATGATGGCGAGTGCGATGAGTGTTTAAATGGATGATGAGGTGTTGTCTTGTTACAAACTAGGGCCGTCTGTTCCCTAGACCGGGTTCATTAATTAATATCCCAACGACCAATGGAAATGGACCAACGGCTTATTGTGACTTCCGCTCTCAAGCCAAATTATGTTCTAAAAAATTGTTGCAGGAATTAAGGTCTTCGGACGTTTGAATCTCCAATCGGTGTATCGATGTTGCATGAAAATAATAGTATCACCTGCAGATTGGGTATACTCTGTGATCTGACTAGGTAATCTGTGGTATAATCTTACTTGAGACCGGAACCGCAGAGCATGTTCACGTTGAATGCCGGAGTGGTGTAGGGTAGACCTGCCTTGACCGCAGCCTGCCGAGCCGGATTCTGACCAGTGCCTGCGGTCAGTGTCTGCAAACAGTCGAATCATTCAACATATCGATGGTTTTAGTACTATCTGGTATATGATTCGCACGTAGCAAGAGATTATAAAATACAGTAATTAAAAATATTGATTAAATTATCGTCTGCAATCAGTAATCGATCATAGTACAGTATAATTCAAACTAATACTTGTTTAATGTTGGTTAATGTAGGAATATACAAGTCGTAATAAGTAACCGATCATCGAACCATTAAATCTCGATTGTTTTATAGCTAGTAATAATTAGTTAGTACTCGTCATCGAATCGTTCAAAATATCGATTTTTCCAGTGATGGTTAATACAGGGTAATTCTAAAATATGACAACAAACTTCAGGGGTAGGTTTCTTGCACTAAAACAACAAAAACATTCCTATAAACATGGGTCCTAAAACTTTTAGTCAACCCGCCAGCCACCATTTTGTTTGTTATTCACTAATTTTTTAATATCTCCTCCACCACGTAAACTGACAATAGCATCAGAATATTATTTAAGGGTTATGATAAGGCAGTTTCGAACCCCCAACCCAATTTCAGGGACAGGGGTAAAACCTCAAGCTATGTCGTATTTTCAAAAACGGCCCCTCTTCCCTCCAACCCACAAATACTTCCGGTGTAAATTATTCCCTTACAGGTGTACGGTAGCGCTTGTGGCTTAGTTAAATATTTAGAATTTATACTCGTACCTGACCTATCACCACCTCAGACACTTCAGAAGGCTGTAGGTTCGCTCGTTTCAACACCTCTTTGACAACAATGCTTCCGAGATCGTGAGCGGCGAACCCCGCCAGAGATCCGTTGAACACTCCTGAAATAGAAGTACTGTACTTTTGCATTTTATACATTATATGGTCTTTCAGTTAAGAGTCCTCCTCAGTGGACACCAGTATTCATAGTGAAATTGGAGTTTGCCGTATGTATAATATATATTAAATACACCGCTGAGAAAGCATAAATTCATCCGCACAAGGAACACACGACGCCGCGCACGTAACAACTGGCTAAACAACCGGCCTTCTTTCAACTGATGCGGCCTAACTGTCAAACCGAGCGCTTGCAAGGGTTATGTCTTTCATCTTTCAAAATAATTTTACATGAATAAACATGAGATATTTAGAAATTAGATGAGATTTCCGACAAGGGAATAGAGCCCGAATTCCCATAAGTGGTTCAATAGTTTCACAAACATGACTTTGATATCGTTTAAGTTTTTCAACTCCATTTTATATAAGCGTAATTTTAAAAATAACCTTATACGCGTGTTAGTGAGCCTGTTAACTTTTAAAAGAACATTAATACTTAATTTTAACTTTACAACCCTAGCATTGAACCTGAGGCCCTAGCGTGCACCTGAGACAGACCCTTGATTTGAATATTTATGTTTGTGAATTTGTATAGAATTGTGCTCATAACTATACAGTGTAAGAAACTTATATCATTCATTCGGCTTACCTATAGGCGTTCTTGCAGCTGCTACAATCACAACGTCGTTTTTCATTTTAGTCACAAAATAAGAGGTAATATTAATTTATAGTATAACAAATTATTTATGTATTTTAAGTACAGTAATTTAAAGAAAATGAATGCGGTACCGAACAAATGGTTCAAGTTGGAATGATAAAAACAATAACAGCAATAATTATATAAGAGAAAAACAATGCGGTGATATTACGTCTTGTTATTGTATCAGTTATTCCGCAATTCGTAAGGGTAACCTTGAATCTTCGTGAATTCCCGGAAGGTTTCGGCTTTTCTCGGATTCAGTGCTTCCAACAGATGCCAATGAATTTATTTAGAGTAAAAACTACACAGTAGCCTATTTATTATATACAAACTCACAAACAGAAAGATAAGAAGCTTATCTACACGCGTAAAGAGTGTTTTCCAAAATTATGCGGTTTATATTAGAGTTGAAAAGCACTGCAACTTTAGCAATTTAAAAGTTAATTTATGAATTTATCAAACCATTTAACAAAATAAGAAAAAAAATTGGGTGTCCAAAAAATGCATTTTGTTTAAATATTTGCGTGTTCGACTTTTCAACTATATTTAAAGGGCTGTGATTGTGGTGTTCAGTAGTTCGGAAGTCACGTTATGCCGTTGGTATGACCATTGGTTGTTTTCCGTGTCGGCTATTATAAACCAATCTCAGGAACAGTCGGCCCTAGTTTGTAACGAGATTAAACAACTCGCCATCCCTAAAAAAACTCATCATTTACCCCATATTCACCTTAAAATACACACAAAAATAGTCTTTACCGGTATGTTAATTCAAGTGAGGACTTCCTAATAAAACTGTCTGGATATTATTTTGTTAAGTTATGTTAGAAATTCAATCGGCCTTGAAGTAATTCCGCTCAAATCCACTAGATAGAAGCACACGGTAACTCTGGTGACCTTGCAAATGGTGTCGCTCAAATCCGCTAGATAGAAGCACACGGTAATTCTGGTGACCTTGCAAATGGTGTCGCTCAAATCCGCAAGAAAGCAGCACGCGGTAGTTCTGGTGACCTCGCAGGTAGTTCCGCTTAAATCCGCTAGACTCCTGTGACCTTGCAGATGATCCTGTTTAAATCCCGCTAGATAGAAGCACGTGTTCTCTAGGTGGATCAATATCGAGATCACCAGTTCAGACAGTTCTACACAAATCCGTTAGATGCAATATCGGATCCACAATAAGCTCTTGTGTATTTTATTTTAAGATATCTATAGTTTTTCTGTTGGTAGAGTGGTTGTTATTCAAACCGTAGTTAGCACAGAACCTACTATTTTAGCTTGCCATAGAAATATACTTATATAATATTACTACTGTCAATAAATATATTACTGTGAAGAATCATTAATCTTTTCCACCCCATCCAGCTCATCATATCCAGCTGATCATGTGGATATGTAATTAAATCGCTGAATAATGACAAATCACCAGGCCTAGATGACATAAGTAAACTACTTTCTAGAAGTTCAAGACATTTTTGATAAATTTGACCTTTTCTACAAAAGTGTCTCCTGGTAAATTAAAGAACGCAGTAGCTATAATTTATATAAATTCATAAGAAAAGGTCAACTTCAACAGTCCAATTTCTTTTAGTTCAACCTCTCTTATGTACAGTATTACAGAAAAAACTTTTAAAGGAAATATTTTTAATTTTCTGAACCAAACAAACTTTTGAGCAAAAGACTTGACTGAATTTTAAGGATAAAAAGGACAAAACCTATTTTTAGAATTTCAAAAGGAGTCAAACTGAAGACAACTCAAAAGCGACCATTTGAGCAACGCTTGAAGATCAGCCTTCTTTAATGAATTGTATAACTGTTTACACTGTACTTATTAGATGATAATATAATACAGATACTTTATTTTGACTTTGATAATGTAATTGACGGTATCAATAACGGAAGCTGTGTTAGTGGTTTTGTGGCCTTTAGTACACGACTACAAATTTACAGATTGCCATGAATCTCAACTATTCAGAAATTGCCCAATGAGGGTAAAATATTCCTGTACAGTGTACGGTACTTTGAAAGTGGTAACCCTGATTGTCTGGCATTCCATACTCTGTGGCATTCCATTCTCCAGCTGATAGTGATTTCTACTGGGAAGGGGGTTGGAGGGGGGAGTGAGATGTCAAGTGCCAGACAGTGACAGGGGAGAACATAAATTCCGTAGCACTGCGGGGGATGTTTCTGAACAGACCTTCTGGACTTTGTCTCCACTGTATCCATGATTGAGTGTTGACTTTTTGATTTATGCTAGAGTAAACACCAGTCGCATGACTGATGTGCTTTTGCCCTTTTAAAATGTTTGACTGGGACTCGTGGCGTGGTCCTGTAATCCAGCTTCATGGAAATCAGTTTTTGAGGATGATATAGGTCTAAAGCGGCTCAGATAGTCTCAGTGATCATCTGATGATACCCACATAAACTCCCACCATCGTTTAGACATATCAGGCCATCACCTGCGTGGTTCGGAAGTCACGTTAAGCCGTTGGTCCTTGTATTTCCATTGGTCATTGGGCTATTAATTAATGCCCCATTCTAAGGAAGAGTCGGCCTTAGTTTGTAACAAGACTACACCTCATAACTCATTACTACCACTTATATATGCCTTAAAATACCCTCATGAGAGTGGTCGGCATCTCAAATAGTGAGAGTGATAGTGATGTCCACAAGTTGCAACAATGTGTTGCCATACAGCAACTTTTTCTGTCTTCCACTTGTGAAAAAACAAATCTTCCACTACATTTTTGTTTCTCGTGAAATGTCGGTAAAAATCAAAGAAGGTTGGCATATTTACTGAAGTGCTAATTTATTGCCCAAAGCGTGTAAAAATGCAAACCTTGTCGTTTCTTGTTGTGCTACTCCGTACGTTGTCAGTGTTCTTGTTGTTTACAAAACAACGTTAGGAATGTTGCATAGTTTCAATTTCCTGGTCAGCTGTGATGCAATGATAAATACACACATTAGTGATGCGTTCATTGTTGCCAAACTAGCAGCAAAACTAGTTAGACATAGTATCTAATGGAAGTGTATTTATTTGTCTCTATACCAAAAAAATACTGGACCATTAATTTTTTTTAAATAGTGTTGATACTAATTTTAACAGCACAAAACTAAATATAGCTTGAAGCGCGTGTTAAACCCCACGTGCGGGTGCGTGTGAAAGTGTCTACAAAAGGGTCGAAGAGAAAGTTTTGAGACTGCTTGCTGTCCACCCCTCCGGAAGGTCGTAAATATTCTGGCAATGTTGGAAATCCCACAGACAACTCCGACCATATTATATTCACCCCAGCTCCGACCCATATTAACTCCGACCTACAACCCCATATTCTTTACAGCTGATTTTGAGCGACAGGCCGACAGCCTGTAAACTGGAATTCCCAAACAGCTTTTGTTTCTTTTGAAGTTTTGTTTTGTTCAAACCTGTGCCTCTTCAGAATTTAACTCCGTTTTGTTCTCCTTCTTCAGTCGCGTTTTGATCGCTCCCGCCAATGGTTGTCGAGCTGTGCATCATGTTTCAAATAAATTGCCATTTTGTACAAAAATATTGGATGCGTGTGAGTATTTCGGATATAATTTTTTTTCAATCATGTTTTTGTTTCCTTGTCGAGAAACTTGTGCACGAAAAACTGAAAAAGAGTAATTCCATCTTTCGGTGTAAATTAACACAATTCAGTAAATTAGTGGTGGCCTTCCCTTCCTAGTTCCTCCTGGGGAGAATAATTTTGTATGTCCGAATGAAACTTCGATGAAAGTATGAAACAATTTTAGCTCATAAAATGACGATTGCCATACATTTCATGTAAAAAATGTTCATGCAATAAAATACTTAGGCCTATTTGTTTATTTATTCTTGTGCACCACCTAAAACAAGTAGACCTACATTTTCCCTTTAACAAAGCTTTACTGGTTGTGTCTTAGCTGATATTGTTGATTGAACACTATTCAAAAAGTTGTTGGTTTTAAAATATGCAAGAACAATAATAAAATAGAAACGTTGAAAAAACACCCTGGGATAAACACTTTTATAAAAGAATTGTTTGGTATCAAAATTTGTTTAACCAAGGATGTATTAGTTACGTATTTATTTATTAACACCTTAACATCTCTTAAATTTTCAATCGTAATAATAATGTTTTAAACAGGGTCTCTTAATGCGTTGCGTCCACAGTCCAAGGATTCTATATCAATGTGTTCCCATCCTTCTTTTGTTGCTATTTTTGACAATTTATGTGTTGTTTTCATTTTTAACAATAGAAACCCCCTTTGACGTTTGATTATTTTAAGTTTATGGTAACGGGATAGTGTACTGTGTACAAATATATGGAAGAGCGGTCGGGGTAAGAAGGAAGAGCCGAGTTTGATGCATGCGCAGCTAATGCAACTTCCCACCCGATGGTCTTGTTGGTCGTGGCTCGTGGCGACAAGACCTTCGCGGTAGCAGACCAACCCTTTCCCCTCCACACCCATAGTGTGGCCGAGCCGCGAGCAGAGTGACGAGTAGAGTGGAAGTGGAGTGAACAGCACAGACCAGAACGGAAATTCTCGAAGTGTACACCGCTCTCGCTCCCTACTTGTTTTATTTTAATATTTTTACAAAATAATGTATTATTGTTAGTACAATTTACTTACGAAAATCGACGATTTCTTGTATAGTTTTCACATACCTGAAATAAACATAACACTTTTAGTTGTATCACAGGTGAAAAGTAATTTAATCGACATTGTTCAACTGGTTTTAACTCATTTCAAATGTACTTTAAACAATTTCCTATGTATTTATTGCACAACATCGCACGAAATCCTTCCATACTGTACACTCTCATAACCATTAATAATTTATTTATTTATTGATTTGTAGTCATTTGTACAATACAATTGTGTTGACTACTACCACTGGTAAGACAAGGTCCAATTCCGTAACTATGTAATTTAAAACTATAATAATTTATACTAAATAGAAGTATTCATAAATTCGTCTAAAGTGTAAAATGGATGGATTATTAGGTAATTTTTCAGTTTTGTTCTAAATGAATTAAAGTCGTTGGTTGATCTAATATCTATTGGGAGTTTGTTAAATAATTTTTTACATTATTTAACCAAATTATACATTATATACATGTATGATTCCACTATTTCCATCCCTCCTACCACAACAAAACACAGTAAAACAACACAACTACACAACAGTAAATCTTACCTACACAACACAACTGTACTGTAGTCTGTCATCGGGGCGGAAGTATGGGTGTGGAGGGGGAAGTGTTGGTCTGCTACCGCGAAGGTCTTGTCTCGTGGCGGACTTTCTTTTTCTGTTTCAGTTCTCTCTAGTCTGTGTCTCTGTGAGACAGGAAGGTTCTGTACGTACATCAGTGATTCCATCTGTCATTCGACAGCTGTCACAATGTGGTGCAATATTCATTATCTATGCTTTATTTATTTATTGCTTTAAATTTAATTTTTATTTATTGAAATAACTCTAATACAGGTATTAAAGTCTTCATCAAAGGTGAGGCAATTGTGTTAAGTTGAACTGCACGAAAGACACTTGCACATAACCTTCAATTTACTTTTTCTAGACTTGCAATACTATTGTTTAAGTAATTAAAGACGACTATTAAAGATCGTCTTGATTTGAATGATTTTTAGCTTCTTCTCAAGAATATAACGAAATATTTCTTATAATAGGTTGCTGTAAACTTTAATTGCTTACACTCCTTTTCAAGGATATAGACATAGGCCTGATTTAAAAGTGGTTATATTTTGCGTATTCTAAAGCTTTTCTGGTCTATGTCCCAGAGCCATTAATTAATAACCCAATCTGGGGACAACTCGGCCGTTGTTTGTAACAAGACTACACCTCTCCATCCATCAAGAACACTTACTTTCATCCTATATTCACCTTAAAAAATTCCCTCCAAGAGTTACTGGTGGGTGTCTCAAGTAAAGTTAGGAAGTAGTTGTTTTTACTGTTAGAAGTTGGTGCATAATCTTTAGCCTGTTTTGGCGTTTTCTTTTGGTGCGCCATAGACATTGTCACTCTGACCAAGTTTTTTAGGTTTCTCAAATAGGCTATAACAACTGTACTTCCTTATATTAAGAGGTAATTGATACCTCTACGAAGAGACAAAGGATTACCTATGAAACACTATTTTTTTCATTTATTCTGTTTCAGATGTCCAGAAATAAATCGAGGGAATCTGATTTTTTTGAGAGCCTCAAACAGATGAGCCACTTTGGAGCAGTTTCTGAGGACGACTTTCAGACTGCTACCAGCGAGCTTGAAGAGAGGAAACGCAGAATAACGTTAGAGAAACAGCAACGAGAAGAGGCAATAAAAAGAGAGAAAGAGGAAGAAGAAATGAATCAGTTGGAAGATGAAATGCTAAGGATAGAATTAGTAGAACAAGAGAAGAAACGATTACAACAAAGGTCTAATGTAAGTTTAAACGTATCAAATCACTTGTGATTTTAATTTTTTAAAGTTTAGCTCCATTTTGATATTTTTGCCAAGTAACTTTAATTTCAAAACAACTAAATTATAAAGACTTTCACTAGGCCAATGAATTTTCAACTTCCATACTGCAAAATCAATGGTGTATTAAACTAGGCTACTTTGAAATCAGAATATATTTTAGCAATCAACAAAATAAACCTGTTATTTTGCCAGCTAGCTATTATGTAACTAGTTACAAACATGGTGAATAAGTTACTTGCCTAAGACCTGTGCCAGCCCGTGATACAGATACAAGGGGCACGTCCACTTTGACCGACATTTACACTGTGTTCTTTAAGAGTCAAAGGTAAATTGGTGATCAAACTGAACACCTCTGGCTTCACTAGGAATTAAACAAAACTATTTCTTCCACTCCATTTACTGATTTCCACTACTCTACAATTTATTTTCAGAAAGTTTTTTGTAGCGTCGGCCGTGGACGACCGTTAAACCAATGCCCCGTCTTTTGAGCCGGGCGGCTCCTTTGCGCCCGTGCCACCCTCCTTCCTCAAAAGTAGGCGTCAAGCCCCGGCCCGGACCCGCTAATAGGGAAGCCTATGAAGACTACGATACGGTCCAGCCGTACCTGAAGCAGAAGCCAGTGTCCGATGTGGAGAAGATGATTGGCGGATTTATGGAAAAGGTAAGTTCAACAGCGCCTAGTTTATTCAGCCTCAACAAAACCGGGGATAGTTGTGGTTTCCAGCCTGAAGAATAATTTGCTATTGAAAAAACCAACAGTTGTGTAGAATATTTTAGGCAGCTTGATTAGAATACAAATTTGTCCAAAACATGTTATATTAACTTCGGTTTTAGTACTGGCAGTCATGTGCAAGACGATAGTATTCATAATATAACAACTAATGGCACTTCTCTTCAAGAGACTGACCACGTAAAGTTTTAGGCCTTTTCATAGATAAAAAACTGTCTTGGGATCACCATATTGACTTTGTCTGTAGCAAAGTATCCAAAGGGTTATTTTTATTAAGAAAACTGTCATTTCATTGCAGCCAAGACGTTTTAAAATTGGCATATTATGGATTAGTTCATCCCCATTTATCTTACGGATTATGCCTATGGGGTAATTGCTCTGAAACAAAAAAAGAGCAATGGGGTATGGGGTAATTCTACAAAAAAGAGCAATTAGAATAATTGGTAGGCTAAAATTTAGAGAGTCCTGCAGGGAACATTTTAAATCCTTATCCACATTGCCTTTATGCTCTCAGTACATTTTAGAAACCTTGTTGTTCTTTAGGGCTAAGTGTTCTTTTGATGTGAACAATTATCAAAATAATCAGTACAGCACAAGAAATCAAAACTATATTCCACCGAACTACCATAGGCTTCAGTTATGTGATTAACTTCCTATTGAAGCCGGTAGAATTCTATACAATAAACTTCCTGACAACATTAAAAGTTATTTTTCAAACCAATTCAAATCCAAATTCATAAATTATCTTGCCCAAAATTCATTTTATACAATTAGAGAGTTTATAGATAGGTAAAGTTTCATAATTTAATTGTTTAATTAGGCTAAAGTCTTACTTGTGGTACTTTAGTATATTGTCAATAAAACAATACTTATAAATTGTAAAAAATTGACATTAAACGAATTGTTATTGTTATTTATTGTTAATAACAATTTGCTGAAATATTTCAGTTAGCTCTAAAAGCTCTAGACTTTTGCTCTAATATTTGTCCTGAAAATCCGGGGTATCCCTGTTGATTCCGGGTGTCAAATTTGTACCTTCAGGCTATTAAATAAAAGGTTTTAAATATATGAAATACTCGGTTTATTTTAACATGAAAACTATTGTCCCATTAGAGAACACAACAAAACTTCACATAAACAATCTAATTTCTTATTTATGCAATAATGGACTATCGCTGTCATAATAGAAAACGTGTACCAAAACCCCAACTTTGCAAAACAAAAATAATTATCAATTTAAAAGTTGTACTACATGCAACACCGGGATTGTTGGAACCCATAATTGGTCTTAAATCCTGGAATTTGGGACCGGAACAGTACTTATCCAGAAAGATGAATATCTGACATGTAGCCTAATGTCAGCATTGGGGAATTTTTAGCTTATTCCTTATTACGGTTGGAAGTTTGACTTTACCTTTGAGTGTAGCACAAGAGTTTACTCTAGGAGCCATGGTTTGCTTTGAGAACATTTGTAAGGTTACCAAAAGAACCTTTGAATACAATAATGTGTTACCAAATATATCACATTTGACTTTTGAAGAAGATCTTGGGAAGCTCTAAAGCTCATAGAAATGTTTTTTTGCTAGAAAAGGCTTTGTAAAGGGTGAAATAACTACTTGAAGCAGAGATGTAAGTTGATGACCACGTCACAGTGGTGGGGTTTTTACCAAGAATCAAGGTAAATGAAGACAATTGAATTTTGAAAGTGTTAATTGCACTGAAATATTTACGTAAAGCGAATATTCAGCACTTTTTGCTGCTGTTACGTTGGTTTTCTTTTCAACATTTTCTTAACCCTTTGCAGTCTCATTTTATTTTTAAATTTTCGCAACAAGCCTCCCGTATGGGTTTCTCTAGTCCCCTGTAAGCAAAATTTCAGCAAAACCGCTCTCTGGTACGGTGCATTACCATTCATTGAACCACTCCTCTAAGCGCAGGGATTTAGCGCCTCCCTAAGCTCAAAAAGTGCCACTCTCCGCCTCACTGGATTTGAAGAGCCATTTTCTCTTCAGTGATCCTCAGTGGGTCATGGTGGCTCCCGCACCCGGAATGATCCAATGCACTAGCATTGCACCGCGAAGCGCGCAGGTGGGATTGAACCACGCTGTGACAGACAGGGGCCAACTGTCCGTCACTATAATCACTAAACCAACGGGGCTGTTTGTTGTGGGCTGTCAAACTCACACTTGAGTTGCCGTCGAGGGGGAGGGAGTGGTAGTTTCGATTTTCTCTGCTGGGTGCCGTTAGTGTAGCGTAGTCCTTGCATATCAGAGTCTGTTTCAACCGTCTCCTATACTGCACATCCAAGCATTCAAAAAGAAATAGTGTTTGTCGACCTGTAGTCGACATGAGACCTCAAAGGGTTAAACTCATGTAAAGTAATAATCTTTAACATATGTCATTTTCCGGTTGTATTTTGTATTGAAATCAAACTAATTTGATTTAAGATGCTGACCACTCCTAGAGGGTATTTTAAGTGAATATGGAATGAATGATGAGTGAGAGTGTGTTGATGGATGATGAGGTGTGGTGTTGTTACGAACTAGAACTGTACTGTTGTTACTATTCCCCAAATTCGATCAGTAATTAATAGCCCTAAGACCAATGGAATGGACCAACGACTTAACGTGACTTCCGAGCCAGAAGAAATGTGCGACAATCAAATAAAGCAAAGTTTTCATTACATAAACATGTTGCAGGTAAATGGACCGGTCAATCCCTACAACAATCGCAATATTTTAAACCATTTTCGACCGGAGGAAGCTGAACAACGAAACAAACATTCTTCAGGTAAGTTGAGAAGTTTGTTTAGATTGTGGGGTGTCTTACCAATCACAAGGAAAATGGCAAAAGCCGTGTATTTCTGAAGCTGAGAAAATAATTCTGAGTGCTATTTTACTCCCATGATTTCTGAGCGCCGATTTGCTCCTGCAATAATTTTGAAGTTCTGTTTTAACATAACATTTATTTTCAAATGCTATTTAACTCCTACGATATTTCATGACTGTTTTTTAATCCAGTGACGGCTGTTATACTACTACATCCTACAGTACATTCTTAGTGTAATTTTAGTTTCGGGAAGTTAAATCCCTCGAGTTGTTTTACCACTACTCCATGTCATGAGTGTATTTCAATTCCTACATTATATTCCAAGAGTAATTTTACCCCTGCGAGATACAATTTAAGGCCAGTTTCACCCTCACACCATGTTCCAAGGTCAATTTGAGTATCTCAGCTGAATAACTTTTCTCTGTTTATTCAAAATTCCACAGCTTGCGTGTTATTTTGTTACGATATATCAAATTCTTGGTTTTGCAGTTTACCTGGTGGAGTTAACACTCAGGTCAAGGTAAAGTTTGTCTTATTTAACGAGGTGAAGTTAGGACTACAAAGCCCTCTCTACCACTCCACCTTGACCTAGCGTTACCGCAGTCACTTTACAATTACGCGTCCGGTACCATTCCACCATGAGGTGTGAGTGTTACTGTTCAGCTCATGCTATGCTTAACTTTCTTCATGAAACCTGAAATTGTTTGTAGCGTTTGCTCCTCCTGGCTCTCTTTGTGCATTCTCTCCTCACTATTTTACCTGGTTATTTTTCTGTCAGAAAATTGTAGTTCACGATTGACTGGTGTTGCAGATCAGCACTTCCTGGAGCGGTACGAGATGCTGTACGGGACAGACTCATCTTCTGCCTCCAGCTACAAGAGCTCCGCTTCTCCCAGCCCCAACCCTAGGCCCTCGACTCCCCCTCACAACGTGCAGCCCTCGCCCCTCCCTCCGGCCCCTCGCAACGTGCGCAGGAAAGGAACCAGAATGGGGGCCAACTTCTTCAATGCGTTGTCAGACGAAGAGGAGAACAAATACGAGGACAAGGTTCCGCACATCACGGACATTTGCGGCTCGTCTGCCCGCTCACTCGTGCCCAACGGACGTAAGTTTGCTTCCGGTCCTTCTATCAACAGTCTGAGCCCTTCTCAGCGCATTTTCAACCATGCTCTGGCTCAAGCTGTGACCAACTCCGGAGAATTTGTCTACAACAAAGATGAATTCCCGTCGTTATCTGGATAAGTCCAAAGTAGAAATGTGATAGTAGTTTTTCTAAGATATTTCAGCGGTTTAAATTTTTAAAAATTATTGCATTAATTGCTGGTCTAGTGTCTATTTTAACGTCTTAAAGAAGTACGAGGGTTGTTCAATAAAGACTGAGACTGGTCCTATAAATCATCATTTATGGTTTAATCCTAACCTAAAGCAATTTTTCACCTTCAATGTACTTTTTATTAAGTAAAGTGGACATATCCCAACACCTCTGCCATGCCTGGAAAACATGAGATAAGCCATCCTTTGACATGTTCTGAGAACTGCCTCCAAAGCTTTTACTGCATCTTGTTTCGAGTCAAAACGGCGTCCCTTCAGTTCCTTTTTTGCAGTAGGGTCCTACTAGGTCAGGACTGAAAGGTGGGTAGGGAACGCTCCTTACGTTTCGTTCGGCCAAATATTCACAATGTTTGCAACATGATGAAGTTTCCAGTTTCCTCGAGGTTCTGCACGGTTTCATATATATGGTCATCAATGTAGCCAAAACTTGTTTGTAGAACTCTCCATTAATGTTCTGTCCATGTGAATTTAAATGAGTGTACACCATTCCTTAATGGTATAAAAAGTAATGACCATAGCTTTATTAGCAAAGTTAGTTTCTTCAGTGAGAAGAGTAACTGGAATTCAACATCTCCCTGCAGCTAAGGGCCCTCTCTGCCATCCTTAAAATCTTTTTACCAGTAAACACAGGAAAGACGAGACATTGCGTCATCCCTCAAAGATTACTTTATGTCTTGATAAATGTTAGTGGCAGTTTTGTTGAGTCTAACACAAAACTTAATCACGTATCGTTCGCACAAACTTGACATATAAAACGTTGGAAGCGGTACTTTCCAAATTGATGTTCCGACGAGCACTGATGACTTTGTGATGGAGATAACCCGATTCAGTTATTAATGGTAAACAATAGGGCCCTAGGGTATAGGAAAAGCCTGAAGTTATGACTGTGTCATGACTGGGACTCGTGGCGTGGTCCTGTAATCCAGCTTCATGGAGGTCAGGTTGTGAGGATGATATAGGTCTAAAGCGGCTCAGATAGTCTCAGTGATCATCTGATGATACCCGCATCAACTCCCACCATCGTTTAGACATATCAGACCATCACCTGCGTGGTTCGGAAGTTACGTTAAGCCGTTGGTCCTTGTATTTCCATTGGTCATTGGACTATTAATTAATGACCCATTCTAAGGAAGAGTCGGCCTTAGTTTGTAACAAGACTACACCTCATAACTCATTACTACCACTCATCACACTCATCCTTCACCACATATTTGCCTTGAAATACCCTCATGAGAGTGGTCGGCATCTCAAATAGTGATTTAGTGATTTTCTTATCAAAGCAGTTTGTGGGAATCCCCCCCAGGCTCAGTCTCAGTCTTTATTGAACAACCCTCGTAAGTTGAATTGCTAACTTTTAATACACTGACCAAAGATTTTAAAGTAAGAACTTATACCACAATTTTTTTAATCTTAAATGACAACTTAAATATCTTTTTATACATTCAAACCGTCAATATTTCTATAATGTTTAAAAATAAAAGGGCTCTCCTTTAACTTAGTATAAAATTTTGGACTTAATCAATATTTCTAAAGAGTTTTTTTTTTTTTCAGAGATGAACACTCAAAATAGAAATTGAGAAGTTCGGGTAAAATTTTTAGCACAAACTTCAGTTTTTTATTTAAATTTTAAATTTTGTACTAGTTAAATTCGTACTCAATTTTCAATTAATAACTCAATATGCAATAATCAACGTTTTACGTTTATTTGATTTGCAGCTCTGACGGTATAGCCGTGTTACTACTTTATTGACAAGTAGATGAATGTCTGTCCTGTGTTGATGGTTTCAAATAAATCCACTCTCTTGTTTGGTTAGTTTAAAAGCACCGGGTGTTTTTAGTGGTTCATCATGTTTTATATGCTTATTACAAGTTATGAAATTAGTGTAAGAGTGGACTTTCCAGTCCTAACTTCTCCTGAATAAAGACATATTTCATTTCATTTCAAAATAGTGAGATAAACTCTAGTTAAGGAAGTGACTGACCATCTGAGAAGTTTTTCAAACTATATCCGAAATGGTTTTTAGTGGTTTTAAAGACGACAACTGAATGATGAAAAAGCAAAATACCAACTCAACTTTACACTATGTTTTGTGCTGCTGACCAATTTCTCTGGTTTTACAGATATAGATCTTGAATGGATATAGACCTTGGTTTTATAGATCTTGAAAATATTACAACCAATAATAAATGATATTTCTTTTCTGTGTACTTTTTTAATGAAATATTGTTTATGAAGTTAATAATAAAACATTGTTGTTTGTAAAATGTAAAGCATGATCAAGGAACATAAAGAATGTCTTTTAGTGGTGTGATTTTAAAAATAAAATAAAACAATGAAAATAACTTTTTTTTAAATACAAATGTGTTTCTTCCAACCAGTGTTATGAAATTAGTGTTTAAAAAATGATTTCTTCCATATGGGTTCCATCTCGTGTAGAAACCCCACCCCGTTAGTGAAACAAGATTTAGCGGATCAGTGGCGGTTTGGTATAGCATGCGACTCCGGAGCTCATCACCGGGGGCGTGGATTTGATCCCCGCAGTCACCACTTACATTTGTAATGTGACTAATCAGTGACGCTAGGTAAGGGTCGATGTTGAGTGGTAGAGAGAACTTTGCAGTCCTAACTTCGCCTCGTTAAACAAGACAAACTTTACCTTTTTTTAACCCCAATATAGTAGCCTAATTTTCAAACACCCTTTCCAGCAGCTCGGGTCGAATTCCATCAATAACTCGACGAATGTTGACTTCCAAGTCATACAGAGTCTGCGGCTTGTCAGCGTACACTTGAGACTTCTCAGTTAAATGGAAACGGATTGGGAAGTGATGAAGTACCAAGAAGACAGCGTGACGTGTGACAAAGCAAAAGACAAAATTTGACCTTTTGGGAGAAATATTTGGCAAAGACATTATCTTATTTAGAGGTAATGTCATCTGGCCTCCACGGTCGTCGATATCACTAAATCACTATTTGAGATGCCGACCACTCCCATGAAGGTATTTTAAGGCAAATATGTGGTGAAGGATGAGTGATAGTAATGAGTTATGAGGTGTAGTCTTGTTACAAACTAAGGCAGACTCTTCCTTAGAATGGGTCATTAATAGCCCAATGACCAATGGAAATACACGGACCAACGGCTTAACCTTACTTCTGAACCACGCAGGTGATGGTCTGATATGTCTAAACGATGGTGGGAGTTGATGCGGGTATTATCAGATGATCACTGAGACTATCTGAGCCGCTTTAGACCTATATCATCCTCAAAACCTGACCTCCATGAAGCTGGATTACAGGACTACGCCACGAGTACCAGTATATGATTATAACTTGGTAGGGTAGTCAAAATTTGTCGAGTTGTTGATGGTATTCTACCCCAGCTGCTGGAAAGGGTGTTTGGAATTTCTACAAGCCATGAAACCATATGCTAGAAATAATTTTTAAACACTAATACTACCATTACGCTGTGGTAAAAAATGCATTTTTATGCGAATAAAAATTATTTTCAATGGTTTGATTTTGTTTTTAAACCCACAACTAATTTAATTATACCAGGTTGTTGTAAAGGTATAAAGAATGAGTGGTCACATTACTTAACCTCCATGTATAAGTGTATGAATGGATTACATATATGTGTAATATAAAAAGATAAATAGTGTTAACAGACATTCTTTTAAGAGTTCTTTTGGTCGTGAAAATAAGTGTGCATGAGTTTGTATGAAGATCTGACATTTTGTGAACAAACCATGACATTTCAGCATTTCAAAAGATGAACAAACTAGCATAGGGCACTTTTGAACACGTGTTCAATAAATTAAAACTGAAATGCAATGTTATGTTTATTTCTTATTATTAAACAATATGCTGTACCTATATTGGTCAATGGAATTTTTGGGGCAGCTCAAAACTTTTAAATAGAAAGACCCATTAACTGACATTTTGTTTTAAAGGTCTTGGTTAAAGGAGAACGGTGGAAATTACAGCTTTCTATCTCAAAATGAAATGGCAGCGTCCATTAAATTTGACTTTCAATGATCAATGGGTTTTACTATTTAATTATTTGTAGTTGCCCCCCCAAAGTCCTTTTTTTGGAAAAAAGGACAAATTTGTAATAGTGACTAAAAAGTTCACTTTTAATTCCTATAAAAATGGGGACAGGTTTTTTACTTTTGAATTTTGTAGTTTTTATTTCTTAGTTTGTTAATGTGTTTGTTATAGTTCTTGACAAATAAATAATGTGTGATAAATTTGAAAGCTAGACTAATATCTTTCAATATGTTACCAGTCTATATTGTTATTGCCAAAATGTGTGTATAGATAGTTTAGTGTGTATATATTTATTTGAAATTTATCTTGGATCTGAAGAAAAAACGGTGTTATGTTCTGGCAAATCGTTAAAAAAGAAATGAACTAAAAGAGTTGTTTACAAACTATGCATTCACTTTTTATATGCAACATTTAAGAAAGTAACAAACATATTTTTAAATGTGATAAATTGTTAAAAACCGCCAAAATTGTGTCTTCCAATATTTTTTACACGGAAAATAACAAGATAATAACGCTCTATTTTTATACAAATAACTGAACGTACGCAAGTTTTGGGATGTGTCTGGAAATTATTTTTTTCACAAGAGCAGTTTTCCGGAATTTTCAGGTTAGGAAATTACTCTGCTATCTTTAAAAAGTCGTAGTCACTCCCATTAATGTTCAAAAACACAACAAAACTTGGTTACAAAATTGACAATGGCAAAACCCAGTCATGTACTCATTTACCAGCAGGAATAGACGTTAACTAAATTACAAATTTTTGTCTCCTCTTTTTATCCAATTTTTTTGGAAAAATGAATGTAATATTCATATTGTAATAAATTAAATTTTAATATTCATATGAATAAGTTCATGGCGTCCTTATGGTAAGACCCAGACCCGAGACCATGAAATGAGCACCGATCCTGACCCCAGAACACGTTTTGAGCATTTTTTCAAAACTGTATTTGCATATGTATATATTTATGTGTTTACTCTCTACAGGTCACATTTTTGTCAAATTTTCATGAAATTCGGTACAAATGTTCCTTTTGTAAATATTTTGGTCAAGTTAGTTAGCCAGCACAATCGGGCTATTGGAAGTGCCCTTTTGAGGGGAAATTTTCAGGGGTTTCAATGATCAAAAAATAGTAAATTTTGTCTGACTTCTATAAAACTTGAAATATGATATGTATTGGGTTGTTATACAAAATATATACTAAAAATTATAAAAATCCGTCAAGTATTTTCAAAATGGCAGCTGAAAAAGTGATTTTTTGCTGTAACAGCTGAATGGCTGGTGCAGTCTCGAATTACAGTGGTAATAATTATTATACAATGTTTGTATTATTTTGAATGATGTAAAATTGAAATGGTAGCTTTTGGTTTATTCTGAAATGAGTTGTATAAAGCATTTGTAGTATTAAAAATCACCTATTAATTTTAACAAATATATGTAATAGAAATTAACGCAACAACATTAAAACAATTTCCTGTACGCAATGGGTGCTCACGGGTGTTTTTGCCCGGCAAATATAAAGTTTTAAGGCTCTCTCTTGATGTAGATTTGAAAACGGCAAATCAGCAACTGATTACTGTTCTTAGATGGATTGTAAAGAGGTACTCTGACATTCAGACCGCTGTTACACTTAATAGATTCATTTATTAGTAAAAAGAAAAAGACACGGAGGAAACCTCCGCGAAAAAAGCCCAATCAGGGTTAATCAGCTGATTGTGATGCTCGAATGGAGACAAGAATGAATTTAAAAATGCAGGAATAATCTTGTTGTGTAGATATACGACTGTAAAGGTTTGGTTGGTTCGGAGATGACAAGCCTTAACCAAAGACTGTTATGGTAGGTAGATTGAGCATAGTTGCCAAATGTTTAATTAATGTGCCAAATTTAATGCCAAATGTGCAATTTGGCAGGCCAAGCACAGATAGCGCTAGGAGGGAATTCTTTTAAGAGTCTCAAGTAGAGCCACTGACACACTAGTTAGCTTGTTCTCGAAATGGCACGATTTAAGTCTTTAACAAACTCGAGGATGTTGAGGGGGGAGAAAGATGGCGAGAGATTGCAGCGCTATCTGTGCTTGGGCTGCCGAAACTATGTGATTTTCCTGCCTCAGCCATGTGGTATCTATGCGTAATCTACCTACCATAACGTAATCCTTGCCTTAATCAAGAGAAATGGGAAGTGTGAAAGAAACTAGGCCAATCTTTAACATTTTTTCAGAGCGGGGGCCCAAGGTATTCGTTTTCTGGACCCCCCGTCCGTGATAGGGGCCTTGATAATGCTAGCTGAGAGACTACTGACAAATAATCGAGAATGCTCAAAAGTTAAATTTAAACCGACGTTACTTTAAGAAATATTTTGTTATAACTGAATGATGCCTATACAATTTGTAAATAGCATTTAAGAGGTGATCAACAAATTGTTTTATTCTTTTCATTTAATCTTTTTGCTCTATATTTTTTCTCGCACTTAAAGCAGGATGAATGCAACAAAACAAAAAATAAAAGTGGTAGTTTGCCCTACAGGTTTTGTGTCATGCGGTGTGATTTTTGGAATGGTACTTTTGTAAACATAAACTTGGCACTGTTCAATGTGATGATGTTAGTATATAATTGTACACATTTATTTCAACAAATATATTTCTTGTTCTTAACTTGTTGTATTCAATGTGATGATATTAGTGTATAATTGTACATTTTTATTTCAACAAATATATTTCTTGTTCTTAATTTGTTGTTATTATTTAGTGCCCTACCACTGTGAACTAAATCCAATAGAATTGGTATGGAGCCAAGTAAAAGCCATAGAAAAAAACAATCAAAAATACGATGTGAAACAAATGGAGGCAGTATTTAATAGCACATTTAATTCCGTCACCAGTGATCAATGGAACAATTACTGTGAGCATGTAGTCTAATTAAAATTGAAGAAGAAATGTGGAAAATGGACAGTCTTCAAGACGACGTAGAACCACTGGATATCCCGCTGATGGAGTCATCAACAGAAACATCCAGCGACAATGATGACACGAGAACTTCCACATCGCAAGCCAGCGTGGAGTCAAGCGTAGCGGCACTGCAGTAACAACCCGGTATGTACATTTTATACGTAAAACATATTTAAAAATAAAGCAATACCTAGTAGTTTGAACGTACAAAACAAAACTTAAGATACAACAATACACCTGATACCTTATGTACCTGTTGCTTGTTAGTTGGCAGGAAGCTGTAGCGCGGTGTCTCCTGTATGGCTTACGGCGCTACCGTACTGCCAGGTGAACATGAAACCCACAATAGTAGGCTTAACCATAAATGTTCACCATTTAAGGCTTCATAGTTTGTATATAATTTCTTGAATTTCTTATGAATAATTAATTTCTTTCCTCTGTATTTTGTTTTAGCTTAGGTTTTGTTCATATCTGTTGTTGTACAATTGTATTGTAAAAATTGTATAACACAGAAAAATAATACAGAACTCTTAATTAAATGGAAAATTAAAATAATATGAACTGGTTTATCTTCCCTTTGTTTAGCCAACAGAGGAAATTTCTATTCAGAGGAAATTATTGTGCAAAAATATAATTTATGGTGAGTAGCTAGTACTGGTTAAAAAAAACAATATTTTGCACACAGAAACCAAACTGTAGTCAAAATAAAATCTTATGTACCAGGGTCGCAGAAATTGCCAGGGGAATTTGTAAGTTGTTCTAGTTTTGACAAGGGAACCCCCTGCCACCTTCTGAGGTCCTAGTGAATTGTGGAAATATTCAGTTTTATGCACCATGGCCCAAACGAGATAAAAAATTAAGTTTCGGTATTAGGGTCGCAGAACTTGCCAGGAGACTTTCAAGTTGAACTTTCCAAAAAATAATCACCTTGGTGTTCTAAGTTCAACAAGACGCTTGTTGAACTCAGAACAAACTTGTTTGCGTTGAAGCTCATTTAGCAAGGCTCTAGAGCAGAAACGAACCATTTTTCAACCTTCTAAGTAACAGGATGAGCAACTTGATTGGAAAAACCCTTACCTTTGGGTTTATTTGTAATAATCTATGGATGCTTTTGTGTTTGTTCTTGTTATACATTCCTCTGAGAGGGGGGGAGAAGGATAGGAATAGTCATACACATTTCAGGTACCTAAAATAAATAGTTTTATTTATTTAAAAAAAGGAAACTTCCAACATTGAGAAATTTAAATAAATGAGAGATACTTTACATGAGATAAAAGCTCTATGATAACTATGATTTAAGATAAATGTTACAGCTTTAACTGCTCGTGAAACATTCTCTATGAAGAAGTTGTATAAGAAACTGTGAAGTTAATTTTAGAACATATCGGTTGTACTTGAGAAGATATCAATAACTGTATTTGACTCAAATGAAATTATTTTTAGTTTTTTACAGTAGCATACTTCATCAGCTAGAAAAGGTAAAGTTTGTCTTGTTTGAGGTGAAGTAAGGACTACAAAGTCCTCTCCAACACTCAACCTCGACCTTCACCTAGCGTTACGGCATGGTCACTTTACAAATGTAAGTGCTGACTGCGGGGATTGAACAGAGTGATGAGCTCTGGAATCGCGCACAATTCCAACCCGCCACGAGTTCACTAGCAAGAATAAGAAATACAAGTTTAGCAATCGTTGTTCACGGTCTCAAATTCAATTAACAACAATATTCGCTAAAATATCAGTTCAGCTGATATTTGTTTTTACTATCAGTAAAGAATGAGTAACATCTTTGAACTATTGCATTAAAAATCTTAATGGGTTAAAAACTAAAAGAACTTTACAGTAGACTACCAAAAATGTTGGTAGATTATTTTTATAAATTAATGGTATCTATACATATTTTACTAAAAGCTATTATAAAGGTAACTAAAATTCACAAAAGAGATAGCTGTCTAATCAAAATGAAATAGTTATTAAAAATGCTTTAATTTCATAAAAGTTATTTAGGAAATTGGTGTTTTACTTTATTAAATGTATAATTATGCTAGAAACAGTTTGGTTCTATTAGATTGAAATTTATATGCAATATTAGCACAAGTCCTTTGCTGAAACTGGTTATGTGAAAAACATTGGAATATACATTAGACTTTATACCATATCAGTTATAACATAGTGAAAATACTTAATAGTAAGAAAATACAAAGTAATACTTATTACTTTCAGTTATAAATATAAAACATTTCACAGCCTTGGTTTCGAGATCATGATCACTGTTTGGCAAATTTAGGCAAGAACGTGGACGACCGGTTCGACGAACTGTGTGTGAAGGTGGGTTTGAACTTCATGTCCAAGGAGTCGAGACTCTGCACGGAACCGGTTCTTCTCTGCAGACCTGTCGACCCGGTTTGACCCGTGTGCAGACTCTGCGTGCTGTCAGTCCGGTTCAGCTTTTGCAATCTCTCTTCTGACTCGCTCTTCTTGTAATCCAACATCTTGTAGCTCTGCTTCACTCTTTCCATCACTGACGAGGATGATCTTGCAGACGACACCGAAGCTCTTCTCGAGTCCATCATACTCGCGGAACTGATGACACTTTCAGTGTCGCTTGACTCTGATCCGGCTCGGTGGACTCGGTTGGCAGCGTAGTCAAAGTCGGAAATCCCTCCCGTTGAGTTTCTGCTTTCACAATATTTATTCTGCCTGACATCACTGCAAATGCTAGAGGTTCCGCTGCTTAAAGAGCTGTTGGATGGATACCTTTGCAGTGAAGTGTGACTTGCTGAAAATTCACTCTGAATATCGCCTCGATGTTGAAGTGTCGAGTACTTATCGGACAAACTCATTGCGTCTGGGGTCAACTTAGAATCTAGTAACTTCTCGTTCCATTCCGCCAAAGCCAGTTTTTTATCCAACACTTTTTTTTCTTCTTTCTTTGTCTTCTTGTCTTTTTTTTCCAAACAAATTTCTTTTTTGGAGGCTTTTCTCTATTCGCTGCGTCCCTAGATGACAAATGATAAGCCTGATCTAGTAGGTTCCTGACGTACACTTTTTCATTTTTACCGTTTTCACCTATGATGGGGTACATTTTTATGCTGAGTGTTCTCAACAGTTTCTGGTCTTCTTTAGCGAAGGTCGCCCATTCTACACTCTCACTCAACTCTGTCTGCAGCACGTGGAACAGATTCACTGGGTTCTCCATGCGCAGGAACAATGACTTGTGGCACTGAAAAGTGTTATAATAGTTATTAGCTATATAAGAATTGGCTTTAAGAATTTTATCCTACTTCGCACCATATTGAAGTTTAGTTTGCTTTTCTGTCGCATTTTAGTTGTTAAATGTATACATGGCTTTTTGGGAAAAATATTATTAGGCTTCAATTAACAATTAAATTAAGAAAAACTGTTGAAATTCTAGAGTGAGTAATTAAGAGTTATAGTTACTCCCACCCATTGTGGCAACAATCATGAGACTCTCTTTAACATCCGTGGTAAAGACTAACGTTGCCGTTCACGACAATCTCTAGTCTTCCTGTAGTGTCTGTGACATAATCACGTCTTTCACAACCTCCCTATTAAAACCTTCCTGGTTAAGAGACTAAATCCCTGTATAACTCCTGAGTTTTCCCTTATATCAATAAATTCCTGGTTTTCCCAGAACTCCCTTATGCTTTACACCCTGTTATAGGTGGTAATGAGGATGATTACCTCCAGCAGCAACCAGTGTCCACGGGTCGAACAAACAAAGCAAAATCCAAAATGTTATCGGAGAGTAAAACATTTGTCCCTGAAGTTGGTGATACAGTTTTAGCCACAATTTTTCTCCTAATCGCTTGAAACTAAACACACACTTAGAACCAAGAAAAACCATCGAACTGTACAGAAATCCACTCCGGTTTAAAACTGCAGTAGTAAACAATACACCACTGAGCTAAGGAAGTGTTTGAAAGTTACCTTCATGTGGTACGACTGTGAGTTCAGATCGATAACTTTCAGAAAGTAGGTTGCCGCTGAAATGATGTCTTTCTTGATAAAGAGTAAGTAGGAGCCGGCTTGAGCGTATGTGTTCTCTAATCGGTGACTGTCGCTGAAGACAGTGGAGAGTCGATCCAAACGCTACAACAAAAAACCAAACTTACTATTGAATAAGTACAAGTCTTGAAACAGAATTTAACCCTGATTAACATTAAACATAATCTTCAATTAATTTCTTGAGGAAATAAAACACAGGCCGAGTGGTGCCGGTGGCATGAGTGAATTGAATTTCCTTTGCAATTTGTTACTGTTATTCGCTACGCTCACAGCTCCACTTCGACCTTCAACCTCAGATTCACGAGGTTTTTACTAAAAGTTATACTACCAGGCAATATTCAGATTCAACTGTCGAATGGTAAGACTTCACTGCAAAGGTATCTAGTGCGGTTAAGTGGAAGAGGGGGCTTAAAGTCCTAACTTCGCCACCAATAGAGACGGTTTTCATATCATTCATATTGAAAGCAGAAACTTAACTTCAGACAATGCAGGTGTTAAACTATATAAATTTCAAGTCCATCAGTCGAACTTCAACTATTTCTCCAATACCTTTACAAATCATCTAGTGGCGAGAGGATAGCACTGGATATCACTAGGATAGCTCAGACCGAATCTTCTAAAAAATGTAAAGGTAAAGTTTGTCTTGTTTAACAGGAGTTAGGACTACAAAGTCCTCTCTACCACTCAACCTCGACCTTTACCTTGCGTTGCCGGATAGTCACATTACAAATGTAAGTGCGGAGATCGTACCCGCGCCACCAGAGTGATGAGCTCCGGAGTCGCACGTGATACCAATCCGCCACGGATCCGCTAAACTCTAACTATTAGACAATAGCATTTGGATGGTTAAAAGATAAAAAATAATTGATTTCTGATTTTGTCAACATTTGTACGCCACCTCAATGATGTTGTCGTGGCCGAGTTTGAAGGCCATCTTGACGACTCCGAGAGCCGCTGCGTAGTTTCCGAGCTGCTCTGCGATACTCAACTCTTCCATCGCTCTGTCAGGATCCTACAAGCACAAAACCTATCCTCAAATCAATGATGACGACAGGATCAGAAGCAGAAAAATAAGACATCACTGGCTGTTGAATCAGGCCTTCACGAATGGCCAGGATTTGGCTTGCCCCAAAGGTACGACCGGGCATGGAAGGTTAAGATGTCTTTGCGTGGCCTCACTCTCTAGCTTTCCAATAATCCTTCCTTCTGACCCCAAAAAAATAACGCAATTGGGGCTTCCTTTGACAATTATTCAAAAATTGCTTCATTTTACATCGACCCAAAGCAAGTATTTATTCAAAATTTTATGTTAAAGTTGAAATAGTTAACAAATAAATAAATAAATTTTTTATTGCATAAACAATATACATTGCATCGAATCGTCAGTGTTTAAGGTTATCTAAAATTTTCCATTCATTCACATCCAAGTATCTTTCAGACATTTTGAAAGATAAATGATTAATTTGATTACAATATATGATTAATGTATTCCCCACAAAGACTATAAATCTGAGTGTGAGAAAGAGTTAATACCAGATATAGAAAACAAGTATATTAAAATTTATTATCATTTTAAATGTAAAATACATTAAATTTTGACAAAATATAGCTAGATTCATTTTAAGCCTTTTTTGACTGCAGCACTTGTAGCATTACACAACCGGTCCGTGCGTGCACAAATTTTAGTAGCTACTATGAATTGTATTTTATTTATTAATCGACAATGCCACTTCTGGCCGCAGTGTAAATAGTGTGTAGTGAACGTGTCTAATTGTAAGAAACACCTGATGATGCCTGTGTGAGGGCGAAACGGACCGTCGCAATATCGACAACGGAAGACTGCATGACAGAAGCCTTCAAACGTTGATACTCACTGTGTAAAACCTCTCGAGGAGTATTCCCTTGGTGTGGTGAGCCATGGAGTTGTTCGGAGCCTTCTCCAACGCCTTGTCGAGCCAATCACTGGCGAGCTTCACGTCGGCGAAACGGAACGGCATCTTCAACATGGTAGAAGCAGCTCTGACCAGTAGCCTCGGGTTATCTGGGCTCTTCCCCACCGCCTCTCTGGACATCCAAACCACCATGTCATCTTTACAACCTTGAAGTGAAACCACTAACTCGACATAAGAGGAAACAGTCAGTGGTGGGAAGTAACGAGAGAGTCTGGTGTTCAGAAAAGACGAAATTCCTGTCTAGTTCCAACATTTTCCTGGGTAAATTTTGCCAATTTCCTAATATTGGGTTCAATGTTATTAAGCTCCGATTCATACTAAATTGTCGAAATGCTTTTTTATAGAGCCATAATTACTCCCACTAATTTTGGCAGTGACCTCTTGACTCTCGTTATCGTCCGTTACAAAATCACGACTTTTGCAAATTCCTTTGTCCAAATTTTCCTGGTTTAGAAATGAAAATCCCGACTTTTCCCACATATAAAAAATTCCTGCATAGTTCCCATATGCTGGACACCCTGGTAACGCTTAGCGTGAGAGTAACCGATGCAGAATGCTACTTTTGTAGAAAAGCAGTCGGTAGCATAAATTTATTTGACTCTGTCAGAGTCGTTGAGAAATTTGGTTTGATCAGGACAATCAATTGATTTTTTAATACAGTAGATCACCTCATATCCGACCTAGTCCATACACTCCCATGACTCGCCGACCACAGGACACCGAGGCTTTCAAGACATGCAGTAAACTCATTTGTCTACATGTAAAAAGATATTTTTTGCTCCTTCCAATAACCGACTTTTTGTCTTTTTCCGACCTCGATCTGGTCCCATCAGGGTCGGATTTGAGGTTAGTTGTAGTTTCTTTTAGAATTGCAGTCGTATTTCTAAGTCCCAAGTCTAAACGTTCTGACTGGCTGGCCAAGAAGCCTCTAAAGCTACTATTTTAAAAAATAATAAAAAATAAAATTATCAAAATTTGAAAACAACTTGTTTTAACTAATATTATTAATTACTTTCTGTGACAAACATGTTCTTTCTACGACTAACATTTAAATTAAGTCTACGCATTGTAGTAGCGTTATAGTAATTGTAACTTCTACTTCTAAATCACTATTTGAGATGCTCACCACTCTCATGAGGGTGTTTTAAGGCAAATATGTGGTGAAGGATGAGTGTGATGAGTGGTAGTAATGAGTTATGAGGTGTAGTCTTGTTACAAACTAAGGCCGACTCTTCCTTAGAATGGGTAATTAATAAATAGCCCAATGACCAATGGAAATACAAGGACCATCGGCTTAACCAGGCTTCAGAACCACGCAGGTAATGGTCTGATATGTCTAAACAATGGTGGGAGTTGATGCGGGTATCATCAGATGATCACTGAGACTATCTGAGCCGCTTTAGACCTATATCATCCTCAAAACCTGACCTCCATGAAGCTGGATTACAGGACCACGCCACGAGTCTCAGTCATTAAGTTGACTCCATTTAATGTTTGTATCTTTACTGTACGCACAAATTTCGAATAAAGTATGTTTTGACGTCGACTACTCACCTCATTTTATAATTAGTTGCAAAGAAAATTTTTTCAGTTTTTTTTCGTACTTCGTCACTTTTGTTACTTTCTTTAGAGCGAACTTGTCTTTTTCCATCACCGTATATTTTCATTTCAACGGGTTTTTGGTTGTTTTTCATATCTCTGAAGGCTTTATCCCTCAAACACTGAGCCAGGTAGATTAGGTAGATTGGGTTCTTTTCGTCCCTTCTGATGGCTTGATTGAAAGCTATCTGTTCGTCAATTGAGACTTCATCGTTCCAGGCGGCCATTCTCCGAATTCGTGCTGAAATACAATAAATGATGTAAAAATAGCAAAGCTTAATTGCGTAATAGTCACTTGCATACAAATGAGAGAGTGTTGATAAATACATCAATAAAACAATAGCCAACACGTATCTACGTCCGCTATTGAGAATACTTATCAGAGATGATATACTTATGAGATTTTATCATTCCTAAATTCTTTGTAAACTTATTTTTAAGCATTATGTCAACACAATGAATTATTGTACACTGACAATAAATGTTATGTTATGTTACTAGCGAATCTCCTGTTACAGGTTGAAAATTACACAGAAAAGGCCGCTCTGTACGTGTTGTGTGATTGCTAATTGATCGATGATACGGAGATTATTGGAAGTTTTGATTGAAATTTGAATTTTAGATGGATTTTGTTCGACCGATGGAATGTAAGGTTTCGAAAATGTAAATGGATGTAATAAATGTAAGTGAATCTTGTGAAGTGGTGTTCATAACATTGGCGCCAGAGCAGCAAAAAAATAGTACTCACGGCCCAAAATACCTGGTGTCCACAAAATATTAGTACAGCTTTAAATGCATTTTACAGTTATATTATTACACATATGAAGTTCTAATTGAGCTCGTTTTACTGATCATACAATAACCTTATAGTTATTTTCATTGACCATTACACCACAGTCCTGTTAATCCGAACTAATTGGGACTTTCGGATTGGCGAAAGTTAGGATTAACCGGAAAAAGACGCTAAATGACAAGTTTGAATGAAAATTAACATTTTGTATGCAAAATAGCGTCTAATTAATCAAGGAAAAACAACGTACATTGTATTTTATTCATCAGTACTGTATAAATGTTAGGTCGTTGTATCGTGAAGGGCTGCAATATTTTTGTGTGAAGTTAGCTGCATGTACAGCGACTTGTCACTGACGCGACTGACTGGGTTCAAGGTCAGGTATACACGGCAATGCCGTGGTGCGGCGTCGTAGTTGCGTCTGTGTCGCTTACTGCATGGCAACCCCTCCCTCACCTACCCCCCAACCACCGCCAACATTCTCAAAAAGAATGCTGGTTTGGTGTTGCAATGCTGTTTCATTAAAATTTGGTATAAAAGTTAGTATTTTGTTTGGTTTCTTCCTTGTGACAAAAAAAATCTTTAAAATGTTTAGAAAAATTCAATTTTTTCCTCAACTGGTAGTTTGGATAAACGCGGAAATTCGGATTATCAGAGTTCGGATTAATGGGATTGTGGTGTATTATTATCTAGTTTGTTGATCAACATTGTTGTTATAGCTACAAAAGCAAAAGTGCTGTGTGATCAAGAGAAAACTATGTGTGTTCGTGGTTTATCAAAACTAAACCTTTAAGACAAGTTTGTTGTAATTTTCGCCTTGTGATTTTTGTGTGTGCAGTTTAGAAAAGATGTTTGAAACACATGCAATCTGTTGCTGGGTTCAAAGGAAGAATAAATGCAGCCTTCATCCAAGTCACTAATCAGAAAACACATGGGGGGTTAGAAAACACATTGAAGGAACTGGATCATCGGCTGGATGTTGTACGGGCCACGAATAGAGGTCATGTGGAAACCTGTGAAATTGTTAAAACAGATCTTTAGGGTTATAGCTTAATGGTGTTTCAAAAGGGTTTTATAATGTTATATTATTTTGTGGTCACCCGATAGCTTTGCAGCTTTAACAGGAAACTAATTTTCCGGTTTTAACCCTTTGCGGTCTCATTTTATGTTTCAATTTTTGTAAAAAGCCTCCCGTATGGGTTTCCCCAGTCCCCTGAAGCAAAATTTCAGCAAAACCGCTCTCTGGTACGGTGCATTCATTACCAGTCATTGAACCACTCCTCTAAGCGCGGGGATTTAGCAGCTCCCTAAGCTCAAAAGTGCCACTCGCCGCCTCACTGGATTTGATGAGCCATTTTCTCTTCAGTGATCCTCAGTGAGTCATGGTGGCTCCCGCACCCGGAATGATCCAATGCACTAGCATTGCATCGCACCAGAGCGCAACCGGGTGGGATTCGAACCCATGCTGGGACAGCCAGGGACCAACTGGCTGGGAACTGCTGGGAACTGTCCGTCACTAAAACCACTAAACCAATGGGCTGTTTGTCGTGGGCAGTCAAACTCGCATGCGTCAAACTGTCAAGTTGGCGTCGTGGGGAGAGAGATTGGTAGTTTTGGTGTTTTCTGCTAGGTGCCGTTAGTGTAGCGTAGTCCTTGCATATCAGAGACTGTTTCAACTGCAACCTATATTGGACATCCAAGCGTTCAAAAGGAAATGGCGTTTGTCGACCTATAGTCGACACGAGACCTCATAGGGTTGAGAAATAACTGTAAACTCACCCAAGCACTTGCCCTTCATGAAGAACCACTCCGCAGTCGACTTGTCCAGTTCTAAAGCTGAGGTCAGCTGTTTCAACGCGAGCTGGTTGCCCCAGAGACCGTACTCCATCAAGACAGCAGCTCTTATGCCAAACAGGCCCGCGCGCGCGCAGCGCCTCATCCTGTCCACCGGCAGGATACGCGGCAACAGCTGTAAACCATCAACACTGTCACGATAACATGCCATCTGGGCACTCTGATGTTAGGGGAGGTAGAACACGATCAAGAGAGCCCTAGTTGGATTGACTGATGTTTTAAACTAATTAACTTATTTAATTTTTAAAAAATTGTTTAAACGAAAGCATAAAGCAATTGAGTTTGCCGCATATTAACTCTAAAACATGTACTAATGGTTAAACAATGAATTATTTATATTTTATTAGGTTGTTTTAAACTTGATTTTTCTATAAGAACATAAATCTTAAAATGTCGTAATATATATTCGTTTGGCAAAGTAGTTGTTTATTTTTGCTTTTTTCTGAAGCATTAACGGCTCTATGCTTCTATTGAAACACTTTTTCCATTTTAGTATATTATCCTACTTAAAACACAATTTGCAATTTTTCTTAGATTAAAATTTGTTTAGTTTGTTTTGTGTTTAAGTTGTTTTTTTCCTATCCCCCTGATAAATTTTTTCCAACACAATGTTAACTCAACAATATTGTTCAACCTTAAAATTTGGAACTTTGCAATTTTACAACCAACAATTTATTAAATTCTTGAATACTGTTTAAACCTCTCTTCCAATCATCTATTTAAAAATAAAACAATACTAAAACCACCGAACAGACTTACTTTTTCCGCCTCAGCCGACTTGTCCATCTGGAGAAGCAGGTAGGCTTTAGAGGCTGTCACTACGTAGTCTAAAGCATCGTAGATTCCGTTGAAGAAATAGTCCTGGCCGTCTTCAACTCCTATCTTCAAGATGGCAGACTCGAGTTGCTCAATCGTTCTCATGGATGACTCCACGTCCGAGGCTTGGTAGTATTCTAAGCTCAAGGCTAAATTCAGACAAAAACTGAAACAATGATCTAGTTATCAACAACAGTTTTAAACGTTTATCTTAATTTTTGTTAACGTTAAGTAGCTAATTTATTGCTAAAGAAATTCGAAGACAAAATGTGTGGACTCGAACCTTGATCTTTCATTTGCCGGGTGATTGGCTATTCAGCATTCTTTCCTATTGTGTTGTAATCAAGGGCGATTCTAGATTGAATTGTTTGACAATATAGTACCAGTTCCAAATACAGACATTAGGAAGTGTCAACAAACCTATTCCTTTAAGTAGGTCTTGACACAATTCCCTTAAACTTGCTTTTGAAATAGTTCTAATAGTTTTACTTTTGCAGCCTAAAAAGGCTCTCAAATTGAATATTTGAACATCTATATTATTTATTAATTGTTTATGGGTGTACCACTATAAATAATAACAAGATGTTACAAGATATATTTACCTTTATACTTTTTAACCACTTTATACAATTTTATTCTTTCTACAATTATTATTTAAATATTAAAATTAATGATGATGTCTGGCATAGTCCAGGCGGCGATCTTTGTAATATCTTGTTATTATTGTGGTACACCCATAAAACAGTTGTAATAAATATGTCTCACCACTTAAGCCTTCGTTTGAAAATCTATATTATAGTTTTTTATTTATTTTATTATGATTTTTGTTACATTTGTTGTATAAAATATTAAAAATGTGCAATACATACATTACGATCTCACTAATTCGGCCCTATATCGAGATCGGAAGTGCCGGATTAGTGGAGGTTCACTTAAAAAGAGTCAATTTGCCAGGAATAATCTTTCTTACGTTGGAAGATGATTCACTTCTCTTAAAAAATTATTCATCATATAGATTATAGGGACTGTACTGTACTTACTTCCGCCATTTGAAAAGACCCACTCTTTCTTCTAGAACTTCTTTAATTTTTTCTTTCAGCCTAGAAACTGACGTTTGCCCCACAGGTGGTTTGATCTGGAATGGACTCTCGTACGAGTCTACAATTCTTAGGAGCCTTTTCTTCTTGTCTTCAGGGTGTTCTTGAAACACCACATTACCTCTTTTGGGGAAATTCCTTTCTAATTTGAAGTCTGGGGGTTTTTTGCTCTCAACTGACCAGCTAGCTCCTAAAATTTACAAGAGAAAATTGTTCAAAAAAATTAAATAAAGATGAGTTTACTCAAACTAATTTGATAGAACTAAGTTTCATTTTATGTTCATTCTAAACATTACTCAAACTTCCCTGGATAAAGTAGAAACGCATAAGAGAACACAAACTGCCAAATGTTCAGCCCTGCTAGAGCCTTTGTCGAGACAAAAAGAGAGAGGACTTGAAAGAGTAGTTAATGCAAGAGTAGATAGAGCGCAACCGGGTGGGATTCGAAGTTGCCGTCGAGGGGGGAGGGAGTGGTAGTTTCGGTTTTCTCTGCTAGGTGGCGTTAGTGTAGCGTAGTCCTCTCATATCAGAGACTTTTTCAACCATCTCCTATACTGCACATCCAAGCGTTCAAAAAGAAATAGCGTTTGTGGACCTATAGTCGACATGAGACCTCAAAGGGTTAAGCCGTTAGTCCATTCAATTGGTCATTGGGCTATTAATTAATGACCCAATCTGGGGAACAGTTGCCCTAGTTTTTAACAAGACTACACCTCATTATCCATCAAAACGCTCACCATCATCCTATATTAGTCCAAGGTTATAATGTTCACTGTCACAATACAAAATCAAATGTATTGTACAGACAAAAGCCACAGATTAAATATTTGAAAATTACCAATACAAGTGGCATAAAATTTTTAAATAAAATTCCAAAAGAAATAAAAGACCTTTTGTCGATTCAGCTTTATTTAAAAGAGATTAAGAAAACATTTATTGCAACTGGTCTTACTCAGTAGTAGGAGAATTTATGGAACATACATAAAGGTATATACTTGTAATTTGTTATTGTATCATTAATATATAAATTAAATATTTTATTGGGGTTTGTTTATTTTATTTTTTTCTAGTTCCAATAATGTATAAAGATAGTTCTTATACAGCTTTTTATATGGTAAATATTATTCTTACCAGTGGCTTTGTTAATTTGTTATTCATGTGGCACTGTTTGTTATTCACCCATCCATTCCATACTAATAATCATATTCATTTCATTTCATCTAGTCAACACAATTTTTATAATTGTTTTATGACTGTAAAATAAAAAAAATAAAAAATAAAATACCCTCTAAGAGTGGTCCGTGTCTCAAAGCAAAGCAAATGAAAGTTAAGTACTTTATCCAGGTGTGCCTGATGTCCTTTATATTCCTTTTCAACAGCATGCATATTCTGGCTTAGTGCTCTTTTCTAAACCTTACTCCAACTTAGACTCTGCTCGTTAAATGTATCTAAAGACTTGACTTTCAAACATACCTACATGCACAAGAATAGTTCTGATATTAGGACATACAAAACCAAATAACTAAAAGCATAAGGCGTAATGGAATTAAAGATAATTGATTTATCCCAGTTTAGGACTTCTTTAAGCATTTAGTGCTAAGGAGAAAGAAGAAAGACACTTGGAAATGGGCAACTGTTGCCCGAAACGCATTGTGTGATAATCTCAATCTCTACATATTAGGATCTACAGGCTCATAAGGTATTTATAGGAATCAAAGAGTCGAGATCATTAAAAGTCAAGCATGGTACAATATTGAGTGATACTTGAGGCCTACTGTAGTTTGCTGCTCACCTTGAAGATATAGACTCAAGTTTAGACTTTAAAGTGACGATCATTACAGCAAATAATTCCAATTTAACCAATACACTAAGAGAATACCCCTTTTCTACTTCTGGATGACACATAACATTCCACATTATCGAATGCTAATCTGCTAAAAAACCAAATTCACTGCTGGTTGAAAGCTTGCCTGGTTTCAAATATCAGCTTACCTTGATTCGGGAAGCGAGGACCAGGGGGCTTTTCTTCTCAGAAGGGCGTAAAAGTGCCAACAATTCCTCACTTGACCTCTCCTTGGTCTCCAGCTGATTGCAAGGCTTGGCTTTTGCTGGAAATCAAACAGGATCAGCTGTTACATTTGATGAGACATTATGATATGCACGGTACAGTCAACCAATTCCTGGAATTTATTCCTAGTGCAGTTGCCGATCAGACACTTCGTCTGCAGCAGTTGGTATTACTCCTAGGGAAGGGGTATGGTTGGTGGGGATATTGCTCAGTTGCCCCGGTTCAATTGTTGTGTGTCTGTTAGTGCTTAGTGTCGGATGTTCAAAATTTACTGATCTCTTCTTGGAGATGTTTTTGTATACCACTCATAGGACTGAGTTTTGTTTGAGGGCTATAAAAAATACCATGTTTTGTCTCCAGTTAAAATGTATTTAAAAAAAAACTTGATCAGTATTGGCTGTATCGATGTTCTCATCGATGGTTGCAGTTGAAGGTCGTCCACTGCAAGGGTCATTTTCAATGCTTTCGCGACGTTCTCGAAACGTTTGTGCCAATCATAAACCTGACTCTTTTTCATCCCCCTCATCTCCCTAGGGTTGAAATAACATCTCAAGAGTCTCCCTAGCTGATTTTCGGAGCAAAACACAAAATGTAATGTTCGTGCGCTGTTTGCTATAAGCCATTATGATAATCCGACACTGAACGCTAACAGAGCCACAACAACCGCTCACCACACATGAATCGGAGCAACTGAACGATTAACTTTGATTAATTTTAAGTTTTCTTGTGGACCTGCTTGGTATTCACCAGTTTTTCAATCTAACTGTTGTTGAGCTTTGTCTAGAAGGCCCTTAGAGACAATTTGTAAGTAATTAGTACAAATATTCCACGATAATTGTTAAGAATGTAGTCTTATTACCTTTCTTATGAAATGGAAGGATTATGGAACCCTTCAATTCAGTAGGCGTTATTGGATTCTCTGATTATGCTCATTTATTTTACAGTATTAAAGCCACCTGCATTCCACATGGTTTCCTACGAGCTAGCTTATATTAAATGTTGTTAATGTATTTTTAAGAAAATGACTTATATTTGTGATAATTTATGGTTTTCTTTGAATAGTTTGTGCTTAATTTAGAATAAATTCCACAGTAAGAAAACCCATATGAGTGTTTCAAACTAAATTTCTGACAAAGGAAACATGAAATGTTTAAATTTTTGGATGTTGTGACCGTTAGTTAAACAGCCTGAGTCAGAGCAAAACATAACATTTGTTTTCATAGGATCTACTATCAAACACAAAAATTACTTACTTTGGGACGGTTTTCCATCTTTCTTTTTTAAGGACCCATCGTAATTCATTACTAAAACATAACACAAGACAAGCTTTAAAACAATAAGGATGCTAAAAAAAACCGATGCTAAAATAAGGATGTTGGGTCTGGAAATAAACCCTAAAAAATCTTCTTCTGTAAACATAGAACAAGGAAAACTGTTAGAAAGCACTGTTAAACTTGGAAACATCGAAATAGAGTCTGTAAGAGCTAATGAATCTATTCGATACCTTGGGGTAATCTTTCGAGACACAGTTGTATTTGAAAAAGAAATGTTCATGACTGAGGTTAAAAATAAATTGAACATGTTAGTCTCGTCACTATTTCTTCACCCAGATCAAAAGTTTTATATATTGAATGCATCCATATGCCCATCTATGGTTTATACTTTTCTTTCTACACCCTTAAACCTTCTTCCTGAACAGTTTTTGAATGATCTGGATAAAATTATAAAATCATCTTTAAAAGAAATGTTAGGCCTACCTATGGATACCCCAGATGGCATGATTTATGCACCAAAGAAATTTAAAGGGCTTGGTATTTTTAATGCAAAGTGGGAGGCCGTCCTTCAAAAATTAACTTTAAACTTACTGAAATCATGAAAAATCCATACATAAGGAATAGAAAAAATTTGATGAAGAGTTCTTCAAATGTTTAGGAGGCTTGGTTTGACACCTGTGAGAGTTTTAAATTCTAAATTAGATCGATTTAACACCTTTATATAGGGCTCACCTACAAGCTTTACAATTTGAACAATGGACAAAATATCCGCAAAAGGAAAAGGAGTTGTTGTACAGTGAATGCCCGTTTGCAAATAAATGGATTAGGCAACATGACGGCTTAACCATGAGTGAATGGAGAGACAGTTTAAAAATGGTGGCCAGCGTAGCAGCAGTGCGAAGCCATTCCTGGCAGGTCCCTTGACAACAACTGTGACATTGCCACAGCGAGATTGCAACTCTTGCACATGTCTTGGGATTCTGTCAGTTTGGTGAAACATTGAGGAACACGAGACACCACAAAATTAGAAGTCTAATAGCCGAAGTTTAGAAAACGGTTTTGAAGTATATGAGGAAGTCCACGGCCTTGCTGAAAACGGAGCACCAGAAGAATGACATCATTTGTATTAAAAACTCTATTGGAACAATTTTAGATCCCACAGTTAGATTTGAAAATGATCAAAACCAACCAATCAAAATTAACGAAAAAAGTCAAAATTTATGAAAGCACATCTAAATTCTACCAAACTAAATATAACCTTAAACAAATTGAAATTTTTGGTCTAATGATTGGCATAGGAGGACAATACCCAATTTACAAATGACATTTTTTCCAAATTCAAAATTCCATAACAGAAGAAATTATAAGAACAGCTTTAAAATATTCAGTATATATACTCAGAAATCATCTCTATAACACAAATCAAATCTAAATTTACAGTTATTTATATTGTTATTGTTTTTCAAATTACTTTGTTTTTAGCAAACCCGATTAGGGTAAGTTGTTATTCTTTTGAATAAAGTTATATAACTATTACATCAATATCATTGTCTATACTAATAATTTTTCAGGCCGCAAAAAAGGAAAAAACAGCAACAAATTTATTTGTTTAAACTATACGAGTTCTAATACACATACAAACAAGTCTCTCTTCTATTAGAATTTTATAAACTATTCCAGTTAAAGACTTTGAGAAGGTAATAAAGAGCGTACATTCATCTATTTTTCCCCCAGTCAAGACCTCTGACAAGAATACACTGTCATGTAATACAACAACAATTTTATTACTCTTTTGGTAACACCTTCTTGATGAAATGTGTGTAAAATCCTGGGGCAATGTAGTCAAAGAACCAATCATAAGTGAAGAAGAACCATGTCTGCGGGGATTTGGCTGTATGCGTGGGGTTTGGGAGGCTCAAGGGAAGGCATTGTTTGATATTAGGTGTGCAGTAGGCACTGATGGTCCCTACTACACCTCCCGACCTGTACTGTCAATCCTGTTAAACGCAGAAGAAGAAAAAAAGAGGAAGTACCTCTACGCTTGTGAACAGAGGCATACTACCTTTACTCCCTTAGTGTTGTCAGTAGACAGAGTCTTCGCCCCCAAAATGAACTCTTTCTTTAAAGTACTAAATGAATGACTTGCCGAAAAAATACCTCTACAGTACGGATATATTAAAAACTGGACCAGGACAAGAATTTCATTTGGAGTAATTAGAGCGGGCAGTATGTGCATAACTATTTACTTACTACTATTTTATTTTGAATGTCTTTAACTTTTTGTCTTTATATTACTATTTTATTTTATATTATTGTTATGATAATAAGTTAAAAAATGTTATTACTCTTTGTTTACTTTAAAGTTTAAATAAATAGAAAAAGTCAAACAGCTGATCTACAATGAACTGTAAATATGGAAGTGTGTTTTATGTTGAGATTTTGCAGTATAAAGGTGTTGAATTTATATTTGATTAAAGAGCAACAGATTATTGTACTTCTTTCATAATTTAACAACTGACAACCGTGACAGGACTAGCCTATTATTTACTGTTTTGGAAGGCCTTTTTCTGTGTTGTATTAATAAGATATGGAAGAAAATACTGAACAAGAAGTAAACAGAAGCAAGAAATTGAGAACAGCAGTAAGAACCTCGTTTACTAAAGTACGAGGGCTATCCAGAAAGTAAGTTACGTTTTGGAATAAAGATTCTACGAAGAATAGGAAAAGATTTTTATTATATACATTTGAAAGCCACACTAAAATACTTCTTTCTACATAATCGCCATACAAATTTAGCAATTATCATACCGATGGGCGAGCTTTAAAATTTCTTGATCACCTGGTCTGTTCCTTCAACCCTTTTGTTACTTCTTCCTGCAATCGTTCATCATCGTCAGAGCGCGCTGCGTTGCCAGCCACTTCTTCATCATGGGGAACAAGTGGTAGTATTAAACAATGCAGATCTGGACCGTGCGGTGAATGAGGAAACAACTCCCACTCATGCGGTCACCATAATCTTCCTTATCGACATCGTTGCATGCATTTTTTTTTTTTTTTTTCTGAAGGAATTGTCCCCACTGCATTGACTGCAATTTCGTCTCACAGTTAACATGTTTCACTCATGTTTCATCACCAGTAACAATCCGTTAAGTATGAATTGCCATATTTGTGGTAATGGTCCAAAGCGTTAGCTGCACCCATTAAACTGATTTCATTAACTTTTCCATAGGTTCGGCATTGCCAAGCTGGGTCTTCCACTCCGCTTTTAAGCGTGCACATTTGTTCACCATTTTTAAAGCAGGGCTCCATTGTGCCTCCACCTTCAGTGATGGTATTGTCCCCACACATTTCACAAAGCTGCCGATAAATTTCAATGGGTTTACGATTCTTTGCAGCCAAAATCCTTAAGACTGCCTTTACAGCTGGCGGGATTTTCAATTGACAAAGACATTTCAAGCGACACTGTAGCGTAAAAAAAGTGCGACATAGACCTGAGAGTTGATTGGCTAGATGCAGAATGAACTGGGGAACAACCACATATCAATATGGCATGCTAGCTTCACTGTAGGAGGTAACAGCGTAACTTATTTTCTGGATAGCCCTCGCATTTAAGTCTAAAAGAAGAAATTGGTAAGATTGATTGTTATGTGGAAGGCTGTCATGGTAAACTATGCACACTTAAGGGAAAATTAGATGAATTGAGAGCTCTAGATAAAGTCATCTTAGATTACCTACTAGACCAAGAAGATAGTCATAGTGAACTAGATGATGAGATAAAAGGTTCTGACGAATATTTAGAGAAATTCAACCAAGTTATTAGGTTTTCTGTTCAAAATAAGCTAGAAAAAGTTAAATTTAACTCTGACAATGAATCAGTTTTGATAAGGGCTAGCAATGAAAATACTAAGAAAAGATTTAGGTTGCCTCCAATTGAGTTCAAAAAGTTTAGTGGGGACCTAAGAAAACTGGTTGACATTTTGAGGACAATTTAAAAGAATCGATGAGGTTGACAAATTCTAGTAGGCAACAGTACCACATTCCAAAGATTGGAAAATTGTTAAGAGTTCTCCCATTAATAAGAGAAAATTAAAAAGACCATTAATAGCTTAAAACTTCACTTTGGTAGGGAAGATCTCCTAATTGAAGTATACGTAAGGGAACTAGTACTTAGTAATTTCTAATTTGAGTAGTTAAATTGAATTTGACTGTTCGTATGATCAAATGGAGTCCCAACTTAGAATCACTAAATCACTATTTGAGATGCCGATCCCTCTCATGGAGTATTTTAAGGCAAATATGTAGTGAAGGATGAGTGGTAGTAATAAGTTATGAGGTGTAGTCTTGTTATAAACTATGGCCGACTCTTCCTTAGAATGAGTCATTAATTAATAGCCCAAAGACCAATGAAAATACAAGGACCAACGGCTTAACGTGACTTTCAAACCACGCAAGTGATGGTCTGATATGTCTAAGCAATTGGTGGGGTTTATACGGGTATCATCAGATCACTGAAACTATCTGAGCTTGGACATATCATCTATAACAAGGTTCCGGAACTTGGGATGGGGACCTGGCCTGTTCCAGTCAAAACCTTGCTTCACTCAACAGGGTTAGGTTCAAGTGTATTTTCAGCAATGCTGTATCCTTTGGTCGAGTTATGCCTCCCCCAGGATCTCCGGACTTGGCAGAGACACTCCAGTTTTGATGCGGGTGCAGATCTAAGTCTCCCCTTGATGCACTACGAGAATTCCTACGTAAAGATGTGGACAAAGAAAAGCAAATCTCTTTAGCAGCTTTAAGTTTTTCTGACAGGAAGTCCAATGTAACTTCTTACATAACAAATTTCTCATAAAAAAATGGACTTCAAAAAAGGTTTGAATAAAAAGCTCTAAAAGGGGAAAAATAATGTTAAATGCATAATATTACGTGTCTAAGTCTACTACAAATGTATTTAGTCGCTGCTACCAAACTTCAATAATTTACAAAATGGAACTTCAAATCTCTTGTTTATATAATGCATTGAAATTCCACCAACAATATTTAGTCTTAAAAACAGCTTTAATGTTTTCAAGATAGATGCATCTCAAATAGTGATTTTGTGATAGCTTACTATGACTTGAATGTTTCATTTCAATGAATGAAATATTGGACTAGCTAAAGGTTCGAAACCCAGTTACCACTAGTCTAGGCAACGTTGATCCATACATTTTGAAGAAAATGTCATAACTAATATATTTGCTAAAGACAATACAAAATATTGTGTGGCAAAACAATGTCAATTAGAAGTCGGCAAGCTAGTTTTAACTTGTTTTAAATTGAAACCTTGAAAAATAGCAACACAGTCAAGTTTACGACACATGTCTACAACACATTGCCGCAAAACATCCTAGAACTGAACATCCTTAGCCCAGTTTAAGAGTGTAGTAAAGTGTCACACACTCTACAGGATATTGTCCTATTCATAAGAGGAAATTGGTGAGGAGCCGCTTTTACCACCGCTATCTTGTAAATAGTTTAACACAGTCTATTACCACTTTGCCTAGTGGTATCAAGTATTAATTTTTGACGCAGTCTAACCAACAACTGTTGGTCATAGGCCACAAGTATTTCAAGTACTTGTCAAGTTGTCATTGAGAATTGGAATGGACTTAAGTCTTACATTTCAATAGCACTTACCAAAGATAAGCTACAACACTGCTGCCCAGAATATCCAGGCAATTAAAAAGACGTGGCAACAAGGTGGTGATCCCAATTGCTACTTCTGGTAAAGGCAATTATATTTTGTATATATAGACTATTGTACTTGTAGTTTTTAACGGCTAAATAAATATAACTATATTACTTGGTCAGCTACACAGCCTTATTTGGGCACAGTCTGTTCTTCATGTTGGCCTATTGTACCAGAACTAATTTAAGGACAGACGGGAAAGCGTTATGCCACCTAAGCTTCCGAAACTAGGGTAGCCTTAAAGCAGAGGAAAGTCCAACTTGCAAACTAATCCTAGGCCTTACTTACGTATTTTTTCGACTAGGCCAAACCCAATACAAATTCATTAATAAAACTTACTGTTTATTTACTCCTTAATAAGCAATAGTCTTCAATTCATAACAAAACACAACTTGTAATACTTATAATAATTATTAATTAATAATCATCGAGTGATGCAAACTCTACAAGACTACAAATTAAATTGATGCTGTTACAATAGCCTTAAGACCGGCAAGACATTAAACATAACCTTCTTCAAAACAGTTTTTTTTTTGTAATCGTGTTGTAAGCCTTCACATGGAGTAGTGTATCAAGATACGTAAGTGGAGCCGCTACAGCGTCTGTTATGAAGTATGAATGTTTACATGCCAAGTCAGTTAAGCCATCGATACTCTGTTCGGCTTTTCACATGGTATCGACTATCGATTCTGCACGTACGCGTG